>OX453017.1:14440651-16892338 GCA_949699075.1 Asteroscopus sphinx
AGACAGATATTCGAGTACAGGTGTATACAACCTTATTTTTAGTATATACTTAACTTCTCAAGGGGATATTCTAATCATCATTATGAATAACATTTATTACGGGACCTGAAATCGCGAAAAAAAAACAGCTTTTCCCTATATTTTGTCACACAAATGAATGTGAATAAATATAGACGAAGTGCTGTGAACAATCATTGTGAAGCCAAAAAAAAACCATGCTCCTCCGTGTACAACCAGTTCTCATGCACATACCATAAACCTGAAGGATATTTGCTTTCGCGATTCTTACTGGACGATGCCACGACATGTGTACTGAGAGGGGTGAGCACGGTTTGAGGTGCATGAGTGTGCGTGAACGCTGGTTGTACATGAAGGAGCACGGTTTTTTTTGACTTCACTATGAATGTTCGCAGCACTTAGTCTATATTTTTTACAATGGCTGTTTGTGAATACAAATGAAGGGGTCTACTGTTTTTTCCCCGCGATTTTAGGGTTGATCCCATAGTAATCAGGTACATTGACCCCTAAGAGGTTTAGTAGAAACTAAGAATAAGGTACCTACATCGTTATATTGACATCCACACTTACGAAT
Organism: Asteroscopus sphinx; assembly: GCA_949699075.1. Taxonomy (NCBI): domain Eukaryota; kingdom Metazoa; phylum Arthropoda; class Insecta; order Lepidoptera; family Noctuidae; genus Asteroscopus; species Asteroscopus sphinx. The sequence goes on from OX453017.1 coordinate 14,441,244, forward strand.
ATTTCATCAGCAAAATGGGTAACTGGCGGTATCTTCAAATGATTAGGCACGACCCAGGTATTCTATCAGTATTATTATAGATCATAAAATACAAAATTGTTTACTTTTTATCATACAAATGTAAACACAAAAATAGTAGGCTAGTTATACTTCCTCGAAGTGTTAGCACGTTGCAATACAAATATCATCGTAAACAAAAGCTTGTTTATATTATTTTCTTCCGTTCTCTATTACTAGTCAGTATGTAGTGATGTTAATAATTTCTTAGCTCTCACAATTAACACCGCCGCCGGTGACGTCACTGTTACCATTATGAATCATAAACGTAAGCATTTCTGCTTAGTTAACATACTTCGATAAAAACCGAACAGAACCTTAACTACCGTTTTAGTTTCAGTAATCCTAATGAAGTTATTAAATCTAAGGTTATTGCACTATTATAGGTCATTCGGCAATTTTAGACTGAAGTTATAAATTATTTAGATAATACTTAAGATAAGCATCCAACGAATTGTTTACATTTTAAGTCATTACGCGTGAGTTATACTCAGATTATTATTTGAAAACGGATTATGTAGTTTACTTTTCTACGTAATGTGGTTGTATACAACCTTATTCACAGTTTTTACTAAACCACTTAAGGAGTCATTGTACTAATCATTATGATCAACTTTTACTATAGGACCAACCCTGAAATCGCGAAAAAAAAGAGCTACTCCCTACATTTTGTCGATTTATGTGAATAAGATTTTCAGTTGGTTTTTTTTCGCGATTTCAGTTTTGGCCCCATAGTCAAAGTTGTTCATAATGATGAGTTCAATCACAGATAATATAATACTACAATGAACCCTTAAGAGGTTTAGTATAAACTGTGAATAAGATTGTATAACTCATTCCAGCGAAAGGGATGCGAATAAAATATCACACTCGCAAGAATTCTAATCAAATGTTTTCGATTCGTCAGCATTCCTGGCGATGAATGCAATCATATTATTTCAGTTGAGCATAACCCTGCAGCTCGCATGTGAAACGATCCGTTGCTCTTTATTTTTAATTGGTTCCATTAGCTGTTCGCACTGCAGTGTCCTATGACACGTTTTAGGGCAACCGATAACACTATCGACGGATGGTTTAACGGGTCCGATCGTGTGATTTTTCTATTGGACTCGCCTTGCATGTAGGTCGCGTGGTTACGATTTGAACCGATAAGCCGCGGTAACTGTGATACGAAAGGGCAGGTTGCGTCTGTGCATTCACGCGTGCATTGTCGATTTTGTTTTAATGTTTTCAAGGTTGCTATTTTAATTTTATCGCACGTTTTGGATATAATATATCGAATATTGCATGGAATCGACGCTTCCTACTTCATATTGAAGGCCTTAGTTTTCTCATGTAATTCGATGAACTCGGTAACATTTTAAGCATGATCTTAAATATGATGATTGCAGATTTATAAATCAATTAGTTTTCTAATTAAGACTATAAATTATATACAACGTGTTATTGAATTAACTGAAAACGTCTAAGGGGTCAATGTACTCATCAGTATGAACAACTTTTACTATAGGACCAAACCTGAAATCGAGAAAAAAATATCTGCTGAGCCCCCCATTTTGTCGATTCATGTGAACAAAAATGTAGGAGACTGCTGTTTTTTTTCGCGATTTCAGGGTTGGTCCTATAGTAAAAGTTGTTCAAAGTGATGAGTACAATGACCCCTTAAGAGATTTTCAGTTATTTCAATAACACGTTGTAGTTGTCGTTTTAATAAACAGCTTTTATGTCGATTCCCAATATATTTAGCTGTCTTATTAATAATGTATTACACTTGATTATATTAATGTTCCGATGATTTTTGGAGCTTAATAATTCTAATGTATTTAATAATAAATCACAAATACCTTGAGGCTAAATATGATCACTTTAAGTTGTCTATATTAGACATGCTTTGGACCTGTCTCTCCTTAAGAGACTTTTTATATAGAAACTCTTTAAACATTGTGATTAATGGTTCTCGTCCTGCTGTAAGGCAAATACGTTAATTAGTAACAATATGTTAACATTTAAACGACAACGTTTAGATTTCATTTCCTTGTTAAGATAAATTACATTTAAATATTAATAGACTTGGGTAAATTTTATATAATCTAAGACAGAGATATCCGTAACACCTAAATAGTTCGGATTTCTATTCGAATATTACAATGTAAAGTAAACCATTTTTGATTTAACTGTTTTAGATTTTTTTAATAAGAAGATACCTAATCTTATTTACTCTTTCTCTCTCTCTACTCAAATCAGTCTCAAAATCTTTCCTGTTTATCAAAACACTGTTTGTTTAGGTCAATGTTCTTAAAGATTAAAGAACAGAGACAAAAAAGTGGAGACATCCTTACGACATTTTTTTTCCTCTTCTGAATATTTGGTCAGTGTCGGAACATTACTTAAGTACAACTCTAAATTAATAAAGCAAAACAACTATCGAATTAATTTCCTGTTTGTGTTTAAAAAAAAAGAGTGATATGCACGATTTTTATTGTTTTCAAAAAATAAAGGTAATCTCCTCATCTTCGTTTGAACGACGTAAGTAAGCGCGGAAGGTAATGTAATTTACATACCAGCTTTAATAATTAGAACTAACAAGGTAAAGGTAAAAAAAAATATTATTATCATTTAATTTTAATTTTATATTTCGAAAACAAATACTCTGAAAAAAAAAAATTGTCGTAAGGAAGTCTCCACTTTTTTGTCTCTGTTCTTTGAACTTTAGGCACAAAAGTTCTACCTATTCCAATCACTGGTTATTATGTAATTTGAACAATTGAACATTAGGTCATCTAAAAAAAAATTGTCCCTATGTTTCAATCACAGAAATAGATAGAATGAAAAAGTGGGCAGGGCGCGCGTGCCAACATTCTGCACCATAGTCCAGGGCATTTCAAAGCCTTTCTCAGTACACCTTATGACTTGTTTCTGTAAATACTGTAACAAAAACCCGAAAAAATGCCTTATTGTGCTGTTTCTAACTGCAGAAACAAAAGCTGTTGCTGTAAAGTACATTAAAATTTGATTAAAGTTAATTTTTAAAAATTAATGACGTCAATATGTAAGGCGTAGTTTGTTCGAAAGTTGCCACGCATGAATCGCAAGTAAAATTGTGATAACAACCATTCTACTCCATCTATTTCTGTGGTTTCAATGAAGTAGGTAGGTACAGTCGCCTGCATGACAGTGGTAACACGTCAATTCGAAAACCGCCCTTTCTGCTTCCGAAATAAAGATGCTGCTAATGTCAAAGAGTTACCACCGACGTGCGGTCGACCGTACCTACCAGTAACAGTCTAATCCTGTTACGTAACTAAGTTTAAAATTTCAGTCATTTCACACAACATAACATAACATCACGCCTGTATTTTCCCGAAGGGGTAGGCAGAGGTATATAGTACACCCACATTTCGCCAGTTATGTTATAGTCCCATGTAATAGGGGGCGAGCCTATTGCCACTAACCGGGCACAAATCAATACTCCTGGCTGCTACTGAGAATTTCCTAATGAAAAAACCCAATAACACTTTGCCCGACCCGAGAATCGAACCCAGGACCCCACGCTCAGCAGTCGCGCTTGCGACCACTAGACCAACGAGGCATTTCACACAAGAATGTGATTTTAATTGATCCCGTGTCTTACCGAGTTATTTGCGTTGTGAATTATTTTTAGACGAACTAGAAAGACGAATAGTTGAAGATTAAAATGGTCAAATTGAACGCAAGCTGATTACGTAACTGATGCGAAGAGTTTATTAGTGTTACAGTGTTAACGACATTGAACTCTCAAGAGGAAAGTTATGTTTCTTGCAGACCTTGAAGTCTGTCAATAATATTTTTTTTATGTTTTATTTTATCGGTACCTATCCGAGTTTTTTTTTGTATAGTGATACTGGCCAGAATATATTATGTTTTTTTTTTTATCTTTGTTATATTTATTACCTTTTTCGAATTTTGACTTTGGCCGAAATATCAGTTTTCTTTTCAATTATTTCTTCTAATTCAAATTTTATTCTAGGTTACTGTTACTTTTAGTCTGAAAAATCCCACTGCTGGGCAAAGGCCTCCCCCCTTGATTAACATGTGTCACGGTTTACTGTTTTACAGTATTTGTCTAGCTCGTCCTGCCATCGCTTTCGTGGTCTGCCTCGACACCGGCGCCGCTTTCCTATGTCAGGGTTCCACCGCGTGGTAATTTTGACCTATAGCTCAGAAGGCATCCAGCGACGTAGCCAGCCACTTTAATTTTGCGGCTTTGTGAGCAAAATCAATGATTTGTGTTCTGAAGCGCAGTGTTGTGTTCCGAACCTTCCGTCCGTCCGTTAATTTAACACCTAAAATGCTGCGCTCCACTGCACGTTGGTAGACCTTGAATTTGGACTTCTGAATATCTGTCAACAGCTTTGAGCACCATAGATTAGAATGGGAAGCATGCATATATCCATGAGTCTTCGTTTCAGTGACAGTGGAAGATCTCCCTTCATAAGCTCTTTCATGGACCAGTGTTTTTTATAATATACTCTATTTTGACATTGTATTTAAAGACTTTTCAGTATTTAAATGTGAGAATAATGTAGCCGTTAATGGCATAGTGTCAGATCGATGGGTTCCCTTCTATTATGGTTGAGCCAAAACATAATAATTATCATTATTAATTAGTTATCTTTAGTGAATTTGTCTCACTTAGTAACCTACATTGTTCTCACGTTCTCACACAATTCTTACCAAATTATGTAACATACCTTTGTACTATTTAACATGAAAAGAGTATTTCCATGGAGTTTCTTGCCGGCTCTTCTCCATAGGTCCAACATTTTGGAACCGTGCAACTGGATTCTTAACGTTTTGAAAGTTCATGTAAATTCGAAATAAAAACTTTTGAAATTGAATCTGAGTTGCTCTTTCAGACATTTTCTGTTCGTTTTGCACCTTTTTTGTCTTGCCTGGAAAGAGACTATCTGGCTCAAATAGATATATTCCTGAACAAATTGTAGGTATTTTATTATTACAATAATAAAATTATGACGTTCTTAGTAGAGCTACTAACTTGTTAATTGAGGTCCGTTAGAATACCAGTTGTCATTTATATATCTGAAACCAGAATCAAACGTCGATTAAAATGCAATGAAGATAATCATTGATCAATCGATAAGCAATTACTCACCTATTGCCATCTTTTCACGCCATTTTTATTTCTTAGAAATCTCAAATCGTAGGTAGGTGTAACCTACTGTGCGTGTAAGCTCAGTTGATTCGAAAATTATGATTGCATACAAAAACTAACATTCATTTCTTAACTCGCGTATTAAGTATGAAAAACAACTTTTTAAACTTCTCCATGTGTGGTCACTCGGTGACTTTCAAGAAGGATAGAAATTCGACAAATTTATTTAAAGAATTATGAACTTTAACCCATAACGAGAAGATCTATTATCGAAGATTTTATAAATGTTTCCGTATCGATACTGACAGTAATTGAAAGGTGAACAACTAGTGTAGTTGGGAAAAAATCCCGTAAAACGACGAATCAATAAAAACGATTTTCCTAAGGATGGAAGTTTTTGCTTGTAGCAACATAATTGCTTTGATCAACTGAACGTTTACCATTAGACTTTTGATAAATTGAAACTCCTTCTTTAAATTGATTATTATTACTTAGTTGCCAACAACTTTTTATGGGCGCTAATACAGAATCTAAATTATAAGGGGTAGGTAGGTACTTACGTGTAGGTACATGACATTATGTACAGGTGTATCACTGAATGTATTTGTAAAAAAGATACGCAATTTTTTTATTAGGTACATTATTTTGTACAGAACAATTTTCGCAACCAGCTACCTTCTATTGTTAAGTTTTACGTACATTATTTAGACGATTTTCTATAAAAAATCTATAAGTACCGTTTTGAATTCCGGCTACCACGTACCTACCGCGCAAAGATTTCAACAATGGAATGACAATTTTTTTCTTAAAAATCGAACGAGCCGTTCCACGCTTGAATTGTTAAGATTCGTCGCTTCATATCACTTTGTACTATGCACCTATGTATTACGAAACATCGTCTGCTCTCCGATGTACTATATTTTTCTAACAATCTATTTGTTTACGAGATGGGTAGTACAAAGATAACCCAATTACGTTCGCTTATCGCGTTCTGTATTAGAATATTTTCTTCAGCACGGCAGTTCTTACGACAGACTATGAATGAGTTGTTTGTTTAAGATCGTAGTTAATTTACTTAATTTTGCTGTATTTTTAAAATATAGCAAGTAATTAGAATCACATAAAAATTATTCTGACAGCTGATGATGTCTTATGTCTGTGTAGGAACTATAAATAATAAGCTTAACTTATAAAACAAATTACCTACCCATGAGTTGTTTGAGGAAAACAATAAAATCCGCCTTCGCTCATAGACAATTTTGGATTGGATTAAAGTCTCAATATGGAACGCATGAATATTTTAAATTTAGAATAGTCCCTCCAATTATTTTAAAATCTTGACCGCTTGTAGAATTTACGAAAACTTTAAACATAAATTCGAAAATAGAACATGATCTTATTTTAATATAATGATTAAATTAAGTCGAATCGGAGCAACAGCAAATCTTAATAATCAGTTCTATTTTGAACCTTAAAAAAATAGTGATGTCACGTGCTATTTTAAAACGAATTGTTACTAAAGTACAAGCTATTTCACTTGACGACTAGTGCAAAGATTACGTGTAATAACGCAATCGCGTATTTACACGCTCTCTAAGACCGTCAAAAGGAACATCAACAGTTGATAACGCGTTACCTCACACCCTGTGTAATCTGCATAATCGGTCAGTGATACCGAATGATTCATAATTGTTATGATTCTATTGGCGAAATATTTTAAAAGCTTTTTTTTATGTTTTAATTTTGGAATATAGAGTTGATATTAGTGGATACCAGTTGTGGTGGTATTAAATTAGGATTAAGAGCGCTGTGGAAAAAGGCGTTGATACAGAAATTATACAAGGAATTTTGTATTATTAACATTTTTGGCTTTACATAAATTATTATGCCTGTCAATAAATAAATAAATAAATATCTTCGGGACATTTTTAGACAGCACCATCTAGTCCCAAACTAAGCAGAGCTTGTGACCTTGTGTCAATAAATGCTTTCTTCGTTTTTGTTTAGTTCAATGTCTTCTAAATAATTAACTGCATTTACATGCGTATTTTAATATTCTCACAAAATACGCACGCTTTTCCTATAACTTTTGTATAATAACAAAAGTAGTGATTGAGGTAACTCAGCAACTCGGTTGCCTCAATCACTAGGTATATTTATTTCTGAAGTCACTATTGAAGTAATAAAGTATAATTATCATCTTAAAATCACGTGTTGCTGTTGCAATGTGCGAACTCGATCAATTCTGTGAAAGGGCCCATATTAAATTATTTGAACATAACAAAGCCATCATAAAAATACACGCAATTTTCTTATTTTTGATCACGAGGTCGTGGGTTCGATTCCCACAGGACACAAATATTTGTGTGATGAACATAAGTGTTTGTGTTGGTCTGGGTGTTTCTTATATATTAAAAGTATGTATTAAAAAAAAAGTATATAAGTATTATATCTATTGTCTAGTACCCATAGCACAAGCTCTGCTTAGTTTGGGACTAGATGGTGCTGTGTAAAAATGTCCCAAAAATATTTATTTATTTATTTGTGACTTCTCGGACGAATAAAAAGGGTTATTCGTCCGAGTGTTAATTGTTGTTTTTTCTTATGCAGAAAAGTCCTGATTTATGATTTTAAAAAACAATGCGCACTTTTACATTAAAATTAAATAATATAAATTTACATTATAATGAATTTAAAAAAAATCAGTTTTAAGTACTTTTATTATAAAGAGATTATGAATGTAATAAATAAACATTACATACATTTTTATTACCTACCAACATCATGTTATGTGTAGAAAGAACTCTATAACTTACTTCTTTATTAATTTTTTAATATTTTAACAATTTGACACTACTTTAAATAAATAAACACCGTGCCTACTCCTCCGCAAAATAGTGATGCTTGCATTGCTGTGTTTCGGTCTGAAGGGTACGGGTGCCGGTGAAATTACAATCACATGAGACTTTCCATCTTCATGTCTCAGTTTGGCTAACCGACTTGCGGTACTATTTAGGCAATAGCCTAGGTGGTATTGCAGTTTTTATGGGCAAAGGTAACCGCTTAACATCAGGTGGGCCTTTAGCTCGTTTCGCCATCCTATACTATAAAAAAAAACACACCTATCTTAGATTTTATTGATTATGTGCCAAATTTTCAATAATTAATTATGTTTATAAAGTGAAAAGATTCGATTTGACATACGAAACAGGTTGAAGAAGTAACAGAAACTATTATGGAATTTCAAAAGAATGGCTCAGTTAGTTCATATTGTCGTCTAATACTCATTTATTTAACGTGTAAATTGGTTCATGGCAGCTTATATTTGTGCAGTTGTAACATTGCTTAGACAATTGCTGTAACAATAATGATTTGACACCATTTCTTCTAATTCCGGTCAGGGATAGAACATTTCAATAGAGAGGAAATGTTGAAATCTAATAACTTTGACTAGTCTTTATTAGATATTACCTAATTGGACATTAGTTACGGTATATTTTAATTAGAAACACGGTAATAAATATCTTAAGAAGGTTTTACGTTATATATTAGTTTATGTATGAGTATATATATATATGTAGGTATATTTATTAGTATTACTTGACACACTGTGTCTACATCTCTTTGCTTCAAATTTTCCTCTCGCAGGTCTGCTGGAAGAAATTTCTTATGGAAATAAGCAGTGCCTTTGTACTATTCATTTCTATGTATTTTATTATTATTTCTCTGTGTGTGCATATTTAATAAATAAATAAAATTCGTCATTTGTGATGTTAACAATTAGAAATTTTTACGATATGATGTCGCCTTGGAAATGGTTTAATAACTTTACTTTGGAGTAGGTACTTATTAAGGTAATAAATGCTCTTAAAAGTAGTTAATAAGCCTATATATTGTATTTTCCAAATGTAAACATTTATAAGTAGGTACATAAATCTCTTAATTACACGAGTAAGTAACTACATTGAATATAAAAACCGCATGTCTTTGGAATTCTATTTTCAGTCAAGGGCCGTTCAGACTACAGCAAATATTATATAGCACAAAAAAATCGCTTAGCATAGGTATATACATTTTATCGCTCGTCCAAGGAAATGGTGAAGTGCACCGAGACGTAATGCTTCAAATAAACTCAGGATGGATTAAATGGCGACAGGTCACAGGAACTACTTGTGACCCACGGATGCCCCTAAAATTAAAGGGCAAAATTTACTAATCCGTTATAACACCTGTCGTTCTGTATACATCGGAATGCTGGGCCCCGAAGAAGATCGATTGAAAGAAGATCGCATGTAGCAGAGATGAGAATGTTAAGATGGATGTGTGGAGTGACAAAAATGGATAAAGTAAGAAATGAATATATCAGAGGAAGTTTAAAGTGACGCCAGTAATAAAAAAGTTAAAAGAAAATCATCAATCATCATCAATCGATTGTCATCTTAGTCTACCTGCGACCACAAAATGCTACAAAGCTTTCGAAACGTCAGGAAAACCAATTTAAATAATATACGCGATTTAATCCGGTTAAACTTTGTTTTATTATAATGTGTAGTATAATAAAACAAAGATTATAATGTGTAGTCCGTACGCAAAATACACGCTTGATCGTGGAGTTGCGGAAACCAGCCCGTTATACTATACTATAATGTGTAGTGATCGCGAAAACCTGAGAAGTTATTAAAATAAAATCGTTTGAGATAGTATGGGCATGTGATGAGGAGGGATAAAACGCATGTTGCTAAGAGAGTGATGAATATGAATTTTCATAGATGAAAAGGGAGAGGGAGACCAAAGAAAAGATTGATGGATTGCGTGAGGAACGATATAGATGAAAATGGAGTAAATGATGGGATAATGGCTGATAGACAAAAATGGAAGAAGATGACGTATTGCACCAACGCCAAGTAATTTGGGATCAGGGCATGAAGATGATGATAGGTACATTTTATATGAACAGGTTCACACTATGCTATACTATATATCACGCAATACAATAGTAATGACGCAATATACTAAGATATATAGCAAAATATTATAGCTTAGTCTGAACTGCACTTTAATAAATAAAAACAAAATCTAATATCACGGTTACACAAGATTAATACGTGTAATAGGACGTCTCGTTGATATACACATCAAAGTCAAAAGAAAAAGGAACAGTGAAAGACAGGTGAAGATTTATAGTCATTACAGCGAACGCCGCGTGCGCACGCATTATCTACAACTCGAAACTATGAAAGATATTTATTAAGACAAACTCAACAGAGCTTCCGAACACATAAACAATGAGAGAAGATTAAAAACGTGTCAATACATAAATTGAAACGTCAGAAATATTGATTTGTTATCGCCAGAGGTCATGTTACGGGAGTGAAATTCCTTGACCCAATATCTAGTTAAATGTATGTAAATAAATAAGTTATCAGCTATTTGATCATAAAAGAAAGCACCTTGTTTGACTCGGAAGATTAATATTCTGGTTTTATCTAATGTAAATTAGACAACTTAATTATAATAGAGTCATAGAAAAATATTGGTCGCATAAAGTAGTTTAACTTATAATATACCTATGACAATAAAAAAAACAATAAGTATACTACAAATCCGTTCCGTGTGGTGCCAGACGTAAAGAATTTCACCACCCTATATCTTCTTATGGGTGTCGTAAAAGGCGACTAAGGGATTCACGAGAAGAGGGGTAGCAGCGTTCTCTGAGTATTTAACCAACCAACTGCGATCGCCAACCCGCAGGCCAAGCGTGGCGATTATGGCATATCCCCCAAAACTGCTTGGGAGGCCTATGTCCAGCAGTGGACGTTTTTCGGCTGAAATGATGATACTACAAATCCATGCTTAGCTACATAAATTATTATATAGGTTAAGTATATTTTATTTTTATTAAAGAGTAATATATTCATAGTAGGTAGTAGATATTAAATTTCAAACCACAGCGCCATTCAACATGGTCTATTCAAGTGGCAAATGAATAACAAAACATAAACTTTATTATCTTACTATAAAGATTAATATTATGACGTTTTCGCGTGTAGGTGGATTTTTATAACACCCATGTAAAATATCATATAGGTAGAGTTACAATCGAATGATGAAGACAAAACAAGTTACGAATAGGACTCATTACATAGGAAATAAATTATGTACCTTTATAAGATAATCATGTTCGATGGCCGCCATTAAGTTTGACGATAGAGTATTTGCATCAAAATGTTTGAAAATATTCAACATTTACAAACAATAAAATGCTTTGAATAAGTATTAGGTACAATTTTTGCTGGCCACCACCCAAAAGATGAGCTAGAAAGTGGAAATAATATATCACCTAAAATTCCAGTTTAATTCTTAAGAAAGCGCGAGCCCGCGCTTTCGGAATCAATTCGTTAAACTTATATGGTTTACGTTTCCTATAACTCGATAGTCATTTATTTTTACCGACAGAATTAAGTAATAGATCAGATACCTACGTATTAAATTTCAGCAATAAAAAATATTTATATCATGATATTTTTCGTAACGTGTAACACCGGAAACTGAATTGTCTACCTCGCTCTAGATGTAGACAAAGAAGCTGATGGATAGATCATAGATAAAGACAGAGAAATGGTTAGGATAAAGGATAGAAGAAAAGTATTTCCCTGCGATACAAAAAGCATGTTAGTGACATTACTAGCTATCACCGACTTGGCATATAATGCGAGGCAGTACAACACAAGACTATGCAACAGATACAATACCTATCGACAAAGCCTAAGAACAAAGCATCCAAAGAGACTACATGGCAGAAAATCACTCCTAATATCTACTGAATATTTGTCGGCATACCATCTATTAGAATTTCGCATCCAAGAATAGACTGTCCAGTATTCACGTTGCTATTAGTTGGTGAGTCTCACCTGTCAGGTTCCATCGTCTGCATCTTGTCAAGCCCCGACGGGATCGGGTATCGGCCAAAAATGAACATTGCGATATTAAACCGATCACGATTTGTGACTCTGCAGAGCTAAATTTGTCTTGTCTAAAATAGATCAATATTTTAATGATGAAATTTAATTTATTTATCCAGAGGCCCTAGGGATAGTTTTGGCACGAATATGAGAAGGCGTACACACAGCAGTCAATGATTAAAAGCTGAAGAATAGGTGTTGTGGAAATAGATAGTAGACTGGTTGTAGCGCAAACTGCCATCAAAACTGAAGATGTTCCTACACCTAATACGTATTCTAAAGTGACTGACAAACTTAATGTCCCTACATCATAACGAATCTACTTGGTTGGTATTTATAAGAAGGTATAATTTGAGTTGCTTTTATGATCGAACTGAAACTAATATCATGGCTCAATAAAATACTGCTATTGTTATTTTATTTTTACAAAAAAATTATGTAACCTTCACATTTTGTATTTCCATACTATATTTAAACTTATTGTCCTAGCAACAGATAATTTAATTCATTTGTTATTCAGGTTTTTCAGATTTACCGTCAATAGTATTCCTCAATTTATTGTAAAATTATAAAGTTCGACGGCAAAGTGACGATATTATATCTTTTTACCAAAAATCTAAAGTTATACCACGGAAATACTTATTTGAAAACGATTTAGAGTTACTAGGTAGGCTCATTATAACATAGTTTATTGTCATTGTATCATTTATGTTAAATAACTCACATAAATTGTTTATAATACGCCTATTGGCTAACAAAAGAATAATTATAATATATGATGTTATGTAAATTATAGTTTTATGTGCCTAAATATAACGGAGATATAATATAGGGCAATGTTAATGGATCTGTTTGATTTGGCCATAGCCAAATTTAACTTTACAGAATGTACAGGTAGAGTGTCGACCGAACGTCAGTGGTAACAGTTTGACCTTGACAGCGTCTTTAATTCGTAAGCAGTAAGGGCGGTTTTCGTCATTCAAGTGTTACTACTGACGTGCGGTCGTCTGTACTCGATCGAAACTCGATCTTCGGAATATCCCGCAAGTCACTTTTTATTAAAGCAGTTAATAAAAAATAAATTTAGGAATGTGACAAAAATACCTAAACGTTTATTTTCTTATGAAAATCATTGAACTGTAGCTCTACCACATCGATTCATTCGAATAGACGCTATAAAAGTCACCATGAAAAATTCGATGAAATAAGTAAAAAAATTGGTTAATTGTATTTTTTTTGTAGGACTCCAGTTACGTGTAACAGCTACTTGAACTATTATAAGATCACGTTCTATAACAATGTACTGTGAAGTCTGTGAATCATTGATAGGTGTGTCGTTGATACCTTGTATTTTAATTTTCGATGATACCTACCTATTCACAGTAGACTTTTTGTCATTGCCCACAACTAGGCATACAATAACGACGAGATTTTTGAACTGTGCTGTGAAACTACGATTGGGTTACATTTTTTATGCGTACTACAGATGGGACGACTACACACCGACTAGTTGGGAAAACCGACTATTCGTAATGATTTAGAAATCCCTAACATCACTTTCTTCTTTGACTAGATTCAGCGACTAATTGGCGACTAGTCGTCAAAAATGGCCGAATGTTCGGCATTGATTTTCAGTACGTACTAATTAAACTTTAAAAAAAGTAAAAACCGTCTTCAAAAAGAATAAAATAATTTGTGTGGAACAGTTAAGGAAGTAGGTGCCTTTGATTCGGTTTGATTTAAGACAAAATTGGCACCTTCTTCCTAAACTGTTTCCAAATTGTTTTTACCAAATTATACTTTCTGAATGCAAATGCTTGATTTGTTAATAATAATAATAAATGCTTGATTTGTTGATGAAAATACCAAAATCTCTATAATCGCTTGGAGAGGTGCTGAGTCTACTCTACTATTAGAGGCGTTACAATAGTTCTTTTAGGTCGCAGTGACATAAGGGACTTGCAAAGACCTTACCTCATTTTCCAAAATTAATAAAAATAAAATCGCTATATGTATGCCTATAATATTTGAGGAGTTCGCCAATTCCACATGGATCCCACTATCAGAACTGGATTTTGATAAAAATGGGACCAACCTGGAAGTACTTTCAAATAAATAAATAAAACCAAATTGGTTGATAAATGACGGAGTTCTGAGGTAACATACATAAAAAAAATTACAATCGAATTGAGAACCTCCTCCTTACAATATTTATTTTCACTTTCATAGAATAGATATTCCCAGCCTCAGAAAATATTATTTCACTTTAGACAGGGCTAACGGTATGAGCTGTTATCATTTTGTAACACATGTCAACACGATAGAAGAAAAGGGCTAACGGGATAACACACGCTGCCCCACTGCCCCGCTGCCCAGCTGCCCCGCTGCCCCACTATCCCACTGCCCCACTTCCTGCCCCGCTGCCCCACTTCCTTCCCCGCTGCCTCACTGCCCCGCTGCCCCGCTGCCCCACTGCCCCGCTGGTCCGCTGCCCCGCTGCCCCACTGCCCCGCTACCCCACTGCCCCGCTGCCCCACTATCCCACTGCCCCGCTGCCCCGGTACCCTACTGCCCCACTGCCTCGCTGCCCCACTGCCTCGCTGCCCCGCTGCATCGCCCCGCTGCCCCTCTGCCCCGCTGACCTACAACCCCACTGCCCCACTACCCCGCTACCCCACTGCCCCACTAACCCACTGGCCCACTGCACCGCTGCCCCGCTGCCCCGCTGCCCCACTGCCCCACTGTCCCACTGCCCCACTGTCCCACCGTCCCACTGCCACTGTCCTACTGTCTCACTGTCCCACTATCTCACTGTCCCACTATCTCACTGTCCCACGGCCCACTGTCCCGCTGTCCCACTATCTCACTATATCACTATCGTTATCGTCCCGTCCCATGTCCCATGTCCTGTCCCATGTCCCATCCTATGTCCAGTCCCATGTGCCGTCCCACTGTCCTGTCTCATGTCCCGTCTCATGTCCCGTCCCATTTCCCGTCCCATGTTCCGTCCCCTATCCAGTCCACTGTCCCGTCCCCAGTCCCGTCCCCAGTCCCGTCCCCTGTCCCGTCCCCAGTCCCATCCCCAGTCCCATCCCCTGTCCACTCCACTCCACTTCACTCCATCGTACATTACTATCCGCTCGTGCAAATGCATAGAAGCTTCGATCTGTCGGGTGAGTACGCAACCCACGATTTTTTTTTTTTCTTTTTTTCTTTCTTTCTCAAAACCCATACCAGTTTTTAAGTCAGATCATCAGCTTTCAAACAAAAAAAAAACATCAAAATTGGTCCAGTAGTTTTAGCGTGATGCTGGAACAAACAAACAAACAGACGTTTACAATTTTATAATCTTATCTTCTATCTTAACTATTATAAAATTGTAAACGTCTGTTTGTTTGTTTGTTTGTTTGTTCCAGCATCACGCTAAAACTACTGGACCGATTTTGATGATTTTTTTTTTGTTTGAAAGCTGATGATCTGACTTAAAAACTGGTATGGGTTTTGAGAAAGAAAGAAAGAAAGAAAAAAAGAAAAATAAAAATCGTGCGTTGCGTACTCACCCGCAGATCGAAGCTTCTATGCATTTGCACGAGCGGATAGTAATGTACGATGGAGTAGAGTGGAGTGGAGTGGACAGGGGATGGGACTGGGGATGGGACTCGGGACGGGACAGGGGACGGGTCTGGGGACAGGACAATGAACGGGACAGGGGACGGAACATGGGACGGGAAATGGGACGGGACATGAGACGGGACATGGGGCAGTGGGATAGTGGGGCAGCGGGGCAGTGGGGCAGCTGGCAGCGGGGCAGTGGTGCAGCGGGGCAGTGGGGTAGCGGGGCAGCGGGGCAGTAGGGGAGTGGGGCAGCGGGGCAGGCAGTGGGGCAGCGGGGTAGCGGGGCAGCGGGGTTGTGGGGCTGCGGGGCAGCTGGGCAGCGGGGCAGTGGGGCAGCGTGGCAGTGGGGCAGCTGGGCAGTGGGTTACCGGGGCAGCGGGGCATTGGGGCAGTGGGATAGTCGGGCCGCGGGGCAGAGGGGCTGTGGGGCAGCGGGGCAGCGGGGCAGCGGGACAGTGGGTCAGCGGGCCAGCGGGGCAGCGGGGCAGTGGGGAAGCGGAGCAGTGGGGCAGCGGGGCAGGCTTTGGGGCAGTGGGATAGTGGGGTAGAGGGGCAGTGGGGCAGTGGGGTAGCGGGGCAGCGGGGCAGTGGGATAGTGGGGCAGCGGGGCAGTGGTGTAGCGGGGCAGTTTGGCAGCGGTGCAGTGGGGGGCAGCGGGGCAGTGTGATAGTGGGGCAGCGGGGCAGTGGGGTAGCAGGGCAGCGGGGCCGCGGGGCAGTTGGGCTGCGGGGTATTGGGGCAGCTGGGTAGCGGGGCAGTGGGGCAGTGGGATAGCGGGGCAGTAGGGCAGCGGGGTAGTGGGGCAGTGGGGTAGCGGGGAAGTGGGGTAGCGGGGCAGCTGGGCAGCGGGGCAGTGGGGCAGCGGTGTAGTGGGGCAGTGGGGCAGCTGGGCAGCGGGGCAGCGGGGCAGCGGGGCAGTGGGCAGTGGGGCAGCGGGGCAGTGGGGCGGCGTGGAAGTGGGGCAGCTGGGCAGTGTGTTACCGGGGCAGCGGGGCATTGGGGCAGTGGGATAGTCGGGCCGCGGGGCAGAGGGGCTGTGGGGCTGCGGGGCAGCGGGGCAGGCTTTGGGATAGTGTGGTAGAGGGGCAGTGGGGCAGTGGGGTAGCGGGGCAGCGGGGCAGTGGGATAGTGGGGCAGCAGGGCAGTGGTATAGCGGGGCAGTGTGGCAGCGGTGCAGTGGGGGGCAGCGGGGCAGGCAGCGGGGCAGTGTGATAGTGGGGCAGCGGGGCAGTGGGGTTGCAGGGCAGCGGGGCCGCGGGGCAGTTGGGCTGCGGGGCATTGGGGCAGATGGGTAGCGGGGCAGTGGGGCAGTGGGGTAGCGGGGCAGTAGGGAAGCGGGGTAGTGGGGCAGTGGGGTAGCGGGGAAGTGGGGTAGCGGGGCAGCTGGGCAGCGGGGCAGTGGGGCAGCGGTGTAGTGGGGCAGTGGGGCAGCTGGGCCGCGGGGCAGTGGGGCTGTGGGGCAGCGGGGCAGTGGGAAGTGGGGCAGCGGGGCAGTGGGATAGTGGGATAGTGGGGCAGCGGGCCAGTGGGGCAGCGGGGCAGTGGGGTAGCGTGGCATTGGGGCAGTGGGGCAGCGGGGCAGTGGGGCAGCGGGACAGCGGGACAGCGGGACAGCGGGACAGTGGACTGGACAGGAATGTACTGGACTGGACTGGACTGACGTGGTTTAGCAGAATTTAACGCGAGCGGAGCCACGGGTAAAAGCTAGTAGTTATTAAGATTATAATAGTTAAGATAATATAAGATGAAGAAGGTAATTAAAAATTGTTGACTGAAAATAGTATTTTTTTAGTTACACCAAGATAACTTTATGCTTATTCGTATATTAAGATGGATACAATATAACAACGTTTAGGTACTTCTAAATTTTATTGCTTTTCATACAAAAAATCAGAGAAATCGCAATTTAGAGGTAGCTTCCAGTCCTTGTCTGTAAGTCGAAAGATTCTGATTTTCGGTTGACTCAAAAGACTGCATTTCCAAGATGGCACCACGCACATACGACAGGATTTTTTTTTCTACTCTGTACAATTTGGCCCGACCAAAAAGTTTTTAATGCAATTTCTTTAGCAGCCGTATTTTCTCTATGGAGGCGCGCGCTAGAGCGCATGCGTGCGAATGACAGCTGGATATGAGCGCCTTAATCACCTTAATGTATGCAAAATGTTGTAGAAAAATATAATTAAAAATCACCGGTTCCCGTCATCGTAGCGAGGTAAAATACATACCAGTTTTTAAGTCAAATCATAAGTTTTTAGTCACAAACCCTTTCAACAAAATCGGTCTAGTAGTTTTATAGTGATGCTGGAACAAACAAACAAACAAACAGACAACTGACATTTAACAATTTTATAATAGTAGTAGATAATAAAACAAAGTTTAACAGGATTAAATCGCGTATATTATAAACATGCCCTAGACAAACCCAACCATTTTCTTCGATTTGATAAACCACAAGTTCTGGCGAAGGAAAACCGATATGTACCTAGAATGCTCCGTGAGGCTATTGAAATTAAAAAACATCCTAATTTTAATAGAGAAGATGGTTGGCAGCTACCACCTGTTTGGAACCCAGTCCTAAAAATAATCAAGTCCCAAACAGCATGCAACACTGTAAAAGATAATGATATTGTGAGTGATTACTGCGTGCATCGAAACGATTTTGATTAATAATATTGTACGGTAGATTAAAATATTTTTTTAGAAATATTTGTAAAGACGCTTGTCATCTTAGTCTACCTGCGACCACGAAATGCTGCAAAGCTTTCGAAACGTCAGGGAAACCAATTTAAATAATATACGCGATTTAATCCGGTTAAACTTTGTTTTATTATAATGTGTAGTGATCGCGAAAACCTAAGAAGTTATTATATTTTATTAATGTTTTCAATACGAGCCATATCTCATATTATTCCGTTCCCAATATTCGAAAGGGCAATCGACCAGACTGCAATCGTCCCAGCGAGCCGGAGGTGCCCGAATTCGACCAAATTACGAATGATCGGCTTTGCTGATTAGTCAATGAACTTGTGGTAGAAAATTTTCATCGAACTTTTTATCTACAATTCTTTGAAAATGAATCCAATTACATTTCTCATAAGCTCTTGCTTTTAGTAACAATTTTGCAGACGAAAACAATATAAACTAAAGATAATTAATTAAAGTAATATTTTCCTGTTATAATTTTTTAATAGATGGCCTACAAAATAATTATTATGCTACGTAAATTAATTTGTTTTCATGATATAAGGTAAACGAGATGAGGATGTTCGAACCTTTAAAATTAGTCATGGCTACATAAAAAACTGTTAATATAAAATATCCATTTATAGTTTGTACTACCGGCCTAAGACACACTGTTGAGTGACAACATCTTTACGAATTTTGACGATTTTTTCATGTCCTCTCTTGATAATACACTATCTATTATCAGACCATTACTGTACCGTTGGCATTGCTGGCCTCTTCTCAGAATGAGTTAGATTAGCCTAAGAGGTAGTGTTGCCTAACAATCGATAGACTATTAATTGTCTATCGATAGTATCAAACTATTGTTACGGTACTATCGATAGTATCATCATCATCATCATCATGTCAGCCAAAAGACGTCCACTGGTGGACATAGGCCTCCCCCAAGCATCACCACAACGACCGGTCCTGCGCCTTCCGCATCCAGCGGTTCCCGCGACCTTCACCAGGTCGTCGGCCCACCTTGTGGGGGGCCTACCCACGCTGCGCCTTCCATTACGCGGTCGCCACTCCAGAACTTTACTGCCCCATCGGCCATCTGTTCTGCGAGCAATGTGCCCCACCCATTTTCACTTAAGTTTGGCAATTCTTCGGGCTATGTCGGTTACTTTCGTTCTCCTGCGAATCTCCTCATTTCTGATTCGATCAGGCAGGGACACTCCGAGCATAGCCCTCTCTATTGACCTTTGAGTGACTTTGAGCCTTCTTATCAGGCCCATTGTGAGCGACCACGTTTCAGTGCCGTAAGTAATTACTGGCAACACACAATCGATACTATCGATTTTTCGAAATCATGCAATAGTATCAGTAGTATCATGCAATCGTTTAGATAGTATTGCAGTATAACTATCTGTGTTAATTGGCGTCATTTTAACATAAAATTTTACTTTTTAGAATGTTTATTTTCCTAGCTTCTGTATTGGTACACATCACACTGTTAGGGTGTACCTACCTAACCATTTCTTCAATACTCTTATACATCAATGCTATCTAAACGATAGCACGATAGTATCAATACTATCGATGGTATTGCATGATTTCGAACATACGTTAATATCGATAGTATTGTTAGATACCTGCCAATTGATACTATCAATACTATCGATAGGCCTATCGATAGTGTGACTGATTTGATGGGGTGACTATCAATAGATCGATAGTCGATTTTTATGCAAACCCAGCATATCTTATCATGTATGCTGCTGGTCTTTATGACTGCTTTACATTTGCAACCGCAAATCGACGGAGACGCTGTACATTGCTTTTTTAAACAAATATTTTTATGGATAGACATACTCATATTAATTTATTTTAAATTCAAATTTAAATATATTCACTTAAAATGGAATACATAAGGTCGTAAATTATTAAGTTCGTCTATGGTTGTAGGTACTGAAAGCTCCTGGCAATGTATGTACATATCGCAGATTCTCTCATTGTAATTCTCTTGCAGATCCGCGGCAACATTCGTTAGAGCGGGAATTACAATGTTGTATCATATGTCCAGCAGTGGACTGCGATAGGCTGAGTTGATGATGATGATGATCCTATTAATGTTGTAAATGCGAAAGTATGAATGTTTGTTGTTTTGTTTGTTTGTCCTTCAAATTTGATTTCAAATTGGATAAAATTTTGCATACCAATAGACCATGTCCTGAATTATCACATAGGATATTATCGACATGCCAAGGGAGCGAAGCCGCGGGTGTTAGCAAGTTGGAACTAATAGGAAGATTGGGAAGTCATGCTCTTCAAATGCACGATTTACAGACTGAGTTATTTGTTCTACGTCAGAAATTATTGATCGATCATGGAGTAATCGATTCTTTCTCTATTTTTAGCTCTCGTCGGTAAATCATAGTAGGTCTGTATTTCTGTTTAAATTTCGGTGTAATTAGTCACATAACATAGTTTCAAGGCAAGGCAAGGAATGATTTACACTAGTTTTTGAGGGAAAGCGAATTCAAGAATTAAATAAAATAACGTATGAAAGTAAGCTTTGCTGGGTTGAAATACCCTTATTTTTGAAATTGTTTTTATGTTTTTATCCATCTTTATTTTAGGCGTTTCCTCCTGAAAAGAAAAACGTGTGATTAGATTAGATCGTACCACTCGCCATAAGTCCATGTTCCATCCTACATATCTTGATGGTTGGCGGTCTACTACCGTACGATTCACACGGCATTTTTGCCTCGAACTTTAAAACCGTGGAACCAGCTTCCGTCGGTGGTTTTTCCGAACAAATTCGACATGAGAGCCTTCAAAAAAGAGCATACGTCTTTACAAAAGGTCGGCAACGCATCTGCAACTGTGGTTTCACAGATGTCCATAGGCGGTAGTGATCGCTTACCATCAGGTGACGCGCTTGCTCGTTTGCCCCCTCTGTTATATAAAAAAAACAGTCGTAAGGACAGAATAAAATAAAATAAGATCAAATGGATTGAAATATTGGTATTACCTACCTTGATCAGAGTCCTTGAATCCTTTAATAAGATTATAATCTATGCAACCTAGAGTACTACGAGAAGTAATCTGTCCCAAGCGTGATTAGAAATAGTTGTTTGACACTAACCTTGACTTGCCCCGTTAGGCGTAAAAAGCTTAAGTTTTAGGGCCAATGGAAGCCGGATATAACCCGTCCACTCCATCACAAATACTTGGGCTAACGCTTTCCAGTTTTGGTGATAATAATGCTTAATATTTGTCGACTGGCGCCAGTCGAGTCGCAGTTAGTGACAGAAAACATTTAATATTTACGTTATTTTTGCATTTATTGTCAGATATGAATAATATCTTTCACGACATATATATGATGACGTCTGTGGTCTAGTGGGTCGAGTGTCGGACTGCTGATTCCGAAGTCGTGGATTCGATTCTCACAGGACACAAATATTTTTGTGATGAGCATAAGTGTTTGTGTTGGTCTGAGTGTTTCTTATGTATTATAAGTATGTATTTGGTATTCAGCTTAATTTTTTCAAAAGTTATCTTACTGACCGCTTTCAATGCGTTAAAATAGAAGATTATGTAAGTGATGATCTCAACGTCACGCACGGGGTACCACAGGGTAGTATTTTAGGTCCTACCTTGTTTCTGACCTTTATTAATGATCTCTGCGATATCCAGCTCACTAACGGAAAGATCATTACTTTCGCTGATGACACAGCGCTTGTTTTCACCGGTGATTCCTGGCATGAAGTTTATCAATGTGCACAGCAGGGATTTGACACTGTCTCAAAATGGCTCAACGATAACTTACTTACTCTCAATATTGAAAAAACCAAATGTATGTCATTTACCATCAGAAATCGTAACATTCCACAGATCACCAACTACCAGATAAAAGCGCACGTCTGTAATAACATTTCATCAGACACATGCCCGTGTTCAACACTACAAAATGTGGATAAAATCAAATATTTAGGAATAGTTATAGATAAAAACTTGAATTTTTATAATCATATAGATCTCGTGACATCCAGAATCAGGAAACTCATCTATGTTTTTAAAAGTATTCGTCATATTGCTGATACTAGCATAATTAAATCAACCTACTTTGCCCTTTGTCAATCACTGCTGACATATTGTATAACTGTTTGGGGTGGCTCCTCACTAACTTATTTAATTAAATTAGAACGTGCTCAAAGAGCAGTATTGAAGGTTAGCTATTTCCTCTCATTCTTTCATCCAACCAAGGATTTGTACAATTTCTGCAAAGTCCTTACTGTTCGCCAACTTTATATTTTGTTCACTGTCCTTAAAAAGCATTCACTACTAAACTACAACAGCTCCGCTCTGGCTCACAAACGCAATAAAAAACTGATTTTTTCTTCCGTATTCTGCTACACGAGTTTTGCCCAAAAGTTCTTTTGTTTTGTTGGTAACTATCTTTATAACAAACTGAACTCAATATTATCAATATATTCCCTCCCAAAGTTTAAATGTAAACAAGTCCTCACAACTTGGCTACTACAACTTGATTACTATAGTACTGAAGATCTTCTTACTGTGGTGACATGATTTCCAACACTAAGCATATTATACATCCACAAACAGATAACGCAACACCATTCCTAGCACACACAACATACAACACACACACACATTCACACTCCAAGCACACAACACACACGTACAACGCTGACACGATACTCGACGACAAAAAAAAAAATAACTTTTAGATATTCTGATTACTTTCTTATTTTACTTTTTATTGTTATTATTCTGTTTCTTATTTCAACGATACGTATGTACCTACTTGTCATACTTAACTATATTCTACAGTTCATAGTCTGTATGACGGGGGCCTGGTAATCTGTTAGACAGGGAAACCTAGTACGGATACCAGTCCTTCACAAAGGAATATTAACCTAAGGACTGTTTTAACTTGTAATTATTTTAAGTAACATACCTTTGTGAAAGAGAAATAAAACTTTTTTTATTATTATTATTATTATTATTTACAAAAAAAAGTTTGTTTGTATTATATTCATTGTCTAGTACCCATAGTATAGGCTCCGCTTAGTTAGGGACTAGATGGTGCTGTGTAAAAATGTCCCAAATATTTATTCATTTTATTTATTTTTAATATGCTCATTTCTTTTATTCGCAGGTCTTGGCGCGCGTCGGATCGTCGACGAGATGACCGGCGTCACGTGAGCACGGAAAATGAAACTTTTGTCTACTAAACAACCAATCTATGTACAGTTCTTCGAATTTCAATCAAGCGGCATTTCTCGATCTAATGCTAAATCTGTGACGTGACTCAGTGCTATCATTTCACTATAGACACTCGCTTTCATTAAGTGATATTTCGTTACGGTGATCGTGTGTGAATCGATACAGTGCCGCCATGATGTTTCAAGGGCCCCTTCTGTTCTACATTTTGATAATGTAAGTATTGAACAACATCTGTGTCGAGTGCAATTATATTACTTCAAACGTATCTTCATCAATAAATCCTTATTAAGCAGTATTTTATTGGCGTTTATTGGCTTATCTTAACATAATACGTAGAGCCATAAAACAGAGTTCTGGTTTCAAGCCTGCTTTACACGATGGCAGTGGCTGGACCCAGTGGCTCGGAATTTCGGCGCCAGTCACCGAGTACCTATATTATGTTGACGGGATCGACCCTGTAAATTAGCTTCCTGTCTATTTTTGACACTAGTGGCCGTGGCAAAACATAGCGTGAACTGCGTGGGCACTCAACAACAAACTGGCAGCGACTGTCCGAACTCGTCCAGAAAATGCCAGTTGCACTGGACTGACTGAGCGGCGTGGTGAGGGAAGTAACTGGAAAAATAGAATGGGTGGCTAGACAGCTGGACTGAATTGCGAACGCGAAATCAACACTGGACTGGGTTGAAACTAGTGTCCAAACGAGCCCAGTAGCAAGTCAACGGTAAAGCCATCGTGTAAACCAGACTAAATAGTCTTTGAGTGGCCAATCAGTTGTTTGACAGCTATAAAAGTCTAGAGATTTAATTATGATTTACAAATCGCTATAAAATCGACGAACTATTGTTAATAGTCGCGGAGCTGTCGACCAACGCCTTTGCTTATTGTCTTTAAAGATTTATTTTATGACTACGCTATTTATGATCGAATTTATGCAGCATCTCACGGTCGTAAATATTATTTATGCTCGTAATAAGTTCTAGCGTAATTCTAACACAAATGTAACGTAGATATGATCTTGTTTAACAAGTTTAATCACTCATTTGTATAGAGATAGCAAAATATTAATTATTTTATGTAAATACAATGTCAAGGAGTGCCTTAGGCTTGTGTTCGTATTTAGAAACATTTTTATTTGAATGAAATGGTTGAACGAGAATCCAATCGAAGTTCAAGTGAACGAACGCCTCGGGAGGTTAAGATAAATCTAAGATAATCTAATTATTTTTAAACCTGGCGTGACAAGATATTTAAAATATTATAAACAATATCTCTCGCAGGTCTGCTGGTAGTTTTTTTTGAAGTAAGCAGTCCCTTTGTAGTAATATTATTAAGGCAGCAGCTAGGGTTGTATTATGGGCATGGTATATAACCGCTTAGCCTGATAGGTGGGCCTGTGGTCCGGTTTGCCATCCTATACCTAATATATGTATATAAAAGTGTATAAACTATTAATTCTGTCTCCTTTCATTTATTATTGTGTGTACATACATTATAAACAAATACATTTTTTAAGTTCATTAAGAGCACAATTATAATATTGAATTAGCTCCTAATTTTCAAGTAAAAACTTCTAACTATACAATTGTCTCCTAATTTAGTATCACTACCAAAAAAATATTTTTACATTCATCACATTTTATTAAAAAAACTGAAATTGTTGCTCTATTCCAGTTATGTCTACTCGAAAGTCGAGAGTTCAGTCGGTGTCTAAGAGTCCTCCTAGCTAGATGAAATTACAAATCGCCCCCCAAGTCTTTACACAACACTCCCATTTTTTTTCTGGGTCTCTCACCGCCCCCGTTTAGGCCTGCAGCGGCCACAGGGGGGCGTTATAGACCACTTTGGGAATGGCTGCTCTATTTGATACATACAGCTCTACCATCAATGACGTCGAACAGGGTATCGAAATTTCTACGGAAGCTTTTCTGTTCAAAACGACTTTACAGGTGCTATGGAGATGTTAAATAGAAATAGCAGCTACCTACGCATAAAATTCTAACACGCACCTAAAAACCTATGAGAAATACCTTCATAATTCAATCGAAATATTTCTTAAAGTGCGTACGTGCGTATGTAGTATTTTAAACATCGTATATCGTTATTACAACTAAACACCTGGAATATTGTGCTATTAAAATAGAGTGTTACATAAAGTACAGTTTCAAACTACTATTCAAAGTAAATGTATCTCCCGTTTTAGTAAACAACCCAAAAATAACTAGCGAATACACTACGACTAAACATACTTGACTTGGCCTTAGCCATTCCTAGAATGCACCCGACCTTAGAGCTTGCTCACTCATGAGCAATGTCTTGCGACGTCGCATTGAAAAAAGTATGAAATGGTGGAACGTTATGTGACGTCCTGTGTATTGTCATATTTATTTCGATGGAAGCCTGCAGGTTCGATTTTCGTAGTTTATACCATCCGCGTGACTTTAGAAAGTGATTTTTTTTAAGATTAAATTTTTATCAGAATAAGGCGTGCCTTAGCATAATAATTTCAGAGATAGGATTGCTCACGCGAACATTTTAAAATTATTACACAAATAAGACTAGTTTTATTTATCTATAGAAAATAGTTCCGTAATTAACCTATGGACAGACAACGGACTGCCTTAAACCACACAATATAGGAACTTGAGGAAGAGAATAAATAAATTTATAGAGGATATCGCACCGTAGTTTGCTACCGATATTCGTTGATACCATGGCGCTGATACCGCTTTGACTCTTTATTTTAAATTTTAATGCGTTAAAAACGCTGCTAGATATCAAATTAGTATTATGTGACTAAGAATGTCGTAATTTATACTTGAAATGAACTTGAATGAATATTCAGTCACAAGTGTAGAAAAGTGTAGTGTGTGTGTGTACTCACAATTCTGACTTTTCCTGGGCCCAAAGCTTCATACAAGGTGATCAATTTCCTTTTGTATACAGGTTCCTTTCATAATATAGGCTAGAAATAGAGCAGTTTTCCAAAATTCAAACCACGAAAGTGACATAATAAGTGTTCAAAGTTTATGCGGACCAAGTCACGGGCGAAGGCTATAGTTGTTACATATATACCTACACTCTCGCAACCCAGTTATATTTAGTTCATAGTTCTGCATCAGGAATAAAAATAGCTTCTAATGCTAAAGAGTTCAATTTATGATATTTGTTACTTATAACTTTTTTAATGGGTAAGACGAAACCTGTAGCAAGTGGTAATAATCTGCGATATTCATTCGCAGTACAATTATAGATTTTATTAAGTAGAGAATAAACGTTACGTGTACTGTTGCAAGAAGTTTCTTAACCTTCATCCAGAAATATTCCAGCGCAATCTCTTATCTCTATTAAACGCGTTTTAATTCCGTACACCATTACTGGGTGTTAATCTAAATTGCGTAATTGCGTGGTCGATATTTATGAATGGTGCGGACGTGCGGTGGGCGATCCGGTCCGGTCCGGCGAATTCTGTGTCACCGGCAGCCGGAGCGAGTTGCCTCTTTCCCAACTTACCAGAGAAATGCTCGGGGGGTGTCAAATGTACTCGTAATTTATTACAACTACCGCCTGAGTGGGCTTAATCCAGAATGTTAATGTGGAAGACTTCGTTAGCAACCGATAGTTAGTTTGGTTTTAATTTGATTATAAAGATGGATCATTCTCGGTGGGTTGATTTACTGTAACCCGGAAGACTTAACACGAATTACGGAGACGTGTTTTAATAATTTTGTCAAGTATTTAAAAACAATATTATGTTTTCTCATACATCATTTGACATAATGAATTTATGTTAACGTAGCTGGCGAAATGTGGGTGTACTGTTAATACACCTCTGCCCACCCCTTCGGGAAATACAGGCGTGATGTCTAATTTGTATATAATTGTCACGGTAGTTAACATAATCATCATTGATGTAAGGCTTTTACGCAGCAATGTTTTTCATAAAGAAACTAAGCCTATGCCCAAGGCTTATAATTCGGTTTATTGCAGAAAGTTAAATTAAGTTGTACTTAAGTTGACCTGTACTCATACGTTTATAAATAAATAAATAAAGACGTAAAAAGTAGATAACAGGTTATGGTCAATCTGTTTGCAAAGTTTCATACAAATTCATTCAGCCGTTTCAGCGTGATTAAAGGACAAACAAACAAACATCCATATTTACGCATTATATTTATAATATTAGTAGGATAGTTGGATAAATCATTATAGTCATCATAAAAATCTACAGTAAAAATCTATGCTGTTAAGACGAGTTTATCTCAGTATTTAGAAGAATGATTACGGAGGTCTATTTACAGCTGAACATATTCAATTGATCCTTTGAAATACGAATTCTAATTGTTCGACACATTCAAAGCATCAATGCATGATATATGACGGACTTGCAGCTCTGCTTACCACGAACAGAATTAAAGGTAAACACAAATCAATTTATCTGCTAGCATTTGTTGCCAGTAACCCCGATAACAATGATTGAAACGCCAAAACATATGTCAATGTTGGCTTGCCTCTGAATAAGGCTAATTGAAATCCCAGTTCTACTACTACAATGCTTGACAAATGCATATCTATTATTGAAAGTAGTTTTACAGTAGGTAATTGATTACATTTCCTGTACAACTAATAGTTCGTACAAAACGTTGAATTGATGTAGTCATCTGTAGCATGAGTTTTTTTTATAACTTCATTGAGAGCATTGTATTGTATAAAATCGAATAAGTTACTAAGAAACTGTGGCGGATGTAAATCTCATTTGTCCGGTAGTTTCTGAATTCCAATCACTATAAGAGACAATAATTATTTTTCTACCTAGTGTATAGAATAGAATCCTATTTCGCCTGGTAAAATTGTAGATCAGCGTGTCCTAATGTTAAATTCCAATTTCACATATTTTGCCAACTTAATTCGGCATACCACATGATGGACAAAACTAATCTTGTAAATCTGATTTCAAATAATGTTTGAAAAAGCATAATGAAATAACTCAATCCCTTTGATGACCTACTCACTGCGAAGAATAAATAACCAAAGCTTCCAGCAGCATAAAAAGAAAACACTTCATATACACACGCTGCTAATATTACAACGTTCAAAGAGCACATACGAATTGAACTTGAACCAAATTTTGAGATAAAAGTGCGCATATTTAGGCTAAGCCTTTTTCTATCCTGAATTATTGAGAAAGTGGGTGTTACCTATAGTAGTTTTGAAATATTACCTTCAGTCCAGTATTTGTTGATATTACTCCTGGGTTCGGTGGTCATCTATTGCGGTTTCCCAGGCTTTGTACTGGTTTAGCAGCCCGCGGAATCCAGGGGGTTTGGAAAAAAGTGTGAACTCTTTTTGTCCAGTCCAGGGGAAACCTATTTGATAATCTGGCATAGAAGTGCTAGTAGGGTAAATCTTTTACGACTTTCTGTAGTACTGGACTGCCGAGCTCATCTATAGAAAGTCATATATATTATATTCCTATTGCACTCTAGCGCGAGAAAAAACGTCTAGATTTAAACCTGAAGAGTCAGAGGTTTTCTATAGAGTTGAGATTTTACCTCAACCGTAAAGTGTGATGCGAGAATACTAGGAAGGCTGGCCCAAATAAATTGGGAAAATAGCCAGGAAAAAGAAGAAGTCAGAGGTTTTCTAAAGAATTGTCCACGTTCAATAATTTGACAGATGGAAGCCCTACTACTGGATGATATAAACAGAATGAATGGCTTATTTGTAATATCTAGTTTGGTCAGTACTGGCAATGTTTCCGGATATTGATTTTAATACTATTCAATGATATAGAATTGATGATGACAGCTACATTGTGCGGTGTATTATTGTTGCTTCAACTGTATTTTGAATTCTATATCGGCTTTGATAAAAGGAGTTATGGAAATATCGATTATTTTAGAAACAGGTGACTGTGTCTCAATATCTGGTAAATAGATGGATGTGTGTCTCAATAGATACAAATGCTTTAGACTCTAGAATGTAAAGTTAAAAACTGTTTCCTGACAAATCAGTCTAGCGGTCCTTCGATACGAACTTTTAGAATTTCATAAAACTGTTGTTTCATTCAGAATACTACATTACTGCCGCGGCCGACAGCAGGAGCATTGATGGACGGCCAAGGCTTGTACCTATAGTACTTTTCTCAAATAATGCGCAGAAATTCAAACTGTAAATTCTAGAATCAATGACGAACAACAATAATTTTTCACGCGTCAATATGTTAATTTGTTTCTTTTTTACTTTAAACAGCTGTATTTACAAGCCAGTTCGAAATTTAAATAAAATCTTTGGTAAGTAACCTCCTTGGTTGCTATTTTTCGGAGTAAAAAGTTCGTTCCATTTTTTATCACACGACAGATATGAGTTATCATAGTAATTTATTTGGCCGCTAAACAGGACAGATATGGATTTTCATACTAACATTGCTGGCTGCTCGTCGCTTGTATTTGACAAGTACAGCAATTTCGATTTATCTCGAAAAAGGTTGTCAAAATAATGTTAGAATTTCCATGCATGATTGAGAAAATGTAATAAAGGTTCTTAGTTTCAAATACAGCGCGCCGCCACTAATTGGACTTAATTTTTAAATTTCCATTATTATTTCATTATTTAAAAATGCGTTACAGTTCAAATTTGTAATTCCGAGATTACAGTCTGTCGAGTGATTGCAGCATAGAGCTAAAGGATCGCCGATATTAGTCGATAGAAGTGTAATAATCAATTCAGATACTTATCACTAAATAGAGCTTTAACAAGAGTCTTGGTCTGTAATGTTTTACAATAATTGCGTATTATGTAACACTGATACTGTTATATTCTAAACACCGTAAGACTGGCCAGCAGCCAGCCAGGTACAGTTAAAAAACAAAACACGTGATACATTAATATTATCTCTACTATTATAAATCAATAAAGAGGTAGTGTGTACAGTCCTTTAAGAAAAAATCAGAAGAAGGAAACACATTCATTATTATTTAGTCTCAAGTTGTTGACAAAAAAAGGATGTGAAAAATAACGGACTCAAGTAGATAACGATGACGCTACAATGGTTTCGTAGGTAAAAGTTTTGGTAGACATTTCTTAAGTTATGGTATTCGTACCTAAAACACTCTTATAGTAAGGTGATTTCTCAATTAATAGTGAAATTTTCAAATTTTTAACTCGAATTGAAACATAG
The DNA here is from genome assembly GCA_949699075.1 of Asteroscopus sphinx. NCBI lineage: Eukaryota > Metazoa > Arthropoda > Insecta > Lepidoptera > Noctuidae > Asteroscopus > Asteroscopus sphinx. The sequence continues at coordinate 14,472,139 of OX453017.1, forward strand.
CATTGCCGAGATTTGATTAATAAAATAAAGTGAATAAAAATAATTATGCAGCTATTTATTAGATTAGAATATAGGTAATTTCTGTGTATCAATTAAAAGGCTGAATCACTAATAAGCTGCATCTTTTATTAATATGTATGCAGATGATTTAGTCAAGCTACTGTCTGAAGAAAGCTGTAGAAAATTGGACACTCGTCAAATAAAATTCACAAAAATGGTTGTGATTTCAGACTTAAAGGAGAAAACTTAACTTAATCTTTCTGTAAACTATTGTCTTTGTTTTTGTTTGGTGTAATGTACAATAATGAATATAATAAATAAAAGATTATTACAAAACAATATCATTATTATTCAAGATTATTTGTAACTTCCAAGCAGAAATCAAGACTGGTTACTTCAAACGATTTATTACACAGAAATAGAGCCGATTTCTTGTAGTGAGTAGCGACGATTTGAATCTAGCCTGTTACGTGTTTATGTCTTCCTAGTGACAATTTGACATTTATTTGATGTACAACCATGTTTACAATGTGTTAAAGGAATTTGATATCAGTTCTTGGTAATAAAGGGTCACCTATACACAATTATGTACATGTGAATTTAACTTTGTCATAATACAATGTTTCCGTAAACTTATTAGCAGCTCTTGATTCATGTTTGAACTAACTTAAAATATTTTTTTCTTCTTTCATTGCCATCTAATTAATACAAGAGCTTTCGTTTTCATTAAAAGAAATGAAAAGCTTATTAAATTAATGCAATTATACTCAATTAAAATAGTTGAAAGTACAGTCAAGTTATTGTTGTCATGTACGTATTAATTTATAAATTACAACATTCGTAAAGACTTGCCGCACTTAAATCATTAAGAAACCAACAAAATCGACGTTAATGATTGTTAAATACTTTCAAAAACAAAACAATTCATTATCTATGATAAATCGGTAACCATTAACGTATGTGAGGTGCCCTGTCAAGTGGCAAGCTAAGACATGCCTCGACTGAATAGGTGATAAAATTATTAATTATAATTATTAAAGGCTAAGTGTGAGACTTGATTAATGACTGTACGATAACGAAAGTTAACTTGCCGGCTGCGCACGAGTTGAACGGTGGCGTCCGCGACAGAGCAAACCAAACTATTTACAGAAAAATATTTTTGGTTCCAATTAAAATTGAAGATGGCAGCGTAAAGTATTTTCTATATTGGGAAACGCTTAAAATATGTTATTATAAAACTTCGTTTCAAAATGGCGGTGAAATCTAAAATAAAATTCCTAATAAAAAGTTTATTGATGTCGTTATTGTATGGCTAATACGTAATATATTGGTTTTGCTGATTAAAATAACATTAATATTAATTTAGAAGGCATATCGCCTACACAATACGTTATGTTAAGTTTTATTAAGTGGTTTAAATTAACAGTGCTGCGATGAAAACTGGTTATCTTTGCCATAAAGTCGTCCAAAGAAGTCGGAGGAGATAATAGCGTTAATTAAGTAAACTCCAATGCTGTTTATTACCACAAAGCTTTCTGTGAGCCAGGAACTTTGAAATATGAATTTTATTTCTCTGTTTCCTATACCCTTTTCGGATGAATTTAGAAGGAATAGATATTTGTATATTTTTATTTAATCATAAATAAAATTTATTAAATACTTCAACTTAAAAATAGCTAAGGAGGTTGGTATCATAAACTCACCAAATAAAGCTACAATAAACTCAATTATGCACATTGCTCAACTTCCAAGTTGTGTTCTTGTTAAAATATTATGTAGGTTTTACTTAAAAGTGCAAAAAATTTAATCTATATTAACGCGTTATTGTGCTCCCTTTATTCATAGGAAGTACAATAATGCATTATTTAGAAATTACTTACCTTTATGTAAAAATGCAGAAGCTGTACCTATATAGATTCGTGAAAGAAGTTTTTTAAGCAGCACCGAGGTTTTATGTTGATATTTATTGTAAATAGTATAGTTTTTTTTTAATATAATGCGATAATTATAAGAGGCTACCTATAGTCACCACCACGGTGTACTAAAGACTCGTAAAAATTTGGTTAGAAAAAATACTTTTTCAGTTAAGACACTCTCAGCATTAAAACAATTTTATTTTTACTAATTGTTGGAAAACCAAATAAATTAAATTAAATCATCAGAAATAACATTATAGTTGTAAAAAGAGTGTCTGCATGATCTTTAAGGCCCCCGGTAGGAAACAGATATACGAGCCAATTATCACCCTTACTGGCCAGCCCTTAAAAAGGGTGAGTCAATTCAAATATTTAGGGCACTACGTAACGGAGGACCTTAAAGATCATGAGGACATCGATCGCGAGCGCAGGGCTCTAGCTGTGAGAAGCAATATGCTGGTGCGCAGGTTTGCTTGTTGTAGCAAGGAAGTGAAGATCACATTATTTAAAGCTTACTGTCAAACCTTCTACACAAGCAGCTTGTGGGCCAGCTACACGCGGAAAACACTGGACGCCCTGAGGGTCCAATACAATAACAGCTTCAGAATGCTTTTGGGGCTGCCGCGTTTTTGTAGTGCCTCTAGTATGTTCGCTCAGGCACGCGTTCGTGACTTCTACGCCATGGTAAGGATTAAGACGGCCTCGCTTTTACAGAGAACACGGTCAAGTCCTAACAGCATTTTGAAGATGTTAGTGGATAAAATAGATTCGCCAATCCTGAATCACTTCATGCAGGTGCTAGTTTGGCAGAAGTGATTTTACTACTCGGGTTTGGCTGTAATAATTACAAGTTTTTAGACTACCTAACTATAATACTAACATATTTTTAAGTCATTTATAACTAACACATTATAGATCCTTGTTATCTGATTAATAAATGAATAATAATAACATTATAGTGTACCTATATTTAATACATATTCTGCATCGTCTTATTCGAAAATTGTAATAATTATTTTCATAACTTTCTAACGAGCATTCGAAAAAAGCCCTTCATCCTGGATTCGATTGCATTTCTCATTACATGGAAGGCCGTAGGATTATTTCGTTATGAGACGTGCAGACATCAAAGTAGTAAAATACGATCATTAGGAGATTCCAATCTTTGTAATCCTAGAAAACCAGACCAAATTGTCCATTCGCCCAGAAAACTGTAAATTGTTAGTGTTAATATTAAACTTGTGTTATTCCTAATGCCCGGTTTAAACTTACCAGAATTTCTACGTGAAAACCATCGTATCAGCCTGTGATGTCCTCTTTCTAAGATGACCAGTGAAATTGTATAGGTAGGTACACTTACAATGACAATAGTTTTGATTTTCTAGTTCACCTACTTAACTAAACAATAAACTATTCATCATCATCATTCAAGTCGAATCCACTGCTGGGATAGGCCTCCCCCAAAAGGAGGGATGTGCCATAATCGCCACGCTTCGAAGGCGGGTTGGCAATCGCAGTTGGTTGAATAAATACTTAAAAAACGCCGCTGCCCATTCTCTGGTGTTCACCACCACCGCACCGCATTTAGTCGCATTTACGACACCCAAGAGAAGAGATGGGGTGGTGCTATTCTTTGTGTCCGGCACCACACGGAACAGAACTATTTTTTGAGAAAAAACTATTCATACCTTTTTCTAATAGTGAAAACAAGAAAAGATAGCAAGAATTTTCGAACCGTCAAATTAGTTTACGTGTTGCACTTCTTCGTAGTTTTAAATCGGCTCATTCCGAGATAAAAACTATGGATATTTTAATTCAGACTAATTTGACAGCACTAAAATTGTTGCCATCCCTTTCTTGTGTCTACCATTAGAAAAAGAGAGCGATAGTTTAGAAGAAGTTTCGTTTGTAAAAAAGAAAATCAGTAACTATCTTTAATTTTGACATTATAGAAATATTCCTTGCGTGGTGTACAGATTAGTTACCCAAAAGATGGACTGTCAAAAACACAAGGAGCAAGCAACATGATTGCGATCACGACTGAGTTACAGAATTCGACAGCCGTTTTGGTTAACTGTGGCTAACTCCAGAAAACAATTCCAATCGGTCGGTATTGGAGTAATGTCAAAAATAGCCAAAAATTACTTTAATTGATCGTAATCAAACTTAGGAATTAATAAAATTGTGTAATTTTTTGATTATCAGTATTTGATTATCACTTGCTTTAACGGTGAAGGAAAACATCGTGAGGAAACCTGCACACCTGAGAGTGCTCCGTACAGTTCTCGATGGTATGTGTAGTTCGCCAACCCGCACTAGGCCAGCGTGGTAGACTAAGGCCTTAGCCTTCTCATGCTGAGAAGAGGCCCGTGCCCAGCAGTGGGACAGTAATGGGCTGATTATATGTAATTTTTTAAAGATCGGGACTGGATTGGTCTGGATTGAAATATTTTTTATTAGCCTCACATATTGGAGAACACAGTACGTTGGAACAGAAGGACGCTTATTCCCAACTCCTTGATAATAATCGTTCTACGGGAACAAATGGCGTAAATAATCATTTTTTATTGAAACTAAATATTTCAGTATAACGAATGTTATAGTGTGTGCTAAGTACAGCATGAAACAAGTAATCGCGACTGTTTCAATGTGTCCTAGTCTCTAAATATAGTTTCTCGTGCTAAGCGGACAAACCTATTGAAGTCACTGCAATAGTAACAGCGGCAGTGTATTGGGTTTTAACAATACCGTAATGCCATGTTAACTAGGGTATTCACACACAGACCGTCATGGTTCAGAAAGAGGCTGCGGAGCGGGATCGAGAGAGGGCTGATCCTGCTCGGAGAAGGCGGCGTCGGAGAGGCAACCGCTCCGGTGCCTAGCTCATTAGGGCAACACGCCGCATCCCCCTGCTCCGTCGATAGGACAGGGGGCCTTTATGGTTACGGCCGCCCAAAGTGGGCTTTGGGCGTCCACTGGGTGACCTCAGTGATGACGGTGGCACGCGGTGGTCCCGTGCCACTATTTGTTGTCTCATCGGGAAGGTGTTTAGGGAGACAAGGACAAGAAAGTTTTCCCAGAGACGTGCCTTTTAGGCAAAGCACAGGGGGGGGCACCGGTAGTATAACCATTCCCGGAGTCCCCCTCTATTGTGCTGAAGATGGCCACCAGGAAGGTTTTAGTGCGGTAAAAATCCCACACACCCCAGCCTCTTCCCCATGAGGCTAGTAGCCTTTTGAAGGTCTTTTGAAGGCCTTTCCTCGGAAAAAAAAAACTAAAAAAAGGGTATTCACACACAGGGTATGCACAGTGCAGCAAAATAATTTCAGAATAAATGATATTGATTGTTCTACAGATAAATTAGTACCTACTGTTTATTTATGGAACTATGGAGTTCAGTTTCTTTTAGCGGTATAAAGACTTATTATATAAAGTTTTAACATAAATTAGACGAGTCTAGTTCTTCTTAAGGGTCAAACATTTTGAATGTTACTGCAGCACGCTATGTATAACTAAAGCAAAAAATATGCAATAGCAGCACTAGAACTTACGTGTATACTGCAGAGGTGAAAGAACCCACTGAATACTGTGGTCATGTGGTGTTTCTTTTTATTATTGCAGTGCTTCTTCACTATTGAAGGTTAGTGGTTAATTTCGCATATTCCTCTCCTTTCTTTGGTGTTTCTTCTTTTCTTGAGGTGCCTCTTCACTATTGAAGTTTGGTCCTTAGTTTCGCATATTCCTCTTCTTCCTCTGGTATTTTTTTCTTTTCTTGCACTGCTTTTTTATTATTATTTTTATTTCTAGACCGCCCATGTACCCATTATTTATACGTTGTCCCTGTTTACTACTGTTTTCATGGTGTACAATAAAGCATATTCTATCTATCTATCTATCTGTCTACCGCATCACCATTGAACTTTAGTCGCTAGTTTCTCATATTTCTCCCCTTTCTGTGGTGTTTCTTCTTCTTGCGGTGCATCTTTACTATTAAAGGTCAGCCGTTAGTTTTGCATTTTTCTTCTATCTGTGGTGCTTCTTCTTTTCTTGCAGTGCTTCTATATTGAAGGTTGGCCGTTAGTTTCGCATATTTCCTTCTTCTTTTGGTATTTCTTCTTTTCTTGCAGAGCCTCTTCATTATTGGAAGTTGGCTATTAGCTGTCTAGATTTCGGTCAAGAGCAGATCTATACCTCGTAAAAAAAAGGTTCGCATTTTCTTCCCCTTTTTGTGGTGTTTTTTCTTCTTGTGGATTATTTTTACTACTGGAGGTTAGCCGTCAGCTTCTGAGATTTTTCTTTCTTTTTTTGTTTGTAATGTTTCAGCATTCTTGAAATGTTCATTGACATCTTGCAAAGAGTGTTGTGAACAAGGGATGAAAAACACATAAGTATTGCGTGAGATTACAGCATGGTAGTAGATTATTCGTCGGTAGATCAACAAAAATACTTACCACTTCGTTACAATCTTATAACATGTTATGCAAGTCTCATACTCAACGCAAATAAATCACTAATTAATAAGACGTTTACGGCATTTAATTTTGATGATTTATTGCAGACATAAATGTTTTATTAACGTTCTAAGTTGGGTAATTACTTATATTATTATTATTGAATATTTTAGAAGCAGATCCAAATGTAAATATAATTGTTTTATAAATCAATGTAAACGATTGGATTGTACTGTAGTTTACACTTGCTTAATACAACTGTGTTATGCTAATAGTTATCAGATCTCTATTGTTTTATTGTTGAAACCTGTTTTGGAAAATTTAGTAGAGAAATACGAGTGTATGGATTTTTATTTGTTTGTCCTTCAATTACGCTAAAACGGCTTAACTGATTTAGATGAAATGGATTAATACAAAGGACACAGTATACTTCTTAATATTATAAATACGAAAGTATGGATTATAGTTTGTTTGTCATTCAATCACATTGAAACATCTTAACGGATTTAGATGAAAGGAGAATGGCCCTTTTTTTTTTTTTGCCGTGTGGAAATCCTCATGGACGCACTCCGCCCGGGGTAGGCGGAGCCAGTGTCGGACTCTTACCGACTAAAACCACCACGGTGTTCCTTCAACTACCTTAGCCGGGGGCGTGGGAACCCGTTAGTATTCACACAACCACCCCCGACAGGTCCTGGCCCGCCACAAGCAGGCGAGCCCCTTCTCCCCGTGCGGCCTAACGTTGGCCGCACCCTCCTAGGCAGCGCACACGGAACACTGCACGCCACCTCACCTCATGGGCCTTTACCAGCTGCGCCAACTACGCCGGCTGTGCCAGCTATGCCAGCTATTTAATTTCATTAATGACGACTAAAATTAAGACGGAATCGAATGTGAATGGAAACGCAACACGTAGGCTAGAATTTAAAAGAATTGCCACCCAGTTTAGCGAATATTTTGTGCATCACAATGGGTGGTCTGTTTCTTCATAGATAACTAGTAAACGGTCTCGCTAGGAGATAAGATAAATATAGTATGTTTATAAATAGTGTTGATTAAAATAGCTGGCGCTAATGGTACTGTTTAAGTTTGAAGTTCATCTGTTTATGTAATTGAAGACTTTTTCTCTATACTTACTACGAAGTAGTTAGTTATTTTGAAATGAAAACTAAAAAAGCTACCATCCTTTATTTATTATTATTTTTAGCCTATATATGCTGTCTTTCTGCCAGGCCAAAGGTCCACCTTTCCTTCTTCCAATCTTTCTGGTTAAGTTTAAGTGTGGACCAGTCATTAATTCCTATACATATCAAGCTCGTCTCGCCATCTTCGCCTATATCTGCCGCGATACCGGATGTCATTTTTCTGGACCTACTCGGTAACAATTTTAGCCCAAAACTTGTCCAACATTCAGCAAACGTGTCCGGCCCTAATTCAAAATTAAGCTTGGCCGCTTCTTGGGTGACGTCTGTAATCTGTGTTCTGGAGCGAAATATTGTCTTCCGGATTCGGTCTGAGTCTTCCAGGATACTGCGCTCCATCGCTCGCTGAGAAATCTTGAGCGCGGACCTCTAGTAAACTGTCGAAGACCAGGTTTTGGCACCGTATGCGAGGATGGAAAGAATACCATCCCTTTCTACCTATTTTATTCTCTCTGATTCCCAAAAATTATGGAATGCAAGAGATTCTCTCTCCTGTCCATCAGCTTGCCACAATCACTTAGTAATCTCTCTTGTCTGTAGGGATCTGTCATTTTAGATACGAAAATATACAGCCATGGTAACCAAAATGTACCCCAAATATCGATGACACTATCTCCATGGATTTGCGAAAATAGGTTTCGCTAATGGATTTTTGACGATAAAAACCTTATCAGTTGCCTTCGAACATAAATGAGTTGTTGTCACCACATCGCATAATTTAACACAACTCAACGCCCGGGGCTTTCATGCATAAATAGCACCTTCCATCAATAATAGCTTATGATCATGATTCTGATACGAAGTATCGTCTTGTGAGGCCAAGAGTAACTCAATAACTAAAATTTGCATGGCAATAAGGAAGCGAGGGTTGAATCTGATCTGTATTATATTGTATCAAATGTTGGTGCTTGAAATAAATTAGTCGACGGGACCAATGAGGCGTGCGAATATGGCATCTCGATTGGTTTTATTACGTACGTTGTTTGTTGCTACGAGCGAAAAAAATTGATCCGACTAATGTAATGGATATCAAACGCTGTTTCTGATTTTCCTATCCTGTAAGATCTCACTAGCAAACGCCCTTCTGAATTTGCAGTAAAACCTTTTTTTTTTGTATTGTTTTTTCAAATTTTCACATTGGATTCACAAGCGAGTTTGCTAGTGAGATTTACAGAATAGCCACGCAGGTAGGTATTGCATGTTTGCTTCATTTTATGTCCTTGCAATAGGTAAGCTGATTTTGAAGCGATAGGAATACGATGCGCAGTGTGTATCCGTATAGAACCGTCTCGGGTTAAAATATTCTTATTACGAGTAGTATTAATACCTATAGGTATTACACTAAAAATTGGCCAAGTGTGAGTTGGACTCACGCAGTAAGGGTTCCGTTCCACCAATCGACCTGATACCCCATAGAAATTGATTTAATTTAGTGTGTTTATCAAAAGACATCAACGAACGTACGCAAAATGTGAATTTTTGCATCTCTATCTTACGTAGGTACCACCACATATGTCTATGTTTGCTCTATTTTTACTATTTGTTGGTAAATTAAATAGTATGCACTAGAATCAGACCAAGTTTGACGTTGGTATGTATTACCGTTTGGAAGATAGAGCAGCAACAAAAACTATGAAATAAATGCATGTTTTTCGAGGTTTCTTGTATGGGGACCCCCTTTGATTACAGACTTTTTTTGTATTTAGTATTTGTCGTGATACCCCACATAGTAACACATATTCTGTGAAAATTTCAACTGGTTATCTATTACCGTTTGGAAGATAGAGCAGGAACAAAAACTATGAAAAAAATGCATGTTTTTCGAGGTTTCTTGTATGGGGACCCCCTTTGATTACAGACTTTTTTGTATTTAGTATTTGTCGTGATACCCCAAATAGTAACACATATTCTGTGAAAAATTCAACTGGTTATCTATTACCGTTACAAAGATACAGCCCTGTGACAGACAGACGGACGGACGGACAGCGTAGCGAGAGTAATAGGGTCCCGTTAGCACCCTTTGGGTACGGAACCCTAAAAAAAGGAGGAATGGTAATACGAGTAAGTAGCTGGGTAGTTTATGGTAACGTCAAAGAACTTGTTTCTTTCAATTAACTTTATTCGCGCTAATTCATGGCTTTATTTCTTTAATTTGCAGGAAACTATAAATATTAAAAGTTGTGTCTCTGACTACTAGTTGACAACATTTTATTTTAATTTGTGTTAAAACCTCGCACCCGATCTCATATAATATTTTAATATCATAATAATAATATACTAAAGATAATTATTTAAATGATTATAGATCGCAGCGTTTAGCATAATTAGCAACTTTTTCTATTTGGAATATAATTTCCTGTGATAATTAAAAAGTGGACAATGAACCATTTTTTAAAATTGGTTTTATGTAAAATAAATGGTCGATAAATTGCAAATGGCTCAATTATTTGTTTAGCTCCCTGCTATATTAAGAGCTTTATTTCAGTGTATTATTTAATAAAATAAAATAATAACACTGTTGTTTTAATACTGCTTAATCGGTTGGATTAGTAAATTGCTAGTCGCCTTTGAAAGTAGCACTTGACTTATAATTTAGACTAATAAAGCACTTTATTGATAAAATATAAAAGTTAGTTACCCATTTTATTTCACAAGTTCAATAATTTATTTATCCTTACAATAAGATGTTTTGTAAATAAAAACTGCAGAAATGAAACCAAAAAGGTACAATTTACAACATCTGAACTTTGGCTTTGACATCCAACCACAGTATACCAGGCCCCTCAGAAAGTATTGCGAAAAAAAGTTTTTATATATGGGAGACTGGCCAGTTATAATGTTTTTCGAAAATATGATTATTTATAAGTAAAAATAAGTAAGTTCCAATTTCAAAATTTCCCTCCACATTTTTTGCGAGTTAATTCAAAGTATTGTGTCTCACTGAAATATGGATCTGCGCCGGGAACATTTTAGAGCTATGATTTTATACGATTTCAAGTGTCGCCTGAAACCGGATGAATCGTACGATAGACTTCAAATGGCATTCATGGATGAAGGCCCTTCCAAGGCAACCGTGTATCGTTGGTATAACGAATTCAAGCGCGGTCGACCAACTTTGGGGGATGACGAAAGAAGCGGTCGCCCTTTGACGGCTGTTACCGAAGAAAACGTGCTAGCAGTGAAAAATTTAATCCAAGACAATAGGCGAATTACATATCAGGAGATTCAACACATATTGAAGATTGGATCGGGAAGCGTTCACGAGATTCTACACAGCCATCTTCGCGTGAGGAGGATAGTATCACGCTGGGTGCCGCACAACCTCACCGATGCTCAGAAGCAGGCCCGGGTGGAATGGTGCCGTGATATGCTTAACAAATTTGAAGCAGGCTCGTCTCGGCGTGTTTACGACATCGTTACAGGTGATGAGTCCTGGATTTATCAATACGACCCAGAAACCAAGCGCCAGTCGACTGTTTGGGTGTTTCAAAATGAGCCAACGCCTACCAAAGTGAAGCGATCTAGAAGCGGGGGTAAGATTTTGATCGCTAGCTTTTTTAATTTGACTGGCCACTTGGTATCAATTCCCTTACGGGATCAAAGAAGCATTAATGCCGAATGGTATACTACCAAATGTTTGCCAGAAGTTTTCTCTGTTATAAGCAACAAGCGACCAAACACAGGGCTCCGCGGGCTACTGCTCCACCACGACAATGCACCTGCGCACACCGCACTCAAAACGAGGGACTTCCTGGACAGCACGCCAGTCAAACTCCTGGGTCACCCTCCTTACAGCCCTGATCTAGCACCGTGTGACTTCTTTTTATTCCCAAAAATAAAAAATCAGCTCAAAGGGATACAATTTTCGTCGCCGGAAGATGCGCTGGCTGCGTTCGAGCAGGCTGTAAACGAGGTGTCTGCGGCGGACTGGAAAAAGTGTTTTGAAAACTGGTTTAGGCGCATGAATCTTTGTATAGAGGCTGGTGGAAAGTACTTTGAAAAGATTTGATAAAAATATATGTACGTATAGAACAATTTTTTTTAGTTTCGCAAAACTTTCTGAGTGTCCCACGTATTTTTGTAGTAAATAAATTAATAAAGTTACAAAGTAAATTATCATTGGAATTTTATACGTAAACGGCATGTATAATTATGAAGATTTTATTAAAATGTTGCAGAATCTGTGTTACTTTATGCGAATATTATGCGAATTCTATTATTCTAAGATATAATTTAAGCATAATATTTGTTTAGAATTAGTTTTGTATAAAATATTCAGGTGATTAAAATATCAGTGTGTAAGTGTCGCGCCATTTAATATTTATTATCAATAATTTGGAAGATAAAATGTAAATGTTGGCGCCAAACCCTTGAATATGGCGAATTAATCAATATGGCTGCGGACATTGACATGTCAACTTGACACATCGTACTGGTTCAACGACTCATTTCACAAAACAGTTGATGTCCACGCAATAAAAAAAGAACTTTAAAAATGTTTCCTCATCACCATACTATTATTGTGTATGACTCAATATTTTCTCACAGAGCTTTTTTTATTCGATTTGTCACCTTATAAGTATTGGAGTAACTGAATATTGTGGTACTTATTGTTAGAAACTTTTTTACAATTTACAATCTGATAGATTATGTTATGATAGACGTACCTACAATGTGTTAACCAGTTTATAAAAAAACCTGATATAACACATTTCTGGATGTGGCCAGAGATTCCTGCAACCTCAGATAAATTACTTACCCGCAACGAAAGCTTTTTTTGCTTTAGGTGAAGGAAAACATCGTGAGGAAACCTGCACACCAGAGAGTGCTCCATACAGTTCTCGATGGTGTGTGTAGTCCGCCAACCCGCACTAGGCCAGCGTGGTGGACTAAGGCCTTATCCTTCTCGTACTGAGAAGAGGCCCGTGCCCAGCAGTGGGACAGTAATGGGCTGGTTATAACGAAAGCTTTACACCATGTTCATAATATTTTAAATTGATAATAAACAGAAGGTGAACGCACGCAAATTTTTGCAAGTAACCATACAATCGAAAAAACCTTGGAAAAATAATTAAAATAACGTATTCGTCTAAAAAAATCACTACGTAATCATGATGAGTGTATAGGTTACAAGTATAACTCGAAAAAACTAATCACTTGTAAATTAAATCATCAACAAATAAACATAATAGAGTTCGAAACAAAACGTACTATATCAATATCAAATATCAAATGTTTTTTATTTCAAATAAACCTAATTACAGGCACTTCTGAAAGGTCAGGCTCTAGTTGCATGGTTCCAAATTGTGGGTTCTATGGAGAAGAACCGGCAACGAACTCCATACTTATAAATAAAAACGATTACTCTAATAAACATAAAACGGAACTATTTATGTATAAATGCTAAATGCTATTTCTATGTGCCTTCGTCAAAGCGCTGTTATAACTCGCAATTAACTTTGTAGAGCTCATTTATATAAAATTATAGCAAACTGAAATTACCTATAGCAAATTGAAAAGCAAGTTCAAGTTGCAGATACGTACGTACAGCTCATAATAATTTGTTTTCAAATAGCCGATGAACAAGGATGTAAGGGGATTATAAATGCAAGATATTTTGCTATTTATAGAAATGGTAAATAGCCTTCCTTGAAAAAGTTACTGTACCAGTATTTTATTGGCTTGTAAGCAATATTAACATATTTTCAAAACGATGAATGTTTTATGATCTGGGAATCCAGAGAAATTGGTTTCTGTTCATCTTGCCCTATTACTTCTTGATACAATTTCATTGAGGGAGATGATTTTACATAATAGTCCAGATCTAATCTTATTATAGCAAAAGCCAATCTCATGACAGTATTTGTTTCTATTTGACGTTTATTTGTGATATTTAGTAGATTGAGACTAGATTGCAATAATATTTTGATCATTTCAAATTTCGAGCATTGGTCCTCAAAATAGTTTACCACCGAAACGCGTGCCTCTCTAGATTTTTTTCTAAACACTCAGATTTATGATCCGCTGGTACTCTTCCCCAGCTGCTTCTTAAGGATGAAGACGCCACTGGCGCCACCTCCAAAGGTCCTGGGGACCAAGCCCCCCTCCCAGTTATTATCAAGGTGGCTGAGCCCCCCAATATTTTATTCTGGGTAATTGGGTAACTGGCACTAACTGTATGAACTTAGGTCATTGCAAGTACGCGGGACAAAAAAGAGACTCGAGAACAGTTAGTAGTAGATGATTTTCCTTTGAAAGAGCTCTTTTGGGGAAGTTCTACCAACCACCCCTTTTTGCCAACAAACGAAGGTTACGGGTACCGGTGAAATTACATTAAAAATAAAATATACGCAGTTTTTCGACAATATTGGTAAAACTCAAAGTATTTCATAAAAGAAGTCTAATATTACTCTATAATAATAATAATAAGAAAACAAGACAGGTAAAACGTAACCATACTTACATAGCACTTATAAGTACGCTTAAGTGTCGTGTACACTTGACACTGTATCTTGTAAACAAGTGTCAGTCACCAGTGAACCCTTGGCACTTGAATGCAGTACTCGCCAACAGTAGCTCACAGCTAAAGTGACAGGCGAGTAGGCCACGCCGCTTACCGAATGTCCATAATCTAAGTACAAAACGTCTGTTTTCTAACTTGTCTGTTGGAGAAAGAAGGAAAGATCAACTCAGCAAAACAAAACCTGCGATTTTTAACAAATCACGTCAAAGTTTCTGCTTTAATTATTAAGGAAATTTTGACAATGAGTTAATGTATGTAGATTGATTCAATGGGTAAGTAACTTTTACGAGTAGTGTAAAGTAAGCATATTGTTCTAGCGATATTGTTGCTTTTAAGGATAGTGTTGCCGACTCGCTTCACTTATGCGTACTATTTTTTTTTTTCTATGGTATAACTATAAATAAATATGTTTACAAACAAGTAGACATCATTAATAACTTCATTCATGCGACAAAAAGGCGTGGCCATTACCTCTTGTCAGTATTAAATTTTATTTTCACACAGCACTCAAACTTTCGCTGTAATTCACACAATTACGTTCTTGTTCGCGTACAACTGCCCCATAAACGTTGCGCATGCATCAAAACGCGGTAAAGCTCCCAATAATTATATTGTTAAACAACTCGCGTGCGCCCGTACTTAGGCCCTCATGTATGAACTATTTGGATATAACCTTTAACACGAACGGTAATTTTAATGTGAAGTACCACGAATTTTAATAGTAATTTATTGGAGCATTACCTGGAAACCTATAAAATAAAAATTTGTTTAGTAAAATTCATAAAACATATCCTATGGCTTCTTTACACCAGACTCTTTAAAATGTTTAAAACTCATAATGTGGTACGAAGATTATCATAACTACCAAATAAAAAGAGAAATCCTTGTTTTAGGCGTTGGAGTTATTTCTAAAAATTACTTTTAACTTAAGCTCATCCACGTTTTGTAAATCTCGATAAAGGATGATTTCCACCAAACGGCTCGCATAGCATCGGGTCGGAACGGATTTTACAATATTTAAACGATATTAAATCGTGTACACAGTACTTAAAGTCTATATTACCAAGCCGCGCACAGCAGCTTGACCGCGGGCGTCTTCCACGACACTCGATCGTAGCCGAAAGTATGCTGCGACGTGCGATCGTCTCAGTTGTCGTAGTATCCGATCGAATCCTTTCGGCTGTCGTCGCGTGCGCTCTAAGCCGTGGCCGGGCGGCACCACTCATTCATTCATTCATTCTTGTGAATTATCTAACACTAGGCGCAGAAACGGATACGATCGCAAGCGACGGTACGGAGCCGATCGTATGCGCCGACATCCTGCCGGATGCGATCGGCTGTCGCCGCATCCGTTCATATCCTTTACGATCCGATGCGATACGAGCCGTTTGGTGGAAATCATCCTTTAACAATGCCCGCGAATAAAGGTAATCGGTCTCGTGTTGCGACACTGACCATCATCCCGGTCATTTTATATTTACATGTACATGGGAAGTTACTCGTAAAATTATATTATGATATGAAACTGTTTATAGTTTCATGCTCCGTGGGACATGAGACAGGAACCATTACTCACTTGAGCACAGTTAGCACCAATTTGTCAACATGTCATTATAATTCTGGTATAATAATAATTACAATTACAAAACGGCCACACATCAAGACGCAGACGGTCGGATGTCATGTTATAGCAGTTACTTGGATTAATTAACAATGGAATGTAATTCCTAGAAGAACGAAGGCACGTCTTACTATGAAATGTACGCATTTCAAATTTTCTATATAGTCACGTTGTCAGTAGACGTTAAATATTATTTAGAGCGCATTGTAATCCGCATGTTACAATTTAAAATATGTACAAATAAACAAAACCAGTCAAGTGCGAAATCATCATCGAGTTCATCAAAAGACATCAAGGCACCTTGAGCGAAACATGAATTATTGCATCTCTTTCTTACGCAGCAGGTACCACCACCACATATGTCTATGATTACCCTATTTTTATTATTTGTGGCTAAACTAAATAGTATGCACTATTATCAGACCAAGTTTGACGCTGGTACGTATTACCGTTTTGAAGATAGAGCAGAAACAAACACGTTGAAAAAAATGCATGTTTTACGAGGTTTCTTGTATCCTCCCTCCACCTTTGGTTTTAGACATTTTTTTAATTTTTAGTATTTTTCGTAATAGCAACATCTATTCTGAAAAAAATCAACCAACTACCTATCACCGTTCAAAAAATACAGTCTTGTGACAGACAGACGGACGGCCGGACAGCGTAGCAAGAGTAATAGGGTCCCGTTTCGCACCCTTTGGGTACGGAACCCTAAAAAATGGGTGGATTTGGGCCGACACTCGACAGAAACGAACCCTTTACGCATTTGCAAGCGCGGGTTAACGGTCACGTTTTTTCTTGGTTCACTCCTAGGTGCGACGGCCGAGCGAGCAACAACGCTATGAAAGCTTCTCTTCAATATGATTTCACCTATCGTAACACCTTGTTAAGGACTTTTAAATGGAAATGTTGTGTTTTGTTTCAATGATCAATAAATAAATAAAATAAATATCTTCGGGACAATTTTACACAGCACCATCTAGTCCCAAACTAAGCAGAGCTTGTGGTATGGGTACTAGACAATGGATATAATACTTATATACTTTTTTTTTTGTATATACATACTTATAATAGATAAGATACAACCAGACCAACACAAACACTCATGTTCATCACACAAATATTTGTGTCCTGTGGGAATCGAACCCACGACCTCGTGATCAGCAGTCCGACACTCGAACTACTAGACCACAGAGGTCGTCAAATATGGATAGTATGTATGAAAATCAATATGAATCAAACTAGTAGAAATCGTCCCACTCAATTTTAAAATATATTGATTATATACTGTTGATCTGTAACTGTGCCATATTTCTAAAGCAAATGGTATAATGGCAAATGTGCTTGATCATCTAAAAATACTTAACGAACTCTACGGTTATTCACTTACGGCCAAAGTTAATATCCTATCTATCCACAATTTGCCCTACTGGAGATAGAAATTTGACATAAGCTCCATACAAAATATGTCAAATTTCTATCTCTAGTAAGGCAAATCGTGGATAGATTGGATATTAATTTTGGCCGTTAGAAACATTAGCGAGGGTTTGAGCTAAATTCCGAACGACTCTGAGAATAAGTCACTGGCAGCATTGAGCATTGTAAAAAGGCTGAAAAATCTGCTTATTTTTTAGTGGTTTTGCTCGCATCGTTTTAGCTTCGCGCACAACACTCGGGAGAATTTTTTTGGTTACAAAAAGGGACTTAAAATAAAAATGTTTTTTTTTGGTATTGTTTTTTTTAGTAGTGGTGGTATCAGTAGTGGTAGTAACCTCCTTAAATATGGCACGGATACAGAGCAACATCTTGTATAATAAGTGGTGAATAAGAAAAAATTATAATAATGTCCAAAGCAGAGATGAGAATTCAAAAAAATACAAGCAGTCTTGTTTTTCAGCGACAGCAGACAGCTGATAATAACTGTGTCATTTCAGCTACTTTGAATGACATCTCTAATCATCCATGAAGCGACGCCATAATAAATTGCCGTTAGTTCTGAAAAACAATACGACTCCTACACAAATATTATTACAGTTGGTATTGGTAATTATATACAAAGATATGTTCTGTTTAGAGACTACATTGTCTTAGCTTTTATTTACACGTTTATTGTCAACGGCCAATATTTTTGAAGAAAATGAACTTACCATGTGTACCATATCCTCTTTTGTTTAATCTTTTGAAATTTCAATATTTTCTTGAAACAATTTAAGTAATGTTCTTTTTTTCAGTATATTTTTTGTTTTCATGTTTCGAGCTAAAAGTTAAGTCGGTCTTTTATCATTTCACTCTTATGTGTCCATTCCAGCAGCGTCGTCTAGAACATTATTTTTTTAATAACCTATTACACTGGTAATATAATTAACCGCCCATTACCTTTACTTTTATATTACTCTGCTTACGCCGTCTGTCCGTCCGTCCGTCTCTCTGTCACAAGGTTGTACTTTTAACTGTAAGATCTCCTTGACACTAGCATTTCTCCGGCCGCTGGCGTAGGCGTTCGATCAACGCATGCGCAACGCAGGTGCCGCGAACTTTAATAGATAGCCATTTGCCAAATTTTCACAGAATATGACAAGCACTAAAAATAAAAAACTCGAAAGGAGTACTGTAGATAGAACAGACAGAACAATACAAGATTGTACCAAGTATTATTTTAAGTGTCCATGGAGTTTATTTCCAGCTCTTTTCCATAGGATCGACATTTTGGAATCGTGCAACTAAATTCTCGACATTTCTGGTGCGCACAGCCCTTATAAATTTACAACCGTTGCGGAGACTACACGGATCTAGTCATTCTCCCACGTCCACCCAAGTTTACACTTTAATTCCTTTTCAATACCTACCTAAATACTGACTTACTGAGTTTCTTCTCATCTACCTAGTTACTCCTTAGTGTTTGAGTGACATAATTTACCATCCACCACACACCTATTTATAGCGACATAACAACAGTTGAAAAGCATGTACTATTTACTACAATTTAAAAAAAAAACTGAATAATATGAGAACAATGAAATGGAAAACTATCTTTTAAGGAAACCACACTGACAGAGATCGATTATGTTTCACAATATACGAGTACTTAGTCAAAATGTCATATTTACTTCTTCCATACCCATTGTTCTTTCCAATAGTAATTATAACCGATGATTCTGTTTCTCCCAACAAATCTATCTTGTTACAATGATCGTTGTAAATCTAGCCGTTTTCTCTTGAAATGCGACTTTAATGGCTATTAAAAATCAAATCAAACATGTTAATGGTTCTGTTTGGGACCAAGGTTGTACCATTTGGCCAAAAATCGAGACTCTGACCTACATTTTGACTTTAATCAATCACAAATCCGTTGATTTGATCAAGTCGCTTCTTTGATTTATTATATTTTAAAGTGTAATTCTTTTACTTAACTCATTTTCAGAACACATTTCATAATATTCAGTTATTTCATCATTATTATTAGCATCCGGTACTTAAAAACCAATAAAAGGAGAGCTAAGATTTTAGGACGCCGTTAAATCTAATGGCTGGAATGATGGCCATTCCCTGGTCATTAGAGGAACCACACTACCTTTAAATATTGTCAATAAAAATTTCATTTTCTCTTGAAGAGAGAAACTGAATTAATTTCTTTCAATTCTTAGAACATTACTGTTACTCTACGGATCAGGATCTTACATGGCACAATTATTTATACATGAAGTTACCTACAAGCACCTACGTGCATCAAGATATTCCATTAATTTCCATCTCTACTCTTCACATAACGGTCACACATTACGCAGGAATACAAACAGCTGACCAACTGTTTTCCGTCTTATGTCCCGATAGTTTCATCTCATCAAACTTAACCGTACTGTTGCATGCTGGCAAATATCCAACGACATTTGCATTCAAGAACAAAGATCTGTCATCAAAGTTCAAAAGAACTTTCGTTTAAACGCTTTGTTGAAACGTATTCGATGGTGTTTTGTTTTGTTCTCAATCAATAGGAGTTAGTGAATTTTAAAACAAAATTTGCATTTGCTACTACCAAAAAATATATCAAACTTCAAAAATCGATCATTCCAAATTCAAACTCAAACGAATTCGTCCAAAGATAGAAATCCAGAAATGACATATATTTGCTAAAAAAATGTGTCATCAAACTTCAAATTTCGAACTTAAACAAATTCGATTTCGTCCAAACTCTGTTAGTAGGACCTGAAACGACAAAGAGACAGTGTCCCTTTGTTCAGTGTCGCAACCGGCCTCACGGGTGCGACGATCCGGATCATCGGTCACATATATAGGACGCGTGTCATTCACGGCACATCCCGATTGAGATTTTTGGCCAGAATTATAATTAAAGCAGCGCTCCGTGTAATTTTTTGCCCAGCGATGCGAGTTATTCGGAGTAATGGTTTAGTAATTATGAGTTGCAAATCATAGCCGCAAGTTGCGGAGTGGAAAGAGAATAACAGTGCACTGGATGATGATTTTCAGTGATTATGTCCATTAAGGTGAATGCTACAGGGAAGCCCGCGAAATTGAAAATTTCTGGCGTTTTTTGCGAATTGTAGCTTTATTTCTTGTTGTATATCGGTCGAAATATGATTGGCGGAAATAATAATAATATGTCTACTGAATTATACTCTTAAAAAATATTAACTAAGCTCTATAAGCTGTACGAGCTCGTTAATATTAATTTACGATCAAATTATCGATTTTCGAGCTTGTAAAGTTTATAGAGCTAGGTTTACATTTTTTATGAGTATCATTCAATAGATATATTGTTATTACTACCGCAAATCATATTTCGATTTATACACAACGGGAAATACAACTAAAATTTGCAAAAAACACAAGAAATTTTGAATTTCGCGGGCTACCCTGTAGCATTCACCTTAAACATTAATCAAATCAGTTTACTGTCTGATTACGTGTATAGGTCACTGATGTAGTAATAATTACGAAGGCTGGATGGACATGGACCTACCTATCCCTACATTAACTAAATTGACCGTTATTATTATAAAGTTATCAGAGTACAAAAGTGTAGGAAACAAGGTTAGGTATTGATCTATAGGAAGTTTAGTTTAAATAGTGCTCACCTACACCTTAATATTATAGTATCCTACCACTTAATAAACTGGCTTTGTTTTTCAATAACTGTTAGTTAAAGTTCCATAAGTTAGTAATTACGAATGCTGGATAGGCATAGACAATTACCTACTTATATCCCTACAGTAAAAAAAAATCCGTTATTATTATGAAGTTATACAGAGTGTAAAAGTGTAGGGAACAAGGTTAGGTATCGAATTCAATAGTGCTCACCTACAGCTTAATCCCATCACTTAGTAAACTGGTTTTGTTTTTCAATAACCGTTAGTTAAAGTTTCATAATTTAAAAGTTCTAGCTACGATCCTCCTAGTCTTATTTCACTGATGACTGATGTTAAACTCAATTATGATTTATGCTTAAACGCGTGTAAATATCGTTATTATGGAGAGCTACAACCTGACCTTCGCAATCCAACTTAGTTGGGCAATTTAGTGTCTGTATAGACAGGTCAGTACTGTGATATTGTTCGTCTTTGTGCTACTGCAACTTATAATACTACGTCGTGTTCAGTTCGTTAGTCACACAATGGACATTCGCTCACATAAAGACTTAGAAGGAGAACAGAGAATTTAGTTTGTGTAATTAGTATACATTTTGTTCAGAATATCACGATTTTGTCTTACAATACTGCTTTTGTGATCATAAAATAATGATGATGGATACATCATTATCATCACTAAGGCCTAGTGAAGTTAGGTGCTAGATATAGAATCTCCTATCTTAAGGGGTTCTTAGTTCTACTACTACTTTGCAGTAAACATGGCTGTTGTCTCAAAGACTGCGTTAATTTAGATACTTTGTAGAGATGGGCCGACTCACAGGCCGACTACACACCGATAAGCCGGGAGAATCGACTATTCGGTTTTCTAGTCGACGATTAGTCGACAAAAATTGCGAAATGTTCGGCATTAATTTTCAATTGGTAATAAAAATAATGGTTAAAAGAAAACTACAACATTATTCAATAAGTACATATTATTAAGAACTTAAATGTCATCCTGAAGGTGGCGTTAATGCTTCAATATGGTTGAGTTAAGCGATAGATAGATAGATAGATAAAACGTTTATTTAGTACAAAAACAAGATACAGAACATACAAGTAAAAATACAATAAGGATGTGTGATATGTGTCTCAATATTGTACCAAATGGGTGTCCAGCATAGCATGTGCCAGGTATTGGCTGATGCTCGCATCATGCTCGTGAACGGGTGCCGTCAGTCGGGATAGGTCAGCTCCTACATACTATGGCAATTCTTATTACGTTTATTTCTAAAGACAAGACAAAATCGACACATTACTCTGAAAAAAAAAATATACAGTTGAAAGACTGTGAAATTGATGTTTTGCGTATCTTTTTCAAACATAAATCTACAACAAAACATACATTTTTGTTGCATGTTGACCCTTGAATCTACAGCAGAGTTCAAATATATATTGTACAATTGGCGCTCTTATCGCTAAAAGCAGAAATTTAGAACAGAAAATTAGTTTAGGAAAATACAAGTACAAAGATACTGCTTATTTCTAAAGAAATCTCAGACCTGCGAGAGGATAGAAAAGGGATGAATAAGAAATTTAAATTATTAATACCTACAATATAAGTAGTAAAAACTAATATATATTACAAAAAATAATTATGTAACGAATAATACATAAATAAATAAATATACCTAATAAGTATAACTTCTTGCAGACATCCATTGGAAGGACTTGGAACTTTGGAAGTGTACAGAAAAAATAACGGGTAATAAAAACTAAGATTTTTATTTCTGATAAATAAACGGGCTGTGTGTCTTTGACCAGTGTACGTTGCCAGTAATTACTTACGACACTGAAACGTGGTCGCTCACAGTGGGCCTGATAAGAAGGCTCAAAGTCACTCAAAGGGCAATGGGGAGGTATATGCTCGGAGAGTCTCTGCGTGATCGAATCAGAAATTAGGAGATTCGCAGGAGAACGAAGGTAACCGACATAGCTCGAAGAATTGCGAAACTTAAGTGGCAGTGGGCGGGGCACATTATTCGCAGAACAGATGGCCGATGGGGCAGTAAAGTTCTGGAGTGGCGACCGCGTACTGGAAGGCGCAGCGTTGGTGGCCCCTCACAAGGTGCACCGACGACCTGGTGAAGGTCGCGGGAATCCGCTGGATGCGGAAAGCGCAGGACCGGTCGTTGTGGCGATGCTTGGGGGGGCCGAGTTGATAATGGTGATGTGTGAAAAAGGCTATGAAATATCAACCAAAACAATGAATTGATTTCTTGTGTGCGGGTTTTACTAGTCATGCAATTTTTCTTTAATTTCCATATGGTTAAACATTGTAGTACAGTGTAGCACACACGATTATACCATTCAAGCTTAAATCGTGACTTTGTAAGTAGCTTCATAAAACAAGCCTACCTATTCATCGATCTTAAATCTAAACATAAAACGCCCCACTCACTCATAATCAGGAACAAAAGGCACGTGCTCAAATCTCGACTAAGCTTATATAATCAGCTTAGCTCTGAATCACAATGTAAAGACAGATTACAGATGTAGACTAAACGCATGATCAATCGGCTGCTTAAAGAGGAGACGGTTAGAACCATAGACATTATTATTCTTACGTCAGTATAATAAGTTTATGGTTAGAACGACTTTCGTCAAATCGCTTTTTCGTCAAATTACTTTGTCGTCAAGTCCCTTTTTCGTCAAGTACAGTAGTTCGTCAAATTTCTTTTTCGTCAAGGCTGAAATAATTTAAAGTTTAACGGTCGAAATTAAATAAAAATAATACAATCAAACTAAAATCTTTTGATAAAATCGGGCTAGTAACACATCCGTAGCTTGAGATTGCAAGTTTGTTTCTTTTTTAACCCGTATTTTCTACCCACGAGCTAAAATTACTGGTAATAACTCCGATGTGCAAAAGTTGATTCCGTTTTCAACCCTGAGGCGTAGTAACTATTTATTAATATGTACCTGAAGGATAATTGGTTACGTAACGTTAGCAGTATGGGTTGAAACTAGAATACATTTTAGGTAAATTAATGATTTATATTCGATTTTCACTTGCCAAACATCGTGAGGAAAACCTGCACACCTGAGAGTGCTCCATACAGTTCTCAATGGTGTGTGTAGTCCGCCAAACCGCACTAGGCCAGCGTGGTGGACTAAGGCCTTAGCCTTCTCGTACTGAGAAGAGTTCCATGCCCAGCAGTGGGACAGTAATGGGCTGGTTATGTTATGTTACGTTTTTTATGTAGATAGAAAATGGAATAAGTTTTGTTTTAGTAACGAAATAAAATTAATATTCATGGGTTGAAAATGCAGATTAAAAACTGAAAAACTCGATTGCAGATCCTTCATGCAACCTCTCTCTTCAAATCACCTTTTAAACAAAAACCGACGAGATTTTCTTCCTTATACCTGAAGATAATATTTTTACCGTTAGTCGCATATTGCACAATTTAAATGTTACTGGTGTTAGGTAATTGTAGAACCGTTTATTTGACGAGCAAATTTGATGATTGATCATGTGTCATAACATGTTTGAACTGTGTACGGCAAGGTGTTTGGTATTACAAATGTGCCCTTCTTGTGTCACTTTAATGACCTACCAGTAGTGACCATGCTGGCTGCTTAAAATAAAAAAACCGGCCAAGTGCGAGTCGGACTCGCGCACCGAGGGTTCCGTACCTTCCTTGGACGTATAAGAAGTTATTTAGTTGTTCATCTAGCTATAACTGTGGTTAAATAAGGTTTATGTTTATGAAATTAAATGTTTTATATTTATTTTTATATTTGAGTTGATTGAATGAAAGGTAAATTGCGGTTTACGATTTATGACGTATTAAAAAATACTACAGACTAGATCTCGTTCCAACCAATTTTCAGTGGAAGTTTACGTGGTAATGTACAATTTTTATTTTTTTAGTTTTATCTATCTCTTATTTTAGAAGTTACAGGGACACATTTTACCACTTTGGAAGTGTCTCTCGCGCAAACTATTCAGTTTAGAAAAAAATGATACCATAGACCTCAATATCACTTTTGAAGACCTATCCATAGATACCCCACACGTATGGGTTTGATGAATAAAATAATTTTGAGTTTCAGTTCTAAGCATGGGGAACCCCAAAAATTTATGGTTTATCTTCTATTTTTGTGTGAAAATCTTAATGCGGTTCACAGAATACATATACTTACCAAGTTTCAACAGAATAGTTTCGGAAAAAAAGTGGCAGTGACATACGGACGGACAGACAGACAGACAGACATGACGAATCCATATGGGTTCCGTTTTTTGCCATTTGGCTACGGAGCCCTAAAAAGGTAAGTATAAATTCATTATGATTAGGTACTAATTTATTCAGTCGTTACCTACGTACCAAGGGAAAAAGGACAATGGAGAGGGCTATGCTCGGAGTATCCTTGCGTGATCAAATCAGAAATAAGGAGATTCGCAGGAGAACGAAAGTAACCGACATTACGATGGGGCCGAAAAGTTCTGGAGTGGTGACCGTGCACTAGAAGGCACAGCGTGGGTAGGCCCCTAAAACGTGGACCAACGACCTAGTGAAGGTCGCAGGTATCCGCTGGATGCGGGAAGCGCAGGACCGGTCGTCATGGCGATGCTTGGTGGAGGCCTATGTCCAGCAGTGGTCGGGTGAAATGATGATGATGACTGACCTACGTACCTAATATTGATGCCACTGCTGTTTATATTAAAAGAGAAAACAAATAAAAAAGGAAAACTAAAGCTCATATATACCACCGCAGTGCTTGCTACTCTTACTCAAGTCGACCTAACGTCAGTGGTAACAGTTTGACCTTGATAACTTCTTTGTTTCGTAAGCTTTAAGGGTGGTTTTCGTATTTCAAATATTTACACTGACGTGAGGTCGACTGTTTCTTTGAAGGATAAAATCCGAAACGAGATTATCCGGAGAAGAACCGGAGTGACCGACATAGCTTGTAGAATCAGTAAGCTGAAGTGGCAGTGGGCTGGCCATGTCTGTCGAAGGACCGATGGCCGCTGGAGCAGACGAGTCCTTGAGTGGAGACCGCGAATCGGCAAACGCAGCGTAGGGCGCCCCCCTGCCAGGTGGACCGACGACCTAAAGAACGTGGCTAGGGGGGACTGGATGCGGAAGGCAGAGGACCGAGCGTTGTGGCGCAACTTGGGAGAGGCCTATGTCCAGCAGTGGACTGCGATAGGCTGAGTTGATTGATTGATTGTTGATTGAGGTCGACTGTACTACTGACTACATGAACCACGAAAGAAGTTAAATGAAATGTTTAATTTGTTAAATCTTTGTAAACTTAATCATGAAATGAGGCGGTGATATTTTTTCCAGATAAATAGGTATATGATTTTCTATTTTGATTGGAAAAGAAGCCATCGCAAGAAGTCTTGCGCTCACCACCTCAAATCACCTGACTGTTGAGGCAGTCAATTCACATCATAACAGCTTATAACCCTAACTAATAAAGATTCATAGACATCGTATCACATAAAATAATTCACAGTAACACACGCAAGCGTTACTTATAAATAGTAAACAAATCATTTGGTAAACACTGAGTCAATCCGTAAATAAAGCAGAATTTACGGCGCCACACACCTCCGCGGGTAAACTCATACGCACCTTGTACAGTCGACTCCATGACAGTGGTAACACTTGAATTAGAAAAACACCCTTACTGTTTACGAAATAAAGTCGCTGTCAATATCAAACTGATACCACAGAAGTGCGATTGACCGTACGCCTGGATAATAATATATTAGAAAAAATACAAATAAATAATTTACTGGAAGAGAAAACTGTTAACCTTAGTTCATAGTTCATTCAATAAGTATTCAATTATTGTAGCAGCAGTAAAACATTACTATATTTACATAATGTATGAGAATCTATTTAATATCTAAACATCAAAACGACGTGTTGTTCAAATGTCCTTTTTTGGTTTTATAGTCATGTATACAGGGTGATTTGTAATTCGACCTATTCCGTGAAAGAGGTTATACTAGAGCTAATTTACAACAAAAATGGTCCCGTGAACCAAGGGGTGCCAGTCATTTATTTTCGAGTTAATACCTAATAATAATATATATTTTTGGATATTTTACATAGCACCATCTAGTCCCAAACTAAGCAGAACTTGTACAACTAAACAATGGATATAATACTTATATTCTTTTTTTGTACATACATACTTATATGTATGTATTTACAAAAAAAGAATGTGAATGTAATATATTACATAAGAAATAGCAGCAATAACATAGTTATAGCAGTTTTTTTTATCTTACCGCACTTCTTGTCTCTGTACCTGTATTTGTTCTGTGTTCTTGAATTTTTTGGTAATTTTGTGCGTCACTTTTGAAAAAATAAATATAATTTATTTCTTTCTTTCTTTTAAGATTTTTTTTATATTTTCCGTCTTCGGAAGGTAAAATAATAATTGTGAAAAATTTCTCCTACTCTGGGCACTCGATTGACACTTTCTTAAAAGCTGATAAATGAGCAATTACTATTGTACAAAATTCATGGCCAACATTTTCATAATCTCGGAAATAAATGGTAATAAATCACAACAACAACAACAAGACACAATAACAACAACAACAACTTGTAGTAACAAGTTAGTTAGTAGAATATAATAAATAAATAATTTACAAAACAAAATCATCTAAGTACCCTTTAAAATGCAGAGAATTACTCGAATAAAATATATGACATTTGGCGTACAAATTACAGAAATAACGTTTTCATTTTATTGCTATCCAATCCAAATGGTACAGATGTGGTCAAGTTCCGCAAAGGCTTGGAAAAAAATGCAGTAATAGCAGAATTGGGAGTACTTTGTTTGAAGTCTTTTTCACATTTATGTTTAGTTCGAGGGGAGTTGGTTATCATCATTACAGCCGAAAGACGTCCACTACTGGACATAGGCCTTCCCCAATTAAGGGGGGGATATGCCATAATCGCCACGCTTGGCAGGCGGGTTGGCGATCGCAGTTGGTTGGTTAAATACTCAGAGAACGCTGCTGCCCATCCTCTGGTGAATCCCTTAGTCGCCTTTTACGACACCCATGAGAAGAGATAAGGGTGGTGCTATTCTTTAAGTCCGGCACCACACGGGCTAGTCCGGCACCACACGGGCTTTGGCTTGGAGTTGGTTATACCGTTGTGTAATTTAGGTTGTATGAATCTTTGCGGTATATTTTAATCGATCAGAGATCTTTTTAGTCTATAAAAAACGAATAAGTTGGATCGGGAGACAGAGTTCCTGCTTAGAGATGAAGGCACTAAGATTGCAACAGTCTCGTCACCTGATCAGGGTTAGGTGGCTGGTAGTCCAGGCTACCACTACCACCTACCACTACCATCACCACCTGATTCACGGGACAATTTATATTGCAAATGAGCTCTAGTATAACCTCTTTCATGGAATAGGCCGAATTACAAATTATCCTGTATATATGTCATGTTGCTCATCAATTTTAAATACGCCATTCACATTACATTACTAGCGATATCGTAAAAAAGGTTTATAGGAAAAATTGGACCAAGCAAATAGAATACAAATAGATGGAAACATGTTTAATTATGTTCACATACGCCGACGGTAAATATTTAACTAGGTAACTAAAGATTTCGATATTGGCATGGCATTGTGTCGATGTGAGGATGGATATATGCATGTACTTCGTAGTTTGACTTACATTTCAAAGAAACCATTTATTATTAAGTCCAAAATTGTAATAAATGCTACTCAATCACCGGGCTCTTAATTAATGTCATTGATGTCAATGTGTCAAATCGCACTACCTATAGTTGTTCCATTTTAGTTTCTTTACTAAACCCTTAAATCTTGATAAATTAATGGGTTTTAAAAAGGACAAAGACTATGTTTCATTTAATGAATGACGCCATTCGTCAATCGGCGACAAGTTTATGTCCTACCAAAGTTTGTAGAAAAATATTTTAAACAACTTATACGTAGTTAGCATTCAACACACGATGAATATTATAGTCATTGATTCCTTTTATAGTAAGGCGAGTTGATTGATCAGATCTGTTGATATACGCCATCCGAAGTAAAAAAAAACAAGGTAAAAAATGTCAACAAAAACAATTAACATTTTTGGTTCATAACATTCTAATTTTTCACCAAGCAATCCCAAAAAGTTGTTCAGAAAATCTTAGGAACAATATTGTATCTTATAAGTTGTATGTTAGTATAGTAATAAGGTGATATAAAGGTGAACTTAATTTTTAGCACGTTTTTACTAACTCGCTTTTAGTCTTGTCTTCGGTAGAAATTTTGCAATTGATTTAAAACTAACTTCCCGATGACCTAGAGACTTAAAACCATAGGTTTTCTTAATCTAAGATTAAAAAAATTAACATAGCTTAAAACTGGATGACAATGCAATAACATGAACTCGCTTTTGTTTACAAAACGTGGTCAAAAAGTACCTTTTCATCAAGTTATACAAAATTAAATCTTTTGCATAAAAAATCATTAAATTGTATTAAATGAAATCACTAGCATAAAATGTTATTGTTTTTTCTTTATTTACCAGTAACGTAAGGTGGTAGCCGGTTACGTAAACAATGATTACACGGTCCAACCGCGCGCAGCGCAGCTCGACATGGCTAGTGTAGTGAACCTGTCAACACGTACTTCGGCTCGTGTCGTGTACTCGTGTGTCATAAAGCTTTGACCTGCAAAAAGGTCGTGTCTGTTTAACGGAAAAAACGCAAAAAATGTACTGATGCAAATGATTTAGGGTTAGCGAGGATCTAATTCTGATTCGAAGAAAACAGGGTTTAGCATTTTTTTTTATGAGATAGTTCTGCTCTTGACCGCAATCTAGACAGCATTGTCAAGATTTGTTCGACGATAGAGCGAACAAACCAATTAGGTGCTGATTCACTCCAGCTTTAAAAGCGTTAGGGTTGTAAGTGCCCGGAAATACAGATGCAGAGATGCAGTGAATTCCACAACATGGCTTCTCAAAGCGCTTGGTCCTGATAGTAGGATTTTTTACCAAATGTGGATGATATCCTGCAGTGTGTCGTGTAGTCCGATGAAAGAAAGGAAATGGCGGAATAAGCTCATGGAGCTCCTGCGCACATTCCACGTTTTGGTAGAATTGAAAATTTTGTTATGGTCACCCGGCGTCCTACAGTGGACTACAATAAGCTGTGTTGCTGTTGATTGTTTGGTTAAAAGCTCAGATTAATAATTAGTTATTAATCTACGGTTAAATGATACTTACAAAAACTTCGGTTCTCTAAACCGACGAGCATGCATGACGAGGTTAATGGACGTAGATGAAGCGAAAGAGGTGTGGCAGGATCGTAGCAGGTGGAAATCCATTGTCTCTGCCTAGTTCAATGGGAAACAGGCGTGATAATATGTATGTATGTAAAAGTTACTTACACATTTTCCGACTTTCACGAGCAAATCGAGTTGCCTGTTAAACTCTATCAAAAAGACACCGGGCGTCGATTTACCATAGAGTTACGTCAGTGTACAAAGTCTTTGCGATTTACAGACATCAAGCATTCTACTAATATTATAAATGCGAAAGTATGGATGTTGGTTCGTCCTTCAATCACGCTAAAGCCGGATTTGGATGAAATTTGGCACCCAGATAGACCATAAACCGGATCATAAAGCTACGTTTTATCCTGGAAAGATAAACAGTTCCCGAGGGATACGTGATAACGCCTATTTGTGATAAACCGAATTATATGCGGGAAAAGCCGTGAGCATACGCTTGTCAGAAATATTTGACAATTTGATTGCTTTTGCAAAGAAAAAATTATATCAATGTCGCAACAACACAGGTGTTTGAAAGTAATCTCAGTTTACGCTACCATCGTGCTGACTGGCTAACATTTTTACTACGACATAAACAATTTTTATTATTATAGATCCATGCCGAAACGAGAAAAGAAGAAGTACAGTCAAGCACATATTTATAGTGACCAGTCTAGTACAGTCGACTGCATAACAGTGATAACACTTGAATTATAAAACCGCTCTTACTGCTCACGAAATAAAGGCAATGTCAATGTCAAACTGTTACCACTGACGTGCGGTCGACCGTACAAGCAGATTAAGTCTTGTGTGGAACTTACGTACTAAGCCAGCTCCGCTTGTAATGGCTTTGTTAACATTGATATGCGGCTGACCGTACCTTTTTAGGTTCAGGTTAGGTTTAAAGAAATTTATTCTCAATAAAAACACAAAGTCACTTCATCATTTCAGCCGAAAGACGTCCACTGCTGGACATAGGCCTCCTCCAAGCATCGCCACAACGACCGGTCCTGTGCCTTCCGCATCCAGCGGATTCCCGCGACAAAAAAGTCACTTACTTGAGAACAATATTAACTTAAGCTATGATGGTTTAGTTCGTCGAATTTAAAAATGTTTTTTTTTTTGTTCCAAAAAAATGTGGTGTACCCATTCAGTGCATTCATTATTTTACAAAAGAGTTGTCTGAAATTACATATAGTGCTAGCTCAGTTTTGAATGCATTAAATGAGATTAGATTTTTAATGCGTGAGGGTATTTTATTATAGAGTTGTGCTCCTTCATAAGTTATAGTTTTTTTGCCATAGTTGGTTCAAATTTTTGGTAAAACTAAGAAACTAGCTCGGCTAGTGCTACTTTGGGCAATCTGTTTTAGTTTGGTGAAAGATATGTTAGTACGGATACTTTTGTTTAGAGCCTTTCGGATTAAAATACATGTGTTAGAAGTATATAACTGATTGATGTTCATTATTTTAGTTTCTTTATAAATTTTATTTGTTGGTGTTAAATATGGATAGTTACGTTACGTTTTTTACCTGTTGTTATCATAATTTCAGCCGAAAGACTTCCACTGTTGGACATAAGCCTCCCGAAAAGGGAGGGACATGCCATAATCGCCACGCTTGGCAGGCGGATTGGCGATCGCAGTTGGTTGGTTAAATACTCAGAGAACGCTGCTGCCCATCCTCCGGTGAATCCCTTAGTCGCCTTTTACGACACCCATGAGAAGAGTAGGGTGGTGCAATTCTTTACATCCTGCACCACATGGAACCTGTTGTTATGCTACCAACAAAAAACTTCATACGTATTTTGGGAACATTACACTTTCTAAAATAAAACCGCGTTAATTCATACTAAAGCTCGCTACCCATATGGAACTTAGCACCTTTTTGCCAGGCTTATATAAATCGTAACATTTCAACAGCAGCTAATCCTAGAACCTGTCCGATGGTCTCATTGCTGGACAGTGTTGATGCAAATACGTCATCTAATGGATGTGCCATCTTGTAGTATAGCTTTTAGATTATAGTAGAGCTTGTACTGCAATGCTTTGATTAATTAGTTGTGCATAATACGTCATCTAATGGATGCGCCATGTTGTTGTAGTAGTAAAGGTATATATTGTAGCTTGTAGTTTCATGACTGCCTCGTTGGTCTAGTGGTCGCAAGTGCGACCGCTGAGCGTGGGGCAGGACCCCACGCTCAGCGGGTTCGTTTCCCGGGTCGGGCAATGTGTTTTTGGGTATTTTCATTAGGAAATTCTCAGTAGCAGCCCGGAGTATGGATCTGTGCCCGGTTAGTGGCAATAGGCTCGCCCCCTATTACATGGGACTATAACATATCTGACGAAATGTGGGTGTACTATTACACCTCTGCCTACCCATTCGGGGAAATACAGGCGTGATGTTATGTTATGTTGTGTTATGTGTAGTTTAATGCTTTAGTTGTGCATGGTTCTCTGTCATTAGTCTTTGAGAGCAAGACTTTGCTTTGGCACGCAAAGTTGTTGACTGTTGATTTGTGTGAAAATCAAATGTACGAAAAATCGAAAATACAAAAACGATCTATATTATTCAACTTAAACTGTGAGTCTGACAGGGTTCCATACCACCCATCGACCTGATACCCCATTGAAACTGATTTAATTTACGAGAGTTCATCAAAAGACATCAACGATCGTGCGCGAAATAAGAATTTTTGCATCTCTTTCTTACGTAGGTACCACAACATATGTCTCATCATCATCATCATCATCATTTCAGCCGAAAGACGTCCACTGCTGGACATAGGCCTCCCCCAAGCATCGCCACAGGGACCGGTCCTGTGCCTTCCGCACCCAGCGGATTCCCGCGACCTTCACCAGGTCGTCGGTCCACCTTGTGGGGGGCCTACCCACGCTGCGCCTTCCAGTACGCGGAATGTAAATAATGAATGTATGTATGCAATATATGTCTATTGTTGCCTTATTTTTAGTATTTGTTGATAAACTACATAGTATGCACTATATAAGTTTGACGTTGAATTTGTCTCACTCATTCAGTTATCATCATTGTTCAAAATTGTGTCAATATTTGAAAAGAGTATATTCAGAATAGAGTTTCTTGCCTTTCTGTTGTTTCTTTAACTTTTTGGAACCGTGTGACTCGATTCATAATTAACATTTTGAATGTGCATGTTAATGCCTATTCGAAAAAAAAAAATTACTTTGAATTTATTCTTTGAATCTATTATTTACTATAAATTAATGTCTAATATTATAAATCAAATCAAATCAAATCGTCTTTATTTGCGTTCAATGTAGGTAGATACATAAGTTGAAAACACATAAATAAGTCTCAGTACATTCTACCTTACGGCATGCAAACTTTACACCCATTTAACAGGCAATTAAATTAAATTATACAGAGCAATCTGTGACAATATTGTGTTATGTCATGAATATTCAAAAACATAATCCTGGACTTCAAATTATCAAATCAAATCATATTTTTTTTGTGTTCATGAAATTAAAAGTGGAGGGAAACACAATATCAAGTCCTAATAAATTAAATCTTACGGCATGCAAACTTTTCAATGATTTATTATAAATTTTATACAAATAAAAGTTGTAAACAAAAATAGCTACACAGCTCGAAACGCTGTAATAGTTTTCTCAGCAAACAGCCCTTGGTCCGCTAATGTAAACTACAAGCTTGGCTGTGTTTACACTGTTATGACATGACGTCGGCCTTGTCGGAAATGTTCATGCCGTGCTCTCACTAATTCTGAGTGAGAAAATAAGTCTATATTCGACAGACTAGGAGATTTTAAGATTTAGGTAGACGAAGGCTGGAATTTGTAACACCGGGCACGGGTTTTATACGGTACCGGGCGAAGAATATGTCACCCCCCGTCCCCTTTACCTACCTATCCCTCCTATCTAGGGTGTCGTAAATGAAGACTATCTAATGGTTAACTTTAAGAGGATGGGCAGGAGCATCTTTAATATCTTCTAATAACAACAAACTGCCATTAAAATTCACGATTATTTGTATTCATATAATTTTCACCATTGAATAAACGTCTTATCTATTGTATTCACTGTTTTGGTCTATTGTTTTATAACTGTTCACTCTTTTCTTTTATTTATGCGATAAGTCTAATTGTAGTAAACAATATTTTCTGGGGTAAGTTTCCGTGCATCAGCATCCGTAGCCCTAATTTTGTAGGAATAAAAAGTATGTTACAGTTTGCACATGATCCTATCGTTAATAAGTTTTTTCATGTAGGCAGGCTATCAAATCAATCGTAACTTCTACCTCATTACTTATTTCAATTTAATTTTTAATTGCATAATATTACTTTCTATTTTTTTTTAAATTGAAAACACCATCAAATATATAATTATGTTATGATGTCTAATTGTCTAATAAAGTACAGCAAATCAAATACAATAGGTAGATAATTTATTCTCTTTGGAAAGAATAATTTACTGCCACAGATATTGACAAAACAATCCAACATAAGCGTTGACACTGCTTTCACAAGCACACGTTTCAGAAACAGATATTAATTCATACTATTATAATAATCGTGGTACAACGAACAATAATTCCTACCATAAATTCAACATTCCACCATTTCCATACACATATAAGGAAGTGAACTAAACTTGGTTAAAGCCGATCACGATTTATATCTTCCTGCAACGAATATTTTAATATCGTGGAAAACGTAAACATTTGGGCCAATGTTTGTCATATGCTGCGCTAGCGCCGGCCATTTGACTTTAATAACTGCGCAAACATACAAAGTGGCCCTAACGAGACACATCTCAATTATACAATGTAGCTAGTGCCGTGTTTGTTTTGATATTGAAATATAGATTAGTGAATGTGTAGAGGCTGCAAAAAATTTAGCGGAAATTTTTATTGAAATAAGTTGAAAAAAATACAGACTTTAAATTCGATTAGAACTCCTTTAAGAATCTTATAGTAACATTAATTAGTGGAACCAAAAATTAAAGTAGGTCCCTTCTAATTCCAAATTAAGGAGGGCCCAATGGCTCTTGCCGGAGGCTCCACGTTCGGCTCGTACGAACCATGGCTCTCTATGGGGCCTCATATGGGCGTACTTCTTGACGCCCCACAAGGTCGCACTACGGCATCACTGCGTAAGCCACAGCGCGTGATGACCATCAGAGTAGTATGGGGATTTCGTACGATTTCCTTCGATGCGTCGAGCCTTCTAGCCGCATCAATGACCTGGGATCTGGAGGCGCGGGCCCTTGTGCTGAGATTTCTTTAGAGCGAGAAGGCCCCTGATCGTAACGAGGACCACCAGCTTTTAGAAGCTGAATGGAAGAACCGACTTGCACCACCCAACGCAGGGCAGGCCGCAAAAGCAGCGGTTAGGCCCGTCGTGGTACAGTGGCTGGAGAAGTGCTATGGTGCCCTCATCTACCGGCTGAAGTAGATACTCTCGGCTAGGGCCACAGCTGCTTTGGGAAGTATCTGTGTCGCGCAGGCCGGGAGCCGATGCCAGAGTGCCATTACTGCGGGAGCTACCCTAATGGCACTGGCGGTACGGCACATACTGGTGGAGTACCCAGTTTACCCGCGCAGCGCCGTGTTATAGTCGATACAATAGGTGGCAGCGATCTCTCGCTTCCAGTCATGGTTCTGTCTATGATCGCGAAAGGAGGTGGTAGAGGCACTTCTCTCCCTACCGGCAGAAGATGGACCGGGAGCCGCATAAGGGCGTACATTGCCCTCCAGCCACCCTAGAAGTAGGCCTGCGGGTAGTGAACTTGAGGCCACTCAAACAGTTAAGACCCGTGATGGTGACGCAATAAGTTACACGTGCGCCATTCAGGAGGAAGGTGCGGCCGATGTTAGGCCACACGGGGAAAGGGGCCAGTCTACTTGTGGCAAGACAGAATCTGCCGAGTTTGGGAGAGGACTGCGGAGCGCATCCCACGCCCCCGGCTAAAGCTAGTAGGAGGAACACCGTGGTGGTTTGAGTCGGTAAGAGGCCGACACTGACTCCGTCTCTCTTGGTGGAGTACGTCCATCAGGATATCCCCACGAAATAAAACCTAACTAATTCATTCTCGAAGCGTAAGCGCTCCTAAAATTGGAACTGTAAAAAATTATATTAAAAATCTTGATAGCAAGTTATAACTGTATCAGCTTTTGTTTTTTGGTTATCTGCTAGTTTATCTCCCGTATCAGGCTATCGTAGTTTCTTAACACTCGCCTTGTTTACGGTGTCACCGTCTTTTGAATTGTGCAATATTTACATTTTTGGTACACGTCCATTTTTGTAACAGTGTGAATGGAAACGTAATTGTAACAATTCTGTATTTTGAGAACTACTTTATTAAATTCAAGAATTAATACGATGTATTTTTAGAATTACACTAGATAGAATGACTAAATCTGTTCTATCTATAAAGAGTCACGGACCCTACTATATTTTTTTTTTTTTTTTTTTTTTTTCCTTTTTTTTTTTAAACATACATTATTATGACAAAAGCAAACCAAAAACCACGGGGGTTTGTCCGGAATGCCGTTATTCTGCAGACAACTTACTAAACTAAATACATAAATATGTGCAATAAATTAACAAACAATGTATTCGGCGAGCGACTGCCTGTTACCTGCATATACTACACTGTTTAAAAAAATAAACTTTATTTCAGGCAAGGCACAAAAGAAAAAACTTTATTTGACATCGTAAACATACACCCATATCATATTAATATAAATATATACCTACAATTAGAAAATTAGACTTATAATTTTATTAGACAAATAAATAAATGAATTATTACTTCATTAATCAATCATTGTTTTCTTTTATAAATTATAAATAAATTTTAATGTTTAATCGACAAATAAAGAAATATTCTGTCACCATTATCATCATAAATCAACCAATTCTGTTAACCAGTAAACGAAACCTTTGAAAACATGTATATATGCATATTGACCTAATAACTGTCAAATGTTTACTTTAGAATGTTATGATGTAGTCAAACAAAACATAATAGTTAAGGATATTATCGAAAACTGCCGATGATGTCAGTATCACTGACCCTAAACATAAACTGTGAATTATAAATTATTTGGGAGACGTCTATTACTACGTAGAGAGAGAATGGAGGTATATACAGTAAACGGCATATCAAAGTTAATGAAACTATTATAAGCGGAACCAGCTTAATTTAGTACAATACAGGTTCATCTTATACTGGTTTTTTTACCATCAATATGCGCTTCACTGTACCAATCATAACGATTTAATCACGAATAAATCATAAAAGGCTGAGGCAGTTATGAATTTAAAATAAAATCAAAAGCAAATATATATCAAATTAAATTAAAATTTACATCAAAGTTTTAATTTATTGTCTAACGTGTGCGAATTCCCTCTGTTTGTTTCTTAACTCTGTGAATATCAGATTCCTAACTAAATGGAAGCAAGTCATTAATTTTGCCAAATCACTTTTTCGTCTCCTTGGCCGGCGCCGACGACGGCCGCCTAGACTAGTTGTAAAACAATTACGTG
Source organism: Asteroscopus sphinx (assembly GCA_949699075.1). Lineage (NCBI taxonomy): Eukaryota > Metazoa > Arthropoda > Insecta > Lepidoptera > Noctuidae > Asteroscopus > Asteroscopus sphinx. The sequence goes on from OX453017.1 coordinate 14,509,823, forward strand.
GCCTCATATTTCATTAAACTATTCAAATTTTATGAGTGACACTGTATAGTAGCCTGCTTCTTATGCCTAAGAAAAATGCTCCAAGTACCTACGAGGCTATTTGAATACCTATCTAACGTCAAAATATTTGCAGCAATAACTGCCATAATATATGGTCACAATTTGTAATACAAGCTTAGAATATAGACGCAATAAACTACGTCTTTCTAGGGGACTGTAAAATTTATGGATTTATTTGACCAATTATTTATAAATAATGTCAAGTGATAAAATTTTCCCTCCGTATATGATTATATATTAACTTACTCATATGAAAATAAGTATCTATATTAAAATAAATTCATACACATACCTACTGTAAAATATTTAAGAAAAATTATTTTGAATCATTTCAGAAGTAATAAATCTTGAATAAAGTGTTCAGATAAAAAAGTGATGACGAATTGTTAAAATAAAACGAAATTTCTTGTATTTATTATTATTATTATTTTGGAAAAGAGGTAAGGTCTATGCAAGTCCCCTATGTCACTGCGACCTAAAAGATCTATTGTAACGCCTCTAATAGTATACTACAGCACCTCTCCAAGCCGCAAGCCAACCATAAAGTCGACTATAGCCTTGGGGTTTGAGGATCTGATCTCATCAGCTGAGATTGTGTGGCCTCCAAGATGCTGACTTCTAATGTGGTGCACTGCATCACATTCGCATAGGATATGAATGGGCGTTTCGTCCTTTTCGCGACAAAATCTGCAAACTGTGATATCTGTGAGGCCCATCCTGTGTAGATGTTTGTTCAGTTTACAGTGCCCTGTAAGGGTTCTAGTCAGGATCCTTATATGGTTCCTGTTAAGCGAAAGCGCTTCTTTTGTAAATCTCTTCCTGAAGCCTACTAGAAGCGCTTTCGAGTGCTCTTGGCCTGGGGTTTTTTTCCAAAGTCTAATGCTTTGATGAGTTCCCCAGTCCTTAAGATTAGCCGAGGTGATGCATTTCGGAACCCCACAAATTGGCTCCGGCCCTACAGTGGGGCATTCCGCACCAGCTCTAGCGAGTTCATCAGCGGCTTCATTACCCCTAATTCCGCAGTGCCCAGGTACCCATCCTAGTGCCACAGAATTTGTTTTTCCTAGCGAATTTAGTAGCTGGACACACTCCTTGATAAGCTTGGAGTCGATTTCCTCTGATTTTAAGGCCATTAGGACTGCCTGGCTATCAGAGAATATAAATATTCGCCTTTTTATGTAGGCCCTTTGCAGGCTTTCACGGATACAACCAATGATGGCAAATAATTCCGCTTGAAATACGGTGGTATATTGACCTAGGTTAGCGAATTTCTTAACCTTTGGTCGTCCTCCGTGGAATCCAGCTCCTGCCAGACCCCCTTTCTTTGATCCGTCGGTAAACCAAACAACGTCAGTGGACTGATATTTGCAAGGCATGTCGTCCTCCCACTCAGACCTCTGAGGTATAAATACCCTAAACAGCCTATTGAAGCTGTACTCCTTTAGCATCGCATCCGTGGGCATGGCCATGATGTCTTCTTTCATAAGGTTCTCTTGCAGTGCCCTCATGGAATTAGAGCTCCATCTTGTCCTTCCTGCTATCCTCGCCCTTACCATAGCCGCCTTGGCCTCCATTTGCACCTGCACGTGCAAGGGTACAAGGTCGAGCAGTGCCTCGAGTGCAGCAGTCGGAGTCGATGCAATGGCACCCGTCGTGATGAGACATGCAAGTCTCTGAAGACATGAAAGAGTATCCCTGCAGGTGATCTGATGGGTTTTTTTGTGCCATACAACACAGCCATAAGTTACCATGGGCCTTACTATAGCAGTATATAGCCACAGCACTGCCCGTGGCCTAAGGCCCCATCTTGAGTTGACCAGTCTGCATGAGGTTCCTAAAGCAATTTTAGCTTTCCTTATCACATGCTTGATGTGCGCATTCCATGTGAGTTTTTGGTCTAGGATGATTCCTAGATATTTGACCTCACATGAGAAGTTTACCTCTTTACCGAAGAGGGTTGGTGGTTTTAAGGCATCCAACTTCCTCTTCTTTGTGAAAGGCACAATGACCGTTTTGTCTGCGTTTACTGAGAGTTGGGACTCATTACACCATCTCTCGACTTTTCTAAAGGCAGTTTGCAGCAAATTGGAGATGGTTGGTTGGCACTTGCCAACAATAACCACCACCAAGTCATCTGCATAGCCTTGCGTGTAAAAGCCAGCTTCATTAAGCTCGCTTAGTAGGCTGTCAACCACTAAGGACCACTCCAAGGGAGATAGGACGCCCCCTTGTGGGCATCCTCTGTTTAGCCTCATCTGTATGGTGGTGTCTAGAAGTGTTGTTGACGCCACCCTATTGCGCAGCATTGCTTCGATCCAGTAAATGGTCGTTCGGTCAATGTTGCGTAGCTCCATACTCTTGAGTATGACATTTGTTGAGGTGTTGTCAAAGGCTCCCTCTATGTCCAAAAAGGCACACAGGGCAATTTCCTTGTCCTCAATTGCTTTTTCTATCTTATCCACTAAGTCCATTAATGCAGACTCAGTGGATTTGCCTTTTTGGTAGGCATGCTGATTCACATGCAGGGGTTTGTCAACCAAGTAGGTTGCCCTGATGTGTTGGTTTAGTACCTTCTCCATGGTTTTAAGCATGAAGGAGGTAAGACTGATTGGTCTGTAGGATTTAGGCAGTGATTTGTCCCTGTCCCCCCCTTTGGGGATAAAAGTGACAGTGACCTTAGTCCATGCTGTGGGTATGTATCCCCAAGCAAAGCTCGCTCTGAAGACCCTTATCAGCGTTGGTAGTAGGATATCTAGCCCCTTTTGTAGTAGAGCTGGAAATATATTATCCTCCCCTCCGGTCTTAAAGGGCTTAAAGTTGTTAATAGCCCATTCGATCCGATCGGGTCTGAAAATAAGCGAGGCCATCCTCCAATCCTCGACCCTTGGTCTTAAGTTCCGAGGGTTTTGGCAGGAGTAGTCCTCACTTCTGTTTATTGGCACAGAGTCCGGAAAGTGCACTTCAGCTAAGAGCTTCAGTGTTTCCTCTGCGGATCTTGTGTAGGTCCCGTTTGGGTGTCTTAGCATCCCTAAATGGGCTTGAGGTGACTTTGAGATGATTTTATGAATCCTGGCTATCTGTGAGGTACTTCTTATGAAGTCACAAAATTCGCGCCAGGATTTTCTTTTGGCCTTCCTCAATTCTCTATTGAACGCAGTTAGCGCTTTCCTATAGTCGTCCCAGGTTTCATCCCTCATGGCCTTGTTAAACAAGGTTCGGGCGTTATGCCTGAGTCGCTCTAGGTTCCTATTCCACCATGGGACATCTCTCATGGTGGTGGAGGTTTTGAGCGGACAGTTCTGGAAGAAGGCAGTCTTGATGCCGCCTTCAAGGTCCCCTACTGTCGCCTCCAATTGTACTATAGATCTAACAGATCTGTTAATGGAGAGCAGGTTTGACCTGAGACAGTCCCTAAAGCCTGCCCAGTTAGTTGCTTTCCTATCTCTATAAGAATTAGTCTTTCTCATTCCTGAGTGAGCTAAGTCAAATCTGATGTGTCTGTGGTCAGACATGGATGCCTCGTCAGAGACATGCCATTTCTTTACACGGTGCAGTAAAGAGCCTGTGCAAACTGTAATATCTAGCACCTCCTGGCGAACGCTGTTAACAAAGGTAGGGGAATTGCCCCTGTTGAGAACAAGAAGGTTATTAGACACTAAATAATCAAACAGTAACTCACCCCTGGTATTGGTGTCAGTGCTTCCCCAGCTTGTGTGGTGGGCGTTGCTATCACAACCCACAAGTAGCTGAGTCTTCTGATCCTCACAGTAGGTTACCGTGTTGGCCAATTCAATGGTAGGATCTGCTTCATCCCCAGAAAGATAAGCAGAGCAGGCGATAGGCCTGATTCCGCCTCCTGGTAGTTCAATGTAAGCAGCAACTATGTCGTCCGAGCACATGCAGGGAATCGGCAAGAATCTCACGCTTCTTTTGAAGAGTATGCAAGCTCTGGGTCTTCTACCGTCGGTGTTATACAATACTGTGCCTACGGAGTTGAGACCCATAATCGTGTTCCCGTTAATCCACGGTTCTTGAATCAAAGCCATATCAATTTTTTCTTCTACGAATCTTTTGCTGAGCACGGCTGTTGCCGCCTTGGCGTGGTGTAGGTTTGCCTGAATGACTTTGAACATAATCGTTGGATAGGATTAGGGTAAGGAGTTGGAAAAGAAAGGACTAGGAGGGAGCTGCTAAAAATAAAAAGTAAAAAAAAAAAAGTGGTTAGTAGGGGTTAGGTAGTTGGACGGTTATTGAAGGGGTTACGTGCAGCCTTTTTGCTGGAGTGTTCCCTGGCTAACGAGGGGGCACGTGCTGCTCCCCTAGTTACGCCGGAATTAGCTCCACGGCCCCTTTTTGCGCCTCTGGTGGGAAATGAAGGCCCGCCAGAGGAACTATTGCTGAACTTGATGGTAGAGCCACCAGGTCCAGTAGACCCACCTGGTGCATGATTTGGTGTGATCGGCCATTTCGCGCACCCAGGTGGTGTAGGGTTCAAAGCAGCACCAGCTGGACCACTGCAGAAGTCAGTAGGGGCCATTTCATGCCCTTCACCTCCTCTGAGCTGTACAGCTGGTGTTGCTGCCGAGGTTGATGCCACAGGCTCGGCAGTTGGAATTTCCATGACGGGAGCCTCAGTCTGGGCAGCAGTTTGCCCTGTAGTGGAACCGCCAGGTCCTTCCACTCCCTTACCTATGGCATCACCTGGCTTAGGCTTGACCCTAATGAAGATCTTCTGTAGCCCAACAAAGATACAGCAGGTGTTGTCTATTAAGGGTCCCAATGAGGCTTCGTCGAAGGAAAAGGTCAAAAACTGTCCCTTTTCCTCGACCTTCCTATTGATAACCCTCCAGCTGGAGAAATCCACATTCTCATTTTGGTGTTTGAGAATGGGTATTATGTCCTCTGGGTCCATAATGGACCCAGGTATCCACGCGATCCCGATTCTGGGTTTGGGTAGGGCCTTTTCGTCTAGGACGGATAGGCTGGCACCTTCCCAGGGTCGAAGTTGAAATTTCTTGTAAGTATAACGTTTAATGCCTGAATAAAAATGAAGAACTAAGAGATAAACGGGAAAATATTGTAAAGTAACTTACAGAAACAAAAAAGCTTGACAATGATTAATTAGAGACAAATGTGCTAATTTTTTATTGGTATGTTTTTTTTATAGTACCTACGCAAAACAAGCAACCACAGAAAAATCGCTATAAGTAAAACTGACGTGAAGGTAAACACCATTTAATTAACTGAGTACTAGCCTATGACACATAGAAATCTAAATAAAAAGGTAATAGAAATGTTATCTACTATCCTTTAATACCTAGCCGGTTTTCCGCTACCAACACATAAATACGCAATTACGCCCACCATGTTCCTAGCTTTCAATGTAAAATAAAATAAATCTAAAAAAATCCGGCGAAATGTGGGTGTTACACCTCTGCCTACCCCTTCGGGGAAATACAGGAGTGATGTTATGTTATTTTATGTTATGTTAAAAAAATCCGCTGTTAGCTATGCTGCAAAATACAATTTTACTGACTCCGCGTCCAAAACAGCACTGATGATCAAGCAAACGGTTCGCGCACTGGTGTCCTACGAGACACCTGCACGCGGCGATAAGTTCACAACGTGCCTTTACCACTTCTATTACCTACCTTATTATTTAGATTTCTATGCTATGACCTGTTATAGACCTGCTTCCGAATTGCGTAACTCACTCGCCATCGCAATCAAAAGAATTTCAATGTTCATTGCTCCGTGTGTTTTGACAATTCGTCTTATCGCCAACTATGTACCACGCTTTGAATATTGTTATCATTTCAAAATGAAAGCTAATGTCAATGTCAATGCATTACACAATTAGCCCACTGTTATATGACCTGTTATAGTAGTGATAGCCTAGTGGTTGAACGCTTGCCTTTTGCCTTCCATGCAGGAGGGTGCAAGTTCGATCCCGGCCCGCACCTCTGACTTTTCGAATTCATGTGTGTATCAGAATTTGATTATCACTTGCTTTAACGGTGAACTGCCTAACTGCCTCGTTGGTCTAGTGGTTGCAAGCGCGACTGCTGAGCTTGAGGTCCTGGGTTCGATTCCCGGGTCGGGCAAAGTGTTATTGGGTTTTTTCATTCGGAAATACTCAGTAGCAGCCCGGAGTCTGGATTTGTGCCCGGTTAATGGCAATAAGCTCGCCCCCTATTACATGAGACTATAACATAACTGGCGAAATGTGGGTGTACTATTACACTTCTGCCTACCCCATCGGGGAAATACAGGCGTGATGCTATGTTGTTGTTAACGGTGAAGGAAAACATCGTGAGGACACCTGCATACCTGAGAGTGCTCCATACAGTTCTCGAAGGTGTGTGTAGTTCACCAACCTGCACTAGGCCAGCGTGGTGGACTAAGGCCTTAACCTTCTCATACTGAGAAGAGGCCCGTGCCCAGCAGTGAGACAGTTATGGGCTGATAATGTATGCTATGACCCGATTTCTCTCGACCAAACAGACATATCAATTCTAATAAACTTTTATTACACGATATACTGTGACTATCAGATTTATCCGATTGTGAACCACCTGTTCACAAGTACAATATTGAGGTTCATTTTAATCAGAAAGACTTCCATTCAAGAAATGTACCACAGGTTACCTTACCAGGTCAAATGGTCACCATTATGCACAATTCGCAACACGTGGAAGCAATATAATGTGTAGTCCAAACGCTCGAATATGTCGATGACAGCATTTATCTATTACATAAACCTTACAGTAGGGGTGGACGATATACATTGATGTATTAAAAAGAGTCGATGTATATTATCGATGCATCGAATTAAACCGATCTATTGTTAATTCCTCAAACTCGAGTATACATCGATGTTTTTTATTCGATGCTTCGGAGGCAAACCTACTAAAATACGATAAGTAAAATGGCAAATTTGGAGTTTAAAAATGAAATAAGAATGCCAAATCGAACACTTCAGCTGTATTTCCTGTATTATTCTACTCTTTAAGAACTTAAAACATTACATCGCCTTAGTCTTTTAGGTTTGGAATATTTTTTTATTTTTTTTCATTTTATTTAAATATCTAAGTAGGTAATCATTTGCAATCCAAGGTCCTAATTATTTACCTTATTAATTACGGTAGAAAATCGATAAATTTTAAATTTGAAAGTTTCAGATATTTACTAGATAAAATCAATAGATGTATGGAAAATAGATGACAACAATAGATGTAAGTATGCTTTTCTTAATTACATAAGCTTTTGTAATGTATAAAGCTAGAGTAATTTTTTCCATATGATTACGCCAATAAAGCACTAAAAATATGTGCACAAAAATTCGCTTGCCGAATAAAGGTGGCTTTGTCGGACACCTCATCATTTCAGCCGAAAGACGTCCACTGCCGGGCATAGGCCTCGTAATGTGTGTCGGACACCTAATGTGTAAAAACATGTATATTTAACATCTTCTGTACTATATTGCGAATAAATATCTTTATCTTTATCTTAAATCATCGATGTATTTTTTTTATATCGATATAACACCGAACTATGCGATGCATTACATCGAAAAAAACATCGATGTTTTTTTCAGTGTCCATCACTACTTTACAGTCCCTTAAGGTCCCTGGCGCCATAGACAAACACGCCGTGAATGCCCAAAGCAGCATAAACCCATTGATTTATGATTAAAATTCTATGCATCTATCTATGACTGCAATAATTGCATTCGCCTCAACCTGTTTTGCATAGTCGGACGGCTGTGCACCTCCTATGGTGTTATGATAAACTAACTAAGGTACTGCGAACTTATTGTACTCGTGTTATTCCAAGAAGGCTATCAATTTATCGTTTCCCTTCCTATTTTGAGTTTCGCGGTAAAGGTGAAAATTGAGTTAAAAATTAACGCAGTCTTATCTAATAATCTCTTAGGTTTTCGTGATCACTACACATTATAATCAAACAAGTGAAAGCTTTGCAGCGTTCGTGGTCGCAAGAAGACAGCGCCTTTACAAATATTTTTAAAAGATAACGACATTGTGAAATGTGAGTGATTACTGTGTGCACCGAAACTATTTTAATTAATAAAAAATTGAAGGGTACATTTTTTTTTTAAATATCTGTAGAGACGCTTGTCATCTTAGTCTTCCTTACTTCCTTCTTCAGTCGTCTTGTTTTATTATAATGCAATCTTATCTTTTATATTAAATTCTATCGCAACTGTGTAGTTAGAAGAAGATATAATTTCTTGACAACTCCACTTTGATACGCATGTGTAACAAGTCTCTAAACGTTTTCTATGCGACATTAAATTAATGACGCTATCATAAAAATATTCTAGCAATTAATAAAATATATAACCTTGTACATGTTAATCTACATATTCGCACTGGAAAAGTTTATTACGGAGTAGGTATTTTAATTATTTTAAACATGGACGAATAAAAAAGCGGACGGGATCTCGCTAAACAATAATTAAATAACTTAATATTGTAATAATAATTAAGTAGTAGAACATAACGTAACATAACATAACAACACGCCTGTATTTCCCCTAAGGGGTAGGCATAGGTGTAATGGTACACCCACATTTCGCCAGTTATGTTAAGCATTAGAGTATTTTAAAAACTATAATGAAAGTCGAAATAGTTTGCTTGTTTGCTTGCCTTGGACGAATAAAAAAGTGCGGACGGAATCTCGCTAAACAAAAAGTGAAGCATCCATAGTAAGACGGCTCGCTTAAAAGTACGGGGTGGCACGCACACATTTACACCCATAGTGAGACAAAAAGCCGCGATTACACAACAAATCTCGTGTGTGGTAGTCATTGTCGTAGTGTCACAAATAAAATAACATTATATATCTGGTGTGTTAAAATGCTGTCGAAATTATAGTGGGTTTAGGAAAAAATTAAGTCCTTCAATCTTTTCTTAGCGAGATTCCGTCCGCCTTTTTTATTCGTCCGTGATTTTAAATTGAACATTAAGAAAACTCGTTGTAACCAGTAGTTATAAAATTGTACCACTGCGAACGATACTAAAATATCTCAGACTTATACTTCATCCCCCATTCAATTAGTCCTATTAATCTGTATTCTATATTTATGTTAATTTAATCATCATACAGAGCTAATACGCATCTTAGTAGTGGAACTATATAGTTATAAACCAGCTTGGTTACTAACAGGTATTATAATTGCGGAATCTCCTGAGCTTACACGCGAACATTATGTAGTACACAGGTTCATTATAAAGTATTCGCTTATAAACTAGCACATGTGCTTATATGTATAACATCTCGCCCCATTCTGTACCAGACCTTGTTAATTGCGGGTCCACTCTGTTACACACCGTTACTCAGTTTGCGTACACGCACTAAGTTTGAAAACCGTCACACATTTTTAATACAGGAAATGTAAGTTTCCCTGTATTAGAAATGGTGTGACAGATAAAGTTTTCACTTGAGAACGTTTCAAGTGTCCTTTTGATATTACTTGAGATGACGATTTATATATATCGTTTTTTTTTTCAAATTCAGCATATGACTTTCATAGCTTCTCTTAAGATGCTGCTCCCAATATACCTATTATGTTCGATGATTTTATTTGTACAGGTCTTAGAAACGTGACGAATTAAGATCATAAAAGCAGGTGTAATTATGAAAACCTTGGCTAATTTCAAAGGGCAAAACATAACATGCGTATCAAATTAACAGCAATTAGTCTACAATTATTGCAGCTCTGAGACAATAACCGGAACGTTTCCGTACCGTGTTTTAAGAGGAAGGGATTACATGACGAGAAAGAACAGCTCCACCAGTATCCACTTGAACACAGATAACATTAAATTGCGAACACAACACAGATCACGAACACAGATTGTGAATGTCAAGCGGAAGACACTCCATATAGAATCACAGTAAAAAAGAAAGGAAAAGGAACGAAAATACATTATTTAACAGTCACAGCACAAAAACAATAATAAAACACAACGTTCTGTCGAACCAAAGGGAAACCAACTCGGCATACAGCGCTGGGCGTTGAACACCCAGCGCTGATTTTCAGTTGGCATCCCTGCAGTGAGACACGTTAAGGAATAGGGTGTTTGACAGGTATTGCCAAAAATTATGAAAATTTTACACAACGTAGATTTTAGGTTGAAGATTAACTTTTACTAAGTTTTGTTAATTTGAATATATTCTAAATATTTTATTTTTCTGTTTGAAATTTTGATTTTTTAATCTGTTGATCACATGATACAAAACGTCTTGAGACTTGGCCTCCATTTTGGGTGACGTCATAATCCTGTACGTACAACGTAGGGCGAGCTAAATGTTGCCGTGATCGTAAAAATAAAATGTACCAATTTTTAAACGAGTAGGTATATTATTAATAATTATATTCATGTTAATTGTTAATTTAGGTTCATTTTTAGGGTTCCGTAGTCCTACAAGGAACCCTTATAGTTTCGTCGTGTCCGTCCGTCTGTCCGTCTGTCCGTCTATCCGTCTGTCCGTCTGTCCGTCTGTCCTAATCCTTTACCGCTTAATAACTTCTACAGTTATAAACATAAGTAAATGAAATTTTGACAAAAAATGGAATAGATATAGATCTCAATTTTAAAAGAATAAAAAAATCTTGATTACGTATTTTAAGGGTGGCGCCCATACATGTGAAATGGGGATGAAAATATTTTTTTCGCTGCACCCCCTCGTGTGGGGTATCGTTGAATAGGTCTACTAAAATGAAGGTAATGTTTCATACACAACTTTTTTATCAGGTATACCATCTGCGAAACACAGTTCGCCAAAGTGGCTTGCAATGTCAATTTGTCAAAAAAAACCCCCTGCCATTTCTATACTATGCAACGTAGAAACTTATAGTCTTCAACATTGATAGACCATTATAAAAACTCTCTTTTAAAATTATTTTGAGTATAATGTGATTATAAATTTTTGAGTTATAGTGAGAAAACTGAAAAATACTTAAGACCTCCTAGTTCATAGGTCATTGACCTTAGAGAAAAATGATTTTAGCAAATAATGCTCCTTTAGTTACTTTCTATTTAAAAAAATCACAAAAAGAAACACACTTCTTAAATTTAGCTTCCTAAATTTAGCGCTAGGTGGCGCTGTTTGCAAAAACTAAAATAGCAATGATTAATATTCGATTTGATTCGTTTGTAATTAGACCTACTTAAGGAACCCTATAATACTGAGCATGGCCCGACATGCTCTTGGCCGGTTTTATTTTATTGAGCCAGGTTATGTACTTTATAACTTACTATCAATTAAACTAATCAGCATTTGTAGGTAATTTGAACGTAATTTAAAAGCTTTTGTTTGGTATGTGCGTGATTCAAACACAAACTACAAAACGTTTTAGTCATGTCTCATGACAAAAAAAAACTGTGTTCCGATTTTGTACCTTTTGTCAAATTCGTACCTTTTTTGTAAGCGTGTCGTACTTTCATAGGAATTCACACCGGCAACACTGACCGGAACTAGAACAGTGAGAGGTTGGCGGGAAAATTCGTAAAGATCATGTTGTGGATTTTTTATTATTTTCCAAAATTTGTGTTTCTTCGAGTGTTAATGTGTAATAATGGTGGATTATTAAATGTTAAGTGCTCGTTAACGTGTACAAGTGTGGATAAATGGTACAAAGCTGAAAAACATGACTTTCGTATTATCTCATCATCCCCTCAGAAACCTAGTAAAGTTTCCATCACTTTACTAGGATATAAGTATAATATGTTCAATGATTACGACTGAAGGACAAGTATCCATGGTCATGAATAAATTAAAAAAAAAAAAAAAAAAAAAAAAAACTAGAACAGTGACTACGTCACTTGACGATAATGTCACGTGACTTAGCGTTTTGGTGCGAAATTAAAAATGATAATTTAAAATCTTGATTATTTAATTTTACAAGCATATTTTAGTAATTATTTGGTAATGAATGCTTTAATTGGATGTTTCGCTATCGTTTTACGTACATTTTCAAAAATTGTCAAACACCCTATTATATTTATATAGATAATTATTATAACTCACAATATACTGTATATTGGGCTAAAGTAAATTTACTGTGATTTTATAAATAGAGCTAGTTTAGAAATGTCAAAATTGATAAGTCAGAAGGAGGTTACAATAAAATAAATAGAGTTTAAAAGTTGTGACAACCAATTACTATCTAGCTCACAGCTTATAAAATTATAAATTATCGAACTAAAGGTAACACAGTGATAATAAATATTTTCTCATAAGGGGAATTTATCAAGACAGTTGCTCCCCACTTTGCGATCAATCACAATAATAATTGCTAGAAACTTAACATTACATAATAATAAAATGAGAGTTTACTATTACTATACTACTATTACTACTAGAGGTTTCAGCTACGTTTGCTCACCTTTTCTCATAAAACTTGACATCCATAAACACACTACTTTTGCCTGCCACCTGCCAGTGCCATTTTCTAATAAATGATGAAAAAGACTATATTCGTTTTAACGTTATACAGCTCGTCGGCTTAAAGACGACGCTAAGCCGACGTTTCCGGCTGTCCACCATTTTCAAAATTGCCAAAGGTAATCAAAAGTCCACAGTCTAACTTTGAATTCGTTTTAAAATGTTCTTGCAGAGAGAAAACGCCAGTTGCCAAAATCACTGTTTTAGCTATAGAGCGAGATAGGCTTGGGGTTTCTTTGAAGGATAAAATCCGTAACGAGATTCTCTGGAAAAGAACTGGTGTGGCCGATAAGCTTGTAGGATCAGTAAGCTGAAGTGGCAGTGGGCTGGCTAATGTCTGTCGAAAGACTGATGGCCGTTGGAGCAGACAAGTCCTTGAGTGGAGACCGCGAATCGGCAAACGTAGCGTAGGGCTCCCCCCAGCCAGGTGGACCGACAACCTGAAGAAGGTAGCTGAGGTGGCCTGAATGTGGAAGGCGGAGGGTGTTGTAGCTCAACTTGGGAGAGGCTTTTGTTCAGCAGTGGACCGCGATAGACTGAGTTGATTGATTGGAGCAAGTCTGAAGAAATGGCTAGAGCCTAGAGTGGACCGAATGCAGAAAACGAAGAAGGGAGTGTTGGGCGCAATTTACAAGAAACGAGCTTTGTGATAGTCCGAGTGAACTCCATCCATCTCAAAACGCAGCGCTTACTTTAACCAGTGCGTGCAAATTGTTCACTATCTAGGAATAGGTAAGTGCGTACACTATCCCTTGTTATTGCTAAGAAATTAGTTGTTTGAATTACTAGGACAGACGTTTAAACCGCGTGCCAAATAAAATGTACTCGTAAAATAAGACCGCCAAGTAATTTAGATAAATGGAATTGCTGTTTTAGTATCGGGAAGACTTCATTGAATGCAACCGTATTTATATTAATTTGTTAGTGTAGAATGTATTTTAATTATAGCGCAGATATCGTAAAACTCCAAATATATTGAACTATATTTACGGAACTATATTTATTTTTGTTATAAATAAATAAATAAATATCTTTGGGACATTTTTACACAGCACCATCTAGTCCCAAACTAAGCAGAGCTTGTGGTATGAGTACTAGACAATGGATATTATACTTATATATTTTTTTTTTTTGTAATTACATACTTATAATACATAAGCAACACACCCAGACCAACACAAACACTTATGTTCATCACACAAATATTTGTGTCCTGTGGGAATCGAACCGAGTCCGACACTCGAACCACTAGACCACAGAGGTAGTTATGTTTTGATTTTATTGTGCGTGACAAACGCACAATAAAATATAACAAACATTTTGAAGTTTAAATTTTAAGTCTGTCTATATGCAAAAATGCTCAGACGCATGAAAATATTTGTCCCATGCGGTAATCGAACTTGCGACTTTGTAGCGCAACAGTCAATTACACAGCCACTGCACCCAAACGGACCGTCAAACTTGAATAGGCTGATTCATAGCCAAACCTGATGGTGAAATTGTGCAAACGATCCATTCAACAATCCATTTTTCTGAGATAACTCAAAAAAGTAGATTACGCCTTTGCCGATCGTGTTTAGGTAAATACATCAGCGGTTTCATATCCGATTATTACCCGTTGATCTTAGTCAGAAGATGAAAACCGAGGGCATAACCTGTTCTCAGGCCCAGAAGGCTGGTAGTCTTTTCTCCCCGCAACAAAAAAAAAGTTAAAAAGGAAGGTTAGTAACTAAAGATTTTGCTACAAAATTTAGTCTCAAAACCGGTGTACGTATTACGTAGGTACCTACCTTTCGTAACGTCAGAAAAAATGCAGATAACAGTTATACGAACTCAATGGACTTTAGCCAAGAAGCTTCTGTTGTTAAGCTCAGATTAACTTCAACAGCTCGGTGATAATGACCGGATGTAGGAACACTGAACTTCAGTGACGTTAAATTTATGTAATTGTATACAAAACTTTATTATCCAATTTCATAACATGATGAATGAAAACATCAAAGAAAGTTTTACAAAAACAATAACAAAATCATCGTTATTTCCACTGATTGACTTGTTATTATGCATATTTTATAATAACATGTCTAGATACTGTTGATTATATTTTAAACACACTTTTTTGCTGACAAAATATTTTTATATACTTATGAACAATAGAATCTATAAAAAATTGTGCCTTTATGTTTTCAGTAGATAATTGTTACGTACATTTAATTTTGTAACCTACTATTTCAGTTTTTCATTATTTTTATTACAAAATATTTCATAACAGAATGGTGAATGGTGGTTTTTAGGGTTCCGTACCCGAAGGGTGCCAAACGGGTCACAGGGCTGTATCTTTTGAACGGTAATAGGTAACCGTTTGAAATTTTCTCAGAATATGTGTTTCTATGGGGTGTATCACAACAAATACCAAAAACAAAAAAAATATATAAAACCAAAGTGGGTCCCCATACAAGAAACCCCGAAAAACAAGCATTGTTTTCAACGTTTTTGTTCCTGCTCTATCTTCAAAACGGTAATACATACCAGCGCCAAATTTGGTCTGATTATAGTGCATACTATGTAGATTGACAACAAATAGGTACTAAAAACAGGGCAAACATAGACAAATGTGCTGGTACCTACGTAAGAAAGAGATGCAAAAATTCACATTTCATGTACAATCGTTGATGTCTTTTGATTAGCTCTAGTAAATTAAATCAGTTTCTAAGCGTTATCAGGTCGATAGGTGGTACGGAACCCTTACTGCGTGAGTCTGACTCAAACTCGGCCGGTTTTTAATTAATTAATACGAGCAGACCAAACCAAAATAGGTTCGCAATGTGAACAAACAAACAGACGTCACATTACTTGGATGTATACAGCGGCAGACGTCAATATATATCCGGGTTTGGCCATATTAATCGGACGGCATTCGCCAGATTATTGGGAGTTATTTTGACACGGAGCACACGTCTGACAATTGCGATTGAAATTAAGGTCTACTTGTATTTTTAGTGTATGTGTGGCTATAGTAGGGCGTCTACCCGTCCGGGTTTCCCGGATTTGTCCTAGTTGGGAGAGTCCGGGAATTGAAAAAAATAAATTTTCATTTAATTCTTAAATGTGTCTGGGTTTTGGAAGTCTTTGTCAATAATTTAGGTCATGGCAGTCCTAGTTATAGTAAAGTAAGTTACATCCAATTAAATTTGATGGTTTAAATGAATATTTTCTGATAAGTTACAGTTTAAACCTTTTTGCGTCATCGACCCTTTATTTCACATTTTACATTTTCATATCCAAATATCTCAGCTGCATGCGACGACTAAAACGGACAAAGCCATTTGAATTAGTGTAGTGACAGATAACATGTAAGTGATAAGTACTGCTTATAAATAATACATGAACAAAGTGTCTTCCTCTTAACTGAAACTAAGAAAAGTTATTGGACGCATTCTTAGAACATTTTTACATAGCAATTTAGATTAAAATTAAATTACTCATTAGCTTCATGGCTAGATTGTAATTGAAATAAAGTATCTTAAAGGTATATACTTTATATTAAAAAAAATGCTAAGTTAACTCACTTTTATTTTTGATCTGCTGAGAAATTCTCTGCTAATTTCACAGACAATCTAAATTGCGTGAGCTTTGAACTTGGATACGAGTACTCTAGGTAGTATCAGTAAATCATTACAACTTATTCAACACACTAATCGGTAGCTACCTATCTTTTTTCTTTCGTTAAAAACCAACTTCAAAGATAAAAGCTTAATTTCCTATAAAAAAGTCAGCAAACTTTTTTAAAAACTAAATAGACCACAACCGCTACCAACTTAATTACATGCATACAATTCAAATCGTAATTGTATAATAACTACAGCAATTAGTCAGAACAAAGACAATAGCGAACATTGTCGGTCTGACCGATTTCCAGTGTGTTATTATTCCGTAGGAGCGGTCCTGATATTCGCCCGGCAGATTAACATGATGTCACCAACGACGTCACGTAACGTTGCGTCAGATATGACATGTCGTACAGTCGGTAAATGATAGGATCATACGTGGGACACTCAGAAAGTTTTGCGAAACTAAAAAAAATTGTTCTATACGTACATATATTTTTATCAAATCTTTTCAAAGTACTTTCCACCAGCCTCTATACAAAGATTCATGCGCCTAAACCAGTTTTCAAAACATTTTTTCCAGTCCGCCGCAGACACCTCGCTTACAGCCTGCTCGAACGCAGCCAGCGCATCTTCCGGCGACGAAAATTGTATCCCTTTGAGCTGATTTTTTATTTTTGGGAATAAAAAGAAGTCACACAGTGCTAGATCAGGGCTGTAAGGAGGGTGACCCAGGAGTTTGACTGGCGTGCTGTCCAGGAAGTCCCTCGTTTTGAGTGCGGTGTGCGCAGGTGCATTGTCGTGGTGGAGCAGTAGCCCGCGGAGCCCTGTGTTTGGTCGCTTGTTGCTTATAACAGAGAAAACTTCTGGCTAACATTTGGTAGTATACCATTCGGCATTAATGCTTCTTTGATCCCGTAAGGGAATTGATACCAAGTGGCCAGTCAAATTAAAAAAGCTAGCGATCAAAATCTTACCCCCGCTTCTAGATCGCTTCACTTTGGTAGGCGTTGGCTCATTTTGAAACACCCAAACAGTCGACTGGCGCTTGGTTTCTGGGTCGTATTGATAAATCCAGGACTCATCACCTGTAACGATGTCGTAAACACGCCGAGACGAGCCTGCTTCAAATTTGTTAAGCATATCACGGCACCATTCCACCCGGGCCTGCTTCTGAGCATCGGTGAGGTTGTGCGGCACCCAGCGTGATACTATCCTCCTCACGCGAAGATGGCTGTGTAGAATCTCGTGAACGCTTCCCGATCCAATCTTCAATATGTGTTGAATCTCCTGATATGTAATTCGCCTATTGTCTTGGATTAAATTTTTCACTGCTAGCACGTTTTCTTCGGTAACAGCCGTCAAAGGGCGACCGCTTCTTTCGTCATCCCCCAAAGTTGGTCGACCGCGCTTGAATTCGTTATACCAACGATACACGGTTGCCTTGGAAGGGCCTTCATCCATGAATGCCATTTGAAGTCTATCGTACGATTCATCCGGTTTCAGGCGACACTTGAAATCGTATAAAATCATAGCTCTAAAATGTTCCCGGCGCAGATCCATATTTCAGTGAGACACAATACTTTGAATTAACTCGCAAAAAATGTGGAGGGAAATTTTGAAATTGGAACTTACTTATTTTTACTTATAAATAATCATATTTTCGAAAAACATTATAACTGGCCAGTCTCCCATATATAAAAACTTTTTTTCGCAATACTTTCTGAGGGGCCTGGTACATGTCATAATGGAAAGAAAACATTTCGATTGATATGTTCATTCAATAGATTAAGTTTCCAGGTTTGTGGAAAGCTATTTCCTTATTTATAAACGAGTATGTTTCTTCTGCAAAGCCAACCACGACCAAGATACTTTGAACATTAATGACAAGTTTTCACCCAAGTACCTACCTAATAGATAGACAGTATTTGATTACACATACAATAACTAAATTTATTATTCTTAATAAAAACACAGCGAGCTTTTAAAAAAATACAGAAAGGGGATCGCTCAAAATCAATCAATTAGAAGATTACCCACTAAGAAACTCGTAAAAGACGTCTAAGTTAATATTTTATTAATATATAAATTAATAATCTGGATAACACAAGGTGACTGGTTTAACAAGGTACTTATAGAAGGAGGATGTTCAGTACTTGATTCTCGTTCTATTTTTTATTATTATAAAGAATGTGTAAAAATGTAAAAATATAAAAGTTCCTAGTTATAAGTAAAATTTGCATGCTCTTGGTGATGACTAAATGGGCTTGAACATATTTTTATCATGTAAAAACATTCGATGTACCTATTTATTGCAAATAAAGATATTGTATTGTATTGTCTTGTACAAATATATAACAGAATGTTTATTAAAAAAATATTTTTCCAATTTATATCATCAATTACTTTTTCGTGCTTACAAATTAAGGCTGCATGCGAGGAGGTGATGCACCTAGCACGGTAGTGGAAATCGGTCGCTATTTCTACCTTCTTCACCTTTTGTACTAGTAAACAGACCCCTAGACATGGCAGAGCAAGTGCGAGCATTTTTATTCTTTTATGCGTGAGTTATCGTGGAATATTTTTTCAACATTTTTTTATTCATTCATTAGGTAGGTATGTGTAAGACCGCACATTCTACCATATTCTTGAATATGTCCTTCGTTCGGCCAGTCATGCTGTATGGTTTATTACCTGTTTATTTTAACAATACAACTCCATGATACCGACTGTACTGAATATTATCAAGGGTAACATAGATCTCTTCGTATCTTGTCTATGATATTCTTATCTCTGATTACTTATGAATGATTTAGATAGGAAAGGATGTAATAAATTCAACACTGTCTATTCTATCTGTATAGAACATTTACAGAAAATATCCTGACAATATGTCGATACATAGAAAATAAATAACTTATTCAAAACAAAATAAAATCTGATTTAGTGCTCGTTTTTCAAACGTCTGATAACATTTAACTGAGGAATAAATGTGATGCTTTGATAGATTTTCTATACAACAACTGTCAAAGTATTAGCTTATTCTTCAGATAAAATTTATACGATTGAAAAACAGGGCCTTGTACTTGGGCGATGATACAATATCATAATATGTCTAGAATTATAGATCTATGAGTCATATCAACATGACAATGTAATATAGACGTATGAATTATTTCGTGATATAGGGATCTGTTATATACAGAGTGGATATGACAATACGATATTAAATAAAACCACGTACACTATCACGTCCTATAATCGTAAACAAAAAATCAATCAAATCTAGATAATAGTTTAGCCCAGGAAATTATTTTTATTTCATTAATTATGAATGTACGATCATTTTTTAGGTAAAGATCGTTAGGTCAAAGACCTGTGCGAGTCCATGATTTTAAACTCTCTTTCTCAATGATTACAGATGATTAGAAATGGTGTTACTTATTATTTCGATGTTTTAATATTTATTTTGCTCAAAAAATCCGTTTTTTTAATTTTCTATAAACTAATAGTAGTAGTAGTAGAATGTGTTTAATGTGTATAATGTGTTTAAAATGCTTCTATAGACTAGTAATAACGGTGTTTTAATTTATTATCGTATTGTCATATCCACGTTGTATAGGATAAGAGATATGATCCTAGGTAATAATAATAATAATGGATAATGTAATATCCCCCTTAGTGGTCTAGAGGTAGCAAGCGTGACTACTGAGCGTAATGTAAGATTAAATGTCTAGGTCAAGCCAAGTAATATGGCTTCCTTCTACGAGGCTGTCATGGTCCTGAAGGAGGACGCAGAGCAGGATCAGGAGAGGGCCGATCCCGCTCGGAGACGAAGGCGCCGTAGAGGTAATCGCCCCGGGCGCAAAGCCCAGATAGGGCAAAACGCTGCGTCCTTCGCCACCACATGATGACCTTCGGGATCGTAGGCGCTAAGGGTAGGGGGACTCGGGGCATCTATTAAGTCCGGGGAATGGTGGTTGCGTGGTGCTGTGGGCGAAAAAAAGGTTGTTTTCGCGAAAAAAAAGCGCGGTCCATTGGAGTTCCCGGAGCTCCACTATTTTGTGCTGAGGATGGCCACCGTGTGGTTTTAGTCGGTAGGAGTCCCACATATCCCTTCGCCTTCCCCAGACGGAGGATATCCAAGGATTATCATCTGAAAACAAAAACATAAAAACATTTCGCTTCGCGCATGCGTAAATGCGTTAAAAATAAATACATAAATGTTTAAAATCCAAGTAATGAGCATTTATGCATAGCCGAAGTTTGGAATTACACCGGAATAAAAAATTCACTAGAAGCTCGCCATTAAATAACGTCCTCTGCGCAATATGTTTATACCTACCTCTTCAGGCTATGATGTTACTTGTACTAATTTATTCTGTGGCGATGTGTACTTATCTAATCCAAGTACTCAGAGAACATCATACATGCCACTTAAGAAAATAACACAGTTATTAGTAAAATTATCAATTCTCAATCAATTAACCCATCAATCGTGGTCATAAAAATTACTAAGAAATCCAGGTGCAGTCCTACCCTAAGACTTAACCGTGTAATGGCCACGTGCTCGGTACTCCGGACCCCCGTTATAACCCCAATTTTACAACATAAGCTATTGAGATGAATTACACCAATTACTTTTATGGTCGTTTACACAAAGGGCCTCTGTTATCTGAATTGTAAACATATTAATAATTCTCCGCGAGTGGGCTACCGTGCGGGCTTCAATGGCCACCACATTTGCATATAACTCTCGTAAATTTGAGTCACGTTAACGTTGATAAGTTAATCTAATTAATGTTTTTTGTGTAAATTATAATTTTTATTTGGTGAATGCGTTGTGGTGACACGTATGAATGAGGCTATTTGTATGGTTAAAGGTTGCTTTTTTACAATTTTGACTGTTAAAAGCAAATGCTATTATCTTGTAAACACAACCATCACACATATTTTTCCATTTCAATTCATCGCTATAATATTCCGATACCATATTTAGGTGCAGATTTAATTAAAGCACATGTGAAAGAGTAGTAATTATGTTTATCAATATTAGTTATTTCAATAACCAACATGCGTTGTATATTGCGTGC
This sequence comes from Asteroscopus sphinx, assembly GCA_949699075.1. NCBI lineage: Eukaryota > Metazoa > Arthropoda > Insecta > Lepidoptera > Noctuidae > Asteroscopus > Asteroscopus sphinx. Next base: position 14,531,058 of record OX453017.1, read on the forward strand.
TGTTTGGGACTTGATTATTTTTAGGACTGGGTTCCAAACAAAAAAATACGAAAAAAAAAGAAAACAAGTTCCAAACAGCACGCAACACTCTAAAAGATAATGACATTGTGAGTGATTACTGCGTGCATCGAAACGATTTTAATTAATAAAATTGTACGGTAGATTAAAATATATTTTTACAAACATCTGTAAAGACGCTTCGACCACGATCGCTGCAAAGCTTTCGAAACGTCAGGAAAACCAATTTAAATAATATACGCGATGTAATCCGGTTAAACTTGTTTTATTATAATGTGTAGTGATCGCGAAAACCTAAGAAATTATTAATAGTTAGGATATTAAGATTGGTAGTCTCAACATGGTACAAGGTGGTATACCTGTGTGTACCTGTAAACTCAAAATCAGTAGCACTTAATGTAAACCCGGAACAGAATCTTAACAGGGCGCCGGAAAAGATTTTATCACCACACAAACTAATGCTACTGCGTCTATCGCCCAGTAACACACTTCATATAAATAAAATCAACCGGCAGTTTAGGGTTGCTACGAATGCCAGGTGATCGAAAATGTAATGCTGTTTCTTATTACGCGTGGCTGTGCGTATTTAAATTAGTTCATGCAAATGATTTAATCTTTTCAATAGTGGCTGAATGTATTTTACAGTAAATAAGCTTTAGAATTATTCTGAAAATCTCAGCAGGATGTGATTTTTATGGCGACTCCATGTTTAATAAACATAGACATTTAATAGATAATTTTGACAGACTCTATAATTGGACATTTTCAGGGAGTCTTCTTTTTTATGCTTGGGGATAATCCTTATTGACGCACTTCGTTCTTCAACTACCTTTGGCCGGAGGCGTGGGATATACTCTGTATTCTCCACCCACCCCAAAACCGGTCCCGGCCCGCCACTAGTAGCTGCATCCTCCTTCTGACAGGTGCGCGCGGAACACGGCACGCGCCACGGTCACGGACCTTGGTTAGTCGGGCGGTGGGCTACCCCGAGTCCGCAAGCCTCGCTCCTAGGGTTGCTGGAGGTCAGCGTACGCCCTCCTGCAGCACCCGGTCCATCTCCTGCGGGAAGGGTGAGAGGACATCGCCTCTAGAACCCTCTCTGCTACCTGGGCAACTTATACATAGGTATTATTATGCGTTCTACCGTTCTACCGTTATACCGTACCGTTGTACAAAAATTTCATTTCTTTCTTACTTTCTATACCAACTTATAGTTTAGATTGTAACTGGTAGCCCTCACATTAATCGTGTGTGGTACAGATCGTAGGTATTTATCGGTAGTTAAAGCTGCGCGAGCGTTTACCTTTGAACCAGATGATGTGAACTTGAACCTGTCCTAATTATAGAAAAAAAACATTCGGTTAGATTTGTAAGAAGTAGAAGCCATAATATGATAGAGAAACCAATGATATGGGGTGTTTGAAAACATTTAATAGGTTTTCGTCAATTTTCTCTAAATTGCAACACGAATTATTCAATTAATTAATTAATTATCACTTATTTATTTTTTTAAATTGTTATTTCGCACGCGTTAAAATAATAAATAATTGAACTTTTTTTAAAACGTCTTTTATTAAACTGGTACTAATAAATATTAGCAAAAGTATGGATGTTTGTTTACCCTTCAATCACGCTGAAACGACTGAACGGATTTGGATGAAATTTGGCTCACAGATAGACCATAACTTGGATTTACATATACCTAGGCTATTTTATCCAGAGAAGATAAGCTTGTACCGAGGGATGCGTGATAACGTCTTTCTGTGAAACTATATTTTACGCGGGTAAAGCCGCGGCATAAAATGTATTTTATAAATTAAAACATGTTGTGCAAATTAAATAGTAACAAATCAACAATTAAACCTTTCACAATAAAAAGGAAAAGAAAGCAATAGTCAGTAATCCCCATTCATCATTATTTGCACAAATTGCAAAAGCCAATTAACCACTTGCTGCAACACAATGCAGACAAAGGGAGCATCGCTAAACTAACAACAATACTGATTTGAAACAACAAAAGAACCAACTAAATAAATCCTGCACGAGCGAGTGGTTTACTCCAATTAAGCTTGTCTCTCATTTAGTATCGATTTGGGTCCGTGATCTCATTCCGATCCAGAAACCGAGTGATTTATCGACAGATTAGGCCGTGTCGATGCGCTGACGCAACCGACCACCCATCCATGACCGTCGAACACTCCTTGATGACTTGTACTCTTGTACCTAATGTGTCCTATTTTTACACATGGCAATGTGAACTGAAAAATGTCAATGCTGTGACGTCATCCAAATGTTTACTTAAGATATGTAAACATTATTCTGTCATCTATCAGCGAATCCCAAACTTTTATGGTTTTGGAACAATAAAAGTTAAAGTAAAATATGTTTCATTTTTTGGAACCCCAACATTAACTAAAGGAACTCTACAAATTTGTTGAAATTACCCAAACGTTTTTAGCTTATTCGCGGAAACCTCGCTTCTCTTCAACGGAACCCAAAGTGCCCAAGGTTTCAGCGGAACACACTTTGTACATCGCTGATCTAGACTATTCTAGACGGACCATTGACGGTAATATATGCATGTTAACGATTTAAATAAATATATTTATGAAAATAAGGTCAAGATTAAATATAGATTATATAGATAACAATTATAAGTAAATATTGTTCTCCATAAATAATTGTTGGAGTGATAATGGTTCGATCACGTTGTCGGTCGGAAAACGTACACTGTAATAGATTACCAACGAGAAAACGCTGTTTCTAAGACAGTTGAATGTATTGAGTTGGGTCATTTGGTGCCACGCCAATCAATAACTATAAAACTGTAAAGTAAATAAGCAACAATGCCAAACTATTTTACTGTAAATGTATGGGAAGAAAGTACTACCATTAAAAAAACACAATATTAAGTTCATTAAAAATATTTTGCATATTAACAATGACATTTAAATTCTGAACATATTACCGTAATTTGGTATTTACAGAAGATATAAAAAGAATAGTAGGTATTCGATCGAAATATAGGTTTCAACTTGAACTTTCATTGCAGTTTGGGTATCCTACGCCATATCCAATACAAAACATCGAATGTCCAAAAACGAACACTATTCAATAGTCGAATTCTCATTTCGAATCGAAAGTTCAAAAAATCAAACACTACATCGAATATTCGAATAATTTTTAACCATTGTCCCACACTTGGATTTCTCAATTTGATGGATTTTTCTTTTTTTATCTTTTTTTTTATATCGTGGGTTCGTTTACAAACAAACACAAATAGCAAGTATTTGTGTTTGTATCTATGGATCACACATGACCGTGCGGGAATCAAACCCTTAGCGCAGAAGCCAATCGCTCAGCCACTGCACCGACAGAGTTGTCAGTGTTTGTTTGACCAAACGTTTCCAAAGCTCGTAGAAATGTTGTTCTGGTAAATTTAGTGAACAAATGTTACTGCATTGGGGTTATTCCTGCTGTCCCCCAGTCGTTTACCCCCACTGGGGGTGAACGGGAATTTCATTCCCGTTGTCCCCCAATACAATTTTTTGGGGGTGAACGGGAACTAACATTTCCTGATGGCCTCCACTTAAACGTTATGGTTTATTTTATTATTAAAATTATATTAGATTTGGTTCGAAATCGACATTTAACATGAAAGACATGATGGTATTATGAAGAAGACTGATTGATTGACTGATTGTTTTATTTACTAGAGATAGGACAGCTTCAACACAGTTTTATTTTATTATTTCAATGTACCTGCGCCTAAAATACTACCTACCGTTAAAAATGCAACGCGTAATGGCAATTTGCACAAATTTGAACTACCTACCTATAATAACTTCTTAGGTTTTCGCGGTTTTGGGTTAAACTTTGTTTTATTATAATACCTACCTATAGTCAGAATATTTTAATGGGGGCCAAGAGGAATAAAAATTCCCATTGTCCTCGCTTAGGGTGGTTTAATAATGTTATTGGTGTACAATAATGAATATTCTATCTATCTATCTATTGTCCTCGCTTAGGGAAAACAGGAAAAAATCCCACTGATCCCTAGTAGGGGCAAATGACTGGGGGACATTGGGAAGGACCCCTTCGTTCCACTATTGTGGCAATTTAAATCTAGCTTATAACAAGCAAAGGATGTTCATGCAAACTCATAGTCGTAAAGAACGTTAAGGTAATAAATTTTAATAGACAACAGTTCCCTTTATATACTGGAATACCTATATTTTACTGCAAGTAAAATGTTACTATCTAATCTGTATTGGATCTCAGGAGATACAAACTTTTCGGAAACTGTGAGACGGTTCAAATATTCAAATACAAGTGAGATAAGAACAAATTTAATTATACAAGAGCACAAAGACTAGAGCTATACCTAGGTACTCTAGAACGTAGACATTATGTTTAATATTATGTGAATCTACTACGTACCTATTATAACTGAAGACAAGACAATAACCCCTTAAGAGGTTTTCAGTTATTTCAATAACACGCTTTAGAGTTATATCAACACTGTGCCCTTACTTTTAGCTGCTACGAAATTTTGAATTTATTTTAAAATCTAAGTAAGCAAGTGTTAGGTTTAGTTCTTTTTAATAAATAGTAGCTTATGTTTTTAACAGATAATTGTTAAAACGAGTTAATTTTATTAGGATTTTTGTTTTACATAAACATATGTTTTAAATAACTATAAAGGACTGTTGTGTAAACGATTCAATTCTAATATTTGAAAATGTCGACTCTCTAGTCGCTTAATGATTGGACCACGCCCATTTGCTCCCGGACGGTCGATCGTGACATTCGGTTAAAATTAGTCGAACTGTGTATTAAAGTATAACATAGTCATTGTGTTCTTAGCATACCTACTACTAATTTAATAAAACTTAGTGAACAGTTTGAGTTTGACTTTATACAATTTTCTCAGCTAGATTAGTTCCCCTTTGAGAGTTGTGACCGCTGAGGCTCCGAGTTTTAATACAAGTTTGTAAGTAAGCTTGTGGGATCAGCAAGCTGAAGTGGCAGTGGGCTGGCCTTGTCTCTCGAAGGAGCGATGGCCGTTGGAGCATACGAGACCGTGAGTGGAGACCACGAATCGGCAAACGCAGCTTAGGGCACCCCCAGCCAGGTAGACCGACTAGCTGAAGAAGGTAGGAGTGGTGAATAAGTGGATTCGGAAGGCCGAGGACCAAGTGTTGTGGTGAATCATAGGAGATGCCCATGTCTAGTATTAGACTGCGATAGTCTGGTTGAGTTAATGAAGCATGTTTACTTTTCGTTTTTGAGCTTCAGATATATAACCTGTTTCTTGCTAGTTTGGGGGGCAAACAAGCAATCCCCGCTGCCTATGTCCATCTCCAACACCAAGGGATCGCCAACACATTCCGACGTGTTCGTTGTTGTAGATGAGATAGCAATGACGTCATCTGAGTCGAAACATTTACTTTTGTTACAATTTTTTAAATAAATGTCTGTAATGTCCATTCATCCCCAAAAGCTTTAAGTTGCCTGAATTTTATTTTTTATATAGTAATATAGTATAGGATGGCGAAACGAGCTAAAGGCACACCTGATGTAAAGCGGTTACTAGGGATTTCGCGTATTTTGAAAAACAAGACTGTTTAACTAAACAGTCTTGTTTTCATTAACTGATTAAGAACTCAAAATACTTTTATCACAAAAACTTTTTGTCATGTTATAAAATACTACTGAACTAGGCTTGAACTTTTTTCAGATTCCGATTGAGAAGACGATGTCGATGCCACGTTTCGCACGTCACGCTTTTCGCACCTAAAGTTCTGTTTTTCGATCTTTATTTTATGAACTTTATCTAAATGTTTTAATAAAACACTTGTCGAAGAGCCTTTATAGGATAATATTTTTGGACATATTGAACATTGTATTGATTCCTTATTCTGTATTTTTTTTTAATATTTCTATACTCCAGAGACCTATTTATTTTGTCTATCTATTTTGCCTACGAAAAGTAAACCATTGTTTAGTAAAATTGTATAGGTTATTCACTAGATACAATTTTTTATTTTTTATTCATCATTTCAGCTGAAAGACGTCCACTGCTGGATATAAGCCTCATCCATAAGGTGGAGGTCCTCTATTTTTTATTAATAATATTTAATTCAATTACTCACCGGTCACCGAACAATATTAGAATTACCAACCGAATATTTTCTACACTCCTATGAAAATAATAGAAATGAAACTTTTAAATCAAACTCCAACGAAATATAAACAAAACACGGCGACATAACCAAACCTAACCTCAAATTTACTGCATTTTTGTAAAAAAACTCAACGCCCAACGAGTTATTTTAATTGTTTGTAGTACAAATTTGCCAATATTATTTTTAAGGCGATACTTAGTAATAATTTTCCGAGAATGTTGATGAATTCTTTGATCAAAGTGGTTACCCGGGTCTGACAATAAAATAGTACCCGGGTACTGAAACTTTCATATACCCGGGTATACCCGGATCCGGGTACCCGGGTAGAAAACCGTACCCTTCAGACCGAAACACAGCAATGCAAGCATCACTATTTATGTTATCTGGTACTGTTGTATTCATTAATAATCATGGAACCACTAATCCTATTCTAACTAATACGTAAACTGTTTTGAAATAGGTATATTTTAGCGAAACTATTTACCATTATAATTTTCATAGCTATGAATGGCTTATTTTAATAAAGCATTAGCAACCGATCTTATCGCCCACTTAGTATTCAGGAGCGCCCTCTATCGGCAACATAAATACAGGCGCCGTTTGTGATGGAAATTATAATTATCACTTGACACTTCCATGGGATATTAAGAGCCCTTTGTATTGATTATAATTTGTAATGGTAGGTATTGTTACTTTATGACTTTGTTTGATACGACGTGGTTCGTAGAATTGGAGTGCCCAATATCGAAGCCCTTTAGGGCTGACCTAATTGGGTGAAGGTTCAACGTATTAAAGAGAGTAGATGCTAACATGGAAGCATTGAAATGTCGCATACAAAACCTCTTAGTAAAAGTTGTTCATAATGTTGAGCACAATAAGCCCTTAAGAGGTTTCAGTTATTTCAAATACACCTTGTATATGGCCTGCAAATATCTGCCCCTGAAACACTGAAATCAAACTTTCTTTGAAGACGTCAATGTGAAGCCAGTGCACTGCACTTGCAGAATAACTGAAGTCCACACTCCACAACGATTCGCGATTCGCAGAAGGTACCAGACGAAGGTAACCGACATAGCCCGAAGAATTGCCATACTTAAGTGGCAGTGGGCGGGGCACATTGCTCGCAGAACGGATGGCCGATGGAACCGTAAAGTTCTGGAGTGGCAACCGCGTACTGGAAGGCGCAGCGTGAGTAGGGCCCCACAAGGTGGACCGATGACCTGGTGAAGGTCGCGGGAATTAGCTGGATGCGAAAAGCGCAGGACCAGTCGTTGTGGCGATGCTTGGGGAGGCCTATATCCAGCAGTGGACGTCTTTCATGAAATTATGATGATGATGATGACACTCTATGGCAGTGGGCGGGGCACATTGCTCGCAGAACGGATGGCCGATGGAACCATAAAGTTCTGGAGTGGCAACCGCGTACTGGAAGGCGCAGCGTGGGTAGGGCCCCACAAGGTGGACCGATGACCTGGTGAAGGTCGCGGGAATCAGCTGGATGCGAAAAGCGCAGGACCGGTCGTTGTGGCGATGCTTGGGGAGGCCTATATCCAGCAGTGGACGACTTTCATGAAATTATGATGATGATGATGACACTCCACGAGATGACGCCCTTTCTGCGTGTTAAAAAACGTAAACGGGGTGAGATAAGAAGTCCCAGAACTCAAATACACGTAGGCAACGGAGGCTAAAAGAAAACAATAACGCTCCATTTGAGCCTAGAATTAAATCAATTTGTTTTCAACACAGTATGTATCCAATTGAAATGCTGAAGGACTAGCTGCACTGCGAGGAAAATAAGTATTAGTAATAAATTCTAACCATGTGGAATGCTCTGAGAACGACCACCTACATTGGACATGAGCTGGTACAACTTGATTTTATTGCCAAGTAACTGGGTTTTAGGTATTTCCGTCACTTTGGCTTTCTTTGCGTCTGGAACAATAATTTTACTTACAGTTTTCTAAAACGTTATCCTGCGACCTTTGAGCTTGGGATATGAATGACATGATACAATTTCTAACTGTTAAGGTGATTCGTTATTGCAACCTCAATTTTTTTATACGAAAATTAATTGAGGTCGTCTATGTCCTGCAGTGGACGTCTTTCGGCTGATATTATAATGATGATGATGATACAAAAATTAAGAAAAACATAGATAACTTTGTTTCCATAGACCTGCAATAAGACATCAAATAATGTAATGTTTTGTATTATATTGTGCTGACCAAAAAATATTATTGTGAGATCTTTTATGAACCACAGTTAATGCAATACTTATTTCTATTAATATACCTACCTACTTAAAGGGAGTATAAAACCAATACTTTAAATCTTACAAAATAAATACCACGCTGTTCCCGATTGGTCATCGCAGAATCAAATTCATATAATTCCAAGTCGTCGGACAGTTCGGCCACCCACAAGATGAAAACCCTATACTTAGCCGGCGCAAGCGCAAAATCATTGTTCTTCTATATTTAATACTTAAACCGACTACAAATAAACGTATTATTACAGAAAGGCAAGTTATACAGCTTAAAAGCGAAGAACAAAAGTCACTAAGCAATAAAACCTGAAATTTTGTAGTCAAAGCTTTACAAAGTGAAAGCACTCCTTTGTTTAACAAAAGATGACTCGACAATCACACTGTTGAATTATTTCTCAGAGCAACATTTTCGTCGCCCCGTAAATTCGTAAGCTTTCTTCAAGCTGAATAAATGTAATAAATCATGTGAGTAATACAACACAGGGTGTTTACAAGACGTTGATTGTATTTGTTATTGTTGCAGGTTCCTCGCTTGTTCGCGGGATCCACTCATATACGCACAAACGACGAGCACCGAGGTTGGACGACCGGTGAGTAACTGACGTCATCAATTATAACCCTTTGATGTTGACTCGTACTGATCTGGGAGAAAGCTTTCTTTATACAAATTGCCTGTTCGAATGTACTGCAACATTGATCGCTTTGGCTTCAATAATTTTGTTTCTGCATACTTCCGTAAATAAGCAACGGAATATTGTCTGTACAGCAGTGTACTACACATTTGATGGTGTGTGTGTCGCTGTATATTATACAGCTGTATTCAAATATACGTGACTGAATTTCGTTTCACCACCGTCCACTACCTATACATAACAATTCAAACAACGTAGCCTATAAGTCTGAACATCTGGGCCAATTTAGGCACAATTTCAACAATGATATGGCCAAGTGGAACATTTCGTATAACGTCAATGACCCATCAATCAATCCGCCATTCATTTAATATAAATGGGTATTTGTATCAGCTGAATCAATGTTTCCTTGACTGCTATTGTGATTTCAAAATTTGATACGCGGACATACTCAGACAATTGGCATAGTTTAGGAACATTTGTAAGAGGTCTTCACTATCAATGTTATTTGGTCTTGTTGATGTAAGAAACTTTGAATTAACCTTGACACAATAACTGATTTCAATGAAAACAGTCTGAATAATGCGTTTACAATAAGAGCTCAATACATCAAAGAAATGTAATCCAATCAAATCACGCTTATTACGAGATTATTTTGTTTAGAAACAGCTATTTACATTGATCTTTAGATTTATTTTAAACTTGTTGAACGCTCACGATCTCAAAAACAAAAACCTATAGTAGTAGACATCCTCATTCTGTTATCATCATCATCTTAGCCTATCGCAGTCCACTGCTGGACATAGGCCTCTCCCAAGTTGCGCCACAACACTTGGTCCTCTGCCTTCCAGCATCCAGTCCCGCCCAGCCACATTCTTCAGGTCGTCGGTCCACCTGGCGGGGGTGCGCCTCACGCTGCGTTTGCCGATTCGCGGTCTCCACTCAAGGGCTCATCGGCTCCAGCGGCCATCGGTCCTTCGACAGACATGGCCAGCCCACTGCCACTTCAGCTTACTGATCTTTCAAGCTATGTCGGTCACTCCGGTTCTTCTCCGGATAATCTCGCTGATTTTATCCTTCAAAGAAACTCCAAGCATAGCTCGCTCCATAGGTCGCTAAACGACTTTGAATTTGTGGCTAGCCCAACTGTCAGTGTCCAGTGGGGTAATTGTGTAATACATTGACATTGACATTAGCTTTCATTTTGAAATGATGAAGATATTCATTGCGTGGTACATAGTTGCCGATAAGACGAATTGTCAAAACACATGGAGCAATGAACATTGAAATCCTATTGATTGTGATCGCGAGTGAGTTACGCAATTCGGCAGCAGGTCTTGGCACCGTAAGTCATGACAGGCAGGATGCACTGGTTGAAGACCTTCGTCTTCAAACTTTGCGGTATAGGCGACTAGAAGACTCGGCGAAGTATGCTAAAAGTTTGCCACTCTGTTATGATGACGATTATTTTTTAAGGATCCAAAATCTTGTGCAGGTGTCAAGAACGACAGAAGCGATTCGAACGAACGCAACGATGTACGCGTGGAGCTCATGGGGAACTTGGAGTCCCTGCTCCAAGACCTGCGGCGGAGGAGTAGCTGTGCAGGAGCGACACTGTCTACCCAGGGATCCTTCTAGGTAAGAACAATCATTCTTTCTTCTAGCCTTTTTCCAACCATTTTTGAATCGGCTTTCAGTCTAACTAGATGCGGCTGAATATCAGTAATTTAAGCGAAGCGACTGCCACTAGACCCCCGCAACTCAGTTATTGGACGATATTGACCTATATTGATCCTAAGGCAATAGGCTCGCCAGTAGTAGGGATTCGAGAGTTCTGGACCGCTGATCCAAAGTCCCTTATTCGTCCGTCAGAGGGACAACGCAAACTAAAAAAAAAAAAAAAAAAAAAAAAAAAAAAAAAGTTTGGTATCAAATTAGGGGTTTTGGACCACGCCCGATCGAATGCAAGCATCCGTTTTTTGATATCTTCAATGGATGGAAAGTTAGCTTCTTGCATTCATTAGGACCTACTTCATTTGTAATCACCTAATTACAGTATCGAGCTCTACTTTCCTTTATTAATTAATCTCGTTAAGGTGAGCTCATTAAGGTTCTTAATCACCTGACGGTTTGCTAATGCCTTACATTTACTATTACTCACCACGTTTCTAGCTCAGGTATGCTACGAATCAGTTGACATGCATCATACTATAATCTGAATAAAACTACGTAATACTTTATTCAATCAACTTTATTCCCATTTTAGTCTTACATCTTAAAATATGAATGGAACATCTCATCCACTAAATTATCATTGTAAAATGTATTCTCTGTAAATAATTTAACAAAACTCTGCATAGAAAATCCCTTAAATTTATGTAACAAATACATTAAGCAGTACTCTCCACAAACTGAAGTCCAATCGTTCTGTATCCTATTGCTATTAAAAACCCATTGTCTTGAATTCCTCCTTAACAACGTTTGGTGATAACCTGTTGGTGGTCGACCATAGGAATCAAAATACTGTCCATTTTTGTTTTCATCAATGTATATAGCTATCCAGTGAGATCCTGGTTTTGTATCTGGGTCTAAATTGCTTATTATGAATGTTGGAGTCTGAATGTAAATTGGTAATCTGTTTGCTGCATACACGTTATTTTGTAAAGACGGGTGAATTTTATATAAACATTCCTTGATCTGAATCGTGTTCATATTTGTAAGCAAAGTAATATAGGTTACTTAATACTTGTGCTGCCTGGTAAAGATTACTCTTGTGAATGTTTTAATTGATGATACGAACTGGATATTTAAAGGTTGTAAATAAAAAAGATGCAAGTTATGTTAGTAATTTTATTGATATCATCCTTATGTCTAAATTATAATCTACATACAATTTCATCTTAACTACTATAGTCTACGATTACATTGCGGTTCTTATCTATTTCAATTACATTATCAAACTCGGCGTAAACAATACAGTTGATAGTTTGAGAAAGAGAAGACTCAAAACGAACTTCCAATCTTACGCTACCGTTCCTTATCAGATTCCAATGACTTGATGAGTTGGCTGATAAATCCGGTGTCAAATCAAAAGCTAGAAGACAAAAACCTTTAGCATACTGTTCCCTAGATATTCCATTGCCTTCATTAAGAAAATGTATGCCCGTTCCTGAGAATAAGGTATGATAGGCTGCAGTGAAAATATTACTATTGAATGATGGTTGCAACGCTTTAGAAGGTATTTGTCGACCATCGATGTATAAACAAAATGAACTCATATCGTAGTTCTCAAAATTAAAGGGATTTTTAGTGAGACTACCATTGAACGCCGAGTTATTAACAAAACCAACTATACATCTTTTAGGAACTTGTCCAAGAAAAATATTATCGAGGGTTTTTCCCTGAACCCCGGCTGGTATCGTTAAAACTTTAACTTCGGCTCGAGTTATAGGATATTTAGCTGTAGTAGAGGCTAAAACTTTCTGATGTGCGAGTAAAACACTTGGATTGATTCGAGCTCTACGGACAATGAGAGTTGCATCTACAATGCATACTTTTAACTTTAAATCACTCGAAGTAGCCATCAAGTTAAATGTTTCTCTGGAACGAACTAATTTTACAGACATATCAACACCGTTTATCAAAAATTTGTCTTGGTTGAATAGATCACCATGCAAATGTCCGATCATTTCTATTTCCTTACTTTCAGTGGCAAATTCTTGTCGCTTTGTGAAGCCTTTATTACTGTCATCAGTTGAATCCATCTTTCCAGATGTATCTTCATACCAAAGACCACATGTCAGATGAGAGTCTTTAGCTGCAGGGGCATAATTCAATAGAGTTTCTATGTATGCACGGTATGCATATGTATTATTCGGAGGTGAGACGAGTTTTTGATTCAAATAAACATCAAGCTGGTTAAAAAGGGAATGTAACCAGTTATTAATTGGAGCTACAACTGTTGACGAAATCAGCTTTGATGAGTCTTGATTTAGTATTTTCGCTTTTATATGTACCAACGTATGTGATAAATCTATGTAATCATCACCTGCTCCTGGCACTTGAAACTCTATGGGTCCATCATCAGCAAGAGATGAAATTGGTTTGTAATGTATCGACATTCCACTTTCGATACTTGTTTGTGTAGATGGTAAGGCAAATAAATCTAATTCTGATTTGATGCACTCGCAGGAATGGTTATGTAAAAACGACATTTTTTAATTGTTTAAAGAAAATATGTCTTTTAATTTTTTATCGTTTAGTTTTATTTTCTTTGCAGCTTTCAGCTTAGTGGTTGATGGTGAAATGAATGGAGTCTGACGTCTCCTCTTTGTTATATATCCTGAGCCAGACATGTTGTTGATGCGATCAATTTTAGCATCTGCTTTTCTTTTTAAATTTGAGCTTGCCTCTTTAAACCGCGATTTAATAGATTCTTCCATAGGGCGTGAACTAAACATATCAGATAAGAGACCTACACCAGTATTTAAAGCTTCTTTACCAATCACTCGAGCTCCGCTAGAAAGTAATGGTAAAACTGATCTAAATAATCCACCCAAAAAGCTACCAACCCCGTGTCCACGCTGATAAGGGACTCCTTTGTAAATTACTCCGATGCCAGATCCAGCTTGATGTGAATAATAATGTTCATAAGGGCAAGTGGTTCCATCACCTCGAGAATGCATCATTGAATTTTAAAAAAATGGAGTTTAACACACACTGTTCCAAACTGGAATGGTATTTTTTGACCAGTGCTCGATCTTATATCTATCTCAATCGTATCAAACTCCCTTCGCATTACTGGTAAGTAGTGAGGTGGTGAGAATACATGCATTTTATTAGCTCCATAAATATACTTTGACGGATCCAATGGTATTATTCTCAGCAATGGAGTCATAACATCTCCAACTATCTGTGGTTCAATTATGTCACAATATACAAATAATTGTGGTGGTAAGCCTAAATGCAAATTAGCTGGATATTTTCCAAAACCTTTTTCAACGAGATTTCTATGTGGTTCGAATCCAAGTTGAAGAGATAACTGAGTTGACAACGATAGTGATTTTATACTATCATCCATTACTGACATATTAACAAATTTGGATAGTTCATCATAGCGAAATCTCACATTCTCTTTTATACTGTTCAATGCACTCAAGATATGATTGATATTGTCATAACTTGTAGCTGGAATATGAGTTTTGTAGTATACTGTAGAAGGTTTTGTTTCGTTAGGCATTTTCATTATTTTAGTGACGTAAACAATGTTTTCATGTTCTTGAACAGTAAACATTGTACAAGGATATTGAAACTCGACAATACCAACACACCACGTTCCTTCAAGTATTATGGACTTTGGTAGTTTAGTTGAAAAACGAGTTGTTAAGTTTTCTGGAAAATATTCCATAGAACTATTGCTGAGCAGTGTTAAATAAAAACTTTCTTTCATCATATTTGATTTAAGCTAGATGACAAAATCCAACTGTTAAATTTATCTGGATAACCTTTCCACTTGACTAACACTTCTTTTCTGTTACCAGATCGGCGAGAACGAATGATTTTATCTATTTTGTAACTTGAATTGGGATCATAAATTACTTTTTGTAGTTCTTTTTCATAAAATGTTCCTACAATTGGTTCATTTTGTAGATCTTTTAATGTGTAGACCACCCATGGAGACCGATATATTACTGATGAAATAACGAATATTTCATCACTCCAGTTGGATTCGTATCCCTTTTGAAATATGTGTTTATATTTCGTGATTCTTACATGATCTCCTACATGGAATTTCGGTGATGATACAATCGAACTTTTGGTATTCGTTTTCCTATCGTATAAGTTATTCCAGACAGTCATTATGTTATTCGAATTGACGTCACTTGGACACATTTTGATACTAGAATGATAACCGTGATTATAAGCACACAATAAATCTTGCAGAATATCTATGTACTTATAAGAATTTCTGTGGGTAAAATATCGCCACATTTTCATTTTAAGAGTTCTTTGGAATCTCTCCACGATGCTTGCTTTTATGTCTGGATTGTTTGTAGTATAGTAATTGATGTTTTTACTTTGGAAATATCTCTGCACATCTCTTGAAACAAATTCGGTACCTTTGTCGGATTGTATGTGAGTAGGGGTAGCATTAGCTTCAATAAATATACTTTCAAAACATTTTTTTACTGTTTCAGAATTTTTATTTCTCATAGCTCTAGCATAAGCATACTTAGAAAACACATCAATGACACATAGTATGTAGTTATAACCATCGTTATATTTGGAATACGTTCTCATGTCACTCAAATCCGCCTGCCAGAGTTCGTTAAAATTAGATAAAATGTATTTATTCCTAGGAAATCTTTTATGTACAGGTTTGTGCAGTGCATATGTTTCTTGCGACTGCAGCCATTTTTTAACATCCCTTTTAGTCATTTCACTTTTCATTGCATTCGTTAATTTTTCTATGCTACTATAACCAGCAGGGTGAGATGCATCATAATATATTTCGTTAATACGTTCTAAGGGATTCATCGCATTATCATCTAGTACGGGGTCCATTTTTCCCAGTCAACTTTCTTACGAATCTTTTTTAAGTATTTGCCAGATGGGTTAGACAATTCTTCATCTGTTGAAATCTCACCAAGATCTTTCAATGTAAGTTTATTTATATATTCAACTCGTTTTGGATTACCCAAGTAAGTAAGTGGTATTTTAATATCCTTCAACGTCTTTGCAAAAGTTTCCCAACCTATAGGATCATTTCTTTTAAGCGGTCTAAGTAAATCGTTTATTAAATCTACAATATTGCTTCCCGGAATTTTTTCATTATCTATAACTACTGTACCATCAACATTCCAATGAATTTTATTTTTACTTAATGAAATCAAATTCAATAATGATTCACCTTTCTTATAATAAGTTTGAGGTATTGAGTTCAGAATTTGATTTGTTGTGTAAAGAGGGACTGCAGTGTTCACTTCCTGTTTTTCTTCTTTCTTTGATGTCTGAGTAGAGACTGGATCTTGAGCTTGAGTTTCACCGTTTATATTTGTTTCAGTGAAATCTACATTTTGAGACATTATGGGTAATTCAATAGGTCGACGATTTTCTTCATTGAAGTGTAGATATCTTTGCAATACTTGTAAGTATAAAATACATTTTTTTCTATCGTCCATGTTGCTTTTTAAAATATTTTGCATTTCAGTATCTAATCTAGATGTAGGATTATCAGAATTACTGTGATGCTTTAATTTTTCTATCAGACTCGGTTCAATCAGCAACATCTTTTTAGCGTGTTCCATTGTTATTTTATTTTATTGTACAAGAGATCCAAGTAATGAACTCAAGATTGAACCTAGTATTATAGGTAAAAAAGCGCCACCTTTTTGTATGATAATATTTTTTCTTATTTTATTCGTTCCCTTCCGTACTAATTTGCGAAGTACTGATTTATATTTTTTTAATTTTTTCTTATTTTTCTCTTCTATTGGTACTTTGCCTTGAAGAACGTTGTAAATGCACTCGCAAATACAATTTATTTCTTCTTTATCACAAGATTTTAAAAGAGCTGTTCTATATTTTGGCTTAAGTTTATGAAGTGCTGACAGAAAGTCTTTATGCGTGTTGAGACTCCGCGACATTATTTATAAATGATGGGAATTTGTTGGTTCCTAGCATATTTAAACCCCTTTGTCGGTACATATACTTGACAATATCCATCTGATGGGAAAATACTTGTTTTGATGCGACATGTATCACTTGTGTTTTGTTTCAGATCAATCATTAAATACCCATGTGCTTCCTTGGTTGCATCTCTGTAGGCATCTTCTATGTATTTTGGATTTTCTGGTGAAACTTGACGTGCCAAGTATCGGATTTGTGTTTTGTCACGTGGGTTCTTAAAATAAATAATATAACTAGAATTCAATGAAATATCTCTCTGACCCTTGCCTTGATGAAATAGATTTTGTGTTATGTAAAACACACTTAAGTTTCTATGATGACTGCCTTTAGTAAAAATATCTACAATGCGTCCATCAGATTCCCTCATAAGATCATCAATAATAATAAGATTTGGTTCTTTACCATCAAACATATTAAGATCTGGAATACCCTGATAATAATTCACATCTTTCAAGTTATATAAAGGTTGCATTTCATCAAAGCACCATGTTATTTGAACAAAATTGGTATTGCAAATATATTTAACATATTTAATAAAGTTTGTAACAAAATTTGATTTCCCACAACCACTTGGCCCAGCTACAATTGCAGTGAACGGATGGACAAAGTGAAACATTCTAACACGTGTAAACTCTAGAGGGTTTGATAAGTAAATAAAAACAATTTCATGAGTTACATTCATTTTATTTCAAACATTGTAATAATTACAAATACAAAAAGCAGGTAAAACAATCCTTAATTAATATCTTACACTATTAACTCACTAAATGTAAAAAATTGGTATACTACTATAAATCTAAACACACATTATTCACATACTTAAATATTATTTACAAAAATTAAGTATCTACATCCATTATCTTAATTTATAATGACCCCAAGCTAATGTATCAACATTGTTAGACAAAATGAATCTTTTTGTGTCACTGTAAGATAAACATACTCTGTTTATTTTTTGTGTAAATATTGCATGTTTAATTGATCTAAATCTATACATAGTATCATATTGAACTCTACTGTTAAAAAGACATGATTTATAATTTTCCATTGTCATCCTTTTTGTGACACATTTGTTTACGCCTTTAGCTTTCGCTGTCAATTTGTTTTCAGTTTGAATCGCATACATTTTTGATCTTAGTCCTACAAATTCTTTCACAATTATTCCATTATTTTCGTCTTTAAAAAACCCTAACCTCTTTTTGTTGAGTTGTGGATAGTTAAACATGTTATTTGAAGGATAGTCGGATGTGTCAAATCGTGAAGATAGATCAGGTTTTATGTCTTCATAGAAATCGTTTGCGAAAACTTGATAAATCAAACTGTCTGTATCGGTGTACAATAATTTGCAGTCAAACTTAGTAAGCATGTAGTCATAATGAAATTCATACATTAATGTTTTTGATATATCCAAAATACAGAAACCTAAGTAAATCGGTTTATCGTAACAAACTTTTGTCTTTCGTAACTGTACAGCCACTAAGTTTTCTGAAAAAATGGAAAGGCTGCTAAATTCTGGTTTTGCAATAAAATCTTGCACACCTAAACTTTTACCACGATTTTCCCAGTGGGTTACTAATTTAACGTTTACTCTTTTTTCAACGTTTTCCATCGTTTTTCCGAAAACGGAATTGTTCATCAATTTGAAAAAATCTTTTTCGAAGTCTGAAACAGCTTTCGTTCTTAATTCGGTATTTAAGTCGATATACTTTTTTAACCATGGACTTTGTCGAAATTTTAGGATTCTATGAATTTTAGTTAGTTTAAGACCCATTTTTAGACATTGCTTGAGGTTTCTGTACTGAATTATGTATTTTACTTTATTATTTAAATTTGGTATAAGTTTTTTTTCTTTAGATTCACCTGCACAAATATTTTGTGGACATAATGGTAAATCCGAATGCAAATCATGAAGTTCCTCGGGATACTCTAAATCAACTTCTAAAATAAAACCATATTCAGATGTATCAGTAACTTCATAATTTGTATCTGGACTCACCCACTCGAAACCTCCCTCGGGTAGGTATTGCGACATAGCCCAACCATAAAGATTATTTGCATCAAAATAAGCTAAGTACGATGCAGGCACATTCTCATCATAACCATCTATATATTTATTATTAGCTTTTGCGTATCGATTACTACATTGAGATACGCCACCTCTGATGCCGGCCTTGATGAAAGCAATTTGGTCAATGTCTGTTAGTAATTCTAGCTTTACTTTTGTTTGTTTTAACATAGCATCCCAACTAAGCCCTGGAGCTGTATAATAATGGGTAGGATCTAAACCATAAGTTTTGAGACAAAGTCTTCGGAAATTTTCAAAAACATCAGCTAGCAACAAAACATCAGTTTTTAGATATAAGTTAGAATAATCTAACATGTTTTGACAACCAAAGTGTTGCCAAATATCTTGAGCACGGTTGTAATCATCATTTGAAATGTGAGTATCAGTTAGCGAACTATAAAACTGCTCTTTATTAGGCAAATTGGTTAATTCGAGAGAGTCATATGATTTCATAAACTCGTACGGGTAAACACCTTTTCTACGAAGTCGATCAAAGTCATCTTTCGAGGGGAAATTACTTTTCAGTTCGTGAATTTCTTCATCTTTTAGGTTTTTCGCCAACTGGTCGAGACTACAAGGTAAAAACTTGAAAGAATCTATGAACCTCAGACTGACTTGCTGGTTGTTTACCGTCAAATGCTTTGAAAACGAAACATACTTTTCTTTGTTTTGGGGAATTATATCAATTTCTCCTTCATCTAAATTGAGTGCATGAACAATGAAATGTGCATCGTAATTACTAAGATTGTGTAGAATCACAGGAATATGCCGTGGAGCGCGGAACTTTTTTTCACATATTTCATGTGCAACACCTCTAAAATTACCGGTTTGCCAATCAAAATCGAGAACTTTTTGTCCATTTAAGTCATTTTCACAAATGTGACAAGTTTTTGCGGTAGCTACTTTATTAGTATCTATATCTGATAGTGGCTTAGAATTTTTTTGAAAACAATTATTTCGGCATATTACTTTTAAATCATCATGTAAACGATTCATAAATACCTGTGCACAGTTTGGTCCACTGTATGTTTCATACTTAGCCAAATTGTTATCGAATGAGCATTTGATATAATATCCGAAACTATAAGCCTCATGTTTCTGAACATTGCTGGTATGTGATTTTGATGGGTCGTTAGCACTTGTTTCTATAGGGTTTAAAAACGCTTCAAAGTCAGCGTATATAACAAAAGGAATCTTCATTGTTTTTTGAAACTTATCAAACTCTAATTCATCATTTGATATGGGTTGTCCGAACCAATTTTTTTTCGTTTTCTCACTATTCGGTAAATTCGTAGTGATATGAGAACAGTCATGTTGTTGATGGTTAGTCAATCTGTCTCTAGTGGTAAAACTTATCAAACATCCGTCACATATGTAAACAGCACCATTTCTATTAGATATCTGTTTACTTACTAATCGTGATAAGTTTTTTATATAGCAGTAGTGACCGTTTGTCCCGTTTTGTATGTATAGCAGATTTATATGTATACTTTTCCGACATTTTGTAAAGTGAAGTGGACCTACAACACAATGATTCTTTGATTTGCTATCGAACTCTAATCCAAAAACATTAACACTTATATTGTTTTGTTTCTCTATTTTAGATATATCACTTAGTTTTACAGGGAAAGACACATCATCAAATTTTAGCTTACTTGAATGAGCACTGTATGATGATGGTCGTTCTGAATGTTTATTTACAGGATATAATGCTGAAAGTAATGCCCATTTAAAACATAAATTATCTAAATTTTTAACATTAACAACTGCTTTTTTATCTTTAATGTCTTTGGGTAAATCAATATATGATGTACCACGCAGTGGATTGAATTTATTTATATTGAGTTCTATATAATTAATTTTAGTTAAGCTCCATCCGCTATCCTTTTTTTCAAAAGAACTTATATTGTTCACTAACGTGTCACGTAATGTTGACATAAAAACATTTTGATCATCTGCTTGAGATATTACAAAATTACAGGTTTGAAAATCAAATGAATTGGTAATGTTTTTTGTTTCTTGAATAAAATCAGCGTGTAAAACGAAGTTAATTTTAACGGTTGCATGTTGTCTGATCGCCTCATCAATTAAAAAAAAAATGTCGCTTTTTATTGATTCTAGAAAAATTTCCGGTGTTTGGAAAACTAAATCTGCTTGCTTTTTGCTTTTTACTTTATACGAAATTATGCGTTGTCCGAAAGCTGATTCTATGACGGATACATTTTCTAAAGAACTATGTGATTTTAAAATATTATTTTTATGTGTTTTGCTCTTAACATGATTTGTGAAATACCTTTTGCTCACTAGTACATTACAGATATTACATTGTACCTTATCTATACTCGTGTCAGTTGAAGTGGACGCTTCTTCATGTCGTGATTTCTTTGCATCGCTGCTGTTGTTACCATCTGCATCAACACTCCGTTTTCGACCTCCGCCTCGCCCCGTTTGCACTTGATGTGATGATGATGATGATGGTAGACTATAACAAAAAACAAAAAATATATATAGAAACAGAAGTTTATAGATTTAAAATATACCTAGTTTATTAGATTAAAATAAATAATAGTTACTTACTTTTCGCTATTTTCAACAATGACGCAAATTTGGTACAGGTCATTGTCATACATCGAGTCAAATATTTCAGTTTCTTCTACTTTTTTACAAAGCTCCACCATATCCATATCTTCACATATTTCTTCAAGTTCACATTTGTCTAAGTTTTCGCTGCATTCGAACTCTTCTTGGTTCATACTAAGCTGAGTATTCACAAAAAAAGTACTGACAACACGTTCCATTTTGTGAGACAGACGACAAAGTGACAGCAACAGGGTTATATCATAAATGATGGTTACTACCGATTTAAAGAGACTACTTATACACACGATCAGATTCAAAAAATTACTTCCACGTAATGCTAGAGCTATTAACATTATTGAAAAATATTAACTTTCCTAGAACTATAATAAAACATGTGACTAATACATTAGGTACTACTAATTATCACTATTGTTAAAAGACATTTTTTTACAAGAATCTATCATTGAAATTTCTTTAGTGATGTTGTAAATTGTCTTTTTGATGTTTTCTAAATTTTTGTTTGTCTCATTAGTATAATATTTGACTCTGGTTTTTGCATGTTTCCAATGTTGCGAACTGGGCAATTTTGATATTTTATTTAGATCATACACTTCAATTTTAATGAGGTATGTCGATGTTAATGAATCGTCCGTGTTTGTCGATATGTATGCAACACAACCATTTGGTTGAGCCCGGGATACCGATGAACTTTGGCAGTGCTTTTTCTTTTTTGAAAAATTAAACAGCTCATCAAGGCTTTCTTCCTCCTCTCTTTTTCTTTTTTGAGTTTCTTTATCGATGATTAACTTATCAGTACTGTCTTGGTCAGACAATTCATGTTGATAATAATATTGTTTGAATGTATTCTCTTCAAATATGTTCTGAAACAAACATATTGTCATGAGAAGATTGTTAACTTAAATAAATAAATAAATAAACATGGATAGATCATCATTTTCACAAAAGTTTCAATAAATACAAATAATGGTACAAATCTTACCTCCATTGTTATTCTGCAGAATTTAGATGCACAACACTAGCACGTTATAAATAAGAAACCTCACTGTTCACTTAACTGTGAGAATACTACACGAAATCTAAGCTTATATACAAGGAATCATTAAAGAAACCAATCACTTAACCTAATGAGTTGTAATTACAAATGAAACATACTTAATGGTACATTGTTAGAATTTTTATAATATGATGAAACAACAAAAAGGTATCATTATCGTTAAAATATTTATAAAGTGAAAGTACTAAATCAAGACTCATCAAAGCTGATTTCGTCAACAGTTGTAGCTCCAATTAATAACTGGTTACATTCCCTTTTTAACCAGCTTGATGTTTATTTGAATCAAAAACTCGTCTCACCTCCGAATAATACATATGCATACCGTGCATACATAGAAACTCTATTGAATTATGCCCCCTGCAGCTAAAGACTCTCATCTGACATGTGGTCTTTGGTATGAAGATACATCTGGAAAGATGGATTCAACTGATGACAGTAATAAAGGCTTCACAAAGCGACAAGAATTTGCCACTGAAAGTAAGGAAATAGAAATGATCGGACATTTGCATGGTGATCTATTCAACCAAGACAAATTTTTGATAAACGGTGTTGATATGTCTGTAAAATTAGTTCGTTCCAGAGAAACATTTAACTTGATGGCTACTTCGAGTGATTTAAAGTTAAAAGTATGCATTGTAGATGCAACTCTCATTGTCCGTAG
This sequence comes from Asteroscopus sphinx, assembly GCA_949699075.1. Lineage (NCBI taxonomy): Eukaryota > Metazoa > Arthropoda > Insecta > Lepidoptera > Noctuidae > Asteroscopus > Asteroscopus sphinx. The sequence continues at coordinate 14,554,235 of OX453017.1, forward strand.
AGCTCGAATCAATCCAAGTGTTTTACTCGCACATCAGAAAGTTTTAGCCTCTACTACAGCTAAATATCCTATAACTCGAGCCGAAGTTAAAGTTTTAACGATACCAGCCGGGGTTCAGGGAAAAACCCTCGATAATATTTTTCTTGGACAAGTTCCTAAAAGATGTATAGTTGGTTTTGTTAATAACTCGGCGTTCAATGGTAGTCTCACTAAAAATCCCTTTAATTTTGAGAACTACGATATGAGTTCATTTTGTTTATACATCGATGGTCGACAAATACCTTCTAAAGCGTTGCAACCATCATTCAATAGTAATATTTTCACTGCAGCCTATCATACCTTATTCTCAGGAACGGGCATACATTTTCTTAATGAAGGCAATGGAATATCTAGGGAACAGTATGCTAAAGGTTTTTGTCTTCTAGCTTTTGATTTGACACCGGATTTATCAGCCAACTCATCAAGTCATTGGAATCTGATAAGGAACGGTAGCGTAAGATTGGAAGTTCGTTTTGAGTCTTCTCTTTCTCAAACTATCAACTGTATTGTTTACGCCGAGTTTGATAATGTAATTGAAATAGATAAGAACCGCAATGTAATCGTAGACTATAGTAGTTAAGATGAAATTGTATGTAGATTATAATTTAGACATAAGGATGATATCAATAAAATTACTAACATAACTTGCATCTTTTTTATTTACAACCTTTAAATATCCAGTTCGTATCATCAATTAAAACATTCACAAGAGTAATCTTTACCAGGCAGCACAAGTATTAAGTAACCTATATTACTTTGCTTACAAATATGAACACGATTCAGATCAAGGAATGTTTATATAAAATTCACCCGTCTTTACAAAATAACGTGTATGCAGCAAACAGATTACCAATTTACATTCAGACTCCAACATTCATAATAAGCAATTTAGACCCAGATACAAAACCAGGATCTCACTGGATAGCTATATACATTGATGAAAACAAAAATGGACAGTATTTTGATTCCTATGGTCGACCACCAACAGGTTATCACCAAACGTTGTTAAGGAGGAATTCAAGACAATGGGTTTTTAATAGCAATAGGATACAGAACGATTGGACTTCAGTTTGTGGAGAGTACTGCTTAATGTATTTGTTACATAAATTTAAGGGATTTTCTATGCAGAGTTTTGTTAAATTATTTACAGAGAATACATTTTACAATGATAATTTAGTGGATGAGATGTTCCATTCATATTTTAAGATGTAAGACTAAAATGGGAATAAAGTTGATTGAATAAAGTATTACGTAGTTTTATTCAGATTATAGTATGATGCATGTCAACTGATTCGTAGCATACCTGAGCTAGAAACGTGGTGAGTAATAGTAAATGTAAGGCATTAGCAAACCGTCAGGTGATTAAGAACCTTAATGAGCTCACCTTAACGAGATTAATTAATAAAGGAAAGTAGAGCTCGATACTGTAATTAGGTGATTACAAATGAAGTAGGTCCTAATGAATGCAAGAAGCTAACTTTCCATCCATTGAAGATATCAAAAAACGGATGCTTGCATTCGATCGGGCGTGGTCCAAAACCCCTAATTTGATACCAAACTTTTTTTTTTTTTTTTTTTTTTTTTTTTTTTTTAGTTTGCGTTGTCCCTCTGACGGACGAATAAGGGACTTTGGATCAGCGGTCCAGAACTCTCGAATCCCTACTACTCTCGCCCCCTATTACATGGGACTTATAACATAACTGGCAGAATGTGGGTGTACTATACACCTCTGCTTACCCCTTCGGGGAACACAGGCTTCACGTTATGTTATGTGTGTTATGTTATTGATCCTAAGAATTTTTTTTAAGCCCATTAAAGCTTCTGACTAACTGTAACGACTGCCATAGAATGACATTCGTATAAAATAGGGACCAAACAATTTTTCTCCGAAACATGTAAACATTTTATTTAACATTTACTCTGAAATTAATAGTAGGTACATTACTGTCGAGGCCTGAAATGAAGCAATTGTCGGCTGAGTAATATTGGACGTACGAGGCGAAGCTGAGCACTCCCGAAGTGATTTTAAAATGACGAGGCGCCAGCCGAGTCCTTTTTAACTAAACGAGGCCGTTAATTGCTATTTCGGCCGAGACTTGTATAGTACTTTTCTCTCATTTGCGAGGAAACAATACACAAATTAATTCAACAGTATCTTTCATTTGCGCCAATTCGTCCGCGCGCGGTTCTTGTTCTATTTTCGATGATTAAAAAAAATCCGCTTTTATAATGATAAATATTTTGTACCTAATAACACCTAATTTATGTAAGTGCGTATTTAAAAACCTCGGTAGCATTATTTAAAAAAATTAAACTGTCTAGCAAGCAGTGTTTCTATTATTGTCAGGTTGGATATTACTGGCCTGTAGTTGTTTTATGTTTTTGAATAATGAACCAATTTCCGAGCAAGTGGGAGAAAAATACATTTTCGACTTCTATCTGCATCCAAAGTCACGGCTAAAGTTCTAAAATAGCCTTGACTCTGAAACGGGCTTCTAAGTTGCGATAGTTAATAATTCTACATTGCATTATTATTTACAAGGCACAATATTAAGATTGCTTTAGTGTTTTTAGAAGTAATTTATCCTTAATAGTATTGAAATCGTGTATTTTAATCAAAAGTACCCATTTATTATTGTGACTTTTGGACATTTGAATTGGGATTGGAATTATATTCAAGAGTAACCCCTTGATTGATTGATGCAGAATATCAACATAACACGAGACCAAAAAAGTAGTGGACTAAGGCCTTAGCCTTCTCGTACTGAGAAGAGGCCCGTGCCCAGCAGTGGGACAGTAATGGGCTGGCTATATATGTATGTATCAACATAACATAACATCACTCCTGTATTTCCCCGAAGAGGTAGGCAGAGGTGTAATAGTACGCCCACATTTCGCCAGTTATTTTATTGCAGAAAATCGGTAATATTTTGCAGAATATCGGTAATACAAAATGGAAATGTTGTATTGCCAAATCTTTAAGCGTATCCAGAATATCGGTAACACAAAATGGAAATGTTGTATTGCCAAAATTCTAACCGTTTGCAAGCAAATAGTTTAACAAGTTCCTTTCTGTTGTGTATAACATATTATGTATTATCTTCAAAGTGTACTGTCATTTTCTCTGAGAAATTTCCCAGTAAACTGAGTGTCAATGTTAAGACAAAGTTTACAACTTTCAGCCTATTGTTTGAATAACTAGTATGTCTACTTTTATTCTGAATCTATAGAAATGGAAAACTTGTACGATTCGAAATCTTTGACTAACATTGTAAGGAAAGACAGAGATACTCGTATAATTCTGTTGTTATACTGTAAGCAGTGATAGCTTGTAGGAAATATGTTGATAGGTTGTTGAAAAATAATTTCTTATGTATTATAAGTATTTATTTACAAAAAAAAGTATATAAGTATTATATCCATTGTCTAGTACCCAACTACCCATAGCACAAGCTCTGCTTAGTTTGGGACTAGATGGTGCTGTGTAAAAATATCCCAAAAAGTATTTATTTATTATTTATTAAAATAGATAATAAGGTGGTAAAAATGTTATCTCATCATCATTACAGCCGAAAGATGTCCACTACTGGACATAGGCCTCCCCCAATTAAGGGGGGGATATGCCATAATCGCCATGCTTGGCAGGCGGGTTGGCGATCGCAGTTGGTTGGTTAAATACTCAGAGAACGCTGCTGCCCATCCTCTGGTGAATCCCTTAGTCGCCTTTTACGACACCCATGAGAAGAGATAAGGGTGGTGCTATTCTTTAAGTCCGGCACTACACGGACAAAATGTTATCTACTGTCTTTTAATACCGGAACGTGTGTCGCCGGTTCGCCGCTACAAACACGCAATTAAGCCCACCATGTTTCTAGCATTCAATGCTATACTACTAGCATATACTGCAAAATATAGTTTTTGGGACTCTGCGTCTAAAACAGCACTGATGTTCAAGCAAACGTTATGTGCACTGGGGGGTGATTCTCGCGTCGTAGACATTATCTTGAACTCGACATAATGTCGAAACAACAACAAAAAAGTTAGTGTGCGCGTGTGTGTGTGTGTGTGTGTGTGCGCGAGTGGGTGTGTGGGGGTGTGTGTGTGTATGTGTGTGTGTTAGTGTTTAGTTTAACAAATAAATAAATAACTAATTAACTAACTGAGTCATGAAACAAGATGGCGAATGTCGATTGAAAATAAATTTTCGTATTCTCAGAATGTCACGTTAGAGATATTTCTACGCCTAGCGCTCTAAGTACAAAGAGTGGTTCATAGCAGTTGACATTACCGGCGACATGTTTCGTAGAGATTTGAAATTAGAGATTATCTCGAATTAGACATCTATCTCTATAACCTGAGCATTGAGGCTCAGGTGCCCTACGAGACACCTGTACGCGGTGAAATGTTCACGCGCCTTTCCCACTTCTATTACCTTATTATTTAGATTTCTATGGGGCTACCCTTTATAAAGTATGGCTTGAATAGCACCTATTGACGACCCTTGACGACCTCTGTGGTCTAGTGGTTCGAGTGTCGGACTTCTGATCACGAGGTCGTGGGTTCGATTCCCACAGGACACAAATATTTGTGTGATGAACATAAGTGTTTGTGTTGGTCTGGGTGCTTCTTATGTATTATAAGTATGTATTTACAAAAAAAAAGTATATAAGTATTATATCCATTGTCTAGTACCCATATCACAAGCTCTGCTTAGTTTGGGACTAGATGGTGCTGTGTAAAAATGTCCCGAAGATATTTATTTATTATTATTATTATTACCAACTTACTCAAATTTAATTTATTTGTAAAAGGTTTTGTTTAATAGTTGCCCCACATTCATTGCAATGCTTTTATAGAAATAAATCTCACATTAGACAAAAACTTAGGCATACATGCAGAGACGAATCCAAGCTTAAACTCATGCTTCCAACTGTCAAATAGCACTGCATTTTGACAGTTGGAAGCATGAGTTTATGCTTAGATTAATCTCTGAATGTAAGCCTTAAACTCAAAACATCTATTAATATATTGATCATAAAAATTTACCTACAAATATCAATACAATGATTATACAGACAAATAAAAACAAATCCTGTGCGGTCAGGGGAAGGGCGCGTCAGGAACGAAGTTGTCCTTGTAATTCATATTTTTTTGACCGGTACTTTATACCTAATGCTAAATTTCGCAACTGTTATACAAGCATAGATGTTAGGGATCATCAAGCGTTGGACAGAGACACCACCCATTTGATCCCCAGTAAAACATTTATAAATAAATAAATAAATATCTTCGGGACATTTTTACACAGCACCATCTAGTCCCAAACTAAGCAGAGTTTGTGCTTACTAGACAATGGATATAATACTTATATTCTTTTTTTTTGTAAATACATACTTATAATACATAAGCAACACCCAGACCAACACAAACACTTATGTTCATCACACAAATATTTGTGTCCTGTGGGAATCGAACCCACGACCTCGTTATCAGCAGCAGTCAGCAGTTATTTTTGTATGGTTCATTTAATAGTTAAAATCTGATGTGATGTTATATTTTCTCCCGAATCACACCTACCGCAAGCCGTGATATGGAACTTTGTTCCCAAAAAACTTAGCACTTAACAGATCAAGCTATAAATTAATAAAAAAGACAACACAATTAAGTGTGGATAAAATTCAAATAAATACGTCATTATTCTAATTTCTCAACGGTTTTAAAAGCCGAATCCGTGTTTCGAAAACCGTATTCGTGTTGAACAATATAAAACAAACAAGGTAACACGTGAGGAAGATTAATGTGTTAAGTTTTTTGTATTGTTCGTGAGTTTTTGTCTTAATTGTTTCATTATGGAGCCTATTAAGATAAGGAGGCTTGTCATAAGGATAGGAAGGATACTAATTCTTTTTGTTACATGGTAGAGAAATGTCAGATTAGGATAGGGCTTTGAATAAAAAGTTTAATGGTTTAGGGGTTTTGGAATAATTTATACAATTTCATATTTTATACATCGAGAACCTCCAACAAAAGATGACAATTTACAAAAAAAAAAAAACAGATACACAAACACAGACAAATTTACAGATTTTTTGTTTGACCTAGAACAAAAAGAAAGGTTACAAATATTGAGTGGTTAAAAGAAGATTGATAAAATGCCGAATGGTCAGGATTTAATTTTATTTGTAATCACAGACTTAGTTTAAAATAAAGACGAAGTGCTGCGAACAATCATAGTGAAGCCATCAAAACCGAGCTCCTCCGTGTACAAACCAGCGCTCACGAACACCATGCACCAGAAGAATATTTGTTTACGCGATGCCTACTGGACGATGCCCCGACGTGTGTATTGAGAGCGGTGAGCACGGTTTTCGGTACATGTGTGTGCGTAAACGCTGGTTTTTACCCGGAGGAGCACGGTTTTAATAGTTTCACTATGATTGCTTGCAACACTTTTTTCTACATTTATACTATGTTTGTGTTTGTAAATTATGGAATTCTACCCAAATAAACAATTTATCAAAACATTTATGTATTTAATTATTAAAAAGAAAACATTCGAACTTTGTAAACTTATCATTGTTATTCCAAACAAATGAAAATAGTCTAAACAATCGTAGTGTCAGCCCTATCTTGTCGCGGGCGCATTGATCATAGATCACAATGATATCTAATGATAGGGCGCGTGATCGATAAAGGAGCGAGGACTGGCCACCGCGGGAGAGCCTTCCAAGCTGCGCCCGCGCCGCCGACCGCGCAGTTACGTACCCAATGTACCGTACTAAGGAAATTCGATCCGATCGTATTTAATTTTAGAATAACAATAAATTAAACAGATGAAATGTATTTATTTTGCGCCATTCGCTTTTTTTATGTATAAGGTCTTAATATATAATTATTAGTATCTTAATATTATTACGATCTAGTCTAGAAGACTAATAAGTAATTTTATGTTTACTTAAACTGCTAGTTAATAATATTATTTCTAAGAATGTATCCACTGGCACTATCTTAGCGACTCTTAAGGCGAAGTCACTTTTTTCATGTCGAGCCTTTTTAGGATGAACATCGTAAGCGCCAAATAAATGTATTGACGGTAATAAACCTTATTACTTTGAATATTTTGAGAAAGAAAACGGGGAAGTTGAAACGCTATAAGGTTTAATATCGTCAACATACTATTTGGCGCTCACGACGTTCTTTCCGAAAGGGCTCAATGTGTCTTTAATTAATATTCACTAAAAAATGCTGCGCTTTTTAAACGAAAGATAGTTTTAATATTTTAATTACTACACCGACCCAAATTTTAGTTTTTAAAAGAAAAAAAAACTAGAAATGGACGTCATTTAATAACAGGTTAGCAATTAAGAAAATAAAAATAAATTAATCAATTTCAATTGAACCAAAGTCTCATTAAACATATCATTAATGAATTATATTATAAATAACTTACAGGTACCTGCTCAAATATTTATTTTTAAAGCAGTATCTAATTATCATTCTGATCTAATAATAATAATAATAAAATCTTTAATTCAGATCACAGATCCATATAATGTTAGTATGACCAGTAATATTAAACAACACGAAATTTCCTAATTAGGTACATACATGTCTCTCCGTACATGTATACCCGCCCAGTGCCTGATAAATGGTCCATCAAATTTGTCCGCCAGTGTGGTTAGAATACTATTAGGACTACCCCGGAATCGCTTCAGTATCGAGGCACATCGCTTGCGCATAATGGCGTAGAAATCATCCACTCTCGCTTTAGCAAACATGCCTGATGCACTGCAAAACCGAGGCAGCCCCAACAACATCCTCAAGCGAGCATCCTCAGCTCCTCGAGCGTTGTAAGCCTTTTACGTGTACCTTACCCACAGGCTGCAGGAGTAAAACGACTGACAATAAGCTCTGAAAAGAGTCAGTTTTACCCCCCTAGTGCACCGTGCAAACCTGCGAGCAAGCATGTTGCATCGGGTTGCCAACGCCCTGCGCTCCCAATCAATATCTTGGTCATCTGTGAGACAATCCGTGACCACGTGCCTGAGGTATTTAAATTGAGTGACCACCTTCAGCGGAGTTCCGCGTAGCAATATATGTGGAATATTTTGTGGTCTATTGTTACGTACTTTAAAAAGCATTATTTCACTCTTAGTGGCATTATACCTCAAGCCATGAGCCTCCGCATATCTCTCACAGACGACCAACAGTTCCCTCAGACCACCAATTGATGGGCTAATAAGTAATTATAATTATATTATAAAAAATCTAACAGTTATTTAAAAATAATTATAATTGATTATTACGTTCGAGAACCGTTAGTAGTGATGTGACAACGGTATCACAGACTCACGACCCGCCTCCTTTGTGCGATAGATATCATAATTTACTTATCTTATGTTGTTATTATATTCCTTCAATGGCAGTACTTAGTTACTGAAAGCAGGAAGTAATTGCTTTAACTTGTTTTTTTCTTCTTATCTTGGGCGTTTTATTTTTATATGTTAATAAATAGTCGATGCGATATGGTAACCGCCTTATTAACAAGATTCTTTAACCTAATAAAATGTACATGCTATTTGTGTTTGGACACTTAACAGCAGATTTAACTTAACATAACATAACATAACATCACGCCTGTATTTCCCCGAAGGGGTAGGCAGAGGTGTATAGTACACCCACATTTCGCCAGTTATGTTATAGTCTCAGATTTAACTTAAAATTTAATATTGCTTGGCATCAAGTTCAATCAGACATTTTTCGTAATTTTTCTATAGTAAATTATTTAGGATTTTCAAATAAAACAATAGAAATAATTAGGTGGGTAAAATAGGTTTTTAAGACCCATATTATTCTTATGTCCTTATTATGAACATGGACCATTATTTGAGCGAGCCCGGATTCTCTTTAATATTGGTCCATGTTTCCTTAGCATGTATTACCAGGACAAGACATGTATTGTGTCACTATAGATAAAGCTAACTGAATGGTGTCAATGATATTTAAAAGTACAGATATTATGTCATACCGTAACAAAACAAACGAATAAAATTATCCGCACGCAGCGGTTTGCAGCACAATGCACATAAACTAGTAAAAAGAAAGTAAGTTAGTTACTGTAAGTTACTCTCGCGTCATAATTGGTACAATTTCTGTACAAACATGACGGCATTTTTATTTTCACCGGTCACGCTCGGCGCCTTACTTGAAGCGGACTCATAGAATTAACTAAAAAGTAAAATATAATCCTTATATGTATTTCAAATTCTTTTCATAAACCAACATTTTGAAGGCGGCGCGTGATTGACCCTTTGCGTCATGTAAATATAATGTACAGTCGAGCGCATATCTATAGTAATAAAAACAGTTTATGTGAATGTACATGAAAATCACCCACCGCCTTCAAAATGTTGGTTTATGAAAAGAATTTTAAATACATAGAAGGATTATTTTTAAACGACTTCAAAAAAAGCAGGAGGTTATGTATTCGACGGGTTTTTTTTACTTTTTAGTTGAGGTTTTTGAAGTCGGTTTTATTTTTTGTTAAAAAGTTTTTATTTCATACTTTTTAGTTGATAATTATTTATTTATTTATTATTTATTTATATATGCTTTATTGTACACCATAAAAGACATTACATTGAATATGCATTTAAACTATTGTACAAATGGCGGCCTTATCGCGATCAGCGATTTCTTCCAGGCAACCAAGGGAAATTAATTGCGAGGAAAAAAAAAAAAAAAAAAAAATCGAAATTAAATTAATTAATTGATTATTAATTTAATTGCGAGGGTTGAATCATTAGAACCAATTTGAGAATATATTTTTTATAAACCTATGCTGTCCCACTGCTGGGCAAAGGTCTCGCTCATATTCTTCCAAACGTTCAATCAGTATCGTTAAAAAAAACACGCAAATCGGCCAAGAATTATCAGGAAAACGAAACTATTAGTAGATCATCTAGGTAGGCAAAGTTAAAATAAAATGGTTTATTGAAGCTGGTTAAAAAACTACTCAAACTAAGTCAATAAAATTTATATGGGACCACCGCGCGTGTTTCCTCTACCAAATAAAAAAACAACTACGTAAATCGGCACAGAAATCTCGGAGTAATCGGTGTACATAAATGAAAAAAAAAAAAAAAAACCTGCGGTATATATAACCTCCTCCTTTTTTTTTAAGTCGGTTAAAAACATCACTTTCGAGTCATCAGATTGCGCGCGTTAGTAACATATCTGTACTTATAAATATCATTGCACAATGTGCTCACATTTTTTAGTTTTATTTAAATAAAGTACCACTAACATACTTATTTGATTAAATAACTAACAATCTAGCCTTCAGCCATACTCAAGTAATTTAATTTTAATCTAAATTAGTCTGTAAAAATATTCTAACAATACGTCCAATAATATTTCTAAAGTTTATATTAAGGAGAAGTAGTTCGTGTGCTTCATAGGTACTACACTTTGTTATCACTACATTTCGTCTGTCACAAAAAATAGGGTTGGCGGGAAAATTCGGAAAGTACGTGGAGCGGATTTTGTATTATTTTACAAAAGTTGTGTTTCTTGGTGGATTATTAAATTTTAAGTGTTAAATAAATTTTAAATGGTATAAAGTTGAAAAACGTGACTTTTAGTATTTTCTCATCAATACTTTAGAAATACATAGCTATTTAGTTACCTCTGTAAGTGAGAAAAACCGCCCCTGCACCTCTATAAGTGAGAAACTTGGTTAAGTGAAAAACCTCCACGAGCGAGAAAGAGATTCCAGTCCCTTGAACTCTCGCTCATCCAAGGTTGACTGTATTTAGTAAAGTTTACATCGCTTTATTATTTATTTATTTGTTCAGTGGTATACATAACAAAAACATTCTAAAGATGTAAACATAAACTCATTAGAGTTTTACCGTACATCAGTATCATCGACTATACAAACAGGTAAACAAAAATATAGTTGACAAGGTAGGATATTAAATAAGTACAATGAGGGTAGATACCAGATAATATTTATCTACATTATGAAGGAGCGAACACCGGTGACTGCGCGATCCGTCTTACTTTATTAGAGTGTTTTAATAAAGACGTGGCTAAAAGGACCTAGCAACCAGGCGAAAAAACTACTTAAACAACAACTAATTCAAATCATCATCATCATCATCATTTCAGCCGAAAGACGTCCACTGCTGGACATAGGCCTCCCCCAAACATCGCCACAACGACCGGTCCTGTGCCTTCCGCATCCAGCGGATTCCCGCGACCTTCACCAGGTCGTCGGTCCACCTTGTGGGGGGCCTACCCACGCTGCGCCTTCCAGTACGCGGTCGCCACTCCAGAACTTTACTGCCCCATCGGCCATCCGTTCTGCGAGCAATGTGCCCCGCCCACTGCCACTTAAGTTTGGCAATTCTTCGGGCTATGTCGGTCACTTTCGTTCTCCTGCGAATCTCCTCATTTCTGATTCGATCACGCAGCGACACTCCAAGCATAGCCCTCTCCATTGCCCTTTGAGTGACTTTGAGCCTTCTTATCAGGCCCATTGTGAGCGACCACGTTTCAGTACCGTAAGTAATTACTGGCAACACACACTGGTCAAAGACTTTCGTCTTGAGACACTGCGGTATTTTGGACGAGAAGATATTGCGTAGCTTCCCGAACGCTGCCCAACCGAGTCGGATTCGACGATTGACCTCTTTCTCGAAGTTGGACTTACCTAGCTGGACAGTTTGTCCTAGGTATATCGTCAACAACTTCGAGTGTAGATTCTCCGATGTTTACGGGAATGGGTGCTATATGGGAATTCAACATAACCTTTGTCTTGTCCATATTCATTTTAAGACCCACTCTTCAAAATTCAAATAGCTTTGTCCATTTTAGTCTTCGCACTTTTTCCATGTCAACCCAGACTAGTCAAAAAAGTTACATCAATTATATCTATTCACATGCATCAATATTTATTTTCACTAGACCCATAGCTCCTTACCCAATGGCCATTACCCACTTAAATCATCAATCTCCAAGCCAACATTGAGAATAACCCTGTCTTCCCACATCACGGGCCAGTCATCAGCCCTCGGATATAATAGGAGATCAAGACTCAAAGACAAATGATGGCCGTGACTAATGGCCCATCGGAACAGGCCAGGCACTTGCGAAACGTATCGCTTCCCGACCATCGGCTTCGAGGGATGCGATCGAAATAGAAATGATAATGAAATACATTGCTTGAATGGGAAATCATTTGTTCAACTGTTGAGCTGGTTTTGCTTATAGTAATGGTTATAATATAGGTACACTTCTTTCTCTGAGCTTGGATCTGCTTCCTTGGATATAATACAAAACTTTTTCGACACAATTGATGGTGTTGCATGATTCACTTTTGTATGAAAAACTTTTATTTTATTTTACTTCGTTTTCTGTCTAGTTATTATTATACCAGGCCCCTCAGAAAGTATTGCGAAAAAAAGTTTTTATATATGGGAGACTGGCCAGTTATAATGTTTTTCGAAAATATGATTATTTATAAGTAAAAATAAGTAAGTTCCAATTTCAAAATTTCCCTCCACATTTTTTGCGAGTTAATTCAAAGTATTGTGTCTCACTGAAATATGGATCTGCGCCGGGAACATTTTAGAGCTATGATTTTATACGATTTCAAGTGTCGCCTGAAACCGGATGAATCGTACGATAGATTTCAAATGGCATTCATGGATGAAGGCCCTTCCAAGGCAACCGTGTATCGTTGGTATAACGAATTCAAGCGCGGTCGACCAACTTTGGGGGATGACGAAAGAAGCGGTCGCCCTTTGACGGCTGTTACCGAAGAAAACGTGCTAGCAGTGAAAAATTTAATCCAAGACAATAGGCGAATTACATATCAGGAGATTCAACACATATTGAAGATTGGATCGGGAAGCGTTCACGAGATTCTACACAGCCATCTTCGCGTGAGGAGGATAGTATCACGCTGGGTGCCGCACAACCTCACCGATGCTCAGAAGCAGGCCCGGGTGGAATGGTGCCGTGATATGCTTAACAAATTTGAAGCAGGCTCGTCTCGGCGTGTTTACGACATCGTTACAGGTGATGAGTCCTGGATTTATCAATACGACCCAGAAACCAAGCGCCAGTCGACTGTTTGGGTGTTTCAAAATGAGCCAACGCCTACCAAAGTGAAGCGATCTAGAAGCGGGGGTAAGATTTTGATCGCTAGATTTTTTAATTTGACTGGCCACTTGGTATCAATTCCCTTACGGGATCAAAGAAGCATTAATGCCGAATGGTATACTACCAAATGTTTGCCAGAAGTTTTCTCTGTTATAAGCAACAAGCGACCAAACACAGGGCTCCGCGGGCTACTGCTCCACCACGACAATGCACCTGCGCACACCGCACTCAAAACGAGGGACTTCCTGGACAGCACGCCAGTCAAACTCCTGGGTCACCCTCCTTACAGCCCTGATCTAGCACCGTGTGACTTCTTTTTATTCCCAAAAATAAAAAATCAGCTCAAAGGGATACAATTTTCGTCGCCGGAAGATGCGCTGGCTGCGTTCGAGCAGGCTGTAAACGAGGTGTCTGCGGCGGACTGGAAAAAGTGTTTTGAAAACTGGTTTAGGCGCATGAATCTTTGTATAGAGGCTGGTGGAAAGTACTTTGAAAAGATTTGATAAAAATATATGTACGTATAGAACAATTTTTTTTAGTTTCGCAAAACTTTCTGAGTGTCCCACGTACAAGTCAATTCCTGAGCCCATTCCTGTTATCTTTTCAGCTTTGATATTAAAATAATAGGTATATTATGATTATATTGTCAAAGTTTTTCCAGTAAAGTAAAACATCGACGCATTGAAAAGCAGAAGTAAACAGGGTTTGATAAGTCTCCCATTTTTAAAAGCGAAGCTTTAGTAGCGGCGATGGGCGCTCGGCTCGGTTTCGGGGAGTAAACCGAGAAAAACCATGACCGTTAACGCATGCGCACTTTCTAACCGCGCTTGCAAATAAATGCGTAGAGGCCTCGCTCCTGTCGGGCGTCTCCCAACACCACCCGTTTCAAGACCATTAAATAAATAAAATAAAATGTTTATTTGACGCTATAAATACATGCTTCAAAAATTTTTACAGTCAATATCGTAAAATATTATGTATTGCAAGAAATCTGATACTAACCCGCAAACTAGGCCTGGACCTGTATCTTGGGGGTTAGTGTTCAGCCATAGGAGCTTATGACACAAAAATACATTAATACATTGTCGCCACATTGTTGACAGAGCATTTTCATTTTATATAACATCGCCGTCCCCGGGGAATAAAATGACAATTGCAAAAAGTTAACTTTTCAGGAAAAATAAAAAACTGATTTTTGTTTATTACTCGCCAATCACTGGACTTTAACAGAAGCAAGAAGGCTCAAATGAAAGCTAATTTATTTTGTATTTCAGTAAATATAATATATAATTAATAACTTTAATTAATAAAAAGATATTAGCAAAATAAGATATTAGTAAAAAAATGATTGCGTCAACAGTTGGTATTGTCCTTTGTCATTTTATTCTCGGTTCTTTTAAGCGAGGCTTAATATTGCAACATTGTCTTATAATTCTATTCTATGGTAACTTATCATTTTATTCTGGTTAATACTGAATATGTTTTGTATGGTAATCACACTTTGAACTGTTATTCTTGTTTTGTCAATGAAACTAAGTTATAGTAATCAACGATTGTTTAATTTAAAATTAATACAATAAACCTAGAACAAAAAAATATTATTCCTCATCTCGCTCGTCATCTTCTTGTGCATGACTCTCAGAATTCCCGACAAAGGTTAGGGACCTCATAAAACCCATGATAATAGGATGGGATTGCTTCGGCCTTACAAAGACTCATCAGATCAGCATGTAGAGCCTTGGGTAGTAGCAGAGAGTTGGCATATGCTGCTTTCCACTCATGTTCAGTGGCAGAGTTCGGTGTGTTTGATGCAGTCCGCATAGCACCCCGTTTCCTTCTTGCTGGTACCCTTTGTTGAGGTTGGGTATCCATTTGGGAATACTCCACATCAAAATCATATTTATATCGTAGAATATGCCGCTGCAAATGAGAAAAATTCACTTCTATAACTTTGGACTGCGATATTTTCTGTCCAGCTTAATCTTGGATCCAATTCCTGTTGTTTATTAAGCTTGAGGTCATAGAACTCACTCTGTAACATCTATTATTATGACGTACATCTGATTGGGAGTATATACAACCCTGTGTACTATAATTCATTCATGTTCAATTGTTGAATACACCTTGTACTTTGTATTTTTGGGATTTTCCTACATTTTTGTAACTAAGTAAAACTTAGTACACACCATGACTGTAGTAGGCTGAATCTGAGTCCTCGCCAGCCACGTAAATCTCTTATTATAGCAGTAATTCTTGCAGTCCTTTGTTTATATTCTCTGAAATAGTTTACATAACTTGTCGTAAAGTCGTCACTTTCACAAAACACTACGTACAGTAATTGGCTTAGTTAGTTATTAAGAAACAAATGGATAACTTTTCCGAAAGGACACTGACTTACGGAGCCGAAACGTAGACGGTACGGCTGGTTAACAAATTTTAAGTAGCTCAGCGTGCTATGGAAAGGGCTATGCTCGGAGTTTATCTGAGGGATCGGATCCGAAACGAGGTGATCCGACAGAGAACCAAAGTTGTCGACATAGCCCACAGGATAAGCAAGCTGAAGTGGCAGTGGGCTGGCCATATTAGCCGAAGGACCGATGACCGTTGGGGTAGACGTGTTCTAGAGTGGAGACTGCGTTTCGGAAAACGTAGCGTAGGAAGCCCTAAACCTAGGTGGAGTGACGATCTACCCAAGGTGGCTAGTGAAAACTGGATGATAGTAACCGATGATAGAAGTCGGGTGCGTGCTATTTAGAGAGGCCTATGTCCAGCAGTGGACTGTGATAGGCTGATTATGCAGGACGTTCATGAGCACATTGATATAGTTCTGCCAGTCGCGAGATAACCCAATGCAGCAGCCAATTTTTCTGTAGGGGTTATGCTACTCTCGGTCTCTCGCATGCAGGACGCAGGTATCTTGTTTTGACAAGTGTGATGAAACCATTTTCAAGAGATGGTCAAAGCATGGCTTCTTCATCCTATAGTCATTTGCATAGTCCTCCTGCTCTTCGGTTCTGTGGATTTGATGTAACAAATTCAGATATTATGTGTAGATGTTCCTCTTTTGTAACAATGTTATGACCCAAAATTTCTTCTTGACGCTTTTCTTTAGAGCAAAAGCAATAGGTAGTTATTCTTAAGCAAGCTGTTTTCTTATTCGTTTTTATTTGTGAACGCGCGTTCATCTCGCCTTTCAATCATCATCAACTCAGCCCATCGCAATCCACTGATGGAAATAGGCCTCTCCCAAGTTGCGCCACAACACTCGCGTCCTCTGCCTTGCACATCCAGTCATGTCCAGCCACCGTCTTTAGGTCATCGGTCCATCTGGCTGGGGGGGGGGGGGGTACGCTTCGTTCGCCGATTCTTGGTCTCCACTCAAGGACTCATCTGCTCCAGTGGCCATCGGTTCTTCGAATGACATGGCCAGCCTACGCAGACACTTTTTATCAAGGCTACGTTAGTCAACGCAATGGGGAATATTTTTACGTGAATAAAATGACAACATACATAGCGTTTTTTTTACCAAATAGTTGGAACAAGAACATGATTGCTATAGATTTTACCATATATATAATTCCAATTTTTTTTTATTAACACTGTCTGGCAATTTTATTCGCGTAACAATATAAAGTAGAAAAAACTTTGAAAACTATTACATAATTTTATAACTCCATAAATAACAGCAAAAAAATTATGAAAACATTTTTAGAGCTGTATTAAGACCTACGGATCTCAAATATGGCATAACATGAAAACTAAGACAATAGCGATTATCATGTTATTCTCCGGGGACGGCGACATGATGTAGCATTGAAATAGTTAATAGGTATAATTTATTTAAAATAAAAATAAAGTAAAGGAAAAGAACTTGTTTGTGAGGTTATGTGTGTGTTAGGTATGTTGTGTATGGGTATATGGAGTCTGTGGGAGTGTATATGTAGGTATGTCTATGTTCGATATAGTAAGTTTGAATGAATGTGTAGGTGCTAGTGTGCGTATGTGTTCATTATAAATTATTAATAAAATTATTTTATGCGATAAATGTAAGTAATTCTTCAGTCCCTTCATAATCCTGACCTTGAAGCCAATCTGTAACTGTCTTTTTAATGCCATGTCTGCTAAGTCCAGCAATGTTTAATTTTTTGCTAATGGTATTGTATAGTTTACTACTTAAGCTACTGTACTGGCGTTTAGCAAACATGGTTCTGCATGGAACACTAGGGCATATCGTAGATTTGCTTCGCTTTTTAGGATCAGGTAAGGGAACATGCGGGTGTTTCCTTAGAATGGCCTTGAGCACATAGAGCTGTCGTACTGTGAGGACTTTACATTCTGCAAATAGTTGTGAGGTAGGGTATCGGTATGGTTTTTTGATCATTACTTTCAGAACGGCTCTCTGTGCTCTCTCCAGCCTGAGGAGATGGGTCTTAGCTGCACCCCCCCACACAGGTATACAGTATTGGATAACTGACTGACAAAGGGCCAAATAGACAAGTTTTAGTTTGTCCATCGTTGCTGAGTCACGTAGGGTATTAAATACGAATATTAACCGCCTTGTTCGAGAAATAATTGTGTCTATTTGCTTGCCCCATCTCAGTCCACTATCCATTTGCAACCCCAAGTACTTAACATTATCCACCCGAGCAACTACCTGACAATCACACTCATCCTGGCTATCGCAGACATGGGCTCTTATCAAGTAATCACTTGGGGAATTAATTTGCCTACTTGCATTTTCCTTTTGATGTAAGTCAGGGATTTTTGCCGAATACCGCGTGGATTGTTTCTACACAACCATGCGGAAACGGTGCACATCCCTGGTGCGCAGGGTCCGCGCACACCTCAACACAGATTACGGAATATAAAGAGATCGGGCAAGCTGCCTAGTTTGCATGAAGTCCGAGTGTCGCAAGCTCAACTTACGCATACAACGCAAGAAAAGCAACTGAAGTGAACTAGCGGCAGTGTATGCCCGCTGTGCATACAACGAACGGTCAGCCTTTATTCCTTTATGCGGTGGCTTGCCCTCTCTCTAGTATTCTGTTGCTTTGAGATCCTGAAGGTATTTTCGGACAGATTTGACTGTCAACAGTCAGTACATGAACCATGTCTCATTGGTTCACTTCATCATTTCAGCCGAAAGACGTCTACTGTTGGACATAGGCCTCCCCCAACGGGGGGGGATATGCCATAATCGCCACGTTTTGCAGGCGAGTTGGCGATCGCAGTTGGTTGGTTAAATACTCAGAGAACGCTGCTGCCCATCCTCTGGTAAATCCCTTAGTCGCCTTTTACGACACCCATGAGTCGAGAGAGGGTGGTACAATTCTTTATGTCCGGCACCACACGGAACACTTACTAACTAACAAATGATAAAGAATAATTGTAATTATTTATATTTGATTAGTGTGTATTGAGGATTATTATAGTGTTTTGAATACCTATAATTTGTTTTCACATACTTTTATGATATGAACTTAATTATAATTACAAGATTTATTTAACTGAAACTCGAGTACTTTTTATGAATTTATAGTCCAATGTTGTTGGAATTACATGAATTTTATTTATTTATTTATAGTAAAGTATCATCAACATAGCCTATCGCAGTCCTCTCCCAAGTTGCGCCACAACACTCATGCCTTCCGCCTCCAGTCCCCCCCAGTCACCTTCTTTAGGTCATCGGTCCACATGGTGGGGGGATGCCCGTCACGCTGCTTTATTCGCGGTCTCCACTCAAGGATTCGTCTCCTCCAGCAGCTGTCGGTCCTTCGACAGACATCAGCCCCCTGCCACTTCAGCTTATTAATCCTACAAGCTATGTCGGTCAGTCCGGTTCTTCGAATAATCTCGTTATGGATTTTATCCTTCAAAGAAACTCCAAACATAGCTCGGTCCATAGTTTGCTGAGCGACTTTGAATTTGTGGACTAGTCCAACTATCAGTAAGTAGGAAATAGTAAAGTATAAACATTAACAAAGTGGAGCTTTTGAACATGTTAGGCTTACAATCTTTTAGGTCAACTTAGCAAGGTTACTCGTGTGACTTAGCTGCGGTTGTAACTGTATCACAATGACACTTTAATCTCATTTTCTGAGGCAATAGGTTAAGAGTACAGATTGCAGTGTTCTGTGGTTAGGAAAATTGGCGGTCTACATACATTTACTAATCCTTCTGGTCGACATTTCGCGTGACCAGAGGGCTGGGTTGTTCTTTCGTCAAAGAATAAGCGTTGCCATTCAACGTGGCAAAGCTGCCAGTCTTCTGGGCACTATGCCAAATGACAGCGGTGTGGAGGAATATTTTGACGCCTAGGCGCGCCTTTTTGTATCATTTTATTTTGTACTTTGTAATTAATGTATCATTTTATTTTGTACTTCGTGTAAATATTGTACAGTTAGCGACAGCTTTAAAAATTTATTTAATAAAACAAACGGAACTACATTTACTAAAAAAAATCCTTATATATTTTTTTCTAAAACGACATCGATACCTTTAGTAACGCTCACTCAAAAATGACCCAAAATTTGACCCAAAAATAAACGCGTTCCTATTACTAAATCGTTTTATATTTATTTTCAATAAACTGGCCTAATGTCCAGTACACACGATCGTAACATTCAAGTGAGATGTGATGGTTATGAGCATATCGATTGGACACGTGAATTTCATCCGCCCATCACACAACAATCGCTTGGCAGATTATGTACACTTTCACATTTTTATCTCGACCAGCGGGTTGTTCCGCCGTGTTATGTGTACGGGCCTTAATAACACTCCTTTTCACAAAAGTAAATATGTTAAAGCATGATAAATGTAACAGGTGTAAATAATTGTTTAGAAATGGAAACTTTATACGAATGTAAAGTATCAAAATTCAACAGGTATTAAACTTTTCAACCAAATAGCCAATTAGAGTAACTGAGTATAATCTAAGTTGGCCATAAAAGTGCTTATAGTATTGAAATAGACTATACAAATAAAGTCAATCAGCGGAGTATGTCAGATGGCAAGTTGGATTGCGTTCCTGGCATCCATCGATTGTTAGCCTGTGACATTTATTTTTATTTATTTGGGAAACAAACATATAGTAACAAAAATAGGTAGGTAAGTACCAGGCCCCTCAGAAAGTATTGCGAAAAAAAGTTTTTATATATGGGAGACTGGCCAGTTATAATGTATTTCGAAAATATGATTATTTATAAGTAAAAATAAGTAAGTTCCAATTTCAAAATTTCCCTCCACATTTTTTGCGAGTTAATTCAAAGTATTGTGTCTCACTGAAATATGGATCTGCGCCGGGAACATTTTAGAGCTATGATTTTATACGATTTCAAGTGTCGCCTGAAACCGGATGAATCGTACGATAGACTTCAAATGGCATTCATGGATGAAGGCCCTTCCAAGGCAACCGTGTATCGTTGGTATAACGAATTCAAGCGCGGTCGACCAACTTTGGGGGATGACGAAAGAAGCGGTCGCCCTTTGACGGCTGTTACCGAAGAAAACGTGCTAGCAGTGAAAAATTTAATCCAAGACAATAGGCGAATTACATATCAGGAGATTCAACACATATTGAAGATTGGATCGGGAAGCGTTCACGAGATTCTACACAGCCATCTTCGCGTGAGGAGGATAGTATCACGCTGGGTGCCGCACAACCTCACCGATGCTCAGAAGCAGGCCCGGGTGGAATGGTGCCGTGATATGCTTAACAAATATGAAGCAGGCTCGTCTCGGCGTGTTTACGACATCGTTACAGGTGATGAGTCCTGGATTTATCAATACGACCCAGAAACCAAGCGCCAGTCGACTGTTTGGGTGTTTCAAAATGAGCCAACGCCTACCAAAGTGAAGCGATCTAGAAGCGGGGGTAAGATTTTGATCGCTAGCTTTTTTAATTTGACTGGCCACTTGGTATCAATTCCCTTACGGGATCAAAGAAGCATTAATGCCGAATGGTATACTACCAAATGTTTGCCAGAAATTTTCTCTGTTATAAGCAACAAGCGACCAAACACAGGGCTCCGCGGGCTACTGCTCCACCACGACAATGCACCTGCGCACACCGCACTCAAAACGAGGGACTTCCTGGACAGCACGCCAGTCAAACTCCTGGGTCACCCTCCTTACAGCCCTGATCTAGCACCGTGTGAATTCTTTTTATTCCCAAAAATAAAAAATCAGCTCAAAGGGATACAATTTTCGTCGCCGGAAGATGCGCTGGCTGCGTTCGAGCAGGCTGTAAACGAGGTGTCTGCGGCGGACTGGAAAAAGTGTTTTGAAAACTGGTTTAGGCGCATGAATCTTTGTATAGAGGCTGGTGGAAAGTACTTTGAAAAGATTTGATAAAAATATATGTACGTATAGAACAATTTTTTTTAGTTTCGCAAAACTTTCTGAGTGTCCCACGTACATATAAAACTTTAGGTTTTCAGTAAACTTTAAATTACCTACCCACTTAAATTTTGGTACCTAATTTATCAAATTTATTGTATCAAAAGTCTGTGACATTTATTTTTATTTATTTGGGAAACAAACAGATAGTAACAAAATTAGGTAGGTAAGTACATAAATAAGTAAAACAATATCCAGAAAAAATTGTATCAAATTATCATACAAATAATAACAACGGACATATACATACCTATTTACATTGAATTGAATTATAAAAATTTAGGTTTTCAGTAAACTTTAAATTACCTACCTACTTAAATTTTGGTACCAAAATATGGGTTATAGATATATGTAGGATTTAAGGTATCATGTGGGATTTAAGGTTTATAGTAAAACAATAGGAAACATGCAACTATAACAATGGTGTTGTAGGTAAATCTTAAGACTATACTAAAGCACCATGCAACGTCACTCGAAGTACTATCCTATAGTCACAGACCAGTAATCCTCTACTGGTCTGTGCCTATAGCATAATGATGCACAACACAAAACATTTGGACCACGTCCATCGAAATGTTCGACTTCGATCGAATATCGACTTCGTTACAAAGTCAAAGGCTAACAAAATGCTCCCCGACCCCTTCATATTGAACATGCCAAATTAAGGTAATATAGAACTAAATGGCAAATGAACAAGTCCCTAAAATGTTTCTACAACAACTTTGATTGACGCACAAAATGTTCTTTAGGAAGTAGGTACACAATTGTAATCATTATGTTTACAAGTATTTTGTTTACATGGAACCAGGTCTGTTTCTTCGATGGGAAAATTGTTGTTTGTTGACCTTTGGATAATGGAATTACGTGTTAACAAGATGATGAACAAATAGTAGTAAATGAGAACTTTCTATGTGTTTTGTTGGAGTGATGAATTTTATTTCTTGAAGTTGGTGTGTGATAAATATTGAAGAACAAATCATATAAGCATAGGTGTTGTAGAAAGACTGGGGCCTTTTCAACGTATTGGAGGCCCTGGACCCTTTAGGATAATGGACCTTTTAGTATGTCTATGAAATACCATAACACGGAATAAAATATTATTAGGCTACTTTTCATCCCAAGAAAATAAACAGAGAGATCCCTCGAGAGGATGCGTAAAGTCTTTCTGTGATAAGCCGAGTTATAAGTGGGCGAAGCCGCGGGCAAAGAATAGTTTTAATATAATATTTGAAAAAATAAGTTTATCAGATTTTCACCTTTTTCCTATAGATGGATCCATAGGTCCTACCATTTGGAACGTGCAACTTACATTATTCTATTCATAACTCCAACTTATATTATTATATTCTCAATTACAAGAAATATTACAGAATCAAGCGAATCAAGGAAATTATACGAAACTAAAAATATTCAATCACATAACATTTATAAATTCATGTATGCGATGTCGAAATGTATTTTTCCAAGCATATATCAAATCTCACAAATCTGTCACGACATTTTTAGATACACATTTAATCAGCTAAATAGTTGTTAACGCTAGACAATAAACTTAATATTACTTTCAAATTTGTTTTTCAAGCATTCTGCGAGCGAAACCGACTGGATCCGAAGCTCTTGCGTCGCAAGCGCTAGGTTCGCAGCTAAAATAAAAAATTATATCATATTATTCTCATTAGCTGTAAATATTACGTCAACGCGATATGTAAATATTTAAGCTGTTATTATAACTGCTGAAATATTTATTAGAAAAAAAAACTTGAGTTTATTCACATCTAGAATTTGACAGAAGAGTCAACTTAACGTCATGCATCATGTTATCAAAATAATGTACCGAATTCATTTTGTTACGTAGAATTCATAATACTGATTTTGATTGGCCATGTATTTAATTTTGTACATGTTTTTTATGATATGGGTTAAACCCGAAATAAATGAATTTTAATTTTAATTTTAATTAATTATTTTAATAAAAAACTTTGCATTAGCCTTATAGCCTACTAGACTTGCGATTACAATATTTTATTTATTTTATGCAG
Source organism: Asteroscopus sphinx (assembly GCA_949699075.1). Lineage (NCBI taxonomy): Eukaryota > Metazoa > Arthropoda > Insecta > Lepidoptera > Noctuidae > Asteroscopus > Asteroscopus sphinx. The sequence goes on from OX453017.1 coordinate 14,577,883, forward strand.
TGTTGTCAGTATTAGTAATTGTCAACTTAATTATTTCCTTTTAATTTTATGTTGTTGTGTGCGTCCATTATGCGCAGAAGTAAAACCTTTTCTTTCCACAATTTATATCTTTAGATGTCGTTTCGCATGCGTAAATGTGTTAAAAATAATATAATAATTGCCTATTTATTATATTACATTTATTATATTTTTCCGTTCCTTATTTCTTTTTCACTTGGCACTTTTTCTGCCTGGCTAACATCAACTATGTATGTTGGTCCAGAAAAATGCTGCTTTAACCTCTAGGCCCTTCAAAAATTACGAGTAATATATATGTTCTAAATCAAAGCCGAATCTCTTCAAAGATCCAAACAGTCGATAAACAATAAACATTCCTAGATATCACTCCCGAGTCATGATAAACAAATGACTGGCCCGGCGCGAACAACTAATTAAAACATATCATCAAAGAGAATGAAGTATCAATATCGGAACTTATTACTTGTAGGCGTATTATAAGGCGAGGCGAGGTAGTTTCATAATTTTAATTACTAGACAAAAGTCGTGTGTGGCGCCCCGTCGCGGCGGTACCCCGTACTAATGATGAGCTGAAACAATGAGGTTCTATTAAGTGTATGCGTTTGCGCGTGCCGCTGAGTATATACTATGTTATATGTTATTATGTTATGTTAGGCTGTATATGTTAGGCTGCCTACATGTACATTATACTTATAGGTGTCCATAAAACAATAGAATGGGCCACGTACGTAGTACATAGTACCTCAGTGTGGGCCACACACTTTTTCGTAGAAAGCTTATGATTCATACAAACGTGGCCGTGGTTGATGGTATTAGGGACTCTGGGGAGGATATCATCACGTGGTGGCTACACTTCTTTAGTCACGTGAATTGGCCTACATGAGTCAAATTGCTCGCACTCGCTCTGACTGTTTAGGGGTCTGCTAATACAAAAGCCACAGGGGATGGAAATAGCGACCGATGGTCCCTGCCGTGATAGGTGCATCACCTTACACCATGCAGTTTCGATTTGTTAGCGTAGAACAGTGTCCACTGTAATTAATGATATTATTATTCCCTTTATTAATTTTAGAAACTTATAATTTATATTTTTAAATATTAAATAAATAAAAAACATTTAAAAATATAAAAAACAGTAGCCCATCGGCATCGGGAACAGGGTCCAAGCTACCGGTGGTCAGGGCCGCAGAGAAAGGAACCTCCACACTATGCGTGCCGATTCAAGGAGTCCTGCCTTCTGCATCTGGCCCTTGATCCAGCCGCCCAACGAGAGCCTCCTTAGGTGTTGGTCGAGGCTATTAAGCCATTGGCCGTGATGACTATCGGTACAATGACTGCTGAGTCCACATCCCACATGTCGACAATCTCGTGAGCTAAGTCAATATACTTGATTTGTTTATCTTTCTCAGCTTTCACGAGGTTGTCGTCAAGAGGGACCATGATATCAACAATCACTGCACGGCGCTCTGAACGATCTATCACCACAATGTCAGGTTTATTGAAAACAAATATTATTATTATCAGCCTGTAGTGTCCCACTGCAGGGCAAAGGCCTCCCTTCCCTTTTTCCACTTGTCCCTGTCTTTTGCACTCTTTTTTTTTATAGTATAGGATGGCGAAACGAGCTAAAGGCCCACCTGGTGTTAAGCGGTTATCTTTGCCCATAACAACTGCAATACCACCTAGACTGTTGCCTAAATGGTACCGCAAGTCGCTTCGCCAAACTGAGACATCAAGATGGAAAGTCTCATGTGATTGTAATTTCACCGGCACCCGTACCCTTCAGACCGAAACACCGCAATGCAAGCATCACTATTTTGCGGAGAAGTAGATACGGTGGTAGTACTTCCCCGGACGAGCTCTTTCACAAAAGAGCTCTACTACTACTAAATGGGCTAAATCCTCTGGGGCCAATCCTTCAAATGGGAGTCAAGTTCATCCCGCCATCTCCTTCTGGGCCTGCCGCGTTGTCGTTTGCTGCTGTCTGGAACCCACTGTGTGGTTGTTAATGATATCGATAGGAAAAATATTTCAAATGTTAAGGTAATAATTTTTTACATAATATCCTCCTTCAATAAGTCCCTCGTTTAATTACCCTAGTCGTCATCATAGACACCATCACAGCACATAAGCAGATTGGTGACTGGAGAGCAGGGCCCTAATTCACATAATTTCATGACGCGCCGATCAAGTTGCAGTGACGCTGCAGTTCGTATCTAACAGCAACCGCCGAAGATAAGACATTACAAAAAGCGTTTTTTTTTATCAAAACTTAACTGCGCAGTTAGAATAGAATAATCTTTATTTTCTAAATTGTTTACAGGTTTACTATTCGCATAAAGCAAGCTTTACAAACTGTACTTATTTCTTATTGGTAGAGCACCTGTTACAGATAGTTTCAAAGACTTCCTGCACTAGGCTAGGCCTGTATCGCCGGAATTAGATAGACTTCTTTAGATACATGAATTAGCCTACTGTATTTGTGCTTCTCGTCACTGCACCGCCTTGGATTATTTAGAGGCTTACTCATCCTGTAACAATTCTAAAACCCTAGCACACATAAAAACAATAGTTACCTATTGTCTTCATACATTACTATAAATTGTGTTTTGACATTTCAACATCCACATACCTTAACGGTCTTCATTAATTTATAGTTCGATTTTAATTTATTATATTCACACTATGATCTAAGGACTTTTATTATCTATTGAGTTTGATACACCGTACTTTGGACAGTTCATTTTTATATCATCGTTGTGGCGATGCTTGGGGGAGGTTTATATCCAGCAGTGGACGTCTTTTGGCTGAAATGATGATGATGATCAATCACTGATTTATAGTCCAAGTGCCAAAAAACCACCAAAACCCATCAAAACTGCACATTTTGTTTTGTCCATAATATTAGAAAGAACATTAAATAAATCAAAAAATCATTTTATTTTGTTTATATGTGTTAAATATACAGGTTTTAGGGGTAAGTAAAAAAATAACCTAAGGTTAAGTGAGAACGCCTAAGGCATTAAGTCCACCTATGTACAACACAGTATATGTGGAATAAGGAAAGGGAGGCCTTTGCCCTGCAGCGGGACAATATAGGCTGAAAATAAATAAATAAATAATGCACACATGTTGCACGAAGTTTAAATAAATAAATAAATAAAAATCCCACAAAAAACATAGAAATGTGAAAAAGAGGCCAAGTTCGGTACAAAGTGCAGGATTATCAGCTTCGCCGATAAAAGAATTGAAATCTAAATGGATGCCAAGTTATTTAGACTTGAGCTCACCAACGATAATTCTCTGGTTAAGCTACCGTTTACCTAGAATTCTAGTATATTTTTCTAATAATCGGCTGTCCCTTTAGTAGAGGTGTGTTAAATCATAGCTGCAGTGGAAAGTGCAACGTACTTCAGTTGTTTTAAAAGAAAGTTTGTTATATTCCTTGCCACTGGATAATTGTAAAACTTAGCAAGTTTTCACGGCTAAAGTTTTTCATAGTTTCATACGTATGTCTATGCCTAAATATAAAAAATGGCTGTTATTATTATAATTTTGACTTAGGTAGGTAGGGAGTTGAAAGTAGCTTGAAATGGTTCGTGAAAAATAACACACGGCCAGTGCATCGGCCATTTTTTCTGAATTTGGCTCGACAGACTGCCGTGTGTCTAGAATCTAAACGTTAAGTGTAGTAATGAAACTATTATTTATTGGACCCATTCAAAGAACATAATATTTCCCGACATTCCTAAGTCGTATTTTCCAATCTTGACTGACATAACAAGTAGCATACGACAATCCTGGCAACAGAACACGTGTTTCATCGTAAAGTCCCGCATTCGAATAAAGGTAGTAACACAACGGTCGCGACCCGGAACGACAAGACCCAATCAGTCCCGTCCTGCACTACCGTTGTTAGGCTAGCGGCATACAATCGCCGACTAACCGCATCTCAGCCCACACGTCGTCATAAAACTGTAGATGTATTTTAAACCGACGAGAAAAAAAGGGGGAGGTTCTCAATTCGTCGCGTATTTTTTTTTCTTGTTATTTTATAAGCACTTACGCTATTTCGTGGCTAGAATTATACTTATCGCAGTAAGGTGATGTTAATAAAGTTACTTTCAGTGTATGCAGGTCTTCATTATCAAGCAATACCAGTTTTTTTTTTACAACTATCTTATAACCGCGGCTTTGCCCGCATATAATTCGGCTTATAACAGAAAGACGTTATTGTGCTTCCATTGGGAACTGTATCCCGAGGTAAAAAGGCTAGCCTATTATATGATAATCCGGGCTATGGTCTACCTGTGTGCCCAAATTTTACCCAAATCAGTTCCGCTATTTCAGCGTAATAATTGAAGAACAAACAAACAAACAAATAAATAATCATCCGAACTTTTGCATTAATAACATTAGTAGGATAAAACATGCAATAAGTGACAAAAAAACCAGGGTTTTATCCGGAATGCCGTACATTAAGAATATAGTCGTTAAGGTCTAACCACTTAATATTCTGCTTAAAAAGGTAGGTAAATTGATATTTGCTCATCGCTGCGCTATTTGCAATCAGAATTAGAACACATACATACATATTATCAGGCCTGTTTCCCATTGGGGTAGACAGAGACTATGGATTTCCACCTACTACGATCCTGACACACCTCTTTTGCTTCATTCATTAAAAAAGAATTAAATTAAATCGTATTTCTTCGTTCATTTAGAATTAGAACACTAAATTTACAAATAATAATAATTTACCATGTATTTCGCATCTATGTCACTTTGTCAATAAAAGCAACAAGAGCTTTCATATTTTAAATATTCTTGCAAAAAAACGTTAAACAGCTGTTTAAATGTAAACACTTAACGATATTTCATGTCTTATTTGATACCTGTAAATAAAAAAATAAATGAGAAATTTGAAAGTCAACTCAACAGAGTTTATTCGATTAATAACTACGTAGGTATAAAAGATAGCTAAAACTATTAATACTTAGACTGAAAAATGTTGAGGGTACTACCTTCACTGGCGTCAGGCACATGAGCCAGACATTGACATCAGCTAACATGTTAATAATAAATAAATAAAATATTGATGTAACCATGCCTAACCAACTTCTTGTGTTTCAACAATTCCGTAGGAAAATTATACTTTTAAAACAGTCAGAACAGCCTCTTCCAATTTGCATGACCTGACTGATTTTTAGTTACTTTTTAAAATCCCTAATTGGCTTGGGTTTGACTGCCACCTCATCTTGTACACCTTTTTTTTTTTTTTTTCTTGTGGAAAATCCTCATGGACGCACTCCGCCCGGGGAAGGCGGAGCTAGTGTCGGACTCTTACCGACTAAAAACCACCACGGTGTTCCTCTACTGACCCTTGGCCAGGGGCGTGGGAAACTTTACTCGCCCAACCATCCCCGGCAGGTCCCGGCTCGCCACTAACAGGCGAGCCCCTTGGTACACGCTTGCCAAGCAAAAACATATTCACTCGAGCCTTGAAGACCACCAAAAGACTAATTCTCGTAATAAAAATAAAAAAACCCGCCGAATACATACCAGGCCCCTCAGAAAGTATTGCGAAAAAAAGTTTTTATATATGGGAGACTGGCCAGTTATAATGTTTTTCGAAAATATGATTATTTATAAGTAAAAATAAGTAAGTTCCAATTTCAAAATTTCCCTCCACATTTTTTGCGAGTTAATTCAAAGTATTGTGTCTCACTGAAATATGGATCTGCGCCGGGAACATTTTAGAGCTATGATTTTATACGATTTCAAGTGTCGCCTGAAACCGGATGAATCGTACGATAGACTTCAAATGGCATTCATGGATGAAGGCCCTTCCAAGGCAACCGTGTATCGTTGGTATAACGAATTCAAGCGCGGTCGACCAACTTTGGGGGATGACGAAAGAAGCGGTCGCCCTTTGACGGCTGTTACCGAAGAAAACGTGCTAGCAGTGAAAAATTTAATCCAAGACAATAGGCGAATTACATATCAGGAGATTCAACACATATTGAAGATTGGATCGGGGAGCGTTCACGAGATTCTACACAGCCATCTTCGCGTGAGGAGGATAGTATCACGCTGGGTGCCGCACAACCTCACCGATGCTCAGAAGCAGGCCCGGGTGGAATGGTGCCGTGATATGCTTAACAAATTTGAAGCAGGCTCGTCTCGGCGTGTTTACGACATCGTTACAGGTGATGAGTCCTGGATTTATCAATACGACCCAGAAACCAAGCGCCAGTCGACTGTTTGGGTGTTTCAAAATGAGCCAACGCCTACCAAAGTGAAGCGATCTAGAAGCGGGGGTAAGATTTTGATCGCTAGCTTTTTTAATTTGACTGGCCACTTGGTATCAATTCCCTTACGGGATCAAAGAAGCATTAATGCCGAATGGTATACTACCAAATGTTTGCCAGAAGTTTTCTCTGTTATAAGCAACAAGCGACCAAACACAGGGCTCCGCGGGCTACTGCTCCACCACGACAATGCACCTGCGCACACCGCACTCAAAACGAGGGACTTCCTGGACAGCACGCCAGTCAAACTCCTGGGTCACCCTCCTTACAGCCCTGATCTAGCACCGTGTGACTTCTTTTTATTCCCAAAAATAAAAAATCAGCTCAAAGGGATACAATTTTCGTCGCCGGAAGATGCGCTGGCTGCGTTCGAGCAGGCTGTAAACGAGGTGTCTGCGGCGGACTGGAAAAAGTGTTTTGAAAACTGGTTTAGGCGCATGAATCTTTGTATAGAGGCTGGTGGAAAGTACTTTGAAAAGATTTGATAAAAATATATGTACGTATAGAACAATTTTTTTTAGTTTCGCAAAACTTTCTGAGTGTCCCACGTAACCTCCTCCTTTTTTGAAGTCGGTTACAAACGTTCAAAATACCTATAGTTCCAAACTAAACTGTCAGGAGATTGAGATTTATAACATTGAGATTCATTTCGAACTTTATTTTGAACGTTTTTAAATACGAGAATTAGCCTTTATACTTTTTAACTTATTTATTTATTTTCCACAAAAAAATAATACATACATTTGGCAGATACTGTGTAGAACATAAACCAGTTTAGATTTTTCTATACACCGCTTGGTCCGTCGACATTCATTACAACAAGATGTGGGTGGGTGAACACGACGCATCGCGCTCGCTCGCCCCATGCAAAAATTCCCAAATACCCTCAACTAATTTATATTACTTTAATTTATATTATCTTTTTTTTTTTTGAATTATATTATAATTGGATTGCATTTTAATTTTGTTATTACTAACATAGTTTTTATGTAAATAATGTTACTAACCCTATGAGTCTTGGTTACTTGAATCAAATAAATAATAATAATAATAATTACTTCTCAATAGCAAATTGCTTACAAAAATACACCATGTTATTTTTTTCTTTATGTTTAAAAAAATAAAATAAGTCATAACTAACTAGTTTAACTTCTTCTTTGCTTGTTGTTGATCTGAAATCGGATGACGTGTTGCCTAAGTATACTGAAGTACTAACAGATGACGTATGAATGCTCGGAATTTCGGATATCTGAGAGTAGCTCCAACTTTGCCTCTATCCTACTTTACATACTAATGGTAGCCAGTACCTATTAATATTTATAAACATTGAGACGCAATTAGCTCTGACACTGACGTCTATCACAGATTTTCATTTCATGAGGGTGTAGATATCTCAGAATAAACCAGCATATACTTTCAAAACTTATTTAATATCCAAACTTATTATAATATAACTACCACAATATTCAGATAACCTAACGCAAGCGTCTATGTCTGCTCGGCGCCAACGCCCTGTCTGATTACTGGTAACTGAAATGAACCTGAAATGGAAACTGTATCAGTGTCTTCTTCTTTCTACTTAATGTTTTTATCTACTTGTTTCCGATGCGGGTTCTAGTTCTTGGCAGTGCATTGTACGGTGTTTTTCTTTTTCTGTTATTCGCCATTTCACATCCTAGTGTATTGAAGTCATGATAAAATAAATTTTAGACACCGACTTCCTAAACTGTTTCACACATATTATTTTATCATTTTTGATGTCTGTATTTACTTTTATTAAAGTTTATTTTACTTTTCTATTTTGAGTCGCATTAACAATACTACTACCGCTATCGCTTACTATCGCTTGTCTTTCTTTTGTTAATGCAGTAGCAATCCAGGATGATTTGCCGTCGTTCATTAGAGTTCCCTTCTTTATCTCTGAAGATCTTCACCAAATGATACTTTCTGAATACAAATGCTCGACTTGTTGATGAAAATGCCAAAATCGCTATATGTGTGCCAATGTATAACATTTGAGGAGTTCCCTCAATTCCACATGGATCCCATCATCAGAACTGGATTTTGATAAAAATGGGACCAATCTTTCTTTCAAATAAAAAAAAAGAATTTTCCAATACGGTTCATAAATGACGGAGTTCTGAGACAATAAACATAAAAAAAATACAATCGCATTGAGAAATTCCTCCTTTTTTAAAGTCGGTTAAAAACATGGAGTATTTGTCCCAAAGGTATTAACTATTTGAGTTGGATTCCCGAGTCGGGCAGTGTTAATGGATTTTTATGTAAGGAAATTTTTAGTAGCAGCCCCGAGGCTAGATTTGTGGCCATGGCAATAGTCTCGCCCCATGGGACTTTAACTTAACTAATGAAATGTGTTTTTACTAAACACCTCTGCCTACCCCTTAGGGGAATACTGACGTGATTTTATGATGATAATTTCTCTTCCTGCCAGCACGAGAAACCTAACATATTTTATTTGACCGAAAAAGCCCCACAAATCTACCGTTTCTCTTTTCGATTTTTATGTTAATATAAAACGTTCCAGACTGCGGCGAAGCAGAAAAAGAAGAAAACTAGTGAGGAGCGCAGAGCATACGAGACGAGCACGAAACGTTATCCACGCGCCGAACAACTCGGGGCCAGACTGTCCAGGGCTCGCGAGGCGGTACCACGAGTGCAACACCGCAGTAAGTTACAATCTTTACATTATGACTAGCGAACCTATACGTCGTCTTACCCGGAAAAGCAACGCCTCATGTAATTAAGATCGTCCCTGACGTTTAGGAGAACATCAGTGACATACCGACAGCAGCGCCAACTACCGGGTCCAATTGTGTTCTCAAAACATCCAGGAACCCATTAAAATATACACACAAAATTTTAACTAAATCAGTTTAGCCGTTTAGGAGGAGTTACGTGACAAACACACGTACAGAAGAATTATGTATATTAAGATAGTAATGATAATGTCATCCAAATGAGATGAGCCCGAAACGTAGTCCAAAATGCGAAACATTTCGGGGCCTGTTTTGGACTTTTTGGACGGAACGGACCATTTAAAATCCATTCCATTTAACACAGTGCCAGTGGTGAGTAAAAATTTTTGTTTTTAAGTATTCCTACGCTAGATAAGTTAATTTTATGTAATTCATAATTGAGTCGCAACATCACAATTAAATAGGTAACCTTAATTATCCGCTTGACTTGACACAATCATCTGATTTATTTTCTTTCTTTCTTTCTGTGAGATTTAGAGGCATCTCATCCGGCCGATTCTGCCAATAAGGTATCTAATGGAAGTTTTGTATCAACTTATACTCGTAAGCCATTGTTAAAGACCCATACATATCATACTTAATCAAAATGTTGATGGGCTACTGTGATATCATTGTGTACGCTATCAGTATAAGTTTCAAAAGATATTATATTATTATCTCATTGCCTCAGGCTAATGTTGGCACCGCTTAATCTGCTGACCAACAAGTGAAAGAGGCATGACGATACACAATGCTAAATAAATACAAATCATTGTTGAGGCGGCAATCTCTTTCTTTGAGGCCAATGACTGGTTCACCGCATATCGTTTGTAATGGCCTGAAGAAAGGACGAGTGTAAAATTTATTTCGAAAGAAAGCTAGTGTAAAACCCTGATTTGAAAATAGAATACTTTTCCAAACCAGGGTGATGTTGTAACCGTTCCATATTCCAATACAAAGTCATGGACGTGTAATATGGAACAGCAATTTTTTTTCGCGGTTTCAGGTTTGGTCCCATGGTAAAAGTTGTACGTTTTGATGAGTAGGTACATTCACCCCTGAAAAAGACCTCACTACTAATAATATTACACTGTGATATTTAGAACTGTAAAATTATTCGCCAAATTTTTAACCACGGAGCGCAGCTTTGGGGCCAAGTTTACCAACCAAATAATAAATGTTTAACGTCAATTGTTTTGTTTTTTATTACATTTGTTGTTTCACAAAAGTTAAAAAACAAAATACATTCTTCTAGGTTCTAAATTTTCACAGGCGTCTGGTGTTGTCCCTCACTTTGTTTTGTTGGTTCACTAGGCCCTGCCTCTTTGGTCTAGCGGTTGTAAGTGCGACTGCTGAGCGCGGGGTCCTGGGTCAATTACCGGGTCGGGCAAATTTTTATTGGGTCGTTTCATTATGAAATCCTCAGTAGCAACCTAGTCTGGATTTGTGCCCGGCTAATGGAAATAGGAAAAAAATAATTAAAAAAAAATAATGAAGTAATGCTCCTATTACATGGGACTGATAACATAATGACGAAATGTGGGTGTACTATACGCCTTTGCCTTCCCCTCAGGGGAAATACAGGCGTGATGTTATGTACTAAGCTCTTAATAATATGCTATTGTGGTGTATTAATACTGTACTTAGAACGACATTTCCTGGACGATCAATACCTCGATGTCTTTTAGTGTTGCATAAAAATCGACTATTGATCTATCGATAGTCCCCCCCTGAAATCAGTCATACTATCGATCAGATATCGATAGTATCGATAGTATTGCATGATTTCGAACAATCGATATTATCGATACTATCGTAACAATAGTTAGATACTATCGATAGTATAAATGATTAGGGGTTTTTCGATACTATCGATAGACAATCGATAGTCTATCGATTGTTAGGCAACACTAATGTCTTTTCCTCAAAGGTTTACTTCTTCGATAAGTCGTTACCTCGAACGGTCAATACTTCGAACGCTTATAGCCCCGATGAGTTTTTACTTCGATAGCACGTTACATCGATCGTTTTTACCTCAAAAATACTTTACCTCGCTAGTTCGTTTTCTCTAAATTAATAATAACAGAATTAATAGCTAGTCTGAGATCATTAATAAAAAAGTGCTAAACCAATATTATATTATTAAATTACTAAAGTCTTTACTAATATGTTACTAATTGCAGATTATATTTTAAATTAGTTACTAATAACCCATAAACGAGTTATTTGTTAAATTGATCGTATCCATAAAGCATAGATTACAACATAACAGCTATCATAATTAACTTTTTACATCTACGATCGATGTAACGTGCTATCGAAGTAAAAACCTATCGAATTTACAAGCGTTCAAAGTATTGACTTTTCGAGGTAACGACCCATCGAAGTAAACGTTCGAGGAAAAGACATCGAGGTATTGTTGGCATTAAACCCGCTATTTTGTGTCTGGTCGTGCCGTCACGAGTCACGATAAAAGAAGTGTACAATATTCCTAAACTTAGTGATACTGCTCGTACATGTATAATTGTATATGTTATCTACGTAACGTAGCTAGTTACACTATAACACGTTTACATTCCTCAATCGTATTCACGTACGTACATACAGCATTAGTAAAATTATTATAATAATGTAGCATTATTGAGGGTGAGGGTAACTTTGATAAATAATTGGCCAGTTCTGTTACAAGTTGATGTTGTGACACAATTATTATTTAATTAGAGACCTACCTACATAATTACACCATCACAAATCTTGTTTATTTGGTTAGAATGTTTACCTATTGTTTGAATTTGTAGGACATAGATAGATTTGCATGCTTCGTCATATGTGTAATTTTAAGATAAAAGTAAACTTCTCATAAAAGCAAACTTATTGTTATTATTGAGAATAAAGATACTTTAAACCTAAACGTACCCATATTACTTGTCACCAGCCGTGTCCTGGGCCTCTCCGGGACGCCCGTGCAGAGCAGTGCGCGGTGTACGACAGAAGACCTTTCCGCGGCCGGTTCTACACCTGGGTGCCTTATGTTGATGGTAAGTGGACATTTTATAACGTTATAAGCCGCCTCAAACACGAAGTCAGGTGTTTGAAATCTCTTAAAGAATAAATTATTACGTAGATAAGTCCTCATTTCTTCAAACCCATTTCAACTCTGAGTCATTAATTTTGCAACAACCCTATAGGTCTCACAAAAAATATGTATTTAGCCACCATTAACCGCGCATCAATGATAACAAAAACCATTACTAGTAGAACTCTGCGGAACTGACTTAGCATGAAAGATTCATACAAGACAAGCTCTGCCAATACTGGTTAGAATATACAACAATATATAGATAAATATGCAACTATATGTAAGAAACAATGTATACAAGAGTCAGTAGGTTTTAGTTATCCCAAAGAAAACTGCTTGTCCCCTTAGTTTTATGCTGTTGGTCTTTATTCTAAGTTCTATTATAAAAGAAAAATTATATTATTATGATAGGTAGGTACTTCGCATTTAGCAACTGTTAACAAAATATAACTAAAATCATAGACAAAATGTGTTATATTTCTATGACTAAAATGATTTTGCAAATATTAACTTTTTCTACGTAAGTACAACACTACCTTCAAAATTGATATTAAATACCCATCTTTTTTATTTCAGGCGACTCGCCATGCACACTGAACTGTCGGCCGCGAGGGCAGCAGTTCTACGCATCCTTGGCGTTAGTGGTTGATGGTACGCCCTGCACCAAGCCAGGGTTCAGAGCCATCTGTGTTCAAGGAGATTGCAAGGTAAGTGTTGTTTATTAGTCAAATAAAAGAAATGTCTTAAACTGTACATAATAAAAAATAATACAGTCAATTATTATTAAGTTTCGACCATGATTAAAACGATTTAAAACTGTGTCTATTGTCAAAATATACATATAAAATAGGTGTTTAAGCCCCGCTTAGGATAAACAATTAATAAACCCAATTTTTATAACGGTGGCGTGGAATAAGCCGAGTTTAAAAAACTATCACATAAATGGGGCTGTAACAGCGCCATCTATCGGCCAGTAGTATTAGTTTATTTACGAACTACGTTAATGACATGGCTGGTAAGGTCGCTGGCCGTTGTTTGCTTCCATACAGCGCCATCTCTTGCTGAATAGAAAAATATAAAAGCTTTTATTTTTATTCATAGATGTTCTAAAATTATAATATAATTTATTCTTGCTTGTTAAATACCATTTAAATTTTTTCAAGTGATGCTAGCAGTGTTGTTTGGGAATTATTTGTATTCACAACACCCACAGTGTATTTGTGATCAATTTTATTGAATAGGATGTATTGCTTTAAAGGGGCGGTTGTTTGAACTTTGAATCACTTACAAAAACCAGACATCGGCGGTTACAAAAAAACAATTTGAGCTCTGAAAAATACACATACTTTGTTTTTCTAGATAATGTGGAAAATTACATTCAATCTTACAAGATTTACAAAAAAAACGTTGCCCAATACTGGGATTTCTTCTATACCATGGGAACATTTACAAACACATACCTCACATGCACAAACACCCAGACCCGGAACAATTATTTGTAGATCACACAAATATTTGTTCTGAGTGGGAATCGAACCCACGACCCTTATAGCACAGAACCCGATCCCTCAGACACTGCGGCAATCGTGTTACCATATCATAATCATCTATGTAATGAATAAAAACAGTAAAGTTATTCATTAAATTTTTATGTCACTACAGTCGACCGCACGGCGGTGGTAACAGTTTGACCATGACAGGGGGACTACTCCCGTTCGACGATATCCGATAAATCGTACGATTCATCGCACAATTTGCTACTCCGGTCAACCATCGTTCCCTTATCGCATGCGATGATCGTGTTTTGACGTTTATTTTTCTCATCTCCGGTAAATTGTATACGACTATGAACCGTAGTCTATCTTAATTGTGCTTTTTTATGTGCCTATCTTTATTATGTTTAAGTATCAGTCGGAACGAAAGTTCGTACTTCGTTTGTCGTTCGTAAGTATATTACAATGTACTCTGTGCGTAAAACGCGAGTAGACCTACAGGATCTTTATTTCGTACGCAGTAAGGGCGGTTTCCATAATTCAAGTGTACCACTCATGTAAAGGCGACTGTACAACATGGAACAAGGCAATCTGTTCTTGGGCATTTTCTACCAAACAACCTAAGGATGATCTACTATAAATACAACGTGTATCAGAAATGCGTAGTCATATTTGAAGAGCTATTTAGGGGATGCTATCGAACAACTTTTCTATGGGACCAACCCTGAAATTGTGAAAAAAAAACAGCTTTTCTTTCTAAATCATCGATGTCGCTCGACAAAATGTAAGGATCAGCTGATTTTTATCGCGATTTCAGGGTTGATCCCATAGTAAAAGTTTTTCGATAGCATCCCCTAAATAGCTCTTCAAATATGACCACGCATTTCTGATACACGTTGTATAAATATTTCTAAGAGCTACACTAGTGTACTTAAACAAACACCAATTACACGCACTTACTTGTACCTATGTATGTACTAGCAATCAGCATGCATGTCGGAATGTCCCACGGGGCGCATATTCGTGTACCGCGTGGTCCTGACTTCTTATCCCGTGCCGGTAACATACCCGCCGGCACTGATCTATAATTTATTTTGTAGCTACACACATGCAACGCTTGTGCATTCTAGAATTAAATAAGTCAGGTGCATATTTTATACCGATCTAAGGCTAAGGAAGCAGAATTTGATTATCACTTACTTTAAAGGTTAAGCAAAACATCGTGAAGGCTAGGGTGCCTATACACACCTGAGCGGCTCCGAATTATTGAGTCCGACCGAATTTCATTTTCGGTTTTTAGCCATTTTCGGCCAAAATTATCATTTTCGGAAATTTACGTTTTCAGCCGATTTTTTTTATTACCGGATGTGATCTACGTGGTCGTGAAATCTACTATTAGTTCAACGGGTCAACTTTAAGCAGATAGATCCAGAATGTATAAAAAGAAAATTGCTTTTCCTTGCATATCAAATTTTTGTATGTTTAAAATTTTAAAAATTATGTACGACCATTTAATCATCATGTGGCGATGCTTGTGGGAGGCCCATGTCCAGCAGTGGACGTCTTTCGGCTGAAATGATGATGATGATGATTATGATTTAATGTGTACTTCCTTTTAAAGGGTGAATGTACAGTTGAGGACCGAAAACGTTCGTCCTAAATATAAAATCTAAGAAAACGGACTTTACCTCCATCTAAAAACAGTAAAAACGTGGGACATTTCTAGAAAGGTACATACAGATACAAATAGGAACACACACAATAATCCGTACAGAAATAATGTAGACGGTACGGTAAATTACCCAGTCGATATTTATTTTGTAATGACTGGAATACAAAGCCAAAACTACATAATTAAACAACTTACTCAAACATTTGTATAATCAGTCATAAAACTGGTTGAACAGACTTTTCCCTCAGGCTTCACTAAAACAATGGCTAATTAGTGCCTGCTATAACGAGAAGTAAGTAAACTTAACTTGGAACAACTTGTAGGCTCAAGTTATTCTCACAGTGAATAGAAAGATGATCCTTTTTAGTAAACTTCCTAATAATTCTGTAGGTACTGATATCTTTAGCACTCCTCAAAAGGAAATGTTCTATTTAGGTGTGTTTGGATAAAGAATGTTTCGTGTGGTGCCGGACGAAAATAATTGCACCACCCTATCTCTTCTCATGTGTGTCGTAAAAAGCGACTAAGGGATTCACCAGAGGATGGGCAGCAGCGTTCTATGAGTATTTAACCAACCAACTGCGATCGCTAACCCGCAAACTGCTTGGGGGAGGCCTATGTCCAGCAGTGGACGTCTTTCGGCTGAAATGATGATGATGATGATGGATAAAGAATCGATAGACAAAAAACCAATAACACCACACTATCTCTTCTCATGGGTGTCGTAAAAAGCGACTCCAGAGGATGGGCAGCAGCGTTCTCTGAGTATTTAACCAACCAATTGCGATCGACAACCCGCCTGCCAAGCGTGGCGATTATGGCATATCGCTCTCTTTGCGGGAGGCGTATGTCCAGCAGTGGACGTCTTTCAGCTGAAATGATGAATGATTATGATGATGCGGTGAAAAACTGTGTTGGGGAATAAATAGTTTGAAGAATTTTGAGTAGTAGTAGAACTCCTTATGAAGGAGTTCTTCCGGGGAAGTATTACCAACATCACCGTACCGATTTCTGCCGCCAAACAATGATGCTTGCATTGCTGTGTTCCGATGTGAAAGGTATGGTATTACGGGTGCCGGTGAAATTAAATCACATGAGACTTTCCATCTTTATGTCTCAGTTTGCGAATGCGACTTGCAATATCATTTAGGCAACAACCTAGGTGGTATCGCAGTTGCTATGGGAAAAGGTAACCGTTCAGCTTTGAGCTCGTTTCGCCATCCTATACCATAAAAATAAAAGTGAATCAAATTAACTTTTTTTTTTTCAACACACTTGCTCGTAAAGTGGCTCTTATTGTCTGTCTACAATATGTTTACATTTTTTCCTCGCAAGTGTGTTGAAAAACGTCGCATGAAACGCGTGAGCATTGGCCATTATACTCTCAGCTCCATAACGCCCTCGTCTTCGGCTCGGGCTGCAATCGAACCTCGAGTATAATGGACAACTTGGCTCACTTGTATCGTACTATTATTTCTAAAATTCTACATTTGTTTTAGGTTTCACGTTACGAGGATAGTTATACATATACCCACAGAAATAGATAGATAAAATGGATGTAATCACAATTTTACTTACTATTCATGCGTGGTAACTTTCGGACAAACCACGCCTCCTATGTTAACGTCATTAATAAAATAAAAACTTTGATCAAATTTACTTTACAGCTTTTTTTTCTGCAGTTAGAAACAGCGCAATAAGGCATTTTTGCGTGTTTTTGTTACAGTATTTACAGAAACAAGTCAAGGCGTACTGAGAAATGTTTTCAAATGCCCTGCATTATGGTGCAGAGTGCTGGCACGCGCGCCCCGGCCACTTTTTCATTCTATATATTTCTGTGCATATACCTATATTATTTTTAATCCACCAAGTAACATATAACATTCTCGAGCCAGAAATCAAAATATTTACTCCTAGTTATCGACCACGGTACGTTCTTGAAACTTGAGATTATATTATTGCGCTATTTATCCCATGCGAAAGTTTTCAGAAACCGTCTTTCTCTGAAAATCTTGGATTATTGATTATTCGAAAGGTTCACGAAGCGTATCATCAAATTACAACTCTAAACACATAGAGATAGTAATAAAATAAAGACGCGGCATTTTCTGACGCAATCAAATACATCTGTCATAAATGTACATTTAATATGAATTATGTTTAAATCTGCCCAGCTTTCAATACATGTGGCGTTAAGATGGGATTTGGCCGAGGTTACAGATTAGGTACCCACCACTGACGTCATATGCTGATTACTTTGGCATCCTAATGTAAAAATCTGTCTATCGGGAAATGATTGCACCGATATTTTTGCTTAACTGAGGATGTATGAAGAAATGCCATCATCCTCCGCGCCTTTTCTCAACTTTACTATATTAGGGTCGCCTTCCAGTCTAACCAGATGTGGCTGCCATCCAACCCCCGCCACCCAATTACTGGACAATACTGACATTGGGACCTTACACCCAGTTGTCAGACTTCCAGACTTCTGAATACCCGTAATGACTGGCATAGATTTTTGTACGACAAGTCGGGACCGACCGCTTCACGTGCTCTCCGAGGCACGGAGGGGTCTCGATGTATAGAAAGAAAGAAAGAAATTTTTTATTTCAGTCTCGGTACAGGCGAGAAAAAAAAAACTAAAAATAGTATATTAACAATAAACTTAAAATTTACATGCCTGTATGAGACTAAAAAGGCCCCGGTCTCAGCATATGCTACAACACCGAAATGTTGCAGCGCTGGTTTTCGGATGGGTACCGATAGTGAGGCCGCGGGTAAAAACGAGCAAATAAATATAATTACAGTAAACCTAAATATAATACTATAATATTGTATACCTATGAGACAAATGTGACAATTAGTATTAGGTAATGCTTTAAACATCATTTAACGTGTGCCAGGTGTGCCTCCACCTTTAGATCCGCATCATTTGTCCATGACATGACAAACGAAGCGACGCCACGCCAATGCGCAAAAGGCAGGGTTCCAAGACAGGCATCTTAATTTTTAATATGTCAGAGGAGTAAACATAGGTGATTTAACCAAAGACATTTCTACACACGGATTTAACTATGAGTAAACAAGTTCTAACAAAATAATAAAAAACAACAATAACATTATATACCAAATACAGCACAAAGTTCATAGTTCATATAGTGAAAGGGTCACCCATCTACAGAATGACCCTGGCAAACGCAGCTTAACCTTGCAGATCATATAATTCACGCGGTTTTTATTCGCTACGAGCTCCTCGATCTCTAAAGAAATGTATCAATTATTTATCGCCTTGCAAAAATGAAGGGTAATTAGGTTACCTCCTCGAAAAAAAAATAAGGTATATCCATTTGTGATATGATCAGTCTACCTATGTCAAATGTCAATACTTGCTAAAAAAATCTGTGATGGATGTATATGTGTAAGGCAGCGGTAGTCGTATAGGTATCAGAACTAAATAGTGAAAATGATAATAAATAAGGAACAGAAAAATACATCATCAGCTCAGCCTATCGTAGTCCACTGCTGGACATAGGCCTCTCCCAAGCTGCGCCACAGCACTCGGTCCTTTGCCTTCCGCATCCAGTCCCCCCCAGCCACGTTCTTCAGGTCGTCGGTCCACCTGGTGGGGAGGCACCCTACGCTGCGTTTGCCAAGATTCGCGGTCTCCACTTAAGGACTCGTCTGCTCCAGCGGCCATCGGTCCTTCGACAGACATGGCCAGCCCACTGCCACTTCAAATTACTGATCCTACAAGCTATGTCGGTTCTTCTCGGGTTTATCTCGTTACGGATTTAATCCTTCAAAGAAACTCCAAGCATAGCTCGCTCCATAGCTCGCTGAGCGACTTTGAATTTGTGGAGTAGCCCAACTGTCAGTGTCCACGTCATCAAAATCTTAGCTCGGCTTCAGCTCGTCAGCAAAATATTCTAGTCAAAGATATTCTAAGGACCAGTACATACTTAATGTCCGCAGGCCAATGCAGGTATCGTAAAATCTGGCCACACTTGAACGTAGGGGCCGCGGGCTCTAACGGTACAAAAGATCGGTTGCTATTGTTCTGACAGTAATTGTTGTCGATTGCCCACCGACTACACAACACCAGTTTCAGCTGACCCTTACTTACCCTCTCATTCCTACAAATTCACGGCACATTTCCCAAACGAAGGTGTCTCGATCACTGGTGTTGTAAATCTTGTGCATATTAAAGGTTTTGATCGTGTCTCTTTTGAATTTAAACTAAATGATATTTCTGTAAGTTATGAGGCCGTAACTTTGAAGTAGGGTTCAGATATAATGCCAAATCTTTAACTGAGGAGACAAGTTCTTGAAATTGGTGAGATATGCACATTTCTTAAGACCTTTAAGTACGGCTGGAGGACTGGAAATACAAAACAATGGTGATTTATTTACGCGTGCAAGGCATCACATTTCAGTTATGACATCATAGCATACCATAGCAACTGTGTGACATAGGGTGCCATAGCTCGTGATCTTTACCATGACAAATATACGTTAGTCATAGCAAACTGAACTGAGTACATGTCAAAGCTAAAGTTCGGTAATGAGCCACAGATGGACGCAAACTTATCGACTAGTTTGACTCACTTCGATGGCACCCAGAGTGTTCCGGAGCATTTAATTGCTTGGTTTCCTACAGCCTACTTACTTTGTATGACTAACATAAACAATATTGCTAAATATAGGTACTGATTTCTACTTGGTTACAAAAATGCTAATTAACATGGCATGCCTTCTGGTAATAAAACTGCTGATGATAATGTCGGATATTAAAGAAAAAGTAAAAATGCCTAGAAATCTAAACCCGAGGATCGGGTTTAAGCTCTAGGAGAGTTCGCAAGACAGGGTAATGCAATAGCATCGCAAGTAGATGACAAAATTAGTGCCTAACTACTACATAGTAAAACGACAGCAGAGAATACATGGATGATTTCGATATCCAACGCTGTTGATTTTGAAGACAGCTTTGATCAGATATTGATATTAATGGCAATGGAAATGCAATATTCAATATTATCGTAAGATTGCATGGTAGATCGCCTGCAGCAGTATTTGCTTTGCATAGAACGACAAATTAATTGTACAGTAATGACAAGCCGGCTCTGCTTGATGCTGGTACGACTTGTTAGTCGATTTCTATCGGTTGGCTATTACCAATCGGTCGGTATACTAACTACTACTTGTTTTGAGTGAGCAATTCCCCTTTTAATGTAGGGTTTTATATCGATGTTGTGGTAGAAATGCAGTTGCGATACCTGCTTTTTAATACACCTTTAGTTGAAAGATAAATTTTAGGGTCTTACTTCATGTTGATTTTGTATTTCTCTATTAGATACTGTCATGGGTGTATATTTCGACATATCATATTCCGCTTGTTTTCCAAGAATGTATAAATTTACACTAGCTCAATCTATTTCAATAAAGACTACATCTGACATTAATTTGCTTACACAATTGGTTTCAGCGTAGTAAAAAAAACATTTGTTAATTACTCATACTTGCTTAACAGTTTGTTTATTACTGAGTCAACATTTGTTTACTTAAACGAGTATGGTTCTTATAAAAAATGTTTTGTAAGCCTACACGTGGTATTGGTAGTATTAAAATAAACTGACACGTTGATATCCAGATGTTTGTTCAAACCAAAGCTTCCTTGAGAAAGTCGCTCTTAGATTATGTTGCGGAAACTGAGAAATTGTGCCAACAACAACTGCCATATAATTTGTCAGATCGTCAGGCGACCAGATAAAAGTGGGCTCATGCATAATTGAAAGTGCTGCTAGAAACACCGACTACTTATCTCTGCAGTGGTGTAGGCGAGCAAATCGCTGCGATGGCAGGGTGCGTTTAAAACAAGCGTTTGCTTCTCACTTGCTCTGTTTATAGAGTAAGAGTTAGAACAGAGAACATATAGAACAATCTGCACAATCTTAATAATCATAATACTGACGTCACATAACATTGACAGATTTCCTTTCATCCAGGTTGACCTAGCCCCGTTGATTGACCTTCACTAAATTAATATCCTAACTGGCACAGGCATGACGTGATACAGCCAGCTCTATCGTTACCATTGTTAGCACTAGAACATAAATTAATTAATGGTATCTCCTCCCGTGTCACATGCGGTCTACTTGACACGCGTCAATGGCTGATTCTAGGAAGATAGGTCATAACCCAACAAAGGAAATGTACACTATTAAGGACACATTTTTCTTTTTTTTTTTGACTCCTGGCTCAGTACGCCAGTGCTTTAGTCACTAAGCTACCGTGAACACTGCTCGTGGTAACAAAATTCTCATCCACTTGGTACATCTTTGGGTGACGTCAGCGATATCTTATTTCTTAATATGTTTTGTTTCTTAATAAGATATCGCTGACGTCACAAGATGTACCAAGTGGATGAGAATTTCGTTACCACGAGCAGTGTTCACGGTAGCTTAGTGACTAAAGCACTGGCGTACTGAGCCAGGAGTCGCACGTTCGAATCCTGCTCGTGAGCGATTTTTTCTTTCCACAATTTAAATCGTTACACATTTTTCATTTGTTATGGTTGACATGTAGGTTGGCTATTGGCATTAATATTTATTTATAGGATCTGAGATGAAAAATTGCGTATATAGCTGAATTATGGAGAGTTTGTGTTTGTTTTTGTTTGTTTTTTTTTTTCGTTTGTTTGTTTTTTTTTTGTTTGTTTGTTTGTTTTTTTGTTTCATAAGATACGTTTGAAATTATTTAGGTCCTGCAACGTCAGATTTAGCATTTTTTAAAGTAGCATGTTGGTTTTCTGTACCTACTTAACAGAAAATCCATCCCACTGTACAGTCAACAAATCGGAATCATGACCCACGATAAGCTTAATATTCTACAGACATTCTAATACAATTAGGTTGAATTTCGCTTAAACAGATATTTCCCTGGCAACTGACTTGTTATCAATTTTGTTAGCTATTGACAGTTACAGCTAGTTTACCAATAAAATTATTTTTCTAATTTTATTCTTGATGTTTAACTCCAAATATTGTTATTTATTTATTTATCATTTATGGCGTGAAATATGGTACAGAGGATATTATAAATTAAATGAATTTTCCACACTCGGACGAATAAAAAAGGCGGACGGAATCTAGCTAAACAAAGACTGAAGCACTTAATTTTTTCCTGAACCCACTATAATTTCGAAAGCATTTTAACACACCATATTTATACTGTTATTTTATTTATGACACTACAACAATGACTACCGTCACACTAGATTTTTTGCGTAATCGCGGCTTTTTGGCATACTATACTTTTAAGCGATCCGGCTTGCTATGGATGCTTCACCTATTGAATAGCGAGATTCCGTCTGCCTTTTTTATTCGTCCAAGGTTCCACATATTAAGAGTATTGTTTGACACCTTTTCATACTTGACATTATATTTGTAATTTTTATTTTTATTTTATTAATGGTCTGTAATCGAAAAAGTTTGTATAGGTTTCTTAAAAAATATAGTTGTTTGTAGGAAAACCACGTGAAACGACAGCTAATTCGAAATTCAAAACATAATTCCTGCTTAATAAAAAACATAATTTCCAATCCAATTATAAATCTATTGCATTGATAACAAAGCTCAAAACGGCACAGACCTCTGACTCGTTTTAATGTAGTTTCTGTAATATTCAAAATGTCCTAAGTGCAGCATAGAAGAAAACCTTACTGTCTTGACGATTTCAAACGAATTATCAGCTGAGTGGGTCATGATTCCGATTTGTTGACTGTACCTGCTTACGTAGCATTTTATTACAAAAAAAAATATTCAGTCCCTTTAGATGCCTCACTCAACATCAATCATGTTTTAATGACATCATTCACTATATGATATGTAAAACACAGATTGTCGTATATCAAATAATTATTATCTACCTTGAGAAGCCCCATAGCGAATAGATTACTATAACATTGCCGTGACGTCAACACCATCATTGTCAAGGGCAAAATATCGTATCGCAAAGAATTATATAAAATTTACCAAAATAAGGCAACGTGGATTCCGACTTGCTTGGATCGTTTGTGCTGCAACATCCACTAATCCTCTTTCCTCTACCAGTTCTCACGAAAAACTCACCATATCATAGTTACTATAAGCGCGAGCTACAAGTACTACGTCCAGCGGTGCCAGATTACTGTAAGATCTCACTAATTGCAAACTTACTTCGGAATCCGCGGTGAAAATACTTCGATCAACTATTGTTAATCTAAGTGATAAGCAGTAATAGAAAAACGAAAAAAATAAAATAAACTGTTTTGTCAGGAACGAAGAAAGAGAGAGCGCGCAGTATTCGTACATGCCTGCTCATAACACAAAATACTTACTTGACGTTACATTTTCTTTCGAATCAAATACCGCAAGCCGCGTCGTCATTCCAAAAGGTTTTAGTGCGGATATAGAAATTAGTTTGCCTGTGAGATGTGAGATATTACAGAATTGCACCGCTGCTCTTTCCGACAACGATTCGACTTTAAAAAGTTGAATGTAGTAAAAAGCACGAATAGATTAAGAGTTAGAGTAGTTAATCACGGCTGAAAGCGATAAAAGGTGAACGGTAACGATGATGATGATAATGTTTCATTATATTGACCTTAAATGGGATAAAAACAGGAAGATGATGTGCTTTAACAACGACTTTTCAGATATCAGGGCCTTACTCCCGACTGGTTCGAGCTCTGAACCAAATCAAGCTAATGTCAATTCCTAGAAAAATGCAGTATGAATTGTTCGAGTTCAAATTCGATTGATACAGCACTCGATCCAGGTGGAAGTAAGGCCCCAGATCTAAGAGCTTTGTTTGTTGTTTTTATGCATAGCCTAAGATAATGTATCATAAAATTCTATCTTATTATGAAAACCAGTGAAAGCATGATGGAACAACAAAATAATCCTCAGCCTAAGAATAGAACCCCCGAAATACTAGCTGTAAAGGCCGAGTAAGGGATTATAACAGGTGGATGAGCCGGGATGTGGTAATTATAGCAATTTCCTACCATGGCTGGCCTTTGTAGCTTACAATGAGAAGGGCACTAAATTTAGCAGTATGCATAAATCTATTTAACATAAAACATGTAATTATACTGTAGCCTTTGTACATCTTACTAATACATTATAAATGCGAAAGTATTGATGCTTGTTTCTCCTTGAATAACGCTGAAATGGCTGAACGGATTTGGATGAAATTTAGCACACAGTTAGACCATGTTCTGGATTAAGATATAGGATACTCTTTACTAGCATATGCCATGGTAGCGAAGCGGCGAGTATCGGCTACGTAACATAACATAATTAGCCCATTACTGTCCCACTGCTGGGCATGGGACTCTTCTCAGTATGAGAAGGTTAAGGCCTTAGTCCACCACGCTGGCCTAACTTGATTATCACTTGCTTTAAGGCTAAAGAAAAGAATGGTGAGGAAACCTGCACATCTGAGAGTGCTCTATACAGTTCTCGATGGTGTGTGTAGTCCATCAGTATTGGGTAGATTGATATTAATTACCTGTACTGTGAAAGAAAGATAGGTCTGGCCTAAGATAAAAGATAAGATAATAAGATTTACTAACTGTGAAGATTTGTAAATGGCACAGGATTACCCATTTTCAGCATTATATAGATTCTGTTAGACTGTAAATCTTCCTAACTTTAAATAAATAAATAAAACAAGGGAGATGTGCCAAGTTGAAACAAAGCTTGACGCTTAGACATGCGCAAAATTATCACATCGCCGACGGAACGCCCACAGATTAAAGCAGTGCATGCCCACTTTACGTATGTATACAATTGGTCGGTTTACTATCGTTGCGTGCTTTTTAATGGGTGTGATAAAATATGATTGTGTGCACCATACTATTTGTTTTTGTTTCTGTGTTTGTAAAATAAGTGGGAAAAGAGCGACGTCACCTAAACAGGCACAATTATGCATTTAAGGTATATCTCCATTGGTAATGAAATCTATGGGTATGACCTATTGTAATATGTATATTGTATATGTATATTGTATTGGAGATTCGCAGGAGAACGAAAGTGACCGACATAGCCCGAAGAATTGCCAATCTTAAGTGGCTGTGGGCGGGGCATATTGCTCGCAGAACGGATGGCCGATGGGGCAGTAAAGTTCTGGAGTGGCGACCGCGTACTGGAAAGCGCAGCGTGGGTAGTACAACCTGCTAAAGGTTGCGGGTATCCGCTGGATGCAGAAGGCGCAGGACCGGTCGTTGTGACGATGCTTGGAGGAGGCCTATGTCCAGTAGTGGACGTCTTTCGACTGAAATGATGATGAATGATGACCTATTGTAATAATAATTCAAGTGTGTACCTATAATTTAGTTTATTAAGCTTTATTATCAGCCCGTATACGTCTAGCCGTATTCTGAACATGGTCCTCTGCATGACCAGTATTAGGCTGACACTACTAAGGCGGAGGAAAGCGGAGTGGATACAGGCACGGGAACCGTTGGGATGTACTGGCAGAGGACTCTTGGGAATCGTGGGCGCTAAGAGTGAGGGACTTAAGGCGTCCATTTTGCGTCCCTAGGGAGGACAATAGCACGTGGTGGTCGCGTGCTGCTGTGGGGAACATTGATCTTCCCAGACGTGCCAAAGAGAGGCACTGGCTCGGTCCACATTAGTTCTCGGAGCTCCTCTATTTTGTGCTGAGGACGGCCACCGTGTGTTTTTAGTCGGTAGGAGTCTGATATCCCCTCCGCCTTTCTTAGTCGAAGGTAGAGGTCGAAGGGTATCCATTTCTCCATGAGAATTTCCATTCGAAAAAAAAAAATGGCATTTTATGCAATCATTTAATAATTTTATTTTTTATGCTGAGATGGGGGCCTTTTTTAGTCTTATACAGGCATGTCAATTTTAAGTTTATTGTTAGTATGTTATTTTTAGGTTTTTTTTCTCTCGCCTGTACCGAGACTGAAGTAAAAAAAATCTTTCTTTCTTTCTTTCTATCAATTATTCAGACTTTAACAAGTTCATTCAGGAATGTAAAGTATCTATAATAATCCATTACATAGAGTGATTTAATCTCTATCACACACGCGATGTTATGTATTCAATTATTTGCCCATAACAACTGCAATACTACCTAGGCTGTTGCCAATGGTACCGCAAGTCGCGTTCGCCAAACTGAGACATGAAGATGGAAAGTATCATGTGATTGTAATTTCACCGGTACCCGTGCCCTTCAGACCGAAACACAGTAATGCAAGTATCACCGGTTTTCGGCACAAATTGGTACATACGGTGGTAGTACTTCTCCGGAAAAGCTCTTTCACAAGGAGCTCATAAAGACTATATTGCAAAACATTTATTTCTAAACGTTTATAAAAACTATTAACATTTATTCTGAACTGTGGTTCAAACCCTAATAACAGAATAGATACACTTAACTGTAATTCCGTCTAGTAATTTAGTTAGCGCCAATTTTATGGCTAGTCAGTTAAATAAATCTTAACCTATTACTCTTGTCTGTCAGTTACGTAAATCTTAATCAAGCACACTCAAAGATTGTTTTGTCTGCATGTTATATAAAAAAATTACTAAATTTTTAAAATAAGTTTTGTTAAAAATTATATTATTTTTCAAGACAAACTTTTATAAGATATGGATTTGGACATTCATCAAAGGAATCCCGTTGTCTACCTTCCATATCTATCATCAGATCAGCACGCTATCACTATAATATTTTATTATCATCGGGAGACATCGGGTTTAATTATAATGTGTCGATTCTGATAAACCTTCCAAGATTTGTCCCAAAAATACTAACGCACCAACAAGTGAAGTTAAATAAAAGCTTGTAAATACATGGCTACGGTGGCTCCATGCAGTTATTTTTTCAAAGGCCTGACCAAAAGAAATAATGAAAAATTGAGACAGTGACCTTTTGAGGTCATAATATTTTTAAGATATCATATCACCTTTCTGTTCTAGCATAACGCCCACATTAAAGTTAAATTTTCAACCTTTTAGTCTTAAAAGTTAGGATCTAATTAACAAACTAGGTGGATACGAAACTTTTTTAATTAACAAGGTTATTTAGGCATCAGATAAAAAATTTGGCCTCTTAATTAGTTATAAATTTAAAAGTTTTACAACAAAAACAGTCAATTATTAAAAGCTTTCGATTCCGATGAATTATCGTGCGTAATTGTTTTGTATCAAGACTAGATTTACAACGAATATTCGGTTATTCGGCGTATTCGATAAATTTTTGATATTCAGCTCAATACCGATTACTTATAAACATGAGTGAAAAATAACAAAAGCACAGTAAATAAGTCATGTAACTTTTATTAATGCTAAATTTACATTGCTATAATAAAACAAAGTTTAACCGGATTAAATCGAAACGATTTTAATTAATAATATTGTACGGTAGATTAAAATAATTTTTTAGAAATATTTGTAACGACGCTTGTCATCTTAGTCTACCTGCGACCACGAAATGCTGCAAAGCTTTCGAAACGTCAGGGAAACCAATTTAAATAATATACGCGATTTAATCCGGTTAAACTTTGTTTTATTATAATGTGTAGTGATCGCGAAAACCTAAGAAGTTATTATACATTGCTAGTTCGAGAAAGCGCAATTTTTCGCTTTATGTACCTCCACAAGAAATGTTCATATCACATAGTTTGCACTGCACATTACGCGAAACTTTGTCATTTTCTTCAAAGTAAATTCAAAGTTGTGGCGCAACTTGGGAGAGGCCTATGTCCAGCAGTGGACTGCGATAGGCTGAGTTGATGATGATGAAATCCAAACTGAAGATCTTTAAAAAAAACCTATTGCAAATAAAACAACTTAAAATATTTGTTTACATCGCGTAAATAGGCACCTGCAGAAACACATAACACTATCAAGAATTAACGCGGTTGGCGCAGCGTAGCGGGGCAATCAAAAAGCTTCTTGTCATATTGCAGTTTGCGCGCCAACTTTCGAACGTGCATTCTTCTTCTTCTTCTTCGTGTCGACATGAGCTACATAATAATAATAGCTCATGTCGTGGGGAAAAGATTAGCCAGTCAGCAGGTTGATAGCGGGGCTGACTGCCCAGAGTGCGCCAGACGATCAATTAAATATCGTCAATCGTGGAGGCTCTTTTAACGTGCATTAATCAGGCCGAATAGTTTGCCTGGATATTTGCCTATTTGGCCACGCAACTGACTGAATATTCGGTATTCGGTCTGAGGCCAGATTCGGTCAGGTTGTTTAAACTGACACAGCCGACAATAGAGAAACAAGGTGATAGCATGGTTAGCGGAACAGTGTCCTCAAGTTATTATTGAAATTAATAGGAATATATTTAAAAAAAAGTACTATTATTTTACATTATTTGGCAACAACATGGCATTAGACAATGCCCGGTCACAACACTAGTCGTAATAAGTAATAATAGTTAAAGGGCGCAAGTGTGAAACGTGATTGTCCGATTGATAAGCCAAACAATTATTTCTTAGCTGAACATAAGAACAGGGCATTAGACAATGCCCGGTCACAACACTAGTCGTAATAAGTAATAATATTGAACTAAGTTTACGGGACTTGTCGCGCACAATTAAATCAAAATGTTTGTTATATTTTGATTTAATTGTGCGCGACAAGTCCCGTAAACTTAGTTCAATATGAGTGAAATTCGCGAAAGTTTAAAAACTTCTATAAGTAATAATAGTCAAACGGCACAAGCGCGAAACGTAATTGTCCGATTGATAAGTCAAACAATTCTTTCTTGGCTGATCATAAGAACAGGGCATTAGACAATGCCCGGTCACAACACTAGTCGTAATAAGTAATAATAGTTAAAGGGCGCAAGCGTGAAACGTGATTGTCCGATCAGAGTGACTAATTGGTAAATTACAACGAGGCGATACCGAAGCGATTCCAAGGCGAACCTTCACCCGGCCGGGGGCGATACCGCGCATAACATTATGTACTTAGTACGTGTTTAGACGTGCCTAACTCAGACCGTTAGATGCCCATTATGGACATAACATAGTAAACGTAGGGTTTCTGCGTCAGTTGTTGTTATTAACACTATGCGGGTGGTATCCTTATATTTCAATGATGATTGGTATATAAATGGATCATTCAACTCAACTCAACCTATCGCAGTCCACTGCTGGACATAGGCCTCTCCCAAGTTGCGCCACAACGCTCGGTCCTCTGCCTTCTGCATCCAGTCCCCCCCAGCCACGTTCTTTAGGTCGTCGGTCCACCTGGCAGGGGGGCGCCCTACGCTGCGTTTGCCGATACGCGGTCTCCACTCAAGGACTCGTCTGCTCCAACGGCCATCGGTCCTTCGACAGAGATGGCCAGCCCACTGCCACTATAAATGGATATCCTACGAAAATTATAAATATGAAAGTGTAGATGTTTTTTTATTTGCACACATTTTCCTGTACTAAGTAATCGTAAAGGCAAGTTCCACTTGTTTTCTTTATTTCGTGATGGCGACCAACCAAACAAACGGCCAGCCCAAACAATGAAAATCGGCGCGTCCCGGGGAAATGATTGAACTGTCTTGAAACCCGCGAAACAAAATAATTGGGAGGAGTAGGAAGAAAATTTGTTTCCACTTCCCTCCGTATCAAACTGAAGACAGAATAGAGTAAATTGTCATAGGTGCAAGAAAAAGAAATGTTTGCAACTGGGATAAGCCCACGGGATCAGCCTAGCACCACGGATTAAAAACTAGTGATTTTCAGGTGTGCGAGTTTTCTCTGGAAATACAGAGGTTTGAGCCAGGTTTAAGTTCAACCCTCCTAAATCGATGTAACCTATCATATTTATTGATTAAAAATAAATTGTAATACCGATAATCTTAACATAAATGAAAATAGATGCCCTCCAGTGTGAGTGACATCGCAAGGAGAACCAGCGCCACGCTTGACCGAAATTGATAGACACCCGACTGATTGTGCCGTTCTAAATCAGTTTGTAACAATTAAAATTCCACGATGATGCGAAACAAACTAACAATAGACCGACTGATGCGTTTCTCCAGTGCCCTTGAAGGAAAAAAAAATCTGGAACTAAGGCAATAGAAACGAAAACGTGCCAAAATATATACGTCACGTATTTAGTCCCCGAAAAATGCAAGGTGCACGCAATGACCTAAAATGTCGGAAACTGGACTTGTGACTTATGCGTGTTATAGAAAAAAAAACTCACTACCAGTTCAACTGTTTAAAAAAACTATCAAAAAGGAACATGAATCAACGATCCCTAACAAAGTAATGATTAGACCATCTCAATTTCGAAGTCAACAGACAATAGTATTAAACTAATGAACGTACATACACGCATTATATCTTGTAGAATTCCATACAAATTTCAGGTTGCCGAAAAATACAAAATGACTTAAACACAGACTAAACATATCATTCTATGTTATAAATGCTATGTCATTAAATAAAACCATAGTCGATGATACCTACCCAAAGTCGATGTGTGTAGTTATTTAGAAATACATGCTCGGAATAATAGAAGCTTTCCCAACACTATAATCACAGTATAACTAAAATAAACTTCATAAGGTAGTTAGTCTGTGGAATAGTTTGAGAAAATTAAACAGCCGTCTGCGGTTCTTCTCCCAAATGGTTTAATTAGTGCTGGCAACATTTATTGCCAGAGCTTTTGGTGTACATATTTATTTTTACTGGCAATAAAATGCGCACTTACCAAAAATACACCGTCAACACGAATGTAACACGAACTATCCATAAACAAACAGATCATAAATACTTTTTACGTCCAATTTCTATCTTAATTTGCATTTTTTTACTCAATTTTGTCAGAATGAATTTTAATATCTATAAAATTGGCTCCACAATAAAGTTAATGTGGTGCACTAGACCGCATATTATGGCGCAAATTGACCATAAAATTTATGATTACTGAAACGAGATAATTTTATAGAATTATCAGTATAAAAGGCCTATTTTATTTCATCAAATTTTCTACAAACGATATTTAACGATGTGGACGTGACAGGTGTTGTAAATATGTTTAAAAAAAAGTCTATCAAAAGATATTAGTTTATACTTTTATAAAAGTATTCAACGAAATATTCGTTATGGTCAATTTAGATTTCATATTAATGCTCTTTTAGGCCAAGCCCGCACTGCGTATTCTGGCCGCACGGTTTCTAGCCGCGAGGTTATTAAACGGCGTACTGTACAGTTCACCGCAAGTTAGTGGTAACACTTGAATTACGAAAACCATCCTGCTGACTGTATTGCGGTTTCAAACCACAGTGCCACCTGCATAATGATTATGGAATCATTCGTCATCATCATCGTTACAAAAAACCTCGCAGCAAGAAACCGCAGTGCGGTGTAGAACATGGTATCAATAAAATATAGACACACAGTCAAGTTCGAAAAAGAAAAGGCTGACGCACCAGCCGTGTTAACTTGGCAAGTTTTCTTAGTCAATTATTTATTTGCAGGTGTGATGAAACCTTGCCAAATTTTACGTATTCAGTAGCAAAGAACCTAACAAAGTTTCATTTGAAACAAGTGAAAAAGGTTGTACATTCCTGCAGCTATGATTTAAGGATCCTCCATAGAACTTGGCTGCCATTTAGATCTCAATTCTTTTGTTGGCGGTGAAGCCGGCAATCCTGCACTTCCTTTGTACCAAACTTGGCACCTTTTTATTCGACTACGGCGCAGAAAAAGAAGGGTAACTCACATTTATGTTTTTTATGGGAGCCTATCAGTAATAAGTTAGGAGGCCGAAGTTTCGTATGCTCGACTAAAGAAAAAAAAACGTGTGCACACATAGACACACTAGAAAGAGAAAGAAAGAGCACGCGGTGTGCGTATATCATCATCATCATTTTAGCCGAAAGACGTCCACTGTTGTACGTAGGCCTCATCCAAGCATCGCCACAACGACCGGTCCTGCGCTTTCCGCATCCAGCAGATTCCCGCGACATTCACCAGGTGTGCGTATATCATCATCATCATCATTTCACGCCGAAAGGCGTCCACTGCTGGACATAGGCCTAACCCAAGTGGGGGGGATATGCCATAATCGCCACGCTCGTCAGGTGGGTTGGCGATCGCAGTTGGTTGGTGCGTATATGCTCATAACTCGAAAATCTTACGTGACGTTACATTTTCTCCCAATTCACACCTACCGCAAGCCGCGTTGGAACTTCGTTCCAAAAATATTCACATAGGCAGTGCGATATATTTAAGATGTTTTGAGTAAGATAATCTAAACCGGAATTGTTAGCAATAACAGAGTATTTAATTTTGTCTATAGAAAGAACTGGCTCTTTCTTTTGGCAAGCTAAATTTTTCTTTTTACCAATACATATCAAAGGCGTTTTTTTTTTTTAAAGGAGGGTTTTATCATAAATGGTAATGTCACCCTCATTGGAGCTACATACTTGCAAAATCACGTAATACATTATTTAAATACAATCTGGTCTTAATGCTAGTTTCAAATACTTTATATATAATTTTGGCTGACTCACCCACGGGAGAGGACAAAATAATGTTGCGCTCTCCGATGTTTTGGTTTTCAAACTTAAGTAGACGCCTCTGTTCCTCATTCCGGGCACATTCCATTAGGACATGGTAAATATCTTCTTCTGTGTAACACAGTTTGGGGACTAAACTTTCCCCACCATGTTTGCAAATTGCAAAACAACGGCCATATAGCCCAATAGACGCCTAATGTTGAATATAATACGTACAATAAATTCTGCCACTAGCTGAGGCGGGGTACTGCAATCCGATTGGCCCTATCAAAGCGGCTATTGGCTAATCACTAACGTGACAGTTTTGACGGCTCATGTAAGTGGTCGAAACTGAGATGAAGATTTCAAGTGGTGAATAGTGGCGACCTACATTTGTGAAATTTCATAGATGTGTTGCAGACATCGGTCGCCTGCTATGAGGCGTCTATGGGATGTATGGTCGTTGATGAAAAGTTATTTAAGGCCACATGCCCAGCACGGAGTCTAAGAGCTGTAATAGTGTTCTTTACGGCTCTCTTAAAACATCAATAGAAATAATTTCAACACTACACGAAAGTTTTACGAGTAGTTTGACAGCAGTTTAGTCAAATGCTGAACATTATTAGAGACAAAACGCCAATCAATCAATGTTGGCCGACAGCAGTGACAGCGTTGCAGGGCCCCGAGTCTGCTAATTGACAAACGCTTCAGTTGGGTGTCGGTAGAGTGTCGGTGGAATAGTTTTAGCCATTTGGTATTCTACTAGTTATTTTGAGACCAATGGCTTTCCAATGACTTTCCACTGAACTGCCATTGACTACAATTCAACTGCCGTTGGACTATTTGCTATTCTGCTGTTATTTGACGTTTCCCACAATCGTCTTACGATGATTTTTTTGCCATCATATTTTTTTTTAATAATTTTTTTTGGTGATTTCAACTTTGGTCCCTAATAAATGTTTTTCATACATCGAATGTGTACAATGACCCCTTAAAGGGTCATTGTACATATTCGTTTTTTTTGCGATTTCAGGATTCGTCCCTTAGTAAAAGTTCATCATACAGATGAGTACAATGACGGATGAGTATAATGACCCCTTAAGAGGTTTCATTAACACGTCATATGTCGATAGCATTACCGCGTTGCACGCTCAAAACGTAAACGTAAAAGTTGTGCATACGGATGAGTATAATGACCCCTTAAGAGATTTTCAATAACACGTTGTACGTCGATAGTATTGCCTCGTAGTACGCTAAAAACGTAAACGTAAAAGTACCAAAAGTTGCTCTTACGGATGAGTATAATGACCCCTTAAGAGGTTTTCAATAACACGTCTTATGTGGATAGTATTGCCGCGTAGTACCCTAAAAACGTAAACGTAAATGTTTTTCATACGGATGAGTACAATGACCCCTTAAGAAGTTTTCAATAACACGTGTGTCGATGTATAACCGTGTAGCGTAGTACGCTATCGATATACGTATTATTGAAAACCTCTTAAGGGGTCATTGTACTCATCCGTGTGAACAACTTTTACTATGGGACCAACCCTAAAATCGCCAAAAAATATCAGCTCTTCCCTACATTTGTGTTCACATAAATCGACAAAATGTAGGAAACAGCTGTTTTTTTACGTTTGATGTGTTTTAATTATTTTATAGACATGAAAATTTTGTAGGTAATATCAATAAAATCCTTAATTTAAATATTTCATTGATAATAACTTAAAAAAAGTTTGATAAAAAACAATACAACTACTAATGGTAGATTTAAATGGGCAACATCGATTTGAAAACAATTGATATCCCATTACCATTCTATTGCCATTCCGACGAGATTGACATTTAAGTTTTAGCAGAATACCCATTTTGTCACAGTTGTATAGGAGTGTCAGTAGGATGTCGGTGGAATGGCGATGGTTGGTTTTTATCAATTAAGGATTCACGTAGTTGCTTCATGTTCCAATAGTTACGTAAACGACGCGGCGACGTAGCGAACTTCGCTTCAAGTAACTTAAGCTAAGTTGGCTATTTATTATTATTTATTATAATGCTCACGCGTGTCATACGACGTTTTTCAACACACTTGCGAGGAAAAAACATATGAACGTATTTTAGGCAAATATTGAATTTGTGAATAATGGCGAGCGGATCACTGTAATCGCACGGTGATGTATAGGTATGCGCGCGCAGTTGGTAGAAGGAAACCGCCAAACAACCTAATATTAAAAATATAATTTATTATTTATAACTCAAATTAATGTTAATTTGTTGACAAACATAAATAATTTAATGAAATTAAATGTTTAACACAAATTAAATAGTTGATTTGTTCACAATTTTTTTAAATTTTGTGTAGACATCAAAATATTTTGCTGCTTTTATAAAATTAAAAAATAAACTGTAAGTACCTAAAGTAAAAACTAAAAAGCACTAGAGCGATAATATAAAGTAAAAACCACGCGGGCGTTATTATAAGCTACATTATGAACCTAAAAGTGGTGCAATAAGAGCCACTTAACGAGTAAGTGTGTTGAAAAATAATTGAAACATTTCAACCGTAAAAAAACTGCTGTTCTCTACATTTCGTCGATTTATGTGAACACAAATGTAGGGCCGCGAAATCAGGAAAATGTAGGGATAAGCTGTTTTTTTTCGCGATTTCAGGGTTGTGTTCATAGTAAAAGTTGTTTATACTGACGATAATATATATGTCGATAATATTGGCAGGTGCCATGCTATCGATACTATCGATAGAGTAACTGATTCTCAAGGTTAGCTTTAGATACTATCGAAGCGATCGTTGCTATCGACCGTATTGATAGCTTTTTATGCAATACTATTCATAGCACTATTAGTGTCAAATACTATATAGACACTAACGATAGTATTGCTATAATATGTCGATAGTCAATATTACATGCCCATCGATTGTGTAACTGATTCTCAAGGTCGCATTTATAGTCTAAAATTGAATATTATCGTCGAAATAAATTACTACAATACACAATTCAACTTTATTTTACAAAAAAAAGTTCAATTGTTATAACAATAACTGCAAAAAAGGTATGTTTGCAAAATGACCTCTCAGTTGTAGTTCGATGGCAAAAAGTCATTGAGAGACGATTGTTAGAAACGTCAAATAACGAGTAGACTACCGAAACTTAAGCTATCGAGAAGACATTGATACACTATTGGTTTACAGAATAGCAAATAGTCCAATGGCAGTTGAATGGTAGAAACGAATGGAATAAAAATGAAAATGCTATGTATGCTGTGTTCTATACTATGTAATTTGTATGCCTTTCAAGGTTAAATATAGTGTGACTTAATATTTTAATTTTCCACAAAGTTTTTAACTTTTACCTATGTTTCACAAATAAATTATTTTGATTTTAATTTTGATTTTGATTTTATGGTTTTTAATTTTATTGTAGTTCAGTGGAAAGTCATTGGATAGCCATTGGTCTCTAAATAACTATTATTCTGATGATGATGATGATGATGATGATTCGGATGAGTACAATGACCCCTTAAGAGGTTTTCAATAACACGTCGTATGTCGGATAGTATTACCGCGTAGTACGCTAAAAACGTAAACGTAAAAGTTGTTCATACAGATGAGTATAATGACCCCTTAAGAGGTTTTCAATAACACGTATGTCGATAGCATTGCCGCTTAGTACGCTAAAAACGTAAATGTAAAAGTTGTTCATACGGATGAGTATAATGACCCCTTAAGAGGTAGGTAATATCAATAAAATCCTTAATTTAAATATTTCATTGATAAAAACTAAAAAAAAGGTTGATAAAAAACAATACAACTAATGGTAGATTTTAATTGGCAACATCGATTTGACATTACCATTCTATTGCCATTCCGTCGAGATTTAAGTTTTAGCAGACTACCCATTTTGTCACAGTTGTTTATGAGTGTCAGTAGGGTGTCGGTGGAATGGCGATGGTTGGTTATTTAGTGTAATTAGCAGACTTGGGGCCCAGGACTGACCGTTAAAACCGACATTGTTATGTTTTAGTTGCATTTACAAGCTATTGACTAACATTCGTGACATACAATGTTGATTAGACGCGAAATATCTGTGCCTTAACATCTTGTATGCCGCAATTCTAGACACAATTAAAATTCCATTATGTCTAGCGTGGATCCACGTTTATGCAGGCTATTGGGCCTGAGCTTCTTACGTCATACATCTGAAAACTTCATAATCAGCCCACTAATCTCCCACTGCTGGGCACGGGCTTCTTCTCAGAATGAGAGAATTCAGGCTTTAGTCCACCACGCTGGCCTAGTGTGGTTTGGCGGACTACACACACCATCGAGAACTGTATGGAGCACTCTCAGGTGTGCAGGTTTCCTCACGATGTTTTCCTTCAGCGTTAAAGCAAGTGATAATCAAATTCTTTCCCTTCAGCATCAGTTGAGCGAGCATATATATAGGTCACAGTCATAGTAAAAATATAGACGAAGTGCTGCGAACAATCATAGTGAAGCCCACAAAACCGTGCTCCACCTTGTACAAACCAGCGCTCACGCACACATCATGCACCTGAAAG
The DNA here is from genome assembly GCA_949699075.1 of Asteroscopus sphinx. Taxonomy (NCBI): domain Eukaryota; kingdom Metazoa; phylum Arthropoda; class Insecta; order Lepidoptera; family Noctuidae; genus Asteroscopus; species Asteroscopus sphinx. Next base: position 14,615,319 of record OX453017.1, read on the forward strand.
ATATTTGTGTGCTTGAACGCTGCTTTTTTCATTGTCATTTGTGAATTCAAACCTTGCAGGGACCCACTCGCACATACACAAAAAATATCATTAAAATCGTCCCTGTCGTTTAGGAGAAGATCAGTGACATACCGACAGTAGCCAGTCATCTACCGGATCCAATTATGTTTTCAAACCATCCAGGAACCCATTGAGATATACACACAAAATTTCATCCAAATCGGTCCAGCCGTTTATGAGGAGTTAGGTGACAAACACACGTACAGAAGAATTGTATATATTAAGATTACACTTTAGTCACTTCAATAATTGCAGTGGTAAAATTTACCGTCTGTTGATTGACGTAAATACACAGTTTTTCTTTAATAATAAATTAACATAACATTAAAGCAATATATGACAAAAACAATAGATCCATACCATGTGCAACCGTGATTTTAGGTAGGTTTGAAAATGCTAAAGTTGAGTTTTTTAATTTTGAAGATCTATCAGAGATGACTTCTATTCTACTTTTAGTAGTAGTAGAGCTCCTTTGTGAAAGAGCTCGTCCGGGGAAGTACTACCACCGTACCTACTTCTCCGCCAAATTGTGATGCTTGCATTGCTGTGTTTCGGTCTTAAGGGAAAATCACAATCAGATGAGACTTTTCATCTTCATGTCTCAGTTTGGCGAACCGACTTGCGGTACCATTTAGGCAACAGCCTAGGTGGTATTGCAGTTGTTATGGGCAAAGGTAACCGCTTAACATCAGGTGGGTCTTTAGCTCGTTTCTCCATCATATACTACAAAAAAAAAGACTATTAAATCACACACAGAAGCTTTGTTAATAAACATGGACTCTGCACAAATCTTGTTTTACGGAAGAAGGGCAGGAAATATGAACTTGGGAAATATTACTTAAGAAAATTAAATTCCAAAGTTTCTCATGCTGTATTTCATTATACTCCAACCTATAATATGATTTATTTTCGACTTTCATATTTTTATGCCCATTTTTGAGGAAACATAAAACACAATGACCATTTAAAGTATGTTTAGAGCCCACCGTGTCTTTTTCTTAAATCGATGGGGCCAATTGCAACAATTGTCGTAAATCAAAACAAGCCGTTACGTAAACATGGCTAATGAAGGAAACTTCTGTTCCTATTTATGGCAATAAAACTAAAAAGACATTAGAATAAATTTTCTCAGTTTGGGAAGCTTATGTTGAGCTTAGTGGCAACCACAGAAATCTTAATAATAAGGTAATCGAAGTGGCAAAGGCACGTGAACTTGTCGCCACGTACAAGGGTGTCGTAGGACACCAGTGTACGAACCTTTTGCTTGATCATCAGTGCTGTTTTGGACGCAGAGTCACTAAAATTGAATTTTGCAGTATATCTAAAAGCGCGCAGCTTATTTTATTTTGCATTGGATGCTAGAAATATGGTGGGCGTAATTGCGTATTTATGTGTTGGTAGCGACAAACCGGCTACATGCGTTTCGTTATTAAAAGATAACATTTCTATTACCTTGTTATTAATATTTCTATGGTGGGAACCATAACCACACGAAAGTGGGTTAAGGGAACGCGACCAAAGTCACGGGCTACGCAATGTTAGCTTCAAAAGATTCCGGGAATACACCTGTTTCCCTGGCGACCTTCGGCGGCACTAGGTAATCCTGACATCAGTTTACAACTTCCGCCAGATTCTACGCACAAACAAATACCTACCTACTCCAGAAATGCGGTGTTAACGCAATCGTAAATTACAAAGGAATGCGAAATATTTTGAATTGCTGTTTTAAAGACTTTAACAGTCGGAAATAGCGTGCTTTATGCGACCAAGCAGTATTTATTGAAGCCGTCCCGCCTTCCTTTCTTCGTGCTCATCTTTATTTAAAAATTCACGAGCTGCCCTCAGATTTTGTTTATTTGTCCCGCTTCTGCGTCACGTCGCTCACGATGTTACGCAGACTTTAATTCACATTTTTACATTAATAAACAACTTAACATAACATTTTACGCTAGGCATACATTATATCTTGGCTACAATCCACCGCATGAATGGAATATGTCGAATTAGCAATGCGAGATACATTATAGATTACAAAATTACAGTACGCCAGAACACCGATCGCTTAATTTGCGAGATTATCGAAGGCCCCGCAGCACCGTTTATCCTTAAACGAGACAAACGTTATGAAATACGTCTGTTAGGTTCAATGTGTTCCTTATTTAGTACTTATATCTACATGTACAATGGAACTAGTATGTATAAAGTAAACTGATAGACTGGGGAAGGCTCCTTCGCTCCTTCGCCCGGGGCTCGCGCCGCCCTGAACATCATAAATACAACTTAACTTTGATTTAAAACAGGATTATTATTATTCGTACAGTTTACCCGTGCTACTGCTTTTCGCCACAGTGATAAAGTGAACATTATTTATTTGCAAGCAACTGTAAATAATCGGCATTAGGAGATCGACTCCGAGTTGCGCATGGGCATGGTCGTGATAACGGATGGAATTCCTGGGTTGGTGTCAAAATAAATTGTTGCTAGGCGATTTATAAGTAGCGTCGAGTGGTATTTATTGTGTTGAACAATACAGATTTGATTGTAAATTGTAATTACAATTGTATTCTTGTAAAAAGGGGAAAGTCAGAAACTAAATGATTTTGTAAGAATTCTGAAGCATTGCATGAAAATTGGATATTACTATTATTATCTCAGGTTTTCTATTCTCAATTCATAACTTAATATGTCTATATAAATGAGGCAGCTAGAATTGCATTTATAACTCCGCTTTTGGTTGGTTTGAATCATCATCATTTCAGCCAAAAGACATCCGCTGCTGGACATAAGCCTCCCCCAAGCATCGCCACAACGACCGGTCCTGCGCTTCCCGCATCTAGCGGATTCCTGCGACCTTCACCAGGTTGTCGGTCCACCTTGTACGGAAGTGGTTTGAATTACATATACATACATACACATACATATTATCACGCCTGTTTCCCATTGGAGTAGGCTTAGACACTGACATACCTCTTTCGCTTCATCTACGAAAAATACGTGGGACACTCAGAAAGTTTTGCGAAACTAAAAAAAATTGTTCTATACGTACATATATTTTTATCAAATCTTTTCAAAGTACTTTCCACCAGCCTCTATACAAAGATTCATGCGCCTAAACCAGTTTTCAAAACACTTTTTCCAGTCCGCCGCAGACACCTCGTTTACAGCCTGCTCGAACGCAGCCAGCGCATCTTCCGGCGACGAAAATTGTATCCCTTTGAGCTGATTTTTTATTTTTGGGAATAAAAAGAAGTCACACGGTGCTAGATCAGGGCTTTAAGGAGGGTGACCCAGGAGTTTGACTGGCGTGCTGTCCAGGAAGTCCCTCGTTTTGAGTGCGGTGTGCGCAGGTGCATTGTCGTGGTGGAGCAGTAGCCCGCGGAGCTCTGTGTTTGGTCGCTTGTTGCTTATAACAGAGAAAACTTCTGGCAAACATTTGGTAGTATACCATTCGGCATTAATGCTTCTTTGATCCCGTAAGGGAATTGATACCAAGTGGCCAGTCAAATTAAAAAAGCTAGCGATCAAAATCTTACCCCCGCTTCTAGATCGCTTCACTTTGGTAGGCGTTGGCTCATTTTGAAACACCCAAACAGTCGACTGGCGCTTGGTTTCTGGGTCGTATTGATAAATCCAGGACTCATCACCTGTAACGATGTCGTAAACACGACGAGCCTGCTTCAAATTTGTTAAGCATATCACGGCACCATTCCACCCGGGCCTGCTTCTGAGCATCGGTGAGGTTGTGCGGCACCCAGCGTGATACTATCCTCCTCACGCGAAGATGGCTGTGTAGAATCTCGTGAACGCTTCCCGATCCAATCTTCAATATGTGTTGAATCTCCTGATATGTAATTCGCCTATTGTCTTGGATTAAATTTTTCACTGCTAGCACGTTTTCTTCGGTAACAGCCGTCAAAGGGCGACCGCTTCTTTCGTCATCCCCCAAAGTTGGTCGACCGCGCTTGAATTCGTTATACCAACGATACACGGTTGCCTTGGAAGGGCCTTCATCCATGAATGCCATTTGAAGTCTATCGTACGATTCATCCGGTTTCAGGCGACACTTGAAATCGTATAAAATCATAGCTCTAAAATGTTCCCGGCGCAGATCCATATTTCAGTGAGACACAATACTTTGAATTAACTCGCAAAAAATGTGGAGGGAAATTTTGAAATTGGAACTTACTTATTTTTACTTATAAATAATCATATTTTCGAAAAACATTATAACTGGCCAGTCTCCCATATATAAAAACTTTTTTTCGCAATACTTTCTGAGGGGCCAGGTACATAATACAAAAACAAAAAAACAAAAAACACAAAAATATATAATTACATATACATACATACATAATCAGCCCATTCCCACTGCTGGGCACGGGCCTCTTCTCAGTACGAGAAGGCTAAGGCCTTAATCCATCACGCTGGCCTAGTGCGGGTTGGCGGACTACACACACCATTGAGAACTGTATGGAGCACTCTCGGGTGTGCAGGTTTCCTTACGATGTTTTCCTTCACCGTTAAAGCAAGTGATAATCGAATATTAAATATATACAAATACATATTATAATATTAAATAATATTCATACGAATATAAATCGTGGTTTGAATTATTTTATACGAATCTGTTAACACTTTAAATGAGGCGTTCCTGAAGCATTATATATATTTTATAAATAAAATAAAATAAATAAAAAATATTTTTTGGTTCGATTCCCGGGTCAAAGTGTTATTGAGTTTTTTCATTAGGAAATTCTCAGTAGCAGCTTGAAGTCTGGATTTGTGCCCGGCTAATGGCAATAGGCTACATGGGACTATAACATAACTGGCGAAATGTGGGTGTACTATTACACCTCTGCCTACGTCTTCGGGGAAATACAGGCGTGAAGTTATGTTATATTATGTGTTATTTTTTGTTCACGTCGTCAAATAAAATAACGCCGCGGGGCAAGAGCAAGATCCAAGTGGCTAAAAATCCAACCATGCTCCGCTACTGTTCAAAACTCGGTATGCCTAAGTACACGATAATGACGCGTGTGTCAAAATAGAAAAACCGGCCAAGAGCATGTCGGGCCATGCTCAGTATTATAGGGTCCCTTAAGTAGGTCTAATTACAAACGAATCAAATCGAATATTAGTCATTGCTATTTTAGTTTTTGCAAACTATATTACTATAACATATCAATATATGACACACTTCTTAAATTTAGCGCTAGGTGGCGCTGTTATTTTGTGTTATCAATATAACACAAAGTTTCTTTTTGTGATTTTTTAAATAGAAAGTAACTAAAGGAGCATTATTTGCTAAGATCATTTTTTTCTAAGGTCAATGACCTATGAACTAGGACGTCTTTCAGTTTTCTCACTATAACTCAAAAATTTATATTCACATTATACTCGAAATAATTTTAAAAGAGAGTTTTTATAAAAGTCTATCAACGTGGAAGATTACAGGTTTCTACGTTGCATAGTTTGGAAATGGCAGGGGGGGGGGACACATTGTAAGCCACTTTGGTGGGTTATATTTCGCAGATAAAAACCGGCCAAGAGCATGTCGGCCCATGCTCAGTATTATAGGGTTCCTTAAGTAAGTAGGTCTAATTACAAACGAATCAAATCGAATATTAATCATTGCTATTTTAGTTTTTGCAAACAGCGCCACATAGCGCTAAATTTATGAAGCTAAATTTTAGAAGTGTTTCTTTTTGTGATTTTTTTAAATAGAAAGTAACTAAAGGAGCATTATTTGCTACGATCATTTTTCTCTAAGGTCAATGACCTATGAACTAGGACGTCTTAAGTATTTTTCAGTTTTCTCACTATAACTCAAAAATTTATAAACACATTATACTCGAAATAATTTTAAAAGAGAGTTTTTATAAAGGTCTATCAATGTTGAAGACTATAAGTTTCTACGTTGCATAGTTTAGAAATGGCAGGGGGGGGACACATTGCAAGCCACTTTGGCGAACTGTATTTCGCAGATGGTATACCTGATAAAAAAGTTGTGTATGAAACATTACCTTCATTTTAATAGACCTATTCAACGATACCCCACACGAGGGGATGCAGCGAAAAAAATATTTTCATCCCCATTTCACATGTATGGGCGCCACCCCTAAAATACGTAATCAAGATTTTTTTATTCTTTTAAAATTGAGATATATATTTATTCCATTTTTTATCAAAATTTCATTTACTTATGTTTATAACTGTAGAAGTTATTAAGCGGTAAAGGATTAGGACAGACGGACAGACGGACAGACGGACAGACGGACAGACGCACAGACGGACGGACATGACGAAACTATAAGGGTTCCTTGTAGGACTACGGAACCCTAAAAAGTGATGTATGAAACATTACCTTCATTTTAGTAGACCTATTCAATGATACACGAGAGGGTGCAGTGAAAAAAAAAATGTCATCCCCATTTCACATGTATGGGCGCCACCCCTAAAATACGTTATCAAGATTTTTTTATTCTTTTAAAATTGAGATATATATCTAAACCATTTTTTGACAAAATTTCATTTACTTATGTATATAACTGTAGAAGTTATTAAGCTGTGTTTAAAAGAATAAAAAAAGGATTAGGTCAGACGGACAGACGGACAGACGGATAGACGGACAGACGGACAGACGGATAGACGGACAGACGGACAGACGGACAGACGGATAGACGGACAGACGGACAGACGGATGGACATGACGAAACTATAAGGGTTCCTTGTAGGACTACGGAACCCTAAAAAACAAAAAGAAAACAACACAGGTGCAATACCAAACAACAAAGTCAGTTGTTTGGAACCCAGTCCTAAAAATAATCAAGTCCCAAACAGCAAGCAACACTAAAAGATAATGATACTGTGAGTGATTACTGCGTGCATCGAAACGATTTTAATTAATAATATTGTACGGTAGATTAATTTTTCAGAAATATCTATATAGACGCTTGTCATCATACGGCCAAAATTAAAATCCAATCTATCCACGATTTACCCTACTAGAGATAGGAATTTGACATAAGCTCCATACATTTTATGTCAGATTTCTATCTCTAGTAGGCTAAATCGTGGATAGATAGGATATTAATTTTTGCCGTTAGTCTACCTGCGACCACGAAATGCTGCAAAGCTTTAGAAACGTCAGGAAAACCAATTTAAATAATATACGCGATTTAATCCGGTTAAACTTTGTTTTATTATTATTATTATTTATTGAATAAGTAACAATAATACTTAATAACTATGTTAGTATTCCTATCCTATGCACTTAACCTAAACCGCACTGATATGCAAATCCCTGCTACAAGCTCAGCACCGAGGTTGAAAGCTTGCAGCAGCGATTTACACACAAGCAGTCAAGCCTGCTGGCTATACAGCGCAGTATAACGTTGGGGCTGGCCCGCACCCGGCGCACCAGGGAGGCGCATCTTTTTCGCTTCGTAGCGTAGAAACAATCGACGCGGGCTTCAGCAAACATCCCTGATGCGCTACAGAAACGGGACAGCCCCATTAACACCCGGAACGCGTTGTTATATTGTATACGAAGGGAGCTATACGATTTTTGAGTATATCTAACCCACAGGCTGCACGTGTAAAAGGAGGTGCAATATGCACGAAATAGAGTTTTTTTCACCTCCATAGAACAACGTGCAAACCTGCGAGCCACCATATTAGCTCTAACCGATACCGCCCTTCGTTCCCTTTCTAAAAGACAAACATAACATAAAGTCAATTAATCTTCAAGTTATCATTTAGTAAGACAACATTAAAACATAGTACCGACAAATGGCAAGAGTGATTTTGATTAATGTAATTCGTAACTACGCCTGACCGATCCACGGGCAAAGTGAATGTTTAGATTGATACTTATCTTGTAATTTGACAGCTGTCAATCTTAATACAACAATACACCAATTGAGTTTGTAGGCACTTGTTATCTGCGTATCGAGGTATACAAATAATGGTTTCTAGCTGTTACTTCATAAGTACAAGTACTTACGCGTGTATATATAAAGTCATGTTTCTTATAATTAACTAAGAACATAACTCACTAGAATTGTCGAAACAAATTGTTTTAAAGTTTCTTGCAAACTAAACTTCTATCATTTTCGTTAATTAAGGTTCGTTTTTTAATTCCAGATATTTAAGTAATAGGTAAATTGAGATGTAAAAATGTCATAACACGCAATAATGAACTTTGTTTTAAGGCAATAAGATCAATTTGACGTTTTTGTCACTTCAATTTAGTTTGGAATTAAAAAACTAACTGTAGGTTATCTACTTAGTCATTTTAAGTTTTGTTACCTTATATTGTTTCCACATTTTTTTAAACGAAAAAAATACGCAATCTATGAACTTAGACTGAAGCTGAAAAAAATACCACTCTTCACATTTATTTAAGATACAATTTTCTTTAACTTAAAATAAACAACCCCACGCTTGCTAAACAGAAATTACAGTTCATCCGACCAGCAAAATAGTGTCCATAAAGACTGAAGAGGTCTTGAAAGACAATAAATTTGGTACGTGCCTCAATACCGGCCATTCTTTCTGACGACTTTGGCTCGTATACATGTCATCCTTTCGTGTGGGAACACGGACCGTGATCTCATAAAAATTTAATAGCTAAGTAGTTCAACAGATTTATTTGTAGAACAACTATAAATGTTCGAAATTGATATTGATACAAATTAAATTATGTCATGTGGGTTTGTAGCTTTATGATGACTTTTAACATCGATTTAAAGAGGCCTTTCACATTTCACAGCCGCCTCGCTCTAATTTTAAGCCTTTTTAGGGTTCCGTAGCCAAATGGCAAAAACGGAACCCTTATGGATTCGTCATGTTCGTCTCTGTCCGTCCGTATGTCACAGCCATTTTTTTCCGAAACTATAAGAACTATACGGTTGAAACATGGTAAATAGATGTATTCTACGAGCATGTCTCAGTTTGGGCGTCAGTGTGCTATTTTATATGATGCACTAATAATTTGTAAAATAAATAAATCTTTGAAAATAAATAAATCTTTGAATCTTATTCTGTGAACCGCATTAAGATTTTCACACAAAAATAGAAAAAAACAATACATTTTGGGGGTTCCCCATACTTAGAACTGCAACTCAAATTTTTTTTTTCATCAGCCCCATACGTGTGTCTATGGATAGGTCTTCAAAAATGGTATTGAGGTTTCCTATATCGTTTTTTTCTAAACTGAATAGTTTGCGCGAGGGACACTTCCAAAGTAGTAAAATGTGTCCCCCCCCTGTAACTTCTAAAATAAGAGAATGATAAAACTAAAAAAGAAATATGATGTACATTACCATGTAAACTTCCACCGAAAATTGGTTTGAACGAGATCTGGTAAGTAGTTTTTTTTTTAATACGTCATAAATCGTAAACCGCAATTTACCTTTCATTCAATCAACTCAAATATAAAAATAAAAATGAAAACTTTTTATTTCATAAACATAAACCTTATTTCACCACAGCTAGATGAACAACTAAATAACTTCTTAATTCTTATACGTCCAAGGAAGGTACGGAAAACTCGGTGCGCGAGTCCGACTCGCACATGGTCAGTTTTTAAAGATTTAAAGAAATTTTAGGCGAAATTGAAAAATGTACTCTATAAACGTCCTTCAGAGAGTCATCACAAATGTTTAAACAATGGTTTTTATTTCCATAGTACATGATTTATAAAGAAAGAAAAACCAATGAATATATTTTTCTCTCTCCTCCTCTAAGCAACAAATCAAGACGAAAATATGTTTAAAATATTCGTAATGTTACCCTGAACATACAGAATACATTGTTCAATTTCTACTAAAATTTCTTGAAATCTTGAAAGGGCTGAAACCCGTAAGTCATCAAACTAATACGAATCCCGCTCAAAAACTACTCGCTCTATGGTACTGGAATTAAAACATATGTTACTCAAAGACAGACATGACAATATTATTGAGTCAAAAACATGAATGCACTTTTTTGGCTCGATCATAAAAAAATCCAAACATACCTCGGAAACTGTTTATTTTCAAACAGTTCCCTAAATATATCCTACATTTATTGCTATTTTGGTATGATATTTTACTGAGAAATAATTTTCTATTTTGAAATAATTTTACTGAGCCCTTTTATCGAAAATACAAATTTTTTTTTTCGCTTTTTTGCACTTTCATTCGGAGTGGCGTCAACTTCATGCCGCACAACTCCTTCCCGGTAAGTCTCGTATTTAGCTTTGCGCTCATTCTCATTCTGCGGCGAAATGTAAAAGGCCTCTTAAAAAGCATGAAACTTGTCAGAGAGAGTATCAGTGACGTAGTAACTAATAGGTAATCTGTGGTATCAGTGAGCCTGGAATATTTCAGTTTGGTGTCAACTGTATTTCCCATTAAACTTCTATAATTTTAAGTTTATTGTTTAATTAGTCAAATATTTAAAAACATAGAACGGTCTATTATAACGGAAGTACATTGAAAAAAAAAGTTTGTTAAATTTAGCCGATCTTTTGCTACCTTTAACATAAAAAAGTGATTACATAACTGTAAGTTAAGACGTAACTAAAAATTTTGTTCATTATAGATAAACAGTTTTGTTAAATCAACTTAATTTTAGTAACGTCTTACCAAAACTTTTGTTTCTCACCCCAGTTTGGTTAAATATTTTTTTCAGTGTAGTCCTTTGGTTCTGGAGTGGCTCGTGGCTAAGTAATAACTGCGTGGATGCAAGATCTACGAGGTTAAGCTGCGCTAGCCGCGGTCAGTCCTGGGATGGGTGACCGTTTCGTCGTACATCGAGACCCCTCCGTGCCTCGGAGAGCACGTTAAGCTGTCGGTCCTGTTTGCCTTACGAATATCTATGTCAGTCGTTATGGGTAGTCAGAAGCCCAAAAGTGACAGGATGTCGGTATAGCCCAGTAACTAGGTTGCGGGTCCGATGGTAGTCAAAAGTTAGACCCCAACATAATTTGGAAAAAGCCCGAAGAAAGAAGCAGTGCGTTGGTTGTGTTACTGTTAACTTATATTTTAATTGAAATAATAGTGAATAAGTTTTTGCTGGGCAAGCGTGAACCATTGTCGACCGCTCCATCGCTTAACATCAGGTGAGGTAGCGGTCAAACGCAAGCAAGTTGAAAATTAAAAAAAAAAAAATGCGCATGACTACGTTGCGAATTAAGATACAAAAATGGCCATAGCTCCGAGTAATATGTTGATATCCGGTGAAAAGGCTAGGTTTTGGCAAAGGCTTGTATTTAAATATTGGTAATAATATTTAACTTAAGTAAGTAAGACAATAATGCTATATAAGTAGGTGAGTATGTGAGTCACTGTTGGTAGTTAAATTTCACGTTCTAAAAGAGGAAACGTCTGAGTCATTTAACAACAAGCTGCTTAAAACACATTTTAATTTGAACGATAAACTAGGTATGGTAATACCAGACCATCGCATACAATCACAACAATATCTACATACTCTTTATTTAAGGGGAATATAGCAGCCAAGTGGCGCCACCATAACATAACATAACATAACCAGCCCATTACTGTCCCACTGCTGGGCACCACCAACCAACCACCAAGTGGCGCTACCATCAGTAAATAAAATAATTATTCGCTGCTGAATACATCATTTTTCGAAAATTCGTTTTTAGCGATTGAAGTACAGGTACTTTAGTTTAATCAGAAACTATACTACTACTACTCTGTAATTTATACTTCGCTGTAGTTGTAGATAGAAAAAGTGCGAAAAACTGTCACTTTTGGCATTTGCCCACCAGAAAATGGGCAGCAGCGTTCTCTGAGTATTTAACCAACCAACTGCGATTGCCAACCCGCCTGCCAAGCGTGGCGATTATGGCATATCCCCCCATCAATTGGGGGAGGCCTATGTCCAGCAGTGGACGTCTTTCGGCTGAAATAATGATGATGAATTACAGCGAATTTACAGAGTTAATAGTTTCTGATTTAAACTACAGTACTTGTACTTCAATTGTTAAAAACGAATTTTCGATAAATGATGTATTCAGCGAGTAATAATTTTTTTACTGATTGGGGCGCCACCACTTTGCTTCATTCCCCTTAATAAGTTACATAAAGAGTATACCTACTTTTTTTGAGAGTTTAAACGATTCTATACCCTGCAACAACATTTGACTGCTGACAATGAATAAATATAAATATTATATATATTATTATTATATTATTATAAGCCTGAAGTGTCCCACTGCAGGGCAAAGGCCTCCCTACTCTCCTTCCACTTCTCCCTGTCTATTGCTACAAGTGTCCAGTCTTTTTGGAAGGAGTCCAGCTCATCCCGCCATCTCCGTCTGGGCCTGCCGCGTTGACGTCTGCCATGTAAAGGGACCCATTGAGTTGTTAGTTTGGCCCAGTGGTCGTCTGACATGCGGCAGATATGTCCAGCCCAGTTCCACTTTAGAGTGGCAGCCTTACGGGTGACGTCGGCTATTTTTGTTCTGGAACGGATCGTTGTGTTTCTTATCCGGTCTACAAGTTATATATAATAATGTTTTTTTTTTTTGTTGTTACAACATGAAATCTACTTGAAAGTAAATAAAAGTAAGTATTTAAAACACTTCTCTAAGAAGTAAGCTTCAAATTTTGCCATTAAAAAGACTGTCAGATTATATACATTAACATTTTTCATCAACAAACAGGGTTTTGATGAAAATACGACTACACATTCCAAATAATAATGTACAGAAAACTACCTATTTTTCTTAACCGTCGTGTTAACGATAACTGTACCGCGCTACTTTTAGTTATTTGCAATGTATGACAAATGCACAATTTGATAAGATAACAAATGCCACGGAATGTACACAATGGCTGCCTCATAGGCGGCTTGATATCACAGGTATGCCAAAATATTTACCGCCGCGTTCAGTTGAAACTCTCACTTATTTGAGTAAATCAGTTATTCGGTAATTTATTGGGTCAAAATATTCATGATTGTACAACATGTAACAGAATAAACGCAAGTACTGAAATTAACTTGATCAGTGGGAGAATCGATTGGTTGGTCTTTTACATTTTACAAATTTGTTTTTGTTCAGAACTTGTTTTGTGTACTTAGGAGAAATACCTTTAGTATCTCGGGTAGGTCCTTGAGATCCAAGAAGAACAGCGGGTCCGTGAGGTGTCGCGCAGCGTTCCGTGTGCGTTGCCGGGGAGGTTGCGGCTGACGTTGAGCCGCAAGGGGAGAAGGGGTTCACCTGCTTGTGGCGGGCTGCGTCCTGTCGGGGTGGTTGTGTAAATACCCACGGGTTCCTACGCCCCCGGCCAAAGGTAGTTGAAGAAACTCCGTGGTGGTTTTACTCGGTAAGAGTCCGATACTGGCTCCGCCGTCCCCAGGCGGGGTGCGTCCATGAGGATTTCACCACGGAAAAAAAAGGTAACCTCTAAACGGTATTCTGTAGCTAACCAGCAACCAACTCGGGATCTTTCTAATGCCTAAAAACCATGTTATTTTATGATTTTGAAAATAAATGAATCGACATTTTTACAAAAAACAATAAAAAAAAACATCGGCTCTTAATAATAATTATTATTATTAAGAGCCTGTACTGTCCCACTGCAGGGCAAAGGCCTCCCTATTCTCCTTCCACCTCTCTCTATCTGTGGCTAATAAGGACCAGTCTTTTTGAAAGGAGTCCAGTTCATCCCGCCATGCCGCGTTAACGTTTGCCATTTGTGGGGGCCCATTAGTCTTCTGGCATGTGGCAGATGTGTCCAGCCCAGTTAACGTTTGCCATTTGTGGGGGCCCATTAGTCTTCTGGCATGTGGCAGATGTGTCCAGCCCAGTTCCACTTCAGCATGGCAGATTTCCGAGAGCTCATAAATTGAATACATAAGATTCTTTAATAATATTTTATTGAATTACCCGCTCATGTACAATGCCTTTGTGTATATTCATAGAAACCTTCTATATGTGTTAACAAAGAATTACTTTATGATATTTGTTGAGCAGCTAAAGAACCGCTTCATGTGATAATTAATTACAACGTTAACTCGATAGATTATTGAGCTATCCGTTTGCACAATGACTACTACATGAAAATTCCGATGATGCTACATAGGTTGGCGCCAAGTGTTAGCGCATTGACCGAATATAATCTTCTGAATCATGCGCGTACGCATGCGGTGTTACTTAACATTCCTATTGAATGTTATTCACATAATTACTCAAATAAATAATTTGATCTCACTGTATGATCTATTTTTAATGCTTATGAACGTTTAGAAAAGTCGTGGTATCACTTTGTGTCTATTAATAAATATAGGTTTACGATACTTTTAGATAGGTAACCGAATTATAATGATTGACTTATAGACCGTGTTCAATGTTCAGTGTGGGCTGAGTCACATCCTCATTTATTGTAATGGGAGTTATTTCTTATTGTTGACGAAATAGGTCACTATTACTAATCTGTAAATCGGTACAAGTACTTCTTATCTTATTGAAAATAAAAAGTTACAAGATCATGGAATTAAAAATACTCTAAAACACTATAGATATTTGATGGTATTTTTTTATTATTCTCACTATATAAGACCATCTTATAGAAGGTATTTTTATCTCTTATTTGAAATAAAAGTAGTAGTTTGTATCAGTGGAGAAGGGTGAATATTTTCAGAAGGGAAGCCGCAGGTACCCAAAAATCATAAAATAGCTAAGATCGCACTTTAATAAAATAAAATAAAAACAATTTAACAACATTTAATTTAATTTTACATAATTTTTTTGTACTTTAGAACAATAATAAATTAGTATAGAAATGTCGTTGATCTGTATTTACGCAATTCTTAAAGGGAATAATAAGGAACCTTTGCCACTGGTTAGTATGTTAAGTATAGTAATACTATTAACCTACATATTCAATAACCACGAACATTAAACTGTGAACAATCATTGTTATGCTAAACAACTTTTGTGTAAATTAAAAATAAATGGTTTTTTATTAACCTTCCATTTACTTTAAAGTGGACTAAACAAGTGCATACTTACTTTGTTAACGGAATTAAATAAAACGCACCATTTAAGTCTAAAATGGTGCTTCATATATCAACGACTGGCAAAATAGAAAAAAAATATACAAAAAAAGTAAAACAATTACATGCGTTGTTGATAGCTAGTAATCAACGTACCTCCGTGTATGGGAAGATTTTCAATCAAGCCAGTGTTAGTAGTGAGAAAAAATGCGCCATTGTACATCGAGAGATAAGCTCTAAACAAATTTGTATTAGTCGCGTGTAAATTTGGTTAAATTCGTTAAGCTATTTTTGACCAAGGTCTTGGGTTCAGTGCTCGTTGCTTGCCGTATAGGGTCACTGAGAATACAAATAGATAGCTCTCACTGGAATATTTAGAAACCAACTACGCTCAACAACTGAAATGAAATATGAAAATGAATGATACCTGCTATATACATGGTCAGATATTTGCATAAAATGCCCATTTTAATATTAAAATCAAACCCAGAAAAATATTTTACGTTCGCAGAACAATAAAAATATATTATATACCTATATATTTTACTGTTTTGTTTTCGCATTCCACAATTCACAGTTAGGTAGTTTCCATAAAAATTGGGCAAGTAAATATTTGTCTATTTCGCCTGCGCAAATATTTTTAATGTTTTGTCATCCATCACAAAATGCCGCGTCTATTATTTTCATACGCGCAGATAATAATGTAATTTTTCGTCTATAACATAAACACAATAACAGAAAATGTATCTTAATAATACATAATTGACTCTTAATAAATAAATAAATGTTTTGGGATATTTTACACATCACCATCCCATACTAAGCAGAGCTTGTGTTATGGGTACTAGACAATGGATATAATACTTATATACTTTTTTTTGTATAAATATATACTTATTATGATTAATAGCTCGTCCGGGGAAGTACTACCACCGTACCTACTTCTCCGCCAAACAGTGATGCTTGCATTGCTGTGTTTCAATCTGAAGGATGCGGGTGCCGGTGAAATTGCGATCACATGTTGAGACTTTCCATCTTCACGTCTCAGTTTGGCGAACCGGCTTGCGGTACCATTAAGGCAACAGCCTAGGTGGTATTGAAGTTGTTATCGGCAAAGGTTTCGCCGTCCTAATATATAAAATAAAATAAAAAATAAAATCAGGTCACCCATAAATTAGGAAACATGAAAAAATTCATTTAATAAAACTCAAGTGTGTGGCATGTGACTATAACCAAACGGAACTATTACTGAATCTGAAATTTGCTTAGTATTTATAATTGTAAGTGCAATTTATTCTTTCTATTGAGCTTTATTAATAGCTTCTTGATGAAGTCGTAAAAATCACAAAACAGAATATAAAACAATCGTAATATGGCTCGGAACAAGAGTCACTGATCTCATGAATCATAAATTACAAAAAGACGTTAATATGTGCAGATTGTAGGCAAGCGTTAAAATTTCCACTTCCAGATTAATCTTTACATCCGCGGTATCTGTGAAAATGTACGTACTGTACGTATTACGTCCATGAGTACATACCACATGATTTATGAGCGAATCAACCGACTGTTTGCTGAACCTTTTATGGGAAATCTTGGCTTTGTTGTCACCGACATTGCGGCGTATCAATAAGGTTCGATAAAATAACAAGAATTATTTCACGCATATGGTTTGCCTACAGGGGCGATTCTTTAATATGGTAAATTACAATATATTATTTCGACAATGTTTTTATTTGGAGTTCGATATATTTTACAAAGGAAAATGAATCGTTACCTTATTAATCAAGTTTCTTTTTAAGGTTTACTATACGTGTTTTAAGGCCAATAAAATTGTGGCATTAAAACCAAAGTTGTGACTCATTATGAGAACATTCAAAGTGCGTGTGCAAACGTATGGTTAGAAAAAAACAGATTTCAAATGTTAACATGGATTTCGTTCTTATCTGCTAACATATTTATGCTTATAATGTATCAAATGTTACGCTAATAATTCACTAACAGGCAGTTATGACTTGTGCCAAAATATTACTCGACCATGTTTGGCAAAAATATAGTTAGTATACTTAGTATACTATAATAACTTGAAAAATGTTTATACAACGTGGCAACTTGCCAGACTATATCGCCTATTTATTAGAGCGACGGTAACCCTTTCCTTGAGTTGACTTTGACCAATAGCGCTGAATGATATGCTGTCCTTATTTTCAACCGAACAAATACAAATAAATAGAAACAAGAACATCTAACAATTCAGGTTTAAATTAAAGAATAACATAACAGATTAATGAAAGCAAACTTTAAACAAACTAACTAACTTTTTAAACCTTAAGTTTAACCGGATTACTTCGCGTATATTATTTAAATTGGTTCTTCTGACGTTTCGAAAGCTTTGCAGCGTTCGTGTTCGCAGGAAGACTAAGGTGACAAGCGTCTTTACAGATATTTTAAAAATATATTTAAATCTACCGTACAATTTTTAATTAATTAAATCTTTTCGATGCACGCAGTAGTCACTCACAGTATCATTAATTATTATTATCATTATTTATTATTTATTTTTTTCAGTGTAGCGTGCTGTTTGGGACTTGATTATTGAAGTAAAACTTCTTTAAGCACGCTTGACTTGGGGAGAAAGGTGGTGAATGCGTTACGAAAAGTGTGGCGAACGGAGGGGGTAGTGCGGGACGCAGGGAACGAGGCGCGTGAGACGGCCGGGCCGGCCACGACACAGCGCCGGCAGAGCAGACGCGCTCCGCGCTGCCATTCCTTTGTTCTCATTGAAATAGTGTTGAGGAAGATATAAGTTAGTGAAGTTTTACTTCAGTTGTGACTCGTGTGGTCTAAAGCACACTCGTTTATTTTTTAGAACTGAGTTCCAAACAATAGCGATTGCGAAAACCTAAGAAATTATTAAAGCATTTTAATGCCGGTGTGTGTTTTTATGCCTATTTCTTTTAACAACAAAATAAGTGCGGTATTATACCTACATATTTATCTACTTTTACAAAAGAATCTATTACCTAACATCTGTTTATGTAAACAAGTTTCACGTGAATCGCATATTTCCGATAAGCCACCTAACAGCCTCATGACGTTAATTACTGAGGAGAATGCACTGAGCTAACATTATTATCAGTTTGATAAACAATTGCATAATAATAATAATTTGTGCTAAAATATTCCCGTATCGGACAAGTTGTGACATGGGTTTTGTTATTATAATAATATTTGGTATTCCCGTATTGTTTTAGTGTTATTATTATTAATAATGTTCCGTGTGGTGCCGGACGTCAAGAATTGCACCACCCTCCCTCTTCTCATGGGTGTCGTAAAAGGTGACTAAGGGATTCACCAGAGGTTGGGCAGCAGCGTTCTCTGAATATTTAAACCAACAACTGCGATCGCCAACCCGCCTGCCAAGCGTGGCGATTATGGCATATCCCCCCAACATATGCTTGGGGGAGGCCTATGTCCAGCAGTGGACGTCTTTCGGCTGAAATGATTATTAATAATAATGGAGGTTAGTTTTCTTAGTTCATCATCATCATTCATTTCAGCCGAAAGACGTCCACTGCTGGACATAGGCCTCCCCCAAGCAACGCCACAACGACCGGTCCTGTGCCTTCCGCATCCAGCGGATTCCCGCGACCTTCACCAGGTCGTCAGTCTACCTTGTGGGGGGCCTACCCACGCTGCGTCTTCCAGTACGCGGTCGCCACTCCAGAACTTTACTGCCCCATCGGCCATCCGTTCTGCGAGCAATGTGCCCCGCCCACTGCCACTTAAGTTTGGCAATTCTTCGGGCGGGTTTCTTAGTTGTTTAGGGTTCATTGAAAACAGATCGGTATCAAACTTTCTCTATCAATTAGCATTTTTATATTTTTAGGTTGTATTGGGAAAAAATATGAGTTTTCGGTTTGATTTTATAAAAGTCAAAAATATGAGCAGCTGATATGACTTGACAAGTTAGTTAGTTCTTTATTATCTTAGTATTATATAACCCGACTACGGCACAGCAAAGGAAAGGTAAATTTAACAGTCTATTTATGTATGTATGTAGATGTCTATGTATGGATGTTGGTCCAACATCCATACATAGACATCTACATAAATGTGTAGTGATCGCAAAATCCTAAGAAGTTACTATCATCCCATTTGTTTTATACTTTCCACTGATACTACTACGATCCAACTTGGAAAGTTAAAAGCGATCACTACACATTATAATAAAAGAAATCCGGTTAAACTTTATTTTATTAAAATGGGATAGATAGATAGATAGAATATTCTTTACTGTACACCAATAACATTATTAAACTTAGGACTAACATGTAAAATAAGGTATAATATCATAATGTATTAAAAACACAAGTAAGAAACAATAAATAAAGAATGGCATAATAACTTTGATTTTTGGGAAAGTTTTTATTATTTATCTTGTATAATGTTCATTAATTGGAAAAGCTAATAAACAGCATTTACATTCCTAAGAAAACATTCGTCGGAAATTCTGGAACAAAAAGTTGCAAAATAAATCAATTGTCTTCACCGAATAAAATGTAAGTGCATGTTGTAACTTGCAACAAACGTTCCCATTCCGAAAGAATCATGGAAAACCTACGAACTGAAACTGAAACAAACTACTACTACTACTACTGAACTGGTCGGGCACACCCGATGAAATGACGTGAGTGAAACCGTTTATATTAATAATCATGGAAAACCCTGTATATTGATTTAGTGTACACAAACTTAATGATTTTTTAGCTAAGTTTGAATTATTTTATAATTAATCCTTTGCCCCTAAAGAATGATTCTTTGAAAATTCCTGACAGAAAACCAGATATTTGCAAAAAAGTAAAGACAAAATCGACGTGGGTTGGGCTACGAGTGGAACTACGTGCTCCCCTAAATCGAAAAATCCGGACAGATGACAAATCTTGACAAAATGCGGACAAAAAATTAAAAGCCAGACTTATCCGTATAAATCTGGAGGGATAGTAACCCTACTTCTAACGTAACCTTGACTTTTGTCTATTCAGCATTGAATAACATAGTAAAATCAATAACAAACGAATTATAAGTTCAAATAAAAAAGCAATCAACTACTTGCCAATGGTTATCAAATTGTAATGTCAATTCGGAGGCGTTTTCACAGTTTCACACTACCGTGTTACATGTACCCATTGCGATTCTTGATAAAATTCGCACCATGTCTACTTGCGGTACTATTACATTTGAAACACGACGTAAGTGTCCTCGAAGCAGATTTAACGAAGCAACTGTATAGTTATCGTGTTATATTTCTATCAACGTAATTTAATAACGTCTATTAAGTATCTATTTGCCTATTCAATGTCGCTTTCAAGCAAAAAAAAAAGTGTGATTAGGGGATCCCCGTCAGGAATGAAGTTCGCAGCGAAATTCTATATATACAATATACTTTAGTTTTGAAAAACTTTATTATCACTACTAGTTTTGCCAATACTACGGATGATTTTCACAAATTATTACATAACAAGTCATTTACTGACCCATTCTGTAAAGATTAGTTGTAGGTTGTAGGTTATTTATTATGTGTTTTTTTTGTCCCGATAGAAAGTATTATTACATGTCTGTCGTCATACTGATTAGGAATCCAACTAAACTATCGTGATTACAAGTCTGCAGTCTGCAAGGGTGCTTATACCTTTGTTGATAACTGCACTGGGCCATGAACTGACCATATGGTCATGAATGTCCCAGACGCGAAAATAATACAGAGCATAATCATCATTAACATCATTTCAGCCGAAAGACGTCCACTGCTGGACATAGGACTCCCCCAAGCATCGCCACAACGACGATTAATTATTAACAATAAAACAGATAAATAATACTTTCGACATTTGATATGACTTATCTTTACCATTCATTCATTGATATTCGTCTGAAAAAAAAATTAATTAACAAAAACAAAAAACCCGACTGCGTGTAAAAATAACAGAAAAGATATAAACAAGACTTATCAACACGCAGTCGGAGGCTACGATGTTTTTGGTCATGAATTACATAATAGTTCATAGGTAGCCTCCGCCTGCGTGTTGATAAGTCTTGTTTATATCTTTTCTGTTATTTTTACACGCAGTCGGGTTTTTTGTTTTTTTTAATTAATTTTTTTATTTGAATTTTTTTAGTTTTGTCATGTTTTATTTATCATACTATCAATGTTTTTTTTGAAAAGTCAAATTCATTTTTAACATTGAATATTTTGTTGTTTTTTAGCATTTTTCATTCCAAATTACATTTAAACATATAAGTTGTATATATTTTTGTAAAGCATTTATAAAACCCTTTATTTTGATACCCCACTTGATAGTTTTTGACGGAAAAAAAAATTTTTTGAAGAGGTAATATGGCGCCAAAAAGCGGCCATTTTAATTTTTTAAATTTTGATGTACCCAGTGTCACTCTCAGGATTAAGACGAATCTAACGACACCTCTCAATCTCAAATCCATCAAGCCGTTTAGGCCACAGAGCGTGCCAAAGAAATATACATACATACATACATACATACATACACTCGAAAAACATAACCCTCCTTCTGGCGCAGTCGGGTAAAAAATTCAGATTAAAGGGAATGTAGTAGCCAAGTGCCGCTCCCATCAGTAAAAAAATTATTACTCGCTGAATACATCATTTATTGAAAATACTTTTTTAACGATTGAAGTACATTTACTGTAGTTTAATTAGAAACTATCAACTCTGTAAGTTATAGTTCGCTGTAGTTGTAAATACAAAAAGTGCCAAAAGTGGCCGTTTTTCGCATATTTTGTATCTACAACAACAGCGAACTATAATTTACAGAGTTGATGGTTTCTAATTAAACTACAGTACCTGTACTTCAATCGTTAAAAAAGGATTTTAGATAAATGATGTATTTATTCAGCGAGGAATATTTTTTTACTGATGGGGGCGCCACGTGGCTTCCTACTACATTCCCTTAATAATGCAAGCCTTTATATAGATGAAAATAAATTAATAATCGCATGTAATACAAATACTGTTAACAAGTACAACGTTATACCCCCACAACCACACACCAACCCCACCCCCCCCCCCCCCCACCAACCACACTGCCCCCACCCCACCCCACCTGTTAGTTACATGCTTGTGTTTATCACTGTTATTTAAATGTTGCGCGTCGTTAACTGTGACAGTAAACCATTTTTCTTTCTTTCTTTCTTTCTTTATGCGATGATCAGGACATCAAATTATCGCTTTTATTTATCGAGTACCTTACAACTTGCAAGGAGTGATTAGTTGAACGAGTCCAACATATTTAGCTACTACCGAGTCACCTGAAAACCACTATATATTAAGGCTAGGCTAACGTAACTTGAACTGATATCAATAGTAAATCAAGTTGGTATCACTTGTTATTCCCTAATAAGTGTGACCAATTCCAAATACCTATGGGTTAGATTACTGTTGGCAGTAGTGGTAGGCGATAACCTATTAGACAAAACTTAATCTTTTTTTTTTTTTAATGTTTGTCGCGTCATCTGTTCATGCCTCTGTTCTGGCCTCGTCTGATAACACCAGGTTTTTTTTCACGTTTGACCACCACCTCACCTGATGTTAAACGATGGTGCGATCGACGATGGCACAGATAGAGGTGAGGAAGACGTTTTAACCGTACACCTATCGAACCATACCACACCCACATGCTACATTACATTAAGGTATAAAATTATTGTCATCAAACAATGATTAATAGTGACCTAATCTTTGATTGATGCTGAACATTTAATTTTGATAATTTTATTCTCGCAGGTTACTAATTAATCGATAAGTTAATGATAAGCATAACAATGACAGACTGCCTCGTTGGTCTAGTGGTTGCAAGCGGGACTGCTGAGCGTGGGGTTCTGGGTTCGATTCCCGGGTCGGGCAAAATGTTATTGGGTTTTTTCATTAGGAAATTCTCAGTAGCAGCCCGGAGTCTGGATTTGTGCCCGGTTAATGGCAATAGGCTCCCCCCTATTACATGGGACTATAACATAACTGGCGAAATGTGGGTGTACTATTACACCTCTGCCTACCCCTTCGGGGAAATACAGGCGTGATGTTATCTTATGTTATGTTAAGCATAACAATACTGATTTTGCCAAAAAATGGGTGTGTCACACAAACATAGTAAAAAATATAGACGAAGTGCTGTATCT
Source organism: Asteroscopus sphinx (assembly GCA_949699075.1). Taxonomy (NCBI): domain Eukaryota; kingdom Metazoa; phylum Arthropoda; class Insecta; order Lepidoptera; family Noctuidae; genus Asteroscopus; species Asteroscopus sphinx. The sequence continues at coordinate 14,638,605 of OX453017.1, forward strand.
AGTGAAGCCAAAAAAACTATGGTCCTTCGTATACAACCAGCGCTCACGCACACACATGCACCTAAACCGTGCTCAACCCTCTCGGTACACATGTCGCGGCATTGTCCAGTAAGCATCGCAAAAGCAAATATCCTTCAGGTGCATGCTGGCGTAAGCGCTGGTTGTACACGAAGGAGCATAGTTTTTTTTGGGCTTCTCTCTGATTGTTCGCAGCACTTCGTCTATATTTTTTACTACATCTGTGGTAAGTCAGTAAGCGATTACATATCTTGTTTTCATGCAATTGCATAAAAACTAAAGATACGTAATCAGTAACTGATGCTATTCATTACAGTAAAATAAAAAATGACTGCCTTCAATGCTGTCGCCATTCATAAAGTTCTGTCCATTCATATTTTCTACGATTCGTTTTAACTGCCAGTAGTAGTAAGTGATACGTATAACGTAATATTATCCGTATCGGCACAATGGTGACACTCCGTGTACGTGTAAGCTCGCTCGCTGGTGACCTTGAGCGAGCGCGTGAATGCAATAGGCCTTGGCTGAGGCAGCCGAGAGACTGCCCGCTCCACACGCCGCGCATCACGCACGGCCCCCACGCTCTCCCTGACCCGCACACATAGCCGCGAGCAATTTTACGAGCACACATCCTTAAGTGTCGCTTCTTGTCGTTAGTATATATTCTATGGTATCGGTACATTTCGCAATCCCACTTAACCACTTATGTAAGTATAAGATGTAATCGCGAAGGGCATCGTTGTTTATTCTGACTCCCGTCGTTATCATCACGCTTCCATTTGCCGGTAGTGACTAGAGTGGCTAATTACACCTGTCCGTCAAATACTAGTTATCTACGAAGCTTTATCGTACATTTACCCGCTGCCGAGTTAAGACGTACCACTCTATATTTATTCAAATATCTGATATTGTCGCAACTACCTAAGATTTATGTCTAGTTTAATAGATACCGGTTACTTAGTTAGGAATTCGCTCCGCCAAGACTTTCCCTGTCTTGTTCCTGTTAGGGGTAAAATTGGTCATCATTGTGTCTTAATTAAGTTAGATCAAGTTTGGAACTTTGAACACAATAGCGGGCGAATAAGACTTTCGCAGGGCGAACTCTATTCGCCTCAATTAGAGATCGGACGTAGCCTTGATTTAAAAAAACATGTTTAATTTTGTGGTTACCCCTATTTATTTATTTTGGGAAAAGAGGTAAGGTCTTTGCAAGACCCTTATGTCACTTCAACCTAAAAGATGTATTGTAACGCTTCTAACAGTAGACTACAGCACCTCCCCAAGCCACAGGCCAACAATTATGTCGACTATTGTTTTGGGGTTTGAGGATCTGATCTCTTCAGACGAGAACTCAGTATCTTGGAGGCCACACAGCCTCCAAGATACTGAGTTCTAATGTGGTGCACTGCATCACATTCGCATAGGATATGAATGGGCGTTTCATCCTTTTCTCGAAAAAATATGCAAACTGTGGGATCAGTGTTTTATTCAGTTTGCAGTGCCCTGTAAGGGTTCTTGTCAGGATCCTTATGTGTTTCATATTAAACGAAAGCGCTTCTTTCGTAAATCTCTTCCTGAAGCCTACTAGAAGTGCTTTCGAGTGCTCTTGGCCTGGGGATTTTTCCCAAAGTCTAATGCTGTTGAAGTGAATAATGTGGTTACCCCTAAGTCCGAAACCTCTTAAAATTAGACATGTAAAACTGTTTACCATTAAACTACTTACAGATACACGTTTTTCCCAGAATTGGTGTAAATATAAGACTTGAGATGCCATAAAAAAAAGTCCATTTGCATCCATTACTTTAATCGATCGCAGGCGCGTAAACAGGTGGTAAGTAATAAATACAGAAATGCCTCCTGTTAAAACATTATTTTAAGATAATGTTGAACATATTTTTATAAAGAAAACTGGGGCAGCCTTGAACAAACAATCAGTTATACATTTCCACTGAACTCGTAACTTAAACACGTGCTTCCTTGAGCGTGTTTGTATGAGTCGTCGATGAGCTATTTGCTCACCAAGTGGATCAATCGCACAATATCGTAACGTTTCTATCGGCTGGCGGAATCGGGCCAAGTTTAAGAGCATATTGTTATGACGAACTTTCATAACACTGTAGATTTGTTTGCACTATATCAAAATAATAGACGTTTAATGGTCTACTTTGAAATATGTGATTTTAAACTTACACCTTTTTTCATTAAATGTTTCAGTTAGTTTTGTTTTTTTGGTAGATTTTAATAAATATTACTAGTAACATACCGTTACTTGACATAACTTTTACCTTTTACTTTTACCTTTTTATTTAAGGAATACTTGGAAAAAGTACTCAATTTCAGCATATTATGGCTGATATGATAACTGAAGTTTAATACTTACCTGGATCAGAGGCATTGGAGTACAAAATTGGTTATTTTCGATACGCTAAAGCGTATTAAGGGATATCAAGCGCATTTTCTAAGGTTAAGTCCCAATTATGGAAAATGATAGCAAAATTATCTGTACGCGTAAAACATCAACAGCTATTAATATCTTTTTATAACCGGCCATCTAATCCGAGTTCGTAAGATGAGGCACGTGGTGTACGGTGTCGAGAGCGTCGCTACAAATTTTGTCCATTTTTGCGTCACGCTCATAAATCGTAAGGTAGTAGATGGGGCGCAGCGCGACGCCGACACAGTCCACGACGAGCGCGCGGCCGCGCCACCGACCGTGCACCCGCCTCGTTCCCGCGCGATCCGGAAAATTGGCGCGAAAATGCGGAACTGTCAAAACGCTTGACAGGCGTTTAAATTTTTCTGCTTTCGTATTGCAACAGCGCGATTCATACAGCCAACGGACATAAATGTGAAGTGTACGATATATGGATGTTGAAATTTTAATTTGTGTTTGTTCTACATAATTTAAGCAAATTTTCCTGAATGATTCATCTACTGTAAAAATGAAATTCGTATTTTCGATACTAACAAAAAAATTCATTACTAAAAATATAAATAAAGATTTACCTACTTACGAATTCAACAATTCGTCATTTGTCAAACGTGGATTACGTTAATGTTTATTCAACTTTAGAAACGAGGATTTAACACGTGTTAATATATTTTGTTTTGTTTTGACAAGCTTAACGAGAGCTCACAAATCCTGAATATTTTTTTGATCTGTCATCGTGATTAATATATCAAATACAGCGACAAGCTGTTCTCGTGTTTAGCATAAAAAATTGTAGACATGAAAAATTGGGCGAAGGGAAATGACAGCAAGTCCAATTTATTTGAAATCTATATTATGGCGCAACTATTATATTTTTTCTCTTTTATTAATCCATATCTCCATTAATGTTTGCTAACGTAGCTGATTCTATTACAATGAAAAAAAAAGTTTTGTGGTGGAACAAATTTTAGCTACTAGTAGCTAACTAGTTTGCGATGTGACAGCAAATCAGTTTAGCTATTTTAACAAAAATTTGGTTTCTAGTAATTAAAATTTAGCAATTTTTGAAGTAGCTAAAATAGTTTTTTTTTCAGTTTATTCGCTTTACAACTTATACCTACATAAGACAAAATTTAACACAGCTATTTTTACAAAACTTATACGAATAACAATTACCAAAAGTAGAGCATACTGTTCCATTATGTCTAAATCAAGATAACACCGAACAGAATAATTAAATATGCACTTATCACTCTACAAATAAGCGGCGAAACTGTCACAAACTCGTACATTTGATATCAAACAGACAGGTTCATTTATTATTGTTTTTTCCTCAAGAATGAATAGACCATAGAAATCTAAATAAAGGTAATAGAAGTGGCAAAGGTGCGTGAACTTGTCGCCGCGTTCAGGAGTCTTTAAGGACACCAGTGCGCGAACCTTTTGCTTGATCATCAGTGTTGTTTTGAATGGAGAGTCACTAAAATTGTATTTTGCAGCATATCTAGCAGCGGAATGTTTTTAGGCTTACTTTATTTTGCATTGAATGCTAGAAACATGGTGGACGTAATTGCGTATTTATGTGTTGGTAGCGGAAAACCGGCGACATGCGTCCCCGTTGTAAAAGACAGTAGATAACATTTCTATTACCTTATTATTTAGATTTCTATGGAATAGACTCACATTGCCTAGTTAAAATTTAAGACCACGGAAATACACGAGTACGTTTACTTAACGAGATTTCATAATATTATTAATAAACTAGACTTAGCCCGCGACTTCGCCCGCGTACTGAAATAAAATATAGTCTATGTTGCTTTTAGATAAAATACCTTCCTAAAAGTGAAAGAATTGTTAGTTTCAGAGTTTATCAATTGCAAACAAACAAACAAATCTTTCCTCTTTATAATATTACGTAGTAGTATATTATTATAGATAACTAAATGTTTTAACCATAATTTTATTATCATATTACCACTAAAACAACAAAACTTTATTTATGCTGCCAGTAAAAAGTAGAGGTGTTAGTTTTTAAATTTAATTCATATTAAAAAAAGTTTCCAAGGTTTTAGTGCCCAATGTCAGCGTAGGTAAGGCTGTTATCATTACATCTATCAATTTTTTTCTTATCAGCCCAGTTATGGAACTGGGTCAGTGGAGTTACAGGCGCATACAGTTGCAAATTGCAAGTAATGTACACGCATGATTATTAAGACAAGCCCACTTCTATTAAGATTAGATAAAAAAAATCAATTTGATAATTTAATTGGTAGTAATATCGATTGCCGGAAAAAAGGATTTTCAATATCATGTCTCGAGATAATATTTCCGATAAAGTAAATAAAGTAACTGCTTAAACGAATTATCAGATATTGCATAAAAGCATTTTTTTAAACCAAGGAGATACGGATTTTAAAAAATACGTACTCTACGTTTTGTTCTTCGATGTAATATTAGTTTGATAATTTTGATACAGATGATTTTTTATTAATCGTATTTTTAATATTGCTCTAAAAAATTAAAAGCACATTTGGAACTTTAAATTATTAATAAATAAATAAGTATTTTGGGATATTTAAAACGGCATCATCTAGTCCCAAACTAAGCAGTACTTGTACTATGGGTACTAGATAATGGATGTAATACAATTTTTTTTTGTAAATACATACCTATAATACATAAGAAACACGCAGCCCAACACAAACATTTATATTGTACTCTAGTACAATAAGCCGCCCGCTGCGGTTTTTGCTGCGTGAATGTCATCTATCCCTCGGAAACTGTTTATTTTCCCGGGATTAAAATTAAACTATATATAAATCCAAGATATGGTCTATCTGTGTGCCAAATTTCATCGACATCCGTTTAGCCATTACAGCGTTAATAAGGAACAAACATACACACTTTCGCATTTATAATATTAGTGTGATTGTGGCGCTTCTAGTAGCCACATGTATTTTATATCTCTTTTCGAGTGCTACCTACAATAAATTCTAGGTATCCGCTTTCCGCAGGTCACCAATAATTTTCGTATTGCTTTAATTTACTCGCAATTATTTTTGAGTAATGACCAATTAGGGGCGCAGTTGCTTTTGACGGATTTTTAATAGCAACCTATGCGTCGACGTTACGTCAATTTGAATAGCCGACCACGTAGAACATAACAGATTGCTATCCGCAACCGTGTCGCAACTTAGAGTCGTTTATTATTTAATCTATGACAGCCAAGATAAAACGCTTCAAAAATGGGCCAATTACAAAATATAATAAATATTGTAAAAGTTTGCCTAGAGCGTCCTCCAAGCGCCCTAACCATAACAGTTTGCTTGCCCTAAATTGGTTAAAAGGGACCGTATTATCTCGCTATGTCAATTTTGCGAGAGATATGAATAACACAATTTCCTTGCTTGCCTACTCACTGTGCCTACTAATGCTTTGCATAAACTCACTGTGAAAACGAGCGTCCAATCAATTATATTAACGGCGTCAATTTAGTAAACAATTGTGATTCATTTCAAATATAAATCAACTGGAAACACATTTTATATAATAATTCTACAAGTGAACTTGGTCATTGGTTTCTCTGAATTTTACGCTTTACCGTTATTTTATACTTCGTGTCTCTAAGCCTAGCATCTAGCTAGCTGTAACTATTTAATTACAGCATGTTTATTAGGGATTGGCTAAAATTCGGTAAACATTCGGTTTTACCGAAGTTCATTTTCGTTCATTTGAACCGAACTTCGTCAGAACTTTGGTATCTATTTAATGCTGACAAAGTCAATTCAAATTGAGTATAATAATTATATAACTGTGCAATGCGAAAGAAATAAACTGAATAAAATTTTACAAATCTCGTGATTGTGTAAAAAACGTTGATACTTCAATTATACTTTAGTCATATAAGACACGAGAATAGTAACTTTACAAAATGGAATTGCACTACTGAAGCTATTCTGAACAAATACCATTTCTTTAAACGATCAGCCTTCGGTTCCTCAATCAATTTGGCCGAATTTCTGATTCAGTATCATTTCAAGTCGAAAATTCGGCCAAAGTTCGGCTTCGATGTAACCCATATTCAGCCCATCTCTAGATTTGATTTCTTTATAATAATTACGACGAAGACGGTGTAGCTACATAATAATTGTATTTCACAACATCGATCTTTCAATGAGTAATACATTAGATGTATTGAACTACGCGTAATAATATGTAACATAATGTATTTTGTTACAGGCTACGCAATATTTACTACAGTATTTTTTTCCGTTTGAAACACGGGGTGAAAAACATTTTGAACATTACCAACTAATTAGGGTCACAGATTTTCGTACTAAAATCATAAAATATAAACTAGGTCCACCTGAACACAACCCTATGTTTCTCTTTCCTAGCCTAGAATTTTCTTTTATAGCAACACAAAAGAAACGACAAGGCTAACAAGCCTATTCCACTTAAATAATTTAATTAGTTTTACTAAATTTATAGATATCGAATTAAAAAACTTTTACTGGAAAATGTTATATGGATAAACGTGTTGAATGATACGTCTGAAACTATATTTTTCGGGATCGAGAGTTACTAAACAAGTCATTCTCTCTTTACGCCATCACTTTCAACCTTTTGAATGACGCGACCCCTATAATTATATTAATTATTATATTTATTTTTATAACCAAAAAAATAAGTAAATACCTCGCGACCCCCTCATTATAATATTTTTATACTTAGTTATCAAAGTTTTACATTACTAACGCGACAAATAATGTTTACGGTCGGCACAAATTTAGTCAGATTGCGACCCCCCTTATATCTGAACGCGACCCCCAGGTTGAGAAACTCTGTGAAGTTAACTAACAGACTTTACACAATCCAGATTGAGTCATACCCTGCATACTCGTCCTGAGTTACCTTCTTCAAAACAAATGTCTGGTTTTTCTTAAATGTCTTAAACGTAATCAAAATTGATCCGACATAAAGCAAGATTAAGAAATTCAACCACAAAGGTGAGTGCTTAGGATAATAGATAGATAGTACTTTATAAAGCACACAAATTATGATGGCTATAGAATAAGCAATGCTAATTATGCGGGCATAGGTACTACCGTGAATTCGAGATCAAAAAAATTAAAATTTAATTTAATTTCAAAAAAGTTTAGCCTGAATACGCTCTGGTATTGACCCCTCTTTCCACATGAAAAGATTTACCTGCCAGATTTAGCTCCCAAATAACTTTTATCGTCTTACATTACAACAGAATATAAGTTGTTATGTATAGGTAAGATGGATAAAAACTACGGCCGAGACATTACAAGAGGAATATTCTTAACATAGAAATAGTTCGTTTAAACTATCGATTGCAAAGTGTTTGTGGACACAGGGCATTAAAAAAAAATGTGTTTGGTAAATTCCTTAATTTTCTTTACCGGACGAATGCCAAAATTTTACACAAAAATAGGCTCATTTAATTAAAATGTCGGTTCAGACAACAATATCGCGTCTTTTTAACTGTGACAAGAAGTTTATTCTCGAAATTTTCATGCAAATAACCGTAATTTAAATATTTCACGCAGAAATTTGACAATAATCATATTAAGTTCATAAATAACTTCTCAATATGAATAGTATTTAACATAATTATCTCATTTGTAACTATTTATGAGCTTGTCATACTAAACTCGATCACAATAAAAATGTAGACAAACTGGTACAATTAGTTATGTTTCAAATATTTTTTATCGCAGAAATCTGAGTCTTAATACCGAAATTCTTTGAGGACTACGACGTTAAATTCCAATCAGCCTTTTGTTATTGGATTTATAAATTATAATAATTTAAGATAGGCAGCCTTGTTAGCTAATACGGCTAGTGTGCCCGGTTCCTAAGGTATCTAATATTACCGCATCTTTCCATAGTTTAATCTTTACATTTCACCTCGCTTGCGTTAAAATAATAGAATAGTTAATGGTGACCAGACCAGACCAGGCATGAAAATAGACTTCTAACTTTTTAAGCCAAGTTTATCTGTGATAGCTAGGTACTAACGTATGGTAGAGTCTACTTTGCTAAATCTATGAGGTATTTGTTTCGGTATCGGTAAAGAAAAAGATCCACAATTTTAAATGATTGTAATAATTTCTAGATTAATTATTTATTTTTTAATTAATCTAGTTAAACCGGATTACATAGCAACATGCGTAGCATGTGTAGTGATCGCGAAAACCTAAGCGATTAGCTTACTATTTATCGAATAGGACGTTTTACTGACATTGAAAAACTGGAAACACGTCGAAACACTTCTTTATAGCATTCGGGATTACAAGCGTTACGATTAAAATGTTAAATTACCCAACGTAAGTAATCTAAAAGTAAATCTAACGCTTAACAACTTCCAAGAATTTGTGAAGAAATCAAAAATAATACAAGACACGCTTCTTTATTGACGACTTAAAAATGGAGGAACCATCGGTAAATTTTAGAAGAAATAAATCTCCCGGTAATTGCGTGTAGTGTGGACCACACCTATCAAAGGGGGGCTATTATCATCAGCCGTCGATCGGCCCATCGACACGGCAATTAACACGCCTCACTCACTTAAGGCACAGTCGCACGTAACTACCGTGTACGCGTTTTAAAATCGATTACTTATCTATTTTGTCATAAAAGTATAAACGTAATAACATGATAACGTAATATAATAAACGATCGATAGCTTTTTTGCACTTTGAGTTTACGACTTTTTAAGAAATATAGGCGGTAATAAGTGATGTAACGCGTGTAACGCATAGTTATATATTTTCCAAAGTATCTTATACATTTTTATAATTACTGTTATTATATTTTGAATGGTTCAGTTATTTATGCTCTCGATAATTTTCCTGTTAGCAAGATTTAACGTTACTTAATTGGACGTGCCTATTGCTCATACTAACAACAGTAATCAACAGTTACAGTAGGCAAGCTTATTAATTATATCTTAGCAAATGAACCTCTCACAAAAACCAACACATTACTAGAACGTCATCATTTCAGCCGAAAGACGTCCACTGGTGGACATAGGCCTCCCCCAATCATGTTGGGGGAATATGCCATGATCGCCACGCTTGGCAGGCGAGTTGGCGATCGCAGTTGGTTGAATAAATACCCAGAGAACGCTGCTGCCCATCCTCTAGTGAATCTCTTAGTCGCCTTTTACGATACCCATGAGAAGAGATAGGTTGGTGCAATTCTTTATGTTCGGCACCACACGGAACTAACACGTAAACGGATACTAGAACGTAGCCTTAAGAAAAGTTATGAAAACAATCATGGTGTTTAACCCCCTCCTGTCGACACTTAACCGCGATAAACACTACTTTACTCTAAACTCGACTATTAACACTATAAAAAAGCTACTAAAATTATAACATGAAACGAAACGAATGCAAATCAAAATAATAAACGAGACACGTCATTTAATGTTAGAGAGCAGCCATAAATTATTAAAAGTTTTGATAAAAAAGATGTAGAGTTGAATAAAAACGCAGATAAATAAAACACACACCTATTATTTTGATAAAGATTTAAGTAGAATTGAGGTATTTCCACAAACCACATCAAAATAATTTTACGATGATGACGGCACCATTAGAGCTGAAAAAAGTTGCAAACATTTTAACGCGCCAACGCCGATCTGATTTATAGGTTTTCGAAAGAATTCACTCTAATACAAAGAGATTAGTAATAGCGTAGTAAAATATTATGAGAACAAAGTAATCAGTTGTGTTGGAAGGGAGCCAGGATTGCTTGCTGCTCAATGAGACCCGTCATTCACTGAACACTAGAAATGTTACAATCACAACGCCGGGAAACATGAAAAATAAGTTAGATCTCGACTAGACGATGAGCAGACATAATAAATTCATGCATAAATTGTTGATCAAAGCACGAACCATTTTGACGTATCATAACGTAAATGTAAGTGAACTTTGGATCAGTCGTTTGCGACTTAATGTTTTTTCAACTTGAAAATTTCAGCAATAACTCTGTACTATGATACAAAGTGCGCATTATGCATAAAATTAAACCAAAATGTAATAGAACTGTTGTATTTTTTATTCAAAAAACGCTAACATTAACATTTCGATACGTCAAAATACGATAGTCGATATAGATATATGTAGACGATACGTTCGATTGTTCGTTCTAGAACCACAGTACGACTGTACTACACTTCATTTATTATACTTATTTTTTTTTTGTCTATACTTCATTTATAATATAAATAGACAAAACATAACCTAACAGGCAAGGAAACGTGTAACATGCTTATACATACATTCTTAGTTTATACTAAACTTCTTAAGAGGCCAAACCAAGACCAAACCTGAAATCGGGAAAAAAAATCTGCTGTTCCCTATGCTGTCAATTTATGTAAAAACAAATGTAACGATCAGCTGGTTTTGTTTGTCATGATTTCAGGGTTGGTCCCATAGTAAAAGTTGTTCATAATGATCAGTACAATGACCCCTTAAGAGGTTTAATGTTTACAGTGGCCATCTCCAACAGAGTTCACGTACTTAGAATCTAATTTAAATTACTATCTTAAAAGCTCGCTCCACCTAACCCATGTAAGTGATCTAACTATATCTACAGAAGCCTATGAGTATAACTGAACTATTATATTAACCTTCCACATCAACATGTGTGAATTATAACTAAAAATAAAATTGTGTGACGCAAAATACAAGATGAACTTCACCATACAAACTATATCAATATGTCGATCTATTTTAGGATGTTGTAAAAGTTGTTTGCTTTTTACAACACGCCCTTGGAAAGGTTTAGCAAACCGACGGACAGAAACATTTTAAATCGTAAATAATTTACGATTTTATTTATAACATTTTCAAAAATACAGCCGTTTGATTTGTGGCTTATAAAAACGTCACGAATTGATTGATGTGCCTCTGCCGTCTATTTTGGACGTACGAATCCGTACTATTAAAAATAATTAGATATACATATTTTGTAATACAGAGAAACCAACTGTAATTTCATGCATTGAATTCTTATACTTTGTAGCCACAAGCTAGTTAAATACCACTTTACATACAAACTAAGATAAATCCCCCGTATTTGTACCGATAAAGAAAAATGGACAGAATATAAAAATATCATACATATGGAAATAAGGAAAGGAGTAGCATATTATAATAAACTAGACTTTGACCGCGCCTTCGCCTGCGTATAATGCGGCTTATCACAGAAAAACTTATCGCGCATCCCTCGGAAACTGTTTCTTTTTCCGAGATAAAAACTCACGTATATTATGATAATCAGGGTCATCGTCTCTATGTGCGCCAAATTTCATCCAAATCCGCCCAGCCGTTTCTGCGTGAATGAATAACAAACATCCAAACTTCATCACAAACTTTCACACTTATAATACATTCGAGAGCAACGAATCCGGGTCAACAACTAAAACCTTAATATCTCGGCAACTAAGAATGGTAGCTTATTCAAATTAAAAGTATTTTATGGACTATTTATTAACAATAATAGACCACTTATTATTTTATAGACATATCTAGGATCATATTTTTATTTGAATAAGCTATAATTCTTAGTTTCCGAGATATAAGGGTTTATGTTGGTTACCCGGATTCATTGCTCTTGAGTGTATTAGTAGGATAATGAGTTCGGGCTGTCAGGCAACTTTTTACCTTTTCCCATTTTACTCAAAGGCGCTGTAACAATGAATGAAAATTGAAATGTATTGTAAAAACACATGAAAAATGCGCGTAGCGATCTTCTTCGGTATCTCAGTCATGTTCGTTATCTCGCCTTCAGATGTTTGCACTAGCTCTATGTTTTATTAACACGCAGCCTATCTGTATAAAAAATTACGAAAGAATGTATTTTTTACAACTCAGGGGTAATCTTCATTGCCATTTTCGTATCCTTGCTGAATTTGTAACACGGTCGGCATTTGTTAAAATATCAGTTTCTGCGCTAAATAAAGGTGGAATCACACATTAGCTATGCAAAGTAGTGCACTTGTGAATGATCTAGTATTCTATGGTAGTCTATAGACCTTTTATCGGCCAATGCCATTTTAATTAGTTATTTGTTACATATAGTGTTGGTTTTAATAACCTGTTATTTGTTTTATATATTATTATTATTACTAACAAGTTAATATAACAAATTCGAGATTCTTAATGAACTTACTTATGTCATAAGAGAAAATGCGGTTGGTCTTTTCTCCATACAAACGCTCTCGACTGTTTTCTTTTTGGTTTATAATCAATATCAAATTGTTGTATGTTACGAAAATGCGTTAAAAATAATTATTAAGGGTGCATATCTATACGACTTTGAATTAACTGCAAAGTTAGTCGAGTCGGTTAAGAAACACTGTTTCTTAATAAGATATCGCTGACGTCACCCAAAGACGTGCCAAGTGGATGAGAATTTCGATACCACGAGCAGTGTTCATGGTAGCTTATTGGCTAAAGCACTGGCGTACTGAGCCAGGAGCCGCAGGTTCGATCCTGCTCGTGAGCGATTTTTTCTTTCCACAATTTAAATCGTAAGATTTCGCTTCGCATACGTAAATGCGTTAAAAATGATAAAATAATTGCCTAATATATTAATTTGACAACTATTATTGAAAAAGGAAAAGAAAAACATAGCGACACAGAACATATTCTTCTTATTCAGTTTATGAAATATCTTTTAAATTGGTCCAGTCTCGGAGGAGAAAATAGTCGAAAGCCAAACCTTGAATTATGACTTATTTACTAAGACTATTCAGTCGGAGCTGCAGTTGTCCTTATCGCACTTATTTGAGGCCGGGCGCTCGCAAAGCGACAGAAATAGTTTCTTCAGAAACCTAATTTTCAAAAGTCTCTTTGCCCACATTTCCACTTAAAACCTATCCACAAATTAAGATTTAGACAAGCATTATCACTTATCACGCAACTAATTAATGAAAATATAAAGTTACACTGAATTACGTACACTTATGTCCATAACGAATTCGTGTTTGCGTTTTCCATGCCCAATCTCTATAGAAACTTTGGCAGGTGGAACATATACCAATATTTATTGTTGTTATTGAACAAACATACTAAAAATGAAAGTAGGTTATCACCTGTTATTAACAAATCATAAACTTGCCTTATCAATAATATTACATTAAGATATTATTTTATATATATTTTTTTTTATAGTATAGGATGGCGAAACGAGCTAAAGGCCCACCTGATGTTAAGCGGTTACCTTTGCCCATGACAACTACAATACCACCTAGGCTGTTGCCTAAATGGTACCGCAAGTCGGTTCGCCAAACTGAGACATGAAGATGGAAAGTCTCATGTGATTGTAATTTCACCGGCACCCGTACCCTTCAGACCAAAACACAGCAATGCAAGCATCACTATTTGGCGGAGAAGTAGGCACGGTGGTAGTACTTCCCCGGACGAGCTCTTTCACAAAGGAGCTCTACTACTACTAAAAATAATACTACTATCAATTTAATTGTCGTTTAATAAGAGATGTAATCATTCAGATGTTTTATATATTTTATATTTTTCAGTAGACTACGATCTTTTATCTGATAGGGATTCGATAAAAGATATCGTTGTTGTTAAACAAGCGACTCTTAACTGACCAAATATATAAGTTTGACCAGTATAAGAAGTGACATTCGTGAGTGTTATAAATATAAAACGAACTATGAAAATGGTGAACGTACCTGTGATTTTGTTGGTAATCGCCTTGGTAAGTATATCATTACATATTTTAAAATAATTTCTTAGGTTTTCACAAGTATAACACGATTACATTGCATATATTATATTTTTTATCGCGTTTCTATTTATCTTGATGTTATCCGGTTAAACTTGTTTTATTATAATTACATATTTACTTTTTCTGGGTTTCTGTGCAGTTTTAGATATATTTTTATTAAGATATGAAGGAAATTTGCAACATTATGAAAAGGATAATGCCTTCGGATGGGCCCATTTTTGGCGCCATGTCAAAACTGTATGTTATTAAAAAATTATGTCTTATTTTTTCATGTTTATTTGTTCTTTATCAACATTTCTTTCACCCTAGCATTAAAAAACATAATAAATATGTATTAAACTGAATCGTAAGTATATCCTCCATTCAAACCGAACGAAAATGTTGCCAGATATCAGATTATTTCAACAAATAATCGGAATCGATTCTAAATAGCGATACTTCTATGAATTCACTTTTACTGTGTTTCAGATGCTATTATACTAGACTTATCTTGATTGATTGATTTCTTATTTTTTCTTTCCACAATTTATATCTTTAGATTTCGGTTCGCATGCGTAAATCCGTTAAAAATTATAAAAAATCACTCATATGACGTCAAATCAAAAGAAATTGCTAAATATATTTGTGACATATTTTTGTACAGAAAAATAAGATGATTCTTTGCTTTAAAGTACCTATGCATTTATTGTAAATATTGTTATAATCATTTTAAATTAACTGATATATTACTTATAAAAATGATATTAATTAATACACCCAAAAACTTAAAACCTTGCAATGTTATTATTTAAAAATACTACAAAATCGATTTCAAAAATCGATTAACGAAATAATTATATCTTGCAACACCATACATGGTGTCTCTGAATGTCCTTATGGGTGCGTTCAGTTATATTGCCCAACGATGCACGGAGCGTACTTATCAATCAGTTAAGGAGTTGGAAAAAATTAGATTTCTCTTAAACCAAGGTGAAAAAATTAAAATCGTTTGCAGAATAATAAAAGATAATTCTTGGTCTACAAAATAAGACTAAAACCGCCGTGACATAGCAATTTTTTTGAGGGGCCTAAAGCTCCTAAGAGAATGGGCAATGTCCTTTAATTGACTAATCCTATAATTTTAAGATCTATCGGCTTACTTTAACAGTCTCCCTTGAAGGAAAATCCCGATAGAACGTAAGGTACACTCTGTTTTTTTTCCCACTTGTCCAATTTTGGAATGTATTTTTAATTCAATTCGTCATTAATAATTATTAAAAGACATTATGATAAAAATTCTACCCACTAAATAACATTTTTAATCTAATAAATGTGCAGAACTAGTAACTAAACTGTATCAGTAGTTATTTATATAAATAAAGAGACATGCCAAGATTGTTTACTGAATAAGACAAGTGGGAAAAAACGGACTGTACAGTGTACATACTACTTCTGGCAACAGACTCAAACTTTTTTTTTTTTCGTAGAGCTTGAAGTTAAAATCTTTAAAGTGTTGTATTATTCTTCGATCGTGTCGACATGAGCTACATAATGATAATAGCTCATGCCGTGGGAAAAAGATTAGCCAGTCAGCAATTTGGTAGCGGGGCTGACTGCCCAGGGTGCGCCGGGCGATCAATTAAATATCGTCACTCTTGGAGGCTCTTTTAATGCACCCCTGTTGTATTATTGATATGCATATTATATTGATCATTCTAACGATGTCAATTAAATAAATCACATCATTGGCAATGGCTAAATCATGGTAAATTGTAAAACTGTCTAGACGGTCTATTTTAAATGATACTGGTCACCTAGTGTTGATTAGAAAAATTGACGACACTTGTAGATTCGACAATTTAGGTCGTACGCCAATTTGTAATA
This sequence comes from Asteroscopus sphinx, assembly GCA_949699075.1. Taxonomy (NCBI): domain Eukaryota; kingdom Metazoa; phylum Arthropoda; class Insecta; order Lepidoptera; family Noctuidae; genus Asteroscopus; species Asteroscopus sphinx. The sequence continues at coordinate 14,654,716 of OX453017.1, forward strand.
TTATTTTGTCATTGATTATTGATTCATTTTTTGGGGTCACCGAATAACTTCTATCCAAATGTGTTTTAAATTGTTTACTACCTCTCTATGAAAAGGTGGAAATAAAACTATCAACATCGTTAAACATGACGTGTTTCCTCGCATCATATCAATGCAATAAAGCCTCGTAAAATACTACTCCAAGATTAAAGACGAACTTGAAATTCTTCAGAAAAGATTTCACGCGTTATTTAATTTACTCCTCGTAAAGTCTGACATTGATAGTGTTTGTTCAATTTTACTACCAGGAAACCAACATTATCTTCGAAAATTCTTGCTTGGTTATGGCACATTGGTCATTATTTGGCGACTGATATATACCTATGTGTCTCGGCCATGTGTGCAGTGCGCAGGCAAGCATGTTACGGTATAAGCACGGAATGTTGGCGCCATTCATGCCGCAAGCGCTGTTTGGATTTGACAACGGATATCACGTAAACGCCGTGCAAACTACAAACTGAATAGTCACGAGTTTTTCATTTGCTCAATTTTATTATTATCGTCAAATATTAAAAACTTGCGAAAATGTTACTAAATACCTCAAGTGCTAAAGGTTAACATCTAGATGCGACTCTGTTATTGTTGTTAAGTATTTATAGTGTTGTTTGCTCATATCGAATAAGAGCTATTATGTTGCATGATAAACACGCTGCGACCCAGTTGCTCGTGCGCACATGGGTGTTTGCATAGTCGCTTCGACGCACTCCCTAGCCACCTTTGTCTTAGTTGCCGACTACGACTGAATGGCTAATTTAGAATCCCACTTATCTGATTCAGTTGTTCATTCGACCTGAATATTCCGGTTTCATAAATTTCATGCTCACGTCATATCGATGGTATGCCATTGTCTTCGTTACAGTATCAATAACGTTGCGACCCTATTTGCCTAAAGACAAATAAAACTTTCAGACCTAATTTAGATCTGGACCGCTCATGCGTAAACTTATCAAAAGTGAGATAGACCAGTGTCGCTCAGTCCGTATTTAGATAAATGTGAAACAGGCCTTTCAGGAGTCAAGTCCTGCCGGTGTCATTAAAATTGTACACTTTAATTAACATTGTAAGCTCAGCGGTGTGCTGGATACCGTCTGTGAAATTATTCCGTGGAACAGCAAAGAGACAAGTGAGCTAATAAATTTATAATTCCCAATGAGCGCACCTCATCACATATGATAATGGAAAGTCAACGACTGGTCTAGTTAGAATAATAAATGTAACCTCGACAATTCATACTTTTGCCATTATAGTTGGCGCTAATTACGTAAATTATAATGGTAGACATTTTTTTATTTCGTTCGCCTTGGAGATTTTTACATTCTTTTGGCTCAAATTTAACAACTCATTGTCCTATTTCCCTATGTTTGCGATAAATCGCGTACCCTAAACGTTTCGGCCTTGTCCACGAGTGTGTGTGTCGTTCCATAAACGACAAACAATTGAAAGTAATAAAGTAACATATATGTAGACTAGACAACTGATTGCACAGAGAAAATACAATTGTGTATGCATTGTGCGTAGGACACAAATGAACTAAATGATCTGGTTTTAAAGTTCAATTCACTGACTAAACAGAAGATTTACATTACAACTAAAGAATAGAATCTGATCTGGACACATTCCATGCTTTATTATAGTTTATTATGAAGAAAAATCTTCACCTAACATTCCTGACGAGTGTGGAGTTGTCAAGGATTTACACCAGTAATTGATGAAATGTGTCCGATATGAGGCAAATATAAATTATTTATTTAGGGTTCTGACTAATGTAGACATAGACATTGTTCACCATATTGTATATAAGCCAAATTATGACGTTGCAAAAAACCTGTTTAAATTCGTGGCCCCGATAATATAGTTCAAGTGTTGTGTTTCGTGTAGGTATAACTTGTATTTAGGGTACGATAGGACTGACAAACGCTACGCGGAAAGTTCCTTAAAAAAATTAAGGAAAGCAAAATATTTACATTTCATAAAATTAGTCTTACATCGTCGTCATCAGCTTTTTTTAAAATTAAACGCTAAGGCAAGTAAAATTACAATTATATTTTTCACATTTTCAGCCGTTATGTTCATTTGCTTCGATTCGTAAAAGGTGTCAATGACACAGACTACTAGGACTCGTTGCCAAGTGATTGAATTACTGTTTATTATTTTAAGATTTATTCTTATTATAAATAGTATTTATCTTCGAACAGTTTCTACACTTGTCGCTGGGTTCTTTTATAATTACTTTTATTAATTTTCTTTGTGTCATCGTGATCTTATGCAAAAATAAAAGGGGTACGCTATTTGATACGATGCCCCTGATGTATTGCTCTTCGGTCTAATGGTGGTGACGTTCTGTTGTGTCTTGTTTTTGGTTGTGTTACTATTGTCCGTAGTCGATCCTATTGTTTATTTTATAGCTGGGTTTAGCTTCGTTAAAAGAACTTTATCGTGCTGATCTTGATACCTACTTATCTTCACATCTATTATGAGTTTCTAGTCTATGAGGAATAATCTGAGCTTTTCAAACATCATTGAGCTTGGCTACCTATATATCTATCAATAGTTCTAGTTGCCTCTTGGATCACTCACGGGAAGTAATCGAGTTACCTATTATAAGGCGACGACCACACACAGGATACCTCTACTTAAACGTCATTATCTGAGATTATTCCATTAAGCATTGACGTTTAAGTGCCAAGTACTTACAGAAGATTATTGTAATACATTACAATTACAATAACGCTTCCCAGATTAACCTCGTAGATGTCTTAACCAATCGTATCTCAAACTGATTTTATAACCAATACGTGTGTGGTATAAATTAGAATAGATTTTAATGATATCAGCGTACAAATTAGGTGGCTTTGTCAAATAGTTAAATGAATCTGCCTTAAATTGGAAATGTGTTTTTACGAACGGACAGTTCATTGCTCAAGTGGAGGTACTTTATAAGAGAAACTGACAAGGCTCATATTTTATACGTTTAACTGCTCCGCTGAATTCGGTGGACATAACAGTAATGAGTGGGTTTTTATGGAGGGACGTTACGCTACTGAATGACGGTTAGTTAAACATTATCAATTAGTTAAAGATTGGTCAAGTTATTTCCTTTAAAGTTTTGACCTCTCGTAAATAATATTGACGTCGTCTATTTCGAGCTTCTGAACTGTCAATTATATTTAATTAAGAATCTTCGAATTAATAAGTAATATATAAGTAATACAACGTGAAAGCTTAAAAGTAAATATAATATCTTGGAGACGTAACTTGTATATTTGTTCAAAAATTTCTGCATTTTCAGTAGCAGCCTGGAGTCTAGATTTGTGCCCTGTAAATGGCTATATACTCGCCCCCTATTACATGGGACTTAATATATAACGTAACTGGCGTATAGTAGTTGTACTGTACACCTCTGCCTATCCCTTCAGAGAATACAGGCATGATGTGCTGCATGTATTCCAGAATGTGTAAATATCATTTATTTATAGCAATTGTTGGGTTGTTGTTCACGATTTATTTCTGCGAACCACTGAATCAGGGTTCTGTAACCCTCTTGATTTATACACCCTAAATTCCCTGTCAGCTTTGTTCCTAATAATAAATAATTTACCTTTGTGTCAGCATAAAAACACTTCTTACTGTTAGTTATCGTTATAATTAAGTAAATTATTGCCTGCAATAAAACTGATTCAGTAGCACTTACTTGCGACCAATACATCAATGTCGACACCCTTGCTCCCGTTGAGCACATGAGGTTCGCTACACAAAGGGCGAGTTCATTTACTGCCTCTAAAAATGATTCATGTCACACTTAATTAAGAAATAGCCTTCTTACATTGAGGTCGTCGGAGTGCGGTCCAACGTGAGATTTAGCTGTCCTTATCGTGTAGTGTAGCCTCATAAAAGTGCACATTAGGCGACTAATGTTCTAAATGCATTAGTGTCACATTTATAATTACGAAATGCTTGGAGTGCAATATAGGTCAAATGTTTTAGTACACCACCCTCATTCCTTGTGACCGCGGCCTTGTGATCCAGTTTAGTACCTACTGAGGATTAAGACGCTGACAACACCTAAAAAATCAGACGTCTGCGGTCACTGTCATTTTGTAAAGAACAGAAAGAGAGGCAACGAGCGGAGGGACGTCGGGTGCGTCGCTCAACTTGAATGAAAATTAAAAATTTTTTTTTTAATAACAAACTAAAAGCTTATTTGAAAAACAGAAACAACAAATGTTTAGATTATTGTCTTTCTCAAATGTTTTCTTAATTTTATTAATAATATTTAGTAAATAATAGATTCCCGACTACGGTAGCGTTCGTGGTAACGGTGGGATGGGGGGTGCTAGGAATCCTCGGGTTACGGCAGGCTACCAAAACCGACGACTATATCTGGCAGCGTACAATGGAAAAACGTTGAGACTGGACCATCACCTCGCCGAGCTTGAAGTAGAGTTAAGTCATATAAAATGGCATATACTGGGGTTATCCGAAGTCCGTAGAGAGGGAGAGGACACGATAACCCTGGAGTCAGGAAACTTACTCTACTTCCGCGAAGGTGATCAGCTCTCCCAAGGTGGTGTTGGTTTTCTTGTCAATAAGGCCCTCGTAAACAACGTTGTGGAAATCGGTAGTGTGTCGACACGGGTAGCGTACCTTGTACTAAAGCTAAATGATAGGTACAAGCTGAAAATAGTGCAGGTATATGCGCCGACCTCGACACACTCTGACGATATAGCCGAAGCGATGTACGAAGACATAGCGAAGGCTATGAATAGTACCGCTAAGGCTCACTACAACGTTGTTATGGGGGACTTCAACGCTAAAGTGGGAGTACAAGAACGCGGCGAATCGAGAATCGGACCTTACGGTTTGGGGCGCAGAAACCACAGGGGCCAAATGTTGGTCAACTTCTTGGAGTCCCAGGGGCTCTTCTTAATGAACTCCTTCTTTAAGAAGAAGCCCCAAAGAAGATGGACCTGGAAAAGCCCCGACAAGGTGACAAGGAACGAGATAGACTTTATCATGACGGATAAGAAGCACATATTTAGAGATGTCTCTGTGATCAATAGGTTCAACACCGGAAGCGATCACCGACTTATCCGAGGCACTCTAAATATCAATTTTAGAGCTGAAAGAACGCGCTTGATTAAGTCTACTCTCCGACCTTCGCCGCTCCAAACCAGTTTGGGCTCCGAAAGGTTCCAAGCGGAACTTCAAAATCGATTCGACTCGCTGGAAACCACGGGCAATATTGAGGAGAAAACCAACACCATGGTCAAAACATTGCAGGAACTGTCTCGAAAATTCTTTCCGCCGCAGCGTGGAAGCAAGATGCCCAAGCTTTCGACTGAGACTCTCGATCTGATGAGGAAAAGACGGGAAATGTCAGCCGCGCATTCGTTTTCATCAGATAATAGGTCCTTAAACCTACAGATTAGGAAGCTGATGCGACGTGACCTCCGCCGCTCCAACACCCGCGCCATTGAGGCTGCGATTGAGCTAAATAGGGGGTCGAAAGTTTTCGCTCAGCAGCTAGGGAGGACCTATCTGATGAAACTGAAAGCCGCGGATGGCAAAATAGTCACCTCTAAGATCGAGATGCTTGATGAGGTCGAAAACTTCTATGGGCATTTGTATTCCACCAAAACGGCGAGACCAGCAGTTCCTAGCAATGACGACAAAAGAGCCCAGCTCACGCGCCATTACACCGAGGATCTTCCGGACGTTGACCAGGGCGAGATTAGGGCGGCCCTCGAGCAGCTTAAGAACAACAAAGCTCCGGGCGATGACGGCATTACTACTGAACTCCTAAAAGCAGGCGAGGCTCCGGTCCTGAAGGAGCTACAGAGTCTGTTTAATGCCGTCATCCAACAAGGCTCTACACCGGAGGCATGGAGCGGGAGTGCGGTGGTACTGTTCTTCAAAAAAGGGGATAAAACCCTACTAAAGAACTACAGACCCATCTCACTCCTGAGTCATGTATACAAGCTGTTCTCGAGGGTCATCACGAATCGTCTCGCCGGAAGACTCAACGAATTCCAGCCACCAGAGCAGGCTGGGTTTCGAAAAGGCTACAACACCGTAGATCACATCCATACTGTTCGGCAGATCATACAGAAGACTGAAGAGTACAATCAGCCGCTGTGTATGGCATTCGTGGACTACGAGAAGGCCTTCGACTCTATCGAAACTTGGGCAGTTTTGGATGCTCTTCAGCGATGTCACATTGATGAGCGGTATATAGAGATGCTGAGATGCCTATACAACGCTGCTACCATGACTGTTCAGCTCCAGGACCAAAAGACGAAGCCAATCCAACTGCGCAGAGGGGTGAGACAAGGGGATGTAATATCCCCGAAATTGTTCACTAACGCGTTGGAGGACGTCTTCAAGACACTGGACTGGACTGGACTGGACAGGGTATCAACGTTAACGGCGAGAACATCTCACATCTCCGTTTTTCCGATGACATCGTTGTAATGGCTGAGTCGCTGGAACAACTGGGCGAAATGCTGCACAGCTTAAACGGAGCCTCTCGACGTGTCGGTCTCGGCATGAATCTGGACAAGACTAAAGTCATGTTCAATATGCATGTCATGCCGAGGCCAATATTCGTCGAAGGGTCGACACTCAAAGTTGTAACGGAATACGTCTACCTAGGGCAGGCAATTCAGCTTGGTAGACAACTTCGAGAAAGAAGCCAACAGAAGGATCCGTCTGGGCTGGGCAGCGTTTGGCAAACTTCGCCGAGTCTTCTCGTCGCCTATACCGCAAAGTTTGAAGACAAAAGTCTTCAACCAGTGCGTCCTGCCTGTCATGACTTACGGTGCCGAGACGTGGACACTTACAGTTGGGCTAGTCCACAAGTTTAAAGTCGCTCAGCGAGCTATGGAGCGAGCTATGCTTGGAGTTTCTTTGAAGGATAAAATCCGAAACGAGATTATCCGGAGAAGAACCGGAGTGACCGACATAGCTTGTAGAATCAGTAAGCTGAAGTGGCAGTGGGCTGGCCATGTCTGTCGAAGGACCGATGGCCGCTGGAGCAGACGAGTCCTTGAGTGGAGACCGCGAATCGGCAAACGCAGCGTAGGGCGCCCCCCTGCCAGGTGGACCGACGACCTAAAGAGCGTGGCCGGGGGGGACTGGATGCGGAAGGCAGAGGATGGAGCGTTGTGGCGCAACTTGGGAGAGGCCTATGTCCAGCAGTGGACTGCGATAGGCTGAGTTGATTGATTGATTGAAATAATAGAGATTGTTTGCTTTAAAGCATGTTTTAAGAGGTTGGTTTACAATACTTTTCTATTGAGAAAACTTCAAGAAAACGTATTTTGGGCACAATACAGTTTCAGAAAATACGATCAAGATTAACATATATTTTTTTCACTGCCACAAACTGAATAGATACAGCTAAAAATGTTTTTAAAAGAAGCCTATTTGGGGTATTTGGCTGTTGTCAGCGTATTAACAGTAAGATCAAAATGTAGTTTGGATTTATGTTAAAAAGTATTTAATAATAGATTTCAGGTAATATTGTTTTGGGATTGGCTTCTAGTATAACCAGATGCGGCTGAGCATCAGAATTTTACACGGAGCGACTGCCATCAAACCTCTGCAACCCAGTTACTGAATAATACCGACATTATTATTTTGGAACAAGAGGTAAGGTCTTTGCAAGTCCCTTATGTCACTGCGACCTAAAAGATCTACTGTAACGCCTCTAACAATAGACTACAGCACCTCTCCAAGCCGTAGCTCAATCATAAAGTCGACTATTGCCTTGGGGTTTGAGGATCTGATCTCACCAGCTGAGATTGTGTGGCCTCCAAGATGTTGACTTCTAATGTGGTGCACTGCATATAATACCGACATCCTAAGGATTAGACCGTTTAAGAAAATATAACTTACAAATTTTAAACTACAGTCATTGAATACCTATGATATTTCAATTAAACTAGTTGTATGTTTATAATAATACTACTTCTACCCGCTGCTTCATACACGTGTAATTCGGTTTATCACAGAAACACGTCATCGCGCATCGCTCGGGACGCTTTATCTTCCCGGGATAAAGAGTAACCTATGTCCTTTTCCAGGTCCCAGGCTACCACTTTGCTAAATTTCATTACGATCGGTTCAGAGGTTTACTCGTTAAAAGGTAAGAAACAAACAAACAGGCAGACAGAGTTACTTTCGCATTTATAATATTGGTATGGACGTTATTTATAAATACAGTTTAAAAAATAAATAAAAATAAATAAATAAATATCTTTGGGACATTTTTACACAGCACCATCTAGTCCCAAACTAAGCAGAGCTTGTGCTATGGGTATTAAACAATGGATATAATACTTATATACATTTTTTTGTAAATACATACTTATAATACATAAGCAACACCCAGACCAACATAAACACTTATATTCATCACACAAATATTTGTGTCCTGTGGGAATCGAACCCACGACCTCGTTATCAGCAGTCCGACACTCGAACCACTAGACCACAGAGGTCGTCGAAGCGAACACAGCAGATTACTACGATTGCAATACAATACGATTAGATCAACAAATCAGAAACAAGAATTGAAGTCTAATGTTGGTCAAAGGTAGCAGGGGTAGCTTCAGTGGTTACGCAAACATATTGAAACATCTCATCGGTGTCAGTATCTGTATTCAACGGCTGATACTCCGTGAAATGCTAATAAACCATCTTCATTATAACATTGACCAGTTGTTCGATATGCTGGTATCGTACAATTTGTCAATTAGCTAAGCTACATGAAGGATGAACCGCTTACTGGATTATTTATAGCGGTCTCCTTTCGCTGTATTTAGATGCAGCATTAGTTCAACGTAAACTTATTCACTCTTTTAATGTTTACCTAGCTGTTTTAAAATATGTTTTAACACAGTTATTGTTCTTTTAAGTGGATTTATTTTTGGAAACAATATTAGTTTAGTGATGAAAAGTGGTTCATTCAGTTTTCGTTTACAAGTTTACAATAAACTATGAACATTTACGAAATTCTTGTTCTCGAAAATTACAATTCACATTTTATGAATTAATTTTATAGTTAAAACAAATCTTGTCGGTTACACATCTCATTATTTGTGAATTATGTACGTATTAACTACTTGGTTGACCTGTAAAGTACCAATATTTCAGGCCTGTCAGGAGACCTATTAAAACGCGATTAATCGTGCTATAAAATTAACATTAAACAAGATTGAAAACAACAATAACATTATATCTTAAACACAAATAAATAATAACAAGATCGTGCTTCACATTTCAATGAATTGAATCCATGACTTGGAAATGTATTCATTTAATCAACGTATGCTGTTCAAAGCATCGATATAGGTTCCAGAAATAGTTTGATCTAACTTTATGAGTATAAGTAGATGGTTATATCAAAACAGAAGATTATCGTCTTAAGCCAACAAAGTAGATTTGACTTAGGTAACAATTTGTCTGGTATGGTAAGTATGGAATAATACAGGTTTACATGATTGTGGAATATGTACGCAAATAGCTGTGGCAAGGGTGAGGTATGCTCTACTTGGCCTCAGAGTCTACATGTAACGTTTCTATTAATTCTATTGAATTTATGAAATACTCAAATCGGCGTAGTATCAGATTTCTAATCATACATAGATTCCCGCTATCTGGGTTTACTGTAACATTTCAGAATTATTATAAGACCCTTTAACTGTTTATCTTTAAAATTATACTGTAACTGTAGCAAAACCACTCACTTCAATACTATTGGACCTGTGAAAGAAAAGCAAATAAAATCCTTCCGAAAATCATTTGTCAGTCGGACGACTCTAAGATATAATATATTCAATCCTACCTGTAGTTCTTTAATTTCCATCATTGTATTAGAAGAATTATATAATCGGAGTTTACTTCGGGTTCCCGGATTTTGGTTATTCTTTTGTTTTTCCATTTTTATTCCTTTATATTCGGCGGGTAGTAGCTCGTTTCAGCCGATCTTCTTTCGCCATAGCTCCTGTAGAGTGAGTGATCTTTGCCGTAATAATGTAGCTATTAGTGGCATAGAGTATCGTATCGTTGGGTTCCCTCCTATTATGGTCGAGCCTAAACTTAAAATCATTATTAATCATTAATTAGTTTACTTCAGTGCATTTGTCTTAGTTATATGTATCATACATGTCCAAATCAGGTAACAAACTATTGTACCATTATTTTATTATTTGAAAAATTCGTCGAGTTGGAAAGTATATATCCATGGAGTTTCTTGCCGGCTCTTCTCCGTAGGACATTTATTATTATTTATTTTTTCCACCAAAAAATATACATACATTTAGAAGATACAGTGTAGGACATAAACCAGTTTAGGTTTTTCTGTACACCGCTTGGTCCGTCGGCATTCATTACAACAAGATATGGGTGGGTGAACACGACGCATCGCGCTCGCTCGCCCCATGCAAAAATTACCAAATACCCTCAACTAATTTATATTACTTCTCAATAGCAAATTGCTTACAAAAGTACAGAATGTTTTTTTTTCTTAATGTTATAAACTTATAAATCATTATTAGGTTAGGTTCCTCTAATTCCGCAGTGTCTCAAGACGAAAGTCTTTGACCAGTGTGTGTTGCCAGTAATTACTTACGGCACTGAAACGTGGTCGCTCACAATGGGCCTGATAAGAAGGCTCAAAGTCACTCAAAGTTCAATGGAGAGGGCTATGCTCGGAGTGTCCCTGCGTGATCGAATCAGAAATGAGGAGATTCGCAGGAGAACGAAAGTGACCGACATAGCCCGAAGAATTGCCAAGCTTAAGTGGCAGTGGGCGGGGCACATTGCTCGCAGAAATGATGGCCGATGGGGCAGTAAAGTTCTGGAGTGGCGACCGCGTACTGGAAGGCGCCGCGTGGGTAGGCCCCCCAGAAGGTGGACCTACGACCTGGTGAAGGTCGCGGGAATCCGCTGGATGCGGAAGGCGCAGGACCGGTCGTTGTGGCGATACTTGGTGGAGGCCTATGTCCAGCAGTGGACGTCTTTCGGCTGAAATGATGATGATGATGATGAATTCCCTTAAAAGGTGTTTTCTAAGTTTAGATTTTATGTTGTTTCGTGTTATGCCAGTATTTATTTGTTCTATGATAGGACCAACTTTTTGGAACCGTGCAACTGGGTTCATAATTAACGTTTTGAAAGTGCATGTGAATTCTTATTCGAAATAAATCCTTTCGACTTTGAATAGTGTACAGGCCCAACGTATAAGACGTTTTACGTAAACCTCCTAACCTAAGAGTTACTCTCCAAGATCCACGCTCTCTCCATCTCGTTTAATAATATTATGCAATTTAATATGGAAGCGAACTTTCTGTTGTCAATGTAAGTGAGGAGCGTTATGAAGTCGTGTAATCCCGGTCGGCTGCCCCGACACCCGTGTAATACGATGACAACTTAATATTCACACTGTAAATTATCTTGGCGTTCTGAAACTGTGACTAATGCGTCATTCCTAGAAGCATGGCCACTTTTATTCGACATGATAGGGGCGGGAAATTGGTGTTAATCTAGCGAGCCCTTATTTTTATGTGGTATATTAACCGTGTAATGGTCAAGAGTTAATTAGAGGTAGTAGAATGTTCATTGGATTTTTACTTGCTTTGAAACTTTTACAGTGGCCTATTATAATCTTTTTGTGTGTAGTCAGCTTGTGTCTCCTAATAATTAAGAATTTTTAGGATTTCAAAATCTATATCTTACTGATAGATGATGATGATATTATACATGCCAGTCTATTTCTTCATGCTACTTTGCCATTGTAAGTCCACCCGAAGTCTTTATTGGATGAAAGGGTTATATCTCTGTATTGGTTTTTTGATACGTTACTTATTCTTTTTTCTTTTGTCCGTAGGCAGTGGGTCGCGAGGGTGTGCTGTCATCGGCATCGTCCCGGGAGCTGCGCTGTGGGCGGCGGCTGGTATCGGGGCTGTTCTCCCGGCCACGTTTGCCACTGGGCTACTCCTACGTCACCACCGTGCCACGTGGTGCCTGTAGGCTCAACGTCTCTGAAGTCACACCCAGTGATAATTACATAGGTAAAATAAATTGAAACAAAAAAATATGTGATTGTGGATGATGTTCAAAGTCCAAAAAATGGAACCACAAGTGCTTAAGTCTCATTAAAAACGTTAGTCATAACTGCATCTATATCGATTTTTTATTGAATACGTCGTGTATATTAGTCATAGTGGTCACAAGGCGACATCTTAATCAAGAGATGAAGTGTTCGGTAGTGCAAAGATCGATGTCGAATCGATTAATGAGAATTGCACATGCGCACCGCGGCGCAACTCTTCAATAGAGGCGCCTACGCCACAAATTGTGAGATAAATGGAGGTAGCCGTCTGCACAATTGGTGGTTAATTATTCGCATGACGCAGCCGCTAGCAATTTAGTTGAGTTCAACAATTTATTAAACGATTGTTTATTCAATTACTTTCGTTTAATTTTGCTTATTCGATAGGTACAAATGTGTGTTTTTGTTTAGCGTTGAAAGTATCCAACGGCTCTTACATAATGAACGGCGAGTTCGCGGTGTCTGCGGCGGGCACGTACGAGGCGGCCGGAGCACGCTTCATCTACTCACGACAAGGATCCCTCGACAGCGTGATCGCACATGGACCCATACACCATCCAGTCGACATCATGGTAAGTTTTTCTATAAATAAATTGACAATGATTATCTGAGAACAAAGTACGTACAGTTTCAGTGACGAATTTCCATGATTTTCAGATTCTATATACGCAACCAAATCCGAACATTAAATACGAATACTTAACTGACTTAGAACCAGACGAAACCAGTAATGACATACCGACAGCCAACCCTGTGCCTCACCACTCCGCGCAGCGTCATCACCGACACCACAACACTGAGGCACGCACGAGAGACCTCGAAACGAAATCAGAGCCTTCATTATCGAAACAACCTGATTTCAACAATTTGGAAAGTCAATCACAAGTCGACAGCAATATCATCGGCAGCAGAAAGTTTGTTTGGAAAATTCTGGAGTTTTCACAATGCTCGCGTAGCTGTGGAGGAGGGCTTCAGATTGGGAAGTTTAAATGTGCCGAAGTGACTGAGAAGGGAGATAAGGAAGTGTCTCCATTCCATTGTAACGGTTCTCCACCCCCGGCCCGTCGGCGTCGCTGTGCAAGCAACCCATGTCCTCCGCGCTGGAGAGCAGCCGCTTGGGGACCCTGCCCTGTTTGTGGGCCCGCTCACAGGACGCGAATTGTGGGCTGTGTTCAGGACCATGCCCGAGGAATCACTAAGGTACAAAACAGAAGCTTATTACAGTTCTTTAACCAGTTAATTTTTTTTCATTTCTTAATACTTTCAAGACTGACTCCCTCTATTTCAGATAAGTGACCAAAAATGTCCCTTACCGATGCCTCCAAGCAGTGAACAGTGCGACATTCCCAACTGTGACGGTACGGCTGTGACGACAAGTGTGCCGCGGCTAGACGCGAGGCGTCAAGTGAGGCCAAAGGACCGGACTGACACCTTCAGAGAAGGCCCAGTGATATCTCTTGCTACCAACTTGACTGAAAACGATATTGGGACGACTCCTGCACCAAACTACAGCTTTAGTGCTGGAGGAGGCTGGCTGTATACAGAGTGGTCTCAAGTAAGGCATGAGATGAGAATATAATGACATAGATTGCCCAAACAAAATGAAAATTTTCTGAATAGTATAAGTTTATAATAAACGGAAATACCGTAATATCTTAAATCTCTTAGGGGTCAGTGTACTTTATGTTTGCCAATAAAGGTATTAATTAGACTTAAACGTGATACGGGACTATAGAACGAAGCCTATTGTTGTTTGTGAGTATAAGATCAAATTCAGAGCCTGGCTTATAAGCTTTCTGACACGAAAAACCTTTCTGGCTCAGTGAATTCCATTATGATTTCCTCAATTTTTTTTTTATAGTCAACATTAGTTTTTGATTTAACGTTAACCTGAAAAGGGTGACATTGTACTCATCATTATGAATAATATTTTTATGGGACTAACCTTGAAATCGTGAATAAAAAACAACTGTTCACTCATAAAGGTATTATACTGTTCACTACATTTGTGTTCACATAGGTACTAAATAAACAAGATGTATGGAACAGCAGGGCAATTGTGTAACTGCATCGCAATCAACAAAATGTCAATTTTGACATTTGAATCCGGGAAAAAGATACGATTGGAATTGCGTAGCTACAAAACTTGATAACGATGTCGGAGGGATACATCATGAAATTTAATTAATGATAAAGCTTAAAATGCATACTTACAGCAGTTTACTTGCATAACGAAACGTAATCTAACATACATGACGTCATTTATATCGCAATGGATTTCCCTCCTGACGTCATTTACTTCATAATGAAGTCCCTCTATGTCGTTACACAATTCCAATGTTTGATTGCGATGTTATCTACATCGTCTTCAATTTTACATCAAAATGAAACTGTCAAATGAGTTACGCAATTGCCCTGCAGATCTTTTTTTACCATTTCAGGGTTGTTCCCATGGTAAAAGTTGTTCATAATGACGATTACAATGACCCCTTTTCAGGCTTAGGGTAAACAAAAGCTAATGTTTTAGGGTGGTATGCCACTCGTCAAATGTCTTTGTCCAATGCAACTTATTTGATTATCAGTGTTTTAACCCTTAGATATGTTTCTAACCGAATTCTACGATTACCTGCTCAAATGAGAAAGCCTGTGTTCCAGCGATTTAAAGTTAACTAATTTCTTGTTATTTTTAACATTTATTACTTCTTTGATATTCAATTTGTTGTCAACCTGATCTCATTTATGTAAAGTATCAATATTCTAGTGTGTAGGTTGGTGCGTGGGCGGAGGGATACAATCTCGCGGAGTTCGCTGCGCCGATCCTAACGGATGCACCGCTCATCGTGCGCCGGAGCAGACGCAAACCTGTGCCGTCAGGAAACAGTGTGACGCGCACTGGTTTACCAGTAAGAGCTTCATTTAATTTTAGTAATATGACGGTAAAAGTGCCTATCACATATAGATAGTGAGTGTGTTAGAAATTAGATTATTACTTGCTTTAACGGTGAAGGAAAACTTCGTGAGGAAACCTGTACACCTGAGAGTGCTCCATACAGTTCTCGATGGTGTGTGTAGTTCGCCAACCCGCACGAGGCTAGCGTGGGGTACTAAAGCCAGAACCTTCTCATTCTGAGACAAGGCCCGTACCCAGCTGTGGGACAGTATTATTTATTTATTTATTATTATTTATTTATATATGCTTTATTGTACACCATAAAAAACATTACATTGAATATGCATTTAAACTATTGTACAAATGGCGGCCTTATCGCGATCAGCGATTTCTTCCAGGCAACCTTAGGATGGACAAGAATGAACTGGACAGAAAATGGGGTTGTCAGATGTGCAATTTCGATACATAATTTAATAATAAAATAAAATACTATACTACTACTATAAAATAACAACAAAAATATATTCTATAAATCCTAATACATAAATACTATATGCATATATACATATAAATAATAAGCAACGGTAAAGTAATTAAAAACGACCACATACAGGAGAAGAAACATGTTCATAGCGACAAATAATGCTCCTTCACAAGCCGCAAAAATAAAAACAAATCAAAGCAAAGCAGTAATGGGCTGATAATGATGATAAAATGTGCCTCCTACAGAGCTTAAATTATCCATGCCTTCTGCTTGATGCAGAATGAATGAATGAATGAAGAATGCAGATTGCTGACAGTTCAAAATCTGATTTAGTTTTATTGACGATAGATTCGGATTTTCCAATTAGACAGAGACACAGAGCAACAAACGATTAAGGCTTGATTTCACCAATGACAAATATCTGCTTAAACAACCGTTTACCCACTGTTACAATACAATTTTTGAGTAATCTGCTACCAAACTGCGTAACTCACTCGCGATCGCAATTCAATCAATTGATTTCAATGTTCATTTCTCAGAGTGTTTTGACAATTCGTCTTATCGGTTACTATGTACCACGCAATGAATATTGTTGTCATTTCAAAATAAAAGCTAATGTCAATGTGAATGCATTACACAATTACCACACTGTTTAGTCAGAGAATCAGCGTTGATGAACACTGGCTTTACTGTAATAGTAGAAAACGTCCGCAGATCCATGAAAAACTTTCTCCAAGAAAGAAGTATATGTGCGAACTTTTTCTTCAAAACTCTTGAAAAACATGCATCTTACAGATCATCTTTATTATACCTTAAAGTGGCAGTGTCTTGACTTCAAAAACCATGAGTAGCAATATAGACGAAGTGCTGGTAACAATCATAGTGAAGCTAACTAAACCGTGCTCCTCAGTGTACAAACCAGCGGTCACGCACACATATGCACCTCAAACCATGCTCACTATTGCTCACCGCTCTCAGTACACATGTAGCGGCATCGTCCAGTAAGCATCGCGAAAACAAATATCCTTCAGCTGCTTATGTGTACGTGAGCTCTAGTTATACACGGAGGAGCACGGTTTTTGTTGGCTTCACTATGATTGTTTGCAGCACTTCGTCTATATATTTTACTATGTCTTTGTGAGTAGCTTGTTTAATGTATACTGCCAAAATGAAGGACGAGTCTAAATTCTATCTCGACCATATTAACTTATCTCTACTAGGTGAATGGTCGCCTTGTTCTGCTGGCTGTGGGGGCAAGCAAGTCCGCGGCGTGATCTGCATCGGCGGCAACGGCAGGAGGTTACGAGACGCCTCATGCAGAGGAGCTAAACCTGATGCTGAACGTGCTTGCGGGGGCAACTGCAGCCCCTCGTGGTATCTTAGTGATTGGAGTGAAGTAAGTTGATAAAAATTAAAATGGCATATCATTATCTTTTATTATTGCATATCATTATCATAAGTTTCTGGAGTGGCGACCGCGTACTGGAAGGCGCAGCGTGGGTAGGCACCCCACAAGGTGTACCGTCGACCTTGTAACTTGTAAAGGTTGCGAGAATCCACTGGTTGCGGAAAGCGCAGGACCAATAGTGGCGATGCTTGGGGGAGGCCTATGTCCAGCAGTGGACGTCTTTCGACTGAAATGATGATGATGATGATGAGCACTATCTTTAGATTTTATCATTTTATTAAGGAGCCCATGATATCCTAGTGATAGCTTTATGGAACTAAGATCCTTATGGGAGCTCGCGGTCGGTGAAATTCGGGAGAAAATTTAGCGTCACGACACGCTAAGATTTGCGTTATACCCATAGGGTACATTGAATAGACAGAGTTGTCAGCTGACCTCACCTTTAAGCGCCATCTGGTGGGTAACGTCAAAGTAACAGCTAACTATTAAATAAAACATACAAAAAGACATGTTTTACTGGGGATCGAACCTAGGCCCTGTGGTATATCAGTCCGACGCGTGATATTTCTGCCATCTATGCTTGTATTTTAGCATTATACATTTACATATTATACACATATTACACTTATTACTTTTTACATTTAGCTTAGACATTTATATTATAATTAGTTACAACATGGGTTAACCACCCCTATATGGTAAAGCTTTACTGAACATTTATCTAGGCAATCCCACGGTCCAACCTTACAGACAAAGCAGTGTCGACAATTTTCCTTGTTCCTAATGACGAAACAAGCTTAGTTTGGGATACAAAAGCCTAACAACAGATCTCGACATTGTTGTACCTAGTAGTTAGAGGCTGTACCCATCAATTTTAATAAGGGAAATAATTGCAACCGCAGTGCCCCATTAAGTATAGCCCGCTCGTTTCGCAAGTAACCTTCAATGTTAGGATGTATTTACTTGGTTTTTTAGCTTCTTCTTCATCTTTTGATAGTTCGGTTATTTTTTTAATAAAAAGCAAATAAGATTTATCATCATCATCATCATTTCAGCGTAAAGACGTCCTCTGCTGGACATAGGCCTCCCCCAAGCATCGCAACAACGACCGGTCGTGCGCCTTTCGCATCCAGCGGATTTCCGCGACCTTCATCACCAGGTCGTCAGTCCACCTTGTGTGGGGCCTACCCACACTGCGCCTTCCAGTACGCGGTCGCCACTCCAGAACTTTACTGCCCCATCGGCCATCCGTTCTGCGAGCAATGTGCCCCGCCCACTGCCACTTAAGTTTGGTGTCTCATGAGGGTTTTTTGGAAACCCGGAAAACCTGGAAACAGAAAAGATAAAAGGCGCTTAGGTACGGTTTAGTAGTAGAAGAGCTCCTTTGTGAAAAGGCTCGTCCGGGGAAGTACTACCACCGTATCTATGTCTCCGCCAAATAGTGATGCTTGCATTGCTGTGTTTCGGTCAGAAGGGTACGGGTGCCGGTGAAATTACAATCACATGAGACTTTTCATCTTCATGTCTCAGTTTGGCGAACCGACTTGCGGTACCATTTAGGTAACAGCCTAGGTGGTATTGCAGTTGTTATGGGCAAAGGTAACCGCTTAACATCAGATGGGCCTTTAGCTCGTTTCGCCATCCTATACTACTTATAAAAAAAAAGGTACAGTTGGCACACACTTGAGTTAGGAAAAGGGAAACATGACTCAATGGGATAGTTATTGTTGGATTGTTCTTTGAATGAAAGAGTATAATAAAAATATTTATAGATTTACAGACTTGTAAATATATTCAGAACCAGAAACCAAGAGATTGACAGATGATATTTAAAAAACGAAGACGAACACTTCATAAAAGATCTATCACAAAAGTGGCCAGTGTTGTCTATAAAGGTCTATACAGCAATACACAACACCCTCCCACAACACAGGCACCTTTAAATCTTGCTTACAGAAGCCCAAGCAGCTCGGTAAAGCCTTCGTGTTTGATACTGCCCAAAGGCTTTGTAAAAATATCTGCTACCATTTCACCCGTAGGTAAATAGATCAGCTCAAAGCCAAAAACATCAATAATCTGTCTTACATAATGGTAGCGTACACTAATGTGTTTTGTACGCCTATGGTGTATTGGGTTCCCTGCCAGTTTTATTGCGGACTGGTTGTCACACGACATAATAACATGGCACGGAAACTCCAGTTCCCGTAGCAGCGCCCTGAGGAATACCGCCTCTCTTGCAGCTTCGCTCTGGCTAATGTACTCCGCCTCGGTAGACGATAGCGCAATACAAGACTGTTTATAGCATCCCCATGAAATGGTATTACCAGCGTACTTAAAAACGTAACCCGTATAAGATTTACGGTCTGAATCAGCAGCCCAGTCTGCATCTGCGTATCCTTCCAAAGCGGGGTTTACATTGTGTTTCTTAAATATTAAGGCTTTCTGCTTAGTACCCTTAAGATATCTAAGTATGCGTTTGGCATGATGCCAGTGTTCAACAGTATAGCAACTATTGAATTGACTAAGGTATGCAACAGCGAATGAAATATCGGGACGAGTAGTTACAGATAAATACATTAAACTACCTATTAATTCCTGGTACGGAAGTTTAGAATCAACATTATTCTTAGTGTTTGTAGTAGCGACACAAGAATTATAAATGTCAGTAACCATCGGAAACTTTACACACTTGCAATCGGTCATACCGAAACGGTCAAGTAATTTATCAATCTTATGTTCCTGGCTAAGTTTAATGCAACCATTATCTCGATCTACTTTAATTCCTAACATATTTTAAACCTGACCTAAGTCCTTAAATTTGAAATATTTAAGTAATGATTTCTTTAAAGTTGTTGCTAAAAAACTGTCATTATAAAACACGAAAAAATCATCAACGTATAAAGCAATAATACAAATCGACTCACCAACTTTTTTGATGAATATGCATTCCTCCTGCTTGCATTGGTAATAACCTAGGGTAATCAGAACATCCTTTACCTTTTGATACCAAGCACGTGAGGCTTGCTTCAACCCGTAGACAGCCTTACGCAATTTATAGACCTTATTCTCGTTCCCAGTAGAGATAAACCCTTCCGGTTGGTGTAAGTAGATTTCTTCCTTTAAATCACCATTTAGGAAAGCAGTTTGTACGTCCAAATGATCAATAAGCAGATTCAGTTGTACAGCTAATGACAACAGTAGTCGCATTGAGCTATGACGGACCACCGGTGAAAAGGTATCAGTATAATCTTCACCATATCTCTGGGTAAATCCTTTTGCAACTAGCCTTGCCTTGTAACGTGTAATGTTACCTTCAGAGTCTCTTTTAAGTGTGAAAATCCACTTGTTTTTAACAATGTTTTTGTTAAGTGGCTTCTCGACTAGCTCCCAAGCTTTGTGAATACTAAAAGAATCTATTTCATCTTGCATAGCTTTCAACCATAGTTCTTTGTCTTCACAGCTTAAAGCCTCCTTCACACTTCGTGGCTCAATCGGTTCTACAACATTCTTCACGTTGGCTACATTGCAGGTTGGTTTCAGGTTTCTAGGGCGTAAATTATATCGATGGCCAATAGGTTCAGATTCAGTAGTACTATCTACCAAAGAATCTCTGCTAGGACTTTGTTCACACTCCGCCTCAACATAAGTATCCGACGACTCAGCATGAACAGGTAGCTCCGCCTCAATCGGTGTAGCTCCCAGATCGCCATCGTCAGCACCACCTGTAAGAAAATGAGGTACATTTTCCGTTCTGGCTTTTGAATGTCTCCCAGGAAAAACAGATTAATTAAACACGACGTCACGTGAAATTAAAATCTTTTTATTTTCGGGATTGAACAAGCGATAACCCTTTGTATTGTCCTCATATCCTAAGAAAATATATTTTTTACTTTTAGGTTCTAACTTTTTACGTTTAGTAATATCTACATGTGCATATGCCTCACAACCAAAAATACGCAGATGTTTCAGGCTCACACTCTTACCAGTCCACAATTCTTCGGGAATTTTACCCGATAGTTTTGAACTAGGTGAACGATTAATATGATATGCTGCTGTACAAACAGCCTCAGCCCACATCTTGTCATCTAATTGAGCATTAAAAAGTAGACATCTTACTTTTTCAAGTAAAGTCCGGTTTAGTATCTCAGCTGCACCATTTTGTTGAGGACTATATGGTACAGTAAGCTGGTGAACTATACCCTTACTTTTCAGAAAATTTGTTAAGTCTGTATTCACGTACTCACTACCGTTATCAGACCTAAGCACTTTTACAGTACTGCCACACTGATTTTCTACAAGATTAATAAATTCTTTAGTATATTTACTTACATCGCTTTTCTTGGCGATTGGATAAGCAAATACTTTTCTGGTGTGATCATCAAGAAAGGTAAGAAAATACCTTTTGCCTCCAAGAGAAGTGGTCGGCATCAGTCCGCAAACATCCGTATGGATCAGGTCCAGCCTTGCCTTAGCCACCTGCTTATCGGAAACTGTAGGAAAAGGGGTTCGGGCTTGTTTACCCTTTAAACATACATCACAAACTTCCTTCTTAGAGTCAATCTGAAAATTTAAATCAACATCATTAGTAACATGCTTTAAAGTTTTTAAGGTTTTAAAGTTAAGGTGTCTGTCATGCCACATTTTCATGTCGTGTACGCTAGGCTTAATCAAATTAGCTTTACCGACGATTGCAAGTTTGTAAATTTTCCCGATTTGCTTAGCTCTTAAAACTACAACACCATTTTTTATAAAATTACATTCAGTCTTAGTAAACACAATATTGTAGCCCTTTTGTGTCAAACTATGTACAGAACACAAGTTAACAGTGAGATTAGGTACAAACATCACATCAGTTAATGTTATATTGACGGTTTTACCATCTAAGTCAACTGAAAAATTAATGTCACCTATACCACACACGTCTAACTTCTTGCCATTTGCAACACACACCTCCTTCGTCGATGACGGCTTCAAGGAATTAAACCACTCGCGACATCCTGTCATATGGTTCGTGGCCCCGCTGTCAATGAACCAAGAACTGTTATCAGCACTGATTGTCGATAAGACCAGGTTAGTAGATATTCTCTTTTGAGTACAATCCTTCTTCAAATGACCTTTTGATCGACATTTCCAGCACCACAATTTCTTCTCTTTATTCGGCGAACTGGGAGGTTTTGATGTACTAGCATAAGGACTCCTGTTGTCGCACACTTTGTTCTTGTTTTCAACACGCTTCCGTGTAAACAAACAATCATTGCCAACACCTACGCTACCTTTCCATCTGTTGTCTTGTAACAGTTTCTGTTTCACCATGTCTGTAGAAATATCAACTCCCGAGTGCTCTAAGGCCATTATCATGGGCTCGTATTCATTCGGCAAACCTTGAAGCATGACGGCAGCAAGGAACTCATCATCGAGTGGCTTATTCATTGATCGTAGTTGATCACTTAACGATAAAATTTCATTAACGTAAGATTCCATTGAATCATAATCAACCAGCTTGATTGAACACAAGCTACGAAGCAATCTTAACCTCCGATACAGCCCCTTGTCATCATAAGCTCTTTGTAAAGATTCCCAAACATCTTTTGCAGTTTTCGCTTGCATTATATGAGGGTAACATGATTTGTCCACTACTAAAGATAGCCTAGACCGAGCTCTCTCCTGCCTACGGGATGTCTGCTCGACACTCTCTCCAGGAATTGTATCTCCGACTACACTACTCCACAAGTTCTCAAATATAAGTAGATTTTTTACTTGAAAGCTCCAGTCGCGGTAGTTGCTAGCACCTTTCAATTTTTCGGTGGAATTAATTGTGTGTACACCACCAAAATCCATATTTTCAGACTTGTTCATTCTTAGAATCAGCAAAGATAAGGTCCATAACCTATTGTTGGATTGTTCTTTGAATGAAAGAGTATAATAAAAATATTTATAGATTTACAGACTTGTAAATATATTCAGAACCAGAAACCAAGAGATTGACAGATGATATTTAAAAAACGAAGACGAACACTTCATAAAAGATCTATCACAAAAGTGGCCAGTGTTGTCTATAAAGGTCTATACAGCAATACACAACAATAGTGACGTGATGTTTGCTTCCCCAGTTAATTTTTACAACTACTCCATGAATTGAAGATCATGGTTCATGAAGTGGAATGTCCGTAGTGATTAGAACAATTATTCTAAATATGCCAATGTTGCTGGGACCGCCTTCACTAATATGGCTAATGAAAACGAGTACATAACAAGTCCACTAATTAATCCGAACCTTACTCATTTTCATGATACCAATTTTTTTTTATTGAAGACGTTGTTAACTATTCAGATGTCAGAAACATTCTTCACTTACATAAATATAATTGAAATATTCAGTTTCATAATAGAAGGCAAATAATAGCACCGCGTCATTCATTTTCACTCATTTAGGTCAAGTAGTTGAATGAAGACACTCCAAAGAAAATTGTAAAGAAGCAGAAATGCAAATTCATAGCTCGTTTAATTAGGGCGCTTTGAGATACCTTTTTGAATTAGCTCAGTGGATTTTAATGATGCTGAAGAACTATTCTTAAATGAATATACCTAAAATAAGCAATTTTTTTTATTAACGGTGGAATGACATGCCTAAAATATGTATGTAGCTGGGATAAGTGTACGTAGATTAAGGCATAGGGATGTCCAGAGTGGATTTCCATCCAGTATCTCGTCTTGGCACGACCCTTACGAAAATCTTACTCATGATATATGTAGTGAGAAGATTAGCTAATCTGCTGATTAGCCAGGCTCATAGAAGTCTAAATAAAGGTAATAGAAGTGGCAAAGGCGCATGAACTTGTCGCCGCGTACAGGTGTCTTTTAGGACACCAGTGCACGAACCGTTTGCTTGGTCATCGGTGCTATTGTGGACGCAGAGTCACTAAAATTGCATTTTGTGGCATATCTAGCAGCGGATTTTTAGGCTTAATTTATTTTGCATTGAATACTAGAAACCTGGAGGGCGTGATTGCGTATTTATATATATGTTGGTAGCGAAAAATAGGCGACATGCGTTCCCGTAATAAAAGACGCAGTAAATAACATTTCAATTACCGTATTATTTAGATTTCTATGGCCAGGCTGGTAGATGGCTGACAAGGTGTGATGAGTTGATGACATACTAAAATATCGTAAAGGAAGCAATATCTTAATACAATGTTTGGACTGAGCTTATGTAGATTTTAACGTTGGTATGTGTCCAGTGCCAGGGTCCATGCGAGGCAGGCGTCCAGTCCCGCACGGTGTGGTGCGCACGCGGCGGCGCAGAGGGCGCGGGCGGTGCGGCGAGAGACGCTGACTGCGTAGGAGTGCGTCCTCCCGCTAGGCGCTCCTGTGTACCCTCGCGGTGTTCCACAAGGCCACCTGTGAAGACGGCTGTTGTGAATGCTCCACCTTCAGGTTTGGATGTTTATCAAATAGTTAAGAGGCTGACAACACCTAAAAAATCAGACCTCTGCTGTCACTGTTGTTTTGTACAGAACTGAAAGAGAGGCACCGAGACGTCGGGTGCGCTGCTCAACTTGAATGAAAATTAGCAAATTTTTTTTCTAATAAAATCTAAAAGCTTATTTGAAAATTAGATTATTGTCTTTCTTAAATGTGTTCTTAATTTTATTTATAATATTTTATAAATAATAGAGATTGTTTGCTTTAAAGCATGTTTTAAGAGGTTAGTTAACAATTCTTTTCTATAGAGAAAACTTCAAGAAAACGTATTTTGGGCACAATAGAGTTTTAGAAAATACGATCAAGATTAACATATATTTTTTTCACTGCCACAAACTGAATAGCTACAGCTAAAAATGTTTTTAAAGGAAGCCTATTTGGGGTATTTAGCTGTTGTCTGCGTCTTCGTGGAATTTTTCAGTCATCGTAATATTAATTGAAACCATTTTCGTAGTCTTAAAAAAACACAAAAAAAAAAAAAAAACTCCAAGACTTTTCTCTTTTCAGTTTCAGATCCACAACAACGTGTGACAAGACACCAAAGTCATATCGCACAAAATGTCAAAGACAGATCTTATGCTGACGGTAATAATACCTAATATTTATACAAAGTGTTATTGAAATAACTGAAAACCTCTTAAGAGGTCATTGTACTCATCAGTTTGAACAATTTTTTCTATGCGAACAACCCTGAAATCGAAATCGTAGCGAAAAAAAATCGGATGTGACCTACATTTGTGCTCATGAATCGACAAAATGTAGGGATCAACTGTTTTTTTTTCACGATTTCTGGTTTGGTCCCATAATAAAAGTTGTTCATATTGATGAGTACAGTCGAGGAACGAAAAGATTAGTCAATTTTCAAATTTATTCCTTTAAACGTGTCGCGAGTACACACGGCTACACATCAAGCTGTACATTTCCAGTAAAAGTTGACCTCGCATTGTATGGGCTTTCCGTTCAATGCGAGATCAGCTTGTACTGGAAACGTACAGCTTGATGTGTAGCCGTGCGTACAATCATGTTACCTTTTCAAACTTCGAACGAGAGATAATTAGGTGGGGGTACGTACAACTGTTATTATTTTTATCTGCCAGTACAACCAAAAATAGACCTTAATGTGACGAACCTTTTCATTCCTCGACTGTATATTTACCCCTTTACAGGTTTTCAGTTATTTCAATAACACGTCAAATTATATTTTTTGCTCTATCGGTCATCCAGTCTATTTAGCAGGAGTACTATTTTACTAGATTTTTTATTTAATTTTAATTATGCGAATTCCTGCGAATTCTTAAATGCTCCCAAAATCAAACGTGTTTTTAAATTCATACAAATGAAATGCTTCCCTAGTCTTCATGCATGACGTCATCACTGATCCTAAAGAGTCTCTTTGCTCTGTGCAGGCGCCTGTGTGGACAAGTTGAACAACTGTGCGCTAGCGGTGCAGGCGCGGCTGTGCCATTACCCATACTACGCTGACTACTGCTGCAAGTCCTGCCACGGACGGTAAATCACCACAGAAGGAGTAAGAATTATCTACATTTAGATTTTTTTCAATAAATACCGTCGGTTTTATTTTTCTTTATTGCCAATTTCATTTACTGAAGCTGGTGTTCACGAAAATTATTTCTTTAGTCCAGTCTTTTTCAATGTGTGGGTCCTGTGAAGTGAACCCTGTTTAGTCGCAGACACTTAAAAAATAAAAAAGTGTTATAGGTAGTTCTTAATGATGTTGATTCCATAATTTTTTTTCTTTTATCAAAGGGTATACATGCTATAGAAAAAATTGAAAAGCACTCCGTTAGACGAACAAATGTTAACCTAAAATTCTAATAGGTCCATTTTTTAGTCAATGTTTGTTTAACCAAAAAAATATTGTTCATGATCACTAGCTTTAGATATGGATATTTGAATTCAAAAAGTAATAAAATAAACGTTCTGAATTTTCGATTCTGACTATGATTAAATGTACATTACATTACCTACATTCAATGATATTTAAAAGTACAGATATGGTACTACCGCTCGCTATCTGACGACTCGATAACGTCTTAATTGGGACGTTATTCTATTAATCCGCATCAAGTAAGGCACAGAGCGTGACCAGTGACAAAAAAAAACTAAAATGCCGTCATATGTGTACAGAAAGTGTTCCAATTATGCGAAATAACTTGAAGTAACCAACTTATTTAATTTGTACTAGTTTATGTTTACTGTGCTGCCGCTGCATACGGATTTTTTTTTTCGTTTGTTTTGTTAAGGTATAACATATCTATACTTTTAAATATCATTGCCTACATTACATTTTGTGAGTTCAATTGATAGATTTCTATATGACCCCCAGGTAAAAGCAGTGAAACACTAAGGCGCTAAGACACGTATTGTGATACAAAATGGACGCATAGTGAGAATACGTAATCTTTACCAAGCCAAGAGGACCGCGCCGCCTGCGCACATAAACTCTGATCTTCCACGTATAAGCCCGTAACTGATCCACGTGATCCAATACTCACTGTTACACAAGGAATCCTTTCACGAAGAAAGTGGAACGCGTAACATCGCTTCAATTAATACGTTAAGAAAGGTATCAATGCACCGAGTATTAAGTCTGAATCAAGCCAAAGTGAAACAGACTAAGACTAGATATCGGATTGACTTAACTAATAAATGACTCATTCAAATGCTCTATGAAATTGTTAATAACTCAATGTTTTATGGTGCTCTGCACTAAAATAATTAGTGTTATTGACGACGAGTACGCCAGTGTGCGCGCGGCTCAATAAGTGGACTTTAAATGTTCAAGTTTCTGTAAGTATTAGGAATAGTTTCGTGATCTCCAGATTGTTTAGTCGAGTTTTGGAGTCGATCTGTGAACTGTAGAACTCTCAAAATTATTAAAAAAAAATGTTTTGTTTATCTTTTACACTATAATTGCACGACATGTTATCAAGTTGAGCACCACCTGTATGCGTAGATTTGTTTAATAACTTGTATGTAACCAAGTAATGGAAATGCATTTTACCGAATTTCGTATACTGTGTATTACTTAGGAGATTAATTATTGCGTAATTAGCATGTTTGGAACTACAGTTCATCTTGCATTTGTAATGCAACTTAGGCTATTTAGATTAAGAACAAAATAGTATTTCTTATTTCTTGTAATAGTTTCTTCGGTATGTACTTATAGAAACTATAATGCCGAGTCCACATATCTACTAATTCAGTTAATACTGTTTTGTCAGTGAGGGATGTAAGTGTAAAATTGTAATACTTACGCTTCACATCCCTTACTGTGACGAACGATATTCGCAGATGTGTGGTTCAGGCATCAGTGTTCATAATAACTTATTACACCGATTCTATTGTCAAAGAGTCAGTTCTGTATTATTAAAGAGTCGAGTTGTGTAAATAGATAATTATTTTTATATGTATAGTGCATTTACTTACTGGCTGTTAAGTATTTATACGATTGTATTAGTTAAAACATTGTACCATCACAATAATGTATATGTATTAATTGGTTTTTGCTAAAAAGTAACTAGAGTTTTGCCTACCGTTTAATAAATTTTGTCTGTACTAATGATGCATATAACAATGTACAAAAATAATAAGCTTTAAACACTGTTTGTTGTTGTTATTTCAATCATCCGATCACTACACCTACACCTTAATAATAATAAAGATGGAGAAAGTAATAAAGATGGGGACAACACAAGTACACTCTGTTTTTAGGGTTCCGTACCCAAAGAGTGCCAAAAGGGACCCTATTACTCTTGCTACGCTGTCCGTCCGTCCGTGCGTCTGTCTGTCACAGGGCTGTATCTTTTGAACGGTAATAGGTAGCCGGTTGGAATTTTCTCAGAATATGTGTTGCTATGACTCCTATGACGACAAGTACTAAAAATAAAAAAGACTAAAACCAAACCCATACAAGAAACCTCAAAAAACGTGTTTTTTTAACGTTTTTGTTCCTGCTCTATCTTCAAAACGGTAATATCGGTACACATATCGGCGTCAAACTTGGTATGATTACAGTGAATACTATGTAGTTCAGCAAAAAATACTAAAATCAAACATAGACATGTGGAACACTTACACCACATCTTCGTAAGAAAGAGTGCGTTGATGTCTTTTGATGAACTCTCGTAAATTAAATCAGTTTTTAGGGGGTATCAGGTTGATGGGTGGTACGGAACTCTTACTGCGTGAGTCCGACTCGCGCTTGTTTCTTATTTGTCTTATTTAGTAAACAATATTGGTACCTATGTCTTTTTAATGCAATTTATCATTAATAATTATTAAAAGACATTTTATCAACAATTTTACACACTAAATATTTTTTCAGCCTAATTACATGTGCAGAACTAGTAGTTATATTTTATCGGTATTTATTTAAAAAATCACCATCAAAAACTTTTTAACAAAAAATAAAACCGACTTCAAAAACCTTAACTAAAAAGTAAAAAATAATCCTTGTATGTATTTCAAAATCTTAACATAAACCAAAATTTTGAAGGCGGCGCGTGGCTGTCCTTTTGCGTCATGTAAATATAATGTACTGTCGAGCGCTTATCTATAGTAAAAAACAGTTTATGCGAACATACATGAAAATCACGCGCCGCCTTCAAAATTTTAGTTTATGTTAAGATTTTGAAATACATACAAGGATTATTTTTTACTTTTTTGTTAAGGTTTTTGAAGTCGGTTTTATTTTTTGTTAAAAAGTTTTCATTTCATACATTTTAGTTGATAATTCTCAGAAAAACGAACCAATGAGCAGACCATCTAGATAGGCGAAGCTAAAATAAACTGATTTATTGAAGCTGGTTAAAAAACTACTCAACCTAAGTCAATAAAATCTATATGGGACCACCGCGCGGGCTTCCTTTATCAAATAAAACAAACAACCACGTAAATCGGCCCAGAAATCTCGGAGTAATCGGTGTACACTGTACATACATGAAAAAAAAAAGCCGCCGAATACATAACCTCCTCCTTTTTTTTTAGTTGGTTAAAAAGACGTGCCAAGATTGTTTACTAAATAAGACAAGTAAGAAAAAACAGAGTGTTAGAGGACTGGCTTGCAATCAGAAAATATATTCTTATACACTTCAAAATTTATTTAATTCTCACTACAACAAATCAAACAAAGGTTGTCTGGAAGATATCGCTTTTAGCGATAAGACCATGTACCCATAATATATACATTGTTCTTGTTTACTACTATTTTCATGGTGTACAATAAAGTATATTCTATCTATCTATCTATCTACAACACTTGCTTGACAAACTCTCAAAACTCATACATTGAAATTTAATAAGAATCGATTTTCTCACATCTATTTAAAATGTCCCTGACTTCAAGATACGTACAAAATGATACTTCAGATCAACTAGATAACACTCTATTTATCTTTTTCAACTAAGGCTGGTGTTCACCGACATGCATTATCTGGCTAAACTAACGTTTACATAAAATTCTAGTATATTTTTCAAAGAAACGGCTGTTTAAGGATAATGCCCTCTAATGTATGGCGCTTAGCCTACCAATCAAAAGTCAGTGTTACAATAATTTGAAGGAGAATAAAATGCTTTTTGTATATAACTAATTGTTTTTAGATGAGTACTAGCAATTCGCACTTTTTTAGTATTTTACATTTTGATGTCGGTTCGAGAAAAAAACTGATTCGAAGTAGGTATGATAATGTTATATTTTCGCATTGAAGGGCTATAAATGACGTTTGTGGATTATTACATTATTATAATATAAAATAAAAAGCCAAAAAAAAGCTAAGCTATTAAAATATTCAGCTGCTTTAAAAATAACGTAAATTTTTAACCGACTTCAAAAAAAGGAGGAGGTTATGTATTCAGCGGGTTTTTTTTTTT
Source organism: Asteroscopus sphinx (assembly GCA_949699075.1). NCBI lineage: Eukaryota > Metazoa > Arthropoda > Insecta > Lepidoptera > Noctuidae > Asteroscopus > Asteroscopus sphinx. Next base: position 14,685,029 of record OX453017.1, read on the forward strand.
CATGTATTTATAAACTGTGTTGCGGTTGCTCTATGGTATTTGGTTGTGAGTTGTGGCACAAACTAGACCACCTACTCCGTGACATTTTCCTTTATTATTGGATAGGACTGAATTGACTTCGTATTTTTTCGAGTGATCGAGAAAGTCAAACCATCGCATATGGCGCCAAACGAATGTTATTTTAACGTGTCGTTCTACGTATTGTGAATCACTCAAAAAGAAAGAACAATATTATATAACCGACGAAAACAACTGAAGAGCTCCTTACAAAAACAACATAAGTCCGTATTTTTCGAATTAAGGTTTTTTACAGAATCATTAAATAAACGAAGAAATCAGTTTTTTTTTTGTTTTACTTACATATGCTATTTTTATTTAAAAAAACTCTTCAACTGATTAACACAAAAAATTCGTACTGGTGCCATTACGATCACTTAGTACGGGATCCAATATCGCCAAATTCACGCATTTGCAACTCATCATTTCAGCCGAAAGACGTCCACTGCTGGACATAGGCCTCCCCCAAACATCGCCACAACGACCGGTCCTGTGCCTTCCGCATCCAGCGGATTCCCGCGACCTTCACCAGGTCGTCGGTCCACCTTGTGGGGGGCCTACCCACGCTGCGCCTTCCAGTACGCGGTCGCCACTCCAGAACTTTACTGCCCCATCGGCCATCCGTTCTGCGAGCATTTGCAACTAAAATAGTACATTAAAATGTACAAAAACAAATATAATGTATGTTTTATTCAATCTTACTTTAACATAACATAACATAACATCACGCCTGTATTTCCCCGAAGGGGTAGGCAGAGGTGTAATAGTACACCCACATTTCACCAGTTATGTTATAGTCCCATGTAATAGGGGGCGAGCCTATTGCCATTAACCGGACATAAATCCAGAATCCGGGCTGCTACTGAGAATTTCCTAATGAAAAAACCCAATAACACTTTGCCCGACCCGGGAATCGAACCCAAGACCCCATGCTCAGCAGTCGCGCTTGCGACCACTAGACCAACGAGGCAGTTATCTTACTTTAAGTTACTAAAATTTTAATTCTTTTATTGAAATATATCAAAATTATAGACGTAATGGTAATATGATACACCTCTATGAGAATCACATTTTGTTCTGCTATCATTTTTACACATAAAAAATTGCACAATAAGGTTTAATCTAGTAGCTCACGTAAGCGTTCGAGACATCATCGTATCGCAGCGGGAAACCAAGTGCGATTAAATGTTGAAAATCTCCGCTTAATCGTGCCACGCCTGCGGTAGCCGTTTGGCACTTCTACCTTGCTTTCTATTCCGTGGTTAAACGGCTGTTTATAAATTAAACATCTATTCTGTTATTTCGTTGATGAACTTGGTCCTTAGTATACCCAACATTTCTTTGTTGAGTAAATTGTCTCAAGAGCAGTATATTATAGGTATCTTTTCACTGTTAAAGTGGCATTGTGTATTGTTTTTCTAAACGTATCGTATAATTCGATACAATGTCAGAAACGACGGATAATGATTTTAATAAAGAAAAAGAAAAGACAAAATCTGAGTATAATGTTTGGTTAAAATCTGTGAGATTGACGATCAATCTTTTCATCAATATCCTGATATTTTTCACAGTGGTTACTTGTTTGTTATACTCTTGCAACTCTGAGGTTACTCTTTTTGATTTGCACATCATATTCTGTGTACTAGGGGTAAGTTTTTATTATATAAATCTACTTAATATACGAGTAAGAGGTGAGTTGAGTGAAACGTAGACATTCGGGTCCATGAGCAAATTTTCACCCCTCCTCGATGATGATCAGTTCCTCAGAGTGCCGATAGAATATGCTGGCTGACTTGCATTATGTATGGTACGTACGGCTACACATCAATCTGTACATTTCCAGTACAAGCTGATCTCGCATTGTACGGAAAGCCTATACAATGCGAGGTCAGCTTATACTGAAAATGTACAGCTTGATGTGTAGCCGTGTGTACCAAGCTTCCTGTGCTTTTACTTAAAGAATGTCACACGACTTTAATTTTCATAGAATACTATCATTGATATAGATATACAACGTGTTATTGAAATAATTGAAAACCTCTTAAGGGGTCATTAAACTCATACTGATGAGTTACTCATAGGTACTACTAAGTTCTTTGTACTAACGAAGAACTTATACTATGGGGCACAGATAATATAATACTATAATACTATTATTTTTTTACCATTGCCACTCGAAAAAGGGCATTTTATTCATCGATAACAGTGAATAAAACTCTCTTTTACTCACTTGTGAGTAAAAACATTTTGAATTTGGAACAAGCGCGAATTATGTACAAGAAATGAATAAAACGTGCTGAACGTACGTACTGGCTGCATAGAATAGGTAATTTTTCTCTTTTCTTATGCTGGCTGGCTGAATGGAGCTATCAAATTTAAATTTAGAAAATATAAATACTACAGGTTGGCTGGTTGAACGAGCCACGAGGGACTTATTAAAGGAGGATGTTTAGTACTTGATTCTCGTTCCAAATATGTATCAAAAATTGTATCTTAATTTTAGAAATATTTTAATAATCGATTTCATAAATTTATGTGGACACTATTCCGCCCTTACAAATCAAAGTTTCATACAGTGAGGTGATGCACCTCACGGCAGTGTCCATCGGTGGCTATTTTCACCCTCTATAAACTAGACAGCAGACCCCTAAACAGTCAAAACTTGCGCGAGCATTTTGACTACTATTCCTACGCGTGATTTATCGTAGAATATTTTTTACATCTTTTTTTTGGTCCTGTACCCGAAGGGTGCCAAATGGGACCCTATCACTCTCGCTACGCTGTCCGTCCGTCCGTCCGTCCGTCCGTCCGTCCGTCTGTCTGTCACAGGGCTGTATCTTTTGAACGGTAATAGGTAACCGGTTGAAATTTTCTCAGAATATGTGTTGCTATGAGGTGTATCACGACAAATACTAAAAACAAAAAAAAGTCTAAAACCAAAGGGGGTCCCCATACAAGAAACCTCGAAAACATGCATTTTTTTCAACGTTTTTGTTCCTGCTCTATCTTCAAAACGGTAATACATACCAGCGTCAAACTTGGTCTGATTATAGTGCATACTATGTAGTTTAGCAACAAATACTAAAAATAAGGCAAAGATATAAATATGTGGTGGTATCTACGTAAGAAACAGATGCAAAAATTCACATTTTGCGTTCGTTCGTTAATGTCTTTTGATAAACTCTCGTAAATTAAATCAGTTTCTACGGGGTATCAGGTCGATGGGTTGTACGGAACCCTTACTGCGTGAGTCCGACTCACACTTAGCCGGTTTTTTCTTTATGTGTACGCACATTCTACCATATTCTTGAATATGTCTCTCATTCACCCGGCCATGTTATATACCACTATTTATTTTCTCGCAGTTAATGGTAAAAAGTAGAGTACACAACTCGTGAAAAAAAAAATCATCTCGTGCCTTGTATCCCTCGCTCCGCTCAGGATTCTATTTTTGGATCACGAACGTAGCGAGTGGTTCAATCTTAGAATCCTTCGCTGCTCTCGGGAACCAACTCAGTCCCTCGAATTAAATTCCCTTTTTATTCACTTGTTGTATAATCTACTATATTTGCACGCGCACTTCGCACGGAATCTTTGGTGGTTTTTAATCCAATGTTTTTAATTTATATAATTTTATTAATATCTCGATATGATCACAAATTGCTAATCACTACAAATTCGGGGTGAGGGCCTGGGGATCCGTCACACAGGGTATCCTAGTATGGACTCCAGTCTCTCACAAAGGATCGTAATATAATACTAGTGTATATCATTAATAATTGCATATTGTTATTCAAATCTATCAATTGTGAACTTTTGTGAAGAGAAAATAAAGATTATGAATTATTATTATTATTGGTACCGGGATCTTCCCATTTTATTCATAGGAACTGTGTGCATATATTTTATATTATTAAAACTTTCTTTTCAGTACCAATTCTTCATGTGCCAAGGTACCTTAGTAATGTCGCAGTACAACTGCTGGTCAATGTTTATAAAACGTCGCTACAGGAAGCACATCCACTGGGCACTGCAGGTTTTTGCTGCCGTCCTAGTCACCGCAGGGACCGTTTTCATTATGCACCTGAAAACTGTGCACTTTACCTCCATTCATGGAAAACTTGGTAAATTATAATAAATAGATTAAAACGACACGTAGTTAATACTAAGAGCTATGTGGCGCCCCCATCAGTAAAAACATAATTACTCGCTGAGAAGATCATTTATCGTTTTTTCGTTTTTACCAATTGAAGCAAAGGTTCATCATAAACTATTAACTTTGTAAATTATAGTTCGCTGTTGTTGTAGGTATATAGAAAAAATGCGGAAAACTTTTGGCACTTTCTATCTATAACTACAGCGAACTATATTTTACAGAGTTAATAGTTTCTGATTAAACTACAGTTGATGATGATATTAATGATGATGATGATGATGATAACTTTACTTCAATTGGTAAAAACTAATTTCCGATAATGATGTATTCAGCGAGCAATTATGTGTGTATTTTGTGTGTGTGTCCCTTAAGGGGAATTTAGCAGCCAAGTGGCACCCCATCAGTAAAAAATATATTATTCGCTGAATACATCATTTATCGAAAATTCGTTTTTAACAATTGAAGTACAGGTACTGTAGTTTACTCAGAAACTATTAACTCTGTAAATTATTGTTCGCTGTAGTTCTAGATAAAAAAGTGTGAAAAACGGCCGCTTGTGGCACTTTTTCTTGAGCGCAGAGGCGCTACAGGCGCCTAAAAGTGAAATCTATAAAGTATACTCTGTGATTAAATAGAAACTGAGGCTGAGACCACACTGGTGAAGCGAGGCGAGCGCGATGTTATTGACGACGGGTTGCATAGCACAGGCGACAAGATACCTTAATAACGATCGATGTCCGCACTGTTAATCAGTGCCGGATTAACCACGTAGCAAGAGTAGCAATTGCTACGGGCCCCGCGCGAAAGAGGGCCCCGCCTATTTAAACCCACTCACCTCTGCCTGAGCGTAATTTTTTGAGTGAAATTTATTAATATGTGGTATATTGAATTTACTTGATGTCACAAAAACGTGAAACGTTACGACTTTTCCTACTAAGACAATCCACGTCAGACAATCGGTAACCGACTATTTCCTTAGCGTAAATAAAACACCGAATTTCATACGGTAAACGCACAAGTTCTACAAAATGTTGCTTGTATAAACATGTAGAATTTCAGTCAGCCCGATAATCAGCACTACAAAAAGTCTGACGTATGCTAGTACTCTTACCCAACACTTACCCCCAGTTTCATGAAGGCTGATCAATTTGTTCTATTGTCAAATCTAAAGTCAGCTCCTGTGATTGGTCTGCAAAAATACTTACAACCAATCACGTTGCTTGACCTGAGATTGGACAGTCGATTAATTAATTTCGGTGTTGATCATTCTTTCGGAAACTGGGGGTTAGTGTGGAAGTGTAGCAGAATTGAAATGGCTCAATTTAAAGTGTTAAAATTATCTATTTATTTGTAAGATTAACAGTATACATTATTACGCTAGGTAAGGGCTCTTTGAAAGAATTTGCTACGGGCCCCGCGCTTGCTTAATCCGGCACTGCTGTTAATGAAACGAACATGAACAGGAAACGCACAAAACGACGTGAATATAAAATGTAATCACCATGACAGAAGGACTATTAGAAACATAGGGTGGGATGAGTTACTATTTCTTTATATGGCTCGCTAAACCTGTGATACAGGGTGCCGATTTGTTCTGAATTGTGACTAACAGAAAACGAACAACACAGTGGAAAATTCAAATTATTCGTAGTGTTGTTGTAGACAGAATTCTAGGCATGCTATTCATCAAGCCTAGTAACTTTGTGCAAAAATTATTGCTGGGAAACAACAACGATACAGCCCAATAGACGCCTAATGTTGAATACAACGCGCACAATAAAGTCTAAAACTAGCTGAGGCGGGGTACTGCAGTCCGATTGGCCCTACCAAGGCGGCTATTGGCTATTCACAAACGCGGCAATTTTGACGGCTCATGTAAGTGGTCGAAACTGATTTAACTAAAGATATAACTATTTCAAGTGGCGAATAGTAGCGTCCTACATTAGTGAAATTTCATAGATGTGTTGCTGACATCGGTCGCCTGTTATGAGACGTCTATGGGCTGTGTGATCGTTGCTGCAAAACGGCTTTTATTATTAAAAGCAGCCTTTATCAGTAGCCTGCAATTAAACGCATGCAACACACTGCACTTTGCCTATGTGTGTGTTGCTGTATAGAACAGGATAGGTGGGTGTGGTGTGCCTCAATCCCCATCACGCTACCCAATGCATAAAAACCCCTCAAAAATTGTGACTTCGACCTTTAATATCTCTACAACGTGTATCAGAAATGCGTGGTCATGTTTGAAGAGCTTATTCAGGGGATGCTATCGAACTACTTTTACTATGGGACCAACACTGAAATCGCGAAAAAAAAAACAACTGATCCTTAAATTTTGTCGAGCGACATTGATGGTTTAGTAGGAAACAGCTGATATTTTTTTCACGATTTCAGGTTTGGTCCCATAGTAAAACTAGTTATATGCTATGCCCTGAATGAGTTCTTCAAATATGACCACGCATTTCGGATACAGTTTGTATAACCAGACGGTTCTCAAGTATGGCCTAGTACAAAAAAAAACCTTGCAATAATAGGCAGAATACGTGGCTTTCGACTTGGTGATAGGTCTTTACACCTGTTAGGTACTTTGTATTCTAAAGGTACACCGGTGTTGACAAACGCTTGTCAGCATTTAGAAACATAATCCTTAGTGGGAGCAGTTTTCCTCCACCATCGGATGTTTCTATATGATGACAAAACTTTTTCAACACAGGTATTGGTGCACTTTTACATCGCCATCTCGTCACCAGTGTGACCCCAACCTGGCTAGTTTAACTGTGCAAAATGTAAAAGTTAACTAAAGGAAATAACCTATTACATCACTTATTTATAGATAGCTTATGTATGCACTCAGCGATTTACAAGCGTAACTTATTGCCTGTATACGTGGCATGATTTCAAACGGTATAAACATGATTTATCGTATTTTAGAATGTTGTGAAATATTGGTATCATTATAATCCTTCCAGCTTATCCCGAGTATGTTGGAGTTAACCAACTTATCCAGGTGTGGCAAAATAACAGTATTTTTCTCCCGCTCGGAAATAGGTTCATTATTTTAAAAAAAACATTAATTTGCTCTTTTCCGTACGAGAAGAAATTACACCCCAGCAATATCCAACACGACAACAATAGAAATAGCTGGACAGTTTTTATTTTTTAAATCATGCTACCGAGGTTTTTAAATACACTCTTACATAATAATATATTAGGTGAAATCACAATCACATGAGACATTCCATCTTCATGTCTCAGTTTGGCGAACTGACTTGCGGTACCATTTAGGTAACGGCCTAGGTGATATTGAAGTTGTTATGGGCAAAGGTAACCGCTTAACATTAGGTGGGTCTTTAGCTCGTTTCGCCATCCTATACTATAAAAAAAAAGATTAAAAAAAAGGTGTTTTTATGTAAAAAATATTTATCATTATAATGGCTGAATGCGCATTTATTTTCAAAACTTTGAAAATAGAACAAGAACTACGCGCGGACGAATTGGCGCGAATGAGAATTAGATACTGTTGAATTACTATCGTGTCGACATGAGCTACATAACGATAATAGCTAATGCCGTGGGGAAAAGATCAGCCAGTCAGCAGGTTGGTAGCGGGGCTGACTGCCCAGGGTGAGCCGGACGATCGATTAAATATCGCCACTCGTGGTTGTTTTCCAGTAAATCATCCTTTTACATTTTGTTTGTACGAAAAAGATATAGCGTGATTAATAGTACATTACTGTCGAGGCCTGAAATGAAGTAATTTACGGCCGAGTAATATTTACTTTATACTTCCCAAGTGATTTTGAAAGGACGAGGCGCAAGCCGAGTCCTTTTTAACTGAACGTGGCCGTTAATTGCTATTTCGGCCAAGACTTGTATAGTACTTTTCTCTTATTTGCGAGGAAACACAACACAAATTAATTCAACAGTATCTCATTTTCATTCACACCAATTCGCCCGCGCGCGGATCTTGTTCTATTTTCAATGTTTTGAAAAAAAAATGCGCATTCAGCCTGTATAATGATAAATATTTTGTACACACGGCTACACATCAAGCTGTACATTTCCAGTACAGGCTGACCTCGCGTTGTAAGGAAAACCTATACAATGCGAGATCAGCTTATACTGGAAATGCACAGCTTGATGTGTAGCCGTGTGTACCTAAAAACACCTAATTTATGTAAGTTTGTACTTAAAAACCTCGGTAGCATAATTTAAAAAGTAAAAAGTGTCCAGCAATTTCTTATTGTCCTGTTGGATATTACCGGCCTGTTATTTCATTGCGTACGGAAAAGAGCCGATTGTTGTATTTTTTTTTTTGAATAATGAATCATATTCCGAGCAAGTGGGAGAAAAAATAGTTAAGTCCAGATGCACATGGTAAACGAAAGAAACGGCAATCGTCACCAATATTTACAAACGATATTACTATCAGCAAACTTTCGGTAAACCACCACTAAGGCTATAATCGCTTGCGCTGTGTTTGACGGCAGCCGTAGACAGTCACGATCCTTCCCGGTGATATATTTTGTCGACCAAGACCCTTGAACGAATCCTGCTACTTTACACGTACACACGGCTACACATCAAGCTGTACATTTCCAGTATAAGCTGACCTCGCATTGTATAGGTTTTCTTTGAAACACGAGGTCAGCTTATGCTGAAAATGTACAGCTTGATGTGTAGCCGTGTGTACCTACGGCTGACACTGAGCGCAAGCGATTTTAGCCTTAGTGGTGGTTCACCGGAAAACTTGCTGATAGTACGTGTAATGTAGCAGGATTCGTTCGAGGGATTTTGTCGACAAAATGCATCACCGAGAAGGATAGAAAGAAAGAAAGAATGAAAAAATATTTATTTGCTACAAAAGTGACGCACAAAATTACCAAAAAAATACAAGAACACAGAACAAATACAGGTACAGAGCCAAAAAGTGTGGTAAGATATGCGTCACATCCGTGCAAAACGGCCACCGCTCAGCATATTGCTGTGCCTCATGCACGGAGCAAAGACACAGCGCTGGTATTCAGCTACAGCCGGCGTCTACACAAAACGTTATCGTAATCGTAACGGATCGTGACTATACCTACCTAATCGTAGAAATATTAAGTGCATAGGTACCTAAGCATCATTATGAAATTTCAAATACTAGTCCATTTACTTACTATTAAGCAGGCCCCCCACAAGGTGGACCGACGACCTGGTGAATGTCGCGGGAATCCGCTGGATGCGGAAATTGCAGGACCGGTCGTTGCGGCGATGCTTGGGGGAGGCAAAGTCCAGCAGTGGACGTCTTTTGGCTGAAATAATGATGATGAAGCAGCCCGCACACCAGAAACTCACGCAAAAAGCACGCCAAATTTGCGTTTCATCATTAATTTGTTTTCTCGATACAGGTGGGCCTTTTACACTCTACTCGCAGTGGATAAGTTAAATGTGGCATAGCGATTGTGACGCAAAAAATGTGTCCTGCCTAACTTTTGCTTACCCATATCACCTCACCAGATAAGATATGAGAGCAGATATTGAATCATGACAGTACCAATATTTTTATGAATTAGAACAAATTGTGTAATTTGGATTTGTCCGATAAGTTACTTCTACAGCTATACTTTTACTATCTACCGCAACTGGGCCCTAATTCATGTAATTTCATGACGCTCCAATCACGTTGCAGTGACGTTGCAATTCGTTTCTGACAGCGATCGCCGTAGATAAGAGAATACGAATAGCAATGTTTTGATCGAAACTTAACTGCAACTGTATTGCAACTGCACTTCTTTTGTTACGGCCTACTGCATTACCCATAGTTATACAAAGTCTTTGGCATTACCACGTCACGTGACGTTACGTGTACCTATATTGTTTCAGGGTTAGCTGCGCTCGTGTGTTGTCTGGCAAGCTTACTGAATGGGATCCTCGCTATGTACGCGTATAAGCTGTGTACCTGCATAAGTGTATTCTGGATCAGGTTCTTCCATTACATCACTGGTATCGCCAGCATGTTCCTTGCCACTGGAAGCCTTTGTGCAGCCTTCGAGTACAGATCGTTCAAAACATGGACAGGCAATGGAGATGGCTTCGTGCCTATACTTGTATTCTCTACATGGTTATTCACTGTATTAGTGTCGTTGGACTTTTGGATTATGACAGGTAATAAAATTCGTAGTTTGTTCTAAATACTTTGTCTCTTTGTGTCATTTGTAAACAGTTTGTGAATACAATGTTTAATAAAATTCACGCCTAATTATATCATAACAATAATATTATTGAATTACTGAGTTAAACATAAAGCTGTTGAACTCATCGGTATTTTAATATTTACTTCAATATAAATAAATAAGAAAATCAGAACATTCCAATGTTTTTTTTACTCATTATTATGAGGACCCGCTCAGTCATATTATTAAAAAGCCTTCACATTTTTTATAAAATATCGAATCGAAGAATTCAAAAAGTCCAAGCGTCCAGCGTACTTGGTCATATTGCAAATAGTCAAGACAATGCTAGCGCATAGAACACATGATAGTACTACTAGCCCAGACAAATGAAGGACTTAAGTCCACACATTTCCAGGTCAGAGGCTTCCGAGTTTCCGCGTCGTGGTTCTTTGTACGGTGTTATGTACCTGCCCCCATAGCCAGGTTGACAATCTACAATCGTGAACGCTAATAGAAAACCATCAAAATGTATGGAAATGACATATCTCAACGAAAAAGTCATTCGTTATATGTCATTCCCATACATTTTGATTGTTTTCCAAGCGTTGACGATTGGAGATTATCAACTTGGATAGGGGGGCTGCGCTGACACTGACGTCATGTAACTGGCCCGATTTTGTATGTAGTTCCACGGCCCGAAAGCTCGGAAGGCCCTGACCCGGAAATGTGTGTGAAATTGTAACAAACTGCGATAGAAATTCTGATCTGCACATGATTTCGAAAATTTAGAGGCCAAGTTTGAACTCAGACCCTCCTGCGTGGATCAGAATTTAATTATCACTTGATTTAGCGGTAGAGGAAAACATCGTAAGGAAACCTGCACACCTGAGTGCTCCATACAGTTCTCGATGATGTGTAGTCCGCCAACCCGCAATAGACCAGCGTGGTGGACTCAGGCTTTAACCTTCTAATTTGGAGAAGAAACTCGTGGCCATCAGTCGGACAGTAATGGGCTTGTACGGTGCAACCTAACATTGTGAAATTATTGTACAACACGCGTCAGCATTATCCGCCAATATTCATAATTCATTTTTATTATCTTTTTTTAAAGTTAGTTCACTACCGGTCATCGAACGCACCGCGTGTTCTCACATACCTAATATCAATATCATTTATTCTTTAAAACTCACATACCTAATATCAATATCATTTATTCTTTAAAACTATTTTTGTCTGAACTTTGGTGTTAATTTAGTGCAATAAACTATTGGTCTTCAAAGGACTCATATCATTTATACATTTTTTTTATCAGCATATCAGTAAAGTTGTTCGGTACAATACCCTACAGGGCTGCTTATGTGTATGTGTTATATGTGCAATCGAAAATCTGCCTGCCATGACGTATGTAGCCTTAAGCACAATTTTATTTTTACCTTTAATATATCGGTCATTAAGAAATCCATGTTTAGTGTGGACATACACGCTGTCGCTGGTGCAAGATGAAATGTTTAAATTCCAGAAACCGAGTGTTCTGGACCCAGAGCTGATAAAATGGAATCATATTATGGCAACTGATAGTTATTAGTCCTACTTATCCTATCCTATTGAAAAGCGAAAGTATAGATGTTTTTTTGTTAATCCTTTAGTTACGCTAAAACGGCTGCGCAAATTTGGATGTGGTACACAGATAGACCATGTCTTGGATTAACACATAGGATACATTTTATCCGGCTGTTCCATCTATCCCTACCAAGGTATCCCCACTGGTAGGGATAGATGGAAAATCATTCCATATATCCCTACCAGTCGGTGGCCGGAGGAGATAGATGGACGAAACAGTTCCACCTATCCCTACTGGTAGGGATATATGGAAAATCACTCCATCTATCCCTACCAGTGGAAATACATCAGTAGGTATAGATGGAAAATCATTCCATATATCCCTACCAGTCGGTGGCCGGGGGAGATAGATGGACGAAACAGTTCCACCTATCCCTACTGGTAGGGATATATGGAAAATCATTCCATCTATCCCTACCAGTGGAAATACATCAGTAGGGATAGATGGAACTTAAGATTCCACTTATCCCTACTGGTAGGGATAGATGGAATGATTTTCCATCTAACCCTACCAGTGGGGATACCTTGGTAGTGATAGATGGAACAGCCAATTTTATCGACATATCATCAGGATAAAAAATAAATAAATGTTAACTACATCGTTTACTATGTAGTTATTTAAAGACTATTTTATTTTTATATAAAGACTATTTTATTTATTTTAAAATAGTCATCAGTGATAATCGAATGTCTTTTCATCTAACCTCGTAAATAACACAAATCACATTCCGCTGGTGCATATCAGTGAATAATAGGTAAGTACTTACTCTACATACCTCACACATCCACAATATCTATATCTAGTCGACGAAATAGGAAACAGAACCTAGTACCTCTGTTAGTATCTGCCAGTTATCTGAAATCGAAGATAACGTGCTACAGATTACTGATATTTTTCGGCGTCAGTATCTACTTTGACGACCCACGCTGCGCCACTAAGTTGAATCGATAATATAAATAAGTGTAAAGGCTAACATGGCACTTCCTCCTCCGCCGCCGCCTGCTCCCCCAATGTCGTCATACGGAGTAGAACAAGGCGGACCTGGTGGCCCACCAGGTGCCTCAGTATCGGGATTCATAGTGTGTATGAACGTGATCAACACTATCACACATTTGTTGCTTGGAGGGGTTGCTTTCGCTGCACTTCTTTTCGTAGCCACGTACAGTGACTTGGTGTCCAACTGGTTATATATGAGGGAGTTCTCGGCGCATATCTGCTTAAATGTTATCGGAGTAAGTACAACATTATTGTATCATATTCTTCTGTCGTTTTCGTGCCGGTAACCCACACAATAATAGCTCATCATGAGTTGCCGCTACCGTAGTGAAAAATTTAGCTGGTCAGCAAATTTATTATGGTTGTATTTATTGGGTTCGATTCCCACAGGACACAAATATTTATGTGATTAACATAAGTTTTTGTGTTGGTCTGGGTGTTTCTCATGTATTATAAGTATGTATTTACAAAAAAAAGTATTTATGTATTATATCCATTGTCTAGTACCCATAGCACAAGCTTTTTTTTTTTATAGTATAGGATGGCGAGACGAGCTAAAGGCCCACCTGATGTTAAACGGTTACCTTTGCCCATGACAACTTCAATACCACCTAGGCTGTTGCCTAAATGGTACCGCAAGTCGGTTCGCCAAACTGAGACATGAAGATGGAAAGTCTCATGTGATTGTAATTTCACCGGCACCCGTACCCTTCAGACCGAAACACAGCAATGCAAGCATCACTATTTGGCGGAGAAGTAGGCACGGTGGTAGTACTTCCCCGGACGAGCTCTTTCACAAAGGAGCTCTACTACTACAAAAGCTCTGCTTAGTTTGGGAGTAGATAGTGCTGTGTTCAAATGTCCCAAAAATATTTATTTATTTATCTAGTATCGTCACATGTAGAAGCTATTTTAATGCAACCCCATCGTAACCCATCAACAACGTAACCAACTATTGTATTGTTGTTACCCATCAAGATGACTTCCAGAACAGCCAAACCCTACCTATGTATAAATTATATAAGCAAATCTTTTATTTTATCAACACTGATGAAACTCGTATCGTTATCGAGATCATTTTTATAGAAAACAAGCTTTACCCGCCATTTTCATCTAATGAGATAAATCAAGAATACTTGATGCTTTTATGAAGCATGACACAAATGAGAATATTGAGGACCTACAAAACCTTTGGTTGAAAATCATCAACTCAGTCTATCGCAGTCCACTGCGGACATAGGCCTCTCCCAAGTTGCGCCACAATACTCGATCCTCGGCCTTCCGCATCCAGTCCCCCAGCTACTTTCTTCAGGTCGTCAGTCCACCTGCCTGAGGGGCGCCCGACCCTGCGTTTACCAATTCGCAGTCTCCTCTCAAGGACTCTTCTGCTCCAACGGCCATCGGTCTTTCGACAGACAAAGCTAGCCCACTGCCACTTTAGCTTACTGATCCTACAAGCTATATCAGACACTAGCTATGTCAACACTGGTTGGATGAAAATGCTTATTTTAAATTAACTAGTTCTGACTATTGTGTTGCATTTCCACTTCTATAAGTATGCTGTCTGAAAAAAAAAAACCGTTATATACTTATAGAAAAAGATTTAATGTTCCAAGTACAATATATTGAATAACAGGCTTTTACTCATGAATGATTAATAAACACAAAATGGCACCAGATTTATTATCAAAAAGTTGAAAAACTTCAACAAAAGTTTTCAACAGTCGTTTGCTTACAGCAGACGTGCTAAATGTAATGTTGATTTATGTCAATAGCAAAAATTCCTTTTAATCTAATCCCATCATCGGATCTCCTTGTGTCGAATCACATTGATCTTTAGCCTTCGCTACTAAAGCCGCTTCTTTATCCAAGTCTGCTAAGTATAACTAACTTCTATTACTAGAGAATAAAAAAGATAGTTTTTTTTTTCAACATACTTCATTATTACCACGTTTTTATTAACTCTCTTTCAGTCATATCTGTCTGTTCGGTACAAATTTTGCAATAGATTTTTAGCTAACTTCCTGATGAGCTATAGACTTGAAACTTTAAATACAGCTGAACTGGATGAAAATACAATATGAACTCGTTTTCGTTTAAAAAAAGTGGTGTTTACAAAAAAATATTATTCATCAAATTATTTACACTCTGCTGTTGTGATGAACGACTGATAAGATGACATTTTTTTAGTGTGTCGAAATCGATGTTTATAAAGATAACCTTATCATTTCAGTATGTCCTGCTGATGAGTCAAGCCATATTAGCTTTTAATCCCCACACAGGGTGGGCGAACAATTTGAAGTATCCGCAAAAGAAGAGAATACACCTAATATTACAGGTGCTTGGATCGATTCTGGCGATCTCTGGCTCTGCTGTAGCCATCGCCAAATTACCTATTGAACATCTGTCGTCGGCACATGGGATCACAGGTAAGTGTTTTCCTGAATATATATCGCTCATCCAACAGAATAACGACGGATCATTCTCGTTAGATCCATAGTCTAGATCCATAATGGATCTATCGGGAATTTTTTTTCCCTTTAGATCCAATTTTTAAAAAGTGGATCTATAGAGAACTTGCTTTCTCGTTAGATCCATTGTGTAAATCAATGAGATCCATAATGGATCTATCGGGAATTATTTTTCTCATTGGAACCAATTTTGAAGAAGTGGATCTACCAAGAAATTTCTTTCTCTGTAAATACATTGCTTGATTGGACCTATTCCATTTAGTTCAACTTTCCATGTAATGGTTAAAAATTACCTGAATGTTGAAATAAATGGAATATTGTTGTCCAATAAGTTCAACTAAAATTACAGGGTTTTCATAGTTACAACCAATGAATGTCGCGAAAAACAAATGAACGTCGCGAAAAACAAATGCGGGTCCAAAATGTAAAAAAAATTCAAGACAACTTTTTCAAAGTTTTGTGTTGAAAACATCGTATTTTTTTCCAAAATGTAAATTTCGTGTTTGTTGTTGCAAAAAATTATTTTCGTTCTACTAATGCATGTGGAGTATCGTTTAAAAGATTTTTTTAGCAGAGTATAAAGCTATTTTTAGAACATTCTAGGTCATAAATTAACAATTTGGTGGGCATACAAAGACTGTTCACTGTTTTTAGACCTGTTTTGGCCCGGAGTCTATCTGAAAAACGGTTACACGACAAAAGTTGGAACTTTTAGATCATTTCAGTAATATCCTGTACTTAAACAACAAACACTAAAACTTATAAATTATCAGTAAGAAAAAAGTTATAAGCAATAAAAGCAAAAACATTTTCTCACTAGCACTTTCTGACCAGTCTTTGTGTTCTGTGGCTCCTGTGGCTCCTGTGGCTCCTGTTGTGCATTGAACAATATTCAACAAAGATTTATGTTTGAAAATATATTACGTGAAATGTGTCAATTTAATTCGTCAAAAGTTTATGGCAAGGTCTCCGTTCGTAGCGAACCACTAGTTCATTACAAAATTTTCTCTTTTACTCTAATACCAGCTGTTAGAAAACTCATTTTAAATTAAGCTCGCTCGTGTACTTCCCATCATTATGAGGAAATGCGGGGAAAGAGACTTTTGAAAATTAGTTATCTGAAGAAACTGTCGCTGTCGTTTTGCGAGCGCTCGGCCTCAAATAAGTGCGATAAGGACAACTGCAGCTTCGATTGAAAAGCCTTAATAAAAAAATCATAATTCGAGGTTTGGCTCTCGACTATCTTCTTGTCTGGATCAATTTAAAATGTAAAAAACTGAATAAGAAGAATGTGTGACTGTGCCGCTATGTTTTTCCTTTTTAATAGTTGTCAAGTTTATACACTAAGCCTCTGTAGACAGCGGTGTGCAATTTTGAGGATTATTGAGGGCTTCTAGAAATAATTTATCAACAAAAACGAAAACATAGAAAGATACAAAATGTTGATGTTTATTTTTATGTAAAAAAACATGAAAGAAAACAATCGAGAGCGTTTGTATGGAGAAAAGACCACCCGCATTTCCTCTTAACTATATAACATATTTTTTGTGTACAATAAAGAATTAAAAAAAAAACTAACACTTAATCAACAAATTATGAGGAATTAGATAGATAGATAGAATACTCTTAATAGTCTTAATTGTACACCATTACTTTGATTGTACACAATAATTAATTAATTAGATCGATTTCATCGATACTTCACTTATACGTTTCAATGTGTCTGAAGGCACGTAGGAATAGATTTAAACACTAGTTAAATGGCTTCTTGAGTCCTATTATAGTCCTACCTATCCACTTTTGTGTTGTACTATAACTTATCGTACTTCAATTGTTTCAGGTTTTGTCGCCCTGATATTTACTGTTGTCAGCCTTGTGGGGGGAATAGCGAATTTACTGTTTCCGACGCAGATGAGTACTGCGGTCTTTAAGACGTCACATGCGTGCGTTGGGTGTTTGACGATCATCGTTGCCTACGTAGCACTTGGCCTGGGTTTCGACAATGTAAGAAATGTAGTAGGCGATACTTACGCTAATGTGGCGATAGCTATTACCGTTTTTGCATTATTGGGAACAGTGATGATGGCGTTTACAAGTTTGTTCAAACGTACATGTGACTCTTCTTAGTGTTAAACAAATTCTATGGATATTCTACAACGTGTATCAGAAATTGCATATTTTAAGAATATTTTAAGAGCTCATTCAGGGCGTAGTAGAACAACTTTTACTTTGGGACCAACCCTGAAATCGCAAAAAAAATATCAGCTATTCCCTACTAAATCACCGAAGTCGCTCAACAAAAAGTAAAGAACAGCTGATTTAATATTCGCGATTTCATGTATGGTCCCATAGTAAAAGTTGTTCGATAGCATCCCCCGAATAAACTCTTCAAATATGATCACGCATTTCTGATACACGTTGTATAAGTATTTACTGCGCCTATTGTCCAGCGTTTAAGTTGGTACCTACCTTCAAGCAAATACTAGTCGACCAAGACAACTAGACGACTGGCTGGTATGCGGTTCACCCTCCCTCTTACCGCGCATACATCTCAGTACCATAAATTTCGCGCCACATATTACCCCACATATTTGCGGATCTCATATAGTTAAATTGAACTTTTTCTATCGTAATACTTATTCCATATGGAATAATAGTGCAACTGTATATCAGCAATTTATATTTATTACCTTACATCTATGCTTTGGCATCTGGATAGTAGATATAGTTTATTATGGTACCTACTAAATTGATTTGATACGGTGATTTTTCACACGAGACGGCAACGAGGCAATGCAGTGAGAACAGTACAGCTACAATTTGAACGTCTGAGCAGTAACTGTTTCCGTCTAGCACAGTAACTGTTCTGCTCACTGCTCTGCCTCGCTGCCCTACCCCTGTATCATCATCATCATCATCATTTCAGCCAAAAGACGTCCACTGCTAGACATAGGCCTCCCCCAAGCATCGCCACAACGACCGGTCCTGCACTTTCCGCATCCAGTGGATTCCCACGACCTCGTGTGAAATGTATTAAGGCGCATGTACATGCACGTGTACGCACGTGCACATGTAAAGACACGCAAAAAAAAAAAAAACTCGCTGAATACACCATTTATCGAAAATACGTTTTTAACAATTGAAGTACAGGTACTGTATTTTAATCAGAAACCATTAACTCGGTAAATTATAGTTCGCTGTAGTTGTAGATATAAAAAGTGCCAAAATACCTGCCGTTGATAGTTTCCGATTAAAATACAGTACTTTTACTTCAATTTTTAAAAACGAATATTCGATAAATTATGTATTCAGCGAGTGATATTTTTTTTACTGATGGTGGCGCCACTTGGCTGCTACATGCGCCTTAACTGAGTTGTGGATGATGCCACGTTTGACAGTTGTCTTGTTCGACTAATATTTATTTAAGATTGGTATCAATAACATACAGACAAACTTCTATATTTTATGAATATTTGAAGTTTTGTCTTCGAGCAGTAAAATGTGACACAACTTTCCATTACAGTCTTCTTATTTGTAGCAGCTTGAATAATGGAAAACATTGTGTAGTAATTAGTTTTAAGGTGTATCGTCTTAGTTTATATTTTTTGATTTATAAATAAATATTTTAAGATAAATAATGTTTTTTCCTTTCCTACATTAATTTTTTCATAGAAATATCGAATTTTGGCGTTAAAACATATATTTTAATCCGAAAGGCTCTAAACAAACGTATCCGTACTAACATATCTTTCACCAAACTAAAACAGATTACCCAACGTAGCACTCGCCGAGCTAGTTTCTTGGTTTTACCAAAAATTAGAACAAACTATGGCAAAAAAACTATAACTTATGAAGGAGCACATCTCTATAATAAAATACCCACACGTATTAAAAATCTAAGCTCATTTAATGCATTAAAAACTGAGCTAGCACTATATGTAATTTCAGACAACTCTTTTGTAAAATAATGAATGCAATGAATGGGTACACCACAATTCCAAAGAATTGAATTGAATATATTTTTTTATTTTTTTTCAAAAAAAAAACCTTTTTATATTCCACGTACTAAACCATCATAGCTTAAGTTAATATTGTTCTCAAGTAAGTGACTTTGTGTTTTTATTGAGAATAAATTTCATTAAACCTAAACCTAAAAAATACTAAATTCTTAACTTTTCCGCCGTTTCCGAAGAAATATAATCTTTAATTACCTTTTTTTCTTGTAAAGATGTATTTTGTGACACACATGGTAATCTGAGATAGTTCATCAAACACAAATTAATTATTATAATAAAACAAGTTTAACCGGATTACATCGCGTATATTATTTAAATAGGTTTTCCTGACGTTTCGAAAGCATTGTAGCGTTCGTGGTCACAGAAGACTAAGATGACGAGCGTCTTTAAAGATATTTTTATTTTTAAACTACCGTACAATTTTTCTTCTTCTTTCCCTCAGCCTCATCCCATTATCTGTGGTCGGCTTTCCTTAGACCTATAGCATTCCATATGATTATCCGATAGCGAATAACAAATAGATACAGATATTCAAACCTTAATTTGATTTTAAGACAACCGAAAATAAGACTAATAATATGCAATAAATTGATTGCAATCCGTCTCACTTTATCTCGTTCACTTCAAACGATTTAATTAGTGCTATTTAATTAGTACAATAGTGCAATGTACGGTTGTACTTGTAAGATATTGCCAACGCGGTCATTGTCAATTGCAAACCACTATCAAGACAAAGGGTAAGTCAGGTCACGCCGAATCGTAGTAATTGAATATTATTACGTGTTTGCATTGTTTTCTTATCGTAACGAGCCCACCAGCACGGTAGCGGCTGCGTTTTAGTTGAATAATAATAATATACTGAAACCCACGTATAAATCTAAAAGCATTAATAGTTTAAATTCACAAACGTTTGAAAAGTTTCCGTTTCCGAAGTGAAATTTAACTGGCAAACGAAACAGAACGACCACTTCCTACGACCACGAACGCTGCAAAGCATTCAAACGTCAGGAAACCAATTTTAATAATAATTTGCGATGTGATGATTTGAGAACCGAACCGATTCGGAAACGCTATTCATAGTTCTTTAATTTTACATTGAGTGCTTTCCGATAACAAATGGCTCTTGGAAGTTTCCGTGAATTTCGCGTTGCGTTTATTCTCAAATCATTTTGATTCTTAATAAAACAAGTTTAACCGGATTACATCGTAAATTGGTTTTCCTGACTTTCCGAATGCTTTGCAGCGTTCGTGGTCGCAGGAAGTGGTTGTTTTGTTTCGTTTGCCGGTCAAATTTCACTTCGGAAACGGAAACTTTTCAAGCGTTTGTGAATAGCACTGCAGATTTGGTTCGAACCAGACCAGCGGATTTGGTCTTCTATTAAAACCCAATTCATTATAACGTCAGCATAAAACAGAATAGTTTCTACACGAATGGATTTGGTTCGATTGAAGACCAAATCCGTGGTCAGGCCCGGACCAAATCGAATCGTCTGTTACTGCTTTAAATATCGTAGCCTTACCAACCCAAACCACGATTCGGCAAACTGAGCCTTCGGTCAAAGGTACGTCGGTAAAAGAAGCCATCGGCAAATAGTGTTTCGACAAAAAAAAATTCGGGGAAACGTGCGTCGGCTAAATGTACTTTCGGCCAAGTGTTGCATCGGGGAATGATACGTTCGACGAATAGTTGTCGGTAAAACGTGTTTCGGTAGATCGTATTTCGGTGAAACGTATTAATTTAATGGGAGCACCATTAAATTAATACTATTAAGAATCGCGCAATGAACTAATACAGAGTTTTCATTAACACCAACCATCCAAACTAGCGATCATCCATACACATACGCTGTATTAAACTATTGTATGTATAACTATGAATAAATAAAACTAATATTTTGTTCCAGAAATTGTATCTAATCATCACTTGTTTTAAAACTATCTATTTACACATACTTATCACTAAATACATAACTTAAGCTGAATTACAAAGAACACTACAATACAATACATTGATATTATCTTAAAAGCGTTGGTAATATCCTAAGTACTAAGTTGAGTCATGATTTTACTTGTACTATAAATTAATACATACAAAAATATACTTAAGTTTAAATATCACACCGAATAAGCAAAATATAGTAAATTGTTAATAGTACTTGTTATGTTTTAATTATTTATCATTTAGGGAACGTGATAAAATATAATAACTATGACCCTAAAAGTGTACTATCTATAATTAATGGCAAATTTAATGGTATTGTGTTAAGTGACAAAAAAAACCAGAAAAACTAATGATGCCAGAGAGCAACACATAAAATCAAATTTTTTAAATAATTAGAAAAAATCTGTTTACTATAATAAGAACTAATAATACAAACATGATAAAATACTACTACTATATGGTTATATGATGCCAGTTTTAAGTTTAACTAAGGGTAAACGCACACTACTGCATCTGTGGACACAATCAAAGACGATAGAGTAAGCTAGATAATTATGCTTATTCTAATATTAACTAGATGAATCTATAATTTAATCAATGACTGCAATAAAACCACTACGTTTATTTAACACATACTTCGGTGTCCTAATTAAGTTGAAAATGTTTATTCCTACCCACTAAATATATTTTCTATTTCTTCTTTCTAAACAATTATTACCTGATCTTTGCAATAGTGCGCGTTCAGCCTAAAATAAAAGCAAATAATTTATTATAGTAACTTGGGGTAAGTCGGGACACGGGGTAAGTTCGTTAAAATGGATTTTACGCAGAAAGTGTTGTCACAATAGTGTAATTTAAGGTCACACGCTATTACCACCAGCAAATAAAAATGTCACTACACTCTGCGTCAAATCCATTTGAACGAACTTACCCCATGTCCCGACTAACCCCAAGTCACCCTATAATGCCGGTCCCTACCGTTATTGATTAAAATTAACACCCATTTCTTCGCTCATATCGAAACATAGCCGTCATACCTTACAGATTTACAGGAATCCTTTAGAGTTAGGCCCAAAATGCACTGGTAAGCAAAACGTTTATTAGCTGAAGTCCTTCTTAGGGTGAATGTACTCATCATAACGAACAACTTTTACTATAAGAGCAACACTGAAATCGCAAATAAAAAACAGCTGTTCCAGAAATTTTGTTCAGCGATATCGATAGCTTTGTACAGTCGAGGAACGAAAAGGTTCGTCAGTTTTCAAATTAATTCCTATAAACGTGTCGCGAGCAGATGTTACCTTTTGAAAATGCAAACGAGAGATAATTAGGCGGATGTACATACAACTGTCATTACATTATCTGGTCTAAGGAGATTCTTATAGATTCGATATTATTCAAACTTCAAACCTTTTTATAAGGTTCACTTAATTTTTATAAGCCAAAAACAAATGACACGTCAATTACGTTATGCACGAAATAACAAGGCTATAATTACATCGCCATTAAACGATTATGACTGATTATAACCAATTTCGCCCGACATCTAAGAATCTATGTTTTGGCATTTTTATATTCATTCCTATCTTGTCTATTATGTTGGCAACGTAGTCAGTGTAATTGACGTGCCTTGCAGTAGTACAAGCAAAAATCTACCTCAAGGTGACGAACCTTTTTGTTCCTCGGCTGTACATTCACCCCTAAAAAGGATCTTAGCTAATAATGTTACACCTTATAGTAAGTAAAAAGGCGTTGTGTTCACCGTCCACCGCAGGAGTGGCAGCAGTTGTGGGTGTAGTACTTGTAGTGGCACAGGCGCGCTTGCACCGCCAACATGCAGTTGTTCAGTTTGTCCATGCAGCCTCCTACGGAACAGTTCCTACGTTAGTATAGGAAGATTTTTTTTAATATTATCGTCGCCTTGGAGGGCTATGGAGCTAAGCCACAAATAAGTGGAATAGTTTCATTGCCCTCCAAGGCGACGTTACAGGGTGGCGAATCGAGCTAAAGGACCACCTGATGTTAAACGGGCGTTTGCCCATAACAACTACAATACACATTTTTGTTTTACCGTGGGGAAATCCTCATGGACGCACTCCGCCCGGGGTAGGTGGTTGCAGTGTCGGACTCTTACCGACTAAAACAACACGGTGTTCAACTATTTTAGCCGGGGGCGTGGGAACCTATGAGTATTCACACAACCACCCCCGACAGGTCACGGCCCGCCACAAGCAGGCCAGCAGGCTGTTTCCTTAATGTTACTTTGAGTCGGTTCGCCAAACTGAGACATTAAGACGTAAAGTCTAATGTGATTGTAATTTCACCGACACCCTACCCTTCACACCGGAACACAGCACTGCTAGAATCAGTTTGGAGGCAGAACAAGACATGGTAGTAGTATTTCCCTGGACGAGCTCTTTCACAAAGGAGCTTTACCTACTATATACTACTAACGTCATCAAATCATGACATACAAGTAACGCTTATACCGTGAAAATGCCGTTGTATGGGGATAGAAGATTTATTTCGTACGAGCTTTTACCCGCGGCTTTGCTTCTGTGGCTTTTCATATCTAGCCCACAGGAACGGTGTTTAGTCTTTCATAAAATACATACCTGTTTTTGTTTTGTTGTTTTTTGTTTGTTGTACTTAAGTCTAATCGTGAACTTTTAAACACCACAAGTTTCAACTAAATTGTTCGTGGTCCAGTAGTTTTTGCATGATGCTCGAACAAACAAATAAACAGACAATTATAGTTTTATAACAGTTAGGATGGGTAGGTATGGGGAATAAACCACCGTATCTGGTTAGACTGTAAGCTGACCCCAATATAATCGGGAAAAAGCAAGAAGGATAAGGATTTGTGTGTACATAAATTATAAATAAATAAGGATGGTAATGGGTGTGGAAAAAAGGGGCAATAGATATAGCACACAGATTCCCACCCGAGGATTGTAACTGAAAAAAACCCCAAGATCCGAGCGCAGGAGACCTGAGCCCGTGAAACGACCAAAACTTTCTTAGACCATGATGATGATTTACAGTGGGCTAATAAGCTCTAAGTAATAAGTGCGGTGGTACTGTTCTTCAAAAAAGGGGATAAAACCCTTCTGAAGAACTACAGACCCATCTCACTCCTGAGTCATGTGTACAAGCTGTTCTCGAGGGTCATCACGAATCGTCTCGCCGGAAGACTCGACGAATTCCAGCCACCAGAGCAAGCTGGGTTTCGAAAAGGCTACAGCACCGTAGACCACATCCATACTGTTCGGCAGATCATACAGAAGACTGAAGAGTACAATCAGCCGCTGTGTATGGCATTCGTGGACTACGAGAAGGCCTTCGACTCTATCGAAACTTGGGCAGTTCTGGATGCTCTTCAGCGATGTCACATTGATGAGCGGTATATAGAGATGCTGAGATGCCTATACAACGCTGCTACCATGACTGTTCAGCTCCAGGACCAAAAGACGAAGCCAATCCAACTGCGCAGAGGGGTGAGACAAGGGGATGTAATATCCCCGAAATTGTTCACTAACGCGTTGGAGGACGTCTTCAAGACGCTGGACTGGACTGGACAGGGTATCAACGTTAACGGCGAGAACATCTCACATCTCCGTTTTGCCGATGACATCGTTGTAATGGCTGAGTCGCTGGAACAACTGGGCGAAATGCTGCACAGCTTAAACGGAGCCTCTCGACGTGTCGGTCTCGGCATGAATCTGGACAAGACTAAAGTCATGTTCAATATGCATGTCATGCCGAGGCCAATATTCGTCGAAGGGTCGGCACTCGAAGTTGTAACGGAATACGTCTACCTAGGGCAGGCAATTCAGCTTGGTAGACACAACTTCGAGAAAGAAGCCAACAGAAGGATCCGTCTGGGCTGGGCAGCATTTGGCAAACTTCGCCGAGTCTTCTCGTCGCCTATACCGCAAAGTTTGAAGACAAAGGTCTTCAACCAGTGCGTCCTGCCAGTCATGACTTACGGTGCCGAGACGTGGACACTGACAGTTGGGCTAGTCCACAAATTTAAAGTCGCTCAGCGAGCTATGGAGCGAGCTATGCTTGGAGTTTCTTCGAAGGATAAAATCCGTAACGAGATTATCCGGAGAAGAACCGGAGTGACCGACATAGCTTGTAGGATCAGTAAGCTGAAGTGGCAGTGGGCTGGCCATGTCTGTCGAAGGACCGATGGCCGTTGGAGCAGACGAGTCCTTGAGTGGAGACCGCGTATCGGCAAACGCAGCGTAGGGCGCCCCCCTGCCAGGTGGACTGACGACCTAAAGAACGTGGCTGGGAGGGACTGGATGCGGAAGGCAGAGGACCGAGCGTTGTGGCGCAACTTGGGAGAGGCCTATGTCCAGCAGTGGACTGCGATAGGCTGAGTTGATTGATTGAATAAGCTCTACATGAGACCTCATAACTTTTCAGTGATAAGGAGTTTCTCAAAGGATCGAATCAGAAACGAGGTGATCCGACAGAGAACCAAAGTTGTCGAGATAGCCTACAGGATTAGCAAGCTGAAGTGGCAGTAGGTCGGCCACATTAGCCGAATTACCGATGGCTGTTGGGGTAGACCTGTTCTTGAAGGTCAGGCTCGGTGGAGCGATGATATTGGCAAGGTGGCTGGTAGCAACTGGATGCGAGTGGCCGAGGATCGATATCAGTGGCGTGCCATTGGAAAGGCCTATATACAGCACTGGACTAATAAAGCCTGCGAATGATGATGAATAAAAGGGTTCAAAGTCTTGGCTTGGATACTAATATTTGGGCTAATCCACAAATTCAAAGTCACTCAGCGAGCTATGCTTGGAGTTTCTTTGAAGGATAAAATCTACAACGATCGACATTATCTGGTGAAGAACCGGAGTGACCGACATAGCTTGAAGGATTAGTAAGCTTAAATGTCAGTGGAGTGGCCATGTCTGTCGAAGGACCGATAGCCGTTAAAGCAAACGAATCCTTGAGTGGAGATTGCGAATCGAGCGTGCGGCGCCCCCCAGCCAGGTGGTCCGACTACCTGAAGAAGGTAGTTGGGGGGGCCTGGATGCTGAAGGCAGAGGACCGAGTGTTATGGTGCAACTTGGGGGAGGCC
Organism: Asteroscopus sphinx; assembly: GCA_949699075.1. Classification (NCBI taxonomy): domain Eukaryota; kingdom Metazoa; phylum Arthropoda; class Insecta; order Lepidoptera; family Noctuidae; genus Asteroscopus; species Asteroscopus sphinx. The sequence goes on from OX453017.1 coordinate 14,711,544, forward strand.
TATGTCCAGCAGTGGACTACGATAGGCTGAGTTGATGAGTATTGGCTAAATTTTTTATGGAATAATTTTCATAGACAAATAGATGGACTTATAAAATATGATGTATAAAATTAATTTGTGTTTTTTTTCCATTTTGCAACCACAGCCATCTTTTATTGTTGCGATTTATACCTACAGAGTTCATGGCTCCAAGATTATATTTATGCGAATATTAATTTGAAAATATCCTACCTTTTGATACACGATCCTTAGTTGTGCTTCTTTGTGTAGTTTCATGTCCTGAAACTCTTTGAGACTCTGTGAAACATAATACAGTTAAAGATATGATCCTTTTATCTTTTCTAAAGAAGGGCAAAGGGATACTCGAAAATTGTATAAAAATACTAAAGTATGTGCTACAGTTTATCATGAAACGATACAAGGAATATTGACCAAATCTCAAAGGTGCTTCAATTAAGTCAAGTGATATTCTAGCGAAGTGTACATAAAGTATTATAATATTTAGAATATGAGACTCAAAATTATTGAATTATAGTACAACAGAGATGAATAAAGAAAGTTTAATGTATTTTAACATACTGTACCTTGTAAAAAAACCGATTTCTTGACATTAAAGACTAACCCCCAGTTTCTGGAAGGCAGATCAATTTGATCTATTGTCAAATCTAATGTCAGCTTCTGTGATTGGTCGGCAAAAATGTTAACAACCAATCATATCGCTTGACCTGAGATTTGACAGCTGATTAGTTAATTTTTGCGTTGTGATCAACGCAAGGCAAGGCTGATGCCTTTCGGAAACTGGGGGTGAAACTTCTAACATTTTTTGGGTGAAAAAATTGTGAAACTTAAAAAAAAAAAAAATCTACAACTCAAATTACTTATAATTGTAAACTACGAGTATTTTCATTTCCATCAACGCAGTTTCACGACGTTTGCCTGTGGCTTCTTATCTGTTTAATTAATAGGCCCTATTAATTTCTGAACGGAGGATGCAGTGAGATCTAGCCTTAGTTTTTCGTCTAAATATGACGCGTAGAAGAGTCCGGGATTTATATCAGAGATACTTGCTGGCAGCCATGCAGGAGTTGCAGTTGTTGGGAATGTAGCTGGCCTTTCCCAAAAATAGGAGCCACGTCAAAACTGTGGTTCCAACCTTGTTTTGGTTTCAGCTATTACAAATCTATCCTTAAACATCATGGTCCTCTAATGTAACCTTGAATGGGTGCTGTGTGGTACAGTCAGTTTGCTGAGTCGAAGCCTTGGTAAAAGATAAAATTTTCTCTTCAGATATCTAAGTCTTTCGGGCAACAATTTTTCCTCTATATTTTGCAAATATTTTGTTTCTTGTTTCGTTTATTCTTCGTCATCTTCTATTTCCGTGGAAGTTTATATATTTTATCAACCATAGTACTTGTAAAGCAAAACCGCGCTAGCTATAAACTGGCATCAACAGGGGACAATTAGCGTGTAATTGTTAAGTTTGGCCACTTTTCTCTAGTCTAAGCGCCTTATTATAATTTCAATAACAGTAGGTAACTATTCAGACTTCACAAAATCGCTTTTGCATCAAAATATTAATAAATCGTCGACCACACAATACTTTCGATCGAATAAATCGGTTATCTCGTTTAGATTTACCACAATTTCTTTTTGGTTTTGACTCTGTTATTCTTTTAAAAATAGCAGTCTCGAGGTATCTCTTGAAAACTCGTTTTATTACTAAAGGACTCCAATTTAGTCGTTTTGTCCAATCTCCTTCAAGTAGCACAGCTACTTCAGCTTCTTCTGGCGTAGTTTCGTTCCCTGCAGAATAATTTAATACTCAAACGCAGGTTAATTCAAAATCAAGAATCGACAAAGAAAAATTGGTATGTTCTAATTACTTAGTTTTTAGTCTATAATATCAAGAAATCAATTTTGATTACAAATCATATCAGATGTATGGGATGGGTGGTCAACGTGGCAGACGCGTTGAAATTTTGATCGTTTTCCATATTGCAGTATACTTTTGATGAGTGAAAAAATGAATCTCGAAATGTTTTGCCTTAAGGAAAAAATATTTTTTACTGACCTGACTAATTGATAGTAAGGTCCTGCTGAAATGGAATGCTTTGACTATGAGACGGAAACGCTCAAAATCTCAAAGTATATGTACGTAAAAGGACAAAGACCAACTGCTGTGATGCCAATGATGAATATACTTACCTATAGTAAGCGTTGGTGGGATCGTAGTGATGGTAGGAGACACGCAGATCAGATCGCAGGCGCGGCTGGCACGGGGGCCTACCCCGCACTCGACATCACTTGCGATACCGATGTCACCCCTCGCACATACTACTGATCGATGCTGCATGCCGGTGCTAGAGCTGCTTGTACAGTTGCCGTTGCACTGGGTAAGAAAAACAGGAAAGCTGTACGAATTGGTTTGTAGTGGGCACGTAAATTTTCGAACGAAAATTTTAATTCAGTGGCGTACATTGGCCTACTTCATTTGAATTTAATGGTGGTGTAATTTATTGTTTTTTTTTTGCCTAATTGCCTATACGCAATGCTCGCCACTGTTTTAATTAGACATTACTATTGTCCTACAACTTTCTGATCAAAGAAATTTTTTTTATCTGGTCATTATCGATCAAGACTAGTTAGGAGAACCAGTAATTTTTTTATTATAATTAATAATAGAAAAAATTGTGATGGTGACTTTGATATATTCACCCTGAAAGTTTACCTAGCGACGAAAAATACAAAGCGTGGAACTTATTACAAGTTTGCAAGTTGCAAACTGATAATGCTCTAGTATTGTGAGATAGATCCCACTTAATTTACCAAGTGGAATCTAGCCCACCAGTAACTTAAGAGCACAGCTAGAGTTCCTTAGACTGTAGGTACTAGTAGTGTTTGTTAGTCTTGAAACTTGAATGGATTAATTAATTTATGTTTTATCTGCAAGTACCTATTGTCATTTAATTCCAAATACATTACTATTTATAAAGTAAACATAAACCTGTTACTCTCTGTCTCTCTGTTTATCTCTCTGTTCTATCTCTGTTACCTGTGACTCTGCATTTATGAATATTACACATTTTTCTCCATCGTCAATAACGATCGCTTCGAAACTGTTATCTCTAACCAGACTAATTAATTGATAGGATAAAATAATAATCCGAAACCTGAACATTACGTGAAATATGATCCCTTTATTATTGAAAAGGTCGTTGTAATAAAGTAATTAAGACCGTACGTAGAAGTGTCAAAACCTATAACGTTAACTGGACAGTGGACGGCGCTAATTAGAATATCAATCACAAGGCTCCCTTCATATTGTTTAATTTATCACAGCGTGTCCTTTTACGTGTTTATTTCATATTGTTCATCAGGGTTTTTGCAAGGTTGGTCTTTAACTAAAAGATTACTTTGTTTTGATTATTAATCTAAGTTGTATATGACAAGACGATGTTGTAGCAAATCACGACAGTCAGGCTTATATTCAGCGACGAATCTAAGCATAAACTCATGCTTCCATCTGTCAAAATGAAGTACTGTTTGACAGTTGGAAGCATGAGTTCACGCTTAGATTTGTCTCTGTATGTTCTTATTTCCTTCATAGCATTATCACTATTCACAGCTTGAATATTACCTTCTGTTGTGGCTATTTTTTTTTTCTCAAAAAGGAGACTTTTACTCGTAATCGTAACTTATGACGGTTTTTTTTGTGTGTGCCACTTTGCATGGTTTTCTGTGTTCATGGTGTAGCTCTGATCGGAAACCTTACTTACTTACCTATACCTTATCCAAGTTACTATTACGTTCGAAGCGAATCTATAATAAATAAATAAATATCTTTGGGACATCTTTACACAGCACCATCTAGTCCCAAACTAAGCAGAGCTTGTACTATGGGTACTAGACAATGGATATAATACTTATATACTTTTTTTTTTGTAAATACATGCTTATAATACATAAGAAACACACCCATCTATTGTTTTTTTTTGCTTTTTGGAAATGGTTTCAACGAGTGCTGTAAATTTGATGACATAGTTATATTTAGTTCGTACGGTAATCCAACAGAAAGACCGTATTCATCGAAGAACGGCTGATGTATGAGACACAATAGATTTTGTACTGTTTCGTGGCAGTCAGCGGCTTTGCGTCTGTTGATGGGTTTAATTAGTTTGCAGACTTTCCACTGATCTTGGAAATCAACTAACCTGTCCCCATTCACCGTAGTACCATTTAGGATTACAATCAGTAGAACAGTCTCGTTGATGAGCAGGTCTTGCAGCCCGACACGCAGTATCCTTCAGATGTCTTCCAGTGCCTCCTATACATAGCACGGCGCGGACTTGCTTTCCGTTACAAGAAGATGAGCAGGGAGACCAGTCACCTAGGAGAATATTCAAGTTAATAAACTGAACTGAAACTGTAAACAGGTATAATAATAAAAAATAATAAAATAATTATAGATTATTTTACCGCATGCTGAGCAAAATCTAAAGATATAAATTGAGAAAATGAAAATTCGCCCACGAGCATGATTCGAACCCGACTCCTGGTTTGGTACATTAGTGGTTTATCTGCTAAGCTACCGTGAACCCAGTCCTTGGTATTTTGTATCTGTCTTTGATTACCTAAAGGCAAAAGCAAAGTTAGAGTTGTAAATTTTGTCCAGTCTTTAAGCTTTCGCGAATTTCACTCATATTGAGCTATGTTTACGGGACTTGTCGCGCACAATTAAATTAAAATATTTTTGAAACATAGTTCAATATTAGTCGAGTCTGTTAAGGAACACGGTATGTTTCTTAATAAGATGTAACTGACGTCAACCAAAGATGGATACAAAGTGAAAATTAAATTCGATACCACGAGTAGAGTTCACGGTAGCTTAGAGGAAAAGCACTAGTGTACCGAACCAGGAGTCGCAGGTTCGAAACCTGCTCGTGAGCGAATTTTTCCCACCACAATTAATATTTTTTTAAATAATGATAATTTAGGAGGAATTAATGCTAGCAATCAGAAGCAATGATCATTGAGGGGCTCATGGCTAATTTATAACCACGTAGATTGCAAGATTTGCGTGTAAAGCCGCGCTGTCCGTCCGTGGATGGGTGACCGTTTCGTTACACATCTAGACACCTTCATGCTTCGGAGAGCACGTTAAGCTGTCGCTTGGTCCCAGTTAACATACGAATATCTATGGCAGTCTTTACGGGTTGTCAGAAACCTAACATTTTGACAACTAGTCTAACCTTAGAGTGTCAGTATTATGGTATTACCCAATACCTGGGTTGCGGGGGTTTGATGGTCGCTTTGTGTAAAATACTGATAATAAGCTGCACCCGGTTAGACTCAAAGCCGATCCCAACATAGTTGAGTAAAGGCTAGGCAGAAAAAGACTCAGAAGCAAAGCTTGATTGAAGTAAAGCTTGACTTGTAGCGTTAGAAAGGGAGCAGAGGTCACTCTTCCTGGGTGCTGCGCTTTCCGCCTCCAGCGGATTCCTATGACCTTCACCAGGTCATAGGTCCACCTTGTGGGAGGCCTACCTACGCTGCGCCTTCCAGTACTGCTGATATGATCAGTCATCAAGTTGCGATGTCAGCATCGACAAATTACAAAGCTGGATGCTGAAGCTTAGATGAAGTATGAGGTTTAAGATAACTTTATTTCTCACAAGAATACAATCATTCACTTACTAATACATAAACTGAAAAATTTGTTGGGCATATCGCAAAAAATTTCATTAGAAACAAAATATTTTGAAGGTAGTATAATATGTAAAGTAAGAAGTAGGTTAAGTGGAAAAGGTATACTTGGTTAATATCATAAGAAAAGTATTATTACTTATTCTATGTCAATATTAAGATGTCCAGCATTTTAATTGGAGGTTTTCTTCATTAGGTATAGCGAAAGTTGCTGTAGTTAATCATCACACAAGTTGGCATTTATGTCGGTGATTACAGTAACATAATATTAAGTTGTAACTACATAAGGGCAGCAATTTATTTGCCGTGCAATATATCAGCATTAGAATTTTACTAATAAGAAGCGATCAGATAGTATCTTTTCAATTAAACAACTACCTACAAAACATATTAAAGTCATATCTAATCATTCATAAGCCTCATACGAGTATATACAATCACCATATCATACGGAAATAAAGATGTTTTGTTTATCCGTATAGTATGTCATTTCATAAATTTTACTATCAATATTATCAGAAAAAGCGGATATTAAATTTTTTGTATCATTAGCCAAATATGTGTAAATAAACCACCTAGGTTGGCAATGCCAAATGAAAAATGCTAGGTGGTTTATTTACATAAGCCAACTTGGCATATCAGATGCGGCTTTTCTTTAAAAGTATTATAAGCATACTAACCAGTAAACCACTGTCCTTCTAAGGGTTCACAGTCCTTCTTCAGGGTACAAGTGCGCGAGGACTCGGGTGCCTGCTTGGAAGAACATCCTGAAGGGTCGGCGCAGCGGACGCCACGGCTCTGCATCCCACCACCCACGCACCAACCTACACACTGAGAATACTCCAAAGTTCACAATTATCTACTAAAACATAGTTAGTTATTGATTTTGGAAGTAAATCTTCTATAGCGTCGTTGCGCGCTCGGCAGCTGGGGAGTAAGCCGAGAAAAACCGTCACCGTTAACTTCCCGCTCCATAAGCGCATGGCTACTCTATTATATTGTCTCGAACACACACAAATCTGTACGCGGGCTTGTTTTTTATTTCTATCCGCGCTTGCAAATGCGTAAAATCTTCGCTTCTGTCAAACGTTACCAGACGCCACCCGTTTTTGAGCCTTTTTAATCATCGATAGACTTTTGTTGTGCAACAATTGATCAAAATTGTTGATAAACAACGTTAATCTGGCTAGAAACAGCGAAACTAGTGTGTTAGTGTGAATGCTGCTATCAGAAACATGTTTTCAGTAACACCGCAACTCATAGATGCAATCGTACTGCTCATCAAAAGTTCGCTGTAAATTTACGATGCCTTGCGCTACTAGAGTTATCTGCGTAAGTGAATAATGTAAACAACATAATAATATGATGATATCATCTAGATAAATTAATTAAGTATCCTTCTAGATCTTTGCCGTCCCTTCTCGCCTGTATAATTGTTACGCAAACCATCAATCAAATACGTCAGTTTCACATAGAATCGTTTGTGATACATAAACACTGATCTAAAGATCAAAATAGAAAACGAACAAAAATCGTTTAATGAATGAGAACCACGTACAACTTATTTATTTTCTTTCAAAGCTCCTAAAGAAAACTATTTTAGTTTCCAATGTTTAAAATTTGCTTTGTATGCTATTTATAGATTCGATTTTATAGTTCAGTTAAAAATGAAATACTAAATCAAATAAACAATCAGTTCATGACGCATCTAAAACAGTTTTTAGACAGAACACCAATAAATTGCAGTATTTACAGTGATTCATTGAACATTTACACTTCAACAAATTTACTAAACCATATGTTATAGGATTGAGAGACCAAATTCAATCTATTTGTCGGTATAATATTAACAAGTAATATTTCACTAATAACAATGATTTATGAGTAAAATCGATAGTAACATTTGAATAAGCAAATCTGACAACCTCTTATCTGTGTAATAAATCAAAATCCACCTCTGTGTGCGGACGATTACTCAATGCATTGTTGCAATGTTTTCACAGCATGTTTAGCAAGAATACCACTTACGCAGCAAAGAATAGACGAACAAATAAACCATGATGCACTTAGGTAATGACTTTGACCATGCGTAAGGCCATCCGAACAGAACACTAAACACCCACGCAGGATATATTTCGGGGATATGTATGTATTCCCACTTCGCTACATTTAACGATCCCATTCCAACCAAATAGTTTTCGAGAGTAGTTGGTTTTGTTTCAATTCTCAATGTTTCCAGACTGGCCCGTTACAATGCCCGTTGTCACATGAATCCAAGCGAATCACTGTAAGAACTGAAGACGCTGAGACAATTTTGTGTAATTATCCCAAAAGTTACTAATCTTCCTTGAATATATTTACGATCATAGTGTAGTTACTTTACACAAGAAACAACTAAATCCACCACAGTAAGTTACAACATAATCTTGGTGAAACTAGTTAGCATGTTTAAAATGTTGCACAAGAAGTATAATAAAACCTTAGTGAAGTTAATTTCTACGGCTACGGCAGTGGTGTCTAAAGTATTTGTAGTATGAATTTCGAGGCAATAAGAAAACACCTAGTTATACAATGTTATTCTTAGCTTATACTAAACCTCTTTTGTCATTGTACTTATGCTTATAAACAACTTTTACTTTGGAACCAACCCTGAAATCGTGGAAAAAATACCTGATCCTTAAATTTGTGTTTAAATAAATCTAGAAAATATTTATTTATTTATATTATTGAGGACCTCCAACAAAAGATATACACAAAAAATCACAAGTGACAAAATATACAGGATTCTATCTGGTGTACTCCTTCACTTACAGGAGGCCACAGCATGCTCAAATTTAATGACTGAGCTAACTTAAAATTAAGGTGAAAGTATCTAACTCAACTAAAAACAAAACAATATGTAGGTAATATATATATCTTCCTGTTTTCAATCGAGTCAGGCACTTTTTACATTAGGTATATTATTTATATATATATATGTAACAACAGTTAATTAATTATAACTTGAATAAATTCTACATATATCATCATCATCATTTCAGCCGAAAGACGTCCACTGCTGGACATATGCCTCCCCCAAGCATTGCCACAAAAATATAGGCAACAGCAATTTTTTTTTGCCATTTCTGGATTGGTCCCATAATAAAATTTATGCAATACCTTAAGACCATAATAAAATTTGTGACCCCTTAAGAGGTTTAGTATAAATTAAGAATAAGGTTGTATATAAAGTTCTCCATCATCAACACTTTCAGGTATTTACAAACTTACCTCTGACCAATCGGTGTACAGCCATCCTGAGGTAGCACTAAAAGAGTATTCAGGTCCAACATCCACATCAGTGCTATTAACAGCCACAGTATACACAGGTCCTTCTCTGAATGTATCCGTGTGTTCCCTTGGCTTAAGTACGCGTTTGGAAGAGATCCGTCTCACTTCGCCCCCAATAGGTTGGTTGCATGGTGGAATATCGCACTGTTCTGAAGTTGGAGGCTTTGGTAAAGGACATTTTTGATCGCTTATCTGAAAAGAAAAGTTGAGTTCAATTTGATTTACGATAAGTTGGGGCGTACCCGAGTAGTAATAATTAATGTTTTTTTGAAATTAATGCAGTTCTTTTGAATTCTAAGTAGCAGGATTTTGCTAAAACGCTCTCATAAAGATGCAATAATAAGCCTTGTTAATTAAGATTCCTCGAAAAAATTATGGTAATGAACTTTTATACTACCACTTACGTATTACAAAGTAATACGTAAGTGGTATTTTTTAAACAAACAAAGATGTATTTATTTTAATATTAACAACAATACAAACATACAACTCTGGACACAAACTCAAACTGTTCAAACAAATGTCACTACTCAGTCTCATCATTATGATAATTTTTTAATCAATATTCACAATCAAATGCACTTGTTCCTCTAGTGAATGTAAATACCTTAGTGATCCCTCTAGAATGATCCTGCACGCAGCCAACAATCCTGGTTCTTGTAGCGGGTCCACATCGTGGACACACTGACCAGGCAGCGGCGCGCCAGCGAGGTGGACACGTCGCGCCAGCGCAGCGACGACGCCGCGGGGCGGGAGCAGAGCCCAAGCAATGCACTGCGGACACCTCGCGGTTACCAGCGTTCGATTCTACGCAACGAAACTTTCCCAGCTGAAAAGCATTATCGTATCAGCCCAGAATGTCTTAAACCAGATTTAGACAATTAAATTCATTTACACCCAGATAGTAATACCATACCCAGATAGGTCCGTGTGGTGCCGGACTTAAAGAATAGCACCACCCTTATCTCTTCTCATGGGTGTCGTAAAAGGCGACTAAGGGATTCACCAGAGGATGGGCAGCAGCGTTCTCTGAGTATTTAACCAACCAACTGCGATCGCCAACCCGCCTGCCAAGCGTGGCGATTATGGCTTATCCCCCCCTTAATTGGGGGAGGCCTATGTCCAGTAGTGGACGTCTTTTGGCTGTAATGATGATGATGACACCCAGATAGAAGGTTGAGTTAGGAATGGAAAAGGAGGGAAGATGCCTACATCCAGGACTGGATAATTGACAGGCTCCAATAATGATGATGATGAGAAAGTTGAAGACGAAGTTCCACTTGTGTATCCTACCTGTACCGGAGCTAGCCCACAAATTCAAAGCCGCTAAGCGAGCTATGCTTGGAGTTTTTTTAAAGGATAAAATCCGTAACGAGATTACCCGGAGAAGAACCGGAGTGACCGACATAGCTTAGGTATAGAATCAGCAAGCTCAAGTGGCAGTGAGCTGGCCATGCCTGTTGACGGATCGATGGCCGTCGGAGCGAACGAGTCCTTGAGTGAAGACCATAAATCAGCAAACGCAGCGTAGGGCATCCCCCAGCCAGGTACACCAACGACTTAACGAAAGTAAGAGGAGGAGAGGATAGGATGATGGGAGGAGTGGATGAGAAAAACGGAGGACCTAGTGTTGTAGTCCAACTTAGGGAGGCTGGAGTTCAGCAGTGGACTGCGGTAGGCTGAGTTGATCAGACAGAAGGTCAATCAACGTCTAAAGTAAACACCCTATCGGATATTTGGTTCGCGTTGGTTCACGTTATCATAGCACAGTCAACCGCACGTCAGTGGTAACACTTTAATAACGAAAACCACCTCCACTGCTTACGAAATAAAGACGCTATTAAGGTCAAACTGTTACCACTTAACCTGAAGACTACACACATTGAGACAACTGACGATCAAGAAAATTTATAAGTTTATCAGTTCTTAACTGAAACTTCATGGAAAAAGTAGCATCACATTGCCAATTACTCCGAAAAGCGGACTAGTACCTACCTAACTGTGCTAGCAATAAAGCATCACCACAGATTGATTTCAATTAGGTATTTATCGGTCAGACTGACTAGACGCCTCATTGGCGAATGGAGTCCCACATGGGACTCTCCGCCAACTAAGTCCGGTTAAGCAGAAATGGGACTTCGGTCCCACCTGCGAGAGTCCATTCGAAAAAAAAAAAAAAAAAAAAAAAAAAAAAAAATAGACGCCTCATTGCCCGATTGGCAGCATGTAGGCCAAAGTTACTGTGTCTAGTGTATTTTATGGACAGTTCAATAGGTTGTGGTACACCAACTGTAAAATAGAACTCACTTGTATGCCGCCGCCACAGGTCCTCGTGCATTGAGAATAAGACAATATCTTCCACATAAACCTTCTATTACCACCAACAACCTCATCTATATCATCTTCAGTACTAGTAAGTTCTCTGCTGATCTCTGGGTGCCTAGGTACGGGAGCACTAGGTCTCGAAAACATATCATAACTCTGATGTCTTCGATAATGCTTCGAAGCAGACGTAGGTGTAACCTCAGGAAAATCTATTTTCGTAACAGCATCACTTTCCACTTCACCAGGCAGTGATTCCGTGAAATATTCATATCTTATGCTTGGATTCGGTTGCGTATAAAGTATCTGAAAATAAAAGAAACATACATTTCTTTTCGAATTGAGGTAAAAGATTGATGAACAATTTATAGTAGCAATAAATTGCAATTTGTCGGTTGTGTTGCTGCAATTCAGGCCGTTCATGAATAATAATAGGTACCTATTTATAATATGGTTTATGTGATGTGAGTTGAAATGTTTTCGAATACGTATTTACCATAATGTCGATGGGATGGTGTATGGGTCCATGCGCCACTACGTTGTCGAGCGAGCCCAGTCGTGAGTAGACAAAGCGAGCTCCAGCTGCCTCGTACGTGCCTGCCGTAGACACCGCGAACTCGCCGTTCATTATGTACGACCCGTTGGTGATCTTCAAGGCTGTAAATGCACTCGGGATGTCAAAACTTCATTCAAAACTAAGGCCCGTATTACAGAAGGTTCCTCAACTACAGTTTAAACTTCAATCACCTGATCACTACTTAAGGATAGAATCGTTACTTAAGTATCGGTCTTATTCCAATACGGTAATTATAAACTTTAATTGAACAACATAACACACGAATTTGACCTGAAATAGAATAGAAATCTCTATTCAAGCGTAGTCTGGACCACACTAGAGTGATTACAGATCAAATCTCAGCTCAAATACCGAAGTAGGGGACAGTATAAAATAAAGCTAAACTCAGCTTAACTGTGATCAATAAATCTTTGCTTGAGGATCGTTCTAAAATCAATGTTCAACTTAAAACTAGTTTTAAACAGTGATCAATGCTTGACGATCGTTCCGTAATACGGGCCTAAGCGTGTTTGTATTACCTTTGATTTGATCGACAATTGATTTATCAGCCACCACGCCACGCCTCTATTTACATTCCGTCCCACAGATGTTTAGCAACATACGTTCAATACCCTGTACACATTAATTACCGAGATCGACATATTGTAAACTACCTGTCAGTGATGTCTGATATTGATTCCGCATCACATTAAAAACCGGGGATAAGTTGTATTCATACAGGCACAAAACAAAGTGGGCGTTGCTACCTATAGTAGACGATCTCAAATGATTTATAGTCCACTCCATCTATATACAATCACTGTTGCCAGGTCTCCCGATTTACCGGGAGATTTACAGATTTTTCTAAAAATCTCCCGATCTCCCGATTTTTTACAATCCCTGTATAAAGCCTTATAATAGGAATAAGATCAAAACCTGGCAAAAAAAACTGCATAAAATGAAATAGACGGATAAGTTGCTGCCCTGAATATTTCCGTCACTTGTTACACAGTGCAGTAAAATATCAAACAGCTTTGATTGTAATATTACAGCTGGAATGGTAGCAAAATGTAATACCAGGATTACTTCAAAAACTTAGATTTTTGTTGAAAAACATAATCTCCCGATTTTTCCATTTTTCCTCAATACATCTCCCGCTTCTTTCATAAGAAGCCTCCCGGATTTTGAAAATCGGACCTGGCAACACTGTCTACAATGCTGATTGATAAGTGACCAACCTCACGTTCACGACCCATTAGCCTGCATCAAAGGACTATTCACTAGTATTCACTAAGTATTGTGGAATGATAAATAAAATGTCTAGCAAATAGGTAACCTCCATTCATCAGTAGTACAATTTTTTCAACAAGTTTGTGATTAGTTTGGGTCCAAGTACCAAGTTATTTAAAACTAACAACGCACACTATATAAGCTGAGTGTGCTCATTACCGCTAAAAGTCTCACCTGTTTTGCAGTTATGGAGCTGACATAATCTGCTGTAAGGTTGAGCACACAGAAATAGATAGAATGGTTGTAATCACAATTTTACTTGCGATTCATGCGTCGCAACTTTCGCACAAACCACGCCTCCCATGTTGACGTCATTAATTTATTTACTTTACAGCTTTTGTTTCTGCAGTATAGAAACAGCGCAATAAGGCATTTTTGCAGGTTTTTGTTACAGTATTTACAGAAACAAGTCAAGGGGTACTGAGAAAGATTTTTAAATGCCCTGCACTATAGAAAGAAAGAAAGAAAGAAAGAAAAACTTTTATTTGGCACAGAACACAAGACAGCACAACAATGACATTAATAAAAATACTAAAGTTAATTATAGGTAAATAAAATATGAAGTTGCTGCCGGGCATGCCCATGCCAAAAGGGTCACCAACTCAGCATGTGCTGGCGTGGAACATCCAGCGCTGATTTTCATTTGGCACCCTGCAGTGACACACGGACGAAGGAACTGTGTTTATAGATAATAATAACTAAGTACATGTATCGGTCTAGAGTAAAAAAATGTGTTTAAATAAATAAAAGTTCTTTAAAAAAGATATATAAAAAATATATTGAAAATGTATATTAAAATAAGGCATAAGAATAAAAAGGAAAATGCACTGGATGCGGAAAGCGCAGGACCGGTCGTCGATGCTTGGGGGAGGCCTATGTCCAGCAGTGGAAGTCTTTTGGCTGAAATGATGATGATGATGATTATTATTATATAATTATTATTTTAGTAATCGTAATTGTATTATTTTGATATTTTATTTATAAATAGTAAAATTAATTAGATAAAAGATTTGTCCAGTGTTGGCACGGGCGCTGCGCCCACTTTTCCATTCTATCTATCTATTTCTGTGGTTGAGTACGTGTCAGCGGGCGATAGGTTAGGGAGTCTATCATCCGCATTGCACAGCCTTCAAGCTGCAGTGATGTCCCAAGTCCCAAGTGTACCCGGACATCGCCGAAAGAGAGTTTAAGTTAAAGGTGGAAGGCCCTGAAATAGGCCGCGCTGGATGGGTCGCGAATGCCATGCAATGCAGTTCTCGTGGCCCATCAACCAAAGGTGAGAGAAGGCACACGGCGGAGTTTTTAGTGGGTGCGAGTCCCACATACCCACACTGCCTGCCCGGGTGGTGTGATATGCGTGTCATTTTCCCCTTCACAAAAAATATATTTGAGCACGTGTATCTTTAACCCAAATCTTTAATAGAAATCAAACCGTAAGTCTTTACTGACTCGCTTTTTGTAACTTCTTCACGATCTTTGTTTCATGTATATTTTATTATACTCTGTCTTGCTCTTCGTCTGCATTATTATCCTACTGTTCCCTTTACATTTGGCCGCTATGATATTACACTGCAATACAAATACAAACCTATATAGTTCTCGCTGGGCATGATCTCGGAGACGTTAAGCCTGCAGGCACCGCGAGGTACAGTGGTGACATAGGAGTAGCCGAGTGGAAGACGCGGCCGGGAGAACAGCCCCGACACCAGCCGCCGCCCGCAGCGCAGTTCGCGGGACGATGCCGACGACAGCACACCCTCGCGACCCACCGCCTGAGGATAAAGTCGATGTCAGAGAAACATATCGGCACCTAATAGGTTTACTCGCTCTATCGTCGACCGCATCTTGACAAAGCTGTCTAGAGCAGATCTATATCTCATTTAAAAAAACCATCAGGTTTGCCGACACCCAAATCAAAGCTTCATATCTAAATACCAAGAAGGAAGAGGCAATGTCCAAAATAAGCTGTTGATGACTTTAATGCAGTTTATGATAGCGCATAAGTCAGGAATTTCATATCAATTGTACATTAATCTTAAATCAATAAATATTTATTTTTATTTATAGTGATGATGACCATTGATGACATTATTTCGACAAGAACAAAATCAACAGATTTTCAATATCAGTAATTGATAACAATTGTTCCTCAACCAAAAATAAGATATCACTCTTATCACGTCATGCCATTCTAGCCGGCGACACTGCTATGTGTCACATGTGTGAAAATATAAACAGAATTAATGTACCTAATTAGTGTTACTAATAGTACATTAGTATTATCGACATAGTACGTTACTATGTCGATGATCAAAATCACGTTATTCAGTCCCAAAGTGCAACAAGTGCAAGCAGATGTTTCGATGAGTGCAAGTGTATTTAGCTTTTGGGAAAGTTAGAAGTCATGGTATTTGTAAAAGAGATGGCATGAACCCTATAATCTTCTCAAAATCCAAAATAAACCTCCAACATAATTAAAGTAGGCGACCGTCCATCTCAATAAGTAGGACACATAGAGCATACAGTCCAGGGATCCCAGAATCCCAGCCGTTCTAGCTCCAAAAAACCCGGGATTGCTAATCTCAGGAGATTCAGGATTTTTACAAACAGGTCTTATTTGAAACCTTAACTAGATTGCAAAGAGCACCTTATTGTGCCTATTTGGTGCAGCCGTGGGGCATATAATTAAACTTTCAGGAAGTGAAATAAATGATAAAATTGTATCTATATTATTGTTATTGTGTGCCTCAGTAAATACACAGTTTTTTCTTTCTATCTTTCTTTATATAAAAAAACAACCAAATCAAACTTAAATACGATTAAAAATCTATAGTTAGGTACAGCTCTTGCATTTTTATCGTAAAAGGGACGTTTTTAGAGCTGCTGCTTACGTTGAATAAACTGAGAAGCTGGCTTGAAAATGAAATATTAGATGCTTTGATATTTGCACTTGTATTTTCGGAAATCCAAATAGATTTTTATGTTTTGTCTTATACATCTATGGTTTCATTCAGGTATTTTTGCAATAAACAAGTTTAATTTTTAATTTATAATAATGCTGCAATTGCCCAATTTTGTTCTTTTTTTCAGAATCTTTCACGCGACGTTCTGTTACCACAAACAAAAATAAACGTTTTTTTTAAAAATTACTAGTTTTTTTATACAATCTAAACCACATGATCGTATCCGGTATAATCCCGGGATCCCGAGATCGATCATCGAAAATCCCGTAACCCCGAGATTAACAAAGACTCTCGGGATTGTATTCTCTAACACGTAGGAACAAAGTAATTTACTTGTACTTTTAGGCCCAGATACCCAGTAAGGACAATCGTAATACAATGGTTCATGATCGTAATGGCTCGCTAGACGATGCATTGTTCCGCAATGTCCACAACATTCAATTTCTTCTCCTAATATATTGTAAGCTAACAAACGATTTACGATGTTGATTAGGAATTCTAACGAGCCGATCGGAAAGTCTGCCTCAGATTAAAATATTGTAGTTACGGATACTATCTTATCATTGTAGGAACACGTTTCTATTGGTCAATTGAAATGTTGTTTGTACCAAAATACTTAAAGTGATTGGGGATTATTAACCATTTTGATTCGGAAATTGATTTGAAAACACAGCTTTTTATCTAGTTTAGAGCTTTTATATAGTTAGTTGGTAGCTAAGTTAAGTCAGTTGTATCGTTTAACTAGCCTATGCCTGTGGCTTCGCCCGCGTGGATTTCGTTTATCGCGCATCCCTCGGGAACTTTTTATCTTCCCGGAATAAAAAGTAGCCTATATGTTAAACCGGATCATGTTCTATCTGTAGCAATGCCCAAATAAGTCGAGGTCCGAGGCCTTACCTGGGAGACGCCCTTATGCAGTATTGCAACCGCGATTTTAGTTTATAAGTTAGGAGTAGGGAACTTTTCGGCGGATGGAGTCCCTAATGGGATTCTCCGCCACCAGCCCGGTTAGCAGCAATAGCACTTCGGTGTTGCATGCGATAATAAATTCGAAAAAAATAAAATAAAAATTCTATCTGTATGGCAAATTTCATCTAAATCCGTTCAACCCTTACAGCGTGATTGAGTAAAAAACTTCAGAACATATTCACAAACTTTCACATTTATAATATTAGTAGGATACGATAAGTGAGACTTTAAATGATGTAATACAACTGAATACCCTTATCTCTTCTCATGGGTGTCGTAAAAGGTGACTAAGGTGAACAACCGTTCACTACTATTGCTGCAACACTCGCGATCGTAACAAGGGTGATGATACAGTAAAACTCCACTTACTGAGATAATAACTGTATATTGAATAAATTAAAATTAAGCTTTCAAAGGAAATATTTTTACCAGAAAAGTCATCGGTTGTCAGTTATTTTTTTTTCCTTTTTTCTTACAACGTCACCTGAAGGCACCAAAGAGAACAACATTTCAAACATTCCGCCCACCAAGGGCAAATTCAGAAATTTGACCTTCCATTACATATATCATTCCGCCCACCATGGTGCGTGGTGGGTTGCGTACATATAACAAACTTAAAATAATCACATTATAATAAATTCAGTATAATAGCTACGTGGACATAACAGGTAAGATACAGATCTTAGAGATGGATCTCTTAATTACGGAACTTTTAGTCCGTAGTGATACAACTCTAGTAATGCCATCTATTCCAGGGTGTTTTGTAACCACACGGCCTAACAACAACCGAGAGGGCGGCAAATCGTCCTCTTAACCGAGAACTAAGTCACCAATACTTACTTGGTTTTGGATTTTGTTGATTCCATTTATACCGATTCAAAAACATAGATAAATACTCCTGCGACCAGCGTCGCCAAAAACTTTGCATCATTCGTTGTGTCAGCTGCCATCGACGTAAACTACTTAAAGTGGAGGACTCGAAATTGTACTCCGGAACGGCAACCAAATGCTCACTCACATGGAAATGACTCTGAGTCAGAGCGTCTAATCCATCCATATCATTAGCCATTCTGGACAGTGGTCGCGAATTGAGGCCCGCTTCAATTTTTGCCAAGACTGTCGACAGTACTAATTTCGTTAGGCTTGAAAACCTGTCCCAGAAATTATTTCCAGTGCTTGAGAAATGGACCTTTATAGCTTCTAGATCGGTCTCTACATCTTTAGGTTAGTCATATACTATTTGAGTGGAGCTTAAAAACGCCGGTCCATTAAACCAGGATAATTGGTTCTTGATTTCTGATGGATTGAGGCTCCTAGAAGCATTAACAGTCGGATTTACGCTGGACCGAACATGAGACTGCTGGGCGTCTAAAGTGGTTAAAATCTCTGATACTCTGTTGGCTACAAACGTTTGACACCGAGTTGGGTGGCTATTAAGCCAGGCCAGCACAACAGTAGAATCGGTCCAGGCATGAATGTTCTCCTTCCGGATGTTCAGTATGTGAGCTACCTCAACCAACAATCTAGTAAGAAGAACAGCGCCACAGAGCTCCAACCTAGGGATTGATATTTGTTTGATAGGTGCTACTTTAGTTTTTGTCGTAACTAAATTTACAGTTACTTGACCCTTTTCATTGGTCACCCGAATATAGACAACAGCAGCGAATGCCAATGTAGATGCATCGCAAAACCCGTGAAGTTCGACGAGTGTATCATTCCGTTTAGTGTTAATCCAACGAGGTATTTTCAATTCACTTAATTGACACAGATCATTCCGGTAAGTAAGCCACTCTTTTAGAATTTTGCTTGGTACTTCATCGTCCCAGCCTATGCCTGATAACCACAGCTTTTGAATTATAATTTTTGCTACTATAACGCTCGGTGAAACCCACCCTAACGGGTCAAATAAACGTGTTATGTCAGATATAATTATTCTTTTTGTTACAGGTTCCTTCGTCGTTGGAAGCGTCACTGTGTAGCAGAATGCATCAATCGTCCGATTCCACGTAAGTCCTAGTAATTTCATAACTGCATCTGTTTGATCTTTCTTCCTTCTTCTTTATTTTCTTCATTACCTTTATTTATTCTTTGCAATAACTCGTTACTATTGCTTGACCACTTCATCAAGATATGTCTTAAAGTTGGCTGTAAAGTAGGGCTTATCATTAAAAGATCATTTAATGAAACACCATTTTCAGCTTTACAGGATGCATCGAACACTATCCTTACCTGCGTGGTGTCTCTGTCTTCTCTAACAACAGCAAAATGAGGTAAGTATATTCCCTTAGAGTTATTTCTTTCTTTTTCAGGAACTTTCTCCATATGTTCGAGACGTAAGTATTTATCTAACACTTTCTGATACTTGTTTTTCATTTCTTCATTTTTACTTAATCTTGCAACTAATGACGAAACTCTTTTTTCAGCTATCTTTTTGGAATTCTTTATTTTCAACTCTGGATTTGTAGTTTTAAATGGTAACCGTACGATATATCGCCCATCCTGATCTCTTTTAGTTGTCTCAGCAAAAAAACGTTCACACTGTTTTTCTTCTTCAGTTAAGATATGTTTTTTGTTAACAGTATCTGCCTCCATTTCCCAAAACTTTTTCAGTAAGTTGTTTTCCTCCACATAGGAATGCATAACTACCACATTCCCATCAGGTTGATATGATTTTCCTTCAATACCCGAAAGAATCCACCCAAACAAAGTAGCTTGCGCTACTAAAGTTCCCTGAGGTCCCTTTTTTATCCCTTTTTGAATAACTTGACCATAAACCTCGGCACCAAGCAATATATCGATCTTGTTTGGTGTATCATATTGTGGATCCGCTAAAGGTAAGTCCAAGATCCAGTCAGCAGATACAATTTTCTTGCTAGGAAGAAACGTAGTTATTGTTTTCAATACATAAGCGTCAACTGAAATCTTAACATTTGGATCACGAGTAGATGTAAGTATTATTTCTACCATAAACTTCGAATGAATATTAGTATTTCCTTCCAAACCTGAAATGAGTCCCCTTACCGGAGTCTTTTTGAGACCCAAGTACTGAGCCGTTGCTTCTGTCACAAAGGAAGCTTGAGACCCTTGATCGAGCAACGCCCTGATAGTATGACTCATACCATTTCTAGCTGTAGCGTTTACCAGCGCCGTGGCTAGTAACACCTGATGATGACTGTTTATTTTATTCGACGAATATAATGTTGCCACTGTGTCAGAGTTCAATAATTTGGATGGTGTAGAACTTTCAACTGATGTCTCACCGTCGTCGTTCCGAGGTACGTTAATACTTATTTTTTTTCGTATTATCTGAACTGGCATCGGTATTAATTTGACCAACTGGATGGAGCAAAGAATGGTGCTTACGTTTGCAAACGCGGCATACAACTAAACTCAAACACTGCTTGGCCGAATGGTTATAGCCCAAACAATTATAACATAAGCCGTTTTGACCTACAAACTCACGTCTAGCATTAACATCAGTTTTTATGAACTTTTTACAACTTATTATTTTATGACTTTCATTACAGAATTTACATTGCATATTAGATCCTACATGAAATACTCTAGGTTTGTCTGTTTGTCTGACTCTATTTGATCCAGCATCCAGAAATTCTAAAGCGCGATAACGACTTGTCAAAAAATCTTTCAACTGTTCAAACGTTGGTAAACTATCAGACGAATTGTCGCTTGTCACCTTCAACTCCCACTGTTTTCGGGATTCTGGATCCAACTTTAAAGTAATTAAATGAATAATTATGATGTCCCAAGTTCCGACATCAATACCCAGATTAGATAACGCATTTAAACAATCGCAGGTATTATCAATCAATTCTTTGAGACCCATAGCCGATTCATTACTTAGATTCCTTTGACTGAGTAACCTTTTCAAGATGTAATGCGATAAATATCTTTTATTATTATAGCGCGCGTTCAGTTGGTCCCAACATCGTTGATAATTTGCATCTGAAATAGGTATTTGTCTGAGTAACTGCTCGGCTTCCCCAGACAGATATCCTTTTAAATATTGCATCCGTTGCACGTTATCTAAAGATTGATTATGATGTATAAGCGATAGAAACAAATCTCTAAAGGTAACCCAGTCTGTATATTTACCAGAGAACACAGGAATAACAATTTTGGGTAGTTTTACATTGCACTGTTTTAAATTACCTGTTACATTTTTAGGACATTCTTTTGAGTTCCCTTCTTTAATGTCAAATGATTCCAAAAGGATTTCCAATTCGATTTTATACTGAATGTAAATTTCTTCAGTTTCATCATATAATTCTCCGTTAACATATGAGCTCTGTTTTAATTTATCGGGCTCATATTTTTCATATAGTTTATTATGATCGTCTACTAACAGTTCCCACAATTTTTCTAAATTCTCCAATCTAACTTTGACATAATGACGGTTTATTCTTTCTTTAGGAGATTTTTTAAAATTAGTGTACGCTTTATTAAGCCTGTTACATGTATCTTCCAATTTGTTTATCAAAGACTCCATGTTTATAAAAGCAACGTAATGTTTTCAAAACACTTCTAAATATTTTTAAGATAAGTACAAGAATTGATAGAATAATTAATAAGTTCATAAAATAGTATTTAAATTTTAAAAGTGTTTAGACCAAATGTTGAAAAAATTACAAGTGTTTTAAAACCATTAATTATTGGAAAATTCGGACATAGGTCTCCCGTCTCAACCAATCTTAAAATTAAACTAAGACTAACAGTTCAATGAAATTTTCCAATAGGTTAAAGTTTTAGTTCCACTGATATAAAATTGAAAGTTCACTCACAGTTCTCACGTTTGAAACCACCTGCCTGTTGAGTCCACTGACGTTGACGTCCAACGTCACAACTCCTCCAGGCACCCTTGTTGCTGATCCCTGACGATGACCTTACCGGGCACCGTCTGCAGTAGCTCCCTGCTACTGCTGCTTGATGTTGCTGCTACTGATAGCTCCTGCTGCTGCAGGAATCTTGGCTGTTTTGCGCAAGCGATCCACTTGCCCAGCCAAGAAACTGATACCAAAAATACCTCCGGACAAATCTATCCGGCTCCGAAGGACCATATGAACAACCGTTCACTACTATTGCTGCAACACTCGCGATCGTAACAAGGGTGATGATACAGTAAAACTCCACTTACTGAGATAATAACTGTATATTGAATAAATTAAAATTAAGCTTTCAAAGGAAATATTTTTACCAGAAAAGTCATCGGTTGTCAGTTATTTTTTTTTCCTTTTTTCTTACAACGTCACCTGAAGGCACCAAAGAGAACAACATTTCAAACAAAGGGATTCACCAGAGGATGGGCAGCAGCGTTCTCTGAGTATTTAACCAACCAACTGCGATCGCCAACCCGCCTGCCAAGCGTGGCGATTATGGCATATACCCCCCTTAATTGGGGGAGGCCTATGTCCAGTAGTGGACGTCTTTCGGCTGTAATGATGAATACAACTGAGTTTGATTCCTTTAACGCTCAGCTAATTTTATCAACTCGTAAAACAAGCCTTAACCCTTAGATGAATTTTATTGTTTATCGAAGCCTTAACCCTTTGCTGGACAGTATATGGCTAGACAGTATAGGGCTATAGCAGTAAAAACAATAAAACTTTTATTATGTCTCATTTACTGTCCAGCAAAGTGTTAATAAGAAAATTCACATAGTTATGCATTTCATTATTGCTATCTTCATTCTGGTAAGATAGTAACCACTCGAATATAAAAAAGATATAAAAACAGGCTATAAATTCCTCACTTTAAATGTTATCTACTTATTGGACCACATATTCCGTCGATATTCACGCAAAGTGCTCGTTTTAACGTCAGGAGTCAGGACCAATATTCCTGAATGTTTCAAACCACTTACATGCAAACGGTCTTTATTAACATTTTATCGTGTAAAAGGATCATATAACAATCAATGTCGCTCTATTTGTAGCTTCATACACTTAACTAAAGAGCTTAATTATGTTTCCTTCGATACTCGGTTATGAGTTTATGACACATCAAGCAAAAATTTACAACGATATTCATATGTATACTTGTATCATTTAAATGACAGTCGCATACATTATGGTGTTTTATTGAAGTCACAAACAAAAGAATTTATGTCTGTTTTAGAGATTTCTAAATAAAACCGAGAGTAACAAAACAATTAGAAGTATCAGTAACCGCCTACGTTACGTTCCTATACGTTGGCTTGCACCCAAACATGTACAAATGCAAGGTAATTGAGCACTCAACAAATTTATGTTTATGTTACATGAAAGGTCCAGCTATAATGACATTTATTACCTCCTAAGTCTTTGTCTCAGATAACTTGGTACAAAACGTCGCTTTCCTTAATGTCATACTCAAGGATCGCCTTAAAAGCTTCGTTTGTATTTTTATTTGCCGTTAATGCCTTTATACGAATTTAAATGAATGTTGAAAATACCGATTCCAGTCAAACCGTCACCAATTTGCTAATAATATGGAGACACCCAAAAGGGTAAATAAATGAGAGCGCTCGATGCTTATTAATGTGCTCGTAAAATGAAAAAAACGTAAAATTTTACATTTGAATAACAAAATATATTGTAATCGAAACCAGGCGCATACCAAAATATTTTGACAGCTCATGTTATTTTAATTTCTAGAAACATTGACAAACGAACATAATTAATGGTTTTTAATAACACTAATCCTATTTATTAATTAAATCACAATAATTCTACGGACATTAATCAGCAAATACTTAGTGTATGGTTATTATAAATCATTCGAAGTGGTAATTGAAAACGTCCACTAATAGTCTATTAATTAGGATTAAGCGCGAGTTAACGAATCACCTGTCAGTGAGCGGTAACAGTTTGCTTTGAACTATGTTTTATGCGGCCCACTGATTACTGAACAAGTTGCTTCACTGTGACAAACAATTGACCTGCAGAGACAACATCTGCCCACTGTACGAATGCTTGTAATAAAATAAACTTTGAAAATGTAAAAACCGACTTAAAAAAGAATAAAATAATTTGTGTGAAACTATTTAGGAAGTAGGTGCCTTTGAGTCGGCTTGATTTAAGAAAATATTGGCACCGACTTCCTAAACTGTTTCACACAAATTATTTTATTCTATATGAAGTCGGTTTTTACTTTTTTTAAAGTTATTTTTTTTTTTTTAATATTGACTGGCATTAACAGTAGAAAGACAAGCGATTGCTGCAATCCCGGATGATTTGCTGTCATCCATTGAAGAGTTCCCATCTTTATCTTCGAAGATTTTCATCAGATCTTTACCAAGACTAAAGTGATGTTCAATATGCACGTCATGCCGAGGCCATTATTCGTCGAAGGGTCGGCACTCGAAGTTGTAACGGAATACGTCTACCTAGGGCAGGCAATTCAGCTTGGTAGACACAACTTCGAGAAAGAAGCCAACAGAAGGAACCGTCTGGGCTGGGCAGCATTTGGCAAACTTCGCCGAGTCTTCTCGTCGCCTATACCGCAAAGTTTGAAGACAAAGGTCTTCAACCAGTGCGTCCTGCCAGTCATGACTTACGGTGCCGAGACGTGGACACTGACAGTTGGGCTAGTCCACAAATTTAAAGCCGCTCAGCGAGCTATGGAGCGAGCTATGCTTGGAGTTTCTTTGAAGGATAAAATCCGCAACGAGATTATCCGGAGAAGAACCGGAGTGACCGACATAGCTTGTAGGATCAGTAAGCTGAAGTGGCAGTGGGCTGGCCATGTCTGTCGAAGGACCGATGGCCGTTGGAGCAGACGAGTCCTTGAGTGGAGACCGGGTATCGGCAAACGCAGCGTAGGGCGCCCCCCTGCCAGGTGGACCGACGACCTAAAGAACGTGGCTGGGGGGGACTGGATGCGGAAGGCAGAGGACCGAGCGTTGTGGCGCAACTTGGGAGAGGCCTATGTCCAGCAGTGGACTGCGATAGGCTGAGTTGATTGATTGATTGATTCACCAAATGATTCTTTTTGAATGCAAATGCTTGAGTTGTTGATGAAAATACCAAAATATATGTATGCCTATTATATTTGAGGAGTTCCCTCAATTCCACATGGATCCCATCATCTCATATCATCATAATTTGGAATTATATCCTTTCAATTAAAAAAAGAATTTTTCAAATCAGTTTATAAATGACGGAGTTGTGAGGTAAAAAACATTAAAAAAAATTACAATCGAATTGAGAACCTCCTCCTTATTTTGAAGTCTGTTAAAAAGTTATAAAACAACGTTTAACCCGGCTCAGTTACAGTGGAGTGGGATTAATTGCACGTGAATGTGGTGTAAACGGTCAGGGATTCACAGTAGTCTGACTAATGAAGCGTGGGCGTAACGATCTTGACTTTTCTCACAAAACAAATGCATAGTGCCATAGAATGCGACAAGTCGAATAACGTCGGTTCACAGCTTTACATAATAAAAGCGGCACAACCATAAACTGTCCATGTAATTGGTCAGAAAACTTTAATTGGCCGTAATGTGTTCTTATAAATCAATTAATACAACAACCTCCTTTTTTGGACTGCACTGATTATATCTTGACTTCTCGACTTGCTCATTGAACTGTTTAATTTATAAAGTTTACTAACAAATGTAATAAACACCAGAGTAGCGGGGAATAGAGTGCTATCCACTGATATTTAAATGTACAGATATGTTACTAGCGCTTGCAATATGAAGACTCGAAAACATCCTAATTGGGACGTTTTTCTATTAATCCGCGTATAGTCAAGTAAGGTGCCGAGTGTGACCGGTGACAAAAAAAAAACTAAAATGCCGTCATGTGTGTACAGAAAGTGTTCTTTGTACTAGTTTATGTGTATTGTGCTGCTGCAGCGGCAGCGTACGGAACATTTTTTTTTTCGTTTGTTTTGTTAGGCTATGACTTATCCATACTTTTAAATATCTTTGGTGCTGTCATATTAGTATGTTTGTTAAAGTTAATTAAAGTTATCCATCATGATATGGCTAGGTGAGTTGTTTACTGCTAATCTATTAATTTTGCGTAACTATTAGATCAGTAAACAAAAAATATGTAGGTAAACATTATACTTACGAGAGCGAAGAGAACGAAAACTAGGCCGGAAGTAGAGAACATGTTGCTGTCTTCGATGTGTGCAGCAGATAAGTTATAAGATAGCCCTGATATTCACACGCGGATGATCTTTCTGACACACTTGATGGATGTCTATCATTTTCAATGACACATGTTGAAACTCAAAGCTACATTAATTTGCTGGGTAAGACACGATTCGATGCATAATTTTCAGATGACATATGGTTTGTTAGAAGTGTAACATTCAACCAACGACCATACAGCCCAATAGACGCCTAATGTTGAATATAATGAATAGAAAGAAGAAAGAAAGAAAAAGATTTTATTCTTGCGCTCCATTTGACGCACACACTACAAAACTTATACATAATACTTAATAATAAATACATAATATTTACAATTTCATGACAAATTAGTATAGTTACAGTTAAATTGACAACTGACAACACTGGACATAAACAATACATGATCTGTGGTTATAACGGTAATGATCGGATTTTTGTTCTACATTATAGTCTGTGATAGATGTGCATACAATAAATTTTATCACTAGCTGAGGCGGGGTACTGCAATCCGATTAGCCCTACCAAGGTGGCTATTGGCTAATCTTGTTCTGTGGGCTAATCACTAACGCGGCAGTTTTGACGCCTCATGTAAGTGGTCGAAACTGATTTGTAGATTTCAAGTGGTGACCTACATTAGTGAAATTTCATAGATGTGTTGCAGACATCGGTTGCCTGTTATGAGGCGTCTATGGGGTGTATGTTCGATGCATTCTACTCATTGGACAATTAAAATTAGCCAGTTTTATGTGTTTTTGAGTAGTAAAATAGAAATGTATGTCAACGATTCCAATAGAATAAACCTACAGTCGTAAAACATCTAGTCACAATATTATGAATCAGATATACTTAATAGCATAATTATTTGTATAATAAAGCTGTACAAACAAAGTGCTCAATGTTGTACTAAATTTTTCGGGATTATCTCGCTTATGGCGCGGTATTAAAGGTCCACATTTAAATAAACTGGTTACGTCGAAATGTTTAGTATACCAAAACATGCGTAAAATAAATGGAACATAACAATACGCATCATAAATTAAATTAATATACATGAAGGTTAAGTCGCGGGGAGACGAGCCAAAAGTCACTCAGATATTTAAATAAAGTAATTATTATCGGTGCTCATGGTAATGATTATTTTATTGTTAGTTGTACGCATTGGCACGAGTAACAGCCGCTTTGATCTCTGTACGTGAATCGAGTTGAATTTAAACGAGTATTAGTCAAATCTACGTTGATATCTTTATTCGACAGCTTTGAGAAAATCTACCACGGCGTCCTGCATTCATTTCGACATTATTACTTACTAGCTTATACTATTATTATTATTTTCGGGTGATTTTATCTTTTCTTAGCCATTTGGCTAGTTTTAACTACATTTACGAGCTGGGAGCCAAGTAAATGTAGCGTGAGGTGTGTAAAATTTATGTTGAAGGTGTGTTGTGTATTTCGTTTTCGTCTATCTGCATGAACTTTCTAATATTATTATTATTATAGTTTATTGTACACACAAATACACATTAATATTACAGTAGGAAAGCTTATGTATATCGGCGAGCTTAACTCAAAAATGAGTTTTCTTACAGCAAACCTTAGAGCGATAGAGAGATGTTGATATATATATCCACGGCTTCGCCCGCCTTTAATTCGGTTTATCACAGAACGGCGTTATCGCGCTTCAATTAGAAACTGTTTATCTTTTCGGGTTAAAAAGGTCTATATGTTAATCCAGATTATGGTCTACCTGTGTGCCAAAATTTATCAAAATTCATTTTATTTTTACTTTTTTGTATAGGGTGGCGAAACGAGATAAAGGCCCATCTGATGTTAAGCGGTTACCTTTGCCCATAACAACTGCAATACCACCTAAACTGTTGTTTAAATGGTACCGCAAGTCGGTTCGCCAAACTGAGACATGAAGATGGAAGGTCTCATGTGATTGTAATTTAGCCGTTTCAGCGTGATTGAAGGCGAACCAAACAAACATCCATACTATCTCTTTTATAATATTAGTAGGATTTTGCAATCGTCATAACTCTGTATTAACATAAGTCGGATTGTGCATTTCCCTGTATTTCAAGATAATACCACTATATTCATGTCAACATTTACATTCATGAATTTTGTTTCATTTTAACTCCGAAGAACATTGCAGGACAATTTTGATCTTTAACATAGATTGTATATAGAAGAGAATATTATTATCAGATACAATCTAAATATTATTACAGGTAAGCATAGGTACTGAGGCAAAAGCAACTAGAAAATCTAGAAATAGTGTTATTTCCATGCTGTTTCTTGTGATGGCTGGATTATCTTTGTACCTTATCTTGATTCAAAAATACTCGCATCGTTTTATATTGGCTCCCAGTACGAATACTTTAGATATTTTTGTATCTGTATGTATATATTCAGCCCTACAACTAGTCCAAGTGGCCGAGTTTTAAAAGTTTCCCATGCATAGTAATCACGGTACATATTAAACCTGTATCTCAGGGATCGTAAAGAAGTCGGTGGCGTGGCGCCAAGCTTTCGCACCGCCTTTCATGAATGTAACCGCGAACAACGTGCATTTTATACTAAATGTTATAATCCGGTCACTAGCACAGCTATGCATCTATCAAATCTAATGTATCACTGCACACTGTTGCAACTTGGCTTTCTGGACCAAGTTACTTTCCACGATGATAAAAGAAAAGGAACTGCTTGGTCCTAAAATGTGTCTGTTCGTACTACTAAATTTATATTAGCAAAGATCACAGAAAGTAGTCTAGGATAGAAAATTGGAAAAAAATGGTCAAAACTACTAATGACCATATCTCCCAAACTATAAGTCTTAGACTCATCGTGATGGTACCCAAATGAAAGAGCTCGATGAGCTCTTTTAAAATCTTACTAATATTATAATAATCTTTTCTAATATTATTATTATTATTTGGACTACCTTGTTGGTCTAGTGGTTGCAAGCGCGACTGCTGAGCGTGAGGGCCTGGTTCAATTTCCGGGTCAGGCAAAGTGTTATTGGGTTTTTTTCATTAGGAAATTCTCAGTGGCAGCCCGGAGTCTGGATTTGTGTCCGGTTAGTGGCAATAGGTTCGCCCCCTATTACATGGGACTCACAACATAACTGGCGAAATATGGGTGTAATATACACCTCTGCCTACCCCTTCGGGGAAATACAGGCGTGATTTTATGTTATGTGTTGTTATGTTAATATTATAAATGTGAAAGTTTGTGAACATGTTTTGATGTTTTTTTACTCAATTACGTTGAATCGGCTGAATGGATTTTGATTAAATTTGGCACTGTTACTTCGTATTTTGGTACTATCCTTAGCGCGGTTACGCAGCCATCTATCCAATCTAACTGATAAGAGGCAGGAGCTCACTTTGTTGCAACCTTCAGATATTGGTAACAATGGGTGGGATAGAGCCCAAATTATACCAGCTGTTTGAAATTGTTGGCAATTGACTAGAATTTATGGTATTCAGCCGCTTAGCTGACTAACACAGCAATCATATTTCCTAGAATCAATCATGTTTTCAGGTTTTATCTGCAACAAGTGTGTTCTTGCGTCAGAACACAAAATGTGAAGAATGCACTCGAGTGACCTTGAAATTAATAATTTATTGGTTTTTGCTGCTGTGCACATGATGCCAATTTTATCTATGAGCAACATGTGAGTTCATCATTGCAGAAAATATTCTTTATTAATCTGAATCATCCATGTAATAGGATAACAGAACTTTAAGATGACTTCGGTGTAAGAATTCAAAGCAATTTATATATATACAGCATGACCGGCTAAACGAGGGACATATACAAGAATATGGTAGAACTAGCATCTAGCAGAATCTTTAACACCCCTTTTTTACCCCCGTTCAGCAGTTCGAAAAAACAAAAAAACACGTAATTCATTAATTGCTTAAATAATTATTTGTACAGAGTTTCGACTCAATCCAGCCACTAAAAGCTTCATTTTATTTTTCGCTTTTCAATTTCAGTTTTCGTCGGTTAAAGGATTAGTTTAAAAAAAAAATATTGTGCCTAAAATCTAACTCCAGGTCTCCATTATGAGGTAGTGTAACTACATTTATGTGTGCCAAGTTTCAACGGAATCGGTTAACAGGTATGAATTCAGTGGGTGAACAAGCACTCATCCACTTTTTTCCTACACTTAGGGGTGGATTTTGATTTTCAAATTTAAATAGTACCAATTTCAAGATATACCCTATCTATTACAATAAGAATCATCAAAATCGGACTACGCTGTAAAAAGTTTTGCGTGGTCATAAATAAAAAATAAAAAAAAATACGCGTCGAATTGAGAACCTCCTCCTTTTTTTTCGTCGGTTAAAAAATTGTGCATCCTCCTTCAATAAGACCTCGTTCAACCAGTCACCCTGTAAATTAGCGTAGATGTTTCCAGTCTAATCCATCTTCATGTGATACAAATTAACCACCATATCAGAAAATGTAACCCTTATTCCTATGTTAAAGAGTGTTCAATTTTTATTTCAAAGCTATTTATATTTTTATTGTCAGTGACATGTTTTAGGACCATAAATCCATTGGGACAGTGTCCCTATTTAACCCCGATTTGGTCGCGTGTCGCCACTAAATATTTCAATTATTGTTATAATGATATTTGTCGAACTGACGTGGCCACCATAAAATTTTCAAATCTCGGATAGTTAAGATAAATGGGCATTTTTTCTATTCGCTTTTTGATCATTCAAACTTTAAATTGAACTTATCTGTGTATCCCTAGATATAGAAAAGGTTGTATATAATGACAAAGTTATTAAATCTGTTGGTTAACATAACATCTGTCAAGGTAACACGGTCCATTTATCATATTTTTTACGATGAAACAACTATAAACCTTCTTCATATAGGCACCGATGTATATTTTAACTAATAAATTAAATTATACGATAGATTTATTGCTAATCAATTATGTATATATCATATTACTTTGTGTCAAAACTAGAAACTGTTTGACAAGACCACACCTATTTATTTGAAATAAATTGACTCACAAACATTTTACAGCAGAAAGGTTTATATATTACAAATTAAAGTGACTTTATTTAGTCTTATTTCGACTTCATTGCCAACAATGCCTAACAATGGTGCAGTTAATTTTCAATAACATTGTGACACATGTTTGACACAATGCAGTCACTGGGAAAGCCATTCAATTTTACGGCCTAACACATGTTTGTGTATGTAATTTATGTTTACAACAAATAAACAATCACGATAATACCATGTCAACATTGGCAACAAGCCAACCACTAAACACAATAAGTAATGGATGCAGAAGATTCGACGAGTAACGTCCGTCGGATGACACTATACAGAGTGTTTCCAAATTCATATTGTTTCTTGAAACCACGTAATCTACGCTTCTATAGCTACATAGAATCTGCATGAAATTCTTTTAAATGTAGCAAAGAATATTATTCACCATGATTTAAGCGACCGAAACAGAAATACTCTTTTGTCTTCGATTCAGTTTATTCGGCACGACACATAATATAATTGTAATGGTTTTTTTAAATGAATAAATGACTTATGACTTTGTATTATTATTCAGAAACATCCTGTATGCTTACATTTACTTTTCAACGTGTGCAAAAGGAACAGGAAGCTAAGTAAATACTATCTCACAAAGCTTTTAGTTTGTTATAAATGTTTCATGATGACAGATTTACAAAATCATATACCACGATAATCTTTTAACATTACTTTAGTTTCTGGGAATTGTATAAACTAGCAACTGAATCTTCTCGCTGGATTAGACTAATCTATGATTAAGTGCTCCATGGTTTCCGCCAGTTACTCGTTCTATCAAGCACCCCTTGTCCTCCCGTGGGTATCAAGCGGGCATATTAAGTACACAAAGCTAATATTTAAGATGAATGGAATATTCATTCATTATACCGGTACGGTTTAGGTTTTGACCTTATTCTTCTGCTCCAGACAAATACTTTTTATATCTACCATGTTACATTTTACCCTTTTTTATTTTCAAAATTCGGATACTGAGGATAAATAAATATACGATAGGATCGCGAGTACCTATCGCGAACCCCCCCCCCCCCCCCCTAAAAGGCATCCTACAGCTATTCAGCAACCAATTCGGGAACTTACTGATTTGAATAAAAATCATTTTTCCAGATAGTATCAATAATATACTAATTGGGGTATTTGAGGTCTTGCATATATTCTGTCACATATTGTATAGACACCTGTTAGGTGCTTAGGCTTTGTTGTAGGGATTTCGTAATAAGTCCTGTGGATGACAGGACTATGGACCATACGGACGATATGGATTATTTTGTGCCCTCCATTAAGTTTTTAATTCTGTAACAAGGTTGTGATATTTGCAAAGTTTTTCTGATATCGTGTTTTATATGTTGTGAGCATAGAAATCTAAATAAAGGTAATAGAAGTGGCAAAGGTGCGTGAACATGTCACCGCATTTAGGTATATTTTAGGACACCAGTGCGTGAACCGTTTGCTTGATCATCAGTACTGATTTGGACGCAGAGTCACTAAAATTGTATTTTGTAGCATATCAAGCAGCGGTTTCTTTTGGGTTAATTTATTTTGCATTAGAAGAATGGTGGGCGTAATTGCGTATTATTGTGTTGGTAGCGAAAAACCGGTGACATGCGTTCCCATTGTAAAAGACAGTAGATACCATTTCTATTACTTTATTACTTAGATTTCTATGGTTGTGAGAGTTCGGGATAGCAACGATTCTAATACTGACTATAAAACGGTTTTTCGCTGCATTTTCTGTACAGTATTTATTGCATGTAAGTAAACTACGATCAAAAGCATTCCTGAATTTATTGATGCGGCTATTTTCGCGATAAACTAGTAATTTCTTCGAAAGCTACATAAAAAACTACTTAGTTAAATAAATGAAGGCCATAAAATAAAAAACCTTACTATTACTTACATACTAACAAGCCTGTTTTAGAAAAAGTGTTACCTCACACTATCAACAGAATTTAGTTATTTCGGAGAGAATGCCAATGTTAGATATTTATTTTTAGAATTGGTAAAAATTAATATATTTTACCAATTTTCTAAAAAGGGAATTTCCATAGCATTTTTGACAGAAAAATAATTATTCCCCACGATCATTTAAATTTGAATAGGTATGATGCTAATTTCCATGTGGTACTACCAGCAGTACTGAGGGACAGTGCGTTTCCCTATGGTACTACTAGTAGCACTACAGGACATTACATTTCCCTATGGTACTACTAGTAGCACTACAGGACATTACATTTCCCTATGGTACTACTAGTAGCACTACAGGACATTACATTTCCCTATGGTACTACTAGTAGCACTACAGGACATTACATTTCCCTATGGTACTACTAGTAGCACTACAGGACATTACATTTCCCTATGGTACTACTAGTAGCACTACAGGACATTACATTTCCCTATGGTACTACTAGTAGCACTACAGGACATTACATTTCCCTATGGTACTACTAGTAGCACTACAGGACATTACATTTCCCTATGGTACTACTAGTAGCACTACAGGACATTACATTTCCCTATGGTACTACTAGTAGCACTACAGGACATTACATTTCCCTATGGTACTACTAGTAGCACTACAGGACATTACATTTCCCTATGGTACTACTAGTAGCACTACAGGACATTACATTTCCCTATGGTACTACTAGTAGCACTACAGGACATTACATTTCCCTATGGTACTACTAGTAGCACTACAGGACATTACATTTCCCTATGGTACTACTAGTAGCACTACAGGACATTACATTTCCCTATGGTACTACTAGTAGCACTACAGGACATTACATTTCCCTATGGTACTACTAGTAGCACTACAGGACATTACATTTCCCTATGGTACTACTAGTAGCACTACAGGACATTACATTTCCCTATGGTACTACTAGTAGCACTACAGGACATTACATTTCCCTATGGTACTACTAGTAGCACTACAGGACATTACATTTCCCTATGGTACTACTAGTAGCACTACAGGACATTACATTTCCCTATGGTACTACTAGTAGCACTACAGGACATTACATTTCCCTATGGTACTACTAGTAGCACTACAGGACATTACATTTCCCTATGGTACTACTAGTAGCACTACAGGACATTACATTTCCCTATGGTACTACTAGTAGCACTACAGGACATTACATTTCCCTATGGTACTACTAGTAGCACTACAGGACATTACATTTCCCTATGGTACTACTAGTAGCACTACAGGACATTACATTTCCCTATGGTACTACTAGTAGCACTACAGGACATTACATTTCCCTATGGTACTACTAGTAGCACTACAGGACATTACATTTCCCTATGGTACTACTAGTAGCACTACAGGACATTACATTTCCCTATGGTACTACTAGTAGCACTACAGGACATTACATTTCCCTATGGTACTACTAGTAGCACTACAGGACATTACATTTCCCTATGGTACTACTAGTAGCACTACAGGACATTACATTTCCCTATGGTACTACTAGTAGCACTACAGGACATTACATTTCCCTATGGTACTACTAGTAGCACTACAGGACATTACATTTCCCTATGGTACTACTAGTAGCACTACAGGACATTACATTTCCCTATGGTACTACTAGTAGCACTACAGGACATTACATTTCCCTATGGTACTACTAGTAGCACTACAGGACATTACATTTCCCTATGGTACTACTAGTAGCACTACAGGACATTACATTTCCCTATGGTACTACTAGTAGCACTACAGGACATTACATTTCCCTATGGTACTACTAGTAGCACTACAGGACATTACATTTCCCTATGGTACTACTAGTAGCACTACAGGACATTACATTTCCCTATGGTACTACTAGTAGCACTACAGGACATTACATTTCCCTATGGTACTACTAGTAGCACTACAGGACATTACATTTCCCTATGGTACTACTAGTAGCACTACAGGACATTACATTTCCCTATGGTACTACTAGTAGCACTACAGGACATTACATTTCCCTATGGTACTACTAGTAGCACTACAGGACATTACATTTCCCTATGGTACTACTAGTAGCACTACAGGACATTACATTTCCCTATGGTACTACTAGTAGCACTACAGGACATTACATTTCCCTATGGTACTACTAGTAGCACTACAGGACATTACATTTCCCTATGGTACTACTAGTAGCACTACAGGACATTACATTTCCCTATGGTACTACTAGTAGCACTACAGGACATTACATTTCCCTATGGTACTACTAGTAGCACTACAGGACATTACATTTCCCTATGGTACTACTAGTAGCACTACAGGACATTACATTTCCCTATGGTACTACTAGTAGCACTACAGGACATTACATTTCCCTATGGTACTACTAGTAGCACTACAGGACATTACATTTCCCTATGGTACTACTAGTAGCACTACAGGACATTACATTTCCCTATGGTACTACTAGTAGCACTACAGGACATTACATTTCCCTATGGTACTACTAGTAGCACTACAGGACATTACATTTCCCTATGGTACTACTAGTAGCACTACAGGACATTACATTTCCCTATGGTACTACTAGTAGCACTACAGGACATTACATTTCCCTATGGTACTACTAGTAGCACTACAGGACATTACATTTCCCTATGGTACTACTAGTAGCACTACAGGACATTACATTTCCCTATGGTACTACTAGTAGCACTACAGGACATTACATTTCCCTATGGTACTACTAGTAGCACTACAGGACATTACATTTCCCTATGGTACTACTAGTAGCACTACAGGACATTACATTTCCCTATGGTACTACTAGTAGCACTACAGGACATTACATTTCCCTATGGTACTACTAGTAGCACTACAGGACATTACATTTCCCTATGGTACTACTAGTAGCACTACAGGACATTACATTTCCCTATGGTACTACTAGTAGCACTACAGGACATTACATTTCCCTATGGTACTACTAGTAGTACCAGGGCCTATAATGCAGCCCCGTGCTACTACCAGTAAGACAAATCGGTAGTACCACGGGTCTATAACGTCCTGAGTTTGCATATATATACTATTAAAGAATGTTAAGTGGTCCTTGATGTAAATACTACAATTGAACATGGTCATCATAATTAATAGTACGGTCAAAGAACATAAAGCAAAGTACTATTGACATGTTAATAGCGGCACCATTACAAATTTCAGAGAATAACAATGATGATGAATGGCAACATGTCCGAAATAAAGATGTCCTCTATCTACAAAGAGATAGTGGTAGTCCACTCTAGGGTTGACAGGAACTTAACCCTTAACTTTAAAATTCCCGGGCGAATTTTAATAGATATTAGCCATCTGCACGGGACAGAGTATAATGATTTTATTATTTTTAACGCATTTTTACGCATGCGAAAGCGAAATCTAAAGATTTAAATTGTGGAAGGAAAAAATAAAATAATAAAATAATTAGTAAGGGTATATATATCTATACGACTTTGAATTAACTGCAAAGTTAGTCGAGTCGGTTAAGAAACACTGTTTCTTAATAAGATATCGCTGACGTCACCCAAAGACGTATAGTGGAGGATAATATCGATACCACGAGCAGTGTTCACGGTAGCTTAGTGGCTAAAGCACTGGCGTACTGAGCCAGGAGTCGCAGGTTCGAATCCTGCTCGTGAGCGATTTTTTCCTTCCACAAGTTAAATCTTCAGAGTATAATGCACAAGTGTGTGCGTAAACACAGGTGCACTCTCTATTCCCTCACTCTCATAATCTGATGGGACGGCAATCCGACACGACCGGAGAGAGATGAGGCGCAGGACCGATGGCTTGCCCCTAAACTAACATCATGGGGTTTTTTTACATCCCAGAGATGATTTGTTTTATATATTTCCTGCTAAGATACCTGCTTCTCCTAGGATGCGCTTAAACCTCAAGGACGTGTTGCTCGTGAAGATCTACTGTTTTCGTTGTACGTGTACATGGGGTAGGTTTACACCCCGCAATGTAAGTTACGTTTGCCTTTTTCAAGATTAGGTGTGTTGTATTTTGAGTACAAAATTTGTAATTTTGTTTTATTATTTTCTATATTATAGAGCTTTTCATTACGAAAATGATTTATGTTACTAGATAGATTGCACCAGATTATTACACTTTAGACATCAATAACAATTTGGTATTTATTTTTCAATTTTCCGTTTGGGTTAGATTAACACCCCACGATTTCACTTGTGTAAAAGGAAACAGCGAAGATAGTTAAGGGTTAAACATCTCTACATTTTCATTACCTACAGCTTATTATTTCAACGAAATCGTGAAAATAAAGTTTAACATAACAACATAACATCACGCCTGTATTTCCCCGAAGGGGTAGGCAGAGGTGTAATAGTACACCCACATTTCGCCAGTTATGTTGTAGTCCCATGTAATAGGGGGCGAGCCTATTGCCATTGACCGGGCACAAATCCAGACTCCGGGCTGCTACTGAGAATTTCCTAATGAAAAAACCCAATAACACTTTGCCCAACTCGGGAATCGAACCCAGGACCCCACGCTCAGCAGTCGCGCTTACGACCACTAGACCAACGAGACAGTCTAAAGTTAATAAAGTTTAGATTTACACTAATATACTCTATATCCAATATTCTCCAGGAACCGTGGAAAGAGCTCTTATTTAATATGTCGAAAGGCTTATAGCTGTTAACAAGCTTTAAACTTCAGAAAATACATGACTTTAATGAGCGCAAATATGTATCGCGTTTCAGTACATTGGCAGCCCTAAAGCAGATGTTAATCGACCTTGTAGTAACCCCAATTCGTTGATGAAGCTTTTATAGCGGTCTTTTAATAATTTCTTAATGAAAAATTAACACAAGCAGTGTCGCGGATGACGCGGCCAAAAAATTATTGTCGATCAGACAACGAGATCAACGCACTGACGCCGACTTTAATTAATGTGCACTGGTTAATACTGCGCGGGAGTTGAAGGGATTCCTATAGATTTACTGCCTTGTTATTTATTTAGGGAATACAAGTTAATGATATTCAAATTTCTTAAACATGTTATTTTAGATCTTATTTATTAGCCTGCCTCGTTGGTTTAGTGGTTGCAAGCGCGACTGTTGAGCGTGGGGTCCTGGGTCCGATTCCCGGGTCGGGCAGAGTATTATTGGGTTTTTTCATTAGGAAATTCTCAGTAGCAGCCTAGAGTCTGGATTTGTGCCCGGTCAATGGCAATAGGCTCGCCCCCTATTACATGGGACTATAACATAACTGGCGAAATGTGGGTGTCCTATTACACCTCTGCCTACCCCTTCGGAGAAATACAGGCGTGATGTTATGTTATGTTTATTTATTAGTTTAAAATATTGCACATGTTTTGTTAAAAAATCAATATAACTAGAAATTCCAATAAGCATTACGATCTATATTGTACTTAATATAAAATTATTCTTGAAAATTTCGTAATGTTTTTTTTTCAACTTGAAGAAGGCGGATAAGCTCTGTTACATTTTTGCACTGAAAAAACTTTAGTCGAACTTTCGCTACCTGTAACATAAAAAAGTGACCACATAACCTATAAGGTAATACCTAACCAAATATTTTGTTCTTTAAAGATAAACAGTTTTGTTAAATCAACATAACTTTAGTAACATCTTACCAAAATTTTGGTTGCCACTTCAGTTTGGTTAAATATTTTTTTCACTGTAAGCAAACCGAAAATTCAGTAGTAACCTACGTTAATAGCAAAACTTTAATTGTGTACTAAATTGATTGAAAACTTCACACGAAAGTAGGTAAAAAGCAAAACAGGAAGACGTAAATAAATAGCAACCAAATGGAAAGATACACTGCATTTAGTGCAGTTTCATGTTACAACAAACATACCGTACGTATCAACGAAAATTAACCGCGACCAGCGGAGGTCTTCGGAAACCATTAACGGTTAAAAAACAATTTTACCGCATTGTCCTTTAACATTCGTCTATTACATGATAATTGCTGATAAGACTATTGCAAGCATCCGCCTTCATCAGCCGAGTACGGGACTTTCCGACCAGTCCACTCAACAGCCAACTTTGACAGCCATCAAATTAACATCGGATTGTCATTGACCGATGGTTACATCACTTAACGGAGAATATAATTGTAGACGATAAGAGATTTTAACGGAAATTAAATTATTCGCTTGAAAGCAAACGCTAATACGGACCGATGATTTTGTGAAAGCTCTCGATGTGGCGCCAGTAACTAAACATGTCGCATTATACATTATTGGGTTATAGTACAAATGTTTTGAATGTATATTCTCAAGAGTTTGTTTATGATAACATTAAAAATTAACCAATATGTCATGAAAAAAATGCATTCTGTTGCACCAAGCTATGTCCGAAAAATACCTATACAAAACACTTTTACTTCCTAAAGTAATAGCAACACTCCTATTTTTATTAAACTTTATAAAACTTTTAATTCAAAATATAATAACAAATACAACATGCACTAGTTTTCCCGGTTGATATGCGTATGCGCAGCGGGTAAGTCGCGCGCAAGTCGCGTCGCCGTGCACTACTGGCGCGTAAAGCACGCGTCTCTCGCGCATTCATGTGTGGAAAACCGACAAACTGACAGAGTGGACGCCGTCCCGACACGTACCGAGAACACTCACACATCCGACATGTGTCTCACGAGACAAACCACACACCAACTATACACATACTAAACAACCAAGATCATCAATGTTATGTATTACAAAGAAAATGTATATAAACAATGCCTCATTGAAACAATACAGGTAATTCATCTGAGAATTAATTCATTTTGAAGCATAACAATTTAATTATTATTAAACACTGACTTGGTTTAAAGTAAATAGGAAAACTGCCAGTGAATTAAACAGAGACGGTGCGTGTATACCAAACCAAATGAACTCGAAAATCATTATTGGGAAATAGCCTTTAAAGTTTATATAACATAAACGCGATATTTCAATTATCATGATTTTTGAGTTAATTCGGTTTTTATTAAATGTGCGAAAAGTAACGTGGCTGTATAGTTGAAGCTTCCAACAAAATAGATGCGTTTATTGCACATCTTACATTTTGTCAAAACACAGTTATAAATATTAAATATACTAAATACTTCAAAGTATTAGGAAATAATAAAATTTCTCTTTAGCTTTTGTAATTTTCAGAAGCAGGTCTCTCTATGACATAGTTTAATTTACAGTTTGTTTAACTTTGACTAAAATGAAGAAGTAAAACTGCAACAACTTTTATTTCCTGTATCTCGATGTATCACTAACTTTATACTAATGCATCGGACGTCATCGCTTTAGAGATCAATTTCGTAAAGCTTGCGCCAAATATAATGATTTATTTAATTCAGCGGTACCTACCGTCGGGCCTGTGAATTTAAAACGAATCTATTTAATAAAAAACACTTTCACCTTTTTCTATTTTTTCTTTCAGTGTTTTAACACGCTTATACTAGCATCACTTATGGTGGCATTTCTATGACAATACAAGTCGTAAAATTGGGTGCCTCAAATTTCATCAAATAGACCGCCTATTGTGCTATTTCAACAAATCTATTGAGAACGTATATTGTTCAATCTAATTTCATGTCACCTAAGAATTATTTTACGTGTAACTGTTAAGGATCAATTCGGAGCCATCATGAACATAAATTTTCCATTCATGTGCAAACCGCTAACGTCTTTTACGATACTTTATACCCTTGTCCGTTGTCACATAAAACTTTATAGAGTTCATGAACACGATCTCCAACATTATCTAAGATTATTTAACATCAATTATATTATTAAACCAAGTGTAATTTATGAAGAAAACACCATTAAAGTAACAAAGGTATAAGGATCAGGGTTTCATTACTTGTATTATGTCTGAACTAATCGTGTAAAATCCCCCGCCCCCCCTACACACACATGTTCGTTTTTCGATTGTTATACCTTAAAATTCAAAAGATGAATGAACAAAAATGGAAATTGAATTTGAAATGTACCGAGAGTTACTGGCCATCAGCTAGCGTTAGAGGATATGATCGTTTTCAGTTCCGAATAAAATAGGACTTTATTTTTTTATGTAATAACTGTCGTGAGTGACTGCGTCGTTGGTCTAGTGGTCGCAAGCGCGACTGCTGAGCGTGGGGTCCTGGGTTCGATTCCCGGGTCGGGCAAAGTGTTATTGGGTTTTTTCATTAGGAAATTCTCAGTAGCAGCACGGAGTCTGGATTCGTGCCCGTTTAATGGCAATAGGCTCGCCCCCTATTACATGGGACTTATAACATAATTGGCGAAATGTGTGTGTACTTTACACTAGTATACACCTGTGCCTGAATATAAGCGTGATGTTATGTATGTATGTATGAAATCGTGCAATCACTTTACACTGCACAGCATACATCAAAATTATATTAGTTTATTTTATATTTATTATCATAAATATTGGGCCATACAATAAGTCATAGCCATACCCATAGAAAAAATGATAAGTCGACAATAATAGGTATAGGGAACCCACAGTACTAACGGAATACCACATTATATTGTTATTTATAGTGGATCATAAAATGGCTAATTCAGTCATTGACATAGATTCTGGGTTAGTGGAATCGTATAGCATATTTCATAGTAGTTTATTTATATTCGTATAAACTGTAGGTAGAGTTCGATAACTCCGACTCTATCGTAGAGCTGTTAAAAGTATGCTCACATTACTAACTGTTCACTGGTCTTCTTTACGGAAGTTCATAAAACGATTTCAAAAACCAACATGAATGAATTATATATTAACTTGCAAGTGCACCTATATCTAATATACAAGGTGTTGATCTGTAATCGTACCATATTTCTAGATCTGATGATAAATAATGTGCTTAGTCACCTAAAAATACTTGAAAAATTCTACGATTATTTAATACCTAAATTTTCACTTAGAATCATAGCGAGGGTTCGAGAATAAATCCCGAACGACTCGGAAAATAAGTCATCGGCGGCATTGTCAAAGGGTGGAAATACGTGCAAATTGTTTTGGTGGTGTCGCACGCATCTTTTTGTGTCGCACGTGACACACGGGGGGAATTAGTTTGTTTACAAATAGGTATTTAAAAAAAATAAAAAAATTTGGTATTGATTTTTTTACTGATTCGTGTTCAGTATTAGTGGTATAGTCAACTCCTTAAATATGGCACGAATGCAGAGCAACATGTTGTATAATAACATTAGAATACCTATTAGGTAACATTTAGTTCGTCTTAGATTATAAAATAAACTTAAAATAAAAACCTGCCAAGTGTGAGTCGGACTCACGCAGTAAGAGTTCCGTACCACCCATCGACCTGATACCACATAGAAACTTATTTAATTTACGAGAGTTCATCATAAGACATCAACACACCTAGCGT
This sequence comes from Asteroscopus sphinx, assembly GCA_949699075.1. Classification (NCBI taxonomy): domain Eukaryota; kingdom Metazoa; phylum Arthropoda; class Insecta; order Lepidoptera; family Noctuidae; genus Asteroscopus; species Asteroscopus sphinx. The sequence goes on from OX453017.1 coordinate 14,754,314, forward strand.
GAAATATGAATGTTTGCATCTCTTTCTTACGCAGGTACCATCAAATATGTCTATGTTTGCCCTATTTTTAGAATTTTTTGCTAAACTACATAGTATGCACTATAATTGGACCAAGTTTGACGCTAGTATGTATTATTGTCTTGAAGATAAAGCATGAAGAAAAAACGACTTTTTTTTAGTTTTTGTCGTGATAGACACCATCGTAACACATATTCTGTAAAAATTTCAACTGGTTATCTATTACCGTTACAAATATACAGCCCTGTGACAGACAGACGGACGGACAGCGTAGCGAGAGTAATAGGGTCCCGTTGTGTCACTCTTTGGGTACGGAACCCTAAAAAGTAAAAACCGAATTCAAAAATTATTTTAAAATAATAAATAATTTATGTGAAACAGTTTAGGAAGTCGGTAGGTACTAGGTACCAATTTTATCTTAAACTAAACCTAATCAAAGGCACCCATGTAGGGTGCCTTTGATTAGGTTTAGTTTAAACTGTTTCTTTTGTACTAAATTATTATAATCTTTTTGAAATCGGTTTTAACTTTTTTTTTATGTTTACTTTATATTTATATTTTGAGTTTGATTTAAGAAAATAAAAAGTGGCACCGCCTTCCTAAAATGTTATACACTAATTAATTTATTATTTTTGAAGTCGGTATCTACTTTTTATAAAGTTCATTTTATTTTTACATTTTGAGTGGCATAAACAAGAAATTGAAAACAAACAATTGATAGAAAACAAGCGATTGCTGCAATCGCCCTTGATTTGCGATTATCCATTGAAGAGGTTCCTTCTCTATCTCAGAAGATTTTTATCAGATCTTTACCAAATTGAAATGGGACCATCTCGAGAGAATAGAATCTTTCAAACAAAGTTTTTTTTTTAAATCGGTTTACAATTGAATCGGAAAAATCGTTGAACATACGTAAAAAATTCATACAGTGGAACATAGAACCTCCTCGGTAAAATGGGTTTCACTATGGTAATTTTATGGTTTCACTACATTAGACGACTCAAATCGTAAAAATATTTTAATTTTCATGTAACAAATAAAATTAAAACAAATCACAATTTAAATTGTAAACATTAAAATGAATTAATTTAAACACATTTTCATTATAATAAAACAAAGTTTAACGGATTAAATCGCGTATATTATTTAAATTGGTTTCCCTGACGTTTCGAAAGCTTTGCAGTATTTCGTGGTCGCAGGTAGACTAAGATGACAATGGTCTTTACAGATATAAAAAAAAAAAAAAAAGTTTTTTTTTTTTGTAGTTATCGCGATAACCTAAGAAGTTATTACATTTTCATTAATTTAAAATGATCAACGTGAAAACATCCAGAATAATAAAATATTATATAAATTCAGAAAAAATATAATTATAAACATTTGCATGCTATGATATAAAGCATATAGCGGAATAAGCGGACTATGAATGAACGTACCAACTACAATGTACCTATTCCTTGCAAATAAAGATATTATATTCTATTCTATTCTATTCTATTCTAATAGACTGATTTTCGAACTACATTGGTTTGGTAGTTGATTTTAACCCTTTTTAGAAGTGGTATTTCGAAACATACTTAGATGTTAATTTCTAACCTTTAAATTTTAATTTATATTCCTGTTGTACTGTCAGAGACAGACGTTGACATGTTTACCTGTCATTCAGTCAATCACTTTAATGTTTATTTAAAGTTTATATTCATCAAAGTAAACGGCTGATTAATATGAATTAATGTTAAACAAAACTACTGCGCGTATTTCGATCTAACATTTAAATAACAGTGTCTGCATTAAAATATCAAATATGGTACAATATCATAAACCGCTCATAATATTTACATCAGCACTAATAAATAAGAGATTACGCGTCTTGCTCATTTGGATAACTTAAATACAACGTTTCTAGGATCAACTGTCAGTGGCGCTGCAATTATATATCTATTACAAGTGTTATCTTGAGGCTGAATGCTCGAATGATTGACGGTTAAAAACCAGCAATTAATGCGAATATTATATACGAATGTTGAGCTGCACTATTTGCAAAGTGTCAAAATAATGCCTCCTGCGATTAATTAGCCTGTAGCTATCCATCTACGGCATGGATTCCCAATCAATGGGGCGCGCCCTTAGAAATCAAAATTATAAGGTAATAGAACAAAGTTTAACCGGATTCAATCTACCTAGAATGATACGTACCTTGAATGATATGTACCTAGAATGCTCCGTGAGGCTATTGAAATTAGAAAACATCCTAATTTTAATAGAGAAGATGGTTGGCAGCTACCACCTGTTTGGAACCCAGTCCTAAAAATAATCAAGTCCCAAACAGCACGCAACACTGTAAAAGATAATGATATTGTGAGTGATTACTGCGTGCATCGAAACGATTTTAATTAATAATACTGTACGGTAGATTAAAATATTTTTTTAGAAATATTTGTAAAGACGCTTGTCATCTTAGTCTACCTGCGACCACGAAATGCTGCAAAGCTTTCGAAACGTCAGGGAAACCAATTTAAATAATATACGCGATTTAATCCGGTTAAACTTTGTTTTATTATAATGTGTAGTGATCGCGAAAACCTAAGAAGTTATTAAGGTAATAGAAATTTAGTCTTTTTGGTACACAGATAGACCATATCCTGGATATACATGTTATACATTGGATACTTTCTATTGACTTAATACAGAAACGCGTGTCGCCGGTTCGCCGCTACCAACACATAAATACGCAGTTAAGCCCACCATATTTCTAGCAATCAATGCAAAATAAATTAAACCTAAAAAAAACCTCTGTTAGATATGCTGAAAAATACAATTTTAATGACTCTGCGACTGCGTCCAACACAGCACTGATGATCAATCAAACGGTTCGCGCACTGGTGTCCTACAAAACACCTGTACGCGGCGACAAGTTCACGCGCCTTTGCCGCTTCTATTACCTTATTATTTAGATTTCTATGGGCGCACCCCACTTAAGAGGCGTATATAGAGTGACTCACGTATTCTTGGTATTCGAAAAAAAAAATTGTTGCCAACAATTCTTAGGTAGCAGTGACCTATACCTTAAGCCTGTGCACACTTCAACTTGCCACGTGGTACTTGACGTGTGACACAAATCAGCGTGCGTGGCACGTCATCGGCTCTTTGTAGTTTTCCCCTAAGAGGCAAGGGGAGGGGGCGTAGTGATTTTAGGAGAAAGTTGCGTATGGTAAGAGGTTGGGAACCCCTGGTCTACGGTCGGTATTCCAATCGTAGCGTACAGTCTCAAACCTCAGCCTAGGGCTTCCGATGTAAAAGGGGATGGAATGTCGGGATTTCCTTGCACTTAGACAGTGCCTATTCTGTAAAGTCTGTTAAATGTGTTGTTTGCGTGTAGGTGTCTCAATAGTTCATTATATCCAAAGTAAAAGCGGCAATGTATTGCGCAGTTTGTAAAGCTTTTATCTACATTACTATAAATAGCGGCTTTATCACAGACTAGCAGCCCGTTCCGGCTTCGCACGGGTATTTAGGAAAAAATTCAAAAATTATAAATTTTAACACATATAATATACACTCACACACAGACACCCTTCTTTTTGCGTCGGGTTAATAAGAAAGAGTACATTATATAGAAAGTTTAGATTTTAATTTTTTTTTGTCATTATTTTTTAATATTCGATTATTTCATTTTTATTTCTACTGTTTGTAAAAAGATCATAACTACAAACAAAAGCCATTAAAATTAAGTCAGAGCTTCCCTGTAGGGGCTGGCCAGAAAACCTACACGTGTGTCTGACAACTCCTTGGCCCTCTGGACGCGTCTGGAGGGAACGGCAGTTGTTAGGCCAGTGCATCCTCGGTACTGGCAATGGAATCCTTTCGAAGGATTAACTTTCGGGGGATCTTATTGCCTGCGAATGTTCTGGTACGGGAGGGGCCTCATGGGGGCCAATGGGGAGTTGCTCCACATGTCCCTCTGATGTCAGCAGAGGGCACAGTGGAGGAGCAGGGGTGGGCCCAGTATGCACTCACCCTGCCACTGGGCAGGCAGTGGGGGGACTGTCCTTCCCTGCCCCCGTCGATCTCGTAACCCCAGGAGTGCCCGCTGAGAAGTGTTCCCGCGCCTCTTGGGACCGAAGGTCTTGGCTTCACCACCCGGACCGCGAGGAAGAAAACTAATTCTATAAAAATTACGGGAGGATGGGGCCTGCGAGCAGTAGACTCAGGGTAGTCTGCTGCCCGACCTGCAATAGTTAGCCGAGCGGAGTGAGCAGCCACCACGCGACTTTTTTCTAATACTTACATTTTTGAACTCGTGATATCTTTCGAATGGAATGTCCGAATTGAATAATTCAAAAAGTTATATAAAGGTATTGAAGCAGTCTTCAGTATAAAGTAATTTATTTTGATAAGGATTAATACCAAGGTACAAATAAAGAGCCTTTTCTAGCGGCGGCATTTCAATTGTTTTTTTTAAAATAAAAGAACACTTATTGTGACATAACTATAACAGTTAGACATATGCTGTCGCGACATTTTTTGTAGATAATGACGGGTTTTGCAAAGTTTTAGTACATTATCTTATTCTATCATCAATAGTTTTAGCAGCGCACGCGATGAAAGGAATTTTATAGGTATTTTTTTTACACCTTGGGTTACATTATTGGAGTTTTAGTAAGGATCCCTAATTTTTTTGAAAATATAATATAGCCTATGTCACTCGGAGATAGTGTAGCTTTCCAACGGTGAAAGAATTTTTCAAATCGGTCTATTAGTTTCGGAGCCTATTCAATGCAAACAAACAAACAAACAAACAAACAATCAAATCTTTCCTCTTTATAATATTATATATATATATATATATATATATATATTATATATTATTATATATATTATTATTATATATATATATATATATATATATATATATTATAGTATAGATGTTATTAATTTTAAGAAGCTTTAGACGTAGCCTTCCGGAAGCCTATTGTTATGCTAATATTAGTTAAGATGGTCTATATTTATAGAGAAGACGTAAACGGCACTAAATTTTATTAAATATCCTATTAATGCTGTTTTAGAATAAAGTAATTATAAATCTTCTACGACAATTCTGCAGCCATTATCATCATGAATTGAAGAGCTTGGCTCTTGTCGGTGGGGTATTTTCCATCTTTCTCTGCATTCGGCCTCCCTTTTTACTTCCTGATATATACACACACGACATATTTTTTATCCTTTACTTGTTGCATGAAAGTTCTACACGGTCATCCTCTCTTCATCTTCCCATCAATTTTCTCTTCTTTAATAGTATTTACTAAATGATCGTGTCTTGTAAGATATCCCAACATTATCTCTCTCCTATTTTCAAGATTTTTATTAAGTATCTTTTCTACCTTTTTCTTGGAAATTGGTTAATTATTCAAAAAAAACAATACCTCAATCGGCTCTTTTCCGTACGCAACGAAATAACAGGCCAGTAATATCCAACAAGACATTAATAGAAATTAATGGACACTTTTTAGTTTTTTCAATTATGCTACCGAGGTTTTTAAGTACACACATAAATTAGGTGTTTTTAGGTACAAAATATTGATAATTTTAAAGGCTGAATGCGCATTTTTTTTTCTAAACTTCGAAAATAGAACAAGAAATGCGCGCGGACGAATTGGCGCGAATGAAAATTAGATACTGTTGAATTAATTTGTGTATTATTTCCTCGCAAATGAGAGAAAAGTACTATACAAGTCTCGGCAGAAATAACAATAAAATTAACGACCTCGTTTAGTAAAAAGGATTCGGCTAGCGCCTCGTCCTTTTTATTCTTTTCATCCTTATCCAGCATCACATCTCTTATTCGTCCAAGATCTCAACATAGAATATTGATTACGTGATCCTATAAAATGTGAAAGACTGAGACCATATCGCCAATGTCCTGAATCCTTAATTGACTTCTCCTTTGCACATTTAGCGATCTGCACGTTACAATAAAGTCAGATACTCCTATAATTTTAATACGTTATGTTTGTGTAGCACCTCAAAAGCTTGCTTAAAAGATTGCGTTATAGGTATGAACCCAAACTGTTAATTATGTGGTTTTCTTAATAGGTATATTTTAGTACAAAGCGTGTGTCGAAATAGGAAACTGTCGCGTAGCCCGGGGCGGTGAGTTGGCGGTAAACACTGATCTCATGCATACCGACTGGCGCCACCGGCTTCCGTCACTCGCGACTCGCCATACCGACAGTTTCACTTGCTAACTAATCAGCTGCCCGATACAAGCATGAAGGTATTAAAGATATGACATACTAAAACAGTAATCAATACCTAACGGTAGCAATAGGTACTTCAAGAAAGTAGATTTTATAACTGACTTAGAAAATAAATAGGAAAATTTGTCTACCCCTGTTACGTACTTACGTATAGGATTGCAAGTTGGCCAGGACATCTGGGAAAGCCCCGAAATTTTTCGTCTAATCCCGTATCCAGTACGACACGATTTTCTACCAAGTTTAATTGACAAGCCAAAGAGAGGTGTTCAACATTTTTTTTGTTATAATTTTTTATGTAGTTTGTAAAGTATTAGTTTTTACAATATTTTTGACAGTAATTAGCATATTTCTTTTCCTTTAAGTAATATAACAAGAAAATATTTTGATTTCATTCAAATAAGTAACTTAGTTATCTCAATACTTAAAAAAAAAAAAAAACTTAACGGGCTTGCGTTTGACCGCCCATTGCCACATTTTTCTAGCGTAACCCCAAGAATGACCAAGTAATGATAAGCCTGTATCTGACAACCCTACTGTTACGTGAGGCTCGTCTTCATTAATCTACGAGCAAAGATACACCCGTGCTAAAAGTTTAGGAATCGCTGTCAATATAACATTAATAAAATTATCATTTTTTGCGACTAAGTGTACAGCAATCACAACCCCCTTTGAAATTAAAAGAAAATACCCACTCACACTTAGTAGACCATAGAAAAGTCATTTGATTCAGGATATATTACACGGAACGTGTCCATTTTCAGCTGAAGTATTTTTGCATGACCATCGGCGCACCTTGGGCGCAGTAAACTTCAATAACAAACTTTTTTATTTTCTAGTGGAAATCCTCATGGATACCTCCATCTGGGGAATGGGCAGAGGGATATGTTGGACTCCTACCAAGAAAAACCACACGGTGGCCGACTTTAGCACAAAATAGAGCAGCTCCGGGAACTCCAGTGGACCACGCCGCCGCGGCGCCGCCAGTGCCTCTAGTGCTACACCTTTGGCACGTCCGCGTCCCGGGGATAGCACGTGACCACCACGTGCTATCCTCTCCTAATCCTCTCTAGGGCCATTTTCATGGGAAGCATTAAAAGAGCCTCCATGAGTGGCAATATTTAATTGTTCGTCCGGCGCACCCTGTGCTGTCAGCCCTGCTACCAACCGGTTGACTAGCTAATCTTTTTCCCACGTCATAAGCTATTATCATTGTATAGCTCATGTCGACACGATAGAAGAAGAAACACCCACTACCAACCAATCTTTTCACTATGTCGCGAACTCGCAATCTATTATTATGCTGTTCATGCCGACACGACAGAATAAGACTTATCACGTATACGCTTATTATTGATTTTTAAACTCACTAGATGCATATTTGTGGTCACAACTGTCAAAGCAATAACTTTGATGTATTCTAAGAATCTGATATTTGCATACCTGTGAAGCTTTTATGATCACCTCATAGTTCAAGGCCTTGTGGTTTTGCTTATATTCTATTTACATTTACAACTACACTATTTTTATAGAAACTAACTAATTAATAAATCGGAATTTAGACTTGGTTCGTTAATAATCTTCTAGTACAGTCGACAGCATATGAATAATAAAAAACCATTACAAGCGGAACTGGCTTTGTATGAAAGTTTATAAATGACAAGTTTATAAATGACAAGTTTTGCTTTTTACTGGTTTATACCATCGATGTGAGCTTGATTGTACCATACCATATAAGAAAGAAATTAATTGTCACTTATGTTTGTAATAGGTAAGCATTAGTTACTTTTCGAAGTGAACTATATTATCTCTTATTGAATTGCTAAATCACGATCCCTGTAAATTAACATTGGAATTGAATTATTTGGACCAATAAACTTGATACCCAATGCAACAAATTTCAATCAACAATTTCATTGTTAACGTTTGTTTATTATGTTATAAAATATAACTGAATTCATAAAGCCAATTAATTGCAATTTAGTTAATCACTACAAATATCCGACATAAGCACAAATAGTTAATTCCCTAAGTTCATAAACGGCGCCATGAAATAGAATTAACTAGGTACTTAACTAAATAATTATTTAACTTAAAGTAGCTGATCTTGCCGCTAGAGGTGTTAATAGTATTTATATTGAAACGCTTTATATTTTATCACCTTTGTAGTATCGGCATGGTAAGTTTAGTGTTGTTCGCACGTCTATTGTGTCCGCAATAAAAACCTCTTTCGTGAATCCCGGCAAAGATCAATTGAGTTTTTACTATGCATAAGCCCCGCTATTTTTATGTCTAAGGAAATTACATGACAATTTAACTGTTAACTAAAAGCTATTAAATTGACTTGAATGTAGGGCTTGCGGTTTTTCTTCCTTTCTATTCAATTTCAGACAATCCATTCGGCCAGTATGTCAAATTTTATTCGCAAATATTAAATAAATGAATAAATATTTGGGACATTTTACACAGCACCATCTAGTCCCAAACTAAGCACAGCTTGTACTATGGATACTAGACAGTGGATATAATACTTATACGTGGGACACTCAGAAAGTTTTGCGAAACTAAAAAAAATTGTTCTATACGTACATATATTTTTATCAAATCTTTTCAAAGTACTTTCCACCAGCCTCTATACAAAGATTCATGCGCCTAAACCAGTTTTCAAAACACTTTTTCCAGTCCGCCGCAGACACCTCGTTTACAGCCTGCTCGAACGCAGCCAGCGCATCTTCCGGCGACGAAAATTGTATCCCTTTGAGCTGATTTTTTATTTTTGGGAATAAAAAGAAGTCACACGGTGCTAGATCAGGGCTGTAAGGAGGGTGACCCAGGAGTTTGACTGGCGTGCTGTCCAGGAAGTCCCTCGTTTTGAGTGCGGTGTGCGCAGGTGCATTGTCGTGGTGGAGCAGTAGCCCGCGGAGCCCTGTGTTTGGTCGCTTGTTGCTTATAACAGAGAAAACTTCTGGCAAACATTTGGTAGTATACCATTCGGCATTAATGCTTCTTTGATCCCGTAAGGGAATTGATACCAAGTGGCCAGTCAAATTAAAAAAGCTAGCGATCAAAATCTTACCCCCGCTTCTAGATCGCTTCACTTTGGTAGGCGTTGGCTCATTTTGAAACACCCAAACAGTCGACTGGCGCTTGGTTTCTGGGTCGTATTGATAAATCCAGGACTCATCACCTGTAACGATGTCGTAAACACGCCGAGACGAGCCTGCTTCAAATTTGTTAAGCATATCACGGCACCATTCCACCCGGGCCTGCTTCTGAGCATCGGTGAGGTTGTGCGGCACCCAGCGTGATACTATCCTCCTCACGCGAAGATGGCTGTGTAGAATCTCGTGAACGCTTCCCGATCCAATCTTCAATATGTGTTGAATCTCCTGATATGTAATTCGCCTATTGTCTTGGATTAAATTTTTCACTGCTAGCACGTTTTCTTCGGTAACAGCCGTCAAAGGGCGACCGCTTCTTTCGTCATCCCCCAAAGTTGGTCGACCGCGCTTGAATTCGTTATACCAACGATACACGGTTGCCTTGGAAGGGCCTTCATCCATGAATGCCATTTGAAGTCTATCGTACGATTCATCCGGTTTCAGGCGACACTTGAAATCGTATAAAATCATAGCTCTAAAATGTTCCCGGCGCAGATCCATATTTCAGTGAGACACAATACTTTGAATTAACTCGCAAAAAATGTGGAGGGAAATTTTGAAATTGGAACTTACTTATTTTTACTTATAAATAATCATATTTTCGAAAAACATTATAACTGGCCAGTCTCCCATATATAAAAACTTTTTTTCGCAATACTTTCTGAGGGGCCTGGTATACTTTATTTTTTATTGTATAGAAGGTTGAGGTAATGACATGAATGTGGCTCAGCCGCTTGACAACAACAGGAGAGCAAAGTGCTAGCGTTTGTGTTTGTTTGTGTTGTTGTTGCCGCAAGCATAAAAATCGAAACAATAAGGTAATAGAAATTTTATCTACTGTATTTTAATACCGAAACGCATGTCACCGGTTTGCACGTTCACTTAAATGTCATGCTGATGGTGGCGTAAGTGTTGGGTTGTTAAATTCCCTTCAATATAGTTAAGTTAAGCGATGGCTGATGCTCGCGTCATGCTCGTGAACGGGTGCCGTCTGTCGGGACAGGTCAGCTCCTACATACTATGACAACTCTTTTTACGTTTATTTCTAAAGGTAATATTCTCACGTTTAAACTCTTGTTTATTTCTGACATTAACCTACATTATACTCACATTATTTGAATACATTTCATGTAATAAACAACAACCTATTTTAAAAAGAGTATATCCATGGAGTTTCTTGCCGGTTCTTCTCCATAGGACCCACAATTTGGAACCGTGCAACTAGAGCCTGACGTTTTAAAAGTGCCTGTAATTAGGTTTATTTGAAATAAAAAACATTTGAATTTTAATTTGCCGCTACCAAGTCATAAATACGCAATTGTGCACACCATGTTTCTAGTGTTATTGGGTTTTTTCATTAGGAAATTCTCAGTAGCAGATCGGAGTCTGGATTTGTGCCCGGTTGATGGCAATAGGCTCGCCCCCTATTACATGGGACTATAACATAACTGGCGAAATGTGGGTGTACTATTACACCTCTGCCTACCCCTTCGGGGAAATACAGGCGTGATGTTATGTTATGTTTCTAGCATTCAATGCAAAATAAATCAAGCCTATTAACAATTCCGCTGTTAGTTATGCTGCAAAATACAATTTTAGTGACTCCGCGTCCATAACACCACTGATGATCAAGCAAACGGTTCGCGTACTGGTGTCCTACGAGACATGTGTACGCGGTGACAAGTTCACGCAACTTTACCACTTCTATTATCTTATTATTTAGATTTCTATAGCCACAACAAACAACGGCCACAGGAATCATTATCACGTAATAAACAATACACTAAATAATTTACGATGACGGCGCCATCGTCCTTGTGCCCACAGTGTTGCAGCGATTGAATAGTTTATAGAGCAGTGGAGCAGACGGTACACGGTCGCTCAATACTCAATAGACAATTCATCTAGCTTTATTGCTTACGCGAATAATACCACGTATGTGTGTCGAACACACAAATGTTATTTCAATGTTACATAGTCTGCAAAATCGTCGTATCTAGCCTAGCTCAGACATAGTAAAAAATATAGACGAGCAGCGAACAATCATAGTGAAGCAAACAAAAACGTGCTCCTCCGTGTACCAACCAGTACTCACGCACACACATGTACATTTAACCGTGCTCACCGCTCTCAGTCAGTGTTGCCAGCTTGGCGACTTTGTCGCCAGAAATGACGACTTTAGGGAGTAATTTAGCTACAAAAATGTCAATTTAGCGAACAAATTTTATTGTGACTTTTCTGGCGACTTGGCTCGGCTTGGCTTTTTTCATCAATTAATTGGATTATAAAAAAAAGATCGCTTTAGATACACATATATTTGATTAAAACATTCTTACAAAATGGCATATTTGACTTTCTTATAAAATGGGATAGACATATTTCTGAACACACCTTTAAAAATTGCTTGTTTGTCTATGGTTACGACTTTGTCTCTGGGACTTGTTCGTTTCCTTTGAGAAAGGAATTACCTTTCGTTGCTAACTGGGAAAATCTCTTGTTTTCAAGAAATTTTCATGTTTGTTAAAAAAAAAGGTTTCATGTTAAAGTCATGTTCAAGTTATCATGTTAACAATAGAATGTTTCGTCTTATTACTGTAGCGTAACAGTTAAATTTTAAGCATATCCAAAAAACAAATATCTTTTAAGTGCATGTGTGTGCTGGAGCGCTAGATTGTACAAGGAGGAGAATGGTTTTGTTTGCTTCACTATGATTATTCCCAGCACTTCGTCTATATTTTTTACTATGTCTATGTAGCCTAGGGCTTACGTCACAGTTCTCAATGCACCTTACAATGACTTGTTTATATTGAAATGGGATGCCTAATGATAAACTGAGCGGAACAAAACAACCTCTACACTGTTCGTTATGACGTCAAACCTTAAATATAGCGGTAACTAATCATGGTGGCCCGTGACCGTAGCCCGATATAAAACTTCGAAGAAGAGCCAAACCGATGGAATGCCATCAAACGTTCTATGTAAGTATGCGGATAGCAAAGATGGTATTTCACAGCATCATAATATTATGCGGTAAACTCATGCTAACTTTGAGTTTCGTATAGACAGCTCATCACGATGCATGACTTGGTAATCACAATGAGCAACTGAATACGATCACCCTATAGATACGAGATACGTATGAATATGGGTTTGGGTTTAAAGAATTTTATTTCTCATAAGAACAAACAGTTCACTTATAATGAGATACAAAAGTACTACAACTAAATTATATAATTTTAGCCTCTAGAGCGTTGGAAATGTTAGTTACATATTATGACGCATTTTTCCCATTGGGGTAGGCAGAGACTATGGATTTCCAACCGTTACGATCCTGATACAACTCTTTCGCTTCATCTACATTATTAATTAACCTCCTCGGGTTTGACGCCTAATGTCCTATTCGCAGATTATCATGCAGACGCAAACGGTCCCAATCCTAGGTAAGTAGTCCCATTCGCAGATGATCCTATTCACATGTGGTCCCGATAACAGTTCGTTCCATTCGCAGAAGGTCCCATTTCGCTAAACAAAGTGGAATTTAAAGACCATATGTGGAGGGAAAGTTCCATAAATACACCCTGTTTATAAGTACAAATATTCTCATCCGTGCTAGGAATTGAACCCAGGATCACCGAACACAATACTTCGAGATTATTATTAATTAAAATCGGTTCATTAGTTTTCATCCATCATACTCTCGTACATCAGGGTATTCCACTGGTTGTCAGCTTTAGTAACTATACAGGATAGTAAGGTCTCCACTGGTCTAAGTAGACAATTTACCGAGACGTGGTCTGCCTACAAATATGATAAAATTGGTGCGACAATTTACATTAATGTAGCAACTATAAATTTAAAATGGATTACAGAACTTAAAAAGTCTTCCGTGGCATTATAGTAAGTAAAACTTGATCGGCTTAGTAGATAAGCTTAGATTGTAGATTTGGATTAGAACCAAGGTAGTTTCACAAAGTTTGGCAACAAAGTAAACCTAGAGTCGAAAAACGTAGATAGTAATCTTTTTAACACAATGTCTAAGACAGACCATAGCTGTGTTTTGTAAAGAATAGTCATACCGTATTCGTAGACCGGAGTTCATTCGATGGACTAAAAAGGTCACAGAATGAAATGAGCTCAGTAGTGCAACCTTCAGCTTTCCTAAACGCTAACCTTACCTGCATTTCAACCTATTTGGGATCGACTACTCAATGCGAGCGCACGGGATGCACCTTTGGATGGACGATTCTAGAACAGGTTAGTATTTGCGGTCACAATCCCGATTATCAGGGTGGTTTCTAAACCTTAAAATTTCAGAGCGACCAGAAATAAAATTTAATATACCTACTAGGTACAGTCAACAACGAAGGCAGGTTATCACTGTCTAAAGTTTAAAAAGTGATTTATGAATCAAAACCTACCACTTAAAATTTTCTTTTTTACAAATTATTAAAGAGTAGACAATAGGTAAATGACTAACATAATGATATACTTTAAAAGATGAATTAAGTTCTATGACATAAATAAGTGAACATTCCGAGATCGTCATTGACTTAGTGCTGACTGTACTTGGGTTATTATGAAATCATGGCTATGATAACTTACCTTACATGTCCCCTGAACACAAATGGCGCGGAAGCCTTGTTTAGTACATGGTGTTCCGTCAGCAACCAGCGATAAGGACGCGTAGAAGTGCTGCCCCAGAGGACGGCAGTTCAGTGTACACGGCGCATTACCTGATGGACAAACAATTGAAATTCTTAGACTCTTTCTATTAGCTATTTAATTTTAAAGCAGTGGAGAGGAACGAGTATAAATCCAAGGCTAAGCTGCAGAAGAATATAGCAACGTATTACGACACCTGCTCAGAACAAGAGGACAAAAGTGGTTCAAATATGGATCAAAACACCGACAAAGGAAAACAGCGTGAATGCGGAAGGAGAATACTTAAATCTTATGGTAAGTATGATGAGGTGGAAAATACGAGTCGAACCCGTTTTTACGATAAATGAGTGTACGTAGGTAGCTCTTGGAACTGCGCCAAGTGATAATTATTGAAATATATAAACCAATATAGTACCAACCGCTTTTCCATTTTACAAAACCAGCTAAAAAGAAGCTAAGTTGCGACATTGAGATCCTTTAGTATTTCAGCTCTACAAATTGAAGCTATGCAAACATGACATTCACAAAGCGTTGTGAACACTGCAGTATCCTATAATTACAGTGTCAGGAAACAAATGATGTAGTCAAAGTGCTTTATGTCAAATTTTACAAGACATACTTCAAACAAATCTTCTATACAAAGAAACATTAGAATTTATTAGCAGTCGTCGACAATTCAATTTTATCGCCGATGCATAAAACGTCTAACAATTCTGACAGATTATTGGTGAGCAAATTGACAGAACAAGCGTATCAAATGCGCAGACAACTTAGATTAGTTGTCGACACACAATTAGTATGTTCTCTTTTTGTCGAGTATGTTTTGTACTGCAGATTGTTTGTACAGTTAGGTTAAAGTTGATGATGAGTTGAGATACAAATTGCTCAAAAGATTGAAAGCAAACAATTAGAATATTGCAGTATTTGCAGAAGAAAAATAAATGCAAAAGTGATATTAGCCCAACAGCCTAAAGTGTGACTCGCGATCGAGAGTGTGTGATGATTTAACTTACTCTCAAATAAAGCCAAGTAGGTGAACTAGTACGGAGTACCTAATTTGTTTTTTTGTTACTTTCCCCCACATTAGTTTTTCTCCTGTATCGTGGGTGGATTTGTGTTTACAAACACAAATCTCACATGCACAAACACCCCTCCTCCGAACAACTATCTGTGTATCACACAAATAATTATGTTGTTCCGTACGGGAATCGTGTTCCGTTCATTCGTGTTCCGTGTGGTGCCAGACACAAAGAATAGTACCACCCCGTCTCTTCTCGTGGGTGTCGTAAAAGGCGACTAAGGGGTACACCAGAGGATGGGCAGCAGCGTTCTCTGTGTATTTATTCAACTAACTGCGATCGCTAACCCGCCTGCCTAGCGTGGCGATTATGGCATATCCCCCCATTTGCCTATAAAATAAAATAAATGAATATTTTCGGGACATTTTTACACAGCACCATCTTGTCCCAAACTAAGCAGAGTTTGTATTATGATTACTAGACAATGGATATAATACTTCATCATTTCAGCCGAAAGACGTCCACTACTGGACATAGGCCTCCCCCAAGGGGGGGATATGCCATAATCGCCACGCTTGGCAGGCGGGTTGGCGATCGCAGTTGGTTGGTTAAATACTCAGAGAACGCTGCTGCTCATCCTCTGGTGAATCCCTTAGCCGCCTTTTACTACACCCATGAGAAGAGATAAGGGTGGTGCTATTCTTTAAGTCCGGCACCACACGGACTAGTCCTTACATACTTTATATATAATACTTACATAATTTATATTTCTATGTCCAGCGGTTGACGTCTTTCGACTGAAACGATGTGCGGAAGTCGAACCAGCGATCCTTAGCGCAGAAGCCAATCACTCAAGTACTGCGCCAATCGTGTCGACATTGCTAGTCATTGCTCATTTTTTAGCTAGGGTCTAGAATGCTTACAGGGAAATGCTCCGAATAATAACTGTAGGCGTCCCCTATGAAAACTTACTACACTAAGGGCTTCTTTCACCATTCAAAGTAAAGTGTTGATTAGTTACTTTCCGATTAGTGCTAACTAGCGAGTAAAAGTCCCAAGTAACTTTTGTCCGTTTCACAAATGAAGACAAAGCTCCGAGTAATAACTCGACGGTTAACTGAATGAATGTATGAAACCATTCAATGTTCATTCCAACTTCGCTTCCACTACAGTCACAGATGTCAATCGTCAAAAAGGTTTTTTATTGTTTGTTAAAAGAAAATGCGCCGAAGCGTGTGATTTTAAAGTTTGTTGTGTTTTGATAACTTTAATATTATTAATTAGCCTACAATAAACATGAATAAGATAAAAGGGGTAGGTACCTAAGAAGTGTTAACTTTAATTTGAAAGAACGGGATATTTTGGTATCCCTGGTGTTAAAATATAAAAATATTACAAAAAAAAAAAAGTCCTACATGCTTATTAAATTATGTTTTTTTTTGCTCGCTGGTCTACTGGAAGAAATTGACTCGAATACACAATAACACTCGGTTTGCACCATTTTAGAGTAAAATTCTATCGAAAAAGTCCTGTTCATTATGATCGAACGTTAAACACACGAATTCTCGGAATTCTTCGTGGTTAAAATTTTTCTAATTATTCTATTTGATCTTCAATCAATTAAAACAAATCCATTTTTATCAGATTATTGGTAAATTAGTAAATACGATACAAGTTTGTGATGCCTACTCGTCAATTAACTCCACTAGTCGGCAGATGAAGTAACAAGTAAGTTACATGCCAGTTTATGTTACGGTTAGCGCTATTCGGACATTATGAAACTAGTAATATAGTTACTTGCCACTTTAACCGGCAAGTCGCTTACTACGGACTTTACTTCGAGATGTTGAAAGAAGCCCTAACTCTAACTCTAACTATACTTATAGGAAACGCAACGAAATAAAATAGAATGAATTGAAAATAAAGTGATGGCTTGCATAATACTATCTATGAATACGACAGATTGTATCCAAGCACGTATTGACGGCTCTTTTGTTGTTTCTCTCTCTCTGTTGAGTGTGATGCAATTTTCCGACATGCGTACTGCATTTCAACGAATTTAAGATCTACGCATGCAGTATGCGGTTGCAAAGAGTGCAATACGACACTTAAGTGTCCCACCACCACATACATGCTATGCTTCATGGAGGATAACTGCTTAAAATATTGAAAATAGGACATTTTTACTCCAAGAAGACTACATTTTATTTTTTAAAGCAAGTAATACTGCATTCAAGGATTTTCCAAAACTGTCTTCCTTGAACCGGGAATCAAACCTTCAAGTGTGCCAAAACATATCATCCAGTATTTTATGCTACCAATCGATAGAGTCGATATTAAAGATTAAATCACCTCAACAAACATTGTGTCCTAGATTGGTGGACTACCACAAAATCTAATAATTACCTGAGTACATTTCAATAAAATTATAATACCGGCAGCAAATACCCAAAATACATGTTATTTAATTGTTGTTTGTCCATATTTCCTGGACTTCCTTTAATTTTAGACAGATTTTTTGAGTTAGTTGGACAGATTTTATCCTTATTATTGACCCTATCAAATACAGGCTGCTACTTCTTCACGATTGTGTGAGTTCGATTCCCAACGCAAGCAAGAGATTTTTTTAAATCTGTGAATGCAGAATTTCTTATTTTTAATAATAAAATGAAGTTTCCTTTCAGTAAAATTTCTATAGGACGACCTGGTTTCACCTGATGCCGCCCTAAATGTAGCCAGTGGGCGATAGATTGGAGAGTCTATCGTCCGTATTACACGGCCCTTGAGTTGTAGTGATGTCCCAGGTGTGCACGGACATCGCCAAAAGAGTGTACAAAGAAAGTATGTAGGCCCTGAAGTGGGCCGTCAAAAACGTGTAAAGTAATGAAGTACTGCATATTGGTCCCAGTGCCAGGTGTGAAGCATTTAGCGAACAAAAGACATAAACGCACTATCTGACTCTCGTTTGGGCTGAACTGGATTCAGAAGTATAAGACAGTGATGTAACCTTGCAGCAACAATGCACACGTTGGGCTGATGTTTAGGCCCGCTACATAATGAACCTAGTCCACGCACTGGATACGGCGTGGATGGTTTTGTAAAACGTGTAGGTAATGCCGCACTGCATATTGGTCTTAGTACAAAATGGGAAGTATTTACAAACAAAAGACATAAACGCGCCGTCTGGCTCTTGACTGGGTTTGGCTGTGTTTAAAAGTAAGACTATGTGACCTTGTAGTTTTCTTTTGGTGTAGGATGAAGAAAATAACTTTACCCAAATTGGGTGACCCAACTGTGAGAAGTAAGGAGTTGTCAAGGATTTACATAATTTGTTGATGAAATGTGTCCGATATGAGTCTTATAGAAATAATTAAATTATTTATTTATTAAGTAGGTGCATTTCACCAACTTTTTAATAGGCTAAACTGTGTAGATAGAAAGAAAGAAAAATTATTTATTGCCACAACAAGAAAAGCAGTAGGTGTACTATCAGCAAACTTTCCGGTGAACCTTCACTAAAGCTAAAATCGCTTGCGCTCAGTGTTTGACGGCAGCCAGCCAGGAACGTGTAATGTAGCAGGATTCGTTCAAGAGAATTTGTCGTCAAAGTGTATCACCGGGAAGGATCGTGACTGTACATAATAAAACTTTTTAACAAAAAATTGAACCAACGAAAACAGAAACTGAAAAGCGAAAAATAACTAATTATGAGTCGGCGCCAAACGAACTTTTAACAAGCAAAGTGCGTGCAAATTGCAAGTGGCCGAGCGGAGAACGCATTTTTGGAAAGTTAGTAGTTTATCGTTGAAAATTTCACGTTGTATTTGATGTGAAGTTGTTTTTATTATTTATTTAAAGTAATTTAATGATCTTCGTTGATTGGTTGTTTGGCGCCGACTCATAATCGATAAATAGTGATTATTTTTGGCTTTTCAGTTTCTGTTTTCGTCGGTTCAATTTTTTGTGACTGTACATACAAATAACTTCTTACACAATTTTCGGAATTATAGTGATAGTTGTAACATCAAGAAAAGTAACTTTTCATAAGATGCAAAAGGTTTGTTTAAATGAATGGCCCTTATAATATAAGTTAAGTAGTAAATGTCGTGTTACTTATGGTTAGGCTACGATGGGTCTGTCATACATCATCATCATCATTTCAGCCGAAAGTCGTCCACTGCTGGACATAGGCCTCCCCCAAGCATCGCCACAACGACCGTTCCTGTGCCTTTCACATCCAGCGGATTCCCGCGACCTTCACCAGGTCGTCGGTCCACCTTGTGGGGGGCCTACCCACGCTGCGCCTTCCAGTACGCGGTCACCACTCCAGAACTTTACTGCCCCATCGGCCATCCGTTCTGCGAGCAATGTGCCCCGCCCACTGCCACTCAAGTTTGGCAATTATTCGGGCTATGTCGGTTACTTTCGTTCTCCTGCGAATCTCCTCATTTCTGATATTGGACTGTCATACGCTACACAGAAAAGACTCTTTAAAATTTTAATACATAAAAAAGCAGCAACGATGCAAATGTTGGGCTGCATTTTAACTGCAGTTTCGTACTAAGCTTGCAGTCGAAATACAGTTCATTTTTCTACCCTTTTTACGACAGCATACCCGGTTTGTCTCAAAGCACGAACAAGTTAGTTAATATCGAAAAGGCTGAGCTACTGACACAATGGCGTTAGTCGTATGGCATGCCACATTAGTGTGAAGTGTGAAGGGCCCTTAACATGGTATAACCATTTACGGGACATGTGCTGCTTTGCATGAAAAGAAGTTTTGTGTGTTAATAGTACATAGTTTTGTTAGGGTTCCGTATCCGGGTGCTAAAATAATAAAAATAAATTAATAGAAAGTTTATTTATCAAAAATTACAGAAGTTACAAGAAATGTTTAGACGGATACAAAAAAGTAGAATACCGTTGTGTTACTATTCTTGCATGTTGCAAAATTTGCACAAAATTTTACTAACCCTGCCTCCATAATAACCGTATCTCCATAAACTAGTTGCCATACGAACCTGTTGTCCCAGTTGCCATACGAACATCTGTGGCAATCGTTACAGGTAGTCAGAAGCCGGAAAGTCTGACAACTGGTCTAACCTTAGGATGTCGGTATTACCCAGTCACTGGGTTCATCATCATCATCATCATTTCAGCCAAAAGACGTTCAATACTGGACACAGGCCTCCTCCAAAAATGGAGCGACTGGGTTGCGGAGATCTAATGGAAGTCGCTCCGTGTAAAATACTGATGCTCAGCCGCATTTGGTTTGACTGGAAGCCAACCCCAACATAATGTGGAAAAGGCTCGGATAAAGAAGATTTAATGTTTTATCCATTTACAATAAATAATCTTAACTATTATAAAATTGTAAACGTCTGTTTGTTTGTTTGTTTGTTCCAGCATCACGCTAAAACTACTGGACCGATTTTGATGATTTTTTTTTTGTTTGAAAGCTGATGATCTGACTTAAAAACTGGTATGTGTTTTGAGAAAGAAAGAAAGAAAAAAAGAAAAAAAAAATCGTGGGTTGCGTACTCACCCGACAGATCGAAGCTTCTATGCATTTGCACGAGCGGATAGTAATGTACGATGGAGTGGAGTGGAGTGGACAGGGGATGGGACTGGGGATGGGACTGGGGACGGGACAGGGGACGGGACTGGGGACGGGACAGTGGACGGGAAATAGGACGGGACATGAGACGGGACATGGGACAGGACAGTGGGATGGCACATGGGACTGGACATAGGATGGGACATGGGACAGGACATGGGACATGGGACGGGACGATAGTGATATAGTGAGATAGTGAGATAGTGGGACAGTGGGACAGTGGGACAGTGGGACAGTGGGACAGTGGGACAGTGGGACAGTAGGACAGTGGCAGTGGGACGGTGGTACGGTGAGACAGTGGGGCAGTAGGGCAGTGGGGCAGAGGGGTAGTGGGGCAGCGGGGCAGTGGGCCAGTGGGGCAGTGGGATAGTGGGGCAGTGGGGTAGCAGGGCAGTGGGGCAGTGGGGCAGTGGGGTTGTGGGGCAGCGGGGCAGTGAGGCAGCGGGACAGTGGGGCAGCGGGGCAGCGGGGCGGGGCAGCGGGGCGGGGCAGCGGGGCAGTGGGGTACCGGGGCAATGGCGCAGTGGGATAGTGGGGCAGCGGGGCAGTAAGGCAGCGGAGCAGCGGCGCAGCGGGGCAGGGTTTAGCGGGGCAGTAGAAGAGTGGGGCAGCGGGGCACTGGGGCAGTGGGGTAGCGGGGCAGCGGGGCAGTGGGGCTGCGGGGCAGCTGGGCAGCTGGGCATTGGGCTACCGGGGCAGCGGGGTAGAGGGGCAGTGGGATTGTGGGGCAGCGGGGCAGGCAGTGGGATTGTGGGGCAGCGGGACAGTGGGTCAGTGGGGCAGCGGGGCAGCTTGTGGAGTGGGATAGTGGGGCAGCGGGGCAGTGGGGCAGTGGGGTAGCGGGGCCGTGGGGCAGTGGGGCAGCGGGGCATTGGGGCAGTGGGGCAGCGGGACAGCCGGGCAGCGTGGCAGTGGGGCAGCGGGACAGTGGGGCATCGGGGCAGCAGGGCTGCGGGGCAGTGGGGAAGCGGGGTAGTGGGGCAGCGGGGCAGCTTGGGGCAGTTGGATAGCGGGGAAGGGGGCAGCGGGGCAATGGGGCAGCGGGGCAGCGGGGCAGTGGGGTAGCGGGGCAGCGGGGCAGCGGGGCAGTGGGGCAGTAGGGTAGCGGGTCAGCGGGGCAGTGGGGCAGCGGGGCAGTGGGTTACCGGGGCAGCGGGGCAGTGGGTTACTGGGGCAGCGGGGCAGCGGGACAGTGGGGCAGGGGGCAGCGGGGCAGGCTGTGGTGCAGTGGGATAGTGGGGCAGCGGGGCAGTGGGGCAGTGGGGTAGCGGGGCAGTGGGATAGTGGGGTAGCGGGGTAGTGGGGCAGCGGGGCAGTGGTGTAGCGGGGCAGTGGTATAGCGGAGCAGTGGGGCAGCGGGGCAGTGTGGGGCAGCGGGGCAGGCAGTGGGGCAGTGGGATAGTGGGGCAGCGGGGCAGTGGGTTGTGGGGCAATGGGGCAGTGGGGTAGCGGGGCAGTGGTGCAGTGGGGTAGTGGGGCAGTGGGGTAGTGGGGCAGCGGGACGGAGGGGCAGCTGGGTAGCGGGGCAGCGGGCAGCGGGGCAGTAGGCTGCAGTGGAGTAGTGGGGCAGCGGGGCAGTGGGGTAGTGGGGCAGTGGGGCAGTGCGGCAGCTGGTCAGCGGGGCAGTGGGGCAGCGGGGCTGTGGGGCTGTGGGATAGTGGGGCAGCGGGGCAGTGGGGCATCGGGGTTGTGGGGTAGCGGGGCAGTGGGGCAGCGGGGCAGTGGGGCAGTGAGGCAGCGGGGCAGTGGGGCAGCGGGACAGCGGGACAGCGGGGCAGTGGGGCAGTGGACTGGACTGGAATGGACTGGACTGGACTGGACTGACGTGGGTTAGCAGAATTTAACGCGAGCGGAGCCGCGGGTAAAAGCTAGTAGTTAATAAAATTACAACCAACCGTCAATATAAGGCACCCATGTGTAGAATCGTCCGCGGAAAGGTCTCCTGTCGTACAGCGCACACTGCGTAGCGCGATTGTTCCTCATTCCACCGGGACATGGCTACAACAAAATACAACCAATTATTGAAAGAACACTCTGAAAAATCATTCAAGATGTCTTTTACCACCGTGGGGGTCAACATGTGAGCGACAGGGAAATAGCGGAAAAACCTTCTGGCGTTCAATGTTTTAAGGTTTAGTAGTAGACGTAGAGCTCCTTTGTGAAAAAGCTCGTCCGGGGAAGTACTACCACCGTACCTACGTCTCCGCCAAATAGTGATGCTTGCATTGCTGTGTTTCGGTCTGAAGAGTACGGGTGCCGGTGAAATTACAATCACATGAGACTTTCCATCTTCATGTCTCAGTTTGGCGAACCGACTTGCGGTACCATTTAGGCAACAGCCTAGGTGGTATTGCAGTTGTTATGAGCAAAGGTAACAGCTTAACATCAGGTGGGCTTTTAGCTCGTTTCGCCATCCTATACTATAAAACCGGCCAAGAGCATGTCGGGCCATGCTCAGTATTATAGGGTTCCTTAAGTAGGTATTACAAACAAATCAAATCGAATATTAATCACGGCTATTTTAGTTTTTGCAATAGACGGCAGCATTGGCGACTCAGAGAGTGATGTCAGTAGCCGCTAGATGGCGCTATACAGTGCCAAATATAATACACGGCACTTGACGGCAGCATTGACGACCCAGAGAGTGTTGTACGACGCCGCTAGATGGCGCCAAATTTAAGAAGTGTGTCGTTAACATAACACAAAGTTACTTTTTGTGATTTTTTCAAATAGAAAGTAGCTAAAGGAGCATTATTTGCTATGATCATTTTTCTCTAAGGTCAATGACCTTTGAACTAGGACGTTTTAAGTATTTTTCAGTTTTCTGTATATAACTCAAAAAATTATAATCACATTATACTCGAAATAATTTTAAAAGAGAGTTTTCACAAAGGTCTATCAATGTGGAAGATTATAAGTTTCTACGTTGCATAGTTTAGAAATGGCAGGGGGGGGGACACATTGCAAGCCACTTTGGCGGGCTATATTTCGCAGATGGTACACCTGATAAAAAAGTGACGTATCCAACATTACCTTCATTTTAGTAGACCTATTTAATGATACCCCACACGAGGGGGTGCAGCGAAAAAAATTTTTTTTTCCCCATTTCACATGTATGGGCGCCACCCCTAAAGAACGTAAAAACTATTTTTTTATTCTTTTAAAATTGAGATCTATATACATACTATTTTTTAACAAAATTTCATTTACTTATGTTTATAATTGTAGAAGTTATTAAGCTGTAAAGGATTAGGACAGACGGACAGACGGACAGACGGACAGACGGATGGACATGACGAAACTATAAGGGTTCCTTGCAGGACTTCGGAACCCTAAAAAAGGTGTAAATTGTCAAAACTTTGAAAAATCTAATATTCAAGGTACTTTAAGATGTATAAAAACTTTTTACAAAAAATAAAACCGACTTCAAAAACCTTAACTAAAAAGTAAAAAATAATCATTGTATGTATTTTAAAATCTTAACATAAACCACCATTTTGAAGGCGGCGCGTGGTTGACCCTTTGCGTCATGTAGGTAAATATAATGTACCGTCGAGCGCATATCCCCTGACAGGTGGACCGACGACCTAAAGAGCGTGGCTGGGGGGGACTGGATGCGGAAGGCAGAGGATCGAGCGTTGTGGCGCAACTTGGGAGAGGCCTATGTCCAGCAGTGGACTGCGATAGGCTGAGTTGATTGATTGAGCGCATATCTATAGTAAAAAACAATTTATGTGAACGTACATGAAAATTACGCGCCGCCTTCAAAATGTTGGTTTATGTTAAGTTTTTAAAATACATACAATGATTATTTTTTACTTTTTAGTTAAGGTTTTTGAAGTCGGTTTTATTTTTTGTTAAAAAGTTTTTATTTCATACTTTTTAGTTGATAATTGCGAGGGTTGATTCATAAATGTTTTTTTTATCAACCTTTGCTATCCCACTGCTGGGCAAAGGTCTCGCTCCTGTTCTTCCAAACGTCCAATCACTATCGTGAAAAAAAAAACACGCATATCGGCCAAGAATTCTCAGAAAAACGAACCAATGAGCAGATCATCTAGATAGGCGAAGCTAAAATAAACTGATTTATTGAAGCTTGTTAAAAAACTACTCAACCTAAGTCAATAAAATTTATATGGGACCACCGCGCAGGCTTCTTCTACCAAATAAAAAAACAACCACGTAAATCGGCCCATAAATCTCGGAGTAATCGGTGTAAATACATGAAAAAAAAAAGAAAAAAAAAAAACTGTAATGTCTGTCTTGTATGTTTAACTGTAATACGATATCGAAGGAACATTTAATTTGTGTACGGAAGTACTCTTCTTCGTCCTGAGATTAAATTGTAGAATGATGGAGATCACAAGAACTCAGAGGGCCTAGTACGAGTTTGATACGGATACTTTCATAGTTTTCGTCGACTTTTATTCGTAAATCCTACGTAGTTCCTACTCGTATCCACCAGGGGCGCTAACATGATTGAAGAATGAAAGTAGACGAAAACTATAAAAGTATTCGTAAGTGTCCAACGCATACTAGGCCTCCTGGTTTTATTGGTTTTATTTAATTAAACTTTTTCTTAACCGCAAAACATACCAAACGTAAGATTAATAATATTAATAGATTTTTTAGAATTCTTAGATATTTTTTGTTACTAATGGCAAGCCTCGGACGAATAAAAAAGGCGGACGGAATCTCGTTAAACAATAAGTGAAGCATCCATAGTATCCGGCTCGCTTAAAAGTACGGGCCGGCACGCACACATTCACATCCATAGTATGCCAAAAAGTCGCGATTACGCAAAAAATCTAGTCTGACGGTAGTCATTGTTCTAGTGTCATAAAATAACAGTCTTCTTCTGTCGTGTCGAAATGAGCTACATAATGATAACAGCTAATGTCGTGTTGTAAAGATTAGCCAGTCAGCAGGTTGGTAGCGGGGCTGACTGCCCAGGGTGCGCCGGACGATCAATTAAATATCGTCACTCGTGGAGGCTCTTTAAATGCACCCTAAATAGCAGTAGAAATTAATCTGGTGTGTTAAAATGCTTTCGAAATTATAGTGGTTTTAGGAAAAAAATAGTGCTTCAGTCTTTGTTTAGCGAGATTCCATCCGCCTTTTTTATTCGTCCGAGTGGCAAGCTTTATTCTCACCAACGTAATGCGCTCGAGCATTATATCACATCACCCTATATTGTGACTCTATATAAACTAGACAAACAGCGGCCGTAAAAATATATAGTTAACCCTCGGCACCCCAGTTCCCATCTCATTTCGTCATCTGAAAAAGCTGTAAGCCACACAAACAGAATAAAGTAAAAGGGGTAGAAAAGACAAATGATTACGAGGCTCTTATCATAATTCAAGTCAATAACAGATCTCACAGATTACGCTAAGTGTCTCAACAACCATTCTGTACATAACGCCATTGATGCCCTGGATTTATACACCTTACCAACCTTTATAAGCTAAAACGAAGACACAAGACTCCACTCAACCTCACTCAAATAATATTTCCTCCGTGGTATTCACAGCTGCAAAAAATCTCCGTCACTTGATAGTTTTCCTTACTCAAGGAGTAAGTATTATATTATCTGTGCTCAAGGTGAGGGAGAACTCAAGGTACATCGCGACATTCGCGACCAACCTTAAGGCTTCCTCGATAATGTAAAAGTATCATTTGCAACATGATTTTTGTTGTTTCTATTCTGAAAAATATCCGATTTTGAGGAATTTGTGGAATACATGTACCTACCAAGGACCATACAATTCTTCGTCATGGCGTTATTCATTTCTTCAAGATAAATAAATAAATAAATATTTTTGGGACATTTTTACACAGCACCACTAGTCCCAAACTAAGCAGAGCTTGATACATTTAGGAAATGTCTAAGAATACCGATATTAATTTTATTAGTAGTAACCCTTGAAGGTATCCTTGAGTGAGTTTGAGTATAGAAACGTTGAGGAAACAACTTAGAATATGGGTATTAGTGTCAAAGCGAAGCATGTCCTCCATGCATGAGATCCTTTTAAACACAAGCAGCTTTTACGAATTTTGGTTTGTAGGCCTTCCTAAAAGAACAGCTTGGCTTTACTAAATATTCATTGATATTAAAACCGGATTTTGTCCCTATTTAAAGTGATTTGCACCTTAATTATGGAAGTATAAAATAGGAGAAGCATAAATTAATTGAATTGAGAGGTTGAATAAAATTTGAGCTATAAGCACAGAACACATAATTAATAGTATTACGTACAGAACGGCCACTCACCCCTTCCCACCAATCCGACTTACCTCACCCCACCCAGATTTCATCCCTCACTTCATTTGCTCTAAGCGGGGCGAGTTGTAAGTGCGCGTTGTGTGTAAATTTTTTTTTGTGTAAGTAAGTAGTGAAAATACTAATAAAATTATATTATTCGAGATGATGGTAGTTAGGTAGGTAAGGTACTTATGCTATGTTTGGTTGCTTGTCTTCATCGAGACACGACAAAAACAAGCTTTTTTATTAACTTGGGACATTAATGGATAAATTCACGGTCACAAAACGTAATTATTTTGTTCTTTATTTAACATATCCGATTGCGATGTGACATATTTTTAATTTATATTATTATTTAATTAACATTTTAGAAAATATTGTTGACAAATTTAAATGAAACAGACAACATAGGTGGCCGCAGCCTTACGTTAACACACACATTCGACGTATGTATACACGACATCTGTTTATATGGAAAGGTAAAACCAACGCGTCTGTATGGAGTGTCTTCAGAACACACTTCTTATATGATATCACGTAGGGACAAGAGTGTGATATAGGCTTTGATTGAAATCTTAGGGCATTTTCTGTACACTTTCAATGAGATATATTTCTAAGGTGATACCTATAAAAAAATCTATAAAATTGTATGCCATACAATTTTCAGGCAAGCACATTTATCTGACGGACCATACTGTACATTATTCTCCGTCAACGTGCACACCTTTGACCCACAAGATCTTTTACAAATAACTTTACAAGTGTCATACCGGACATCAAATAAACAAACACTAAAACCAATCTTTACGCCGTCCGTGACTTAGCAAATTGAATAGAACAATACTAATCAAGGAAACGTTTACGATGTACTTGATCGTAAATCAGTATTCAGTTTTATATGAGCATGCTTCAGTACTAAGAGCTCTTATAGCGTAGCAGTCGAACAAATGATAACGAGTCATTAATAGTTTATTGACGAATGCGTGAGAAAGTTTTCTGGTTAGATTTTCATTGAAATGAAACCTCTTTTCTACATTCACTCCATCGCATCGGTTTGCTAGTAGGAAACTGAGTTGGGAAAAACAGGGATTTAAGATTCAAAATATTTTAATTTGTGGATACAGCGTAGATTAGATAGACGCAAATTTTTATGTATATAATTTTCCATGATATTTACTAGATTCTGGTATAAGGAAAACACGATTCAATAAAAAATTCTGGATAGATTTATTTTCCAAAGTAAGGTCTGTTTTTGCAGTATTTCGCTTGGCATTTGGAATTGTAGTCTATATTATTTTTTTACGAAAAAGATACATCTTGTACATTTCTATATTTTGTTGTAACAGATTTTTGTTTACATGTTTATTCGACGAGAACTTTGCAAATTTTTTAAAAAACATTCAACTAGTGATTCCGTTCTGGGCCTTAATTCATGTAATTTCATGACGCGCCGATCAAGTTGCAGTGACGCTGCGGTTCATATCTGACAGTGACCGCCGTAGATAAGAAAATACAAAAACGCGTTGGTTTTGATCAAAACTTAACTGCTACTGTACTGCAACTGCAATTCTTATGTTACGTGAATTGGCCTACTGTTCTCACATTCGCGATTTACCGTTTATTAGAAAGGGATAGTTCCAAAACCAATGCAGCACTTTAAGCTTGCCATTGTATGTGTAATATCTACATAAAATGTATTTTTGCTATCGGCGGATGGAGTTAGTTCCCTAACGGGATTCTCCACCACCCGCCCGGTTAAGCAGTTAGGGCACCTATTTTGGGTGCCGATATGCGAGAGTCCAATCGAAAAAAAAAAAAAAATCATTAGTAGTAGTTTAATTATAAGGAAAACAACGTGATTATAAGTGTAAAGTCTAGCTTCCAAAATCAGAAGATTATAAATGTTTTTCAAAAGTTCTGGAACATAGGGATCTAAGGATTACTCAGTTGTTAGTTTAACACTGCTCAATTCGAAATCGAGAAGCTTATTAAATAACATTCATATCAAACTATCATGTAAGCCTACGCTCTTAGTCAGGAGTATTCGCACTTATTTCAATCGCTCTCAGTTTCAATAATTTTTAAATCTCTCTTCAATGCGAGTTCAATATTAGACCATCAATTCCTAGCAGTACTTCGACTTATTGCATTTTTTTCTGTTCTGTGATGATAATGCTATATTCTACACGGTGTGTTGTGAAGTTAAATACTCAAAGGTTGTGAAGAAAGTAAAATTATTGTGACTAGGGCCGCTTTCACTAGCTAAAAAATACACTAAAGAACTAACCTGTTGGAATAATGTGTAGTTTTTTACGTAGTACGAAAATAGTAAAGGTATAGTATTTGTACGTAGTATTTAATACTAAAGGTATAGTATTTTTTACGCAATATTAAAATACTAAAGGTATAGTATATTTTTATTCATAATGGGCTTGCTTTGGACCGTTCATTTTTTTATTAACAATTGAGAAATAAAATAAACGGGGGCCCCCGATTATTTTAAGGCAATATCCTTCAGGTGCATGGTGTGTGCGCCCCGGCTTTTTTTGGCTTCACTATGATTGTTCGCAGCACTTCGTCTACATTTTTTACTATGCCTGTGCTTTAAAAACGTAACTACATACCACACGTAATTTATTGCTACGGTAATACAACTTCAGGCAGCTGCAGCGAGACTATTCACACATGACCACTGACTGGCGCTATTTTTACTGCTATGGTGTGGTTGTGGTGTGGTCTATCAGCAAGTATAGTAGTGAGGCTGACTATCCTAGGTACACCAACTGAAGAAGAAGACCACTTGTGGAGACTCAAGACATGAATAAAAATCCATACAGAAGCCAAGCTACATACCCTGCAAACTACATGGCCAGCTGTGATACACTCACACATAGCGTGGCGATGTGGGCATGACGTTCATCGACGGATTCACGTACGCTCCGCTGTGGTAAGAACCAGCTTGCACCGGCTCAGTTGTTTAGAGAATTTATACTTCTGTATGGACTTTTATTCCTGTGCTCAAGAGAGGGAAGTGGTGAAGAGCGGACGTTTTTGGGGGCTGACTTTATTCATCATCATCATCATCAACAGCCTATATTTTTTGTCATGTTTACACAGAACCATCTAGTCCCAAACTAAGCAGAGCTTGTACTATGGATATAAATACTTATATACTTTTTTGTTTTGTAAATACATGCTTATAATACATAAGAAACACCCAAACCAACACAAAAACACTTATGTTCATCATACAAATATTTGTGTCCTGTGAGAATCGAACCCGGTGATCAGCAGTCTAACACTCGAACCACTAGACCACAGACATCAAATATAAATATTAGTCCACTGCTGGATATAGGCCTCTCCAATAGCACGCCACTGACGTCGTACCTCGTCCACTCGCATCCAGTTGCTATCAGCCACCTTACTTCCAGCCAGCCACCGCTATCTTTATTAACTTTTAATAAGCGCTACGCTAACTGGCTTCAGCCTACATCGAATAAATCCCATTTCGATTTTTATGAATCGCTCTTTTAATACAATTTGAAAGTATATCTTACAATATTGTTGCACTCGTGATATCTTTTGTCGACGCCCTGACAGTCTGGCTCGTGCGTCTGCCGCGTCACTCGTACTGTGATCACCGGTGGAGGGATGCTGCTATTGTCTGATGATGGAATGGTCCTCAGTCTGTAACAATTAAAAGGGGGATAAGTTTTGGGGAACAAAACATTATAGATGCATACTCGATTGGAACAGTGGCGACAACTGTGCCTCATAACGCTTTTTTCGAGTACTTGTTCCTATAATACATTTCTGCTAATTGAAGGGTGATGGTTTAATTACTTTAGCCTAACAAACAAGTTCCGTGTGGTGCCGGACGTAAAGAATTGCACCACCCTCATATCTTCTCATGGGTGTCGTAAAAGGCGACTAAGGGATTCACCAGAGGATGGGCAGCAGCGTTCTTTGAGTATTTAACCAACCACCTGCGATCGCCAATGCGCCTGCTTAGTGTAGCGATTATGGCATAACCCCACTATTGGGGGGGGGGGGCTATGTCCAGCAGCGGACGTCTTTTGCCTGAAATGATGAAATGATGATGATGAACCAAAAAAAAACTAATACACAGACAGACAAGTTAAATATATTACAAGCAAATTGTTTACAGTTATTTTTTTAAAGTCTTCCTCGTACAATGTTTTCGTCGTTCAATATTTTTTCTACGCCACCAATAAATCAAGTTCAAATATGTCAATATTAATTAAAAGTGATAAATCGTACGTTATAATTGCGTTAATATTTTATTCGACAAATAGAACAAAACATTCGGTCGGCGTCAATACAAAAGCTCCTTTAATAAAATCAACGGAGCCGCTAACAAATAGCTCTAAACACGTTAATCTAATTTGGTGGTATTAAAAATAAAAAGTTGTGATGTATCGCCGACCAAATTGTTCCACATATTAGTAGTCGGACTTTACAAATGTTCTCTCCTTGTAACAGGACCAGTACATTAATTTAATGTAAACTCAGCCACGAATTTGAATATTCATGTTTACGAACAGAAAGATTAGTTCCGCTCGTACTTACATTTATCTAAAGGTCTTTAAAAAGATAAGTACGACATCCCTAGGATTCTTGGCGCCATTAAAAAGATGACACCTGAAGATTACTTTGTAGAAGATGTAAATGACAAACGACAATTAAAGTACATTCTAACGTATTAAACCTGCAACTTTATGATACAAATTAAGTGATTACATTTTATCATCTTGTAAGGTAAGTCGGGTACCAACTTAGGGTAAATTAATATTGAAGTCCCGACATTAAAACATCAACTATGTTATTTAATCAAAAAGTACGCTACGTTTAAATTGAGCGTACTTCAAACTAAAATACTCGGTAATAAGTAACAGATGCATTGACATATCTCTAAACTAACTCGAATTTTCCTACACAACATATAGTGGGCAATATATCATGCGCGGCTTTATTGCCGTCCTAATGAAATGCGTACGAGTCGGTGCGCGAGAGTTCCATGACAAACGACGTCCATCCTAATTTGTCGAGCATGTTATACCACGCTCTATCAGCAGGATACTATCGACCGACTGTCTGTACGTTCGTGTGCCTATAATGAAGGAATTTATAACTTATTTAACTATCAGTATTACGGAATATTGAGAAATAACATAACATAAACATAATCAGCCCATTACTGTCCCACTGCTGGGCACGGGCCTCTTCTCGGTACGAGAAGGCTAAGACCTTAGTCCACCACGCTGGCCTAGTGCGGGTTGTTATATTGAGAAATGAATTTGATTAATTATATCAATAAAGGAAATATATCTTAGCGTGAAACAAGGTTGTTTCGTGATCCAGATTATCTGTTACTTTATCTATATGGCTAAATCTATTAGGTATATAAGCATAACGGAAATAAAATAGCATTCAGAAACTCGTTAACCTCTTTTGGAGATCTAGATCCTTTTGAAGACTAAATAAATAGCGTAGATAGAGAGAGGTTTTACTAAACCAAATGAAAAGAGTCGTTAGCGAAGTCTCGTGAAAATAATAACGAATAGGTATCATCACTAGCCCCTAATTTTTGCAGAGATTTTCCTTTCTTAATGATTGTTCCTTGGTTTTTCTGGGCACTCAAATCTGTATTAATCAGTAAATTCACAGTATTTTCTTTCTACTACTTATTATAAAAGCTATATCTGTTCTAGAGTGTATAGATACATATTAGTCTAGTCTGGTTCGAGACCGTTAAAGCTCGGCGCCGCTGGCGGCACCCACTAATTAAGAGTGACGGTATTTTGATTACCTACTTATCTATCTAACAGGACTCCGTATCTGGCCGTATTAATCCTGGATCCTCGTCTCGTTACAATTATCTCGGCTCAAGCATTCATTTGTACGTAAATAGCCTGAACTGATTATCAGTTACGGTTCTAATAATCTGTTTGGATTATTAGTTATGATTTGACTGATGGATACAATGTTTGTATTTATGGTTGGAGTTTTAATTACCATTTAGCAAAGGCTTTAATATTCAATTTAAAGGCCGTTTAGGTGCAAATCTCAAGCATCTTCATCATCATTTCTGCCGAAAGACATCCACTGCTTGATATAGGCCTCCCCCAAGCATATTTAGGGGGGATATGCCAAAATCGCCACGATTGGCAGGCGGGATGGTGATCGCAGTTGGTTGGTTAAATACTCAGAGAATGCTGCTGCCCATTTTCTGGTGAATCCCTTAGTCACCTTTTACGACACCCATGAGAAGATATAGGGTGGTGCAATTCTTTACGTCTGTAAATCTCAAACGTTTGGACATAAATCTCGCATAAACACATTCTATTCGCGTCACACTGACCCGTGACCAAGTCATCTCGCCCGCACATAGCATGGGAATCGGCCTCCGTGCAACCAAACACTACATCCAACTGACGTTCTGACGTCAATTACCACATGTTAAAAAAGCAATCCCTCATTAGTGCTGCAACTACAAATATGTAGACAAAAATGAAGTTTGTCTTCTTTATAAAATGGACGGTAATCGCGAGCTCATTACCGGCTATATCGGACCTGATGCGTGTCAATCATGCGCGCAAGTGCAAGCAATCAATGCTCCCAGTACAATAACAGCTTGTTACAAGCCACGCTACGGGGTTTCCATTACCTTAATTTAGTCGATAAAAACCGTACGAGCCGGGTCGGTTTAACCTTTAACCTGCGCACACGTTAGAAGCTTTTACACTTGGCGAATATTTAATGTGGCTCTCAAGAATAGTCAAGAGCTTGCTTTCGAATAATAGACTGGCAAATTCGACTATAACGAGAAGAGATCTACTTTACTGTCGTAAACTTTAGAAAGGAGAGCTTATGTCTGGGTCCATTGTTGGTGAAATGAGTCAATAATGTCTTATTATCTTGACGACGTCTGCGGTCTAGTGGTTCGAGGGTCGGACTGCTGATCACGAGGTTGTGGATTCGATTCCCACAGGACACAAATATCTGTGTGATGAACATAAGTGTTTGTGTTTGTGTTGGTCTGAGTGTTTCTTGTGTATTATAAGTATGTATTTACAAAAAAAGTATATAAGTATTATATCCATTGTCTAGTACCCATAGCACAAGCTCTGCTTAGTTTGGGACAACTAGTCCTGTGTTTGTGTGTTCTGTGTAAAAATGTCAAAAAATATAGACTGTTGATGATGATTAAAGTCAGCCCCCAAAAATGTCCGCTCTTCACCGCTTCCCACTCTTGAGCACAGGAATAAAAATCTATACAGAAGTCTAAACTCTCTACACAATTATTTTTAGCACATTTACGCATGCGAAGCGAAATCTGCCGATTTAAATTGTGGAAAGAAAAAATCGCTTACGAGCAGGATTCAAGAGAGAGATTCGATTAGATAGTGCTGTGTAAAAATGTCCCAAAAATATTTATTTATTTATTATAAGACAGTCTAAGGCCTGTGAGTGAGATTATACACATTTATTGGAAATGCGCTATTTTATTTTGTAATTTATTTTGTTTTTTTTAGATCTTAATGCAATTAAACCCATAAAGGTATTATATTACGTCAGTATAGAAATGTCTTTGATTAAACCACTCAGTGATCTGTAACAAACAGCTACATTATACCCAGCAAATTATTGTACGTATATTGTCGATTTTATTTTATACTAGTTGACGCCCGTGGCTTTGCTCTAGTGATATGTCGATAAAAAGTATCCTATACCTATGTTAATCCAGAACATGGTCTATGTGTGTATAAAATTTGATCCAAATCCATTCAGCCGTTTTAGCGTTATTGAAAGACAAATAAATAAACAAATAAACATCTTACTTTCGCATTTATAATATAAGCCTAAGCCCACAGCTTTGCCCACGTGTAATTAGGCTTATCACAGAAAGATGTCATCGCGCATCCCACGGGAGTATGTCTTCCCGGGATAAAAAAGTATATGGTCTATCTGTGTGCCAAATTTCATGCAAATTATCCGGAGAAGAACCGGAGTGACCGACATAGCTTGTAGGATCAGTAAGCTGAAGTGGCAGTGGGCTGGCCATGTCTGTCGAAGGACCGATGGCCGTTGGAGCAGACGAGTCCTTGAGTGGAGACCGCGAATCGGCAAACGCAGCGTAGGGCGCCCCCCTGCCAGGTGGACCGACGACCTAAAGAACGTGGCTGGGGGGGACTGAATGCGGAAGTCAGAGGACCGAGCGTTGTGGCGCAACTTGGGAGAGGCCTATGTCCAGCAGTGGACTGCGATAGGCTGAGTTGATTGATTGATTGAAGTAACATACATCCAAACATCTTCACAAACTTTCCAATTATAATATTAGTAGGATGTAATAACTAACTAGCCATGGAGCACATGGCTACTCCGCGATCTTGTACTTTTTGTCATCCATTCATTCTGGTTTCATTCTCCTCTAATTATTCAATTTATAATAAATTAATAAAGTCACTAAAATTAATTAATTAACTTATTATTTTTATTATTTTTAACGCATTTACGT
This sequence comes from Asteroscopus sphinx, assembly GCA_949699075.1. Taxonomy (NCBI): domain Eukaryota; kingdom Metazoa; phylum Arthropoda; class Insecta; order Lepidoptera; family Noctuidae; genus Asteroscopus; species Asteroscopus sphinx. The sequence goes on from OX453017.1 coordinate 14,789,852, forward strand.
ATGCGAAGCGAAATCTATAACGATTTATATTGTTGAGTGAAAAAAACGGTATCTTAGTGGCTAAAGCACTGGCCTGTCCTACTGAGCCAGGAGTCGCAGGTTCGAATCCTGCTCGTGAGCGATTTTGTCTTTCCACAATTTAAATCGTTAATTAACTCCAGTGGCTTATTTAAATCATTACAGCCGAAAGACGTCCACTACTGGACAAAGGCCTCCCCCAATTAAGGGGGGGATATGCCATAATCGCCACGCTTGGCAGGCGGGTTGGCGATCGCAGTTGGTTGGTTAAATACTCAGAGAATGCTGCTGCCCATCCTCTGGTGAATCCCTTAGTCGCCTTTTACGACACCCATGAGAAGAGATAAGGGTGATGCTATTCTTTAAGTCCGGCACCACACGGATTATTTAAATATTGATTAAATATTATAAATTAAATTATCTAATAAAATTAACCAATAATAATCAACTAAAATAAATTAACAGACATAACTTAATAAAGCCCTAAAATTTGCCACGCCTGTAGAGAGTTGCTAAGTTATAAGTGCCTCCAACTACTGTACACTTAGTCGCAAATAAATAATTTCATTTCATTTCATTTGTAGCAAACCTCAGATGAACCCGTTCCAGTTGTTACGACTTCATTGATCATCAAACATCCATACATCTCATCATCCAAGTATTCACAAATATTAGTTGAATTAGCTAGATCCCTGTCTTATTCGGACCACCAACATCAAATCTAATAAAATAATTGCGAGCACCGAACTGATTGAGATTCAAACGCCGTCAGATTACTAAATTGCATATGTCAACGGTTTGATAAACGCAAATGAGCCAGATCTAATCACCGACGACAGCCGAATGCCACCGAAGTCGTGCCCGAAACAATCTCAATTAAATAGTTGAATATTTCTAGTTGATTAGAATTTTTGTACCGGTTGGTTAGTAAATCATACGCCTATTTGCTGGTACAGCCATTATTAATTTATAGACGCTGACATTTTAGTGGTTTTAAAACGGCGCATGTAGATTAAATAATATAGTTTCTACTTTTTCGTGACACTATATTTACAAATGTGTAGTTTTCTCGACATCCTACATCACAACAGGGATCCAGCAGAATACCAGCGTCAGGGTTAATAAACTGGCAATATGCTGAGCTGGACACCTATTTGTCACAATTTTGAGACACACATGGCACATGTAATGGTAGCTGTATGTAAGTTAGTAAATAAACAAATAAATGACTGTGAATGACTATCCTTACTGTGTCTGTGACTGTGTCGCCTATACCGCAAAGTTTGAAGACAAATGTCTTCAACCAGTGCATCCTGCCAGTCATGACTTACGGTGCCGAGACGTGGACACTGACAGTTGGGCTAGTCCACAAATTCAAAGTCGCTCAGCGAGCTATGGAGCGAGCTATGCTTGGAGTTTCTTTGAAGGATAAAATCCGTAACGAGATTATCCGGAGAAGAACCGGAATTACCGACATAGCTTGTAGGATCAGTAAGCTGAAGTGGCAGTGGGCTGGCCATGTCTGTCGAAGGACTGATGGCCGTTGGAGCAGACGAGTCCTTGAGTGGAGACCGTGAATCGGCAAACGCAGCGTAGGGCGCCCCCCTGCCAGATGGACCGACGACCTAAAGAACGTGGCTGGGGGGGACTGGATGCGGAAGGCAGAGGACCGAGCGTTGTGGCGCAACTTGGGAGAGGCCTATGTCCAGCAGTGGACTGCGATAGGCTGAGGCTGATGAGTTGATGAATGACTGCACTTTACTATTTTTTCCTCGCTTTGTTACTCATGTATTACTTCTTCGTCTATAAATCTATTTCTTGTTCATGTATATCCTTTCTTTTGTATGTGTCTCAGAGTCTCAGTTGTGTCAAATAAATATTTTTTCTTTATTTCTTTCTTTTTTGACTGTCTCGATTGTCTAGTGGTCGCAAGCGCTACTGCTGAGCGTAGGATCCTGGGTTCGGTTCCTGGGTCAGGCAAGTGTTATTGGGTTTTTTTCATTAGGAAATTCTCAGCAGCTCGGTGTCTGGATTTGTGCCCGGTTAATGGCAATAGGCTCGCCCCTTATTACATGGGACTATAACATAACTGGCGAAATGTGGGTGTACTATTACACCTCTGCCTAACCCTTCGGGGAAATACAGGCGTGATGTTATGTTATGTTATGTTGTTCTTTCTTTTTTGACTGCCTCGTTGGTCTAGTGGTCGCAAGCGCGACTGCTGAGCGTAGGATCCTGGGTTCGGTTCCTGGGTCAGGCAAAGTGTTATTGGGTTTTTTTCATTAGGAAATTCTCAGCAGCCCGGTGTCTGGATTTGTGCCCGGTTAATGCCAATAGGCTCGCCCCCTATTACATGGGACTATAACATAACTGGCGAAATGTGGGTTTACTATTACACCTCTGCCTACCCCATCGGGGAAATACAGGCGTGATGTTATTTTATGTTATGTTGTTCTTTCTTTTTTGACTGTCTCGTTGGTCTAGTGGTCGCAAGCACGACTGCTGAGCGTAGGATCCTGGGTTTGTTTTCTGGGTCAGGCAAAGTGTTGTTGGGTTTTTTGATTTCATTAGGAAATTCTCGGTAGCAGCCTGGAGTCTGAATTTGTACCCGGTTAATGGCAACAAGCTCGCCCCCTATTACATGGGACTGATAACATGACTGGCGAAATGTACTATACACCTCTGCCTACCTCTTCGTGGGTGAGGGAATACAGTCGTGATGTTATGTATGTATGTATGTATTTTTATTTCGCGACCGATCCGATTAGTCGTTATATCTGATGGTGTAAAAGCTTAAACGAATAACTTTAATAGGCTTGTAAAATGTTGGTGTTTACAATTTTTGCTTTTATGCGCAGTACATTATGAGATATTAACGCACTTGATAGCTCAAGCGCTGTCGATGTCGGCACCGCCTTGTTCGGCAATTTGTAATCTTACAACGGTTCGTTAAAGAGGAATCATACTATCAAAATCTAAGAAAATTGTTTACACATACATAAATCTAAGATTGTTTTTGCGAACATTAAACATTTAGTTGTGCTTTTTTTTTCTTTTCGAATTAATGAAATTGGCTTAACAAGTTTTTTATGCTTGCGTGTATTTATTTAAAGCAAAGTATTGTGACGACCTCTGTGGTCTAGTGGTTCGAGTGTCGGACTGCTGATCATGAGGTCGTGGGTTCGATTCCCACAGGACACAAATATTTGTGTGATGAACATGAGTGTTTGTGTTGGTCTGGTTGTTTCTTATGTATTATAATTTACAAAAAAAAAAAGTATATAAGTATTATATCCATTGTCTAGTACCCATACCACAAGCTCTGCTTAGTTTGGGACCAGATGGTGCTGTGTAAAAATGTCCCGAAGATATTTATTTATTTTATTTATTTATTTATTGTACATTTATTTATTTACTATATTTATTTTTGTGTATTGTTTGCAGAAGTAAATAAAGACACATATATTTATATATTTTATACACACATATATTTATATTTTTATTTATATTATGTATATTTATAAATATTCAAGATTTAGAAAATGTCAGTACAATTTGTAACCTAAAAAATAAACTTTGAAAAATGTAAAAACTAACTTCAAAAAGATAAAATAATTTGTGTGGAACAGTTTCGGAAGTGGGTGCCTTTGATTCGGTTTGATTTTAAAAAAAAAGTTACACCGTTTTCCTAAACTGTTTCACACGAATTATTTTATTGTTTTCGAAGTCGGTTTTAACTTTTTTTTAGTATATCTTATTTTTCTATTTTTAGTGGCATCAACAACAGAAAGACAATCGATTACTGCAATCCCCGATGATTTGCTGTCATCCATTGAAGAGCTCCCTTTTTTAGGGTTCCGAAGTTCTACAAGGAACCCTTATAGTTTCGTCATGTCCGTCCGTCTGTCCGTCTGTCCGTCTGTCCGTCTGTCCGTCTGTCCGTCTGTCCGTCTGTCCGTCTGTCCTAATCCTGTACAGCTTAATAACTTCTACAGTTATAAACATAAGTAAATGAAATTTTGTTAAAAAATAGTCTACATATAGATTTCAATTTTAAAAGAATAAAAAAATCGTTTTTCCGTATTTTAGGGGTGGCGTCCATACATGTGAAATGGGGAAAAAAAAAAAATTTTCGCTGCACCCCCTCGTGTGGGGTATCATTGAATAGGTCTACTAAAATGAAGGTAATGTTTCATACACCACTTTTTTATCAGGTGTACCATCTGCGAAATATAGCCCGCCAAAGTGGCTTGCAATGTGTCCCCCCCCCTGCCATTTCTAAACTATGCAATGTAGAAACTTATAATCTTCCACATTGATAGACCTTTGTGAAAACTCTCTTTTAAAATTATTTCGAGTATAATTTGATAATAAATTTTTGAGTTATAGAGAGAAAACTGAAAAATACTTAAAACATCCTAGTTCAAAGGTCATTGACCTTAGAGAAAAATTATCATAGCAAATAATGCTCCTTTAGCTACTTTCTATTTGAAAAAATCACAAAAAGTAACTGAAATGACACGCTTCTTCAATTTGGCTTCTTGAATTTATCGCTAGATGGCGCTACTAACAACACGCTCTGAGTCACGAATGCTGCCGATTATTGCAAAAACTAAAATAGCCATGATTAATATTCGATTTGATTCGTTTGTAATTACACTTACTTAAGGAACCCTATAATACTGAGCATGGCCCGACATGCTCTTGGCCGGTTTTTATCTCCGAAGATCTTCATCAGATCTTCACCAAATGATGCTTTCTAAATGCAAATGCGTGATTTGTTGATGAATATACCAAAATCGCTATATGTATGCCTATAATATTTGAGGAGTTTCCTCAATTCCACATGGGTCCCGGTATCAGAACTAGATTTTGATAAAAATGGGATCGATCCGTTCAAATAAAAAACAAATGTTCCAATCGGTTGATAAATGACGGAGTTCTGAGGTAACAAATAAAAAAAAATACAATCGAATTGAGAACCTCCTCCTTTTTTTGAATTCGATTAAAAATTGTACACCACAAACCTAGCAAGTGCTCTAGCATTAGTTAAACTTCTAAACTAAACTGGCCTAGGTTTTCAGTCTGACAAATTGAACGGCTACCTCATACATATCTCTGTCACCAGTTAGATGGTATAGGTACATAAAATCTATGAAGGATTCTATAGGAAGTGTTACCTGGGTAAGCATTGTCTCTCCTGCACGGAGACGCCTCCACCACAAGTCCTGGAGCAAGCACTCCAGCTACCCCATGCACTCCACGCGTACGACTCTCTTTCCACCTCCACCTCATTCTCAACTTCCACTGGGACCGAGTCCTGAAAATGTTACACCATAGATTTTATCAACACTTTTATTCTCATATGCATCCACAGCAGTGGCGTGCAGTGACATACTTTATTTGAATTTAATTTTGGTCTATGTTATTGATTTTTGTATGTAGAAAGATTAATTTAGCATTAATAGGTCTATTAAAAGATAAATAATCATTGTACTTTGAAAAAAAGATAATAACTTACACCACTATTGAATTTGAATGAGGAAGGCACTGGGTATTGCCTAATTGCCTATATGGAATGCACGCCACTGATCCACAGACCAGTAAGCTTCAAGACTCCGCATAAACAAAGTTTTGTATTCGAACGCAGTCGTAAAACGTTGGTGGGGTCAGGGGGGCGGACGGCGCGTTATGATTGGCCGGCTCAAAAGTTCGGTGGTATGATTCCTTATGATTGGTGCCGCTCGCTGACTGAGTGACGTTCCGATTGGCGGATGGACGTATGATATGCAGTGGTAGAGCATATGCGTTGTGACCGGGGGTGTCCAGCTAACCGGCGTCTAGAGGCTTACTGGTCTATGTATGCATCTTAGTTTATGTATGAACTAGAATATGCCCGCGGCTTCACTCGCCTATAGTGGGGTTTATCATAGAAAGATGTTATTGCGTACTGGATGGGAACGCGGTATGGGAGCTCTTTATCTTCTCGGGATAAAAAATAGCCTAAGTAGTATGTTATTATCCAGGAAATTATTGTCCATCTGTATATTCTATGTGCCATCATCATCATCATCATCATTTCAGCCAAAAGACGTCCACTGCTGGACATAGGCCTCCTCCAAAAAGGGGGGATATGCCATAATCGCCACGCTTGGCAGGCGGGTTAGCGATCGCAGTTGGTTGGTTAATTAAATACTCAGAGAACGCTGCTGCCCATACTCTGGTAAATCAAATGTGTGACAAATTTCGATGCCGTTGCATCGTGATCGAAATACAAACAAACATTCATATTTTCGCAATTATAATATAAGTAGGCCATTTAAATTACCTGTGGTGGTTCTGTTGTGGTTAAATTCGTCGCTGAAGATAACATTGCAATTTGAACTATCACGAATGCCCTGAAAAGGAAAGAGAAAAATGTATATTTATGGATAATTTACTAATTAATTAAATTAATTAATTAATTAAACATATAAAACAACGCAAAAGATGTAATAAAAAAAATGGGATTGACTAATAAAAATTTAAAAAACCATAAAGCATCAGAAATAAGGCAATTTTTTACTGTCAGGTACAAATTAATGATCAATTTATGTGTTTTTCATGTTTTAGGCATAACTTCCACTTATATTTTTTTTTATTTTTTTTTTATAGATTAGGATGGCGAAACGAGCTAAAGGCCCACCTGATGTTAAGCGGTTACCTTTGCCCATGATAACTTCAATACCACCTAGGCTGTTGCCTAAATGGTACCGCAAGTCGGTTCGCCAAACTGAGGCATGAAGATGGAAAGTCTCATGTGATTGTAATTTCACGCAAGCATCACTATTTGGCGGAGAAGTAGGCACTGTGGTAGTACTTCCCCGGACGAGCTCTTTCACAAAGGAGCTCTACTACTACTAAAGTCTTCTATTATGTTTCTTTTCCTGACTTACAATTTGAATTTTTTGTTGTTAATATAACCATGCCCAACTCAGTATATTCGTTAGAGGTCAAAAAAATAAACATTATTAGACCCTTTCTTAACCTATCTTAATTTTTTGATCTATAGCCCATTTCCTGGGAGATAGCTTGTTTACCACCATCTATAAACGCCAGTCAAGGTGCCGACACTACATCAAGAGCAACATCTTGTAGTTTGCCATAAATTCTATTTCGCTAGTGATCCTACAGGACATTTTAACGAGCAGATTCTGAAAAAGGGCTGATATTACGACGGAGGGTCAATTATCATCTCCATCCGCAAACAATTTGTCAGTCTAACCATAGTTCACACGATTTACCGCTCTCACGGGTAAACAGGTTATAGCTTACAACATTCACTTAAGTACATTGTCTATGTTTAACAAGCAAGCGTGATCACTGATCATACACGGCTAAATCGGTGGGTGATGATAGTGACATGGAAACACTCTGTTTATCACTACTTTCCCGATTTGGTTTGGGCTTATAGGGCTGGCACGGAGAAAAAAGTTGAACAATCTAAATGTAATCTGTCTGTTACAATTATTTTATTTATACAGAAAATTTTACGTGTAACCATTTATTTATTTATGCACACACATCCCATTTTATTATAGAAAACATACAGAACAAACACTTGTGCACAAAGGTACTGCTTATCTCTAAAAGAAATACCAAATAAACCAACAAAAAAAAATTATTTAAATGATTGATTGATTTAATTTTTATTGATTTCGTTACAAATAAATTACAATGATTGCGACTAAATGTCGAATATTACTATGTTTTTATGATTTTTAATAAAGGTCACAATTGTTCAAATAAATATTATTGTTTGTATTCGTTTTAACAACCTTTCAATAAAGATTGTGTTCTATTTCCTTTGCGTAAAGTAAACATTTAAATAATTCTAACATATATATGTCGGAGAACAGACACTCTTATAGAGTCAGGATTGGATAGAAGTTACTTTACCATTGCAAATTTAATATTATGTCTGTGAAAGAATTCATCAATAATGTAAGTCATAAGATCATTGATGATTGCAAGCGAACAGCCCTGTGCGGTCTGCGCCCACGCAGTTCTCACCGCGTTGCGCAATCTGACAACTCCATTAGACGTTTGAGGCTGCAGCGAGAAGCACCGCCCGTATGCACCCGCAACGCACTCCACATTAAAACGATCAAACGACTCTGTAAAACGCCCTAATGAACATCTTAAGTGGTTTATTAAGTGCCGATCGCCGTTATTTTTATGTTAAAATCACTTCGTCTACCACTGCCACATGAGAAATTATTTCGTTTTTGAAGTGTCTCTGTATGTCGAAATTTTAATGGCATGGATGATGAAACTATTTGCAAGTTTATGGTCATAACTAACAAACATTACAGTTTTGCTTGACTACAATTTATGATTCTCTTTTTAATTGATTTATTGCTAAGGCCTCAAAGCAAAAAGTTGGACATTCGCTAATCAACAATTTAAATAATTCAAAATAAATGTAGCAAGTTATTAGTCCACTTGATTGATACACGCCTACTTGGCGCACGCGTAATTTAAGCAATTAAATGTGCAAGCCGCCTCAACTCAAACAAGATACAAATCAAAATTAACAATGATAATTAACATTAACTGATGGCTTTCTACTAAAATAAATATAAACATGTCAATAGGACTAATTAGATTTATGCTGGCAGCCACTGGCGGTGGCCGAGTCGGGGCCAATTGAGCACGGAAACACGCGCAAAGAATATCGCTTTAAAAGGTGATGAACACATTTGAAACTAAACAAGCGAACCTGCAAGGAATTAAGAGGTTTATATGGGACGTCTTCACGATCTCACTGAGAGCATGTTTATTTGGCTTCCCAAGCATTTTAAGGGACTGAAGTTTAACGGTTACCTTTATTTCAATAAGATAATCATCATCCACCGAGCCTTTTTCCCAATTATATTGGGGTCGGCTTCCTGTCTAACCAGATGTGGCTGAACATCAGTATTGTACAGGGAGCAACTGCCATCAGACCCCCGCAACCCAGTTACTGGGAAATACTGACATTCGGAGGTTAGACCAGTTGTCAGACTTTCAGGCTTCTGACTACCCGTAACGACTGTCATAGATATTCGTTTGACAACCGAGACTGACAGCTTAACGTGATCTCCGAGGCACGGAGGGGTCTCCACAGACTGACCGCGGCAAGTGCAGCTTAACCTTTAAGATAATATCCATATGAAAACAATTTTATTATTTCAGTACCATACGCGAACGTTCTAAAACAGCATTAAACATTCAACAGCATAGGTACTGTAATATTGCCTAACAGAAACAAATATGGCACATGCCGCAGACAATTTTAGGAGTGTCTTCAGATTGATTTATGTCTAATTGTTATGTCATTGCCGCAACTCGGGGAATAAAGACAACAATAGACTCCAGCACGCGTAGCATGACCACTGTAGACAAGAGATTTTTCTACGGAAGAATCGACAAAACTACATTGTATAGAACTTTATCTGTCATTTTGTCTATTCTTTCGTAGACAAAACGCTTGTCTACAGTGGTCATGCTACGCCTGCAGGTCAGCTATCCGTGCAGTGTTTGTAATGCTAGCTACAAAACAAAGTGCTTTAGTTTACGTAGTCTGATCAAGTACAACAGTTATCTAAGAATAATTGCATCTACACGGGATACAAATGGACACAATTCAACACTGCTACAAACAGTTAGATACAGTTTGTGGCCCCGCCCCGGGATATTGGCCGTTATGGCTAAACCGTCTGAAGGTCTGTAGTGAAATAACTTGGCTATAATGACATTTATGTGACTTTTATAAAGTCGTAATAACGCTTGTCAACAAAAACATCAACAGCACACAAGCCATTAAAAATGCATACAGTAGTGTGCTACCTTTTTTGAAATTCTGTTAAAACGTCTCTTCTCACAAACAGTCAAACATTGGACAATGTTGTTACAGGGTCAACAAAAGACACAAAATCAGCTGAGACCGTAATTTATTCACTAGAGACGTTATTAAGAGGCAGCCCTGCGCGTCCCTTCCCACTTAAAACCAGTTTCCAAAAGCATAGGTAGGAACCGACAAGTAAAGGACAATTTTTAGATCACGGGACTTCACACTTGACCTTATTTTTTTATCCTGACGCAGCGCGTGCGCCTCGCAGTGAATGGGCCGTATAATTTCTATTTACTTTTCCTCTCAAAGGATCCTCAAGTAGTGATCATAAAAAGTTTACCGTTTGAACACGTAGAAAAATATTTATTGTGGACAAATGTTTCTACAACGGTCATTGTGCATGTATTTAGTTGGTACATTGTGAGCTTCAGTTCACACGCTTTAACGAGTGACAGCAGAGTCCTTAATCGAGAGACTAACTTTAAATTATGTGTATAAATAAACAGTGCCTTTATTTCTCTTCTTGGTCATTTCTCCAATCAATAAGACTTGATCTGTCATGTTACTGGCCACTTTTCACACGGAGACTCTACTGTACATCATGGTAGAGCCCATTAATGTCGCATTATATGTCGCTAGCTGGGAGGTAAGCTCGTATAATCAGCACGCCTACCATGACAAAGAATACGTCATTTAAACCTTATAGAACAGTTATGTCAAGCCACGTATATGTTTAATTTTGAAAGTAAAGCTACGCATACGGTTTGTTTGTGAGCTGCTCGCAGACGTAGTGTTATCAAAAACATCCGCATTTTGATCATAAACTTTATTATTAAATAATTTAATATTTCTCGGAAATGAGAACCTTGAAAAATTCAATGTACGCTAACGAGAGAGTTGGCCGTCTGCTGTTAACCGTCAAAATGAGTTAATATGGTGCATGCGACTGCGGTCCACACGTATGTACCTACGCGGTGGCAGCGGCGCTCGTAAACGTACCGTTCAAACATGTTTCAAGCAGATTTATTAGGTATTGAGTTTGTTGTATAGTTTCAGGTCGGCGAAACACTTTTATAACACACTCGTAAATATCTTTCAATGATTCTTAAAAATAACCATAAATAGGATTAGACATAATTTAATCAATATATCAATGAGGCTGCCCAATTAACGAAAAGAAGTTCAGCTACAATTAAGAAGTCTGTTCAAAATGGGCCATTTACAATTTTCTTAATGTCTTGACTAACTTAGACTTTTTGGTAAAATCGTACCGTTTTGATGGAAACTGGTGTATCTATTTAGAACCGATACGCAAGAGACCTTCTTTTGATCAGAAATCATGTAACTAGTCCACATTAGGGTATTAAGGCAAATAACTCATTTCCTCGCTAACTCCAAAATTATCCAAAATGTACTTTTTATGTCCCATTTTGTGCAGACACTCCTCTAACACATTTATTTCGTTTTGTGTTTTTAAACAATTAGATCACTGATGTTCCTGAAGAACATCTAAGTCTACGTGACTTACTTCAGAAGTAGTTTATTTATGTAGGCATGATTTATTAAAATGTAGATTATACTTTACAAGTGATTCACTTCATATTAACAAGTGATTCACTTTTAGACAAGTCACTGTAGCTAATTAAAATTGAAAAAATCTAGATATAACAAAAATACTTACCATAATAACTTTTTACTGAGGAAATATCTTTTCTTCTCCATTTTATAACTTCAGTGTAAATTTTTACTACTAATAAAGATATACTTGTCCGTGTTCATTTTATTGAGTAGCGACAACTTAACGATTATCTCTTAAATAAGATGGATTTATTGTGTCTCAGAATATCTAACGATTAACGCCACTATAAGTGTTTATGTGTCACGTCACTCCACGATTGTTGGATACCATGGTGAGGTAAGGTCCAATTTCTTGTTTCTGCACATGATTTCTGAAACAAAGAGGAACTTCATTAAGTAGGTATTAAACTCCATTAAATAAAGGAAAAAGAAGATGTCGTTCCCCTCTGGAAGTAGAAAAAAAACCGGCCAAGAGCATGTCGGGCCATGCTCAGTATTATAGGGTTCCTTAAGTAGGTGTAATTACAAACGAATCAAATCGAATATTAATCATGGCTATTTTAGTTTTTGCAATAATCGGCAGCATTCGCGACTCAGAGCGTGTTGTTAGTAGCGCCATCTAGCGATAAATTCAAGAAGCCAAATTTAAGACGTTTGTCATTTCAAAGTTACTTTTTGTGATTTTTTCAAATAGAAAGTAGCTAAAGGAGCATTATTTGCTATGATAATTTTTCTCTAAGGTCAATGACCTTTGAACTAGGACGTTTTAAGTATTTTTCAGTTTTCTCTCTATAACTCAAAAAATTATAATCACATTATACTCGAAATAATTTTAAAAGAGAGTTTTCACAAAGGTCTATCAATATGGAAGATTATAAGTTTCTACATTGCATAGTTTAGAAATGGCAGGGGGGGGGACACATTGCAAGCCACTTTGGCGGGCTATATTTTGCAGATGGTACACCTGATAAAAAAGTGGTGTATCAAACATTACCTTCATTTTTAACCGACGAAAAAAAGGAGGAGGTTCTCAATTCGACGCGTATATTTTTTTTTTTTTTTTTTTTTTTTTTTTTTTATGTATGACCACGCATAACTTTTTACAGAGTGGTCCGATTTTGATGATTCTTTTTTTAATGGATAGGGTATATCTCGAAGTTGGTCCCATTTAAATTTCAAAATCAAAATCCACCCCTAAGGGTAGTAAAACAGGGGATGAGTGTTTGTTCACCCACTGAATTCTTACCTGTTAACCGATTCTGTTGAAACTTGACACACATAAATATAGTTCTAGACACTACGACATAATGGAGACCTGGAGTTAGATTGTTGGTAGATTTTAACCACAAAAAAAAGAAAAATAAAACTTTTTAACAAAAAATTGAACCGACGAAAACAGAAACTGAAAAGCGAAAAATAACTAATTATGAGTCGGCGCCAAACAACCAATCAACGAAGATCAATAAATTACTTTAAATAAATAATAAAAACAACGTCACATCAAATACAACGTGAAATTTTCAACGATAAACAATAACTTTCCAAAAATGCGTTCTCCGCTCGGCCACTTGCAACTTGCACGCACTTTGCTTGTTAAAAGTTCGTTTGGCGCCGACTCATAATTAGTTATTTTTCGCTTTTCAGTTTCTGTTTTAGTAGACCTATTCAATGATATCCCACACGAGGGCGTGCAGCGAAAAAAATTGTTTTTTCTCCATTTCACATGTATGGACACCACCCCTAAAATACGGAAAAACGATTCTTTTATTCTTTTAAAATTGAGATCTATATGTCGACTATTTTTTCACAAAATTTCATTTACTTATGTTTATAACTGTAGAAGTTATTAAGCTGTAAAGGATTAGGACAGACGGACAGACGGACAGACGGAGAGACGGACAGACGGACGGACATGACGAAACTATAAGGGTTCCTTGTAGGACTTCGGAACCCTAAAAACGAGAGGCGGATTACAGAGAAACATGGAAAATACTTCACCGACAAGAGCATAGCTCTTAAATTAATGATAATGAGGTATAAACTTTACAAGACCATGATTAGATCCACTGTCTTGTATGAATCAGAATTCTGGGCTACGAAACGGATGAATGAAAGGCAATCACACGCAGCTGAGAGAGGAATCTGTGATGTAACGAAAATGGATATGCTATGAAATGAATATGTGCGAGGAAGTTTGAAAGTAGTGCCAGTGACGGAAAAGTTGGGATACAGTAGATTGTCAAGGTATGGACATGTGAATGTGATGCGGAGGAATGAGGACCGTATTGTTACAAGTTTTTTTAAAATATATATATCAATGTGGATGACTGTAAGAAAAGAGGCAGACCAAAGAAAAGATGGGTGGATCGTGTTAAAGATTATATGGATAAAAAGAAAGTGAATACAGAGATGACGGCTGATAGAGATGTACCGCTAGATGCGCCGACTGTAAATAAATTAAGATAATGGCAGGAGGATGATAATGAGGTACAAACTTAACATTACAAAACATCGATTTGATAAACCACAAGTCCTAGCAAAGGAACACCTAGAATTCCCCGTATTGAAATTAAAAAAACATCCTAATTTTAATAGAAAAGATGGAACAATACAACCTGTTTGGAACCTAGTTCTAAAAATAATCAAGTCCCAAACAGCACGCTACACTGTAAAAGATAATGAAATTTTGAGTGATTACTGCGTGCATCGAAACGAATTTAATTAATTAAAGTACGGAAGATAAAAATAATTTTTAGAAATAACTGTAAAGACGCTTGTCATCTTAGTCTTCCTGTGACCACGGACGCTGCAAAGCTTTTGAAACGTCAGGAAAACCAAAGTTAAATAATATACGCGATGTAATCCGGTTAAACTTGTTTTATTATAATTACAAAGCAGTTGAACTAGACTGAATACATAACCAGCTCGTTAATTTATGGACCAAAATGAAAATTACAATATATTATGTATGTTGATTTAGTGCCAAAAACGAAAATCACAATTTCTGTACCCGATAGGTGGTGCTGTGGGCGAAGCAGCTGCCATCAGCTAGAAAGTTATAACCTAATACAATTTAAAATTACTTTTCTAAGTCTCTCATTCTCTAATTAGGACGACTCGTACCAAAATTAATCTCTGATTTTCACGATATTAAGGCTAGGAAGCGGATGCAGGTACTAAGATAAGGGGCAAACAACGTATCTCTGTGAAACACTGACTCACAGTAGGAGACTGGGCTACGGGAATGCGGCCAAACCATTTCTGTGCTCATTAAAATTGGACTAGGACTTCATACTTCATTAACTCAGCCTATCGCAGTCCACTGATTCATAGGCCTCTCCCAAATTGCGCCACAACACTCGGCACTGACACTTCATAGGTACCAAGTAAAAACTCAAATAAAGCTTTTTTCTTTAAACCTAAAAAAATATTATTTTATTATTTTTAACGCATATACGCATATGCGATGAGAAATAGAAAGATTTAAATTGTGGAAAGAAAAAAATATTGAAAAAAAATATTAGTAAGGCAAGCATATCTCTAGGACTTTGAATTAACTGCAAAGTTAGTCGAGTCGATTAAGAAACACTGTTTCTTAATAAGATATCGCTGACGTCACTCACAGACGTACCAAAAGCAGGGACTGAATTACCGGGAAAATTGGATACCTATATTTAATGATATGACATCATATCTACACATTTGGATATCAAAACCATTTCGGTATACTGCATTTTCGGTAACAATGGTTATGGTTAACAATAATTTATTTCGGTTAAATATCGGTACCGTTAGAGATAATACCGCGATGTGATGGCGGCAAAATGAAGCTACCCAATCGATTCCTTGCTTTCCTTGCTTTACGGTACCGAAATAAGGTTTAGGTTAAATAATGGAATGACTGGAAAAGGTTGTGATTACGGTATCGTTAATTTTCACCGGTTAAATACCCTTATTTCTCTACCGTTTTCAGTCCCTGACCAAAAGTGGAGATTAATTTCGATACCACGAGCAGTGTTCACGGTAGCTTAGTGGCTGAAGCTCCCAGGCTACCTCTATACCATATTTCATTACAATCGTTTCAGAGGTTTAGTCGGGAAAAGGTAACAAACAGACAGACAGAGTTACTTTGGCATTTATAATATTAGTGTGGATACTCGTATGTAGAAAGGAGGTTAGCGTTATGAAAACAATTTTTAAATTTGTCTATCGTAAACTATTGTTCAAACAAGATTAGTGACGTAGGCATTGTTGCGGAGGCGGATAGTAAAGCTTTTCATGACATATTAGGTGCTTTGAAAAACCAGTAGGCTGAAATTTATGGCACATAAAATATGCATGATTTTCAGACTCATATTATATTCATAAATTAAAACAATTCCAAGGTAACGTGAGCTATAAGATCGGAATGTAACACACAACATTATAATAACTTTATCACAATAAAATTGATAGTTATTATTCCAATATGCGACATCTTTTGAAAGGTTGTACGTAGTAAGTAAGTATCTATTTTCTAATAAACATATCCACATCATAGAAATTATCCAAACAGCACATTTCTGTGCCCGCCCGGGACCACATTATCTCCTTGGGAACAGCGAGTCAATAATAAAGGCAAATATTGTGATACCGCGTGTTACCAAGTATTACGACATAACTGCACTGTGTCACTGTGTTACCGTACAACCTGTTATCAATAACACGTGTACGGAACAAACAGAGACATACAAAGTAGTTAACGTGAGAATTAAGTTTAGGAAAACTTTAATTTGTTATGAAATTACAAAAAAAAATGCCAAATTAAAGTTTTATAGGTTCTTTTTTGGTTCCGTGTGGTGCCGGACATAAAGAATTGCACCACCCTATATCTTCTCATATCTGCCAGGTGGACCGATGACCTAAAGAACGTGGCTGGGGGGGACTGGATGCGGAAGGCAGAGGACCGAGCGTTGTGGCGCACCTTGGGAGAGGCCATGTCCAGCAGTGGACTGCGATAGGCTGAGTTGATGATATCTTCTCATGAGTGTCGTAAAAGGCGACTAAGGGATTCACCAGAGGATGGGCAGCAGCATTCTCTTAGTATTTAACCAACCAACGCGATCGCCAACCCACCTGCCAAGCGTGGCGATTATGACCACTTGGGGAGGCCTACGTCCAGCAGTGGACGCCTTTCGGCTAAAATAATGATGATGTAGATGAGGTTCTTTTAAGCTATTGCATAGCTTCTATCGCGGGCCTTGAGCGTGGAGACCGAATCCAGAAATTCCGTAACGAAAATAACCTCACCCCCCCCCCCCCCCCCACTCCAACCGGCACAGCGGTGATACTTTTTAGTTTTGCCATCTATTGATGAATAGCAGAACTTTTAATGACTTTTTGAAATATCACGCTTGTCTCTTTAGTTCTGCAAATCGCCTCTAGGTGGCATTGGTTGTATTGGCGTTACTGCGCTTAAGCTATTGCATAGCTTCTATCGCGGGCCTTGAGCGTGGAGACCGAATCCAGAAATTCCGTAACGAAAATAACCTAACACCCCCCACTCCGACCGGCACAGCGGTGATACTTTTTAGTTTTGCCATCTATCGATGAATAGCGGAACTTTTAATGACTTTTTGAAATATCAAGCTTGTCTCTTTAGTTCTGCAAATCGCCTCTAGGTGGCATTGGTTGTATCGGCGTTACTGCGCATGCGTAATCCCCCTCTTCGCCCCGCAATCTGGTGACTCATGCCTGCTTAGAGTTTTGGCGTTAGGGCACCTCCTCTTTGTATTTACATAAAAAATGCTATGCAATAGTTTTACCGCGCCAGTCTCCGAGTGCCACACGTCTTTTTATTTTTTACAAACAAAAGCAGCTATAACGTAAAATAACTTCACAAGTATGCTTGTACAATTAGAAAAATATAAACATTTACACTCGTAGTTAACACACAGTAATGAATT
This sequence comes from Asteroscopus sphinx, assembly GCA_949699075.1. NCBI lineage: Eukaryota > Metazoa > Arthropoda > Insecta > Lepidoptera > Noctuidae > Asteroscopus > Asteroscopus sphinx. Next base: position 14,807,267 of record OX453017.1, read on the forward strand.
GTTTAGTTAGGTGTAAAAATTATCACTATCAAGATGTTTCACGTGTAGAAAGTTTCAAGACGTGCATTGCCCCGTATCTAGACTACTGAAAACAGTATCTTAGTATTTCCTCACTGCTAATTTGTTAGTACTGACAGTAACAAATAGTAAAACTATTTATTTTAAGAACTCCAGTTCAGTTTTCACGAAAGCTTTTTACTTGGCCTGATATAAGGTACCTTCACTACGCCTTATCACTGCGCCGGCGCTGCGTTGCTAAGGTAAATAACGAAAACACTGAATTGGGTCATAACTCATAACATAACGCAAGTACGTAACCAATTCTGAACATATTCACACTTTTCACCTATAACGGGAAATTAAAAGCTTTAGGGACTTCTAAAAATATTTACTTGTTACTTAAGACATTTGAGATTCCTACATAATTTTATTACACAGTAAATATGAGCACGGTCGTTATTTAAATTAAGATACAATCCTTTTACGAGTACATTAATATTAAACAGTAATAAAAAGCTAGTAAATATTTATATGTAAACTTACCTATTCTAACAGTGATTGCCAATTTTATAACGCCTACCGTCAACGGTAAAGATCAAACAGTCCACTTTCCAAAAATATTTTAACCGCTAACGTATTTAATTACGATTTTTTTTAAAGGTTATGCGTTTTTAATTATTATTGTTGTCAAAGTTAAAAAAGCCGCGTGCTTAAGGGCGCGATCCCGCAGTGAGCATAAGCGTCACCCGATGTACGCGCGTGCGAGTTGCTTTTAGCAGACTGGGACATTGAACGCATCCGTAACTTCCAAAGTGGAATGGATGCAGAGTAGGTACAAGGAATATACAAGGAAACCATTCCTGGCCCTTGCCAACGTATAACAATTTATTAACAAGCGGGAATTAATTTACGCAGTGATCAAGAATAACCCATTTTTATGATGCCATTGGAATGCGTCCATACGAAACGCGAATAATATGGTAATTTATAGCGATAAAATTTCCTTTTATTATTATAAATAGACCCATACAGAGGTATGTGACGCATTATTTGCTCTGGAATAATAGACAAAAATTTGATTGGTAATAAAAACCAGTTCGTGAACCGAATCGAGAATCGATCTTTAGTTATTCGCATTGCAATAATGTCGTTTATCATTCAATTGCTAAGCGGGCATTAATGTCGGTTTCAATCGAGTATTGTTGTTTTGTGTATGTGCCTAGGCCGAGGCGAATTTTTGCGGTTACTAACCGAACCAATATGTATAGGAAGTTACTGTTACACCCGTAGTTTATTATACCACGCAGGCGCACGATTTCGTACATGATGTAACCAAGGGAATTATCCTAGCTATTCTCAAGTTTAACAAAATATAATATAACTTACTCTAGAGCACTTTAAATTTTGTTTATAACATCCTACTTCCTACTATCCTCCTAATATTATAAATGTGAAAGTATGGATGTTTTTTTATTTCTTTGTCCTTCAATCACGCTGAAAAATCTAAACGGATGTAGATTAGATTTGACAAACAGATACACCATAAACTCGGATTAAAATGAATTTTGTTTTGTGTTATATCCAAATATTTTCTAGTGTTAGAAACACTTCAAGGACTGCATCCTACTAATATTATAAATGTGAAAGTTTGTGAAGACGTTTGGATATTTGTTACTCATTCACGCTAAAAAGTCCGAACGGATTTGTATGAAATTTTTGAAACAGATTAACATATAGACTTTTTGATCACGGGAAGATAAACATTTCCTTAAGGCCTTTTTGTGTTAAACTGAATTATAGGCGAGCATAGGCTAGTTCACAATAAGTTATAAGATATTCTGTGGAATTTTAAAATGGGCATGTAATGTATTAAATAGCAATAAAAGGTAACCAATCCGTATTTTATGCATTCCTAATCAAAATAACATAACATACACACAAAGGAAATTCAGTTGCCTAGCTAATGCGCCCGCCTCGACTCTGTATCGCATCCACCTGCACTGATTTCATCAACTGCATTCTAGCCTTTAAGGCCAAGTTCAAATGAAATAGCCATGTTCATTACAATACTGATCAAAGAATATTACAGTACCGAATAATTCAGAGATAAGACCTGTAAAAAGAAATCACACTCTTCACTGTTAATTAAGAAATACATGCTGCGCCTACCCCAAATAAATTGGGATAAGGGCAGGAGGATTATGAGGACTGTTATTTGAATAAGTTCGCTTCATTACTTTGAAGTAAGTTTTTATTGTACTTGCTTATTTCTTATTTATTTTTATTTGGTTGCAAAAATATAGGAAGACATCTCAGAAGCTTTTGATAAACCAAACAATTTTGATTAAAAAAGCCTATTTTTAATTCGACGCATAAATACACTCGGGAACAATGAATCCTGGTCACCAACAAAAACCTTAATATTTCAGAAACTATCAATGATAGCCTATTCAAATAAAATGTATAGACATTAGCAACAATAGACTATTTATTATTTTATAGACCTATTTATTATTAACTTTTTATTTGAATAGCTTATTCATTCTTAGTTTCCCAGATATTAAGGTTTATGTTCGCGACCCGCATTAATTGCTCATCGAGTGTAATTTAATCAATTAAATTAAATATTATATTTTAATGTCTTTAAATTTAATACATTGAACGTTGCAGTGGGTTTTAATTTGACTGTTTCCCCTTAACAAATTCCATTGATACCAAATTAAATCGTTCAGAACGCCATAAAATTTCCGAATCGCTGCGATTCGTTCGTTAACAAGAGGCTATGGGGTCTCGCTAGCTAGGTGGTCTACTAACACCCATACATTTCATTACCACACAATTTCGACGTTAAGGCTAGGCTCCCGAAATAAGGTGACTTTTTGAAAACATATGCCGAGTCGAACACATGCTTGATGAATGTCAAATTTAGATTCATGTTTTTTTGAACTTCTATCCATCGTTTGACTAGACAATTACATAATTAGTTGATTTTTGTTCGATACTTTTATTTTTTGAAAATTGTGCGTTTTAAGAGATTTTTCGAATATTTCTCCTTTATTATTTAACTTAGCTATATAAAATATATGCAAATAGGAAGATAATAAAGTTTATTAAATACTAGCTAGAGGAAATTTGTATAGATTGTTTAGTATTCTTGTAATAAAAAGAAAACTGTTTTGAGATTTACGACATTTACTTCCGTGGTAAAACACGCGAGAATGATTTTCTCGAAAATGAGTTCTATTGCAACTCGCATAAAATTGACGAGAGTGGCCCGCATTTGCGGTGTGTAAGGGGAGTGCGAGGGTGGGAATTACGTTTTGGGAGCGCGTGACTCTGATAACTTTTATTGTCCTTCTATTTCACTTTGTTCCATTACTAACGAATAAATAGTCCTCAAAATATGGGCACATACACTCTCAGTTAATGTTGACAATACTTATTAATGTAGATAGTCTCTTTTGTACTGCTACGATAAAATTTGATCTGGAATGTGTAACTACTACCCTTATGTACGGACAAACGACGAATACCGTTGAAAATTTGTTTATTTGTCAATAGAGAATAAGATATGAGATAAGAGATGTGAGATTTAAGATATATAGATATGAATTAAAAAATTACTAGTCATGACTGAATAATTTTAAAAGATATTTATGTTACTCAACTATTAATACTTAAATAAATTATTTGATATGATTTTGAAGTTTTATAAATTTCGCGAATTTCACTCATATTGAACTATGTTTACGGGACTTGTCGCGCACAATAAAATCAAAACATAACGAACATTTTGACTAAGCTCGACGTTTCGGCCAAGTTGCATTGGCCGTGGTCACGAGCAGACTGAAGTATGCGGATGTCATCGTCTTGAGAGGCGGGTGTTTTCTCGAACTACCCGCGGTTGGTTTTTCGTAACGTCGCTGTCCGTAACAAGATATGCTGAATCACGACACACAATGCTGACAGTTTCGGCGGACATACATGTAGACATACCACGACGCGAACACTTCTCGATTACCGGATTCCAAGAGGAGGTCAACCTATATCCATCTTCCCGATTGAATTTTTTTCATTTCTTTATCTCAATCGCTTCTCGTACAATTCTGGGATAGGAATGACGATCAGTGGAGAGGATTTTCGGGTCGTGTAGCTCAATCCAATGGTTTGGTTGGAATCGAGCAAATGTTGATATGTTTTGTAACCTATTTTACAGGTTTTAAAATAGTTATTTATTTGTTAAACTTGGACTAGATTACATGGAAGGATTTTAGCACAGGCTTCCAATTTAAGTACTTATTTAATCTAGTTAAAGGGTAGAGTACTGTTCTCTTATATAGGCAACAAAGTAACCTGTGTTTAGGAGAGACAGTTCCGATCCCCTATCGATATGGAAGGGTTATAGTATGTTATACTATACATTCCGAGTTTATAAATAATAATAAAAAGAAAAATAAAAACAAGCAAACAAAAAGTAAGTACAATCATTTCTAAAATTGATAGGCAATGTGTGTTAGTGTGAGTGTGGAGGTATGAGGGGGTGGGTCGTGTGTGTGTATGTGCGTTAAATGAGTAAGTGTGCAAATTTGTGTAGTGCGTTTGAGTTTTTGCTAGGAGTTACTTAAGCGTGTGTGTGGGGTCTGTGTGTGTGTTCACTTATTCAGGTACTCTTCAAATTCGTCATAGTTAAGGGATTGAAGGTATGAGCGGACAATCTTTTTACAGTTAAAGTATGTTGAACTATAGATTGGAAATTTTGCATACATTTTATTGTATAGCGAAGGGCCAAGATAGAATGAGAATTTCTTTATAAAAGATGTGTGAGCAGGAGGAATTGTACAGATTAGGTCCTTACGGCGTTTTGTGATTTGTCGGAATGGTGTTTTTTGGTGTTGTAGAAGGACTTTAAAATGGTAATGAATAGGGTCACAGTGGGTATAGTAAATAAAAGGCACATTAAAACTCTCACTAACTCAAGACTTCTGTAGTTAGGGTTAAGGTTAGTCACTTCTCAAGTCCATTGCATTATACCGATTTTATAGTAAATATTGTGACCAAAACAAGAGAAAGCGACCTTGCATGACCAAAGTTCATGCTCTTCTAAGATTATTTGTATTTTTATTTAATTTCAAGTACGCACTGATGATTCAAGTTATGATTATGACAGTTCAAATATTTTGAGTGCCGTCTTATAAAAGTTAACTTACTAACATAACAATTTACGTACATAATTATCATACAGGAAAACACTTTGTAAGTAAACATAAGTATTTACAAATTAAAAAATTAATGAAGACTTTCCTGCAACATAAAGAATAAACTCATGTCCATTTTAATATCAATTAAGAATTTCACAACGCATTCTTATTCATACAAAAGTTATCACGACATCGATTATGGTTTATAACTGTTTATACAAATACAAGTCAAATCATGCGCATGAGTGGATGCAATGCAAGTTAGTGCCCAATTATCACCTGTTAGCGAGCTTCCACTAAGGGCGCTAACCTTTGACCTCATACAGGGTCTTGAGTCTTGATACACTAACCTACTTGAAGCTTCACAGTTCGGTTTATTGTTATATTTATTGCCTCTGTGTTAGTTTTATGCTTTCTTTCATTTGACATTTGGAGCGTAGCCTACTTAAAGGGCTGTTAAAAGTAAGATGCCAATACTAACATTATTGACAGTGGAATGTAAATCGAATGAAGCCTACAATTGACGTATGTTAAGTATATTGCACAATTTAATATTTACAGCCATTTAAGTTAACAAAAAAATATTAAATCGTTGTAAGTTAGATGTAATAACAGTATAAATACATATATAGATAGAATACTCTGTTTTTTACTCCATTAACAAATCATAGGAATTTAATGTCAAATTAGACCTACTACCTACATTAATGACGGTTTTATCATTAACAACGATATTTTTCAGACAAATTCAAATTCTTTATTGGAATAAACTGATTTAAATGTTTTGTGTAGGTACGTTAACAGCTGCATTAGTTCAAAGAACTGTATCGGAGTCATTAGCGCCCACCTCAACGAGGGGTAACATTAACCTATGGATAGACAAAATGTAAATAATAAATAAAAAATAAATAAATATATTTGGGACATTTTTACACAGCACCATTTAGTCCCAAACTAAGCAAAGCTGTGCTATGGGTACTAGACATCGGATATAATACTTATATACTTTTTTTGTAAATACTTACTTATAATACATAAGAAACACCCAGACAAACACAAACACTTATGTTCATCACACAAATATTTGTGTCCTGTGGGAATCGAACCCACGACTTCGTGATCAGCAGTCCCACACTCGAACCACTACACCAAAGACGTCGTCTAAAAATAAAAAAAGAAGATCGTCGTCTAAAGATTCATTGTGTGATGAACATAAGTGTTTGTATTAGTCTGGGTGTTGCTTATGTATTATAAGTATGTATTTACAAAAAAAAAAGTATATAAGTATTATATCCATTGTCTAGTACCCATAGCACAAGCTCTGCTTAGTTTGGGACTAGATAATAAAAAAATAAAAATGTCCCAATAGATATTTATTTTATTTATTTATTTATTTGTTTAGGACTAAAACCCTTGTTATCTTATATGAACATACGAATAAAATTACACGTAGGTACATAAAGGTAGTTTTTATAATACATGATACTTCACTATTCTGACGTAAACGAAGTGGCTACTTGAGTGATCCGCAAGCTCACGTTAGGGCCAGAAACCGCATATCAGCTACAAGTGGGTAAAGCTACTGACACACGTTCGTTTTCCTAGTGGTAAGAGTTAAACCACAATGTGTGTCGTAAACTTGTGCAGTAATTTAGTATTTCTTATATTTTTGTGTGACTTTTGTTGTTGTTGCAGACTTTCCGAAATGTTTGGTAAATTTAGGACAAGCAATGTTTTTGCAATGTATTTTTTTTCTCTTTTGAGTGAATATTGAAAAGTTTATTTTAAATACATAAATTCTTTAAGCTAGTCTATAAAAGCTTCTAAAGTATCCCAGCCAGATTAAGTTTGCCTCTACGTACATATATTTATAGAGATTCGTTACGCATCTTTATAAAAAATAAAAAATACACCTATCTTGAACTCGATAAACTCTGAAGTACAGAACCGATTTTAATAATTCTTTCATCTTTACAAAGCCACTTTATCCAGAAGTAACATAGGCTATATTTTATTTCACTACGCGGGTGAAGCCGCGGCAAAGTCTAGTCTAAATAAATAGGCAAAGAAAAAATGATTTAACACCATTGTCTCCTCTGTTTGTCAATAGTTTGTTTTTGTTTTTGGTTTTTGTTTTGTGTTTGTTCAGGTTGAGTTTTTTTTTTAAAATTTAGTGGATTTTTCAGCTTTTAGCGAACTTTAGTGTTATCAGTAAAAAAACGGAAATAGTTTTTTTTTCGGCATAATTCAGTCATAACTTTTTTATTAATTTCGGTCGAATTTGGACCATTGGGGGACCTCTCATTTAAATAAATATGTTTTACAGAATTTTATCATACGCATTAATTTATTATGCGCATTGATTATGTAAAATACAAAAAAATACTTTTAAATATAAGTCTGCTCCACCATTGTGACGTAATCCTTAACCCGGCAAATACGAGTGAGCCATACAAAAAGCTGGCACTCAAGCGCTAGACCCAATCTATCGCCATTAATCGAGAATGTATTCCGTCCACCACTGCACTGTTTACTTAAAATAACCTGTAGCGACGCTGAGCAAATACTAAGTTTTTCTATATTCGCCTAACACCGGCACACGCTGGACCATCTAAATAGCTTGCAGGCAACTCATAAGGAAAGTAAACAGGAACAGATGAAGATTATTATGAGGAATTATGGGTTTTATTATAAAGATGATGCGGATATGTAAACCTGAGATTTTACTATTTTGCTTAATGTAAGTATGTATAATAATGTTTTTGATAGTAAGAATTAATGAATTCCTGCCTATCCTTAAGAAAGCGTCATGTAGTTTTTGGTCTACGTGACTAAAAGAATAGGTACAAATTGATACTAATTGTTATTTATTTGGTATTTATATAAGTTGACCAATTCTAAATTCCATATGTAACCGACATTTAATTTTTCATTTAACACCACGTGATGCCAATCAATAAATAGTTCATGAATAGTTTTATGACACGTTCGCTTCAGGCTCAAGGACAAAAACAAAAGGAAATAATTGAAGTGGCCGATAAATAGATAGACACAAGCTACTTGATGGAGGCGAGGGGTCAACAGGCGACAACGATCGGCAACTATTGGACATAATGATATAACAGCTGAACACCCGTGATTTCAGCGGGGTCAATGACACCCCACACACATAGCCGAGATGTTCCATTCATTTAGAATACAGATATTCAGTGTACAAATTCAGTATTTGGCAAGCCAGACTGCAAGTTTAACCAGTTCATCGTTCGCTTCAATACAGACTATGAAGCATTCTGGTTCATAAAATAAATTACAATTATTATCGTGTCTGAACGTTGTTAAGACACGCTATATTGTTACGTCTGCTAAAATATTAGGTTCAGTTTCGAGCATAGTTTTTTATTGAATAAAATTATGTCTAGAATAGAAATTTAATATTTTTTTGTATGATATAATACTTTACTTCACATTAATTATGTAACAAAAATACATACCAATTAAAACAATATCCTTGAAATTAACTGATAAACTTTTTTATAATGATATCCCGCTGAAATATTTTTATTTAGATTTTTCGGTTCTAATTTTAAATCAGGTACGTGTTTTCTAATTTCAAAATCGAAGAAAAAGAAAATGCGTTCAGCCTAATAAGAAGCTGTTTGTTTTACAATAAACCTTCTGCCTAAGCAATATGGTGTTTGTCAATTTTTCTAAATGTATGTAAAACGATGGCGATACATCCAATTAAAGCATTCATTAACAAATAATTACTAAAATATGCTTTTAAAATTAAATAATCAAGATTTTTATTTCTCGTTTTAAATTTCGCACCAAAAAGCTAAGTCACGTGACATTATCGTCAACCTACGTCACTGTTCTTGTTCCGGTCAGTGTTGCCGGTGTAAATTCCCTTAAAATTACGTCATGCTTACCAAAAAGGTACGAATTAGAGGAATAGTAAAAAATCTGAGAAAAAACTTAAGATTCCAGTTTACGAATCAATGTAGTTAGAAGGCGATTACGAGAGTTATTTTTATTTTGATATTGCTTTTATTTTTCGTTTAATTTTTATATTTCCTTCGAGATGGTTGCAGCGGTGCGAGCGCTGAAAACGGAACGTAGTTTTATTTCTGGCATGAGACATGACTGAAAAGTTTTTTATTTTGTGTTTGAACCACGCACCTACAAAACATAAGCTTGTAAATTACGTTCATAATTACGTAAAATGCTCATAAATTTAGTTGTTAGTAAGTTATAAAGTATTATAACCTGGCTCAATAAAATAAAAAATAAACTGGCTGACATGAATATGTTATTATTATAAAAACTCGTATTCTTTATTTTTACAATCATGGCAACATTTAGCTCGCCCTATGTCGTACAAGATTCTAACGGCACTCTAAATGGCGGCCAAGTCTCAAGACGTTTTGTGTCACGTTATCAACATATTTAGAATCAATTTAAATTTAAAAAACTTAGTAAAAGTTATTCTTCAACCTAAAATCTACGTTGTGTGCAATTTTCATATTTTTTGGCAATACCAGTCAAACACCCTATTTCTTTTTAATTTTACCTATTTGTGCCAAGCTCAGATTAATAACTAAAGTATGTGCCAAGTAAACGCGAACTTTATAGACCCGTTTTTAGAGATTGCTAGCTTAAAGCTTCCGGATCTAACGACTCAATGAAATGATCGACGACAACGATACGACGACGACGACGACACACGACGTCTGTGGTCTAGTGGTTCGAGTGTCGGACTGCTGATCACAAGGTCGTGGGTTCGATTCCCACAGAACACAAATATTTGTGTGATGAACATAAGTGTTTGTGTTGGTCTGGGTGTTCTTATGTATTATATGTATGTATTTACAAAAAAAAAAGTATATAAGTATTATATCAATTGTCTAGTAGTTCTAGTACCCATAGTACAAGCTCTGCTTAGTTTGGGACTAGATGGTGTTGTGTAAAAATGTCCCAAATGTATTTATTTATTTATTTATCTTTTTGCACCACTTTTAATCTTCTGCTTTTTTTAAAACTTATTTTTAAAGTAACAGATTATGAAGCATGAAGAAGCTAGCTTAGCGTTACAAGTAGCTGAAAAACCAGCTATAGAAGACTTGCCTCAGCTGAGCTGGTTGGCATATTTTTCTAGCTTGTCGGTCCATGTAGCTGGAGTGTAGGCGTCCCACGCTACGCTGGTGAAATACTGATGAATTCATAATAAAATTTATAACATGTATATTGTTTATGAAACATTTTTATTGCCTGCCTGCTTCATTTTATTTTGGGTTTCAGCCATATTTTTTGCAAAAAATAATCATTCACGCTTATGAACGGTATGTTGTATTTGTAGATATCATCATTTCCTCTACCCACCATCCTACAGAGCATCCAGTATATCATGGAAAGTGGTGAAATAAATACGTGTGAATTTTGGGTAAACGTAAGTCTCAGACCAAAAGAATAAGATAGACGGAGCGCGTAGAACTAGCGAATGAAGCTAGAAAAAACCGCCAAGTGTGAGTCGGACTCACGTAATAAGGGTTCCGTACCACCCATCGACCTGATACCGCATAGAAATTGATGTAATTTACGAGAGTTCATAAAAAGACATCAACGCACCGTGCGCGAAATATGAATTTTTGCATCTCTTTCTTACGCAGGTACCACCACATATTTCTATGTTTGCCCAACTTTTAGTATTTATTGCTAAACTACATAGTATGCACTATAATTAGACTAAGTTTGACGCTGGTATGTATTACCGTTTGAAGATAGAGCAGGAACAAAAACTTGGAAAAAAAATGCGTGTTTTTCGAGGTTTCTTGTACGGGTTCCCTTTGGTTTTAGACTTTTTTATTTTTAGTATTTATCATGATAGGAGTCATAGCAACATATATTCTGAGAAAATTTCAACTGGCTACCTATTACCGTTCAAAAGATACAACCCTGTGACAGACAGACGGATGGACGGACGGACAGCATAGTGAGAGTAATAGGGTCCCGTATGGCACCCTTTGAGTACGGAATCCTAAAAAGAAATACAAAATGGCAAAAGAGTACCTGCTATTCTGCCCACAGTGTTCGCGAGCTGCAATCTGGAGCGTACGTCTAATCCTTGAAAAATGTATATAAGTATTATATCCATTGTCTAATACCCATAGTACAAGCTCTGCTTAGTTTGGGACAGTGGGTTAGTGTTGTGTAAAAAATGTCCCAAAAGTATTTATTTATTTATTTAGGATAGTATTATTTTGACAACCTCTGTGGTCTAGTGGTTCGAGTGTCGGACTGCTGATCACGAGGTCGTGGGTTCGATTCCCACAGGACACAAATATTTATGTGTTGAACATGAGTGTTTGTGTTGGTCTGGGTGTTTCTTATGTATTATAAGTATGTAATTGTAAAAAAAAGGTATCTAAGTATTATATCCATTGTCTAGTACCCATAGTACAAGCTCTGCTTAGTTTGGGACTAGATGGTGATGAGTAAAATGTCCCAAAAATATTTATTATTATTATATTATCTGTGCTTAAACTTGAATAAGATTGATGCTCCCAGCCGCGGCTTGCAAACACTGTGAGCGGAATAGTAGGTACTCCTTTGCCATTTTGTGTTCCTTTTTCTGACTTCAGTCCCTAGTTCTACGCGCTCCGTCTATCTTATTATTTTGATCTGAGACGTAGGTGTTTTCCTTTTTCTGATCGTGATGTATTATTTGCACTTTTCATTTATTTGTGAACAACACCACCATGTACTACCAAGACACACGTTAGACTGTATGTACATACGTAAGGAATTTTTGTAATAGAAACACCATAAATTTCCTGACTCGATAAAAAGTAACGTGTGATGCAATGCTATTAAAATTGTTATGAACCCTACCATTCGAAGTCATTTTCTTAAGTGTTTGAACTACTCACAAAATGTCACGTTCACGTATTCCGTATACTTGCCTAATTATCTAAAAGAGAGTTAAATGTCGTTGATTTTATACCCAGCTATGCGATAATTTCGATCTGTTTGTATGAATTTCAGTCAACCAAACGCACCAACCTTAGCCTTAACCTTAGCCTTCTCTTCTTCTTCTTTTTTTATTTTCCTTTTCTTCTTCTTCTTTTTAGCCTTCTCGTACTGAGAAGAGGCCCGTACCCAGCAGTGGGACAGTAATGGGCTGGTTATGTATGTAAACGGACCAACATAAATAAAAAAACGAGCGAGGCCTACAATAGTCGCATATGATGTGTAATATCTGACATCCCACACCCATCGCTACAACTCATGGAATCATTAGAAATAAATTATTAATATCAAAGAAATTATCTGAGTATTTAATTTTTTTTTTTTTTTAAATCATAATTCAACTTCCAACACAATACCGACACTGGCCAGATGAGGTTTATTTTGTTAATCAATACAAGCTAGAAAGCGAGGAATATTACCAAATTAGAAATATTTAAATCAAAAAACAGAATATCAGCAGACAGGTCAATAACATCAGTGCAGCACGAGAACATGGGGGAGGCGGTACAGTGCGACACTAGTGCTTTGTGAATACCTTGGAACTAAAGCTGTTACAGGCCTGCATAGCTGATGGCTGACAGTACAAACCCCTCGGAAAATGGGTTGGTACCATCTGACGGCCAACTCTAGCACCATGCGGGCTATTGGTCAAAACAAATAGCGCCCGCTTTCCCTGCTTCCTGTAACACACTTCCGTCCCTTTTCACGAAATCACTCCCACAGATTACAGGAAAGCGAGAGGAAAGATGTTACACATCAAAAACAAACAAAAATGCCATAACTAAAACTCGTAGTAGGTGTTCCACCGTTGATATAACGAGATTGGGTCACATCGTGACCGCACTAACAATGTTCTGTTAGCTTAACAAAACCCCAATTTAGTATGGAAATTGAACAGTGTCAGTCATAAAAATACTGTATTCGCTCCCTTTAAACAAATTACTGTAACGGTCCATTGTATTTATGATACCTGTTAAAAAAATCCGTAAGGCCCATTGAACAATCCAATTAAGCTTTAAAATACATTTTAATTTTATTGTGACAATAAAAAGAGATTTTCGAACAAAATGCGTCTTTTGTGATGATCAAATTACTTCCTCAATAACTAAACGTATCAATGTTACTAGTTACATCCACACTAAAGAATCTTTCGTATTGAAACCCAGGTTGACAAGTCGGAATAAATAATATCCTACCTATCCACGATTTGCTCTGCTAGAGATATTTTTTTACAGAAATAAGCTCGATACATTTTATGTCCTATCTCAAGTAGGGCAAATCGTGGAAAGATAGGTTATTAATTTTGGTCGTAAGTGAGTCGATCAACTTTGTTTTGTCCTTAATATTTGGCTTAATTCAATGAAAAAAAAAATCTCGAAATGTTTACATAGTGTTTTCTTTCAACAATTTTATACACCTACCTAATTAATATACCTATCATTGACAATGACTATTGAACAATGGCATAGCAAAAATTGATTTCTAAATTATTTACAATAAGTGACTCAAGGGACATCGGTTTGTCAACTTGGCAACCACATTTAGATAAATCTATAAGGAGTTAATTTTAAGATAAACTCGAATTTAACCTTGGCAGGTACACAGGTAACTTTTTATATTGATTAAAACACGTGAAAAAAAAAGTTGATTGACCCGTACTGCTTTTTACTATAAGGGATACTCTTTTAATAAAGACATGACACATGTCCCATGTCCACTGACAGTATTATTTTATTAGACATTTTCTGTTATCGTAATGACTGCATGTATATTTTTATCTCAATCGTGTTCTATCGAAAAGTCGAGATATAAAAACACTGTTTGTACAAACAATTAGTCAGAAGAAATTTCAACAGGTCATCGTCAAAAAACATTTTCAACTTATTACAAAAATTCTATTACGATCGTAAAAAAATACCAGATTTTGTAACAACCAGATAATTTTCCTCTTAATACTTTTATATGAGTTTAATCAATATATTACGTAACGAACGGCAAGTTATCGTGAAAATAATTAAATTATTAGACGCATCCAAGTGGAATGCTGCCACAAGTACTATGGGTTAATGTCGGTGACGGCCAGACCTCGGAATCACTCAACTATCGTATCTGTACGTAAATAAATTTAATTTTACAGTGCGTCGCCGGTTAATCGACTGACAGGGTTACAGCCATTGAGTTTAGATCTACACAGAGCGGTTAAATCGAAAAGTAAATATGGAGTATTTTTAATCTGTCGAGTAGTACGTATTTCAGAATGAGAAATTGTAAGTGTCAAACTCGTACTACGCCCTTAGTTATTACGTGTGGCTTAATTACTGCTGCGCTTGCCGAGGTTAATCTTTGGATGAGTAACAGTTCTGTAATCTATTAGACTTGACTTGACTCAAGAGCAAGTTAAACTGTCGATCCCGACTCTCACGCGAATACTATGGGTACTAATCACAGTCGCAAATTAAATTAAATCAAATATTATTTTTCAGGTATCTAGGACCCATAATGTGTTAGTACAAACTTAACAACTTTTGTAAGTAACAACTCAATAAAATGAACTCAAATCTACATTTTGCCTGGATTCTCTCCACATGCATCGCTAAACAATTATTCTGACGTATGTGGTCTAGTGGTTCGAGAGTCGGACTGCTGATCATGAAGTCGTGGGTCCGATTCCCACAAGACACAAATATTTATGTGATGAACATAAGTGTTTGTGTCGGTATGGGTGTTTCTTATGTATTATAAAAATTATGTGTTTACAAAACAAAGTACAAGCTCTGCTTAGTTTGGTACTAGATGGTGCTGTGTAAAATGTCCCAAATATTTACTATTATTATATATTCAATTATTCATGCATAGAGAATCCAGACGGTCCTGCTATCATAGCCATGAAGCTGTTGGGGCGGCCAAAAAATGGCGGTCAAAACATTTGCGGAGTTCAGAATACACTTGGCAGAATAGTTTAAAAAACTAGGCGGATGAAAACGTGAGACAAGAAACCAATTTGACTTAAATTGGTTTTCTACCCAGGTTTCTGTCTCCAGTGCAAGATAAACGAATGCAACTTATCTATTACAGATAAAGTACAAGACGTTATATAGTAGAAGCCGGTACTCGTATAGTTTGTCGGGTCAGAAGACATTAGTTGTAACATATGTACGGTTAATAATGTACGGCTAATAGTGTAGTGATACTTTTAATTTTCAATATTTTTTTAACTTTAAGGTGGTATTAACAACTCTATCAATGTGCAGCGCGTCATAATTAACGTCATCAAAATATTGAGCGGCTGTACAGTGCATGACGTTAGGACAAGCCGGTTCTCACTCAATACTCGCACACACACTAGGGACTTAGGGACTAACATTTCATCATCGTCATCATATCAGCCGAAAGACGTCCACTGCTGGACATAAGCCTCCCCCAATGGGGGGATATGCCATAATCGCCACGCTTGGCAGGCGGGTTGGCGATCGCAGTTGGTTGGTTAAATACTCAGAGAACGCTGCTGCCCATCCTCTGGTGAATCCCTTAGTCGCCTTTTACAACACCCATGAAAAGATATAGGGTGGTGCAATTCTTTACGTCCGGTACCACACGGAACACACTAGCATTTAGGTAGTCTTTACGTGCTCTTTAGTATGCGATAGCTAGTAGTCCATGCTCCAGTGACATTTTCTTTGAATATTTTTGGTAATGACTACTATGTAGTAAGTTGCTTAATGCATGTTTTAGGAAAAGAATACTATGAATTAAATTGTTGGTTGCGTATTTTTAGAAAAGGCTTCTATGACCTAAGTTTTTTGTCGCATATTTTTGGAAAGGACTTTTTACTATGAATTATGTTTTATGCCAGCCATACCTTATGTCAGTCACAATTACCTACGAACATTCGTTCTTTTTGAAATGTAACAGTACGTTCAAAAAGTATCTGATAACGTTAATTTGAGAATAAGTCAAAAGTAGGAAAGAAAGTTAACTTCTTCTTTTGAACGAAAGTTTCGTTCGATTTAGTTCTTCGAACTGATCAAACACAACACTTTACTTAACTTAGTGGTGCTTAAAGAATGACTAGCAAATCTTTAATGCGACAGGTCTCTGATTGTGGAGTCAGTTTTGCAATTTTATCTGAATTACTGATGAGTACCTACATGATAAATGCCAAACAGTTACATACGTAAAAGTAAAATTCGACACCACGAGCAGAGTTCACGGTAGTTTAGTGGATAAAATACTGGTGTACCGAACCAGGGAGTCGTAGGTTCGAATCCTGCTCGTGAGCGAATTTTTCTTTCCACAATTTTTAAGTTCAGTTACATGAAATTTTCTTACATTAGTATTTGTGAGACAATTAACAAAGATTGTTTTCGCCACTCTGTGTGTGCAAATGATGAAGCTTGAATAAAATTATGAAACTATAATGGTGTCGATTCTCTTGTTCACGTATTAACTTATTTTAAACTAAGTATTGCTCTCTTTTACTAATTAGATACAAGAAAGGGATGGCAACAATTTTAGAGCTGTCAAATTAGTCCGAATTAAAATTTCCATATAATTTTAGTCGTGATCTCGGAACGTGCCCACTAAAATAAAAAAGAAATGGAACGCATAATTTAATTTGACGTTTCTAAAATGGTTCCATCCCTTTCTTGTATCTTCTATTAGTAAAATAGAACGATAGTTTAAAAAAGCATTAAAAATATATGCACAAAAATTCGCATGCCTACTAAAGGTGGATTTGTCGGACACCTAATTTGTAAAAACATGTATATTTAACATCTTCTGTACCATATCCTTCCGAATAAATATCTTTATCTTTAAATAAGTTTAGTTCGTGAACAAGAGAATCGACACCAATATCGCACTAAACTAAAGCTAATTTTAATCTATATTCCACCACAGACTCAGAATATCTGAAATCTTAATAATATAACATTGCCTAGGGGGACAGTAACTCTATCCTCGACTATGTAGCGAGCTGGCCGACGTCACAAGTTCATAGCGTGCCATTAGCAGAGCGGTGTCGGGTTCTCTTCCTGCCTGCACCGTGCGCCCGCGCCGTCCGTCTACAACACTGCATACCTATGTAGAAAAAGTTAAACCTTGCCAATAAGTCTGCGGTTTATTCTAATCTTCCGTGGGAATATAAAAAATATGGTATGTATCCGTATTTAGTGATATTGATGTTGATTATTTTGTTCACAATCTATTTTTAAACTATCGCTCTCTTTTACTAATATTACATACAAGAAAAGGATGGAAACAATTTTAATGTCGTCAAATTAGTCGGAATTAAATTTTCCATATAAGTTCAGTCGTGATCTCGGAACGTGCCAACTAAAATACAAAGAAATGTAACACGTAAACAATGATATTTAAAAGTATAGATATGTTACAAGCGCGCGCAATCTGAAGACTCGAAAACGTCTTAATTAGGACGTTTTGCTATTAGTCCGCGTCAAGCAAGACTCCGAGCGTGACCGGTGTAAGAAAAAAATCTAAAATGCCGTAGTGTGGGTACAAAAAGAAAGTAACTTAAAGTAACTAACTTACTTACTTTATACTAGGTTATGCATATGTGATATATATGCTGCCCCTTCGTACGGAACACCTTTTTTCAATCATTTTGTTAGGGTATAACATATCTATACTTATTTCACGTAAACTAATTTGACAGCACTAAAATTGTTGCTATCCCTTTTTTGTATCTAGTATCGCTCTCTTTTTACCCGACTGCGCCAGAAGGAGGGTTATATTTTTCGAGTGTATGTATGTTTGTATGTATGTATGTATGTATATTTATTTGGCACGCTCCGTAGCCTAAACGGCTTGATGGATTTTAGTTTGAGAGGTGTCGTTAGATTCGTCTTAACCGTGAGAGTGACACTGGGTATATTAAAATTACAAAAATCAAAATGGCCGCTTTTTGGCGCCATATTAAATGGCTTCAAAAATTTTTTTTCCTTCGAAACCTATCAAAATAAACAACAACATAACATAACATAACATAACATCACGCCTGTATTCCCGAAGGAGTAGGCAGAGGTGTATAGTACACCCACATTTTGCCAGTTATGTTATAGTCCCATGTAACAAAAAAAAAAAAAAAAAAAAAAATATAATAATAATAAAGGGTTTAATAAATGATTTACAAAAATATATACAACTTATATTGTAATTTTGATTAAATGTAATTTGGAATGAGAAATGCTAAAGAACAACGAAATATTTAACGTTAAAAATGAATCAGCGCGATAAAACATGACAAAACTAAAAAGTTTAAAATAAAAAAGTTAATTTCGAAAACCAAAAAACCCGACTGCGTGTAAAAATAACTGAAAAGATGTAAACAAGACTTGTGTAGGTAAGTCCATGTTAAAGTATCAAATCAACAGGCAGGCGGAGGCTACTTAGGCTATGAACTATGAACTACTTATGTAATTCATGACCAAAACATACGCAGCCTCAGACTGCGTGTTGATTTGATACTTTCACATGGACTTACCTACACAAGTCTTGTTTACATCTTTTCAGTTATTTTTACACGCAGTCGGGTTTTTTGGTTTTGTTAATTATACTAATAGTAGATAGTATCTAATAAGTATATATATGACATATGATATATGATGATGATATATGATAGTATTTTAAAATAAGTTTAGTTCCTGTACAAGAGAATCGACACCATTTTCGGTTTTAAATTTTGGTATATTCCGTGGGGCCCTTTGAATTCTTATTTAAAATTTTCATATACATACTAAATTTTTTTTTTTTAATTTTTTTTGCCGTGATTAAATCCTCATGGACGCTCTCCGCCCGGGGTAGGCGGAGCCAGTGTCGGACTCTTACCGACTAAAACCACCACGGTGTTCCTTCAACTACCTTAGTCGGGGGCGTGGGAACCCGTGAGTATTCACACAACCACCCCCGACAGGTCCCGGCCCGCCACAAGCAGGCGAGCCCCTTCTACCCGTGCGGCCTAACGTCGGCCGCACCCTCCTCGGTGGCGCACACGGAACACTGCACGCCACTTCACCTCATGGGCCTTTTACCAGCTGCGCCAACTACGCTGGCTGTGCCAGCTACGCCAGCTGCAGGTCGGGCAGCAGACTACCCCGAATCTGCTGCTCGCAGGCCCTACCTCTCGTAATTTTTTATAGAGGTTTTCTTCCTCGCGGTCCGGGCGGTGAAGCCAAGACCCTCGGTCCCAAGAGGCGTGAGAACACTACTCCACTGTGCGCTCTGTTGGCAACAGAGGGACACGTGGAGCAACTCCCCACTGGCCCAGAACGGGCCCCTCCCGCGCCAGAATATTCGCCACAGGCAATAAAATCCCCCGAAGGTTAATCCCTCGAAAGGATTCTATTACCCGTGCCCAGGATGCACCGGCCAAACAACTGCCGTTCCCTCCAGGCATGTCTAGAAGGACAAGCAGCCGTCAGGCACACGTGGAGGTTTTCTGTCCGGCACCCCATATACATACTACTAATGAAATGCTTAGGACTTCTTTGTATAACGAGATTTAGCGATGCAAGGACTTTAACTTCATCGAATTTTGATATTTTTATTGGTAAGAGTTATATAATTATAAAAAAGTACAGCCACATCACATACATTAAAATAATCACTACACATTATTAAATAGTATCTTGTCTGATGTACATGAAAAAAGCAAGACAAACAAACAACACGATAAAAGCGCATAAGCCATGTCTACGAAAGTGTTGGGAAGGTGCGGCCGTTTCGGGAGGGTGCGGCCGTTGTGGTTGCCGCACGGGGAGAAGGGGCTCGCCTGCCAGTGGCGAGCCGGGACCTGCTGGGGATGGTTGGGCGAATACAGGAGTATTTCCCACGCCCCCGGCCAAGGTCGGTAGAGGAACACCGTGGTGGTTTTTAGTCGGTAAGAGTCCGACACTGGCTCCGCCTTCCCCGGGCGGAGTGCGTCCATGAGGATTTTCCCCACGGAAAAAAAAAAATAAAAAAAATGTCTACGAAAGTGTAGCAAAATATTTTTTTCAGCCACATGAAAATATTTAACGGATATAAAAGTTATCTCGCTTGTTGAAGCCATAAACCAAGCAGCCAAATCTATTTTCAATACGAGAACCGGCGTAAACTGTTTATAAATTTCAACCTCAACTTGATTGTAACCTTTAGTTATGTCCGTAAACAATCAAATCAAATCAAATCATTTTATTTGCAAATATATGAAAAATAATAGATGTTGTCAATGATTTTGTATTTTAGGATTTACGAATGAAATGAAAATAATGTAAACAAAAAAAAACCTACCTTCCGTAAGGTACGGTCGACCGCACATCGGTGGTAACACTTTGACATTAGCAGCATCTTTATTTCGTAAGCAGTAAGAGCGGTTTTCGAATTGACGTGTTACCACTGTCATGCAGTTGACTGTACTCTTAAAATGTATGTTTTTAAAACGAAATCTAGATAATGTCGCATTGTCATCAAGTTCTGAGCTACGAGTATGTTTAAAGATTCAAGTATCTGGCTCATCGGGAAATTAGTTGAAAATCGATTGCAAAATTTGTTCCGAACAGTCAAACAGATAGACAAGAAAGCGAGTTAATAAAAACGTGGTAAAATTAACAACAGGACGATATTAACCCCGGTGGGCCCCAGCAGGGAAAACCAGATTTTTTCTCCTCCAAGTCACTAACAGTAAAATGTATCCAATGAACTTTGTTTGATGCCTGCTTACACCGATATCCATAAACAATAATTACCTTCATAATTACAAATTGTACTCATGTTAATTACGTAAAATGCACCATAAAATGGTGCGTGTCTCCGTGCAATATGTATAATTATAATAATGAATTTAATTAAACAAAACTGCTATGTACCACAGGATGTCGTACTAAGGTCTCGGGTACCATTTTAAGCCGGATGGACGACATATTAATTTATAATAATAGCTGTAAAAATTCTCATGTTCCCTTCACACTATCGTAAGTAATATGCACTAGTTTTCTTATGTTCGCGGTTCTTTTACGAAATGAGAGAACACTAAGGCTCGTATTGCAGAAGCTTCCTCAAGTACAGTTTAAACTCCAATCACCTGATCACTAC
Source organism: Asteroscopus sphinx (assembly GCA_949699075.1). NCBI lineage: Eukaryota > Metazoa > Arthropoda > Insecta > Lepidoptera > Noctuidae > Asteroscopus > Asteroscopus sphinx. The sequence goes on from OX453017.1 coordinate 14,828,581, forward strand.
TTAAGGATAGAATCGTTACTTGAGTATCGGTCTTATTCCAGAACGGTAATTATAAACTTTAATTCAACAACAAAACACACGAATTTGACCTGAAATATAATAGAAATCTCTACTCAAGCGTAGTCTGGACCACGCTTGAGTGATTACAGATCAAATATATGCCCAAATACCGAAACAGGTGACAATATAAAACGAAACTAAACTCAGCTGAACTGTGATCAACAAATCTCTGCTTGAGGGACGTTCTAAAATCAAAGCTCAACTTGAAACTAGTTTTAAACAGAGATCAACGCTTGAGTATCCTTCTGGAATACGGGCCTTAGTATCAGTAAGGTCCTGGGGCCTTAGTCCCGACTGGATCGAGTACTGTATCAATCGAATTTGAATTCGATTTAGTGTCAATTCGTACTCCATTGTTCTAGGAATTGACAGTAGCTCGATTTGGTTCAGAACTCGAACTAGACGGAAGTAAGGCCCCTACAAGAGCATGGGGCGCGCGCACGACGCGCCGCGTACAGCGGATGCTATGAAAGTTGTTCGACAGACGAAAGCGCTTGATATAATTCGATGTAGCTATAATTCGTAGGATAATCGATAAAATCGGATCTTTGCGAAAATCCTAGGATGATTGCAAAGGACCGGATAATTGGAATCTATGAAAGTTTTTCGGTATCATCCGAGCTATTTTTAGGATCACTGTAAAAATCCGGCTTATCTTAGGTTAGTCGTGAATAACCCGCTCACGTAATAAGCTCTGATTGGCTGATATGAACGTTATGCACTGACGGATGCGCTGATTCGATTTAGCCGATTATCCTACGACATATACAATTTCATACAGCGTTCCAAACGAGGCGTATCGAGCGCACGCCTTGTGAGCTTTTTATAAATATAGTCGTCCCTAATATGCACATCAGAAAAAAAACTCCATCGTAACATAGAAAATTTAAAACGATATCATTGGGTGTGTTGATTTCTACCTTTATTACAGTGACATGTAAATTCCGATATAAATGTTGAAAATAGAAAATAATGGATGACATGCAAATAAGGGAAAGAAGACCTTTCTACATCTGGGATTTACAGTCAGGCAGGAGAAAAGCTAATAGCCTACCAAAATAAATCGTATATTTCCACACGTTATAATCAACTTATATATCCAGACCATTTATACTATCCCACTGCTAGACACGGGCCTCTTCTCAGTACGAGAAGGCACTGCGCTGGCCTAATGCGGCTTAGCGGACTACACACATTGCATCATTCAGAACTGTATGGAGCACTTTCTGGTGTGCAGGTTTTCTCAAGTTGTTTTCCTGTACAAGTGATAATCGAATTCCGATCACAGACATAGTGAACAAATAATTTATTTAAATAGGTATCCTTCGGCTGCATGTGTGGGGGTGTGTGCATATGTGTTGCATGTGTGTGAGCGCTGGTTTGTATACGGATGAGCATGGTTTTGTTGGCTTCACTATGATTGTTCGCAGCACTTCGTCTATGTCTGTGATTCCGCTCCGCAAAATGACAATCAAAATCCATATACCTATTCTTTCACAGTATCAAATCTCATTTAAACAGTCCCAACTCCAATAATTTGTTTTAACAAATAACAATTATTCAATACTGGTTGCATTAAGTACGACTTCGTCTCTATATAAGAGTAGATTAAAATCTTTAGACTATTGCCGCGCGCCGTAACGAAAACCTTGTTTAACCAATGATAGATAAAATCGGCAAACACGAAAGTAACATGTCTGGAGGATGTAACGTTAATGTATTAAGAGGCATGTCATACCCGCCGGCAGATTATCTAACATCAATTACAGGTGGGGCAAACTGAATCAAACAGGCTTATGCCTTAGTGATATGCATAAGTTGTGTTACCACTCTACACATATAGGAGCCCGAAGTCTGGATTTTAGGCACACCACATTCATGGGACTTATAACATAACTGCCGAAATGTGGGTGTATTATACTCCTCTGCCTATCCCTTCGGGGAAATACAGGCGTGATATTATGTATGTGTATGTATGCATGAAGGTATTTACAACACTGAATTTTATATACCAGAAAAACTTTCAGGGAAGAGAAAAAAAAATGCTGTTCTAAGCATTTTGATCGAGTTAGGTTCCACTTCTGTATGTAATAGTTAATTTTTCACGATTTCAGAGTAAAGGTGATGCAGAAAGCATGGACGACTAAAAAAGGCGGACGGAATCTCGCTAAACAATAAGTGAAGCACCCATAGTAAGACGGCTTGCTTAAAACTGGTTGGCAAGCATACATTCACACCCATAGTAAAACAAAAAGCCGCGATTACGTAACAAATCTCGTGTGACGGTAGTCATTGTGGTAGTATATACAACATACAAATAAAATAACAATATTTATCTGGTGTGTTAAAATGCTGTCGAAATTATGTGCTTATAATAAATTATTATTTATTTATTATTATTTATTTACATACATACATACATATTATCACGCCTGTTTCCCATTGGGGTAGGCAGAGACTATGGATTTCCACCAATTTTTTCCAATTTTTTTTTTCCTATTTCTATGGTTTTTTTTATTTATTATTATTTATTTATTATTATTTATTTATTATTATTTATTTATTATTATTTATTTATTATTATTTATTTATTATTATTTATTATTATTTATTTATTATTATTTATTTATTATTATTTATTTATTATTATTTATTTAATTATAGTGAGTTTAGGAATAAAAAAATTGCTTCAATCGTTTCTTAGCGAGATTCCGGCCGCCTTTTTTATTCGTTCGAGGCAGAAAGGTAGTAAGTACGGGACATTTATTTGCCTTCAAAAGGTCAGAAAATAAATTGTACAACAATATAACCGGTACACCCTAAAAGATTGTTGGATATTTTCTCAAATAAAGCTCTTGTTTTTCAGGACAAAAAAAGAGGTTTTTTTGTGGAAAAAGTACGATCGTCCGTCGGATAATTCACATCGTCTGTCCGAGTGTTTGTCACTACATTCGCAAACAACATTCCATCAAAGTAGTCCGTAATCCATCAATCGTACTGAACTTTTGTGTTTGGGAACGAATACGGAGTTTTTTAACGTCCTACGAAACAGATACAACAATACTGAACTATATTTACGGGAATTACGCACAATGAAATCAGAACAAAACAAACATTTTGATATTTTTGACTAACCTCGACGTTTTGGCCAAGTTGCATTGGCCGTGGTCACAAGCAGACCGAAACCTTTTTCTGCGCAAAATATAGTTCAATATGAGTGCAATTCGAGAAAGTTCAAAAACTTCTACAACAATACTATATGACACGGACGGATTTCCTCGAAAAGAAGAACAGATAAACTAAATTCCTAACTGTGCTGCAAGCATATCTAGTTTATTCAAACCCATCCAGCGGTGCTATTCTGTAAAATCTTACTAGCAAACTCACTTCTAAATCCGCAGTGATAAATAGTAAAAACAATACGAATAATTTAACGAAATACATTTTTTAAACCACGTTTTTAAAAAGAAAGCGAGTTAATATTGCATTGTCATCCAGTCCTAAGCTATGTTTAAAGTTTCAAGTCTCTAGCCCATCGGACGATAGTACTATTAGATATTCTGTGCCATCGGGAAGTTAGTTTAAAAGCGATTGCAAAATTTGTACCGAACAGACATACATACTAAAAAAGTAAAGTAAAGTAAAGTTAGTATTAAAGGTAATTAATAAAAGCGTGGTAAAAATAAGATTTCACTGCGGATTCAGAAGTGAGTTCGTTAAAGCCAATTCACATAACACATAATGCAGTTGCAGTGCAGTTGCAGTGCAGTTGCAGTGCAGTTGCAGTGCAGTAGCAGTGCAGTTGCAGTGCAGTTGCAGTGCAGTTGCAGTGCAATTGCAGTGCAATTGCATTTAAGTTTCGATCAAAACAATGTTTTTCGTATTGTCTTATCTACGGCGATCCCTGTCAGAAACGAAATTTAGCGTCACTGCAACTTGATCGGCGCGTCATGAAATTACGTGCATTAAAGGCGAGTGAGATCTTATAGAATAGCCACGCCATCGTCTATGTTCATTTATATACATAGACTTACAGCACGGTCTAACTGTGCAGAGCTATCGTCGGATTCATCTCACCGGTAGTTCACAAGTCCGCGATCTGCTGCTGGCTATGCAAATACTGCGACCACCGTATTCTTATTGGTTCATTGCTGTACTGTGATCATAATCTTTATTGCCATATGTTTGGTTCTCTCTATTTTGTATTATATCCTAATACTTTCTAGTGTTTCTGAGGATTGCATTATTTTCATTCTTTTTTCACTTCTAAATAACTACTTATAGAGTGCCCGCTGCTACTCCCGCGTGGATGTCGTTTATCGAACATCCCTCGGGAATTGTTAATCGTGTCATGATCAAAAGTAGTCTATATGTTAATCCTATTGTTATGTTCTATTAGTATGCCAAATTTTATCTAAATCCGTTCAGCCCTTGCAGCGTAATTGTGTAACAAACAAACATCTCCACAAAATTTCACATTTATAATATTAGTAGGAAGTAGGATAGTGTGATTAAGTATTGATAAATAATTTTACACCTATATTGCGCAAATTTAGCTAGTTCCAAATTATTTAGATATGTTTAGCTAGTAAAATCTGATCTAGGTTTATAGTGTCACGAGTTAAAATATTTTCTAGCTGGACATTTAAGCAATTAAGTGTATCTCAGCAATTAAGATAATCTGTGTAATTTGTCCGGCGCCCACGATTTAGTTGTAACTGCAGATTTAGACCTCATTTATTTACGCAAACTCTGTGGAAACGAGCATTTAAGCTACAAATCACTGTAGAACGTTTTTGTTAAATCGCTTCGTTCGTCACTGTGCAATGATTCTTAGGCTGAATAACCTGTTATCGTGCACGTGGTACGCATCACAGTGCAAACAGAGCGCCATGCCGGTGTACCGGTGCCGCATGCCGGCCGATCCGGTGCGGACACGACACATGGCTAGGGCTGTCTTCCGACAACATTTCAGTGTCACATCTAAACTTTAGACAGATCAAGTACCTTTTTTACCACGTTTTTAACCGACTTCAAAAAAGAAGGAGGTTATGTATTCGGCGGATTTTTTTATTAACTCGCTTTCAGTTATGTCTGTCTGTTCGGAACAAATTTTGCAATCACTTTTGAACTAACTTCCCAATAAGCTAGAGACTTGAAACTTTAAAAATAGCTCAGGACTGGATGACAATGCAATATTAACCCACATTCTTTTTTTAACATGGTTTAAGAATATCTTTTTCATAAAATTATTAAATCATTTTGTTTTCGGATGGAAATTCTCATGGATACTCCGACTGGGAATGGCAGAGATGTGTGTCGAACTCCTACTAACTAAAACCACACGCTAGCTATATTATTATGCTCATAGTTAGACTCGGCAGGCCACGATTGCTCTCAGTGCTTTAAAAAATAAAACAATTACACTATTGATCTTAATTTGGTTTTAAGGAACACCAAAAGGTTTAATTTGTTATACGAGTTAAGCTTTTAAGCTTTTGGTACTTTATTTTACATACGTCCCATACAGTTTATTGTGTAGGTAAGCTTCATTCATGAAAAATATATACATGACATGTACGTATAATACCTACTCTTGAATCAGTCGGGGAATATTCTGTGCAGTTGAACTTTTCATGGTAAAATATTTATACACACAAAAGCTTGATAACCCTATGCACACCGCCGTCTCTACGTCCATCCGGCAAGTACCAGCAATACACGACAACCTAACTTAACAATGACACTTGTGCAAATTCACGCTTCCGATCCAAAGGCGATGACGTGTGAACTCCTTTGTTTGACCGGCGGGACAATCAAGTTAATTACACGTTCGTAACGGGAAACGACGAGTCAATACAGGAATGTTTGAAACTGACAATAGTACAGTCGACCGCACGTCACTTTGACCTTGACAGCGTCTTTATTTTATAAACAGTAAGGGCGGTTTTCATAATTCGTGTTACCACTGACATGCGGTCGACTGTACATGATTGATATTGGCAGCTGAGAATACATTAATTGTGACGAGTTGACATACCTACCCATCGAGTTTTATATCGGCATCATCATCAACCACCACGTGTGTGTCGCAGTTTTGTTTTTGTTAGGGTCTATTCAGGCGGTCTGCTTTTGAACTGCAATCTAGCTGCAAAATTGCTCTTTGGTTGCGGTTTTGGTAGTTGATATACTTACCTGCATCGAAACTGTCGACCGACTGCTTCGAAATTAATTGAATTGTATTGAATTTATTTATTGATAATAATTGTGACATGTCAGTTTTCCTAAAAAGGTACATTTCAAAATAATTAATTTCCGTGGATTTTACCACAGTTTTACCATTTTACATTACTAAACAATAATATCAAATTATTCTTCCTATGAAAAATTCTAAACAGATTTATTACAATTCATTTAGCTATACATTAGCAAATAATATTTATTTGTCTTTAGTCGTTCAAACTGCACGCCGACTGCAAGTGGACTGCGCAATCGGTCGACAATCTTGATGCAGTTCTATACCAACTGCCAAAACCGCATTCAAACTGCTATTTTAGCTAGCTTTCAGCTCAAATGCAGGCCGTATGAATAGACCCTTAGCAGACAGAAATACGCTGCTACATCCTTTTGACGTAATCTTGTCATCTCCCTTTACAAGACTCACTGGAAAACGGCGCCTTTTTCTTTACCATCATATTGTGACGTAAATAACACTCAATACGTTGAGAAAACTCTCAAACATGTGTTACAAATAGAAAACCCAATTTCCTCAACAGAAACGTTATTCGGAAATAAGAATAGAAAACGTAATAAATCAACACGAATAGTGACAGACAGACAGGGTATTAAAAGAACAAATACACAAGCAATCTATCAGGAATCTATCGAAGTTGAATGATGAAGGAAACTAACCAACATTTTAAGGTGCTGCATTGAATTTGCAACCGTCCCTTTCTAACATACGGCAAATTGCGCGTGTGAGAACAGAGCGGAATCGCGCTGTTTTGATGTTTTTTTACATTTTTGCAAATATCTCAGCGAATAAACATTAAAATTAAAATCTGTTACACCAGAATTTAGATATGTACAAGATATATCTTATTCACAAAAAACAATAGTAAAAACTATTGGAATTTTTAAATGAAATGCGAAATAGTGCAAAAACAGACCTTACTTTAGAAAATAAACCTATACAGCAAATTTCATTAAATCGTGTTTTCCCTACACCAAAATCTAGTAAATATAATGAAAAATCTTAAATATGATAATTAGATCAACGTCGTATCCACAAATGAAAATATTTTGATTCTAAAATCCCTATTTTTCCCAATGCCACCCCTTAAACATAATATTATTAGCAAACAAATTATGAAAAAAATAAAAGTAGTAAAGTATGTTTCTAAAAAGCTTACAAAATGCATTGCGTTGTAAACTGCGCACGGGTTATTTTTTATCATCATCATCATCGTCATTTCAGCCGAAAGACGTCCACTGCTGGACATAGGCCTCCCCCCACGCATCGCCACAACGACCGGTCCTGCGCTTGTCCTTATTTCTTATACAACAACGAATTGTACTCACCAGTCTGAGCAGCTTTTACTATGGGACCAACCCTGAAATCGCGATAAAAAAATCACCCCTATATAGATGGTGCTGTGTAAAAATGTCCCAAAGATATTTATTATTTATTTATTTATTTTATGCCCTATATTTTATCGATTTATGTGAACACAAATGTAGGGAACAGCTGTTTTTTTTTTCGTGATTTCAGTTTCAGTCCCGTAGCATAAGTTGTTCATAATGAGTACAATGCCCCTTAAGAGGTTTTCAGTTATTTTAATAACACGTTGTTAATAACGTTTTTAAACATTTTGTAACTGCAGTGTGGCCGCACCTTTAGCACAAAATGTTATTTCCCTGCGCTCATCCTCTTTACATAAACCCTCGGTCGCCTTTTCTAGTTCTCAACACCGACGTGAATAAAAGCGTTGCCATTTTCTTTTCCAGTAATCACGCGGCTAACTACTCACAGCTAGTAGCACTAGTAAATATACAGGTAGATTGATAGGAACTAACGATGAAAATGTAATAAAAGGTTGTTATATTCGCATTTGCAATGTACCGTAAATATCGAGTATCGCTGGACAAATGACGGTGGCGGCAAAAGCTCTAAAGAACTTAGAAATAGGAGGATAATAAAATAGTACTCACCTATTTATTGGCACCTATTGCAATAAAAAAAATCACTAAGAATAATTATCACCACACTGTATAAATTCTGTATAAATCATCTATATTGTCAATCAATAGTTCAAGTCAATGAAAGTCGTATAATGATAATGTTTTCTTAATTACAAGTTTTTTTTTATGACGCAGCGTGTTGCGCCTGCGACGTCCCAACTGAGACCGGCACCGGCTTTCGACTGTTTGAAAAAGGGCTCCACAAGAACTCGGTTATTACTTTACTGGAGTGGAAAGTAAAAATGCAAGTAAAAGTTAGTAATTACATGACAGTGTGAAACTTCACTTTACCGCCGATAATACCGCACCACGGATATTAAAATTGACGGTGTAACTTCCAATCGTAACCATAAGATATAATGTGTGTAATAAATACCGCAAAATGGTGTACATGAAGGATCTACGAACGTAGATAAATACACAGGTATATTAACAGTATACTAGCATACTATGTTCAATGATAATATAAATAAATACGGGTGTGTTTACGATCTTGCACAAGTTCAATGGAACTAGAATTTATATTAGCGAGAAGGCGAACTTTATAGATTAGTAAATCTAAGAAAATGCAGCATCAATTAGTCAGATACGCTTCTAGTGTTAGTGTTGAAAATAAAATGCCTAGCGTTTTACGATAGTCTATTTTCAGCGAAACAGGTGAGGAGGAAGATTTAAAAATAATTAAGGTACAAAATTAACTTTAAAAAAAAGTAAAAACCGTCTTCAAATATATTTAAATGGATTGTGTGAAACAGTTCTGTTTAAGAAGTAGGTGCCTTTGATACGGTTTGATTTAAGAAAAAATTGGCACTGACTTCCTAAACTGTTTTACACAAATTATTTTATTATTTTTGATGTCGGTTTTTAATTTTTTTTAAGTTCATTTTATTTTTATATTCTGAGTAGCGTAAACAATACATAGACAAGCGATTGCTGCAATTGCGGGTGATTTGCTGTCATCCATTGAAGAGTTCTCTTCTTTATCTCCGAAGGCCTTCATTAAATCTTTACCAAATTTTAATACAAAAATTAAATGGGACCATCGTGGGAGAAAACTCTTACGAACAAAAAAAGATTGATCGAAATCGGTGCATATCATTTTCATTCATTTCAGCCGAAAGACGCTCACTGCTGGACATATGCCTCTCCAAAAAGGGGGGATATGCCTTAATCGCCACGCTTGGCAGGCGGGTTGACGATTGCAGTTGGTTGGTTAAATACTCAGAGAACGCCTATCTGCCTATCCTCTGGTTAATCCCTTAGTCGCCTTTTACGACACCCATGAGAATATATAGGGTAGTGCAATTCTTTACGTCCGTCACCACACGGAACAGATAAGCTTGAAGAAGATAAGCTGGATTTTACCAATGATTCTGAAAATAGCTCGGATGATTGTGAAAAAAATCATAGATTCCAATAATCCGGTTCTTTGCAATCATCCTAGGATTTTCGCAAAGATTGTCTGATTGTCCTGCGACACATAATATGTCGAAGTTTTGCCCGAACATACATACAAAAATATACAGACGAATTCAAAACCTCCTTCTTTTTGAAGTCATTCAATAAAACACTGAATATTCGCATCAATGAAATCATAAACTTATTAAGTATTAGAATAGGGTATACCTACCAAAAAAACTGCATTAGTTATTATTCTTCTTCTTCGTGTGGACATGAGCTACATAATGATAATAGCTCATGTCGTGGGGAAAATATTAGCCAGTCAGCAGGTTGATAGCGGGGCTGACTGCCCAGGGTGCGCCGGACGATCAATTAAATATCGTCACTCGTGGAGGCTCTTTTAACGTTATTATAACATCAACGAACTCAATGAATCAATACGATTCCGTGAGAATTTCAAAAAGTCGCAGAGAAAACACGAATAAAAATTAATTCAATAACATAATAATTGCGAATCGTTATTTCTAAGCAATCTAAAGTGATTTATTACGGGCAATTTAAAAAGGGGGAGGGGTTTCTCGTCAAAAATCGCTTCAGGTTCCCTCGGGTCCGAACGTTGGCATTTACTCATTCGCTACGGCACATCCTAGATGTGGACTAATCTTACACGTATATATACCAGCAAAACTATCTGTAGAACACCTAGAGTTTCCAGAAAATATATAATTATGTATTATCGTCAGTTATTTTCATAAAAATCCAGAGCCATTTTACGGTGTTCTTTACAGCATAGTAGGTATAAACAGTTCTGTTTTACGTCATTCCTGAAACATTTTTACTCTGATTATTTTAACGCCATCTTTTTTTTTTTCATCATGTCAACCGAAAGACGTCCACTTCTGGACATAGGCCTCCCCCAAGCATTTTGGGGGGATATGCTATAATCGCCGCACTTGGCAGGCGGGTTGCGATCACAGTTGGTTGGTTAAATACTCAGAGAACGCTGCTGCCCATCCTCTGGTGAATCCCTTAGTTGCCTTTTACAACACCCATGAGAAGATATTTTAACGCGTTGAAGTTAAATTAATACCACGAACTGAGTTCAAGGTAGCTTAACAGTTAAAGCGACTTGCTTCCTGAACCAGCAGTCGCAGAATAAATTCATTTCCACAATTTATACTTTCTGAATTCGTTTTTGCTTCGCGATCTTCAAGAATTCGTACTACAATCAATTCAAGCAAATAAAACCGTTAGAGGTACCTATCAATACATTTGTTTGTTCTTTCCTTCGTGCTATCATTACAGTCAACTTTACATAAAAACAAGAACAAAATAGTTATTTCATTTCATTTATTTCTTTGCAAACATGGGTAGTTATATAAAGATCTTATCAACAATTATAGTTCTCCACATTCTGCCTTCACATGGGCGTGCAAATGTATAACACTCAAATTATTCCAATTATATTAAAATAAAAATAAAAATAAAAATATCATGCATCACAATCATTGAAAATTATTTAGATTATTAAAAAAATATTATAGGAAAACACTTTGTCACATTATAATTTAATATTAGAGTATAAAATTTATAATAAGAATGTCATTTGTTACTAATTATAATAATGTCAAGGAATATCTGTCATTACATGTCAATTATTATACCTATATTATTAAATGTCAAAAATATAGTTTTTATATATTAATTTTAAATTTTAAATTATTGCCCATAAGGGTTTCCTTCTAGATATTCCTTCACGCTGTAATACACCCTTTCAGTAAGAAACTCTTTTAACTTTTGTTTAAACAAGTGAAGCTTATCAATTTCTGCAATACAACAGGGCAATTTATTATATATTTTGGATGTCATGCAATATACACTGGTATTCATAAAGGTAGTTCGGCAGGGTACAGCCTGGATTTTAGTTTTGTAACGGACACTAGTTACTCACGCAAAGATAGATATTACCAGCACACAGAACATGTGGGTCACGAAAAACAATTATTTAGTATCCTCTAGCTTTGTAGACTTCGCCGGCTGAGGATAATCGTCGAACGGCTTATTTAACTATGCTCTAGTGACGTTGGCTATCGATGAAATTGAGTTAAACTATCGTGCACTAAATTTAGTTTCTTCAGTATAGGTCAAAAGCTTTCCGTAGCTATGAAATATGGCTTAGAATCACACAATAAGGTTTAAACATCCCATCCATACGTTCTACACACAAATAATATACAACATACGTGAAGAATAGTAGAACCAGAAATGTATTCAAACAGGCTTTATCGTGTATAAAAGACATTCTTAAATGTCTCTGTAATATTATAACCAATTAATTAAACCATTCATTTTCGTAACATGTTTTCTACCCTTTTTGTAATAGATGTCTAACATCTATTGCAAAAAAAGGGTAGAAAACATGTAGTATTTAATAATTACGTATAAAGGTCTTTGTGAAGCGATTATTTATGTATTATTCTGCACTAACTACTGGCGTACTCTGTCTCGTATTTATCGATACATCCGCAATGGACCACTGGACGGGACCACACATCGTGGCCGCGGCTATTACCCAGCCCACCCTTGTACTGCCACGGTTCTATAATCTCTATTGCTTTCTTATTAAGATATTAACTACTAGTCGCAGATGCTATATTGATGGCAGAGCGCCGCCGAGCAATCGACTCGACATTACTTACTTTATAATTATGATTCGAATTCAATGTACCTTCTGGTTCATTTGCAAGAAGTACACGATGTGAAACACCATATTTATTTAATAGCATGGATACAACGATACCCACTTGAATCACGTAATAGTTTTTTAACCATCTAACGTCTATTTAAGATACAACATTCAATTACCCATTAAAACGTGTTATTAATTCAAATAATATCGCTGTAGCCATTTAAAAATTATAAATTAATTCTGAAGATGTAACATGACGACAAACTGACAATAAATTCAAAATCTGTACGCATCGGTAATGGATTCTGATATGATGCACTTTCGATCCACTTTGGTTGCATCCAATAATTCATGTGCATTCTATAATTCATGATTATCTCATGATGATGCAACATGTTACTGTGACATTCTTTAGTGAAATGAAGTTCTACCAATAGAATTTGTTAATTTTGTCATAAGTCTAAGTTGATCGACAAAATCCAGCAATGTCCTACAGGGTTCCTCGATTTGGAAGATCTAGTGCTACATCATAATTCTTTCTGTTTTTATCATACTTCAACAATAAAACATATTCCAATTCATCAGGCTGTTTCTAGCACAGTAGAGTAAAAATACTTCTTGTTGAAATGTTGTTTAGCTTGGATAATTTCGAATAAAGAACGATCCACGCGTGATCTTTCGTCGCGTCGCCCGGCGGGATGCGCTTGCGTCTGTTCCTAGCGATAAATCTAATGATAATAATCGAATGCAGTCGACGAGCCCGCCGCGCAACCTCCATCGATTTATAATAATTAACAATCATGGGAATGACGTGAGGCGTGCAATACACGCGTTTACCGTAGAAAATACAAGAGATTTATTGACCTATACATATTTAAGGAAAGGAGAGTTCTATCTATCTATCTGGACCTCACGACACAGGGTATCCTAGTATGGGGCCCAGTTAAACTGCATAATTATGTCCATAAGTGAACCTTTTTAATAGTTGAGTTATGTAAATATTGCACTTGTATTTGTAACTGAATAAATGTTATCTTATCTTATCTACTTTGTATTATTGAAAATATTTACTCTGTAGTGTACTATACTCTGTGCTGTAGTAGCATTTTTTTTATTGGTAAAGGTTATCTTAGCATTCTATTTCAATAGACATAGAATAAGTAAAGCTCTTTGAATTCAAAGCCATCTAACCCATTCCCTGCCCAATGAGCAATATAGTACATGGCGATTGTTTTACCATTATCTCCTGTCTGGAAGTTAAGGAAGAAAAACAAATCAATATCGACAGCACATCAGAATCAATAATGAATCGTCCATAATGTTACGGCTCAATCGCGTGCGATCGGTTTATAATCACACAGTAGCAGTACATTGGAGTAATGACCGGGTTCACTCTTACTAGCTAGTGCGTCCGCTAGCTTCCAGATCTGTCTAATGACGTAAGTACGTACCTACACTCTGTTTTTTCTTACTTTTCTTATTGAGTAAACAATCTTGGCATGTCTTTTTAATGTTATTCGTCAATAATAATTATTAAAAGACATTATGTTAACAATTTCACACACAAAATTGTTTTTTTTCCAATGATTTTTTTCTTACGGCACTGAAACGTGGTCGCTCACAATGGGCCTGATAAGAAGGCTCAAAGTCACTCAAAGGGCAATGGAGAGGGCTATGCTCGGAGACCCGGCGTGATCGAATCAAAAATGAGGAGATTCGCAGGAGAACGAAAGTAATCGACATAGCCCGAAGAATTGCCAAACTTAAGTGGCAGTGGGCGGGGCACATTGCTCGCAGAACGGATGGCCGATGGGGCAGTAAAGTTCTGGAGTGGCAACCGCGTACTGGAAGGTGTAGCGTAGGTAGGCCCCCCACAAGGTGGACTGACGACCTGGTGAAGGTCGCGGGTATCCGCTGGATGCGGAAAGCGCAGGACCGGTCGTTGTGACGATGCTTGGGGGAGGCCTATGTCCAGCAGTGGACGTCTTTCGGCTAAAATGATGATGATGAAATTGATTTTTTTAACCTAATTCCATGTACAGAAGAGTATTGTTTACTAAATAAGACAAGAAATAAAAAACAGACTTTAGATGATAGTGACCTTATATCACTGCGCTTTTTCCTTCAAACTTTCAAGTTGTTATCCATTCAGCAGATTTTTACAAAGTACACGCTAAAAATGTAGACGTTCGAAAACAATGAGGGATCATTGTACTCATCATTATGAAAAACTTTTACTATGAGACCACCCCAGTAATCGTAAAAAGAAATCAGCTGTTCCTACATTTTATGTAAACACAAATGTAGGGAAAAGCAGTTTTTATTCCCGGTTTCAGGCATGCTGCCCCGCAATTAAGTTACTGGGTAGTACCGACATCACTTGTCATACTTTCGGGCTTCTGACTACCCGTAACGACTGCCATAGATATTCGTAAAACAACCAGGACCGACAGCTTAATGTGCTCTCCGAGGTACGGAGGGGTTTGATGTGCAACGAAACGGTCACCCATCGAAGGACTGAACGCGATTATTGCTTACTTAAGAGCCCTTCTCATCAACATTAAGACCTAGCACCATATTACTCTAGCTATCCCTGTTGCGAACTTAACAGGTTCGAATTAAATTCCCTACAAATCTAACACGTATAGACGACAACAATATTAAGGGAAGGTCACTGCTCTCGGCGGCTCTCGGTCTAAAAGGCCAGCATGACCCCTCGTTATCACGTGTTGCGTTGACAAATGGGTTACGCCTCGCTAGCCGAGCTAAACCCTCAGGTAGGAATTCATTAGCCCCTTAATTAATTGAGAGGCGGACCTGTTCCCTCCCTAATAACGCTCGGCATCTTTGGACAGCTATTTCTTCTAGTTTTGTTCCTATTGTCTTTTTTAAATTTGTTGTGATTGTAGTTAATGAAGACTGTTTTCTTTTTTTCGAGAACTGTTAATACCAAACTTTTAACGGTCAGTATAGCCCTGGGCTAATAAAGAGCCATCGAATTCTAATTGTTTCCGTAGATTTCATAATTATAGTAGGGTGACGTTCAAAAGAGGTGGTAGTACATAAATCGTCGTGTGAATCTGCTTTAATTATTACTTCATTGATTTATAGGGCAGCGGCAGGCAGAACACAAAAGATCATAGGTGACACTAGAGAACAGTTAATACCAGGGCAGTCTCAACCCGAGGGAGTAAAAATTGTGCAGTCACAACGTGACTTCAAATTTTTTTTCATTTTTTTTATTTATTATATATAGTTCTGCTCTTGACCGCAATCTAGACAGATTTGTCAAGCTTTCGCAAGCTCGGGGGCGAATTTTAGACATGCCAGCCCGCGATCAAACGCAATACAGATGTCGATTAGGTGTCCTAATTAGCAATCGCGTGATGATCGCTCGATAGTGTCATGTTACGTACAAAATGTGCGAATGCTTCCTTTGCTTCGGCACCAAGGCCTGAGAAATTATTTTAGTCCGCTCAAACATACCTACATTCATTATTCTAAGTACTTGTACCTGTAAGAGTCGTTTCACAGAAGAAAGAGCCTACTCAGAAGTAGGTAAGTACGTGGTACTGTGGTAGAGTACTAGAGAGCACCGGCGGCACCGGCGCGGTCCATTGGAGTTCCCGGAGTTCCTCTATTTTGTGCTTAGGATGGCCGCCATGTGGATTTACGGCCAAAATTAATATCCAATCTATCCACGATTTGCTCTACTAGAGATAGGAATTTGACATAAGCTCCATACAAAATATGTCAAATTTCTATCTCCAGTAGGGTAAATCGTGGATAGATTGGATATTAATTTTGGCCGTTAGTCGGTAGGAGTCCAACATATACCTCCCAAGACACAGGATATTCATGAGGATTTCCACCCGAAAACAAAAAAAAGGTACCTAAGTGGTTGAAAGTATGATAATTTGCAGACCCGCTTTTTTATTTTACATTTTACCCTTTGATACTCCCATGAAGATAATTCTGGCTATGTACAGGCAGTTTTTTTATTTTATTTTTTTATTGTAGGCTGGCGAAACGAGCAAAAGGCCCACCTGATGTTAAGTGGTTACCTTTGCTCATAACAACTTCAATACCACCTATTATGCTGTTGCCTAAATGGTATCGCAAGTCGGTTTGCCAAACTGAGACATGAAGATGGAAAGTCTCATGTGATTGTAATTTCACCGGCACCCGTACCCTTCAGACCGAAACACAGCAATGCAAGCATCACTATTTAGCGGAGAAGTGGGTAGTAGGATTCATTGGTAATTATTTGGAATCGCGAAAAAAAAACAGCTGTTCCCTACATTGTCGATTTATGTGAATACAAATGTAGGCAACAGCAGATTTTTTTCGCGATTTCATGGTTGGTCCCATAGCAAAAGTTGTTCAAATTGATGAGTACAATCATCCCTTAAAGAATTGCTAATGAATTCAAAATCATCCAGTACCTATATCAATTCTCATCTGGGCTACAGTTTATTTGGTGCTATTCTTATCCAGCGGTACTAGCAGCGCCATCTATTACATATTAAATAAAACATATTTGAAGAGCCATCTTGTACTCAGTAGCAATACTAATTTAAATTTGTATTTCTTGGTACACAACGAAATTTTCGTTTTATTTTTAGAAGATTGAAAACAATACTTAAGTGAAGCTATAGCCTGAACCTAAACGACTTAACGAAGCGTAAGTTGCACTTTGCTGTGCATGTATGATTCGTCTGCTTCTATCGTGGCGACACGAGCTATCAATAATTAGCTCATTTCGTAGAAAACAGATTAGCCAGTCAGCAAGTTGGTAACGAGACTGACTGTCCAGAGTGCGCCGGATGATCAATTAAATATAGCAACTCGTGAAGGCACTCCATAATGCACTCCATGAATGGTATGGTCGAAATATTGACGGGTGCAGAGAAGAGTCAGTCCGAAATCCAAACACGGAAAACAACGTGAGAAAACACAGTGGCATAAACTGGAAGATACAATAAACTTCAAAAAACATGTATTTATTTCAACGTTTTTGTTCCTACTCTATCTTCAAAATGGTATTACATACCAACGTCAAGTGCATACATCGACATATATGGTGGTACCTGCGTAAGAAAGAGATGCAATTCATATTTCGCGCACAGTGCGTTGTTGTCTTTTGATGGACTCTCGTAAATTAAATCAGTTTCTATAGGGTATCAAGTCGATGAGTGGTACGGAACCCTTACTGCGTGAGTCCGACTCACACTTGGCCGGTTTTCTACTTTAACAACTGTATTGTTTCAATTCGTAGTAAAAATAATCAATTCCATAAAGGAAGGGATATTTTGATACTCCTTTTTAGCTTTAGGTGTAGTTTTATTCAAGGTTTTTTATTTTTAAATAATGTATTTAATGTTTTAATTTCGATGTGAATAAATTGAACTTAGTAGAAAAAAAAAAAAACTAAGTAATGAAATTCCATAAATGTATAAACAAAATAAACAAAGGATGCCCAGGAAAACATAAATCACAATACACCTAGGTTTTATCTAAAATGTAAAGCTAATTTATTTGAATTAGGCACCTGAACACCAAAAAAGTAGGTCACGACAAATACACATACGCTACTTATTGTTACCACTCCTTCGGAAAACTACAAATATTTCGACATTCCTAAAAGAATGGATCAGATAAAAGCATAATCTAGCGAATAAGTATAAAATCATCTCGTATTATCGCTACGTTACGCAAGATCATAATCTCAAGACTGTCAATTCGTCTACGATAAGAGAACTAGCAATCGAATTTTCTCCTGTTATCTTTAACAAGAGTATCGCTATCGAAATGTACTTTTGCAATTTAGTTCCCAAGTCGGCGGGACTCCTTGTGATCGCGTGTCAGTGCGGGATAGTTGAAGTTTTTTGACTTCTTAGTTCACGTGGGGTCTATTGAGATAAGATGGATAGACCAAGTACGAGCCAGCAGTCTATGGAGAAGGTGGAGATGTTTGAGGTTCGGGAACACGTGCCATACCAGGCTGAGCTGACGCGTGCGCCAGCTGCCTACGATGAGGAGAGCGGGGACATGTACAACTCCTCGTGGGAGTCAGCATGGCGCGCGCTTTGCATGCTGTTCAACCTTCTTCACCATATGCAGATCGCGATAGTGGTGTTCTGTTTGTGGTACTTTGCACTGACCTCTGAACCTAACGGATCTATCAGCAATCGGCAGCTGCACATTATTTTTGCGGGAACAGGTGTACGTATTCTAAAAATGTTAATTGAAAATGAAAATAATTTTCGTTGTTGATATGGTGTACTTTTAAGAGCATTCGTAATTTTAAAACAACCTTCAAATAAGTGTTTAGAAGTTATTCGAAGCTGGGCGCTGTTTTAACTTGAGATATTAGCTGAGTTATGCTACTGAATATTAATAATAGTGCTTATATGCTGTGTTACCGATTTATATTCATTTCGATAGTTATACTTGGAGATCCTTATGGAAAGTGGGGCGATATGAGCGGATACTTTTATCCGACTTCAATTATATTACACAACCGGATACAGGCTTGCATAAACCTTGGCCATTTCCACAATTAAATGAAAGACTTTCTGAGATAAATAGTTTATCTATATTTTCAGCTTATAGCTTTTCTCAGTCTTATTTTTTTTTGTGTTCTGTGCTCTGTAACGGACCTCCATTACAATGGATGAATTTACAAATTATGGTATGTTTATTCCATCAGTCTTGATAAAGACACCCACGCAGATTTACGCTACGTGATCTGAATGCAGGTGTAATGTTACTGGCAATCTTCATATTGTAATAAGTAGCATTTGCATGACACGATCCATCCTTAGGGCTGCTTCTAACAGCCCTCTATGTTCTAAATGTAAACTACGAGAAGTCCATTAGATAAAATTAGAAACATAATGTTGAATATAAGTGTTGACTTTATATTATCCATGGTATAATAAGATGTTTCACCAGGTATTCTCTTCCCGCAATGACAGCGCGATGCCTCCAAGCTACGTCACGATCAGTGCTGCCATTGATTGATATCTTCAATATAATTAAAGAGATTTTTGTTCATAATGAATATAAAATAAATTCCTAACTAGCCTAACTATTTGTTATCTCGTGTTATTCATCTAATTAGTTAATAAAGGAAACTATATTAAATTACTAGTTAAAAAGTGATTCTTTATAGAAGAAAGTAAATGAAAAAATGCATTTTGCTCGGGTAATTTATTTTCACAAAGTGGCAGCACATCAAACTGACAAGTGTCACGCTAACAGCCCGCTATTGGCTCCACGGCCGATGACGTAGTACGGAGGCAATCACGTGACCTAGCTGTCACGGGAAGAGACTACCTGGTGTTATTATACCATGATATTATCTATGTATGTATCAAAACTTTTGTTCTATTAGATGACATATGTCATTATCACAAAAACGGGTAGAATGGTTGTAATCACAATTTTACATGCGATTCATGCGTGGCAACTTTCCAAACAAAATACGCCTTACATTTTGAAGTAATTATTAAAAAAAAAAAAAAAAAAACAAATTTACTTTACAGCTCTTGTTTCTGCAGTTAGAAACAGCACAATAAGGAATTTTTGCGGGTTTTTATTACAGTATTTATAGAAACAAGTCATAAGGCGTGCTGAGAAAGGCTTTGAAATATCCTGCACTATGGTGCATGGTGCTGCCACGCGCGCCCTGCCCACATGGCCATTCTATTCTATCTATTTCTGTGGTCATTATTGTAAAATTCAAGAAAATGGTTTAATAAAATATTGAGAAGACAACGTGTTCAAGAATCCTCGTATTTAATTTGTTAATGCTCAAATCTGGCCATCCTACAGTTACTCCTCAAAGTTACAAACAAAACAGCCAGCCTGATTTCCACGATTTCACCAACATTTTGAAAATTATAAGTAATTCGACTGTCTATACTCTTGTTGCTTTCCTTCAGAGCCATAGGGAAGGAAAAAAATAGACAGAATGCTGTCGATTCTTAATAAAATTAAAAAGTTTTCTTTTGCAACATTTCAGTATCAACTCTTCTTGGTGGAAGCAGTATTGACACTGCACAGGCACAACTCCTGGTCGTTCCAAATGTCCAAAGATGCCAAACGGATAGTACACGGATGCCTACAGCTCATTGGTTCGGTGTTTGTGATCGTTGGCACTTTCCTCGGACTGGCTCAAGTCGATATGGCTGTTTCAAGCGCTCATGGCATCTGCGGTAAGAATTTCTTTTCTTTTCTCTCTTTCTTCGACAGGGTTCACAAATATCCAAGTTCCCATATCCACTCTCACATCTCCCTACTAGAGTTCATTTGGTACTTCTAAGTGCCCATCTAAAAAGTATTTAAAGTATATGAATCCCAGTTTAGTATCAAGTCATCATCATCATCATCATTTCAGCTGAAAGACGTCCACTGCTGGACATAGGCCTCCCCCAAGCAGTTTGGCCATTATATGCCATAATCGCCACGCTTGGCGCCCGGGTTGGCGATCTCAGAGAACGCTGCTGCCCATCCTCTGGTGAATCCCCCAGTCGCCTTTTACGACACCCATTAGAAGATATAGGGTAGTATCAAGTATTGTGACATAAATAACGTTGCTTATACTACTTCATGCAACTATCTCAACATTATCACAGATAATATAATACTATACATTATCAACAATGTTATCGAAAATTGGAGAATCCGACTTTTAACTAAAATTGTGACATATTCTGGGCATCAGTAAGACTGCCTCTTCTTCTTACATACGTGTTAGAACTAAAGTTGGGAAAAACGACTTAAAATCGTAAGCGTGTTTTAACGTTGTGCTTTTTTCTGCCAACGAATTTTTTTACGCTTTTGCCGCTTTTCACTTCTAAAAAAATTGACTTTTATTTGTCTACATTACACTATTCTATTTACATTTAAACTATTTACAAAGTTCACTAAAAACTATACAAACAAACTACTATCGTCGCGTAATTACCAAGGAGAACATTCAAAAACGCATTCACTCGTTGACGACGAAAAATAAACTAAGCGCAAAAGCAAATTAATCAAGGTCAAAAACGTTTAAAATGTTTAAACGATACGAAAATAATCAACAAAATAAAAAAGTGCTTTCTCTAAACAAATTTTACGTAAACGAATAAAATTTAATTCTGCCGGTTTCAAACCACCACCAGTCAACTTTGAAATTGAGTCTAATACTCATAGAAATAAGGTTACATTTCAATCGTACTATTGAAAGCATATGTTTGGTTTACGAAAAAGTCTAAACGAAATCTGCTTTAATCACAATGCCTGCTTATACGCTTTTTTTTTATTAGACTTTTTTAAGCGCTTTTTGTTTAAACGCCCACTTCTAGTTAGAACAATACTCGGCACCAGGTATTTTGTATTATTTTAAAACAAAACAAATACCGTTAACTTATGTACCTATTAAAAAATTAAAATAAATAAATAAATATTTTTGGGACATTTTTACACGGCACCATCCCAGTCCCAAACCAAGCAGAGCTTGTGTTATGGGTACTTAATAATAATAAATAATAATTAATAAATTAATGTCCCAAACTAAGCAGAGCTTGTACTATGGGTACTAGACAATGGATATAACATAACATAACATAACATCACGCCTGTATTTCCCCGAAGGGGTAGACAGAGGTGTATAGTACAGTACAGTGGTACAGTTATGTTATAGTCCCATGTAATAGGGGGCGAGCCTATTGCCATTGACCGGGCACAAATCCAGACTCCGGGCTGCTACTGAGAATTTCCTAATGAAAAAACCCAATAACACTTTGCCCGACCCGGGAATCGAACCCAGGACCCCACGCTCAGCAGTCGCGCTTGCAACCACTAGACCAACGAGGCAGTCAATGGATATAATACTTATATATACTTTTTTTTGTAATTACATACTTATAATATATAAGAAACACCCAGACCAACACAAACACTTATGTTCATCACACAAATATTAGTGTCCTGTGGGAATCGAACCCACGACCTCGTGATCTGCAGTCCGACCCTCGAACCATTAGACCACAGACGTCGTCAAAAAAATAATCGTCGTCGTATTAATCTTACTCAAAGGCCTGAATTCTAGTTCTATGCTCAAGCACCAATCTAGTTTCAAGACCTGTCATTCCATACACCTTTGACATTTAGTATGCATTTAGTTCGAAATAGTTGTATAAAATGAAAACAAAACAAACATTTTTTATAATAATCTAATCATCTTTTTTATAGCATAATTATGAAGCTAATTAGCTTTACTCCTTATCGTCTGATTCTGTTTTCGCTTTTTATTTTTTTTCAATTATATCTTGAAGAGTTTACTTACATTTCGTAAAGTTATTGTAGGCGGGTTCGTCAGCAATTTCTCAATTGTTGAAAAATGTCGAGTGTCATCATTCCGTTGATAATAAAACGATATCTTGACAGATCACTTCATAATTCAATAACATCAAATCCTAGCTAGGTACGATGGCGATGTTAACCTTGCGAACCAAAATAGAAAAAAGTGCACAAACAATGTATATTTTCCCGGCAAAAAAGTACTTTTATTGCTATTATTTCCTCACAAACGCTTCTTTTAGGCTTACAAATCGGGACGAATTTAAGCGTGAACTCATGCTTCCAAACTGTCAAATAGCATTTGCTGCATTTTGACAGTTGCATGAGTTCAAGATTCGTCTCCAGAAGGCCAATTCTCGTAATTAAAAACATTCAAAATATAGTTCCAAACTAATCTCAATGCTTTAAATCTCACAGCAGATGATCGTTTGCCATTTATTTGTGACACTTAGGTCATTAATGTCACCAATAAACGGCAATCAGAAACATCTACTATCAGTAGATTGAGATTTAAAGCATTGAGATTAGTTTGGAACTATATTTTGACCGTTTTTAATTACGAGAATTGGCCTTCTGAATGTAAGCCTCAGTGTCTTTAGGGATCTGCTATGCGATTCAGAACCACACGATAACAAGTTGTCGACCGATTCGGTTTGTTATCTCGTTTCGTCTTATGATTCACGCAACGAGAGAAAAAGAGATAACAAACCGAATCGATCGACAACTGGTTATCGTATGATTCTGAATCGGGGAGCTGTTCTGATATATAAGGCTATTTTTGAGGCTGTTGGACAAACTTATTTATTAAATTCTGATAGGTAGGTATTTTTCCTGTAGGTATTTATTTCCAAAACACTTAGGTACTGCTGTTTTACGGAAGACCTTCATCTACACAGCTTTTAACAAACCCAATTGCGCCACATTGACTATTTGTTTGACAAAATTATTAAAATAACAGCTAATCAAGTAGTAGGCCTATCTACGCCAAAGTTGCGCAAGTCGGCCTCTTTTTATATTGACTGTAATATCTCTTTTTCATCCTTACCTGGTCCCATTATTTCGAGTTGGGTCTCTTCACTCTTCCGCGCCAAGTTGTTTTATCTTGGGATGTTGGTTCTGGCAATTGAGTTTGCCTGCTATTTCTTTTTTTTATCGTCTATATAACATGTTTTATCTATTTCAGGTGTGATCGCGTTAGCATTCACCTTGGTGAGTTTCGTGACAGGCATCGTCGCACTATTTTCTGCAAGAGTGCGCTTGATGGTCAAAAGTGGGCCCATGAAAATCGTGCATTTGGCAGTTGGACTTTTTGCTATTTCTATGGGCCTTATTACAATGGTTATGGGATTCAATATGGACTTCTTCTCCATCGCTCAAGAAGGCTTGTCGACAGCACTTATGGTGTTTACAGTGATGATTTTGTTCTACGTCATGATTCAACCCATTTACGATTTAATTTCAACAACTAGAAATTCGATGTGACTAATGAAGGTGAAGGGCCCACCAGACGACGTCAGCAATGCGTAAGATTATTTTTAAGTACCTATTTAATTCATACCTGTAAATCCATAAACCATGACCTCATCAATGCTGCACTATGGAATAAATCATTTCATTTTTCATCAAATTATAATATTATTTAAAAAATCTGTGTATGAGAAAATGTGTGCTTGCAAAAGCTGATTTTTATGCGTAATAACAATGTTACGCGTAAGAAATCCCCATTGACTTTTGATTAATTTATAAAAGAAAACTTTTTGACATTTCCACCCTTCAACCACAAGCTTCTTTAATAACTGTAGATAATAATTTATATTGAATTTTAACTAAGTAAGTACCTACATAAGGTAAATTTAAGTTACTTATATTTATTGTTACTTATATTGTTATTTTCTTATAATAATAGTAAGTATAACCTAATACATGCATGTATGAGTGTTATTATGTTAATAAACGTTTATATTAATATGTTTGTTTTCTTAATAATTATAGGTATATAATTATATGTATTTAATTCTTCTGTACGTGTGTATGTCACCTAACTCCTCCTGGATCTGGATGAAATTTTGTATGTATATTTCAATGGCTTCCTGGATCACTTGAAAACACAATTGGACCCGGTAGGTGGCGCTGCTGTCAGTATGTCACTGATCTTCTCCTAAACGGCAGGGACTTGGCGCTGCTTTTCCGGGCAGGACGACGTCTGCCTGGTTCGCTAGTTTCTTATACGAATCTATAACCAAAATTAATTCAATCATGAACTCAGCCTATCGCAGTCCACTGCTGGACATAGGCCTCTCCTAAGTTGCGCCACAACACTCGGTCCTCTGCCTTCCGCATCCAGTCCCCCCCAGCCACGTTCTTCAGGTCGTCGGTCCACCTGGCTGATAGCTTTTGTGCTTCCGAGCTATTTCTGGGCAAAGTAACTACTTAGTATCACGACTATTCTTTGGTATGTGGGCTTCTGCATAAATCGTTAACGCAGTTGCAGTAGGTAACTACCTACAATCAAACGCATTTCGACAGTGCAAAGGCTAAGCAGAGCCAGTCTTGCATGAAACTTACAAAGCCAGTTCCGCTTATGGCTCCGATACCATGCGGTTGAGGGTACGGCGTTTAAGGTCATATCTTACAGGAAAGGGTTAGCCGGCTGTTGCCGAACCTAGGCGGACCAGCATAGCAGACGCCCGCTGCCTGAAGTCGTGAAAACGTGGTGCAGAGAGACGCAGGCTGCTGTACTGGAGCAGTGGAGGGAGAGGCTGGAGACGCCCAGTGCCGGACACTGGACCGTGGGGGCTATCCAACCGATTCTTGAGGAGTGGCTGCAGAAGTGACATATGGGACGTTGTCCTATCGTCTGGTGCAGGTATTGTCGGGGCATGGTTGCTTCGGCAGCTACCTGCACAAAGTGGCGAGACGGGAGGCTACTCCCATGTGCCACCAGTGTGGCTGTAGTAAGAACACGGCTCTTCATACTATCCTGGCGCACTGTCCTGCTTGGGAGGTGCAGCGCCGTGTACTCACTGCAGCAATTGGGGGAGACCTGTCGCTGTCAGCTGTGGTTAGGGCCATGGCTGATAGTGGGGGGGGAGGGGCAGGAGGAAGACTCCCTTGCTGATCCGATCCACCGCAGTAGGACGGGATGGCGCAGGCAGTTTTACGGCGACCTGATGCAGCCCTAAGAGAGGCCAGTGGGATAAATTTGGCAGTCTATCATCCGCACTGCAAGGCCCTCGAGCTGCGATGATGTCTCACGTATGCCCGGACACCGCCAAAAGAGAGTTTAGCTTAGAAGTGGAAGGCCCTGATTTGTGCTGCGCTGGATGCAAATACCTTTGTAGGTACATGTAATTGCAAAACTATTATTTATTGTTCTAATATTTTTTTGTGTGCAATAAAGAATAAGAATACCATGCATTGCAGTTCTCGTAGCCCATACACCCAACGCGAGAGTGGGCAGGTAGGCATACAGCTGAGTTTTTAGTGGGTGCGAGTGCCACATAACCACACCGCCTCCCCGCAGGTAGTGTGACATGCTATAGGCATTTTCTCCATCTCAAAAAAAAGGGGTTTATACCATTTATTCAAAACAGGTTATAGCTCATAAGCACCTTATGAACGCCGACAAATAAAGCCTACCTAGTACACTAGTCTCCAAAGACGATAGCCTTTAATTGCTTCCTAATATTTTCACGACATCGTTGTAAGTGAGAAACACGTTGATAAGCTTTTAATTTAAGGGGCATCGAATCAATTTTATTCTGATATGAAACAAATGTATAAACAATAACAAGGAAGGCGACACCATATCCATATTTACCAAAGGCAAATAAGTTATATTTGAAGACCTGTGACGTGACGATTTATCTACTGTGCCGTGACTGTGCCGCGGGCGCCGCGCCGCGCTGCCGCATCTTCGTTGCTCATTGAAATAAATAAAGTAATAAATGTAATAATACCTCAATATCGGTACTAGAGAAATGGCTCCATCCTTCGTGGCATCCGACTGGACATCTTCAAAGATAGAGATAGTTTGAGGGAAAAGTCGACAGTTGTTCTTAACCAAACCATGCAACAGATTTGTGATCAACGTGGGTACGTTTTCACAAACTTAGAATCAAATTCTAATAAAACTGTTGGAATCCTCAAAGCATACTAGTACAGTCGACCGCACGTCAGTGGTACCTTACTGCTTACCTAAGGAATTAAAATACAGTCAAGGTCAAACTGTTACCACGTGCATAAGTAGGTGCTTTTGCGTTCCCCTTGGGGTACCTGTGATATCTGGCGGTTGACACTAACGTGAAATCGACTGTAGTGTAGGTACCTACTAGAGAATGAGATGCCTACTCTTTGTCAGGATTTAGACTGAATTTACTGGATATTTTCTAAACCAACATTATTTGATTCATGTAATGTAAACATTTTTTTTTGCATCTGGCATTTTCATACATTTTGGACGCTTACATGGCAGGTGGAGACTGGATGCGGAAGGCAAAGGACCGAGTGTTGTGGCGCAACTTGGGAGAGATCTATGTCCAAAGTGGACTGCGATAGGTAGGCCGAGTTGATTGTTGATGGACGCTTACATTACAGGGGTTGGCGGCAAAATTCAGAAAGATCGTATTGTGAATTTTGTACTTGAGTGTTTCTTCAAGTATTTATAATAATTAATGGATTATTAGAAGTTTTTAAACTTTAGTGGATTATTACATTTAAAAGTGCTCGTTAACGTGTACAAGTGTGGGCAAATGGTAAAAAGTTAATAACATTTACTCATCATCCCCTCATATTCCTATTTTCTCATCATCCCCTCAGAATCAAAACCTAGTAGTCTCCATCACTTTGCTAAATAGGGTGAGTACACAGATCACTATAATAGTAGCTACGCTAGGTGAGTATACAAAGGCGTTGCTAAAAGGTCTTAGCAACCAGGCTATAAAACTACAAAAAAATGGACGCTTAGAATCAAAAATTTGTTGTCATCTTTGCTGTTTCACTATTATTATAATCTTTAGCAACAACAATAGCGTTGTTTCTGATACTCTCTAAGCATATGACAGAGCACGATATATAATGCTACATTGTCATCTATTATTGGGCTTGGAACACAATGTCATGTAAATCATAAATGTCAATGTCATTGAGTCGTCCGGTCCGGTAAAGTTGCATTTCGTAAAATAATAGAAATTATTACAATATCAAAGTTATTTAGGTGATAAATACACAATATAATATTTACAGATCAGAAACATGGTAAGTTAAAATGATATCTTATTCTGATTTAATGTAAAATAGACTTCGCATAGGTTAGTAATCTTGCTTGGTCATTCTGATACAAAAACATGATTTTTTCAACAGGCTCGGCGTTATGATACACGTACAACTATATTCTCGCCGGAGGGTAAATATTTTATCATATTTCTGTATTACGTTTAGTGAAATAAGTGTCAGAAAGTAAAAAAAAAATATTTTTTCAGGTCGGCTGTACCAAGTAGAGTATGCTATGGAAGCCATCAGTCATGCCGGAACATGCTTAGGTATTCTGGCTACGGATGGTATCTTGCTGGCTGCTGAGCGCAGGAACACAAACAAACTCCTTGATGAGGTGTTCTTCTCTGAAAAGATTTACAAGCTGAATGATGATATGGTGTGTTCAGTGGCTGGTATCACATCAGACGCCAACGTACTGACGAATGAACTTAGACTTATCGCTCAGAGATACCTCCTGCAGTATGGTGAATCTATTCCATGCGAGCAGCTTGTGTCTTGGCTGTGTGATGTCAAGCAAGCTTACACACAGTATGGAGGTAAGAAACCTTTCCATCACATAATATAAAAGAAATTATACTTTCCAGTTATAACATAATTTATTTGCTGCAAAGCTTTCGAAGCTTTGGACTGGAAGGGGCTAGGCATTAACATAAACGGCGAGTACATCACTCACCTTCGGTTTTCCGACGACATAGTAGTCATGGCTGAGACCATGGAGGACCTCGGTACAATGCTCGATGACCTCAGTAGAGCTTCTGATAGAGTGGGTCTTAAAATGAATATGGACAAGACAAAGGTTATGTTGAATTCCCATATAGCACCCATTCCCGTAAACATCGGAGAATCTACACTCGAAGTTGTTGACGATTATGTATACCTAGGACAAACTGTCCAGCTAGGTAAGTCCAACTTTGAGAAAGAGGTCAATCGTCGAATCCGACTCGGTTGGGCAGCGTTCGGGAAGCTACGCAATATCTTCTCGTCCAAAATACCGCAGTGTCTCAAGACGAAAGTCTTTGACCAGTGTGTGTTGCCAGTAATTACTTACGGTACTGAAACGTGGTCGCTCACAATGGGCCTGATAAGAAGGCTCAAAGTCACTCAAAGGGCAATGGAGAGGGCTATGCTCGGAGTGTCCCTGCGTGATCGAATCAGAAATGAGGAGATTCGCAGGAGAACGAAAGTAACCGACATAGCCCGAAGAATTGCCAAACTTAAGTGGCAGTGGGCGGGGCACATTGCTCGCAGAACGGATGGCCGATGGGGCAGTAAAGTTCTGGAGTGGCGACCGCGTACTGGAAGGCGCAGCGTGGGTAGGCCCCCCACAAGGTGGACCGACGACCTGGTGAAGGTCGCGGGAATCCGCTGGATGCGGAAGGCACAGGACCGGTCGTTGTGGCGATGTTTGGGGGAGGCCTATGTTCAGCAGTGGACGTCTTTCGGCTGAAATGATGATGATGATGATGAAAGCTTTCGAAACGTCAGGGAAACCAATTTAAATAATATACGCGATTTAATCCGGTTAAACTTTGTTTTATTATAATTTATTTGTTAGATTCATGTGAAATCAATGTTCAAAGAGGTGTGTTATTAGTGTATTTTCTGCAGAATGACAAAAATAACTATACAACATGTAACAAAAACCCTGTTGTTCCTGTGAGGTACCTATGTTATCACAATCGATATTCATATGTAAGGACAAGTAATACAAATTCAAGAACTTTTATAAAAATCTGAACTCTTATCAACAAATTATTTATCTGTCTTCAGGTAAGAGACCTTTTGGTGTATCCATTCTGTATATGGGTTGGGACAAGCACTATGGTTACCAGCTATACCAGTCCGACCCCAGCGGTAACTATGGTGGATGGAAGGCCACATGCATTGGAAACAACAGTGCCGTAAGTTATCATTGATTTTCTAATTACATAAAATTTTGTACATAAACATAAAACATAACATCACAATATGCTACAATATGCTAAACAAATAGTTTGTCCTAATTTTAATCCGCAAGGACTGTATGAAAAGTAATTGTTTTAAAAGTCAGGTCTGAGCGACTTAAGCGAGTTTGTACTATATTTATAAGGGACTTTTTTAGGATGGTAGAGCTTACGAGGTTAATGGCATCAACTCTAAATAGTAACAGTTTGTTAAAAAAAATGGATCATTTATCTTTTTTTAAATCTTTGCTATTCATTTATTTTAAATTGATGAACTTAAAAACCTTTAATTGTTTAGGCTGCAGTATCAAGTCTCAAACAAGAATACAAGGAAAATGAGACAACACTTGCTGAAGCCCAAACTTTAGCCATCAAGGTTCTCAGCAAGACTTTGGACATGACAAAACTGACTCCAGAGAAAGGTATGTTTCTTCATTATTTCAGGTACTTATACCGCTCAAATAGTGGTGTTACACCCAAACGGCATGTAGGAATTTAATGTAATATAAAAGGTGACAGAAAAAAATGTAAAGCCTGTTTTTTTAACTTGTGAATATAATTAAGATGACAATTATAATTAAACACTATTCTTCAACACTAGAAGTGTGCTCTGGATCACCAGCCATGTTTATAATCAACTGAAGGCCAATTCTCGTAATCAAAAATTTTCAAAATATATTTCCAAACTAATCTCAATGCAATTTTCTTAAAAAAATATTATGTATAGATTTCAGTAATAAAATATCATGTGTATCGTAAAGGTCTATCTCATGACAGTAATTGTTCCTGTTTGTCGTTTATTTGTGACATTTAGGACTTTGAGTCTAGATCGGAACTGTATTTTGATTATAATAAAACTACCATACAATTTTTATTAATTAAAATCGTTTTGATGCACGCAGTAATCACTCACAATGTCATTGTCACGATTTTAATTCATAAAAATTGTACGGTAGATTGTTGTTTTTTTTTTAAATATCTGTAAAGACGCTTGTCATCTTAGTCTTCCTGTGACCACAAACGCTGCAAAGCTTTCGAAACGTCAGGAAAACCAATTTAAATAATATACGCGATTTAATCCAGTTAAACTTTGTT
The DNA here is from genome assembly GCA_949699075.1 of Asteroscopus sphinx. NCBI lineage: Eukaryota > Metazoa > Arthropoda > Insecta > Lepidoptera > Noctuidae > Asteroscopus > Asteroscopus sphinx. The sequence continues at coordinate 14,859,637 of OX453017.1, forward strand.
TTATAATGATGTGTAGTGATCGCAAAAACCCAGGAAATTGTATTTTGATTGTTTTAACTGCTCAGGCTATTATTTATTTTTCTCATCAAACTCCATACGGTACTGTATGACAAATGAGAAATGTGTGCAATTGAAATTAAACTATACCTTTACCAAAAAATTGTATTAAAAAGCTTGTTCATACTGGTAACTATGTGTTACCAGCGGTGTCGGACGGTATGACCTTTTGGGCTGGTAACGCATTGTTACCAGTGGAGTTCTAGCAGCAACGAGAATTGGCTCTCTGATATGAAATGACAATATTTCTTGTGGGTGTTCGTCTGTGGCGGCAACGTTTGTATTCGAGGCTGCCTCCTATGATGTTCGACGGCACGCGTCTCGCTATAGTTTTGGAAGGAACTAATCGAGCAGAATTTACTTACATGCAGTCATTCAATGAAGAAATGTCTTGAGCTGCCTTTCAAACTTTTGTTAAGATACTCACTTTCACTCTATGGAGTAGATACATACACTGTAGTTTGACTCTATGTTTCGGAATCCATGGAATATGATAAAATATGGGAACTCTTCTAATGTTTTCTCTTTGCCACTTGCATACATCTTCCATGAGCAGAACTCAATGAGTAGAGCTACCAGTTATAATCCCACTTCATTTGACCTGTAGATCTTTGCTGATGTTGATTTAACTAGCTACCTACTATTGAAGTTAACCCACCAAACCCACAAGCATATTATTTATTTTAGACAAATGAGGAGAGTTAATTTCCTGTTACTGTACATATTTAAATAACTACCAACTGGGAGACTGCATACCTAAGGCTGAAGTTGTAACAAGCTGCCGGGGCGCGCGTCCGACGCGTTCTGGATGACAGTGCTTGATATAATCCATTGCTTACAATTTCATAGAGCGTTTGAAACGCGGCGTATGAGGCGCGTGACAGACGCGCGCCCCGGGCGCTTGTTACAATTTCAGCCTAAAGGCAATATGACATGGTTCAATTAAGCTTTCAATTTTATTGCTTCAGTCAAATTGAACATCTCAATCATTATTCAATGCCGCATTGAAAGCTTGATAACCTCCAATCGCTTTTAATACAATTCAATTCAATAGAATTGCTTCAATTTGGTTGAACCATGTAATATCGCCATAACATTTAAGAATATTGATTAATCATCCCATATTCTTCCCTGTTTCATACCATCTTGTCCAGGTTTTCCAGAAACCTATCCTAAGTTACCAACTCATCTCACCATTGATCTTACCTATCTACAATAAATTATACTTCTATCTTACATCCGAGATATTTATTAACAAAGGTAGTCCATCCATGCATATCGCATCGGTTCACACAGTTTAAAGCTTGCTAAAACAAACAAAAATTAAATCAAAAGAATCGATGGCCTAATCGATTCCGTGCATACATACACCCCTATTTCAACCGCTACAGCTCTAATAACGTCATTCATTTTTTGTGTGTTGCGTCGGTCACACGAATATTTTTTATTTTAGGTTTTTTTCATGTATTTCATTGAAGTTATGAATTTAATGTAATTTAAAACACATATTCTTAAAGAAATACATAAGAAAGTTGTTATATACTTCGTAGGTAATCAACTTCTTGCCAACCTCGACGAAGACATATCCTTCACCGGGCCTGTGTTAAATGTATTTGAATATTATAAAAGTTAGGTTTTTTTGTTGTTGATAAATTAACAAGAAAAACCATTATTTTAATGTAAACTTGACCTTACATTCCGCAAAAGTCGCTAAACATCTACCTTTGTTAATAAATATCTCGGATGTAAGATAGAAGTATAATTTATGGTTAAAATAACTTACCTGTAAGTGTAGTTCAACCATAATTATACGAGATCTTACATCCGAGATATTTATCACCCACCCACCCAACAAGACAGAGCGCAGCCAAGGGTCGCGCCCTGCCATCCCAATTTCTTTTTGCAGAATGTACATTAGACGACTCTAAACTGAATGACGTTATTAGAGCTGTAGCGGTTGAAATAGGGGTGTATGTATGCACGGAATCGATTAGGCCATCGATTCTTTTGATTTAATTTTTGTTTGTTTTAGCAAGCTTTAAACTGTGTGAACCGATGCGATATGCATGGATGGACTACCTTTGTTAATAAATATCTCGGATGTAAGATCTCGTATAATTATGGTTGAACTACACTTACAGGTAAGTTATTTTAACCATAAATAAATTATACTTATCGTTTAATTTCCAGTTGAAATGGCGTCACTCACACGCCAAGACAATAAGACCATCATCAGAGTTCTAACAAGCACTGAGGTAGAGAAACTGATTGCTGACTTTGAGAAGAGTGAGGCAGATGCTGAAGCCGCCAAGAAACAGGCCCCCAAGTCGTAATTTTTTAATGCTGTTATAAGTATTCTCATATTGGTACATTAAATATTTTGCAACAAATATGATGGTTTTCATGAAAAAATAATACACCGTGGCGGCTGACCATCGGACATACACCCGCTCGTATGGTCGATGCGGCTGACCAATGACTCATAAATTTTGCAGTAAGGCGGCCCATACACCTACAATATAATTACGCAATATTTGCAATTGCGCAATGATATTGACGGTGTAGGGGTAAGATTGAAAGACAAATGAAGATTGGCAAAGATAATATAATCAAAGATTGGGACGATACAATAATAATTGTGACGACGTCTGTGGTCTAGTGGTTCGAGTGTCGGACTGCTGATCAAGAGGTCGTGGGTTCGATTCCCACAGGACAAATATTTGTGTGAGGAAAATAAGTGTTGGTGTTGGTCTGGTTGTTTCTTTATGTATTATAAGTATGTACGTGGGACACTCAGAAAGTTTTGCGAAACTAAAAAAAATTGTTCTATACGTACATATATTTTTATCAAATCTTTTCAAAGTACTTTCCACCAGCCTCTATACAAAGATTCATGCGCCTAAATCAGTTTTCAAAACACTTTTTCCAGTCCGCCGCAGACACCTCGTTTACAGCCTGCTCGAACGCAGCCAGCGCATCTTCCGGCGACGAAAATTGTATCCCTTTGAGCTGATTTTTTATTTTTGGGAATAAAAAGAAGTCACACGGTGCTAGATCAGGGCTGTAAGGAGGGTGACCCAGGAGTTTGACTGGCGTGCTGTCCAGGAAGTCCCTCGTTTTGAGTGCGGTGTGCGCAGGTGCATTGTCGTGGTGGAGCAGTAGCCCGCGGAGCCCTGTGTTTGGTCGCTTGTTGCTTATAACAGAGAAAACTTCTGGCAAACATTTGGTAGTATACCATTCGGCATTAATGCTTCTTTGATCCCGTAAGGGAATTGATACCAAGTGGCCAGTCAAATTAAAAAAGCTAGCGATCAAAATCTTACCCCCGCTTCTAGATCGCTTCACTTTGGTAGGCGTTGGCTCATTTTGAAACACCCAAACAGTCGACTGGCGCTTGGTTTCTGGGTCGTATTGATAAATCCAGGACTCATCACCTGTAACGATGTCGTAAACACGCCGAGACGAGCCTGCTTCAAATTTGTTAAGCATATCACGTCACCATTCCACCCGGGCCTGCTTCTGAGCATCGGTGAGGTTGTGCGGCACCCAGCGTGATACTATCCTCCTCACGCGAAGATGGCTGTGTAGAATCTCGTGAACGCTTCCCGATCCAATCTTCAATATGTGTTGAATCTCCTGATATGTAATTCGCCTATTGTCTTGGATTAAATTTTTCACTGCTAGCACGTTTTCTTCGGTAACAGCCGTCAAAGGGCGACCGCTTCTTTCGTCATCCCCCAAAGTTGGTCGACCGCGCTTGAATTCGTTATACCAACGATACACGGTTGCCTTGGAAGGGCCTTCATCCATGAATGCCATTTGAAGTCTATCGTACGATTCATCCGGTTTCAGGCGACACTTGAAATCGTATAAAATCATAGCTCTAAAATGTTCCCGGCGCAGATCCATATTTCAGTGAGACACAATACTTTGAATTAACTCGCAAAAAATGTGGAGGGAAATTTTGAAATTGGAACTTACTTATTTTTACTTATAAATAATCATATTTTCGAAAAACATTATAACTGGCCAGTCTCCCATATATAAAAACTTTTTTTCGCAATACTTTCTGAGGGGCCTGGTATTTACAAAAAAAAAGTACATAAGTATTATATCCATTGTCTAGTACCCATAGTACAAGCTCTGCTTAGTTTGGGACTAGATGGTGCTGTGTAAAAATGTCCCAAAAATATTTAATATTATTTTATTTATTTATTAATATTGTACTGAAACGTGGTCGCTCACAATGGGCCTGATAAGAAGGCTCAAAGTCACTCAAAGGGCAATGGAGAGGGCTATGCTCGGAGTGTCCCTGCGTGATCGAATCAGAAATGAGGAGATTCGCAGGAGAACGAAAGTAACCGACATAGCCCGAAGAATTGCCAAACTTAAGTGGCAGTGGGCGGGGCACATTGCTCGCAGAACGGATGGCCGATGGGGCAGTAAAGTTCTGGAGTGGCGACCGCGTACTGGAAGGCGCAGCGTGGGTAGGCCCCCCACAAGGTGGACCGACGACCTGGTGAAGGTCGCGGGAATCCGCTGGATGCGGAAGGCACAGGACCGGTCGTTGTGGCGATGCTTGGGGGAGGCCTATGTCCAGCAGTGGACGTCTTTCGGCTGAAATGATGATGATGATGATTAATATTGCGCAATTACATTGTAGGTGTATGAGCCGCCTAACATTCTCATCGAACGTATAATTACGTTCTTAAAAACCTAAAACGGAGTAGCCTCGCTCGTACAAATGCTCACTTTGTAACAATAAAACAATGTGTTATTGATATAAATGAAAAACCTCTTAAGGGTTCATTGTACTCATCAGTATGAACAACTTATACTATGAGACCAACAGTGAAATCGCAAAAATAAAATCGGTGTACCTACCCTACATTTTGTCGATTTATAACAATACACAAATGTAGGGAACAGCTGACGTTTTTTTCGCGATTCCAGGGTTGGTCCCTTAAGAGGTTTTCAGTTATTTCAATAAAGCGTTGCATATTACGTAATTTTCCAGTCAATCGCTACATAAAAAGTCCCGTGGAAATGTTTTGCATGCCTATTCCCGGGCTCATTCACACGCTATTTGTGTTCACATAAATTGACAAAATGTAGGGATTAGGTGTTTTTTTTTCGTGATTTCGGGGTTGGTCCAACGATTTAAGAAGCTACGTAGGGTTGGTCCCATAGTAAAAGTTGTTCTTGATGATGAATACAATGACCCCTTTTCATTTTCGAATCGTCTGAATATGGCTTGAAGGAACTTTTTCCTCCTAGGAATATGGTAATAACTCGATTGCAGCACCACCTATCGGATGTGCCGTATCGAACTTCCACTAAAAACCTATTACAACCCAAAAGTAAATATAAAATGCAGTGATTATATTATCTTTTAGTAAATATATAAGTACAAAGATATCTGCGTCGCGCCGCGCCCGGTTTCCTCACGGTGTAGGCAGAGAGGGCCACGGCCCACCACCTCTCACGGTCCTGAGTAGTTCTGACGCATCATCCGGTTGGATCCACCCACAGCGATCTACCTAATCATCTATTCATTCCACCTTTTCGATTAATGTGCATTATTTTTAACCAGCTTCAAAAAGGAGTTTTTATGTAACCTTCTAAAAGGTCTTAGTAACCAAGTCATAAAATTACTCGAAAAAAATCATCACTGTCAATTATGTCTACGATTACGATGTAGGGATGCAAGATACTTGCAGTTGTATCGACACTTTAAATCGATTCCTATCGAAACGATGCGATTCGATACTGGGATCGTATCGAATAGTTTCAATCCGATTCTCCAAATATCGTATCGTATAGTAATCTGTCAATATTCATAAGACACCCGGGGACTCATAAAGTCATAACAATAAAACTTCTATGTACAATTAAACATTAAATACTTTCATTGTTTTGCTATTTACGACCTTCTGTATCAGCAACTATGAAAAAAATGACAATGATTTTCAACACGCGTGCTCACCGCCACCATATTATAAACATTCTTGATAAGTATTTTATAATAGATTTTGTCCGTGGCTTCGTACGCGTGGAATTCGGAAATCTACATGTTGTTAAAAACATGCAATGATGACCTGCGCTTTCATTAGAAACGTGTAGTAGTAGATAAAAGGGGTCAAGCTGTATCTCCGAATGACACTATCCATTTTCCTGCCGCATATTGCAATCATGTAACCAAGCCCAGCCTGACGTCCGCGTGCTTTGTCTTTTATTCGCAAACTTTTCCCGCATACCATTGTGTCCTTTATATTATCTCCTAAACTAAATAACCAAATGACATACTGAAAAATGCAAATTTCTATTAAGTTGTTAATAAACAACTACGATATTTTAAATCACCTGACATGTATAAGTACAGGGATAAGTTCATTTATATAGCCCGACGTCGTCGGACGACGCTCGGAGCGTTGTTTGGGCGTTCGTTTGTATGATCGCTCTGAGTAACTGAACGACCAAAGTACGCTCTGTACGTCGCCGGGCGATATAAGTAAACAAAGCCCAGGACAATGTGATACGATTCATCAACTACAATAATGGTATCTTTGTATCGATCCAAGTGTGTATCATATTCGATTGAATCAATCCAAAATATCGGAGTATCGTATCATGTTGTATCGTTACTGTGAAGTATCGGATTAGATCGTGCATCCCTATTACGATGTCAAAAAAAAAATAGTATGTCAATTCAATTGTCAATGTCAGTTTGTCAAAACACTGGTCAGTATTTAGTACTTTCCAGTACTTTCAATAGTTTCAATTTAAATAAAAATTAGAAAGGTTTGATTAGGACCTTGCTATTTCATTGAGGAATAAACTTTTGTTTGCTGTAAGAATATAACTTATCAAAATGACTGTGGGACGAACTAAATCCCTTGTGACTGTAGCGTCGAGATCCAGGCTAGAAATGAATGTTAGACAGCTGCTAAATAAATGTGAGCTGATAGCTAAACAGGAACCCATCGACAACAACTGCAGGCTTAAGGCATATGTGGAGGGTTTGAGCGAAATGATAACAGAACTGAAAACTGGGCCAGAGTAAGATATTTAAATTAACTCTTCTTTATAGGTTGAAATCCTACCTTCGATAAGCTTATTAAGGATGTGGTCCAATACGTAAAGTCTGTCTCTGGACTTGGAATCTGAAATGAAATGGGACACTAATGGGAGGCTATCTATGGGTGGTATGCCACTGGTCAAATGTATTCAGCCAATGTGACTGATCAAAGAAATTGGATGATTTTCATCAAATGTATGTATTTTATCACTGATCAAGATCATCAAATAAATTGGATTGGACAAAGAAATTTGATGAGTGGCATACCACCCTATGCTTTGTTATTTTTACTAAATAAATTGAGACAACTACAATTTTTTATTTTTTTTATTCATAATAGACTTGCTTTTGACTGCCACCTCACCTGATGTTAAGCTGTCCTTGGTAATTGTATATCATAGGATTTTAGGCCTCTTTTAGCCATCCAATAGGTGCAAGGCCAGCAGTAGTGGTGAGATAATCTATTGTAATTTTTCATCAACTCAGCCTATCGCAGTCCACTGCTGGACATAAGCCTCTCCCAAGTTTCGCCACAACACTCGGTCCTCTGCCTTCCGCGTCCAATACCCCCCAGCCACATTCTTCAGGTCATTGTCATTTTTACTTTTTGGTTTTTTATTCCAGTAAACCCTCAAAGGATGATTTAACAGAATATTCAAAAAGAGCTGCTTTTTTGAAAGGAGTGGTCCAAACAGCTTCATTGAACACCCCAAGTGAAAAGGTATGTAGACTTACATAAGTAAATTATTTTTTTGCCTTTTAATCATTGCAGTTCAGGAATCCCTGTATTTCTCTGTTTAGCATAGACATTATGAGAATTTTTTCTTTGACCATTCCTGTTATTTATTTATTTACTTATTTTACTTTATAAGTTAATGATGGAAAAAAATTACATAGTGAACTAGACATCTTACATAAATTTCTCTCATAATGTTTCTGGTATCCTAACTAAATTTTCTTCCAATCATCCATAAAACAGATCAAACTCGGTTATGGTAGTTTTAGGCCTATTTTCAGCAGTGGAAATTATTATGCTAATGCCAGGATATAAAGAAGACCCACTACTGTGCACTGGGGCCTTACTCCCGACTGGTTAGAGTCCTGAACCAAATTGAGCTAGTTTTAATTCCTAGAGGAACTGGAGTATGAATTGACACTGGTTGCTACAATGTTCCCGGAATTGAGAATTTGTACACTCAGTGCGAACAAAAACCTATGTGGACACCCATTAAAATTACGGAAGATGCTATCTAAAGGAAACACCTTCTACCACTTGCTACCAAATCGTGTAGTCACGGAGTGGAATTAACTCCCTGAAAGGGTGATAATGGCACCCACAATAAACTGCTTCAAAATCAGACTTGACAAAATCTCCAAATCGCAAAACACACATGCATCAGCTTACTAAGCTGCTAGTGTGGTTTCCATATAATAATAGTAACTAACTGTTGAGACCTGTGCCCGCTAACCCTAAGCTGGGAACTTAGTCTGGATTGAAATGACTGTATGCTGGTTTAACTGATATAATGAGAATATAGGTAAATACACGTAACCGCGGCGCGACAATGACTTGCGAGAAGAATAGCGACGTATGGTCGCCCGTGTAACGTTCCGGTGAATGCTGGTGCAGCCGGCGACGAGTGGAGCTCGGACAAGTGCGCCCCAAGCAACCCTCTGCCCCATCGTGTGCTCGTGCGTCACCACTAACTCTAATTCAGATTCGATTGATCAGTACTCTATCCAGTTAGCAGTGAGGCCCCTGAACTTATCGGCACATTCAGCTGCATAGCATTGGCATCCATCATGCATATAAAAAAGGTTGCTTTATTAATGAAAATTAGATAAGTTTAACAAGGTTATTTATGAAATTTCTGCCTACCTATGGAAAAAAAATCCGCATTATTATGATAGCCTGCACTCATGTAATTTCAGTTAGAGGCAGTCCAGCTATTATCACATGGTGCCGCCACCATGTCTGCAGATGCATCAGCTCAAGAGATACATCAGAAAACAAGAGTGAAGTATGGAGTGGAACTGAGATCTGAATTATTTGGATTGGGTTAGTTAATTTTGTTTAATAATAAATAAACTCATAGCATGCAACTAGAGCCTGATGTTTCAAAAGTGCCTGTAATTAGGTTTATTTGAAATAAAAAACATTTGAATTTGAAAAAAAATATGTATACTAATAAATAATAAAAGCATTATAGTCTATGTCAATCAAATTAAATAGAAAGGTAAATAAATAAATAAAAAATGTTGTAACATTTTTTACACAACACCATCTAGTCCCAAACTAAGCAGAGCTTGTACTATGGGTACTAGACAATGGATATAATTCTTATATACTTTTTTTTTGTAAATACATACTTATAATACATAAACAACACCCAGACCACCACAAACACTTATGTTCATCACACAAATATTTGTATCCTGTGGGAATCAAACCCACAACCTCGTGATCAGCAGTCAGACACTCGAACAACTAGACCACAGATGTCGTCAACAAACCAAGTTTCGGTAAAATTATCACCCAATCACTCACTGTATCTAATCATCTGTATTTTGAAGGTTTCAACTTGATAGCTCACCACTTTTTCCAACCATATTCGTTTGATTATCATTTTTAAATTGTTTTTGGAAATTCACTTGGTAGCCTGCTGCAACAAGAGCAACTTATATAGTTCAAAAAGGTCCCAAAAAATAATGTTTCTAACTCATTCAATGAATCAAATTCGAATCATTCAATTAATTAATTAATTTGTAATTGGCACTACACACATCACTAAACCCTATGGTATGTTATTGGTGTACAATAAAGAATATTCTATCTATCTATCTATCTATGGTCCAGTTTGTTTACCTTTTTATTTAATCGGATTGACATAGACTTTAGTTATGTAAATTCAGCCCTTCAAGAGACTTAAGAACATGTATTTTCCTTCTGGGGTAGACAGGTAAAAAAAAACACATACAACTTTTTGCAATGACAGCGACAATGGTAGGAGTGAGTTACCAAAAAGTGTGGAAAGTAATTTTAAATTCATTAACCTTAGCTTCATAAGCTTTAATTCAACTCCCTCGCCCATTTTAGTAACTCTATGTAACAGATTATTAACCTCAAGTTGTTTTATAAAATTACAGAAGACAGCGATGATGCTCTACGAAAACGGAACATAATCAAGGCTCCAAATTTCACAAGCAACAGTAGCAGTCAGGAAGACATTGACTCTCTGCTTAAATACCATCAGAATATGCAGGAGAAGGTCGCTGAGAACATGGTCATGCTTACCAAGAGCTTGAAGGAACAGTCACAGATTGCCAGCACTATAATTAAAGGTGATACTGAGGTGAGACTCCTGAATACCAATTCTTGTAATTAAAAACTTTCTAAATATTGTTCCGATCTTATGACAGTAGATGTTCCTGTTTGACGTTTATTTGTGACATTGAGACTAGATCGGAATTATATTTTGGACATTTTTAATTATGAGAATGGGCCCTCTGGTTATAACATTTTCAGAATTCTTTTGTCTTAAACATAAGTGACGCTGAAAATATCCTAGCAAAGTTATTCAATATTACCCTTTCAAAAAGTCTGCAGATTATCGTGTCTAGATTTTGATAAAAATTCCAGTCTTCCAATAAGTTGCCGGTAAATGTATTTATTTTAATTTGTTTTTAATTATTATTCTCCCATGTTAACAAAAACATTTTTTGCAGGCTTTAAAAAAATCATCAGATCTTACAGACAGAAACTTATCTTCGTTGAAAGTGGAGTCCGACCGATTGCAGGAACATAGTCGAAGTGCATGGAAATGTTGGCTGTGGATCATGCTAGCAATAGTTATGGCTATCTTTATAAGTAAGTTGTACTGTGACATTACATTATTATTAAGGCCCTGTCCCTGCACGAATTGTAGGTATTTGAGGGGGTGAAGCAGAGGAAGCGGTGGACGGGTAGCCCCGCCCACTGCGGGGTGCACGCACCCGTCCGTTGCCGCCGACGCGTTAGTGTTGCTAAGTCAGTACTGTATTCAACAACGATCTCTATGTATAGATGACGCTGTCCAAACACTCATTCTACTTTCGCGGTTCAACTAAACTGTACTGCAGGACGTACACATGCCGTACACCTTGTTTAGTGTGGTTTTGAGATTCGGAATGCGCAGAGCGGAGCAATTATGCTTGAATAATAAGTAGCAACAAGTATTAATAACAACGAATTATTATTACATTACAATATCGTCCGATTACAACAATTAAATAAGTTTTTTCTGCACATTGTCAAGTCTAACAATTAGACTCGCCCAACCAGCGTGAACAAGGGAGTGACTATCTACCTCGTTTTTTCTTACGACTGGGCGCCACGTGTCGGTAAGAGATAGCGTTACCTCGTCATAGAGTTAATATTGCAAAACTGTCAATAGGTAAAATATTATGAAAATCTGAAATTTAACTGTAGAAGCCTCTAGTGTGTTTTATGACATTTATTTTAATTTTAGCTTAGTGTATTTTTTTTTTCGAAGGGAACAAACTATTAGGTAGGAAGCTTGTCGGTGCGTCGCGTCGCGGCACCTTGAGAGTGGCTCATTGACGTGTCTGATTTTATTCTCTTCGAAAACAAAACATACGTCCCGCTCCCCATGCGCTCCCCGCGCACTACGCGAGTCGCCCATGATAGTTGTTTTGAATAGCGGTTCCAGTGTAAACATATAATTCAGTGGATGCAATAGGTAGTGGAAGTCAAGTGTCCAGTAGCTCGGGGTAAAGTTGGAATGGACGAAGCCATCCAAACAAACAAAATACAAATTTACAAACACAATAAGAAAACTAATCAAACTGTAATAAATAAAAACAGCAATTGGTTTTTCCAAGTTCAAGGACGATACTGTAATGTAATAATAATTCGTTGTTACTTATTATTCAAGCATAATATCACTATTTAGTAAAGTAATTTAATTATTTTGAGTAAGTCAAGCTCCGTTCTGCGCATTCCAAATCTCGAAACCACACTAAACTAGGTGTATGGCATGTGTACGTCCTGCAGTACAGTTCAGTTGAACAGAGTGAGTGTTTGGACCGCGTCATCTATACATAGAGATCGTTGATTGCATCGGTCCCAACAAGTCCATCGGGACTAGCTCCAAGAGAAGGATACTTGTTATCAACAAATAGTCCACAGGGTTCTATAACAATATTATTTTGTGCTGACAGTTGCTCTAACGCAATTTTCTCATTGTTTATACCGTGTGCTATAGACGTAAACGGTACCGCAGCACTCGCGCAAAATTCGGCAAGCGTCTTTCCTTGACAGTGTCTCGGGGTGGAATGCGGGGCGCAGTGGGGAGCTGGAGCACTGAGGCGCGCCGGCCCGTGATAACAATTAGACTAATATTAGTTATGTAAAACATTAAATTAATGTAATTTTATCAATTTTTTTTCTGAAATGGATTACTTGGCTTGCGATAAAATATATCGTGTAAGTTTCAAAATCATGTTCTATATAAATTTTCGTCATAAAATGAATTCAAAGTGTCAAAAATTCGCCATGTTTAGAATTTTTTTCTATCAGGCGAAGTTATTTAAATCGTGTATCGATCTTTCAAAATGGATACATAAACTACTCAACTCCACCATATATTTTTTCCATTCTCCCTACTTCAAGAAATGATGACGAAAAATGGAAAGAAACAATGTACTTTTTTGGAGTTTGGCGACCAGATAGGCCCTTAAGGCGCGGTCCCATTGAAAGCTATTAACTATTAGATAGTGAGCTATTAAGATTCTGACAACAGCCAAATACCCCAAATAGGCTTCTTTTAAAAACATTTTTAGCTGTATCTATTCAGTTTGTGGGTGTGAAAAAAATATATGTTAGTCTTGATCGTATTTATAAAAACACTATTGTGCCCAAAACACGTTTTCTTGAAGTTTTCTCTATAGAAAAAATTGTAAACTAATCTCTTAAAACATGTTTAATAGCAAACAATCTCTATTATTTACAAAATATTATAAATGCAATCAAGAAGACATAAGAAAGACAATAATCTAAAACATAGTTGTTTTTGTTTTTCAAACACAGACCAGTAAGCCTCTAGACGCCGATTAGCTGGACACCCCCGGTCACAACGCATATGCTCTACCACTGCATATCGCTACGCCCCTCCGCCAATCGGAACGTCACTCAGTCAGCGAGTGGCACCAATCATAAGGAATCATACCACCGAACTTTTGAGCCGGCCAATCATAACGCGCCGTCCGCCCCCCTGACCCTACCAACGTTTTACGACTGCGTTCGAAAACTTAAACTTTTAAACTTTGTTTATGCGGAGTGTTGAAGCTTACTGGTCTGTGTTTTCAAATAACCAATTTTTTTTTTTTTTTTTCATTCAAATTTAGCGGCGCACCCAATGTTCCCTCCTCTCGTGGCTTCTCTTTCAGTTCTTTACAAAACGACAGTGACTGCAGAGTATCGTAACTATGTCCATAAACTACAAACTGCGAGCGAGTAGATATAACACTAGTCGCAGTAGCGGAGCTGGAATTTTAGTAGTTAATAATGTGACCCGAAAACTAGTAAACTATTGTATTGCTATTTCTGTAAAACCTTGTAAATCAAATTGCGGTTTAGCTCTTCTTGAACTACAAAATAGCTACTAGTTAATAGCTCTCAATGGGACCGCGCCCTTATACAATTTTTCTTGAATATGTAATGGAAAAAGCTAGAGATAGGCACATGTATGGAGAGGCCAATCAGATTAGGCCAGATTGGTCTGTCAGGTGAATTGAGGTAAAGATTTCCATTCGGTCTTGTTAATGAATGTTAATGTTGACCAAATCAATGGCCTTATCATCATCATCATTTCAGCCGAAAGACGTCAATTGCTGGACATAGGCCTCCCCCAAGCATCGCCACAACGACCTACTTTGATTTAATAATTTTACTACATTATTATGAAATCTCACTGAAAAATCTCTGAAAAAATGACTCTTTTGTTGCCATGCTAAAACTTATGATTTATTTTTTCACAGATATGGTACTCTTCATGAAGGTTATGAAAAAAAGAGTGGTTGTTTAAGGTATGTATGTATTCAGTGTGATAAGCAGAAGATGACAAAATCATAATGTGTCCAGTTTCCTATTTAATAAATTGTATATACAAGGTGTTGATCTGTAATCGTGCCATATTTCTAGATCTGTTGATAAATAATGTGCTTAGTCACCTAGAAATACTTAAAAAATTCTACGATTATTTAATACCTAAATTTTCACTTAGAAACATAGCGAGGGTTCGAGAATAAATTCCGAACGACTCGGAAAATAAGTCATCGGTGGCATTGTCAAAGGGTGGAAATACCTGCAAATTGTTTTGGTGGTGTCGCACGCATCGTTTTTGTGTCGCACGTGACACACGGGGGGAATTTGTTTGTTTACAAATAGGTAATTAACAAAAAAAAACAATTTGGTATTGATTTTTTTACTGATTCGTGTTCAGTATCAGTGGTATAGTCACCTCCTTAAATATGGCACGAATGCAGAGCAACATGTTGTATATCTTAACTATTATAAAATTGTAAACGTCTGTTTGTTTGTTTGTTTGTTTGTTTGTTTGTTCCAGCATCACGCTAAAACTACTGGACCGATTTTGATGTTTTTTTTTTTGTTTGAAACCTGATGATCTGACTTAAAAACTGGTATGGGTTTTGAGAAAGAAAGAAAAAAAGAAAAAAATTAATTCGTGGGTTGCGTACTCACCCGACAGATCGAAGCTTCTATGCATTTGCACGAGCGGATAGTAATGTACGATGGAGTGGAGTGGAGTGGAGTGGACAGGGGATGGGACTGGGGATGGGACTGGGGACGGGACAGGGGACGGGACTGGGGACGGGACAGTGGACGGGACAGGGGACGGAACATGGGACGGGAAATGGGACGGGACATGAACGGGATATGGGACAGGACAGTGGGAAGGCACATGAGACTGGACATAGGATGGGACATGGGACAGGACATGGGACATGGGACGGGACGATAGTGATATAGTGAGATAGTATGACAGTGGGACAGTGGGACAGTGGGATAGTGGGACAGTGGGACAGTAGGGCAGTGGCAGTGGGACGGTGGGACGGTGGGACAGTGGGACAGTGGGGTAGTGGGGCAGCGAGGAAGCGGGGCAGCGGGTCAGTGGGCCAGTGGGGCAGTGGGATAGTGGGGCAGTGGGGTAGCGGGGCAGTGGGGCTGTGGTGTTGTGGGGCAGCGGGGCAGCGAGGCAGCGGGACAGTGGGGCAGCGGGGCAGCGGGGATGCGTGGCAGTGGGGTACCGGAGCAGCGGGGCAGTGGGATAGTAGGGCAGCGGGGCAGTGGTGCAGTGGGGTAGTGGGGCAGCGGGGCAGTGGGGCAGCGGGGCTTCTGAGCAGCGGGGCTTCTGGGCAGCGGGGCAGTGGGGCAGCGGGGCAGTGGGGCAGCGGGGCAGTAGGGCAGTGGGGCAGTGGGTCAGCGGGGCAGTGGGGCAGCGGGGCAGTGGGGTAGCGGGGCAGCGGGGCAGCGGGACAGTGGGGCAGCGCGGCAGCGGGGCAGTGGGGAAGCGGTGCAGTGGGGCAGCGGGGCAGGCTGTGGGGCAGTGGGATAGTGGGGCAGCGGGGCAGTGGGGCTGTAGGGCGGTGTGATAGTGGGGAAGCGGGGCTGTGGGCAGCGGAGCAGTGGGGTAGAGGTGCAGTGGGGTAGCGGGTCAGCGGGGCAGTGGGGGGCAGCGGGGCAGGCCGGGGGGCAGTGGGGTAGTGTGGCAGTGGGGCAGCGGGGCAGCACAGCTGGGCAGTGGGGCAGTGGGGCAGTGAGGTAGCGGGGCAGTGGGGTAGTGGGGCCGAGAGTCAGCGGGGCGGTGGGGGCAGCGGGGCAGTGGGGTAGCGGGGCATTGGGGCAGCTGGGCAGCGGGGCAGCGGGGTAGTGGGCCAGCGGGGCAGTGGGGCAGCGGGGCAGTGGGGCAGCGGGGCAGCGGGGCTGTAGGGCAGCGGGGCAGTGGGGCAGAGGGTCAGTGGGGCAGTGGGATAGTGGGGCAGCGGGGCAGTGGGGTAGCGGGGCAGTGGGGCAGTGGGGCAGCGGGGCAGTGGGGCAGCGGGGCAGCGGGGCAGAGGGGCAGTGGGGCAGCGGGGCAGCGGGACAGTGGGACAGTGGACTGGACTGGAATGGACTGGACTGGACTGGACTGACGTGGGTTAGCAGAATTTAACGCGAGCGGAGCCGCGGGTAAAAGCTAGTACATAATAAGATTTATAATGTTGTGTTAACTTATGTTATGAATGTTGTGAAATAAATGTGGATATACAGAAAATAATGTTCTACTTTATGTAGGTATTAAATTTTTTCTTTGTATATATACTTTAATATGTTTAATTAAATTAATTGGAAACAAATAAAACATCGCTGTTAATTTTTATCAATCGACACTATTAATTTATTTCCATTTCTACCGAATTAAATATATTCTGAAGTAATTTTGTTTCGTAAATACGTAAATACGAATATGCCAATTTGGTCCATATAATTTAATACTATTTATATATATGTATATTCTAAGTATTTGAAGTAACATCTACAATAGCTGTTTTAATATAGAACATAAATGCTTAACATTTTGGTACATTTTGAAAATATACATACATAACATCACGCCTGTATTTCCCCGAAGGGGTGGGCAGAGGTGTATAGTACACCCACATTTCGCCAGTTATGTTATAAGTCCCATGTAATAGGGGGCGAGCCTATTGCCAATAACCGGGCACAAATCCAGACTCCGGGCTGCTACTGAGAATTTTCTAATGAAAAAACCCAATAACACTTTGCCCGACCCAGGAATCGAACCCATGACCCCACGTTCAGCAGTCGCGCTTGCGACCATTAGACCAACGAGGCAGTTTCTATTATTGTTATAATTCACTTTGTGCTGCCCTTCGGCGGTTGTACACACGGCTACACATCAAGCTGTACAAAACCAGTAAAGGCTGACCTCGCGTTGTAAGGAAAACCTATACAATGCGAGGTCAGCTTATACTGGAAATGTACAGCTTGATGTGTAGCCGTGTGTACACATTAAAAAAAACGGCGGAGTCTTTAATAAACTCGCAAATTTTAAGATTTCACAGAAAGACGTTGGCGTAGACCCGTCTTATTTTTATAGCGAATCTCTATTTATTGAGCGTTATAGATCTTTCGCGTCTTTAACAAGAGTGATAGGCCCCAGGCTATGCATAACAGTTATAAGCTAAGCTTACGAGTCTATTTATGTCTAGTTTAGCTACAATTGGTAATCAAAACGATTCGTGTTTGGCCTATTCAGACAGAGCCATGACCACAGAAATAGATAAGAGTAGAATGGTTGTAATCACAATTTTACTTGCGATTCCGGCGTGGCTACTTTCGAACAAACTACGCCTTACATATTGACGTCATAAATTAAAAAAAAATAACTTTAATCAAATGTACTTTCCAGCTTTTGTTTCTGCAGTTATAAACAGCACAATAAGGTATTTTTACGGGTTTTTGTTACAGTATTTACAGAAACAAGTCATAAGGCGTACTGAGAAAGGCTTTGAAATGCGCGGCACTATGGTGCAGAGTGTTGACACGCGCGCCCTGCCCACTTTTCCATTCTATCTATTTCTGTGCCCATGACAGACCACACCACACCATAGGGGCAAAAATGTAGCTAAATGTAGCTGGGGTCGTTTGTGAATTGTAGGTATCGCCACAGCTACCTGAAGTTAAAATCAAAATCAAAATATAAAACAAATAAATTATTTTATTAATTAGTTGCGTTCTTTCAGCCACAAATTACGTGTGGTTGCGGTGTAGTTGAGTTTATCCAGCCACAAAATATATTGGATACGGGGTACGCTACGTAGTTCAGTATGACACAAAAGATAAGGCGCGTCGTCAATCTTCGTTCGCGCTGACACGAAGAGACGATCGACGAAAACACCCGAAACATGAAAAAATATAATCAACCTTATGCAATGCCCATAAGGTATTATAATTGATTGCCGTACCGTCTTTTTCTATTTCGCTCACACGCTTCCGTATACTGCAAGTCATTGTAGCGGCAGCGGCTGAGATGTTTGACGCACAGCGATGATGCTTTCTGATTGGTTAACCACTTTCCCGCATATTTAAATTGATATTTTCGTTTTTTCGACAAAATCCCTTGAATGAATCCTGCTACATTACACGTACACACGGCTACACATCAAGCTGTACAAAACCAGTAAAGGCTGACCTCGCGTTGTAAGGAAAACCTATACAATGCGAGGTCAGCTTATACTGGAAATGTACAGCTTGATGTGTAGCCGTGTGTACCTACGGCTGCCATCGAAAATTGTGTGCAAGCGATTTTAGCCTTAGTGGTGGTTCAGCGGAAAGATTTCCGACTGTACATACCTTATAAAATATGTACTGCTGTACGATGGTCACGCAAGGGCTGACCGGCCGCTTGCGAGCGAGTGCCGCAAAATGTTGCGTTTGTAGCCCCGATGTCGTCCGTTGAACGCTACTGCAAATTGTCGTTCATCTGAATGGAACTACGCGATTTAATAAAATTTGCTGCCCGGTGACTCTTTGCCGCTATAGCGTGGTTGTTACATTTTTCAAAGGACCCTTACGAACTAATTTATATGCCTAGTTTAGCAATAATAATGCTACCAAAAAGCAAAACGATTCGTGTTGGAATAACAGTATGATAGTGACAATATTAGGGTTTAATTAATTTATTATTCTGTGCGTGTTTTTTATATTGGCCCTTTAATTTCAATACATAGGTATTAAACAATTCTCTTTACAACTATCATACTATATATTTATTTCTCGTTACATGAGCCAATATGGCAGGAACCTTTAAATATAAGTTTATTGTACAGTCTAACAAAGCAATTAGTATACAGGGTCGCCAGATATAGAAGAAGATTTCTCAGGAAATTATTATAGAACAGTTTGATTAGGGTTTTGTATAAATACAGTTTAACTTTGTCCGTTATTAAAACTATATTTCACCCGAAAACATCCATAATCTTCGACCACACCATCGCTTAACATCAGGTGAGGTGGCGGTCAAAAGCAAGCCCGTAAAGAACTAAAAAAAAAAAACATCTTCTGAGAAAACTTCATTTATATGTGGCGGCCCTGGATACTAATTGCTTTGTTAGACTTTACACTACAAGTATTATATATGTTTGCATTATGATTATTAAATAAAGAAGCATTTAATCTCTCTCTATGGTTAGGTCATAGTTTAGGTTAGCTGTCAAAGCATATGTAAGAACGTAAGAACACTTATTTAAAAATGTACTAGAACTACCAGATATCGGTGGAAATTCTTCCGTATTTACCTACTATTTAAATTATAATTTATAAACACCTGAGCTTGTATAATGTTTCTACATTTTCATGTACAGTATCGCGTTCCAATAATTTGGCGATATTTCCCTATAATTTGGCGAATTTCATTCACCGTCAAGCAATTTATCTATTTATACTTTGAAGTTAGTAAATATAGTTTTACTTTTTATCATATACATCTGTCAATTCGAACTTCCAGATCTTGTTGGGCCCAATTTCTGTGACGTAGAGATGAGATCCGTTCCTTGTCACTGCCAGCGAGTGAGGGTTTGTGAATCCCTGAAAATGACAAGATGCCGTTGAATAGAAATACCTAGGTACTCCAAGAGATTACACACACTATGTTTTTGCTTTAGGTTTACCAAGTAGATTTGAGTATTTAAAACTACAAAATATTTTTTATGAAGGACAATTTTTTTCAATAGGGCACGATTCTCGAAGATTGATGATAAAATAGCAGAAATAAGAACTGGAGTACAGTTAACAAGACAGACCACATTACTCACATAAAACACACACAAACAATATAAAAATACACTTACAGTTGTCGGTTCCCATGTATCCAAAATATTTCCATTAAGGGCATTCACAGTAAATCCTCGGACAGCAATGTTCTGAGACGTCGGGCCATTCACCGCATAGATCGTATCACCGTGAGATGTAACAGCAAATACCCTGCCTAAAGTAGGATCTTCAATCACTGTCGCCGGTTCTAGCATCTTCATATAACTCTTCAAACCAGCTTGCGGGCAGACGATCCTCATGTTCTCCCTGTCTGCGACACAGACAATGTCCAAATGCTCCAATAATGTGACACTGTGTGGAACATTCAAGGTCAACGTGTCTGAATAAGACGGTATAGCCAACAACAGTTTTCCAGCTGCGTTGAACTTCAGTATCTGGTTGTTGCAGTAGCCATCAGCAACGAATATTTCTCCTGTGGTTGCGATGGCGACTGAGGTAGGCATGCACAGTAATACACGGCGTCTGTAGGGATACCCAGCTGTGAATGGCTCTCCGATGGTTAAGCTTGGGTATTTGTGGTTGTTCGGAGTATACTGGAATGATAACAAAAATATATAAGAGAGCAGCTTTCTCAAACGGCAGTCTTACGTGCAAGCAATGCAACTTTCTACTAAACGACTTGGCTCTGGCATTCATTTGGTGATGAACTAACCATTCAGCTTACCAGCCAAACTATTTCATGCCCTTGACCGTAAAGATTGAGAAAATGTTACCTATGCAAGAGCAGTGACTGTATTTGCGGTCACTAATTCATGTATTGGTTAACTTCAAGCTCCAGGTAAAGGTTTAAGGAAAGAAGCGCTTTCATAGAAAAGTAATCACATAAGAATCCTGACCAGAACCCTTCCTGGACACTGCAAACTGAATAAACACCACCACAGAATGGACCTTAGTGATTCTACAGTTTGCAGGTTCTGTCGCGAAATAAGGATTATTCGCCCATCTATATCTTATGCGAATATGATGCCGTACATCATAACAGAAGCCAGCACCTTGGAGGCCACGTTATTTCAACGCGCCCCATGAAGGCCCCGTCATCTCAAAGCAGGAAATTTAATCCTCCATCCCCAAGGCCGTAGTTGATTTCATGATTGGCTTGCAACTTGGGGAGGTGCTGTAATATTGCAATAGGCGGCACAATAGTTCTTTTCAGGTCGCAGTAACTTTGGAGCGTCCAAGCCGTCACCTCTTTCCTCAAAAATAATGATTTTTTGTACCCTAACGTTGAATTTCACTTGCACATCGTAAAACGGCAGTTAATTTTCGCTTTCAAGACCAATGTGATGGTATCTGTTGGCCCTTACTGAAATAAATTTTAATTTAGGTACTGGAATTTGTTGTCAAAAACAGTAAAATAATTGTATATTCGACTACATGACTATGGGTACTGCTCGTATAACGAGAGACCTGAACAGAAAATTGAATCAATAGTGTTAGTAGAGAATTTCTTGTTACCACAGCTATATCTCTTACCTTGAAAACCTGATGTTTAGCGACATCAGTGACCCAGACGTTATCATGGTGGTCTACAGTCAGTCCATGAGGCATGTAGAATGCGTTAGCCCCCCAGCTGTGCAGCACAGAACCTGTATGAGGATCTAGAACTAGGATCGTGTCTTCTATGATTGGACCCTTGTCTAAATTCTGGTAAGCATTGGATTCGTTGAAGGTACTGCAAAAGAACATTGACCAGTTACTTTTACTTATGTCTTTGACGAAAAAAAGAGTTTTTAGGGTTTCGTACCCAAAGGGTGCCAGATAGACCCTATTACTATTCCCACGCCGTCTGTCCGTCCGTCCGTAACTGTAAAAGTTAGGCAATTGATCACAAAACATGTTTTACTTTGGCCTCTGTCATAACAAATAAAATAATAAAAAGACTAAATCTATATAAAGAGACAAGAAAACCTCGAAAAAAATATCTTTTTTTCAGCGATTTTTCGTTCCTGCCTCGTCTATCTGCATCGTCAAACTTGTCCTTGTGCTTGTAGTCCATACTCTATGAAGTATAGTTAAACAAAAAATAATAAAATAAGCGAAATTAAGACAAGTGTGGTGATATGGTATGGTACCCTTAGTGCGCGAGTCCGACTCGCATTTAGCCGATTTTTAGGGTTCCGAAGTCCTACAAGGAACCCTTATAGTTTCGTCATGTCCGTCCGTCTGTCCGTCTGTCCTAATCCTTTACAGCTTAATAACTTCTACAGTTATAAACATAAGTAAATGAAATTTTGTTAAAAAATAGTCTGCATATAGATCTCAATTTTAAAAGAATAAAAAAATAGTTTTTACGTTCTTTAGGGGTGGCGCCCATACATGTGAAATGGGGAAAAAAAAAAATTTTTCGCTGCACCCCCTCGTGTGGGTTATCATTGAATAGGTCTACTAAAATGAAGGTAATGTTTCATACATCACTTTTTTATCAGGTGTACCATCTGCGAAATATAGCCCGCCAAAGTGGCTTGCAATGTGTCCCCCCCCCTGCCATTTCTAAACTATGCAATATAGAAACTTATAATCTTCCACATTGATAGACCTTTGTGAAAACTCTCTTTTAAAATTATTTCAAGTATAATGTGATTATAATTTTTTGAGTTATAGACAGAAAACTGAAAAATACTTAAAACGTCCTAGTTCAAAGGTCATTGACCTTAGAGAAAAATTATCATGCCAAATAATGCTCCTTTAGCTACTTTCTATTTGAAAAAATCACAAAAAGTAACTTTGATAGACTTCTTAAATTTGGCTTCTTGAATTTATCGCTAGATGGCGCTACTAACAACACGCTCTGAGTCGCGAATGCTGCCGATTATTGCAAAAACTAAAATAGCCATGATTAATATTCGATTTGATTCGTTTGTACACATACTTAAGGAACCCTATAATACTGAGCATGGCCCGACATGCTCTTGGCCGGTTTTTTTATTTTATTATAAATTTTTATAGTTACTCGCCTCTCGTCCCATACTCGTTCAGCCCTGTGAAATATCACAGGCTGTCCCAAAGAGTTGATTGATACAGAGGTTATCTGTCCCACGTTCAATGATGTTTGTGGCCAGTCCTTCACTTCTTGAGGTCTCAGTACTATTTCATCTTTCGGCTGGAAAGTTCAACAGAAATCATGAATTTTCCCTCGTTTATATACACTTACAACGTTTTTCATTTATTTAGCTAAACAAAGTTG
This sequence comes from Asteroscopus sphinx, assembly GCA_949699075.1. Classification (NCBI taxonomy): domain Eukaryota; kingdom Metazoa; phylum Arthropoda; class Insecta; order Lepidoptera; family Noctuidae; genus Asteroscopus; species Asteroscopus sphinx. The sequence goes on from OX453017.1 coordinate 14,882,872, forward strand.
CAAGCGGGACTTACGAATTCATTATAGTTAACTAGATAAGATTGGATTATTAGATTACGTATTCACTATAGTTACCTTCCTGAGCTAGATATATAACGTGACTTACCAAATGGAGATCCAAGTTTTTCAGGAGATCGTCATTTGAACCGTAACTGAAGTAATCGAAGTTCTCCCGCACTGTTTCTGGTTCACAAAAGATTCCCGTTAAAGCTAATAAAAACACGAGTACCGGCAACATTTTGATGAAGACGTAATATTTGTTGTGGTCTGCGTATTGTTAGGGTCCGATTGCTGACTGCTTATAACTCTATTGATTATTTGCTCTTAGAAACCGACGATACGCATGCGCGTTACAGCAATGGCTTCTCTCACATTCTCAAGGTCAAAATTGGGGAAAAGAGAAATGAAATCATAAATATCGAATAAACATAGATTTATTTTTCACATAACTCGAACAAGTATATTCAACAAAATTGGTCAATAGTCGCGCGTCACATTCGTTTTTGTAATCTCGTACATTGTGGTGAAATAAAGGAAACGAGGTACATATCCTAGGCTATATATGAAAATAGAAGGCGAAATTTCATTTCATTTTATACTGAATCAGTCTCAAATCAGAATCGTTGTAAGAATTTGGCACATTTGAAAATTTCAGAATTTTGAAGAGACTTACATCTACAGTAACAAGCTGGAAAATTCATGTGTTACAATAATATTTTGGGACATTTTGAAAATATTTGGTGCGATTATTCGTTTCCTACTGTGGGCGCCATTCCGAGTTGGGCTGGTCCCAGATGTAGCCGGTCTCTGTCATGGAGCACACCGCGTTGTAATACCGCCCCGGACTGCGGCAATACGACCATGAGGGGCACTTACATCGGAACAATATTTGGAACTCTTCCTTGCACACTTCGTTCCACCAGCACGTTCTCTACAACAGGATGTATTGATCAGGGCTTTTCAAACGTTATTAGGAAATATTACGTAATTTAGGTCAGCGTTATAATACAATACCTCAGTGACATATCCCCTCACCGACTGATCCGAATAGCTTCGTTTAGTTATAGATGCAGTTCCAAGCATTGCACTCAACATAAGTATTACCACGAACATTACATATTGCGCCTGAAACGTTGAATACACATACACTGTACACACAAACACAGTTATAAACAAACATATGCGTTGTTCACGTCCTTCTGTTGATCTTACCTTAATCATAGCAGGGTTTTGACCCAAAAATTGATAATTATAGGGCGACGCAACCTCTCATTTCTACGCCCCCTGACGGAGCTTTCAGGTTCCGACTAGGGTTGTGACTATTCTCACGTGTCTGCCTTATCGGCATTTATTATTAAACTGTAGGTAGTCGTGAGCCAGATGTCTACACTTATTGATTATCTCTTGCATGTCGATGTCGGCGTAGTTTTGGTCTAGTGTAGTAATTAATAAGCAATGGTTTTTGGTATGTGTTATGTTTGATATCTAAGTATAAAGTTAGCCGTCGGTCCTGCGCCTGATCTCTCTCCGGTCGTGTCGAATTGCCGTCCCATCGGATTATGAGAGTGAGGGAATAGAGAGTGCATCTGTGTTTGCGCACACACTTGTGCACTATAATATGTCCCGCGCAGATGGCTAGTCTCTATTGAGATTGGCCACCGTGACCGAAACTCGGCCGGGAGGACATTATAAAGTTAGCTCAATCAGAAGTTAATTTAGGTTTTATTTATTTAGGTTCCTTTTGAAAACGTTTTCATTTCATTTGATGTCCAATCCCTAAAGTATACAATTATTTCAAGGGCCTTTACGGGTACTTATACAACGTGGATACGACAATGCGACGTTAAATGAAAACACGGTTATTACTTACTAGTCTATAGAAGCATTTTAAACACATAAATAAGTTGTTTATCGACGGTAAATAAATGTTTTTTTTTTTAATTTACTTATTATTTCGATATTTTTAAGTATTAAAATATCGAAATAATAAGTAACACCATTTGTAATCACCTGTAATAATTTAGAAAGAGTTTAAAATCATATGGATTCGCACAGAGGTCTTTGGCCTAAAGATCTCAGATCCCAAAAAATCAGAAAGAAAGAAAAATGGTCCTACATTCAAAATTTGTAAAATTAAAATAATTTCCCGTGGCTAAACTATTAACTGGATTAGTTTTTTTTTTTGTGAACAGTCATAGAACGTGATACTCTGTAGGTACATGGTTTTATTTTATGTGGTATTGTCATCTCGACTTTGTATATACAAATAAACTTGGTTATGATCAATGGTAGTTTTCATATAAATAGGCAATCATTTTGGATAATAAATTATATTAGGTACTTAACAACTATAAATACATTAAAATTTACAAAATCACTAGCTACTTTAGACTCACGTGTTTCTTAACTTAATACAACAGTGACAACAGAGATGAGCAAAATAATATTAATAAAATAAAGTAAATCAAACAATTAGGATAAATTACAGTTAAAAATAAAATCTAGTTTCAAAATAAAATTGAAATGTTCAACTTAACAAATAAGGTGCGCGCGGACAGACTGCGGTCTGCGTTGCGTTCAAATACTTCTTACGGCCAAAATTAATATCCAATCTATCCACGATTTGCCCTACTAAAGATAGAATTTTGACATAAAATATATGGAGCTTATGTCAAATAGTAGGACAAATCGTGGATAGATTGGATATTAATTTTGGCCGTTACACATGCATCTTATTGCAAATTAGATCGCCAGATCGCAGTGTGTCTTCGTGAGCCCTAATGGAATGGCACTTAGATGTAAAAATAAATAAACTTTAGTAGAAGGCTAATTACAAAGAGCTTTGGTCGGAACTACCACTACATTTGGGATTCTGTTGCCGGCTCTAGGAGCCGAAGTTTCAGTGACATCACTAAATTGGTCTACATCGCCTGTATATCTTCTATTTTGTTTTCCTCTACGTTTTCGTGTTCATGCCGCCTGTGAATATCCTCTGCATCTTTCCTGTTCATACAATCATAAAGTTGGTGTCTAATACTTCTAAAAGTTTGCCTACGTATTATTAATATTATTATTTATTTATTTATTATGAGCCTTTGCTGTCCCACTCCTGGGAATATTATTAAATTACGAAAACGACGAACCCCACAGATTGTCGCAAAAGTGAAAATGGAGTAAGAATTCTAGATATTCAGGCTTCAAAGGCCTCAAAAGATCGATGATATTCTAGAGGCCAACCTATACAGCTCATAACAATATGAATGTTAATAATAACTCACGAGTATTTGTTGGAAGATTGGAAAATACTCTTGGGACATAGCCTGTAATAAGGCCAGCATTCGCCGCCCGCTTCTCCAGCCTTCTGCGCCTCCACGTATTCGTCTAGGAGACTCGCGTACGGTGACTTACTGGGCCTGGAAGTAGGAATATTTTTCATAAATTCAACAGAAACTCTCAAAAAATACATTTAAGAGAAATTCAATAACATATGCAACTGTTTATATCCGTGTCTTGTAAAACCACGGTTGGGATTGGGATGCACTAAATACGTACCTATGTAGATCATACCAAATCAAATCTGTCTAGAACATACTAACTACTAAGCCCAGATGGCTGTCAAGATCGTATCGTATCTATGTTATTCGTAATGGGCACTCAGGAACCCGTAAAAATCTAACCAAAGAATACGGTAGATACGAGCATCCATAACTGGACAGACGGCAGTCGCTGTGTCAAATACTGATCTAGTCAAATCCGGTTACACTGAAGCTGTTCTCAACCTTGCTACAGGAAACTTGGAATAACCCTTGATGATGATGATGCATACGAACGATATACAAAAGAGAAATACAGAACTTGTGTTGGCTTTGAGTCGTGGAGTTTGAGTTTGTTTGTTTAAGTTTGGAGTTTGTTTGACTTTTACCCCGTTTTTAGGGTTCCGTACCCGAAGGGTGCCAAACGGGACCCTATTACTCTCGCTACGCTGTCCGTCCGTCCGTCCGTCCGTCCGTCCGTCCGTCTGTCTGTCTGTCACAGGGCTGTATCTTTTGAACGGTAATAGGTAACCGATTGAAATTTTCTCAGAATATGTGTTGCTATGAGGTGTATCACGAAAAATACTAAAAACGAAAAAAAGTCTAAGACCAAAGGGGGTCCCCATACAAGAAACCTCAAAAAACATGTTTTTTTTTCAACGTTTTTGTTCCTGCTCTATCTTCAAAACGGTAATATATACCAGCGTCAAACTTGGTCTGATTATAGTGCATATTATGTAGTTTAGCAACAAATACTAAAAATAAGACAAACATAGACACATGTGATGGTACCTGCGTAAGAAAGACATGCAAAAATTCATATTTCGCGTACTGTGCGTTGATGTCTTTTGGTAAACTCTCGTGAATTAAATCAGTTTTTATGAGGTTTCAAGTCGTTGAGAGGTACGGAACCCTTACTGCGCGAGTCCAACTCGCACTTGGCCGGTTTTTATTAACTCGCTTTCAGTCCTGTCTGTTCGGTACAAATTTCGCAATCGATTTTAAACTAATTTCCCGATGAGTCTCTAGACTTGAAACTTTTAACATAGCTTAGAACTGGATGACATTTTACTAACTCGCTTTCGTTTAAAAAACGTGGTATGAAAAAACTTTTTCAATAAATTAGGTATTATTTATACTTACGTAAAGAACAACTTCATAATTTCGCCGAGAAAACCAAAGTTTGTGAGAGGATGCGATTGTATTTCGCAAATAGCTCGCAAAAGACACTCTTTTCCAGACATACCGAAGTTTGCCAAGAGATCTTCTGCCATTCCATACAATATTGCTCTGGAAAATTAAAACGTAGTGATTATTTATCTTTGTAGAAAATAAGTTATACAGGATATTTTTTAAGGAGTGCAGATAATTTGCATAGCGATTCAGTATCTGTTCCATATCGCAACCACAGAATTAAAATGGACTTTTTATATATACTTTACGGTCTTGCCTTGCGTTTGACCGCCACCTCACCTGATGTTAAGCGGTGGTGCGGTCGACGATGGATCACGCTTGCCCAGCAAAGGTGAGAGAATGGCAGTAAAATATTTCGACCCATCCTCAAGTGCCTACACCGGGCATCGTACCGGAACACGACTAGATCGCTTGGCGGCACGTCTTGCCCCGGTGGGTGGTCGCAAACCGTTGGCCGTGGCCTACCACCAGTATGTCACCTGATTGGCACCACCCAGGGAACGTGTAGGGATTCGGAAAAGGGGTCCTCTCCTACGGACGTGGGTGACTCGATCCCCAAAAACTATTTTAAAACAAAATAAAAATTTGCCTTTGTATGGCGTCCGCTACAAAAAATTCCACGTTTCCCATACAAAGTCGATTTTTATTTTGTTTTGAAGTGAATTCTAATAATGTGGTTACGATAAAGAACAGATACTGAACCACTATGCAAATTATATCATCCACACTCCTTAAACAATCATCTTGTATTGTAAACGTTTGCCTCTTCTCACTTTCAATCTGACTGTTATAGTCAACGTATAGTCGACTGCATGACAGTGGTAACACTTCAATTCGAAAACCGCCCTTACTGCTTACGAAATAAAGATGCTGCTAATGTCAAAGTGTTACCACCGACGTGCGGTTGACCCTACAAGGTTGTATTGATCCATGGAACCAAAAAGAGATTTTTTCTTTTGTCAGTATCATGGTAATAATAATAATTTAATTGGATAAGATTATTTTCAGTATTTTTTTTCATAAACATGAAGGCGAGGCGGATTCGAAACAACCAACCACATTAATAATAAACCCAGTCTAAAATTATTAGCAATAAAAAACTAGAATTATATTCTCCGGCAAATTGAATATGATGATATCAGTAAAGGACCAACAGCCAACCCATTGTTTGAAGCACGCGAAATTTTCTGTTAAACGCAACGAATTCCAAAAACAAGGGTTATTGTTCAGTTGTTCGGTTCAAATGCCTTACGTAATTGGCGCTGGTTTTCGAATTACAGAAGAGTTTCAAACGCCTATTCGTAGTAGCTTCCTGCGTCCGTCGCCAACCGTCCTTCGTGAGTGGAATTCCTGATGTGTTTATCGGTGTGAAGGTGAAAGTGACGGCCAATAACTTAACCGCTACTATTGCCATCTTCCACGTGGTCTCAGACCTACAGAAATACGTGCTAACGGCTTTTGTGTGTGGTCTTCCATTGAGTACCCCTGTTACTTTTGTCCCTTTTTCACGCCTATTAGTTAATAATCGCCTCATTGTTAATGCAAATGTTGGGATTTGCATTACAAATGCAGGCTAACATAACATAACATCACGCCTGTATTTCCCCGAAGGGGTAGGCAGAGGTGTATATAGTACACCCACATTTCGCCAGTTATGTTATAAGTCCCATGTAATAGGGGACGAGCCTATTGCCATTAACCGGGCACAAATCCAGACTCCGGGCTGCTACTGAGAATTTCCTAATGAAAAAACCCAATAACACTTTGCCCGACCCGGGAATCGAACCCAGGACCCCATGCTCAGCAGTCGCGCTTGCAAACACTAGACCAACGAGGCAGTCAATGTATGTATGTCAATGTAGGCTAGACTATTATTTATTTGATGACGTCTGTGGCCTAGTGGTTCGAGGGTCGGACTGCTAATCACGAGGTCGTAGGTTCGATTCCCACAGGACACAAATATTTGTGTGATGAACATAAGTGTTTGTGTTGGTCTAGGTGTTTCTTATATATTATAATTTATAAGTAGGTACCTATGTATTTACAAAAAAGAAAAAGTGTGTAAGTATTATATCCATTGTCTACTACCCATAGCACATAGCTCTGCTTAGTTTGGGACTAGTTGGTGCTGTATAAAATGTCCCAAAAATATTCATATTTATTCATATTCATTAAAAACTAGTCTATGCCCGCGACTTCACCCGCGTGAATGTCCTTTATCGCGCATCCCTCGGGAACTGTTCATCTTCCCGGGATAAAAAGTAGCCTATATGTTAATCCGGGTTATCTTCTATCTGTACGCCAAATTTCATTAAAATCAGTCCAGCCGTTCTTCAGTTATAAATGGTGTAACTAACCTGACTTTGTTTTATATATTTAGATGAAAAGACAACAATGTTCTGTAAGTAATTTATTGTTAATCATACTTTACCTCTCTCCTCCATGCAATCTATCCAATATTGCTTTTTCGACATCAGGAGTAACAGTTTCATGCGCAGATCTTTTGCCTCGTCTCCTGTCCAAATACTGTCCTATATAATCTGCCATCATGGACACCGCTGCTCTTCCCATAGATCGGGCCAAGATTGGTGGAAATGCTCCGTAAGGATTTTCATTATCCGTCAAACCGAGTTTGTCAAAGTCAACTGGAATTTATGAAAGAATCTTTTTACCTAATCACATACACTATTGTATAAACTTTATTGTTAGTTTATTTATTCCTCCCCATCATTAATAAACAATATTTACGGGATGTGTATCAGAAAAATTGTGGATTTATGAAATTGACAATGACTAGATTCAAAATACAAGAATGAGGGGGCAATGGCTGTGTTAAAAAGCTATGGTTACTTCATCAGTAATTAATTTCTAGCACTACAATTAATTTTATGTATTTAACTATTCACTAACCGTTTCAACTACATACAACAACTATTTAGTTTGATCTTTCTATTCGCGAATGCTATTTTTATAATGATTAGATCTAATGTTTAGCGGTTCTAAAGATCATAAGTAACTATTAAACTAATCAATACCTTGAAAATCTAAATCAAATTATTTCGTTATCAATTAATGTTACATGAACACTATGTTATTTTAGAATTCTAAACTACTGACTGCTCTACTTCAACTTCTAGTAGACCTGAAAATACTGACTTTTAACGTCCAGTTGGTACATCAGTGTATCTGTAAATCGTTGAGTGACAATATAGAATATCTCTAACAATGTTTACGGAATATAGGGTTAGATATAATATTTTGCAAATAAGGGCAGATATAAAAATAAATTTAGATTATGGAATCACGCGTCACTTTGCAGAAATCATGACATACAAAATATAAACAAACTTTGTCATCAAAAGAAACAGAGCTGAAAACATTGGGAAATAGTAACGTTATAAAAAAGGACAACTTACTTGTAAAAGGGAAACTGACAGTCATATTAGACAAGAATCCTTTCGGTGGATGCCTTACGAATGGCATCGATATTGAAGGGGTGATAGTCATTGTAGTACCAGGTGGCAACGCCAAACGGCCGTCGTTTGTGATCCAGAGTATTCTCTTCTGCCGCGAGTGCGGTATGTCCTCTTTGGCCACGCCATCCTGGCTGTTGAGCGAAGCCATCGGCAGCAATGCCGCTAATGCTATGCTTAGTAATACACGGGGAACTGTTGCATCCATCGCCTACCTGTTTAAATATAAGTGTTTGTTTGTCATTGGTGTCGATTCTCTTGTTCACAAACTAAACTTATTAAGCTAATTAAGCTATTGCTTTTTTTACAAATAGTAGATGCATGAAAGGGATAGCAACAATTTTAGTACTGTCTAATTAGTTTACGTGTTCCATTACCTCGTATTTTTAGTGGGCACGTTCCGAGATCGCGACTGCACTTGTATGGAAATTTTAATTCAGACTAATTTGATAGAACTACAATTGTTGCTATCCCTTTCTTGTATCTACTATTAGTATAAGAGAGCAATAGTTTAAAAATAAGTTTCGTTTGTGAACAAGAAAATCAACACCATTGTTGCAATTTATAGAACATCTTTTATTAAAAAATTTAGTATTGGATTTCCTTTGTGCGACCAAAAAAAAGGTTGTTAAAATATTTGACAATGTCATTCAAACTTCATACGTAACAACTTACATAAACATTAACTAATTTTACTTGTAAACAAAAACAATAGTTATAATAAAAATTTGCTCGATGCTATCATCAAAATGTACTCATATACGAATCAGGGATAATAATGATTATAACATCAATGTGGATGATTTTATAAAAGGACTGCAAAAGGAGTATAAAATAGATTTTCGAACTCTGCCACGATGGGAAGAATTAGTGCAACGTTTACATGTTTCAGCAACAGACTGTAAACGAAAAATTCAAGATGCACGTCTCCGAAAATCTATCATAATAGATAAATTGTATATACAATCTTCTAGACCATCACCCTTTGAATTAACCGATGGATTATGTAGGACAGCAAACAAGTGGCGTAAAATAGAAATTGAACTAAAGACAAGGAAACAATCCGAGACTCCAGAACTCGATGAACAGACTGTTAGTAGAGAATTGAAAGATGAATCAGATAAATTGTATGAAACACATCACCCGAACACAGAAATCTTTTCATCTGAATCCCCTTATCCTGATATTGAACCTGAGCCTTCGAAAACGAACGTGGAGGTACAAGTAGAGTCACCAGCAGAGCCATCTCATTTACCTGTTCTAATATTCACAAATCCGCACAAGTTAATATCTCCTCTCGGATCTCAGTCCTGTGCAATGAGTTATAAATCTCTTTTTACTGACACGGAGGCACCCACAAAGAATGGACAAGAAGAATGGCTAAATTTAAAATCAACGACGTCTGTTATATGCACTCCGACGTCAATTATTCTTACCAACAGCTCTTTAAAACAACAAGTTATTCAATTCTCAGTGACAAACTGTGCTGGTGAATACATGCATATTAGATTTAAACGAATTTTGGATGATTCTCATTTTTTGAAAACCAAGGTATTGCCCGTTATTCCAAAGCGACTGTATCCTGGAATACCTGTTGTATTTAAATTCATATTTACATTGAAAAACCAAGAAGAATTCAAGTCCAGCTTATACTTTAAAGTTGGACGAGAAGTTTATGATGATGCTCCTCCAGAGGCATTTTGTATTCCAATTACTAGTGCATTTACAATATTGCGATCAGTAGCCGTGTCTGAAACAATAACTTTGCCACCGGTTTATCCTTGGCATTTAAAAAGGAATGACATGTATGCAACTGGGACTGTAATAATATCGGTTAACGATCCCTACACTTATCACTTACATATTTATAAACGACTAATCGATCTATCTAAAGAAACAGATGTTGTGCTGTCCTTGCAAGCATCTGGACCAAATACTGAGAGTGTCGTAGAAAGAATTGTGGTCAAAGAAGTAGATGCTAAAACCATAGCATCTTCAGCAAAAGTCGAAAACGAAGTAGAAACAATAAATGTAATTGAAACAATGACTCTAATCGCAAATGACATTGTTGAGCTTGCTTTAGACGCTTTCATATTCGAGTCAACTTATTTATGCTTGCAACCATATTCAAAAACGAAAATTCCAGTATATTTTACTAAATTAGAAAACATAGGCTATCATCAGAGTTACTATGAATTGGAACTAGTTGATCCAGAAACAGAAAATATAATGATAACAAAAACCATAAAAGTCTTCGCAGAGGTGCTGCCGAATCCAATACAAATACATCCTGTAATATTAGATATGTCCCAATCGCCAGTTTCACATGGTTATTGCGAAGATATTTTCGTAGTTACCAACTCTCATAAACTGTACCCCGTTACTATTAAAATTAAATTGACTACTAAGATGAAAAAAATGTTTTACGTGGAACCTATGGAAGCTGTAGTTCCTGAATCATCGTGCGTGCCCTTTGCAGTTAAATTTTGTTCGAGGGATTTTTTATCAGTGAAACCATCCGAAGATTTAGTACATTTTACATTCAAAGTTATAATCACTGGCTATAAAGCAATTTACGAAAATGTTCCACCATTATTTTACGAAGTGATTGCACCATGTGCCGTAGAATTTAAAAAGGTTTATAATGAAAAATACTTCAAGGAAGAATGACATGATTAAATAATTATAATGGAAAAAACCTTCCAAAAATCAAGGATATTTTTTTTATGTTAATTTACATTACGTATCTATTCAGTGAATTATAATGATTTGAAATAACATATCTACTGCCAATTTTGAGAGTAAAAACAGCGTTCATAATACTGCTAATAGTAATGTTTTATTTATTTATTACAATATGAAGTTAGTTTTTTCTTCTTCCCTTCTCCTCCGTATACCCCATCACACAACTAGCCGTTACGATGGTTCTTTCACCATACGTGCAGTGCGTCTGTGGAATTCCCTCCCACACTCTTTGCGCGATAGCCCGTCACTGAATGTCTTCAAGAGAAGAATTAAGGAACATTTCCTCTCAACATGAGTTATTATATATATATGAATATATATATATATACTTAAGTATCTATATATTATTTATATTATTATTAGCTAGTACTGTAAGTAAATAAAGTAGGTTTAATTTATGTTGTGCACTTGTTTCTGTCCTCTACATTCAACATCTCTCTATCGCTCTAAGGTTTGCTGTTAGAAAACTCAGTTCTGAGTTAAGCTCGCCGATGTACATAAACTTTCCTACTGTAATATAAATGTATATCTGTGTGTACAATAAAGAATAAGAATAAGTTTAAGTTGCTTAATAATACTTCCACATTTTCTAAACAATAACCTCTATAACACTAGTCTACAAAACAACTAAGTATCCAAGGGAATACTGAGTAATGTTTGACAAGGATCAAACCTGTTAACGCGTCTGACTTGTTATATGTAATACAGGTCAAGTGAGTTGATTGCCTGAACCCGCATAATATCCCAGACTAGATCTGCAGGTCGCACAACCGGTTCAATGTGACAATCGATTATAAATCAACGACAACTTTGATGGAAGCGATTGTGCTATAACGCCTTTATTATGATTCGATCTTGCATTACCTGTCAGTAATCGTAAACTTTAGGCTGAATCATGTAAGTACCTATCATTACCATCTACTACTGACTTGTAAATCGCAAAATTATTTCCATAATTACTTTTCATTTAAAATATTAACGCGCTATAAACAATAATTGCTTGCAGCTTGCAAGTGACAACATTCTTAACAACCGTTATCGCTTAAACTCACATTAAAACAATAATTGGTACATAACCATTTAATCTTTGCTATAGATGCATTTTGCATAACTTTCTATGAGCTACGACCAGTGAAATAAGATATTTAGCAACATAATGTTTATACAATATTGACACCTGCTACATTATATTGCTCATTTCCTGTTGCTACTTCTTTTGAATTAAGGCTATCAGCACTATCTATAAAATTTTCTAATCGATCACCTTTTTTGCACCAACATCAGTATTGTTAATGCATTTCCTATTCATGGCACGTGCGTTCGAATTGTATTTGTGTTGTGTTGTCACTTTAGAGCGCCTGAATACTTGCTGAGTACTACGTCGAATCGAATCTATAATGTATCGAATTGTCATCAAAATTCATTTAGCATTCATTCGATACTTTCACGTTAAAAATCGATCTGATATTTCAATGCGCAAAATATTTTTTGTGACTGTATCTGCATGAGTCACTAATTTGAATAGTAACGTTGTTCTTTTATTTTGTTTCTTGTTATAAGATGTTTATATTTACATCTCTTTTCTGTTAGTCATATCAGTTGATACCCTTATCAGTCCGGTTTTGGTGCCTTCAATGCATTCTTGGTCCTACTTAGTTATTTGCAATGTCAATAACGTTCAACGATGCTTGTAAAGTAACCGAGATCAAGACACCACTATTGAGATTACAGCATCCGTAATAACTTGATGAATGTGTGCAATCTTACTGTTATGTTACTTTAGATTATATCATATTTGGCTGAGTAATGAGGGTGTGATATTTTTGCCTTTTGTTTATATAAATTAAATAATGTTTCTTTGACATCTGTTAGGGGTGCTACACACATATTCGGGCTGGAATTAATCGTCACAGCCAGGCGGGAAAATTTAATGTATATGTACATATGTAGATGAATGTTCGGGAAAAAGTCCGCTCGGCTTAACCCTACTCGGGTGAGCATTAATGCCGATCATAGCTGTGCGGTAAAAATCAACTGCCATTGATCATCAATCAATTTTCTCACTATAACTCAAAAATTTATTATCACATTATACTCGAAATAATTTTAAAAGAGAGTTTTATAAAGGTCTATCAATGTGGAAAACTATAAGTTTCTACGTTGCATAGTTTAGAAATGGCAGGGGGGGACACATTGCAAGCCACTGGGGAACTGCATTTCGCAGATGGTATACCTGATAGAAAAGTTGTGTATGAAACATTACCTTCATTTTAGTAGACCTATTAAATGATATCCAACACGAGGGGGTGCAGCGAATCCCATTTCACATGTATGGGCGCCACCCCTAAAATACGTTATCGAGATTTTTTTATTCTTTTAAAATTGAGATCTATAACTAAACCATTTTTTAACAAAATTTCATTTACTTATAATAACTTCTTAGGTTTTCGCGATCACTACACATTATAATAAAACAAAGTTTAACCGGATTAAATCGCGTATATTATTTAAATTGGTTTCCCTGACGTTTCGAAAGCTTTGCAGCATTTCGTGGTCGCAGGTAGACTAAGATGACAAGCGTCGTTACAAATATTTCTAAAAAATTATTTTAATCTACCGTACAATATTATTAATTAAAATCGTTTCGATGCACGCAGTAATCACTCACAATATCATTATCTTTTACAGTGTTGCGTGCTGTTTGGGACTTGATTATTTTTAGGACTGGGTTCCAAACAGGTGGAAGCTGCCAACCATCTTCTCTATTAAAATTAGGATGTTTTTTAATTTCAATAGCCAGGTCAGAAACGTCAAGGAAACCAATTTAAATAATATACGCGATTTAATCCGGTTAAACTTTGTTTTATTATAATTCATTTACTTATGTTTATAACTGTGGAAGTTATTAAGCTGTAAAGGATTAGGTCAGACGGACGGACATGACGAAACTATAAGGGTTCCTTGTAGGACTACGGAACCTGAAAAAACCGAGTATAGTTGCTTCGGGTCGGCTTTGTGGCTCAACAAATACTGCAGAATCCAATGCCCCGGCCCGAAAATGTGTGTAGCACCCCTTTTGATATTTCATCTCACAATTAGTGTAAAATAACATTTTGTAACACCAAAATTATTTTCATAATGTTCAAACCAGATACTGAAACCAAAAATTAACAACTTTGTAGAGAATTTCGAAAATTCTATGCCTAAATAAAAATTGGTCTCTTGAAACATCGAAATGTTCGTTTACCTTTGACATGAATCAAAATGTAGCTAGGGACTTCGTTCACAAAATTATTTCTTCTTTATGTACTTAGGTTAATTAATCCTAAGTGAATAATTGTAATCCACTTTACCATAAATGCAGTCGCTACTGAACATGGACTTTCCCATCGTTATCATCATATTCAGCCTCCACAATAGACCGTAAAAAAAATCTCCGCCTTTGGTCACTAAGATCAGTCATCATGGAAATATGTAATTATTTATGGCCGTAATGCCTGTTGCAGTATTTTTTAAGGATATCAACAGTTGATTCTACTGCCAATCTATGTTTACTAAATTTAATCCTAATTAATCACTTACGTGATACGTGAAACGTTAAAACACAGGTGTTTTCACCACATCTGTAGCATCTAGATTTAGGTGACCTAAAGAATATCTAGTTCGACAGTAGCGCTTCAAAGCTGTGCAAAGAGTCAAAGCTCGTTGTGGTCCAAATCACCACATTTCATCTCAGCCAAATGTGTTATTGTTTTAACTCTTGGACCGTTTTATAGTACCGGCATGACTCTTATAACATGCGGCCCGGCCTTATTTAGTATCGCTGTGGTTTGGCAGTACTACATGGACTGATGCCCCACTTTAGATATGTGGATTCGATGGGAAAATTGCAATGCAGTGTTTGTTTACAACATTTGTTATGTACGCAGTTGCAGTTTCATAGCTAGTTCATTTATAATATTTTAATAAAACAAGTTTAACCGGATTACATCGCGTATATTATTTAAATTGGTTTTCCTGACGTTTGTCGCAATAAGACTAAGATGACAAGCGTCTTTACAGATACTTAAAATTTTTTTTATCTACCGTACAATTTTTATTATTTAAAAATAATTAAAATCGTTTCAATGGACGCAGTAATCACTCACAATGTCATTGTATTTTACAGTGTTGCGTGCTGTTTGGGACTTGATTACTTTTAGAACTGGGTTCCAAACAGGTGGTAGCTGCCAACCATCTTCTTTATTAAATGTTTTAATTTCAATAGCCTCACGGAGCATTCTAGGTACATATCGGTTTTCCTTCGCCATGAGTTGTGGCTTATCAAATCGAAGAAAATGGTTGGGTTTGTCTAGGGCATGTTCATTTATATTAGCTACTTCATTATTCAGTGATCGTATCTGGTTGTTGGTAATAGCACAGCGTAAGTAAAACTACAGAGCAGAGCTAGAGTTCCTTAGACTGTGGTAATAGTGTATTCTATCTCATTCACTGTTTATATTATTTCTCCAGTTACGTTAAATAGAATTGCATCGTGAACGTGAACATCACTTAATACGAGCTTCGGGTTAACAAACTTAATTATTTACAGTCTTTGTAGATAAGTTGAATGAACTGTTGTTATTTCTAGTAACCCGCTGTCTCGGCACACATTAATTTGCAACAAATTAGATTATAAAAAAGCTGCCATAAAAAATCCTAACTAGGTCCGTTTTGGATGCCTAATTATATATTATATTTAGAAGTAAATAAATAATTCATATTTCTGGTAGCTTGCTAGATGTAAATGTTCGTAAAGCTATAGATTAAATTCGTCAATTAACACAGTTATAAATCGTTAATATTCATTTATTCGCGGTATGTGCTACGATAAAACACTCAGTGTCAGTAATGTGCTAATGAATCAGTACCAAATTGATGAATGGGTTAAATAAGTGATAGTTTACAATTATAAACCAGGACGAATCAGAGCACACTTGTCGTGACACTTGAAACAGGAATCAATTGAGGCCGTATTTAAATCACCACAATGTGATAATAACCTATGTACAAGACTACAAGCTCTGATGCTAATTGAGAAAATATTATAACGGTCATATTTAAATTAAACTCACCTCAATATCACAATTGCTTTGAAATAATAAATCTTCATCAACGCACTTCTCGACGTATTTGTGTCCTTGCAGAACAGTTGTTCACTATCAATCACACATTACAATTATGTCCTTTTCCTGCGGTCATCGTAAAATGTATAGGCTGATTGCAGGTCAGCTGCGCCCGCGTCAGTCTTGCTGTGTCGTTGCCAAAATTTCGCAAACTTTCGGGCACGGTCGCGCATAACAAACACTGTTCCATGAAAATGTGTCCTCCTTCGATTATCCGCGATAAGTTTCTTTTTGGTATCGACAATTGAAGAGTTATGTTGGTAAGCGTCGCGTTCGTCCTCGAGTCCTTGGACGTCTGTAATTTCTTCGAGTGCCACAATATCGACGACGACTTTGTTTTCACATGTCGCCGAAACTCTCTTCGCTAATTGTGATGCGCAGCGCGTTCCCCGCTTTCCGCATTGTCAAACAATGGAGCGTAGCACCCCGGGGTGATAGGTGGGTCCTCATCGCTTATGGCTGGTCCGTCATAAGGTCAGTTGTTTAGTGATGATGTGTTTAGTAATGAGAGTCAGTTAAGTATCTGGTTGCGAGCGCTGGCGCGGCGATACCGGTACGGAATGGAGGCTTGAGCGGGTGTAATCGTTCGACGTCGCCTCGCCAGTTGGCCACTGGGTTAGCGGTGTTCCTTTTCCTGCTTCGTTTCTTAATGGGTAGCACACATTGTAAGTGAATCTGATGCGATACAGCCCTTCGCACGCGTGTGAAGGCCGTGCCCATAGATTATTTTTGCAAACAACGAATTGAGTGAACACCATCTTACAAATTGTGAATTGTTTTTTTCATATTATTAATCAAACCATCACACCAACAAACAAAAATAGAATCAATTGTCCATACTTGTCTATCGTCTAACACATATATTTCAGTAAATACCCAATTACGGCTTCTGAAAAAGTTATGTGTTTATGCATGGTTGGTAATTTTCAGTTCATTAGCTACTTCTTCAAAAGCACGTATTTTCTTTTGTATTTCCACAAATAGATTATACATACCAATAGGTATGAGAGTGTGTGTGTGGAAGGGGAGTAATAACTCAGGTATATATCATTATTACGTAAACTATTAAATTATATTATCAATAGCATATAAATAGGATGACAGCAACTATCCTTATCAGGATTAGAAAATACTGGGTATGCTATCTAAATCACATTATGTTCTAGGTATATGTTTATTCGTTACACCCAATTTAGATAGTACATAATAAATATTATTCAGGTGTTTTAGTGTATATTAGCCTACGATAAGTAGTAAGTAGGTTCTTTCATCGTAGATATTAGCCAACAGTAGTTTATCCTTGAAGTTTATATACACGAGATCACTAAATAAAAACACACACATACACAGAATCGACACCATTAAGTGTCGATTCTCTTGTTCACGCACTAAACTTATTTTAAACTATCGCTGTCTCTGACTAATAGTAGTTACAAGAAAGGGATAGCAACAATGTTAGTGCTGTCAAATCAGTCGGAATTAAAATTTCCATACAAGTTTAGTCATGATCTCGGAAACGTGCCCACTAAAATACAAAGAAATGTAACACGTAAACTAATTTGACAGTTCTAAAATTGTTGCCATCCCTTTCTTGTATCTACTATTAGTAAAACTTTTTAACAAAAAATAAAACCGACTTCAAAAACCTTAACTAAAAAGTAAAAAATAATCATTGTATGTATTTTAAAATCTTAACATAAACCAAAATTTTGAAGGCGGCGCGTGATTGACCCTTTGCGTCATGTAATGTACAGTCGAGCGCAATATCTATAGTAAGAAGTCGGTTAAAAACAGTTTATGTGAACGTACATGAAAATCAAGCGCCGCCTAATTTTGGTTTATGTTAAGATTTTAAAATACATACAATGATTATTTTTTACTTTTTAGTTAAGGTTTTTGAAGTCGGTTTTAATTTTTGTTAAAAAGTTTTTATTTCATTCTTTTTAGTTGAAAATTGCGAGGGTTGATTCATAAATGTTTATATAACCAATTTGAGTTTTTTTTTTTATTAACCTTTGCTATCCCACTGCTGGGCAAAGGTCTCGCTCATGTTCTTCCAAACGTCCAATCACTATCGTGAAAAAAAAACACGCATATCGGCCAAGAATTCTCAGAAAAACGAACCAATGAGCAGATCATCTAGATAGGCGAAGCTAAAATAAACTGATTTATTGATGCTGGTTAAAAAACTACTCAACCTAAGTCAATAAAATTTATATGGGACCACCGCGCGGACTTTCTCTACCAAATAAAAAAACAACCACGTAAATCGGCCCACAAATCTCGGAGTAATCGCGGTGTACATACATGAAAAAAAAAACCCGCCGAATACATAACCTCCTCCTTTTTTTGAAGTCGGTTAAAAAGAGAGCGATAGTTTAAAATAAGTTTAGTTCGTGAACAAGAGAATCGACACCAATATCTGTCTTGAGAGTGATGATACGATGATACCTACCTTCTCAGAATGTGAACTTTACCTACAAGCAGCATTTAGAAGCCGATACTGCCGATACAATAGTATATTGTTTGATATTATAACTGATGTTGGACGAAGTGCTGATTGAATCCTACTAATAATTAAAAATGCGAAAGCATGGATGTTTGTCCTTCAATCAGATTTGGTTGAAGTCACACAGATAGAACAAAAACATGTCCTGGATTAACACAGGATACTTTTTATCGACATAACACGAGAGCGAAGCCGCGAGCTTCAAATAGTGAATTAAAAAGTCAAAGTATGAAATTTTACTTCATGGTAGTTCCTTTTCGAGAGCCTGTTGAGAGTCTGTTGAGAGTGATTTATTAATACGAACCCAAGCCCAGAATACCAAAACTATGCTCAATCGTGAATCTGGATTCAAGAACTGTCATTTCATACATTCACTGTACGCAGCACAAGCTCTGCTTAGTTTGGGACTAGATGGTGCTGTGTAAAAAATGTCCCCTTCCCAAAATAAATACCTACTTCTCCGCCAAATAGTGATGCTTGCTTTGCTGTGTTTCGGTCTGAAGGGTACGGGTGCTGGTGAAATTACTATCACATGAGACGTTTGTTTGGGGAACCGACTTGCGGTACCATCTAGGCAACAGACTAGGTGGTATTGAAGTTGTTATGGGCAAAGGTAACCGCTTAACATCAGGTGGGCCTTTAGCTCGTTTCGCCACCATATACTATTAAAAAAAATAGATTTCGTTTGACGTCAATATATGAAATGTATGTACTTGAAGAGTCTTCACTCAAGATCAAATTTTTTAGTAGTAGTAGAGCTCCTTTTGAAAGAGCTCGTCCGAGGAAATACTACCACCGTACCTATTTCTGCCGCCAAACAGTGATGCTTGCATTGCTGTTCCGGTGTGAAGGGTACGGGTGCCGGTGTAATTACAATCACATGAGACTTTCCATCTTCATGTCTCAGTTTTGCGAACGCGACTTGCAGTCCCATTTAGGCAACAACCAGGTGGTATTACAGTTGTTATTGGCAAATTATGTTCGCCTTAACAGGTGGGCCATTAACTTGGTTTGCGACCCTATAATTTATAAAAAACTCAAGATCAAGCTCTTAATGACAACGGTTTATCAATGCCAGCCATGACTGGATCGATACAACGTAGATTCCTCAAGTACCTATTTGTTCATAGACAAGCTATATTATTATAATACATTTTATACAGAACACTGGATAGATAATATCAAATCTGATTTCCCTAGGGTTCGTGCGGTTAATGGTCATGCATGGCAGTATGCTTAATAACATGACTAACCCGGATAAAGGACCTCCGAGACTAGGTCATGAGTGCATGACCGCAATGTAGGAGATATATCCTTATACATGTGTCTAAAACACATGTTTCTAGAAGATGGGTGTTGGAGTTGGAGTAATTGGTAATTGGATCGAAAAGATTAAATTTGAAGACCTTTAACATTCCTTTGAATTTTTTAAAGAATCCTAAACTGAAGATATTGGTACCACTTCATGTGTCAAAGATTTATCATAGGTAGTACATGATATTTCCTTATCAAAGTAGTTTCCGATTACACATAAAAATAAAAACAACAATGAAAACAAAAACAAAGAAAACAATACACCAAGTGTACAAGATAATTATTATACATAATCAAAGTTTTGTCGACATAATATACAGTACAACATAATCGGGCCGGAACATATCGTGCGCAGGGCCAATTACGTAAATTACATAAAACTTGCTCAATAGCGGTAATAATTAGTACTAGTATCGCTTATGGTTGAAATGTGACCAATTGTGCCTGAAAAGTATTATTTTGTATGAGGAAATAAGACACATGTATGTTAACATTATTTACACAATGTTGTATGTTTTTGTGCACATTTATACGTAGGTACTTTTCGAAAGATATAAATTTAATTCCTTATACAATCAATTAATCTAAAAAAGGCACCACAATTTTAGATGTTCACGTATTAAAAAGGACCAGTGGCCTGATTCACAAACGTTCGAAAAGTTTCCGTTTCCGAAGTGAAATTTGACCGGCAAACAAAACAAAATGACCACTTCCTGCGACCACGAATGGTGTAAAGCATTCGAAATATCAGGAAAAGCAATATTAATAATAATACGCGATGTAATCCGGTCAAACTTGTTTTATTAAAAAAAAAAACGATTTGAGAATCGAACGCATTCGGAAACGCTATTCATAGTTCTTTAATTTTACATCGAGTGCTTTCCGACAACAAATGGCTCACGGGAGAGTTTCCATGAATTTCGCGTTGCGTTTCCGAATCCGTTCGGTTCTCAAATCGTTTTGTTTCTTAATAAAACAAGTTTAACCGAATTACATCGTGTATTATTATTAAAATTGGTTTTCCTGACGTTTTGAATGCTTTGCAGCGTTCATGGTCGCAGGAAGTGGTCGTTTTGTTTTATTTGCCGGTCAAATTTCACTTCGGAAACGGAAACTTTTCGAACGTTTGTGAATCAGGCCACTGGGCTGGCCACACCTGCCTCATGACGGGAGGCTATGGGCGAAACTAACAACTAACAGAGTGGACCCAAAACAGCCGATCACGAAAGCGCGATAGGCCCAAAAGGAGATGGCGGGATGAGGTGGACTCCTAACTTAAAGGATTGGCCACAAATTGTTATAGACCGTGAAAAATGGGAGAAAAGTATGAAGGCCTTTGCCCTGCAGAGGGACGTATAAGGCTCCTAAAAACGCATTAATTTCAGTAATACTAAGCCGCGATTCCTTCAATAGGCCACACTTCATTTATCATAGCGATTCTGTGGTTAGAACAATAGTATGAAACATTCATCGACAAACGATTTAGATGATGAAATTTATATAAACTAGGTATTGTTATTTAAGCGTACATCTAACCGCACTCCGAAGTCATTTATGGGCAATATGTAGGCAAATTACCTTCATTGTTGTTTCGCGACGAGGAAGGCATATGTATTGAATAATTTAAGTATATCTTAAATCTGATTAAGTAATGTTATCGGATCGTTTCTTTTGTGTGTAAGAATTATATTTACGGCGGATGTGATCGTCATCACCATAATCAACAAGTCATCATGCTGTATAAAGATAAATAAATCAAAGGTGTTTAATTTATTTATTTTGTAATGCTGCAAAAGACTTCTAAAAATATTTTTAAGTAAAACTCACCATAATCACGTATTGTTTTAAGATTTACATGTCGTTAATGTACACAAATGTAAGTAGAAACTCGAGTTCTCGCACCCTGTATATAAATAATGTATTTTACAGCTGCATTGTCATGTTAATTAATTTGGCCCGCATACTTGTCCAGGGTGAAACGCGGAAAGCTAAAGATTTGTATGCGGACGACCAGGGCGCGTTGTTCATGACCCAGATTTTCCGGAAAGTATCTTTCATGAGATATGACCATTTTAATGACAACGAGCAAAGTTCCCGTAGAAACAGCTCAATATTGTATTTTAAGTATTGTTTTGTCAGTCAGTCAAACCGTGCCAATACTTACTTTATTTCGTATACAAGGTGTATTGTTTGAACTTCTAAAAGCTTGAACGCGCCGATTGTATCATTTTTTGAATAAATCATGAAAATAACAATAGACCTAGAGAGCGAAGCTCATGCATTGGAGTTTTTTAAAGAAAAATATAGTCCGCACATCCTAAAAACTATTCTACTGAAATCTCTAAAGAATCTTTCAGCCTGTTAAGCTTTTTAAAGTACTTTCCATATTCTTGGCTCGAAGGCAGACGGATAATAAATACAATTGCTATATCCATACTTGCTTAGTTTGTGAAATACACTTTCTTTTAACAATTTATTTCCATTAATTGTGGAAATAACATAAAGTTTCAGACTTTACATTGTGTAGTCGTTTTCCTTATGAAATCACGTAAATTGAATTGCCACACCTTACAGCCTATTAAAATGCCGTTAGCAGCTAGGTCTTTCAAATTCTAGTCATGTCAAAAGGGAAAGAGAATGATTACAATTGTTTTTTAAACGATCCTGATCAATGACAAGGCGCCGGCGCAAGAAATTTTGATGCCAAGTAAGGCTAAGTGTTTACCATAGACGTTACTATGGTAAACACTTACAGTAGTACACATTTAATATGGCCCACCGATGTACCTGCGCAGATGACACAATTTAAATGAGAAAACACCATCGTTGCGCGCCAAGTCTCAGCTGCTGCCGCTAGAGTACGGAAGCGTGTGAGCGAAATAGAAAAAGACGTCATGGCAATCAATTTTAACACCTTATGGGCATTGCTTGTTGATTTTATTTTTTCAATATTTCGGGTGTTTCCGTCGATCGTCTTTTCGTGTTTGCACGAGTGAAGATTGACGACGCGCCTTATTTTTTGTGTCGTACTGTACACTGTACCTGCCTTGGTGGTCTAGTGGTATCGTGTTCAACCGCGGATCGTGAGGTCCTGGGGTCGAGCAAAAAGTGTCATTGGGATTTTTTTGCCAAGAAAGTTTCTCAATAGCAACCCAGAGTCAAGAAAATGGCGGTGCTAACACCCCTGTGCCTCGGAGAGCACGGAAAGCCGTCGGTCCTGCGCCTGATTTATCTTCGGTCGTGTTGGATTGCCGTCTCATCGGATTATGAGAGTGAGGGAACAGAGAGCGCACCTGTGTTTGCACTCACACTTGTGCACTAGAAGATGTCGTACGCAGATGGCTATTCTCCGTTGTGATTAGCCACCGGGACCAAAATTCAGCTGGGAGGAAGTTAATGCTGACTGAAGCTAAATAGAAACTTCAGTTATTTGTCAGTTGGATAATGGTACTGAAACTGTTGGAAGAAGAAATATACAACGTGTATCAGAAATGCGTGGTCATATTTGAAGAGCTTATTCAAGGAATGCTATCGATCAACTTTTACTATGGGACCAACCCTGAAATCGCGAAAAAAAACAGCTGATCCTTAGATTTTGTCGAGCGACATCGATGATTTAGTAGGGATCAGCTGATATTTTTTTCGCGATTTTAGGATTTGTCCCATAGTAAAAGTTGTTCTATGCTATGCCCTGAATGAGCTCTTCAAATATGACCACGCATTTCTGATACACGTTGTATACACCGTATGGTTTTATTTAAGAGTCGGTCGCTGGTGCAAACTTGGTTTTATTGCGTTATAGCTCTTTGTCAAGTAATTTATGGAGTAAAATAGTCTTGGACAGGACACATGAACAAGGAAAAAGCTTATGTTTTTCTGAGAACATACTATTATATATTTTTGTCTATGAAAATATATCTAATACAGTCATATCACGTATGTCCAAGCAACTGAGGAGATGAAACTAAGAGATTTGGTGGACCGCCAATTTGAAGCAAAATATACATCGTTTATGTACTACGAGTAGTACTTATGAAAACACCTGCCTACTTATATCCTGTTCAAATGTAGTCACACAAGGACTTTCTAGATATACCTACTTAAAAATTAATGTTTCTTACGGTTCTGTTAAGTGCTACTTGTAAACATCTTCGTGCGCATTGCTGGGGTATTTTTATTTTATGTGAACTTACCTCGATTTTTTGCATGAAAATATTAAAGCCAGAAAAACCAGCTTGATATAAAATTCCTTGGCTGTAAATGTTCAGAAATCAAAATGTCTTACTCGAAGTAGGCTAAACCCAGAGTCCATCACTACCGGTTTTTAAAAATATTGTAAAGGAACACTACTTGTTGTCAATCTGTTTCACTACTTCTTAAATAAATATCTTTGGGACATTTTTACACAGCACCATCTAGTCCCAAACTAAGCAGAGCTTGTGATATGAAGACAGAGGGCACAGTGGAGGAGCAGGGGCGGGCCCGGTGTGCACTCACCCTGCCACTGGGCAGGCAGCGGGGGGACTGTCCTTCCCTGCCCCCGTCGATCTCGTAACCCCAGTAGTACCCGCTGAATAGTGTTCACGGCCTCTTGGGACCGAGGGTCTCGGCTTTATCGGCCGGACCGCGAGGAAGAAAACCTCTATAAAAAATTACGGGAGGTAGGGCCTGCGAGCAGCAGACTTGGTGAAGTCTGCTGCCCGACCAGAAGCTGGCGTAGCTGGCGTAGTTGGCGCAGCTGGTAAAGGCTCTTGAGGTTAGGTGGCGTGCAGTGTTCCGTGTTCGCCACCGAGGAGGGTGCGGCCGACGTTAGGCCGCACTGGGAGAAGGGGCTCGCCTGCTTGTGGCGGGCCGGGACCTGTCGGGGGTGGTTGTGTGAATACTCACGGGTTCCCACGCCCCCGGCTAAGGTAGTTGAAGGAACACCGTGGTGGTTTTAGTCGGTAAGAGTCCGACACTGGCTCCGCCTACCCCGGGCGGAGTGCGTCCATGAAGATTTCAGCATGGCAAAAAAAAAGTACCTACTTTTACACCGTAACTACCCACGACCCGTTCCCATTCTTCTAGTCCATCCAAAGGTTGTCTGGAAGAGATTGCCTTGTGCGATAAGACCGCCCATTGTACTTACATTATCTGTAAACTACTGTCTTTGTTTTCGTTTGGTGTATATAAAGAAAGAAATAAATAAATAAAGAGATTTTACTGTATTTGGCTAAATCCAATTAGCGCTTTCTGAATGTCGACAAAAGAGATAGCCCCCAAAAAGTCCTTCGCTTTCTAGTGTTTAGTTTAGTGGTTTTGTTCTAATCTATCAAAAGTAAAGTTTAATTCTCCATCTAATAAATTTTGACTTATTTCCTTGACTGCCTCGTTGGTCTAGTGGCCGCAAGCGCGACTGCTGATCGTGGGGTCCTGGGTTCGATTCCCGGGTCGGGCAAAGGGTTATTGGGTTTTTTCTTTAGGAAATTTTCAGTAGCAGAGTCTGGATTTGTGCTCGGGGAATGGCAATAGGCTTGCCCCCTATTACATGGGACTGATAACATAAACTGGCGAAATGTGGGTGTACTATACACCTCTGCCTACCCCTTCGGGGAATACAGGCGTGATGTTATGTTATATTATTTCCTTATGTTTTCCTTTCACTAAGCTAGGGTTTATCCACACTTCATTTTCTTCTACGTATGGTTCTATTGCTCACTGATAGCAATAAATGTATGTTGGAGCGATCTTGATAAAGGAGCAATTACATTCGTATAAGGGATGTCTTATTGAAATAACGAGCTGTAAGCTAACGCGTAAAACTTTAGGCTAAAGCCGAATATGGTATTTAATAATTAAAAATGAAATTTGAGGGGGGCGTCCATACATGCAAAGAGGGGGATTTTTTTCCCTTCTAATATATGTGGGGTGTCGTTAAAATAACTTTTTTTAACAAAGTATAAATCCATTTTTAGAAATATTCTAGGTCATAGATTAACAATTTGGTGGGCATCCAAAGTCGCTGTTTCTGACCTATTTTGTCCTGGGGTCTATCTGAAAAATAGCTCCACTTTAAAAGTTGTTACTTGTGGATGATTTTATTTATATCCTGTATTTCAACAACAAGTACCTACTAAACATTATAATAAAACAAAGTTTAACCGGATTAAATCGCCAAACCAATTTAAATAATATACGCGATTTAATCCGGTTAAAATTTGTTTTATTATAATGTGTAGTGATCGCGAAAACCTAAGAAGTTATTATAACAAGTACTAAAACTTGTCAATTCTTAGTAAGAAAAAAGTTTTAAGCAATAAAATCAAAAACATTTTCTTACTAGCACTTTCTGGCCAGTCTTTGAACCTGAACTCTGCTGTACATTCAAGGGTCAATATTTCACAAAAATAAGATTTATTTTTGGAAAAGATACGCACAACATCAATTTCTTGCAACAGATTTATTTTTTATTTGAGATGAATTTGTCTATTAAGGCCGGTGCTCATCAACGTTAATTCTCTGATTAAGCGACCGATTATTCGATAAATGGACTAGGTATACACACAAACACTAACTCAATATAGCTTTTAGTGCTACGTATGCTGTTAACAGAAATTTTAACCCATCCATAAACGATGGTTATGGTTCAAAACGCGAACTCAAACACAGTGTATAGTCGCCGCTAGAGACTCGACCGAATAATTGGCAGAATGGCTGCGCAGGCGCAGGCGCAAAGCCGTTCACCCTGTTCTGTCGGAAAGGCTTTGCATAACACGGTTAACTTATACGTGGGACACTCAGAAAGTTTTGCGAAACTAAAAAAAATTGTTCTATACGTACATATATTTTTATCAAATCTTTTCAAAGTACTTTCCACCAGCCTCTATACAAAGATTCATGCGCCTAAACCAGTTTTCAAAACACTTTTTCCAGTCCGCCGCAGACACCTCGTTTACAGCCTGCTCGAACGCAGCCAGCGCATCTTCCGGCGACGAAAATTGTATCCCTTTGAGCTGATTTTTTATTTTTGGGAATAAAAAGAAGTCACACGGTGCTAGATCAGGGCTGTAAGGAGGGTGACCCAGGAGTTTGACTGGCGTGCTGTCCAGGAAGTCCCTCGTTTTGAGTGCGGTGTGCGCAGGTGCATTGTCGTGGTGGAGCAGTAGCCCGCGGAGCCCTGTGTTTGGTCGCTTGTTGCTTATAACAGAGAAAACTTCTGGCAAACATTTGGTAGTATACCATTCGGCATTAATGCTTCTTTGATCCCGTAAGGGAATTGATACCAAGTGGCCAGTCAAATTAAAAAAGCTAGCGATCAAAATCTTACCCCCGCTTCTAGATCGCTTCACTTTGGTAGGCGTTGGCTCATTTTGAAACACCCAAACAGTCGACTGGCGCTTGGTTTCTGGGTCGTATTGATAAATCCAGGACTCATCACCTGTAACGATGTCGTAAACACGCCGAGACGAGCCTGCTTCAAATTTGTTAAGCATATCACGGCACCATTCCACCCGGGCCTGCTTCTGAGCATCGGTGAGGTTGTGCGGCACCCAGCGTGATACTATCCTCCTCACGCGAAGATGGCTGTGTAGAATCTCGTGAACGCTTCCCGATCCAATCTTCAATATGTGTTGAATCTCCTGATATGTAATTCGCCTATTGTCTTGGATTAAATTTTTCACTGCTAGCACGTTTTCTTCGGTAACAGCCGTCAAAGGGCGACCGCTTCTTTCGTCATCCCCCAAAGTTGGTCGACCGCGCTTGAATTCGTTATACCAACGATACACGGTTGCCTTGGAAGGGCCTTCATCCATGAATGCCATTTGAAGTCTATCGTACGATTCATCCGGTTTCAGGCGACACTTGAAATCGTATAAAATCATAGCTCTAAAATGTTCCCGGCGCAGATCCATATTTCAGTGAGACACAATACTTTGAATTAACTCGCAAAAAATGTGGAGGGAAATTTTGAAATTGGAACTTACTTATTTTTACTTATAAATAATCATATTTTCGAAAAACATTATAACTGGCCAGTCTCCCATATATAAAAACTTTTTTTCGCAATACTTTCTGAGGGGCCTGGTACATCCCTAATATTTACTGCTTATTAATTTATTATGCATAATATTGTTGCGTGAAATTTTGGCCGTCTTTAGGGTTCCTTAGTCAAACAAGAAGCGTAAACGAAAAAGTTTCGCCATGTTCGTCCGACTTTCTGTGATGAGGGTGTTTTACTCGAAGACTGTGAGTGCTATGGAGTTGAAATTTGGTTATACCGCATAGTGCATACTCATGACGCCTACAAAGTTATGAAAAAATGCAAAAAAATAATAATGGGTAGGTACAGTCGACCGCACGTCAATGGTAACAGTTTGACTTTGACAGCGTCTTTATTTCGTAAGCAGTAAGGGTGGTTTTCGTCATTCAAGTGCTACCACTGAAGTGCAGTCGACTGTACCTCCCCTACATTTAAAGTGGGGGAGATATTTTTCTTTCGCGTATCCCATCGTGTAGGGCACAGAAATAGATAGAATGGTTGTAATCACAATTTTACTTGCGATTCATGCGTGACAACTTCCGGACAAACTACGCCTTACATTTTGACGTCATTATTTAAAAAAGATTTTTTTTCATCAAATGTACTTTACAGCTTTTGTTTCTGCAGTTAGAAACAGCACAATGAGGCATTTTTGCGGGTTTTTGTTACAGTATTTATAGAAACAAGTCATAAGGCGTGCTGAGAAAGGCTTTGAAATATCCTGCACTATGGTGCATGGTGCTGCCACGCGCGTCTTGCCCACATGGCCATTATATCTATTTCTGTGGTGTAGGGTAGGGTGTAGGGTGTCGTTGACCAGGTATTTTCAAAATATTAGAGGTTAATGATCACAAATGTTTTGATACACCGTGCAGTAGCGCCAGCGATCTATTTACGAAATATTAAGGTTTAAACTTGGATGAGTAAAAAAAGGCGGACGGAGTCTCACGAAACAAAAAGTGAAGCACCCATTGTAAGACGGCTCGCTTAAAAGTACGGGCTGGCACGCACACATTCATACCCATAGTAAGACAAATAGCCGCGATTACGCAACAAATCTCATGTGACATTCATACCCATAGTAAGACAAATAGCCGCGATTACGCAACAAATCTCATGTGACATTCATACCCATAGTAAGACAAATAGCCGCGATTACGCAACAAACCTCGTGTGACATTCATACCCATAGTAAGACAAATAGCCGCGATTACGCAACAAATCTCATGTGACATTCATACCCATAGTAAGACAAATAGCCGCGATTACGCAACAAACCTCGTGTGACAGTCATTGTCGTAGTGTCACAATTAATAAAATAATAAATATCTGGTGTGTTAAAATTCTGTCGAAATTATAGTGGGTTAAGGTCTTTTAAAATTATTTCGAGTATAATGTGATTATAATTTTTTGAGTTATAGTGAGAAAACTGCAAAATACTTAAGACGTCCTAGTTCAAAGGTCATTGACCTTAGAGAAAAATGGTCCTAGCAAATAATGCTCCTTTATTTACTTTCTATTTAAAAAAATTGATATGACACACTTCTTAAATTTAGCGCTAGGTGGCGCTCTTTGCAAAAACTAAAATAGCAATGATATTCGATTTGATTCGTTTGTAATTGGAACTCTATAAATACTGAGCATGGCCCGACATGCTCTTGGCCCTCCTTTCTGTTCTCCATGTCCTGGCCGGTTTTTAGTTTAACAGTCGACCAACGTATTCATGTAGACGAGTCTGACAAAAGTTCATTGAAATTCCGTATGTAAAATTAACTTTGTATTTTCAAAACACATCGAATTTTGGCTCAGATGTCTTAAGGTGAATGCTTCAGGGTAGCCCGCGAAATTCAAATTTTTCGACGTTTTTTGCTAATTGTAGCTTTATTTCGCATTGTATATCGGTCAAAATATGATTGGCGGAAATAAAAACAAAATATCTACTGAATAATACTCATGAAAAATATTAACCTAGCTCTATAAGCTGTACTAGCTCGATAATATTAATTTACGATCAAATTATCGATTTTCGAGCTTGTAGAGCTTATAGAGCTATGTTAATATTTTTTATTAGTATTATTCCTTAGACATATTGTTATTATTTTCGCCAATCATATTTTGACCGATATACAACGCGAAATAAAACTACAAATTGCAAAAAACGCCAAAAATTTTGAATTTCGCGGGCTACCCTGTAGCATTCACCTTAAATAGTTAATAATTAATATTTTTTTAGAAATATCTGTAAAGACGCTTGTCATCTTAGTCTACCTGCGACCACGAAATGCTGCAAAGCTTTCGAAACGTCAGGAAAACCAATTTAAATAATATACGCGATTTAATCCGGTTAAACTTTGTTTTGTTATAATGTGTAGTGATCGCGAAAACCTAAGAAATTATTATGTCTTGTAGGAATTCTGTTTAGCAAGTAGGTACAAGCTACTACTAACTGACTTGACTGCTTGCTACTAACTGACTGACCTGACTGCTTGTAGCGAGTGTTGTGGCGCAACTTGGGAGAGGCCTATGTCCAGCAGTGGACTGCGATAGTTAATTGATGGATTGATTGTACTGACTATGGAATCCTACCCGGTGCGTGGTCAGACACACACTTGGCCGGTTTTAATTTCTCTATAGCACTTTAGAGTCAAGTGCCAAATTTAAGTGGCAGTGGTCGGGGCACATTACTCGCAGACCGGATGGCCGATGGGGCAGTAAAGTTCTGGAGTGGCGACCGCTTACTAGAAGGCGCAGCGTGGGTAGGCCCCCACAAGGTCGACCGAGGACCTGGTGAAGGTCGCGGGAATCCGCTGGATGCGGAAAGTGCAGGACCGGTCGTTGTGGCGATGTTTGAGGGAGGCCTATGTCCAGCAGTGGACGTCTTTCGGCTGAAATGATGATGATGATGATGATGACTTTAGAGTATTCATCAAGTATTCATAGAACATTGCATTCACCTCTTTCGACACTTAGTAATTTATTTTATTTAGTATTTGTAGATTATGAATTAACTCTGGACACAGTACTGCTGTCTAAAAGTGTATAATTAGACTGCTAGTGTGACTTGTTCAAGCCAGCAAAAAATGTAGCAACCGGTCGCAACCTGGAGCAAAATAACTACAGAAGATTAACACAATAATAAAATAGAAAAACATTGCGTACGCGAATAAAGAATACCAGACTGGTTTGCAGATGTGCCCAAATTTGGCAAGGAGCCTCGGGCAGCATTTATTTCACCTGTTTTTACCGTTATAATGCATCGGCCTCCCCCTAAAATATGGCAACCTAAAAGCCTACATTTATTTTGATAACTTTCTCAAAATAAAGTACAATAATGGTGAAGACGATCAATGGAATTTATGTCCCGTTTTATTGCGAGAGAAAATGAAACCTTACGTCGACCACCAGTTTCGATTTCGCATGAAAATTCTTTCGCAGGACATCGCTGTGTTTATTTTTAAGCTGATATGGGAAATAACATATAAAAACATTTTTCGAAAACATACAATCAATGTAAGGTATCTTATCGTATGAGTTGACGTCTTAATCGAATTTAAATCTAGTATAGGATGATAGCTATATAATTAAGGGTTTATCTGATAATGATTGATAAAATTATCTGAGTTTAGTCTTTAGTGTATTGTTGAATGTTGAAGTGTAAAGTGTATTATAATGGCTGAAAATGTTAAGAAGAGACCACCATTTTTCACCCTGAAACGATGGCAGAGTACGAAGGAGAATGGTGGCAAGCCTTCGTTGACACCCACGCCTCCACTCCCACAACCCCATGACGCCCCTCACTTCAGGTCACATACTCCGCCAGTCGTATCGAGGGCAGTTAATTCCTTTGCAGAACCGAAGCCTAGAAAGTGAGTACCTACCAATTTATGTCGAAGACTTTAATTATATTGATCGATCTTATTACGTCTAGTAGATAGTTTTGCTAAGAGGAATGTTGTCGTCGTATGCTCGGTAAGTAGGTAGCTTAGTCAAAACATACTATTAAGTACCTATACAAATGCAGATTCTACAAATCGAAACATTGAAATTAAAACTGGATTAATCGTTATTGGTAATTCCTTTAAGTATGACTTTATTTCAAAACCAAATAGTTAAGAATGATGCCGACGTCGAAAATGTAAAGAAAAAAATATAATTCCGCAAAACAGAAGCTTTTATTGACTCTCGAAAACCAAAGGCCGGTGCTCCTCAACGTTAATTCTCTGATTAATCGGCCGATAACTCGAAAAATTTAATGGAATTGTGGGTAAACGGTCGTTTAACAAGCAGAGAATTATCGTTGGTGTAAGAAGACGAGTCCATAAAGATAATCGTTTCATTTGGCCTGTATTAACGTTTGTCGTGCAAAAATAATGCAATCCAATCATCGCAAACAGGTTATCAGCTGGTGGCATCAAAGACTTGATACAATGCGCACTGTGTCTCGAGGTTCTACACAACCCAAAGATGTTACCGTGTCAACACACTTTCTGTATGGCGTGCTTGTCTGTCTACATCGCCGGTTAGTACCTAATCACGCATATTT
This sequence comes from Asteroscopus sphinx, assembly GCA_949699075.1. NCBI lineage: Eukaryota > Metazoa > Arthropoda > Insecta > Lepidoptera > Noctuidae > Asteroscopus > Asteroscopus sphinx. The sequence goes on from OX453017.1 coordinate 14,915,368, forward strand.
TTAGTAATTATCTTGAGTCATAAGGCTGGTGTTAATTGTTTCCGTTTTCAGATTCAATCATATTCGATTGCCCCATATGCAGGACGAGGGTTCAAGTGCTTGGTCCGAACTTTCTGGAGAATCTGCCATCGAATTTGTACATTGATTCGCTGCTGCAGTTAGTGGGCATTCAAAATGGTAACGGGGTTCCGAAGGGTATTTCGACGCCTCCGCCAACCCCTACAGTAGCTAACCCTCCGCAGAATGTGGAACTGTTTGCGGCGGGAGTTAGATGCGTGCATTGTAAGACGATGTCTGATTATAGCGATATCACACAGTGCGATCATTGCAAATTGGTAAGTACCTAAAAAAGCTATCTTTAGTTCTTTTCGAAATTAATATACCTAGGAACATAAAGATACTTAGTTCCAATGTTTTTATAGAAATTCTGCCGCGTATGTTGGGCGCAACATTTGGATGACATGCGAATCCAACTAAAATCTATTTTGAAACAACTGGACACGGCCTCCACAAGTCTTGCACACAAAATTGAACATTATAAGGTACGTGACTTGATTGCTGAACACATTTATCAACATTTTATGAGGAAAAAAAATTTGCAGCTGAGGTACATGATTTCCCGAAAAGGATGAACTTTTAATATTCTAGATGGTGAAAGCTTATCAAATGTAGGTACAAAATAATCCATCGTGAATCGTAATTCACAAACGATTTGTACCCCACCACGAAGGATTTAACAACCCCTGAAAATTTACCATTCCATGATTTGGATATTTTTGGACTCTGACATGTTATGCATATTTGTCGACACCATAAACGACGTAGTTTAATAACTGATTGAACCATCTGCTTCCCTTGTTTTCTGAATCGTAAATCATAATTAATTGTTTTTGTTAAACTCGATATTTTCTAATTCCAGGACCGTTGCGAACGAATAGCAGAACAAATAAACGTAGCTACAGAAGAGAAAATAACTACTATAATCGAGGCTAAAGACGGCATGCTGATGGAAGCAGCAAATTTACAGAAGTCAGCAGATATGTCTGCATTGGCTCTGCAGACTTCGCTGGACGAAGCCAGATCTGTTGCCACTAAGGCCATGGAGTCGTGTGATTCTGCCAATGACAATGAAAGGGTGAGATTCTATCTTAATTTTATTGTTAAATAATTCACTTTGATACTTATTTAAAAATAAGTACTACTTACCTACATGTATGTAATCCTACACGATGGACGGATAGATGACACCTGTAACACAGGATCTTCCAAGCACGGGGGTCATTGACCAAACCTTTTTGCACCTGTAAGTCCTACGCTGTAAATTTTGCACATCATCATCATCCTTTCAGCCGAAAGACGTCCACTGCGGGACATAGGCCTCCCCCAAAAGGGGGGGATACGCCATAATCGCCACGCTTGGCAGGCGGGTTGGCGATCGCAGTTGGTTGGTTAAATACTCAGAGAACGCTGCTGCCCATCCTCTGGTGAATCCCTTAGTCGCCTTTTACGACACCCATGAGAAGAGATAAGGTGGTGCAATTCTTTATGTCCGGCCCCACACGGAACAATGTTGAACAATGTTGGAATGGGAAAAAAGAACGTTGATTAACTTGTCCAGATTTTGACTAGCATTCATTATTACGAAGCTCAAAAAGTAATTTTTTTTATATGCTATTAATTACTTACCTAATCGTAACATAATGTGAGCTTAAATAAATAATTGTTGTGTCCCTGAATAATACGTCATTATTAATATATTAATATGGTCACCTACCTACCTAGTTAATTAGGTATATTCGTTTCTGTTATTTAGAACATATCGCCTTATCTTGCTAATTAAATCACAATAAATGACTTCATTTGACTGATTAAAACATAAATAGCGAAATAATGTGATGCTACCTAAGTACCTACAACGATAAAACTTATCTAATTGTTACAAGAACAATACACATCATATATTTCAGGGGTTTTCTTATTTTTAAGACACAATAGATTAACTATATTACTCGACTGAAAAAATATTGTTGCTGAAATTTTTGAGTCAGATTAAAATTTTAATATGACACTATGACACCTAATAATTCATTGTGGCAATTTAAAAAATCTGATTTTGTTCAATTGAGAAATAGCTCGCTATTTTTGTATAAATAACTTTCGTACGATACAAACGCATTTATTATTGTTGGGAAAAATGAACGCGATTCTTAATAAATAAATAAAATATTTCTGTCTTCACAAAGGTTGGCTTAGTATAATAATAACTTAGATTTACGTGACAAATAGGCGCGTATAAGCTCCTTTGTGAGAGACTGGAAATTAATCTTAAGCCTACCATCTGTTTTATATTACCTACATTATGGTATACAATAAATATTATTGCGACCATAGACCAAGTAAAATTGCGACCACGAAATGCAGCAAAGCTTTCGAAACGTCAGGAAAACCAATTTAAATAATATACCTACCCGATTTAATCCGGTTAAACTTTGTTTTATTATAATGTGTAGTCATCGCGAAAACCTAAGAAATGATTATTCAATAAATAATTGAGTATTAAAAGAAAATAAAATATGACTAATGGTATTGTCAAAACAAGCGACTATAATTGCATTTTTTCTAAATATTTTTGTCACAGGTCACAACGTTTTAGGAACAGACTATTTTAGAAAAAAAAAAAACATAAATGAAGACTAAGTACTATTTGTAGGTCTACGAACATAACTAACTTAGGTTCTTACAACGATGTCTACAACATATATTTCGTTGGGTTCTTAAAACAATTATTTCTTCTGCAGGTGGCAACCTTTATAAATCTTCACCAAAACGCAGTATCTCTATTATCAGACGTCTCGAAATGGGACACGGAACGTTTCGTCTTCGACAAGGAAAACTTCCGCATAGAGATGGACTCGGCCACGCCTCTGGATGCAGAGTCAGATGATCCGGTTTTTGAGAATTCGAAACAAAATGACCCGTTAGAAAGTGAGGACAGTCTAGTTTTGCATTATAGGTGAGTGTTGAGTTGATGATTATTTGATACTAGTACACACGGCTACACATCAAGCTGTACATTTCCAGTATAAGCTGACCTCGCATTGTGTAGGTTTTCCTTACAACGCGAGGTCAGCCTTTACTGGTTTTGTACAGCTTGATGTGTAGCCGTGTGTACGTAATAGACTTTTGAATCCATCGATTCAGCTTTTAGTGAGGAGATGATCCTTCAAAAAGTGTCAAGATGAGGTTAGGTACCTGATTTCCTATAGAGAGATATGTATGTTTAAAAATTATAAAAAGATCTTGGTGTGACTGTTGTTTCCCCGGGACGTGCCAAAGGCTTTGCACTGAAGGAGCACCGGCGCGGTCCACTGGAGTTCCCGGAACTCCTTTATTTAGTGCAGAGGATGGCCACCGTGTGGTTTTAGTCGGTAAGAGTTCGACATACCCCTCCGCTTTCCCCAGACGGAGTGTCCCAGGGGTCCACCCGAAAACCAAAAAAAGGTCATGCGTGATGTGTCATTGGATGGGTAGGTACCTATACATAATTTTAGGTAAGACATGTCCATCATGTCGTAAGCGTGGACTACTTCACAAACTGATTGATAGGTACCTCCACAGATTAATAGGTACCTCTCTCTGTATGGATGAATTGAAGCTGCTTACTAAGTATTCCCTGGTATGAATAAAACAGCTATCGCCTTTTTAATGCCGAAAGAAAGTGATGGGTGGTCTTCATTGTAATTGAGATAGAAAGGAAAACTGATCACTTAGGCAGAAATAAATAAATGTGTGTGGAATCTATGAAACATTGTAGTCAACACGAGAAAACTATAGTATTATCTAGCTATCTTAGTTAATCTTAGAACATAACGAGTGTTCGGACATTGACTTTTGTTTATTATAACTACTTGTATTCTATTGTAAAATAGTTCCTTAATCTATGTAAATGTTGCATGTTTGTAAATATTCATTTTTTCAAGATTCCATTATGTATGCATTGCGTAGATATATTTGCATATTTTTGTAGTATCCGTATTGCATATAAGTATATTATCTTATTCATTCATTAATAATATGGTAATTTAATACTTACTGAAATATAGGTGTAATCGACTTTTTTACGATATAGATACCTATTCCTGGCAATATTCGATTCATTGCTAGCATTGAGCAACAATTGCTAGTTATAATATGGTAAGTAACTTAAGTGTGTTATTAATCAAAGTTAATACTAATCTTTTTTAATATGACTAATTAATCCCAGACATTTAACTACTTATACCTAATGTATTTCATTAGGAATTTCTTTTTTATATTGTTTTCATTAGGAAATTCTCAGTAGCAGCCCGGAGTCTGGATTTACTATACACCTCTGCCTACCCCTTCGGGGAAATACAGGCGTGATGTTATGTTATGTTACATTAGGTATAATGTATTGTAAAATTGTTCTTTATATATGAATGAAAATGTTGCATGTTTGTAAACATGTTTTTTTTTAAGATTCCATTATGCTTGCATTACAATGCGGTACAATGCTCGATGACCTCAGTAGAGCTTCTGATAGAGTGGGTCTTAAAATGAATATGGACAAGACAAAGGTTATGTCGAATTCCCATATAGCACCCATTCCCGTAAACATCGGAGAATCTACACTCGAAGTTGTTGACGATTATGTATACCTAGGACAAACTGTCCAGCTAGGTAAGTCCAACTTCGAGAAAGAGGTCAATCGTCGAATCCGACTCGGTTGGGCAGCGTTCGGGAAGCTACGCAATATCTTCTCGTCCAAAATACCGCAGTGTCTCAAGACGAAAGTCTTTGACCAGTGTGTGTTGCCAGTAATTACTTACGGTACTGAAACGTGGTCGCTCACAATGGGCCTGATAAGAAGACTCAAAGTCACTCAAAGGGCAATGGAGAGGGCTATGCTCGGAGTGTCCCTGCGTGATCAAATCAGAAATGAGGAGATTCGCAGGAGAACGAAAGTAACCGACATAGCCCGAAGAATTGCCAAACTTAAGTGGCAGTGGGCGGGGCACATTGCTCGCAGAACGGATGGCCGATGGGGCAGTAAAGTTCTGGAGTGGCGACCGCGTACTGGAAGGCGCAGCGTGGGTAGGCCCCCCACAAGGTGGACCGACGACCTGGTGAAGGTCGCGGGAATCCGCTGGATGCGGAAGGCACAGGACCGGTCGTTGTGGCGATGCTTGGGGGAGGCCTATGTCCAGCAGTGGACGTCTTTCGGCTGAAATGATGGTGATGATGATGATGCTTGCATTGCGTATATTTGTACATTTTTGTAAGTATCTCGTATTGCAAATGTATTTTATCTTATTCATTCATCAATAATACCTAATTATGTGTCGTCTGCTTATCTGCTTCGCGAACTGTGAAACTGTTACTTCATGATAAGTGTATAAGTATATAAATAAATAAATATGTTTGGGACATTATTACACAGCACCATCTAGTCCCAAACTAAGCAGAGTTTGTACGGTCGACCGCACATCTGTGATAACAGTTTGACATTGACAGCGCCTTTATTTCGTAAGCAGTAAGGGTGGTTTTCTAATTTAAGTGTTACCACTGTCATGCGGTCGACTGTACTATGGGTACTAGACAATGGTTATAATACTTATATACTTTTTTTTAGTAAATACATGCTTGTAATATATAAGAAACACCCAGTCCAACACAAACACTTATGTTCATCATTCTGTGGGAATCGAACCCACGACCTCGTCATCAGCTGCAGTCCGACACTCGAACCACTAGACCACACACGTCACTAACTAACTCGTCGTCATATTAACTAACTAAATAAAAATGGTTTATGTATCAAAAACGTTGATAATAATAATGTAACTAATAGGTATCGCAAAACAATAAAATGCACACGGTCTAAATAACGTAAGCATTTAAGCAATCTCGAGGAATCTGAAAAGACTGCAATAACCAAACTTCACGCGTCGGTGGCATGTTTTCTCGGCTATACAACATTAACCCTGCACTTTGATATACCTTGTAATCGGAAAATAAACACCTCTATAACTGCAGACTTTACAAAAACTTAGAATTAGGTACTCACCGCGACCGATGAAAATCTCCTAATACGAAGATATGTGCATGCATTCAATCTTGATTCGCGTGCAACAAGGAATGCATTCGGCTCACTCCTCTATATTTATTTATGAAAATTAATTAAGCAAAAATTCCACAAAAACGTTTCATAATTAATTAACACGGAGATGGTTTTTACTGTATTGCTATTTTTAAATTCTACCCCAAGAAGATTCACTAAAAATACTTATGGCAATATAAAAACTGTGATATGAACACTACATCCTGTTAAAAAATAGGTACACTACAAGTGATAGATAGATCGATAGAATATTCTTTATTGTACACCAATAACATTATTAAACATAGGACTAACATGTAAAATAAGGGTACATTGGCGGTCTTATCCCTAATAGCGATATCTTCCAGACAACCTTGATTGTTATGATCATTCGTCACTATGTGTAACTACCAAGGTACACACACCTACAAGGTACCTATTCTAATGCTACTTTCCTTTAGCATCGAACGCTGCTTTTTTTTGTTTTATATAGGATGGCGAAACGAGCTAAAGGCCAACCTGATGTTAAGCGGTTACCTTTGCCCATAACAACTGCAATACCACATAGTCTGTTGCCTAAATGGTATCGCAAGTCGGTTCGCCAAACTGAGACATGAAGATGGAAAGTCTCATGTGATTGTAATTTCACCGGCACCCGTACCCTTCAGACCGAAACACAGCAATGCAAGCATCACTGTATGGCGGAAAAGTAGGTACGGTGGTAGTACTTCCCAGGACTTGCTTACAAACCATATACATGCATATATATATATAGATTATAGATTTCCACCCGCTACTATCCTGACGCACCCCCCTTCGTTTATTATCCTCATGCATGCTCGACGGTTTAGAGCTCTCTTAACTTGGCCTTTTTTGAGGACGTCCGCGAACCTGTGCCATGTAGGCAAAAACTCGGAACATCTATTCCAAACATATCCTTTATAAATTATTGATAGGTATAATGTACCTATTTAATTTATCACAAACTTCTAATCAGATCAGCACGGCTCTGTTCTTCTTTTTATTTCATTTCGTTGGCAACCTAAATGGTATCAGCCCAGAACTTGGCTACGGGCACTGCATTTTTGTAGCGTTCAAAAATGTTCATTTGTTCATTTTTTAGCGTTCGTTTGTATCCTTCAAATGTTTCCTATCGACAAAATATAGCTAACAAAATTAGTTTATTACTTTTACTGTGCTTTTACGCACTAATTACAAAAGCAATGTTCAAGTCAAAGTGCGAACTGCCTGTCATGATTTACGGCCACAATTAATATCCTATCTATCCACAAATTCCTATCTCTAGTAGGGCAAATCGTAGATAGATTGGATATTAATTTTGGCCGTTACGGTGCCGAGACGTGTAGTGTACGACAGTTGGGCTAGTCCACATATTCAAAGTCGCTCAGCGAGCTGTTTTGTTTTTCTTTGAAGAATAAGATTTTATTCTTTCGTGTCGATTCGTAATGAGATTATCCGGAGAAGAACCGGAGTGACCGATGTAACTTGTATGATCAGTAAGCTGAAGTGGCAGTGGGCTGGCCATGTCTGTCGAAGGAGCAATGGCCGTTGGAGTAGACGAGTCCTTGAGTGGAGACCTCGACCCGGCAAACACAACGTAGGGTCAGCCAGGTAGACAGACGACATGAAGATAGCTGGGGGGGACTGGATGCGGAAGACAAGGGACCGAGTACTGTGCCGCAACTTGAGAGAGGCCTGTGTCCAGCAGTGGACTGCGATAGGCTGAGTTGATTAACACAAGCGGGAAGAAATCTAAGTCTGGAACGCACTGTTTCTCAATCAGATGTTGCTGCCGTAACCGTAATACTGTTCCAATGTGAAAGTTAAATTCGATATCACGAGCAGTTCTGCACTAGCAGATTGCCGTTGGTCTAGTGATCACAAGCCCGACTGCTAGGCGCAAGGTGTGATGGTGTAGGTGTTGAGGGTGTGGTATGGGTTCGATGCCCGTTCGGGCAAAATGTAATAGGTTTTATTCATTAGGAAAAATCGGCTGATCCCTACATTTGTGTTCATCATCATCATCATCGTCATCATCATCATCATCATTTCATCTATATTGGTAATATAGATGTATAGATAGCCTATAAAGATGCCATACGATTAAATAAATAAATCATCATTTCAACCGAAAGACGTCCACTGCGGTACATAGGCCTCCCCCAAGCATCGCCACAACGACCGGTCCTTTGAATTGACTTACAACGAAATGAAAATTTTGTCTCCCATACAAAGTTGATGTTTTTGTTTTAAAGTGAATTTTAATACCTAATATGGTTACGATAAGGAACAGATACTGAACCACCATGCAAATTATCGGCACTCAATTTTTTTTTCTGTAAATTGCTAACAAAACTTTTACAATGTCTCCAGATCCCGCCACTTCATCCCACACTTCGTGTGGCGCAAGTCTTCGCGGCCGTGCGGCATCGGCGTCAGTCCGTGGTCCAACCACCTCTACGTGTGCGGCATGGACAGCCACACCGTGCTGGTGATGGAACGTGCACAGGCTAAGATCATCACCAGGCTCTCCTGTGAAGAGATGCTGTGCCCCGTGCACATCGCGTTCATGAAGAGCTTGGGAGAGATCTATGTTACAGGTGTGTTATTTTTTTACTTAATTCACAATAGATAAAAAGGAAATATAGAAACATTTATTTGACATGAAACACAGACACAATTCAACAGGAACACAATCAAATACACAAAACGGTTCGTAGTTGCTGTGTGTCTAGCGATTGTGCCAAATAGATCCAGTTCAGCATAAATGTCAGGCAACTAGTATCTGGCGCTGGTTTTCAACTGAACCCTGATTCGTAAACGTGACGAATCTAAACCTGACACCTGTAGTTATCTATCACATTTAAAGCAAATTAAGAAAAAATAAAATAAATAAATTGTAAAACCAGCTTATAAACATCTAAATTAATTAAAGATAATTGAATTTTTTTATATAAAAATAAAATAAAATAATCTGTATACATACTTTATACGTCTACGTTTAAAGTTTAAAAATAGAGATAAAGGACATAATTGCGTCTAGTAGTACACATTTTATATGGTCCACCGATGTACCTGCGCAGATGACACAATATACATACGCGGGAAATTTGATAACCAATCAGAAAACACCATCGCTGCGCGCCAAAAGTCTCAGCCGCTGCCGTTAGTATACGAAAGGGTGAAATAGAAAAAGACTTCACGGCAATAAATTTAACACCTTATTGGGCATTGCATAAGGTTGATTATATTTTTTTCATGTTTCGGGTGTTTTCGTCGATCGTCTTTTCGTGTCTGCGCGAACGAAGATTGAAGACGCGCCTACACGTCTACTTTCATGTTCCTTCTGCCATACCCAACTTTCACTACCATACATAGGTCTAGGCACTAACACTCCCCCATGAACATCCAGCCGTGCCTTTTCCGACAATTTGCGAGTGTTCATGAAGGTGTGTAGTGCCCCATTCACCTAATTACCAGCACTCACTCTCCTATCAATGTCCTTCACATCCTTCCCATCTCTCGTAAACATGGAACCCAGGTATATAAACTCTTTCATTTGTTCCACCTTTTTCTACATTGCACTCTGTCATAACTCTCAATTCCGTTTGATTTTTCAACCTTTTTAAACTTATTTTAGACAAATGGAAGCACTGCATCCACGTGTTCTCTAAGGATGGCGAGTACTTGCGAGGAATCGGTCAGAAGGGCAGTCGGGTCGGCACGTTCAGGTCACCGGAGGGCATCGCCACTGACAACGCGAATCAACACATCTACGTCGTTGATACTGGCAACGATAGAGTGCAGGTAATATCGACAAAAATATCAACTTATTAGTTAGACTGGGGAAAGTTCAATATTAAAGGACGGTTTACAACAAACGTTACGCACGCTCAATCAGCTTACAATACGCCATTACCCTATGCGGCCAAAATAAGGCGCCACTATTCGCCACTTGAAATCATCAAATCAGTTTCGACCATTACATGAGCCGTCAAAACTGCCGCGTTAGTGATTAGCCAATCGGATTACAGTACTCCGCCTCAGCTAGTGGCTGAATTTATTGTACGCATTATATTCAACATTAGGCGTCTATTGAGCTGTATGGTCGTTGGCTACCATACACGAGCCTTTCCCTTTAATCTTAACTACAGTCTGCTACGATTCATATTGCAAAACGTACATTATGTAATCCTTTTAATAATGCATTATGTCATTTTTCCGGACCGACGTTAATCTTTTGATAAAACTCCAATCTTGCTTAATACACTTTTTATAATAATTTCAGATAATCCAACCCGACGGCAAATTCGTTGACCAAATCGGAGTAGCGACGAAATATCAGACATCCCAAGCGCCATCCCTCTGGGAGACCAAAGAGATTTTATGTACCGAGCTAAATGCACCTACAAGCGTAGCAGTCACAAGCGACAGAGTTGTAGTTCTTGACAGCGGAAACAGACGCGTAAAAGTGTATAATAAACAAGATAAGTGTAAAATTTTAGAATTTGGCTCTATGGGACAAAGGAAAGGACAATTCAGACAACCAGAAGTCTTAGCTGTCGACCCTATGGGATACATCCTAGTCGGAGATTCAGGTAATTGTCGAGTCCAGGTTTTCAAACCCTCAGGACAGCTCGTCAGGGCTTTCGGAGGGTTGGGGACCCAACCAGGAAAGTTCGGCTGGATCTCCGGGATCCACGTCACCAAACAACTCGACATCATCATCAGTGATACTAAAAACCACAGTGTTAACTTTTTTTAACAGATGTATTAAAATTATAACAATTTATTTCAGTGTCGAACATACGTCCAAATGGAAACTAAATTATAATAATAGTAATTGAGATAATTATAGCACTGAGATTAGTTAATTAAATAAAATATTTAATTTAATATTATGTTGTTTCACTTTACACATTTTTCATTACCTTCAATTATTTTAATTAAAAAATAGTTACAAAATAAATTTATAGAGATTCTTATGACACGACTAATAATTTGACAAAAATATAGAATTTTCTACCTAACTTATATAAACCACGATAATTTAAAATGAGTCGTAAAGCTGTGACTAAATTGATAACTTCAATAACAGTTTTAATTAAGAATTGTAGAACGATTTAAATTGTGGAAAGAAAAAATCGCTCACAAGCAGGAAACACTGTTTCTTGATAAGATATCGCTGACGTCACCCAAAGGAGTAACAAAGTGGAGGTTAATTTCGATACCACGAGCAGTGTTCACGGTAGCTTAGTGGGTAAAGCACTGACATACACGTGACGTACTGAGCCAGGATCCAGGAGTCGCAGGTTCGAATCCTGCTTGTGAGCGATTTTTTCTTTCCACAATTTAAATCGTTAGATTTCGCTTCGCATGCGTAAATGCGTTAATATAATAAAATAATAAGAATTATATACTTAAATTTTCCTCCATCAGCGTTTATAAGATTAACAGAAAAGCTAGCTCTTGGACAAGCCAAAATTAAGAGGTTAGGCCTTCCTGTAATACATTAAGGGATTATTATTCCACAATTAAGATATTAATTTATATTATTGTTTAATTTATAATTAGTTAATTCAGTGTTGATTTAAATTGCTTCATATAAATTTTTGGTAAGATTTTTTTTAAATTCAATACATTTTGTATACATTGAAACATTTTAAATCAACAGTTTTACGAGTATTATTTAATTGGATATTATTAAATGGACGTCACATCTACAATTCCATTATATTCATACATAGTTATGATAAGGATAAGTGCTAATAAAATTATATACAAGGTGTAATATTTAGATAACATGAATGAATAATTTTTACAACATAATTAATCATGCAAATATTATTACTGACTTCCTTACAGAAAGCAGTGTGTTATCTTAATTGCATATTATGTAATTTCAAAACAATGCGTAACTTACACCCTGTATATTCGAAATTTAGTAACATACAACATGTATAGATAAAAATCTATGGTCTGATTACAACATTCAATACTAAGTGTATGGCTCAAATCAGTCTCGAGCAGGTGGTTTGGATATTAAAATTATCTACAGTTATTTACAAGGAACATCGAAACTGATTTTTATAAATTTATAACACTAAAAGACACCAATAAAATGTTAACTTACATTTTAGATCTTAAATTATAACTTAAAGCCATATTCAATATACCAGTCCTGAAATTATACATGCTGAAATTTTAATCGCTTAATTCCCGAAAAGGGGTCATTGTACTCATCATTATGAACAACTTTTACTATGGGACCAACCCTGAAATCGCGAAATAAAATCAGGTGGTCCCTACATTTTATCGATTTGTCATTTCAAGTGAACACAAATATAGGGACCAACTGTTTCTTTTTCGCGATTTCAGAGTTTGGTCCCATATTATATTAAAAGTTGTTCATTATGATGAGTACAATGACCCCTTTTCGGGAATTAAGCGATTAAAATTTCAGCATGTATATTTTACATAAAATTCCATGTATATTTTACGAAAAATAAAGAATTCCATATTGAAATAATTTCGTACACCGATTAATCTCGAATTAGAACCTAAACAATATAATACGTATTTATTATCTTCAAACATGACGCTTGTTCACAAAGTCTGAGATTAGCAAGAGCAATAAAAATACGATGAGACACGTGAACATTTTGCAATAATAACAGATAATTAAATAATTAGCTAATAAAGTGTGAATTACTTTGCCACGTTTAAGGCCATCATTTCAGTTTTTCTAGGCCAGACATTACAATCCTACTTGCAACAAACATTACTCGAATATTTGACTACTCCATGAGGTGAAGAAGTTATCTATGATTGCAATACATGCTTCTATTTACTGTTTGTGCGTACAAACAGTAAATAGATGCATGTAGAAACATCACATTATATTCATCACATGAAACAAATCTGATGTAATCAAATCACAATAATTATCTTACTGCTGTTTATACTTTAACAATTCAATTAAACTATTTATTCAATATAACCATAACTAACGCATTTTATTACGCAAATGGCCAGTCCTATATTTTACATTTTGTTAATAAATAAAAACTAAACTTTGTGACAAAAATCATAGTTAGAAGCATAACTAAAAGCACATGGCAAACATATAATTATTAGTCACCTTACCAATGATGTTGGTGCAATAAAGCACATTGCAAGGGACACAATACACAATGTTAATGTTTTGGTCGTGGGACTGGATTATCTATTAAATCTAGGATGATCGGCAAGGTTGACACTTACTCACTGCATGACTCTCACCGAGGACCACTGAGTCGGACTCTGCAGGTGGACCTTCACTGTTATCATGTTGTCTCTGAAATTGTAATTATTTACTATAAAATAAATGGTGGATACATAAGTATAAAAGTTTAATAGTTCAATGGTCCAAATAAGTATAACTATTGTGTTTAAATATTTTTGAGTAAAATATGGCCACTTCAATGGTGTTTACAGTGGAGGCGAATAGGTCATCCCTTGTGCAGGTTTTCGGGCACAAGGGGCACATTAGCAAATGTGACATGGATTGCTCTGGGTCACTGCAGTCACAATGCGCAAGACTAGGGTCCCTAAACCCCCATTCACGCATATTAAGTCTACAGAGACCAACCTGAGTGCGAAGATGATTAAGTGACTTCCACACTGGCCACTGTAGATCGTGTATTCGAGATTGTTTATCAAAAGAGTAGACGGAGAGTATGATTTGACTTTTTTCATTTGTATGTATCTATTATTAGAGTATGTACTAAGTCCCATGTGACCAAGTTACACACTGTATGTCAGTTAGGTGTGACGTATCGCCATGTCGCGAACGTGACTTCATCAAGGCCCTTAGGGAAACTGCCGATGACGATATTCCAAATGGGAGCGCAACTTTTACTAAGCTATTATAAAAACAACACATGCAAGAATTCTATTAGTTTCAATACATTTTTCAATCAATACTAAATGTAGGTAGTGTAAATGGATGCAATAAAAATAAACATTTCACACTTCTCAGACACAATGTAGGCTGCAACTCAAGCATGAAACAGAACAATAGTGGTTTCAGCAACAAAAACATGAAACTCTATTGAGACATGAAGGCGTTTCCTAACATTGTTACCATCCGTGACCCAAAGAAAATACACTGCTAGAAGAATTAATACCTCAAAAACCAAGATTTTAAATCCTGACAATTCGAAACAACACTCCTCACAGCTTAACTGAGCTTTTCGCATTAAGACCGCCCATGTACCCATTATTTATATGTTGTTCCTGTTTACTATTATTTTCATGGTGTACAATAAAGCATATTCTATCCATCTATCATTGGAGAAGTAGCTAAAATACTGAATTTATATTTGAATGTATTGTAATGTTGAAAATATATTTAAATATAATGTAATGTAGGACCGGTCATTGTGGCAATGCTTGGGGGAGGCCTATGTCCAGCAGTGGATGTTTTTCGGCTGAAATGATGATGATATTTGAATGTGTAATATAACCTTTAATTCTGTAGCCAAACTACGGAATGTGTCTTCAACATTAGTGTTATCCTTTGCAGAAGTCTCCATCACAAACATGATCTCTGGAACGTAGCGGCAAAATGACTTGGGTTCATCAGGCTCCACTTCCCGTTGCTCAGTCAGATCACACTTATTACCGATGAGTGATACTATCACATTAGATGAGGTGTACCTTCTTACTTCTTCAATCCATTTTTGTAGAGACAAAAATGTTGATCTCTTTGTGATGTCATATACTGAAAATTGAAATGTACAAAATATAATTTCAATAGATATTATCAATGAGTCATGTTAGTATTATAGTGTAACTTGCAAGAGGCCTATAACCAGTAGTGGACTGTGATGGGTTGAGGGGAATATCCCAAGAAATCAGCATAGGAATTCCAAAGGTAGACTGAGACCAGAGTTTAACACTTTCCCTGTCCAGTGTAATATACGGTACATGGCAATTGTTTAAACATTGTGTCTGTTTTGCAGACTATAAAAGTATTAACAGAACTATAGGTGCAAGATGGATGACTTATATGGTTTAACATCATCATCATTTCAGCCGAAAGACGTCCACTGCTGGACATAGGCTTCCCCCAAGCATTGCCACAATGACCGCATCCAGTGCAGA
This sequence comes from Asteroscopus sphinx, assembly GCA_949699075.1. NCBI lineage: Eukaryota > Metazoa > Arthropoda > Insecta > Lepidoptera > Noctuidae > Asteroscopus > Asteroscopus sphinx. The sequence goes on from OX453017.1 coordinate 14,930,657, forward strand.
CCTGCACCGATCATTAGTCCACCTTGTGGGGGGGCAACAGTGCTCCTTCCAGTATAAACATTTTTTTATAAACTGCAATAATCTACCACAGATTCTGGTGTTTGAGTGAGAATAGAAAATAAAGCTGTGGAACAGGCATAAACAATAGATAGCTACATGTACCTAAATATCAGATTTGTAAAGCAAGTTAAATAAATTGAATTAAGCATGATGAGCAGCCAATTAATTCCTATCATGATACAAGCTGCAGATACCATAAAAATATTGATTTCTTCGTTGCTGTGTATGAAATTACAATATGTATGTTTCTACCCTGTATGCAGTGTATGCACCACCCATTTAACTGGAGTGAGTCATAGTGTGTACTTTATTTAATAAGGAAATTTAATATCGTGTGTGGGCGTACATCGTATACCTACCAACAATTACACCATTCGCCGAGCGGTAGTAACTCTGTGTGATAGTTCTGAAGCGTTCCTGGCCTGCAGTATCCCATATCTGAAGCTAAAATATCATTATGTTTATTGTTTTGTATGCGCATTACGGCGCATTTATATTATTAGATTATATAAATAGACTAACCTTGACTTTTTTCCCATCCACTATCAATGTTTTCATTGAAAAGTCTACGCCTATTGTATTACCGTGCCTTTCTATGAAATTACCAGACTTCAAACGTTGCACAATGCATGTTTTTCCTGTTCCACAGTCACCAATGAGTACTATTTTGAATAAATAGTCAAATTGTTCGTCAGGAACACTCATTAATGTGTTGGGGTTGCGGCTGCTCATGATTTAAATTTAATGAAATGCTCAATAAAGCTTAATGTTTACCTTGTTTACTTGACTTTCAAATTGACAGCCATTTTCTATTTTGACATTTTACTTTTTAATATTTACTTCATTCCTTTTTATTACCAAATTGGCCTATTGGTATTTGAGACTACCAATTTATTAACTAAGGGTGGTATGCCACTGGTAAAATTTCTTTGTCCAATCCAATATTTTTTACATACAACATTTGATGAAAATCATCCGATTTTTTTGATCAGTCACATTGGACACAGAAAGGAGAACATTCAGGATTCATAAATTTTTGGGCCTTTTCTCAAAGTGCCAGAAAAAAGTAATGTTATAAATAGTTAGAACTAGTCATTTTGAGCAGTTGTTATTATGGCACCAAAGCTGTAGGGTCATTCTGCGACCTGCTATACGGGTTCGAAAAATAGAGATTTTCATACGAGATTTCGTCATTTTTAGCAACAATTGGTCATTTTGAGCAATTATTATTGTGGCACAAAAGCTGTGAGTCGTTCTGTAACATTTTCTACAAGATCTTGTCATATAGAGCAATTGTTATTAAGACACAAACAACGCATAAACGCAAGCTGAAGTGCACAATAAGCTACTTGTGGACTATATATCGGTTTTTCTGATTGCTCCACCCCAGTGTGAGAGTGAGCGGAACAGAGACATTCAAAAATATCACTGGATGTGAGTTTAGATTTCTTTTATTAGTTATCCATGCGATTTTAGTTGCATCGGACGGCTACCTGCTTGCTTTTCATTGACATCTATCTGGCGAAGTCCGTGTGTGAATGTGGCATATCATGATGTGCCTGGGCATCTCATAAAACGGGGCTTTTTCATGAATTGACAAACTAATACCCACGATAACATAAAATCACGGACGTTCTCAAAAAATGCCAGGTTAACAGTACTCTAAACCGACGAGCATGCATGACGAGGTTAATGAACGTAAATGAAGCGAAAGAGGTGTGTCAGGATCGTAGCAGGTGAAAACCCATAGTCTCTGTCTACTCCAATAGGAAACAGGCGTGATTATATATATGTATAACTTAAAATGCAAAAGACGAACGTTTGAAGATTTGCCCATCCATGTTTGGGTATCAGCCATATCGACCACTCGTCCCGACCCCGTCATTCCTTTCGATTTTATTTACTTTGGATACATTATAACAATCACATTTCTACTTTCTATCTTCATGTCTTAGTTTGGCGAACGTGTCTTGTAATACCGTTTAGGCAACAGTCGACGTGGTATTGTAGTTATTATGGCCAAAGGTTGCTCATCAGGTAGGCTTAGCTCGTTTCAGCTGCCATAAATAATACCTTACCCCTACAGGATCGATATGCCCAAACATTTTGACGATTTGCTCAGTCATGTTGCGTAATAAATAAATAAATAAATATTTTTGGGACATTTTTACACAACGCCATCTAGTCCCAAACTAAGCAGAGCTTGTGCTATGGGTACTAGAAAATGGATATAATACATGTATACTTTTTGTGTTTGTAAATACATACTTATAATACATAAGAAACACCCGGACCAACAGAAACACTTATGTTCATCACACAAATATTTGTATCCTGTGGGAATTGAACCCACAACCTCATGATCAGCAGTCCGACCCTCGAACCACTAGACCACAGATGTCGTCATGGTGTGTATTAGCTGGTTAATTCATCAAATAGCCTCGTTTCTTAAAGACACAAATAGGCACATCTTGATCTGCCCAATTCTACGATCGGACTGATGGGAGTCAATAATACGAAATAGGTAAACTTCCGTTTTTTAATGTCTCTGTCTCGCTCACTCTCACAATGGGGTGGAATGAGCACCGACTGAGCAGAAACCGGTAAATGTAGTCTATAGGTAGCTTATTTTGCACTTGAGCTTGTGTTTATGCATTGTTTGTGACTATTAAGTCATGTTTGTTATTAAACAATTGGCAAAAATGACAAGCTCTTGTATGAAAATGTCACAGAATGACCCACAGCTTTTGTGACATAATAAAAATTGCTCCAAATGACCAATTGTTGCTCAAAACGATGAGCTCTCGTATGAAAATCTATATTTTTTAAATCCTCAAAACAGAACAGAGAATCACCACACAGCTTTTTGAGTGTCTTTGTCTCGCTCACTCTCACTCGGGGTGGAGTTAGCAGATAAACCAGTATCGTCCACAGGTTCCCTGAGCCACCTGAGCTTGCGTATATGCGTTATTTGCGCCCTGCTCTAAATGAGGAGCTTTTGTAATAAATGACAATTTTTCAAAGCCTTATAACAGGTCACAGAATGACCCCACCGCTTTTTTTCAATAATAAAAATCGCTTAAAATGACCTATTGTTGCTCAAAATGACAAGCTCTCATATGAAATTATCTGTTTTTAGAACCCTTGTAGCAGGTTACAGAATCATCCCACAGCTTTGGTGCTATAATAACTATTGCTCCAAATGACCAGTTCTAACGATTTATAGCATTATTTTTTTCTGGCCGGCACTTTCAGAAAAGGCCCAATTTGAATGATGTCCTTTGACGAGTGGCTTACCACCCTTAGGCCAGTATTACAGAACGATACTCAAGCGTTGATCTCCGTTTAAAAACTAGTTTTGAGTCACAGAGTACTGTAATATAAATGAACTTTTGAGTTGAGCTTTGATTTTAGAAAGTTCCTAAAGCAGAGATTTATTGATCACAGTTCAGCTGAGTTTAGTTTTATTTTAAACTATCACCTGTTTCGGTATTTGATCAGAGATTTGATCTGTAATTAATCGTTGATCTCTAGTATGGTCCAGACTATGCTTGAGTAGAGATTTCTATTCTATTTCAGGTCAAATTCGTGTGTTATGTTGTTGAATTAAAGTTTATAATTACCGTTCTGGAACAAGACCGATACTCGAGTAACGATTCTATCCTTAAGTTAGTGATCAGGTGATTGGAGTTTAAACTGTACTTGAGTAACCTTCTATAATACGGGCCTTAGTAAGGCCAGCACGCACGACCGATACGGTTTTTTAACTGTAAAAAAAAAGAGTTACTCAATGCAGCCGCGGGAAAAATCGCCACTGCGTGCGCTTGTATTGAAATCCATATTATATTATTGCTGCTTTTATGGGGTGCATTAAAAGAGCCTCCACGAGTGACGATATTCAATTGATTGTCCGGCGCAGTCTGGGCAGTCAGCCCCGCTACCAACCTGCTGACCGGCTAATCTTTTCCCCACGGCGCCGGCGCGGTGGCATGAGCTTTTATCGTTATGAAGCTCATGTCGACACGATAGAAAAAGAAGCTGCTTTTACATCAGTGTAATTTGGTGCTGGTTGGAATTAACTCGGAATAAAAAACCAATGTCCATACAAAAAGTGGACATCTCCTTTACGATTTTTATCAAAGCGTCTATTACTTTTTCTTATATGGTTTACAATTACAGCCACTATTGAAGGGTCTAGTTGCACATTGTAGTACAATGATATTTAAAAGTATAGATATGTCATAAGTACATACCCTAACAAAACAAACGAAAAAATCTTTCCGTACGCAGCTGCAGCACAATACACATAAACTGTACAAAGTAAGTATGTTGGTTACTTCAAGTTACTTTCGCGTCATAATTGTAACACTTTCTGTACACACTGATGCCATTACCTATAGTTTATTTTTGTCACTGGTCACGCTCGGCGCCTTACTTGATGCGGATTTTAATAGATTAACGTCCTAATTAGGACTTTTTGAGTATTCATATTGCGAGCGCAAGTAACATATCTGTACTTTTGAAATATCATTGTTGTAGTAATAATAATAATCATCATCATCATTTCAGCCGAAAAACGTCCACTGCTGGACAAAGACCTCCCCCAAAGGGGGGTAGTAATAATTCATCATCAACTCAGCCTATCGCAGTCCACTGCTGGACATAGGCTTCTCCCAAGTTGCGCCACAACGCTCGGTCCTCTGCCTTCCGCATCCAGTCCCCGGCAGCCACGTTCTTTAGGTCGTCGGTCTACCAGGCAGGGGGGCGCCCTACGCTGCGTTTGCCGATTCGCGGCCCATCGCTAATTACAAAATTATTGTTGGCAACACTAAGACTGACACTTGACAAAATGACAAGTTGACACTGACAATGACAGAACAGGAGATGAGATAAATAAAAATATTGAATTCATAATGCTATTCATGCTATTTCTCTAATTCTACAAGAAAAATAAGTTTCAATGAGTTAAAATGTATCTAACTAATATAATTTTTTGTGCTATAGTTTTCGTAGCAACGAACTTATCATTTACTTACGGATTTGAGGTATGCAGGCTCACCGAAACATGCATGTGAATTGGAGACACCGAGCATATTGTTATCATTGTAATCAATGTTTTCAGATACCAGAACAATTCCAGAAATCGAACCACTCGAACAACTGGGCCGTATTAGTGGATACTTCTCGGTTTTGGTTCAATTATCGGCATGTAGCGAACGTGCTGTCAATTTACCGGAGTGTGAAGCGGCTGGGTATCCCGGACAGTCAGATAATCCTGATGATATCCGATGACATGGCTTGCAACCCAAGGAACCCGCGTCCCGCGACCATTTTCAACAATGCTCATGAACAAATCAATGTGTATGGAGATGATGTTGAAGTGGATTACAGGGGTTATGAGGTTAGTTTACAAAAAAAAGTATATAAATATTATACATGTATTATAGTATACATGTATTATATCCATTGTCTAGTACCCATAGTACAAGCTCTGCTTAGTTTGAAACTAGATGGGGTCAGAGTGTCGCCTTAGGGGCGATGGTGCTGTATAATGTACCAATATATTTATTAATATATCTGGATTTAGCATGATTATCACCTCTTATATGTATATTACAAAGCTTCTTAAACAGGCTATTTTAGTATGGCAGTATCCAGTGTGTATTAGAGAAATAATAAAACTTAAGACTGACTGAATGTAAATTCAATAAGTAAGATAAAGAAAATGTTTTGATGAGGATTTCCATCATGGCATGTTTTTAATATGCAGGTATCAGTGGAGAACTTCGTGCGCCTACTGACAGGCCGAGTGCCCCCCGACACTCCTCGGTCCAAGAGACTGCTGACAGATGAAGGCAGCAATATATTGATCTACCTCACAGGACATGGTGGTGATGGCTTCCTCAAGTTCCAGGACTCTGAAGAGATTACAAGCCAAGAGTTGGCTGATGCTCTTGAACAAATGTGGCAGAAGAGAAGGTATAGGTTTTTTGAATTAATTTGAGAATACAATAGAATTAAAATAGAACTATAATCATCTAGATGTTGAGAACAAAAGTTAGTTTTTTGTAAATTTTAATGTTTCTCCTGGCTTCCTTATCTAGGCTGATAACCTTTTTTAATTCACTTCACAAACTAAAAGAAGAAAATCAATGTTTATCCTCTCAATATTAACAGTAATTTAAAACTAAAAAGTACACATACTTACACCATGTCACATCTGTATTCCCTGCAGGGGTAGGCAGAGGTGTAATAGTACACCCACATTTCGCCAGTTATGTTATCAGTATTGGGGGGCGAGCCTATTGCCAATAACTGGGCATAGATCAAGACTCCAGGCGGCTACTGAGAATTTCTTAATGAAAAAACCCAATATAACTGCCCAAATTGGGAATCCAACCTACGACCCTACATTCAGCAGTCACACTTGTGACCATTAGACCAATGAGGCAATTAAAAGTAATATTGGCCAAATATTTTATTTCCAGGTACAATGAGATATTTTTCATAATAGACACATGTCAGGCTTCATCTATGTATGAGAAATTCTATTCTCCAAACATATTAGCTACTGCCTCGAGTTTAGTGGGAGAAGATTCTCTTTCTGTAAGTAATTTTTTTTTTCTTTATTACCCTTATACTATGTACATTGCTTGGTTATAAAAATCCTTAAAATTTTTAATTATATAGGTATCTCTACTTTATCATGAAAAATAATTAATACTTGTTATTTACAGCATCATGTAGACTCTGCCATTGGTGTGTACATCATAGACAGGTACACATACTATGTGCTGGAGTTCTTGGAAAATGTCCACCCCAACAGCAAGAGGACTATGTCAGAATTTGTAAGTAAATGATTAGTTACTTATGTCTTTTGCAGATTTATCGACACTTTGAGTGACATATACACAGTGAATTTTCGTTGGTTTTGGAAACGAAAAGGGGTTATTGTACTCATCATTATAAACATCTTTTACTATGGGAACAACCCTGAAAACGCGAAAATAAAATCAGATGTTCGCTATATTTTATTAATTTATGTGAACACAAATGAATGATCAGCTGATATTTTTTTCGTGATTTAAGGGTTGGTCCCATAGCAAAAGTTATTCATAATGATGAGTACAATGACCCCTTTCCGTTTCCAAAACCAACGAAAATTCACGGTGTATGTTGTCAATCCCAGAAAAAATTATTTCTGTATGTTACCAGACTCTGGCAATACTTTATTACTTTTAAGACATGTAAAAAAAAAAAAATTAAGACATGTGCGAGCAGTATCAATCTAAGGGTGGTATGCCACTGGTCAAATTTCATTGTCCAATGTGACTGATCAAAGAAATTGGATGATTTTCATCAAATGTTGTATGTAATAAAACACTGATCATCAAATAAATTGGACTGGACAAAGAGATTGGACAAAGGAATTTGACCAGTGGCATACCACACTAAAACATTCGCCACAGCATATGTGGGACGTAAGCAATGTAGGATAGCAGGCAATGTAAACTAAACCACATTGCATGGAATTATGGTTTCTATTTCTAATGTATATTTGTTTTTCTATACTTGTCGTTTTTAGTAAGCAATCTTGGTTGGTCTCTTTGTTGATTTTTTATGCAAATGTTTGGTAAAAACAATGTTATAAAGAATTGTTAATTCTTTTAATAATTATTGGGGGAGGCCTAAGAGGCTGAAATAATGATGATGAATTATTATTAATGACGAATTGCATTAAAAAGACATGCCAAGATTGTTTTCTAAATAAGAAATGTATAGGAATACAGACTTAACACTAACACGTCACATCAAAGGAAAGCAGGGGGGGGGGCATGGCATGAGTGGCGTTTTGTTGTTGGGCTCTCATTTGCTGTGACGAACCATCATCATCATCATTTCAGCCGAAAGACGTCCACTGCTGGACATAGGCTTCCCCCAAGCATCGCCACGGTGACCGGTCCTGCGCCTTCCGCATCCAGCGGATTTCCGCGACCTTCACCACCTTGACGAACCTTATATGTATCTAATAGGCTCGCCCCCTATTACATGGGACTATAACATAACTGGCGAAATGTGGGTGTGCTATACACCTCTGCCAAACCCTTCGGGGAAATACAGGCGTGTTGTTATGTTATGTTATGTTAATAAGATATATTTTAGTATGAGAAAAACTTTCAATTAATATTATTTATTTACTCAATCCTATGAATAATTTAATTATGTTTCTTTCAGCTGGCTGTGTGTCCGAAAAGCGCGTGCTTATCGACCGTAGGAGTCCGACGCGACTTGTTCAAACGTAATCCGGATAAAGTGCCAATCACGGACTTCTTCGGGTCTGTGAGACCTGTGATGATCACTACAGACCCTATTGACATATTAGATACACCTAAGAGGAAGAGAAAACCTGAGTAAGTTTTTTAATGTATGATAAAATATCTTAGTTTTATTAAATTTATTTTTATACTTCATTTAACAACTTTACTTTTATTTTTGACAGAGCGAGCTTATATAAACAAGTGCTCCTATGAATGTTATGTACGCTTTTAATTTGTTTAAGCATCCATCCGATAATGTAACTATAATATTTTATTATGATAATGACTGATGTTTATAATATAACTGTTGGTGTATTAAATATCAATAATAAATAAATTAAGTGTCAGGAGTATTTACACTACATAATGGAATAAATGGGTTTTAAAACAATACTAACATAATCGTAACAGAAATACGCCGATTAAATAAATATTTTAACTTTTTTTATTGTTTGTTTCAGGAACAAAACGAAAGTGTTAGTCAAAAGGGAATATCTAGCACAATTCCCAATGCATCTAGTCCAGAATACAAAAGTCTAAATTAGTGTTATTAAATTATTAATAATAAATAATATAAAGTTTAAATTAAGAAATTGTATCAATTACTTATTGAACACATCAGAGGGCCTAGTGCGAGTTGGAAACTTGCGCATACTCGATCGAATGCTTGATCGAACGCGTCGAATTTCATTCATAAATCAGTAGTTCCTCCTCGTTTCCGCCAGGGGCGCTACTGAGTGCCGTTCCGAGTTTGACTCTTACCGCATACTGTATCGAATGCGTCGACTTTCATTCATAAATCAGTAGTTCCTCCTCTTTCCGCCAGGGGCGTTACTGAGTGCCATTCCGAGTTTGACTCTTACCGCATACTGTATCGAATGCGTTGACTTTCATTCATAAATCAGTAGTATCTCCTCGTTTCCGCCAGGGGCGCTACTGAGTGCCGTTCCGAGTTTGACTCTTACCGCATACTGTATCGAATGCGTTGACTTTCATTCATAAATCAGTAGTTCCTCCTCTTTCCGCCAGGGGCGCTACTGAGTGCCGTTCCGAGTTTGACTTACCGCATACTGTATCGAATGCGTCGACTTTCATTCATAAATCAGTAGTTCCTCCTCTTTTTCGCCAGGGGCGCTACTGAGTGCCGCTCCGAGTTTGACTCTTACCGCATACTGTATCGAATGCGTCGACTTTCATTCATAAATCAGTAGTTCCTCCTCGTTTCCAACAGAGGCTCTACACCATTGTTGCCAGGTCCTATTTTTAAAATCCGGGAGGATTATTATGAAAAAAGCGGGAGATGTATTGAAGAAAAATGGAAAAAATCGGGAGATTATGTTTTTCAACAAAAATCAAAGTTTACTTCAAAAATCCCGGTATTACATTTTGCTACCATTCCAGCTGTAATATTAAATTCAAAGCAGTTTGATACTTTACTGCACTGTGTAACAAGTGACGGAAACATTCAGGGCAGCAACTTATCCGTTTGTTTCATTTTATGCAGATTTTTTGCCAGGTTTTGATATTTTTCTTATTATTAGGCTTTATACAGGGATTGTAAAAAATCGGGAGATTTTACGGAAAAGCTGTGAATCTCCCGGAAAATCGGGAGACCTGGCAACAGTGCTCTACACTCACTCTCATTCATTCTTGAAAATAATTATGATCGTTCGATATTTAACACATGTGAGTTGGCTTTTACTGGCGCCAAATTGTTGTATGTATTGAGCTTTTATTGAAGTACCTTCTCATTCGGAGAAGAGTCCCGTCACAGCAGTGGAAAAAAATAATTGGTGAGTAATCAAAATCTACCAGATTTGAATAAATCTGAATTTTATTGAAATTGTGTAGGTAAGTACCGATGTTATTTTATCCTCCTTGTTTGAATCAAATCAAATCAAAATGTTTATTTGTGTACACAGGTATTTTTGGTGTAAGGTACATTATAGGTAGTATAGTCTCTCTGTGTGTTTTTTAGCAATTTTTGTATTCAAAATTAAATTCAGATTACAATTATTTTTAATTGTTTCAAGGGTAACCCTATTGGACCTAGCACACTTACGTCATAAGTTCAAGTCTACAGCTATTGGCTATATTTTAATCGCAGTCGCAGCAGTCTTATAGATCATCTTATATGGAGTACTTGTCAAACCGGAATATGCGACCGAATTCGCGCGATTATGCGAAAAGTGACATGGAATGTGTACCTAGCCTATGCGGCCAGTGTTCTTGGTCTTGGCCTTCGTATGGCGTGTGGTCCGTGACAGGGAAAATAGCGATCCAAAGCCTTCGACACACCAAACGCGAAACTTGAGCGGTAAGTGTCGTCGACGGGACCGCGTGTGTTGTCACTGTTGTCAGTCCACGACTAAAGTCGATAAAAAAAATTGAAATTTCAAAACAATTACTTTCAGAAGTCAGTGGTTTGTCTAAATTAATAATAGTATTTTAAAAAATCTCTGTTGATATTATTTGTTAACGTAAATTTAGAAAAAGAACAACAATGAATGTTCGAGAAAAATGATTTTGCTAAAAACGACGTACCATAACGTGGTAGGAGAACAAATCACAATTTCATAAATTATGGTTAGCTCACAACTCATGTGAACCTGCCAACGACCCCCAGACACGCGTTTGGTGTGACAGGCTTTAGTTTCATTTCCAAAACGAAAAAGGACACTTGAATAAAACAACAAAAGTATTAATAGTCAATTTTATTTTTCTATAAGTACTAAGAATAATTCTTTCAACATTATTATAAACACAACCGACTCGGTTACCGTTGGAATCTATAACGCATTACGTAATTAGCAACGATTGTGTATGCATTCGTGTCTCACATTCAGATATGAGATCAAAACTATAGGACTATAGCACCATTACAGTTACTTTCATAGGCCATAACTTTTTGGTCTAATTCATTCCGTATCAACTATTTATGTACCACTAGGTAAACCTCACTAAGAGCAAATTATTTATAGGATTACTATGTGGAAAACGTTACGAAGTAAATGCTTACAGTCAACTAGGGTAACCGAACTTTCAGGTACAAGGCAAAGTTACCCTACTTTGAACACTCAGGGTAACTTGTACCCTTTTTTTGTTTTTGGGTGGATATCCACATGGATATCCTCCGTCTGGGGTAGGCGGAGGGATATGTCGGACTCTTACCGACTAAATCCACATGGCGGCCATCCTCAGCACAAAATAGAGAAACTCCGGGAACTCCAATGGACCGTGCCGGACGCTTCAAACAAAAATAGTGATGTAACGTTTTCATTATGGGACGAATAATTTGGCGAGTATCTCGCCGAATATTATTTGTACGATACTACAGTAGCGAATAAATCCAAGTGCCGATTCCGTGTTTGATACTTACCGTATATTGTATCGAATGCGTCGACTTTCATTTATAAATCAGTAGTCAGCTTCATCGTTTCCGCTAGGGGCGCTAGTGATTTACAACGTGTTATTGAAATGACTAAAAACCTCAAGGGGTCATTGTATTCATCGATATGAACAACTTTTACTATAGGAGCAACTCTGAAATTGCAAAAAAAACGGTGTCCCTACATTTTGTCGATTTATGTGAACACAAATGTAGGGAACAGCTGTTTTTTTTTCGCGATTTCTGGTTTGGTCCCATAGTAATAGTTATTCATACTGATGAGTATGTATGTACCTTAAGAGGTTTTCAGTTATATAAATAACACGTTGTGTTGTATGAATGAAAGTCGACGCATTTGGTGCAGTATGCAGTAAAGTGTCAAACTCGAAATCGACACTCGGAACAAGTTGTAAATGCTTGTACTCGTGCCTTATCGCCTGTACTCGGCGAGCATCTAAGCCCCGTATTACAGAAGCTTCCTCAAGTACAGTTTATACTCCAATCAGCTGATCTCTACTTAAGGATAGAATCGTTACTTGAGTATCGGTCTTATTCCAGAACGGTAATTATAAACTTTAATTCAACAACATAACACTCGAATTTGACCTGAAATATAATAGAAATCTCTACTCAAGCGTAGTCTAGACCACACTTGCGTGATTACAGATCAAATCTCTGCCCAAATACCGAAACAGGTGACAATATAAAACGAAACTAAACTCAGCTGAACTGTGATCAACAAATCTCTGCTTGAGGGACGTTCTAAAATCAAAGTTCAACTCAAAACTAGTTTTAAACAGTGATCAACGCTTGAGTATCGTTCTGGAATACGGGCCTAAAAGTTGCATAAGAAGTGACTCAAAAACTTTTTTTTACTAAAACGTAATCACAAGTCGGTTTAGAATCCAAAGATACTCAATTTAATGATATAATATTGGACATTCCTTTAAAGGGTGGTTCAATTTTACCCTAAAAGTTCAAAGTTACCTTGGTTGACTGTAGGTATGTTACGTTGATTAAATTGTCTTAAGCTGAATTAGAAGTAGCTATGACTAGTGAATTTAGTTCTTCTACAAGAATCTAAAGAAAAATGTTCTTTACTTCGATGTTGGTGAAATACACTTCGCCTATGAAATCTTTTAACGCTTACGAGTCCTCTAGAAAACTATCAAAATATTTTGTTCAAGAAGGAGCCGACCACGACCACAATTTTCTTTAATTTTTTTTTCTATAGGTATATTAAAAAATTCAACTTATAGATACAAAGTGTTACTTCAATAGCTCAAAACCTCAGACACCCCAACTAGTCTTTATGTAATAAATTGATATGGCAAGTAATTATATATTTTCATAATTTATTGTAGGTATGTACAAGATATGATAGTTTTTGTTCTCATAATTATCCCACTCTATTCCAAAGGATAATATGACGTGTTCTGTGTACCTTCTGGTTTACCTACGTTGGCTTCGGTCTCGCGCTTAACGTCACGATGTATGAAACTTAGAGTCTACATGACACATACTTTTTTCTTGTAGGCAAAAATTAACCTATATTAAAAAGTAGTGTAAACCATTCTACTCCCATTTCTGAACAAACTAGTTTCAGGGCTACGTTCAGTAATATCGCCCGACGACGCATGGAGCGTACTTTGGTCGTTCAGTTACTTAGAGCGATCATACAAACGAACGCCCAAAGCACGCTCAGTGCGTCGTTCAACGTAGTCGGGCGATATTACTGAACGCAGCCCAGGTTTTGAGTTATTTCAATAACACGTATAGATATTTCAATATAAGTAATTGGCCTCTGTCAGACTCCTTGATACACCTCATACATAATCTTGTTATACAATTTGTATTATAAGGATAAAAGGCATAATTTCGATGTTATGTCGCAAACATGAATATATTCATAAAACCAGGTACCTACGTAATTAATTTAAATAGACTACCTAAAACGACCGTGACCGAATAAAAAAGTTATTAAAATTCATATTTATGGTAACTGGGGAACACATTGTGAAATATTACAATAATGATCTTTGAAAACTATAGAGATACATTATGATTAGCTACGGTCAACCACATAATGGTGTTGATTCTCTTTTTCACAAACTAAACTCATTTTAAAAAAACCGGCCAAGAGCATGTCGGGCCATGCTCAGTATTATAGGGTTCCTTAAGTAGGTGTTACAAACAAATCAAATCGAATATTAATCACGGCTATTTTAGTTTTTGCAATAGACGGCAGTATTGGCGACTCAGAGAGTGATGTCAGTAGCCGCTAGATGGCGCTATACAGTGCCAAATGTAATAAACGGCACTTGACGGCAGCAATGGCGACCCAGAGAGTGTTGTTTGACGCCGCTAGATGGCGCCAAATTTAAGAAGTGTGTCGTCAACATAACACAAAGTTACTTTTTGTGATTTTTTCAAATAGAAAGTAGCTAAAGGAGCATTATTTGCTATGATCATTTTTCTCTAAGGTCAATGACCTTTGAACTAGGACGTTTTAAGTATTTTTCAGTTTTCTCTCTATAACTCAAAAATTTATAATCACAATATGCTCGAAATAATTTTAAAAGAGAGTTTTTACAAAGGTCTATCAATGTGTAAGATTATAAGTTTCTACGATGCATAGTTTAGAAATGGCAGGGGGGGGGGACACATTGCAAGCCACTTTGGCAGGCTATATTTCGCAGATGGTACATCTGATAAAAAAGTGATGTATGAAACATTACCTTCATTTTAGTAGACCTATTCAATGATACCCCACACGAGGGGGTGCAGCGAAAAAAAATTTTACATCCCCATTTCACATGTATGGGCGCCACCCCTAAAATACGTAATCATGATTTTTTTATTCTTTTAAAATTGAGATCTATATCTATACTATTTTTTAACAAAATTTCATTTACTTATGTTTATAACTGTAGAAGTTATTAAGCTGTAAATGATTAGGACAGACGGACAGACGGACGGACATGACGAAACTATAAGGGTTCCTTGTAGGACTACGGAACCCTAAAAAAGGAGATGAAAGGACCTCTCCCTCTCACGTAAGCGAAAGCTCATGGACATGTGCATCCTCCCCACCCTCACCTATGGAGCGCAAACATGGTCACTGACAAAGCGTCAAAAGTCCGCACTTGGAGTTTCTCAGCGAGCAATGGAACGCAGTATTCTAGGAGTTAGACTTACTGATCGCGTAAGAAACTCTATACTGCGTTCAAAACACAAATTGCTGATGTAGGCCAAACAGCAGCCAAGCTTAAGTGGAACTGGGCTGGTCACATCTGCCGCATGCCGGAGGAGCTATGTGCGAAAACAACCACACAGTGGATTCCAGACAGCAGCAAACGACAACGCGGCAGGCCCAGAAGGAGATGGCGGGACGAACTTGACTCCTATCTGAAGGATTGGCCCCAGAAGGCAAAAGACAGGGACAAGTGGAAAAAGGGAAGGGAGGCCTTTGCCCTGCAGTGGGACACTACAGGCTGATAATAATAATAATAATAAACTTATTTTAAACTATCGCTCTCTTTTACTAATAGTAGATACAAGAAAGGGATGCCAACAATTTTAGTGCTATCAAATTAGTCGGAATTAATATTTCCATACAAGATTAGTCGTGATCTCGGAAAAAGTCGATTATAAATGATAAGAAGTGTAACACGTAGGTAAACTAATTTGACAGTTCTAAAATTCTTGCTATCTCTTTCTTGTTTTCACTATTGGAAAGTGATATGAATATTAACATAACATGCATGATATGAATATAGTTTAAGTTTAGTCGTGATCTCAGAACGTGCCGATAAAAATACGAATAATTGAATAAGGGTGGTAGGTCAAATTTCTTTGTTCAATTTTATTGTCCAATCCAATTTATTTGATGATCTGTGTTTTTTTACATACAACGTTTGATGAAAATCATCCAATTTCATTGATCAAAGTCACATTGGACAAAGAAATTTGACGAGTGGCATACCACATTTACGTTAGCTAATTTGGTCTAGTTCTAAAATTCTTGCTATTTCTTTCTTGTCTTCACTATTAGAAAAAGATATGAATAGTTTAAATGACTGCCTCATTGGTCAAGTGGTTGCAAGCGCGACTACTGAGCGTGGGGTCCTGGGTTCGATTCCCGGGTCGGGTAAAGTGTTATTGGGTTTTTTCATTAGGAAATTCTCAGTAGCAGCCCGGAGTCTGGATTTGTGCCCGGTCAATGGCAATAGGCTCGCCCCCTATTACATGGGACTATAATATAACTGGCGAAATGTGGGTGTACTATTACACCTCTGCCTACCCCTTCGGGGAAATACAGGCGTGATGTTATGTGATGTTAGTTTAAATGAAGTTGGTGAACAAGAGAATCAACACGCATATCTTACAGTAGGAAAAAAAACCATTATAAGCGGAACTGGCTTAGTTTGTAAGTTTAATTAATGACAGGCTCTGCTTATACTGGTTTTCTCACGATCGATATGCGCTTGACTGTACAACAACTACTTATAAATGTGAAACTAAAACAATTCTTGTAGTTCATCATAGAAATACCATTTGTACTTACTAAATAATATTATTATCTATTTATTTACAAGTGTAGAGGGAATCAGACCTTATTTATTTGCATTAAAAAAAATGTAAATCGTCTTTTGCTTATCTTACCCACAGTTTCTGGCAGGCTGATCAATTTTATATGTTGTCAAATCGAAGGTCAGCTCATGTGATTGGTCGGCAAAACTATTAATAACCAATCACAACACTTGACATGGGATTTGACAGCTGATTAGTAAATTTTTACGCGTTGATCGATCAGCTTTTCAGAAACTGTAGTAAAGTGTCTATGAGTGTACCATAGACACTGGTAGGTATGCTATTTTTAACTATGTTTAATTTGAAAAAGGAATAGGAATTTTATTATTTACCAAAATTCGCATTCGCATTTTATTGGTAACAAAATTATCCATCCAATGTTGCAATACCGAGGTCAGCTTAATAACTTTACCCCATAGATTAATAATTCGTGTCCGCTGCGGTTGGAGCGTAGCGGAAACCATTATTCTATGCTTTACCCTTTCCCTGACCAGTGCCTCATATGGGTCACGGCGATTTTTTTAAACTATTGTGGCTGTTTCGCAGACAGAACATCGTCTTAACATTCAGGCAAATGTAAGTTAACTAGAATATACGAAGTCATAGGCCTTAAGGCTACGTACCTACTGTTTAACTATATCCATAATTTATAACAGTTTAACATAAAGTTCAATGTTAACAACAAATAAATTAATTACACTTAAAACAACATGACAGTAGAATATTTTAAATACCTCTATGTATTATTTGTTCCATGATTTTTATGAAGATTTTTTAAATCAAACCTCTTGGTTATTTAGAAAATATGCGTTCTTGTAAGCATTTGTTTGATTCTAGTAATAACAAATTAATGATCTCAACAACAAAAGTAAAACGTTTGAAAACTCTTTGATTCAAATTATCACATTCTCATATAAATAGTATAAAATGCAACGGTAACAATAATTGTATTCCTTATTCTAAATAGGCGAACTAGGCTCTTTGCCTCTTAATTAAAAAAGGTGCAAAGGAAACAAGCGAGCCAGCCTTTAAACTTAAATGCCATAACTATACCTACTTAGTGACTTCATTTATCAAAAGGTACATACTTACATTATTTCCATATTCTATAATTTATGGAAGCACTAAGGAATTTTGTTTGCATTATAAAACTAAAACAATATTTACATTTTCTCCTATGCGTCAATAACCAACTAAATTCAGCTATTAGCTCTACGTATAATCTTGATTATCTTAATCATCGATCATACAGCCCATATAGACACCTCATTAGTCATTACAAGCGACCGATGTCTGTCAACACATCTGTCTTAGATTTGATATACTTAGGTCGCCGCTATTTGCCACTTGAAAACTTCAAATCAATTTCGACCACTTAAGTGAGCCCACAGAAACAGATAGATAGAATGGAAAAGTTGACAGGACGCGCGTGCCGCCAACACTCTGCACCATAATGAAAAATGCCCTGCGCATTTCAAAGCCTTTCTAAGTACGCCTTATGACTTGTTTGTGTAAATACTGTAACAAAAACCCGCAAAAATGCCTTATTGAGCTGTTTCTAACTGCAGAAACAAAAGTTGTAAAGTACATTTGATAAAAGTTAATTTTTTTTAATTAATGACGTCAATATGAGAGGCTTAGTTTGTTCGAAAGTTTCCACGCATGAATCGCAAGTAAAATTGTGATTACAACCATTCTATCTATCTATTTCTATGTATGAGCCGCATATACTTCGGCGTTAGGGAATAGCCAAGAGCCGCCTTGGTAGGGCCAATCGGAATTGCAGTATCTCGCTTCCTACCTCAGCTATTATAGAATTAATTGTAGGTATGCATTATTTAATGCAACAATAGGCGTCTATTGGGCCGGATAGTCGATGAGCTCAACAGTTCGTAATTTTCCTTATCTTAACTCTAAACTAAATCTAACAAGGTGATTAATGAGACGCCGTAAACGTTTATTGCCGTTCAAGTATGTTGTCTATTACACTTATCTTTTTTTTTAATTCTCAAAGACGCGGGCAGCGGGCGTAGCATGTGCTACGAAAACAGACAAATTTTTTGACAGCTCATACAAATACTTTTTTTTTAGGCTATGACTCTATTCTACGGTGCCAACCGAAATCACGAAACGCGGAACGCCGTATCACAAAATATATATTTGCAGCGATAACAATTTTGAAATTGACGCAAGGGGCAAGTTTTCACTCAGCCGGCGGATCAATAATACGTCCATCAATCATTTCAGTCTTTCCAGCCATTGATGAATAATTCATGGTTCATTCATCAGCCTTCGATGCTTTGCTGCGTTAATGATACATTATCTTGATGCGTTCAAACTGACTGATAGAGAGTTCATCCGTGGTTGCTCGTTTTGTCCTTTTCAACTATCTCGTAATAGTTGTCTATGGTATAGTTGAACAGCTGGAAGTCGTTCCTGAAACATAGTTTTAATTGTTTAATTTTTGTTTTAACCGTTATCATTATCCTCCTGCCATTATCTCAATTTATTTGGGATCGTTCATAGAGCATTAAACTCAACGTGTAATTATAATAACTAAAAACCTCTTAAGGGATCATTATACTAAATGGCGAAA
The DNA here is from genome assembly GCA_949699075.1 of Asteroscopus sphinx. NCBI lineage: Eukaryota > Metazoa > Arthropoda > Insecta > Lepidoptera > Noctuidae > Asteroscopus > Asteroscopus sphinx. Next base: position 14,949,612 of record OX453017.1, read on the forward strand.
AAAATATCAGCTTTTGCCTACATTTTGTCCAGTTGTGTGAACATAAATATATGGAGCAGCTTACTGTTTTTCATGATTTCAATGTTGGTCTCACAGTAAAAGTTATTCATAATAATGAGAACAAGGTTTTCAGTTATTTCAATTATACACGTTGTAGTTATGTACCTTGTCACTTTTTTAAGTTACAGGTAGACGAAAGTTTGTCTAGCTACATACCTATATCAAACTTTTTTTTCAGTGTATTATAGTAATTACCTATCTAACGAGATTGCAAACTAGGTTTATACCAGGCCCCTCAGAAAGTATTGCGAAAAAAAGTTTTTATATATGGGAGACTGGCCAGTTATAATGTTTTTCGAAAATATGATTATTTATAAGTAAAAATAAGTAAGTTCCAATTTCAAAATTTCCCTCCACATTTTTTGCGAGTTAATTCAAAGTATTGTGTCTCACTGAAATATGGATCTGCGCCGGGAACATTTTAGAGCTATGATTTTATACGATTTCAAGTGTCGCCTGAAACCGGATGAATCGTACGATAGACTTCAAATGGCATTCATGGATGAAGGCCCTTCCAAGGCAACCGTGTATCGTTGGTATAACGAATTCAAGCGCGGTCGACCAACTTTGGGGTATGACGAAAGAAGCGGTCGCCCTTTGACGGCTGTTACCGAAGAAAACGTGCTAGCAGTGAAAAATTTAATCCAAGACAATAGGCGAATTACATATCAGGAGATTCAACACATATTGAAGATTGGATCGGGAAGCGTTCACGAGATTCTACACAGCCATCTTCGCGTGAGGAGGATAGTATCACGCTGGGTGCCGCACAACCTCACCGATGCTCAGAAGCAGGCCCGGGTGGAATGGTGCCGTGATATGCTTAACAAATTTGAAGCAGGCTCGTCTCGGCGTGTTTACGACATCGTTACAGGTGATGAATCCTGGATTTATCAATACGACCCAGAAACCAAGCGCCAGTCGACTGTTTGGGTGTTTCAAAATGAGCCAACGCCTACCAAAGTGAAGCGATCTAGAAGCGGGGGTAAGATTTTGATCGCTAGCTTTTTTAATTTGACTGGCCACTTGGTATCAATTCCCTTACGGGATCAAAGAAGCATTAATGCCGAATGGTATACTACCAAATGTTTGCCAGAAGTTTTCTCTGTTATAAGCAACAAGCGACCAAACACAGGGCTCCGCGGGCTACTGCTCCACCACGACAATGCACCTGCGCACACCGCACTCAAAACGAGGGACTTCCTGGACAGCACGCCAGTCAAACTCCTGGGTCACCCTCCTTACAGCCCTGATCTAGCTACGTGTGACTTCTTTATATTCCCAAAAATAAAAAATCAGCTCAAAGGGATACAATTTTCGTCGCCGGAAGATGCGCTGGCTGCGTTCGAGCAGGCTGTAAACGAGGTGTCTGCGGCGGACTGGAAAAAGTGTTTTGAAAACTGGTTTAGGCGCATGAATCTTTGTATAGAGGCTGGTGGAAAGTACTTTGAAAAGATTTGATAAAAATATATGTACGTATAGAACAATTTTTTTTAGTTTCGCAAAACTTTCTGAGTGTCCCACGTATAAGATGGCAAGATCAAGAAATATTAAGGCCACAGTCTAACTCCAGAAATACTTAGAAATAAGATAATAATTAGATAGTCAATGAATTGATTCAGGCATTGCTCGTCGAACAAACGTGTAGGTACAGTTTCCATGGTAAGCAAACTTCCGGAAGGTAAACAAAAACATGGAAGGTAAACAAAAACATGGAAGGTATTTAGGCATCTGTTGGTATAGCTTTACATTCAACATCCTTCATTGTTTTTTGAAATGGCTCAAAATTATGTTGGATTCCCGGTTCAATGAAACAATGAACCTAATCAAACACAGTCTACTGAGCAAAGGCCTCTCCCAATTTGTACAAACATCGTTTTTATTTAAGATACTAATTCCTAAAGGACATACGTACCTATATAAATCATAAAGGCCATCAAGCTGTTTCTTCTTGAGCCGCGAGAACAGATGACTGATGTTATGCAGTGTGTTGGTGCCTTTCCCGCTGTTACGCCACTCTGGCTTCACGACCTCTTGGAGGTGAGCCAGCTGGATCAGGAATCGCTGGTCCTCCTGCCAAAAGCCAAAACAATACGAAACGTCAGCGTTTGTAAAAACAACGTTTGGAATCCATAAAAACCTGGCCCCTTAATCTCGAAAGCTTAATCGAATTTATTAGTGTTAATTTGTACTTTTGAAATTGATAAAAGTCGTAGGAATCGCGACCAACGGCCAAAATTAATATCCTATCTACGATTGCCCTACTAGGGATAGAAAATTGACATAAACTGTATGGAGTTTACATCAAATTCCTGTCTCTAGTAGGGCAAATAGTGGATACATATAGGGTTGCAATCCGTCCGGAATTTTCTCCGGATTTTCTTTTTACACAGAAAAATTCTTTTGAGAGGATATTAATTTTGCCCGTCAATCGTACAGGGGACTTACACCCGACTGGTTCGAGCTTTGAACCAAATCGAGTTAATTTCAATTCCTTGAAGAATGCAGTACGAATTGACACTAACTCAAATTCAAATTCGATTGATACAGTACTCGATCCAGTCGGGAGTAAGGCCACTACACTACACTACAACAAAAAAGGTTTACTTGGTCCTGTTTTGCAAGCAAAAAGTTTTGGAATTTCCTATTGAAGGCTATTGAATGATTTGTGGTGATCAAGGTTTAATGATGGAAGGATCCGTCTGGGCTGGGCAGCATTTGGCAAACTTCGCCGAGTCTTCTCGTCGCCTATACCGCAAAGTTTGAAGACAAAGGTCTTCAACCAGTGCGTCCTGCCAGTCATGACTTACGGTGCCGAGACGTGGACACTGACAGTTGAGCTAGTCCACAAATTTAAAGTCGCTCAGCGAGCTATGGAGCGAGCTATGCTTGGAGTTTCTTTGAAGGATAAAATCCGCAACGAGATTATCCGGAGAAGAACCGGAGTGACCGACATAGCTTGTAGGATCAGCAAGCTGAAGTGGCAGTGGGCTGGCCATGTCTGTCGAAGGACCGATGGCCGTTGGAGCAGACGAGTCCTTGAGTGGAGACCGCGAATCGGCAAACGCAGCGTAGGGCGCCCCCCTGCCAGGTGGACCGACGACCTAAAGAACGTGGCTGGGGGGGACTGGATGCGGAAGGCAGAGGACCGAGCGTTGTGGCGCAACTTGGGAGAGGCCTATGTCCAGCAGTGGACTGCGATAGGCTGAGTTGATTGATTGAAGGTTTAATGCTGGCGTCCGCTATTAAAACAGAATTGGAAATGCGACGCAAGCGGATGCTAAACCGCTTTTGCTTTGGCAAAAGTAGCGTGCGGTCGGGAACTCGGGATCCAATCATTATTTATCACTTCGCTACTGACCGCTGTCCATTTCACGCTCACTTAAAAACTTTGGATTGTGGGAAAAATTTCAAACGATTTCGAGAATACTCAGTGCTATAAAAACAGAATTTTCCCCAACAATTTGCACGAACGGTTTCAAAATTCATGTAGTACTTAAAAAAAATGCAGGCTACATGCCAATTGTGTAATGAATATATACCCAAACATTTCAGAAATAAATTCCTAGCAGATCACTTTATTCATATAAGTATTTATTTTAATTTTTTGTTACAAAACATGTACAATAGGCATTCTTTACCAGTCAACCATAGAAAAGTTATTCATTATTGTATCGCTTTAAGTAATTTTCTTTAAAATCTAACCATAATTTAAGTTTTTTACTTACATCTAGCGTTTCAAACTTAAGAATGACATCGAAATTGAATTTGCATGGCGTGCAGAATGTGGTGTAGGGAGTCCAGTGCATGTCAAGCGAACGTTTCGCTTTGGCTTCGTCCAACACGTACGACACGAACTCCTCAAAAACTGGATACTTCTCTGAAAGGGTCGTGTCCGATGGCTAAAAAGATAAGATTATGTTACCAACCATAAATAAGGAGTAGTCGAGATGGGACATTGCACGGGACAACGCGACCTTAGAGGATCAAATTGCTTTTACCTTTCTATACTTCTTTATGATCCTATGACCCATTTTGTCGTGGAATGATTTAGGCCACGCGTGCACTATTTTGTCGTTGTAAGCAGACGCCAATCTTTCCAAAGGATGTCTTACGATGAGGAATGTGATCGAGTCTCCTTGGGCCTTCTTGATCATTTCTGTGGTAGGCCTCGCGTACTTCCTTCTCGCTAATTCTAGCGGCACTTCTTTTGTTTTGTCTAAAAATGCTGCTGTATAGTTAGCCATTAGATTGAAGTTGTACATCCATGATGTAGATGCAGCTTTGAATATGTTGCACCTGAAATAAATTAATGATAATAAATAAATTCGATGATGAGTGTTTCATGAATGGGAAAATTGATATAGTAAAATACTCTAATATGTCACCATTACTGGTAATGCAACGGCAATATTCTAAATTGGTCAAAGTGCTTGAAATTTAGTAACTACCTATCCTAATAGACTAATACACTAGGCCAAAATGTCAAACAGACATTAAACTCCACACCCCAGTAATAAAAAGGTGTCTATAATTAAAATCACTCTATTAGGATCCATAGTCTCTGCCTACCCCAATGGGAAACAGGCGTGATAATATGTATGTATATGTATATTAGGTTCTTTGACCTCTAGATTAAAAACGATACATTGTCATCGCCTGTGGAGGTTATCACTGATATACGTTTCGCGCTGCCATAGCTGATATAATAAAATTCCTAGTTGACTCTTAAAATATTTATGACTAGAATGTAGATGATAAATGGTAGCAAAATATAATATATCCTACAGTCTGAGGTTTGATTTCTCTGAGACAGGAAGATTATTTTCGTTCTTATCGCATTTTGCAAACCGGCTTGCTGATGATGATGAGATGATGGAGCTAAGCCTTAAACTTTCATATCAGTGATACTTATGATCATCGGTTATGTCTTAAGGCTGCCTAGTTTATCCAATGGTCTTTCTACCATTTGTCTATCGGTGAAATAGTGCCACTACTAAGGTACTACCTACTCTTCTTGTTTCATAATAATTTCTTAAGTTTTCGCGATCACTACACATAATAAAACAAGTTTAACCGGTTTCGAAAGCTCGCGCCGCCCCGACGTGGTCACAGGAAGACTAAGATGACAAAAAATAATTTTAATCTACCGTACAATTTTTAATTAATTAAAATCATTTCGATGCACGCAGTAGTCACTCACAGTATCATTATGTTTTACAGTGTAGCGTGCTGTTTGGGACCTGATTATTTTTAGAACTGGGTTCCAAACAGGTGGTAGCTGCCAACCATCTTCTCTATTAAAATTAGGATGTTTTTTTAATTTCAATAGCCTCACGAAGCATTCTAGGTACATATCGGTTTTCCTCCGCCAGGACTTGTGTTTTATCAAATCGAAGAAAATGGTTGGGTTTGTCTAGGGCATGTTCAAACACTGCAGACTTTGCGGAGCGTCTGTTCTTGACGTCAGCTATGTGTTCTTTAATTCTAGTGGCTGTACTACGCTTTGTTTGCCCTATGTATCTACAATCATAATCTATTTTGTAGACCCCTGCATCTTGTAAGGGAATGTGACACTTCACCGGTCTGAGGAGTTGGTTGATCTTTCTTTGTGGCTTGAAATAAGTTTTGATAGAAGTACGCTTCAAGATTTGACCAGCATTTAGAACAGCAGGTCTTGGGCAGGTTCTTGTTTCATGTCAATTGTAAAAAGATAAGTGAGCCAGCAATAGTAACCTAGACAGACTTGACAGCGCTGAGTGCGCCGAAAATACTTAACTTTTGGACCTTATTAAGTACGTAAATACCAGGCCCCTCAGAAAGTATTGCGAAAAAAAGTTTTTATATATGGGAGACTGGCCAGTTATAATGTTTTTCGAAAATATGATTATTTATAAGTAAAAATAAGTAAGTTCCAATTTCAAAATTTCCCTCCACATTTTTTGCGAGTTAATTCAAAGTATTGTGTCTCACTGAAATATGGATCTGCGCCGGGAACATTTTAGAGCTATGATTTTATACGATTTCAAGTGTCGCCTGAAACCGGATGAATCGTACGATAGACTTCAAATGGCATTCATGGATGAAGGCCCTTCCAAGGCAACCGTGTATCGTTGGTATAACGAATTCAAGCGCGGTCGACCAACTTTGGGGGATGACGAAAGAAGCGGTCGCCCTTTGACGGCTGTTACCGAAGAAAACGTGCTAGCAGTGAAAAATTTAATCCAAGACAATAGGCGAATTACATATCGGGAGATTCAACACATATTGAAGATTGGATCGGGAAGCGTTCACGAGATTCTACACAGCCATCTTCGCGTGAGGAGGATAGTATCACGCTGGGTGCCGCACAACCTCACCGATGCTCAGAAGCAGGCCCGGGTGGAATGGTGCCGTGATATGCTTAACAAATTTGAAGCAGGCTCGTCTCGGCGTGTTTACGACATCGTTACAGGTGATGAGTCCTGGATTTATCAATACGACCCAGAAACCAAGCGCCAGTCGACTGTTTGGGTGTTTCAAAATGAGCCAACGCCTACCAAAGTGAAGCGATCTAGAAGCGGGGGTAAGATTTTGATCGCTAGCTTTTTTAATTTGACTGGCCACTTGGTATCAATTCCCTTACGGGATCAAAGAAGCATTAATGCCGAATGGTATACTACCAAATGTTTGCCAGAAGTTTTCTCTGTTATAAGCAACAAGCGACCAAACACAGGGCTCCGCGGGCTACTGCTCCACCACGACAATGCACCTGCGCACACCGCACTCAAAACGAGGGACTTCCTGGACAGCACGCCAGTCAAACTCCTGGGTCACCCTCCTTACAGCCCTGATCTAGCACCGTGTGACTTCTTTTTATTCCCAAAAATAAAAAATCTGCTCAAAGGGATACAATTTTCGTCGCCGGAAGATGCGCTGGCTGCGTTCGAGCAGGCTGTAAACGAGGTGTCTGCGGCGGACTGGAAAAAGTGTTTTGAAAACTGGTTTAGGCGCATGAATCTTTGTATAGAGGCTGGTGGAAAGTACTTTGAAAAGATTTGATAAAAATATATGTACGTATAGAACAATTTTTTTTAGTTTCGCAAAACTTTCTGAGTGTCCCACGTAATCATCATGACGCTGTCGTATGACGTTTGATCCTACAATACTACCACCGTACCTACTTCTCCGCCAAATAGTGATGCTTGCATTGCTGTGTTTCGGTCTGAAGGGTGCGGGTGCCGGTGAAATTACAATCACATGAGACTTTCCATCTTCATGTCTCAGTTTGGCGAACCGACTTGCGGTACCATTTAGGCAACAGCCTAGGTGGTATTGAAGTTGTCATGGGCAAAGGTAACCGCTTAACATCAGGTGGGCCTTTAGCTCGTTTCGCCATCCTATACTATACTATAAAAAAAAATAAAAAAAACAAAATATTCTGTGTAAAGAATAATTTAGGACACACACTTATTTTTATACACACAACCCTCACCATATGACATGGTACTGTCTATTAATCAGGTACTCCCATGCGTTGGACTTGTGGCTGGAAGTGTCGAGGCTGAGTCTGGAGCACTCGGCCCTCATGTAGTCCCGTCGAGCCTCCATCCGGGCGTTCACTTCCATGAACTTGTCCCTGGTCAGCAGACCATCGTCGCGGGAACCATTGTCGAAGATGTACTAGAACAAAAGTTTTAGGTTAGCTTTTGTATAAATGATGACGTTTTTCGTAATGATCTTTTTTTTTCAAGACATGCAATCATATGATGGAGTGCTTTTTAGTGACAATCGCAAAAATATGTTTTAAAATAAATTACGTCTGAACTCTCCGAAAAACATGTATTTTATTCTTATTCTTTATTGTACACACATTTAAACATTTATATTACAGTAGGAAAGTTTATGTACGGTCGACCGCACGTCAGTGGTAACAGTTTGACATTGACAGCGTCTTTATTCCGTAAGCAGTAAGGGCGGTTTTCTAATTCAAGTGTTACCACTGTCATGCAGTTGACTGTACATCGGCGAGCTAAGTTTTCTAACAGCAAACGTAACCTATTGTAAAAGCGAATGAAGTCGTCGCTGTAGAATAAAACTAAAATTGCAACTTTTCAATTAGGGTTAGGTTAAAAATATCAAATACCGATCAATAAGATCAGATAAATTGGTAAGTACAGTTCCACAAAGTGAAATTAACTATCAATAATTGCAAATAATGCCAGTATTTTAATGATGCTCCAGGATTTAATAGCCTATTCCGTGTCACCGGTGTCACATAGCGGTTTGTGGCAGGCTATGGAAACCAGGCCAGGAGTTCTGGGTAATCTAGAAAAACTTGTCTCGGTCGCGATTACCTATAGTAAGTAACTGTAAACAAACCCTTGCCATATTAGTCATTTCCATGTTATTTAGGTAAGTACATAATTTTAGGCGTACCTAACAATTTTTCGTATCAAGTAAATTGCCCGCAAAAAGCTGAATTAGAGTTACAATATCTGCAAAAGTGGATGTCGAATGTGTCAGTAGAACATTAATAATTTATCATGAGGTGATAATTCAGATAGCACATCACTGGCATCATTTGTGGTTTAGAACACTTTAGTGCTTTTTATCAATACTTTTTAATATTGGTAGCCAATCCCTAATAATTCCAATAGTTACCCGCGAGAATGTTTCAAGAATTAACAACACATAACATAACATAAAATCAAGCCTGTATTTCGCCGAAGGGGTAGGCAGAGGTGTAATGTAACTAAAAGAATTACTACTTAGTTTATTGTTGTATTTTTCTGGTGTACCTATACTAAAAAACTAAGAACGTAAGTTACGGTTCTGCCGTAACCATACTGTTAAAGTCTGAATAAATTAAACCAGCAGCGATTTCTTCAATATTAGTTTCGAGCATAAGAAAAGAGAAGTATTATTACCTATTCTATGCTTATACCCACAGATAGTATTACCACAACGTAATTAAAACTACAGCAGTTCCTTAGACTGTGGTATTACACGCGCTGAGCGTGGCGCTGCGCGTGGCGGCGCCTATTATTTGTTCTATGGTATTACTATGCTTAATTCTTTAATCTGTGCTTATGTACTATAACATCAGATAGGGTATTTAAACAAGAATGATAAACGAATAAGAAATGCATATATACGAACTTAATAAATCTCGATGATGGTTCAACAAAAACTCAATCTACACTGCAAGCTTTCTGCAAACAAGTTATTATTATAATCGTCGAACGATGCTGGCTGGAGTGCAAGATTCATTAAACGTGAATATCCTCCCCCTTAATTACGGCGTGTGAGGCTGTGAGCCAAGAAATTCCGTGGTGGATGCCTAATTAAAGAAATATCTCAGAGCGAACGCTTGTAAGCGTAAGCCTTGTAAGCCTTTTATCCATCTCTTTGATGGTACGTTTATTTGGACTGTATATTAGGAATAATATTGGTCTATTTTCTTAAGCTACGTCATGTTTTTCTTACGAATGGGTGTTATTGCACTTTAGGAATCGTAAAACATGATTCAAGATTGTTATTGACATTCCAATAGGTTTTTTCAACTAATTTATCAATGATTTACAGGAAACAGAAGAAATCGGTACCGTTTAGAATTCCGCAAATCTTTTTAAGACAGGCCTTTTTCTGTTGGTCTGAGAAGACAGGTGACTGACATTTCGCATAACAAAGCCGGAAATACATTAGCTGAGCAGTTGTAGTCTAAATATTATTATAACGTTAACGTTATAATAATATTTAGAAATATTTTCTAGAAATAGGTATTATACCTAAACGTTATTTTTATAAAGCACTAGACTGTCCGCGGCATCGCACGCTACCGAAATAACATAAATAAGCTATATTTATAATCCACGGATAATGGTGAAAGAATAATTTTAATCGGTTCAGTAGTTTCAGAGTGTGCTCTTTTTAATATTATTAACAGACGAAAAAATGGGAAGAGGTTCTCAATTCGACGTGTTTTTATTTTATTTTTATGTATGACTACGCATAACTTTTTACAGAGTGGTCCGATTTTGATGATTCTTCTTTTAATGGATAGGGTAATATCTCGAAGTTGGTCCCATTTAAATTTGATAATTAAAATCCATCCCTAAGGGTAGGAAAACAGGGGATGAGTGCTTATTCACCCACTGAATTCTTACCTGTTAACTGATTCTGTTGAAACTTGGCACACATAAATGTAGTTCGTGGTTAGTAATTAGTAGATTTTAGCCACAATAAAGTTAAAAATAAAATCTTTTTAACAAAAAATTTAACCGACGAAAAAAGAAACTGAAAAGCGAAAAATAAAATAAAATAACAATTAATATCAAAATTTAAACGATTTATATCTTAATAAAATAAAGCTTTAATTTTTTTGTTTTAAAGTTTTTATGTAGTATAGATTTATTGAGAAAGAGAATACCCATATGACTTACGTGATGATGAAAGATATAGTGGTGGGACTGGCGTAGCCCTTAGGGGCTACGCCAGCTCTTACGTTAGCTCTTATTAATAATTTTGCGAGGTATTTTTATAAATTTTGTAGTGTTTGAGCTCCCCCAATTGCAATATCCTTAACGTTGTAAAGGACGTTTTATACACAAATAAGAAGCTTTAATAGCTTGTTTGTAGAGGAAAACTGCGCTCGTAAAACTGTTTGAACAGACACTCGTCCTCTATTGTGACAAACCTATTCTATCTTTAGACGGATGACATTAAGGGGAACGTAGCAGCCAAGTGGCGCCCCCATCAGTAAAAAAGATATTACTCTCTGAATACATCATCATTATCATAATTTCAGCCGAAAGACGTCCACTGCTGGACATAGGCCTCCCCCAAGTATCGCCACAACGACCGGTCCTGCGCCTTCCGCATCCAGCGGATTCCATCATCCTGAATACATCATTTATCGAAAATTAGTTTTTAACGATTGTGGTAGTTGTAGATAGAAAAAGTTCGAAAAACGGCAATTTTTGGAATTTTCTCTATCTACAACTACAGCGAACTATATTTTACAGAGTTAATAGTTTTTCATTAAACTACAGTACCCTGTACTTCAATTGTAAAAACGAATTTTCCATAAATTATGTATTCAGCGAGTAATATTTTTTTACTGATGGGGGCGTCACTTGGCTGCTACATGCGCCTTAAGAGGAACTGGCTGAACTGACTTGTTTACTTGCAAGATTTGTAGCAGGCAAACAAACAACAAATCAAGCTAAATAAGCTATTAAAAATAAGATCCCATTGTAAAATACAGTAGTTACAAAAAAATATTAATTGATTACATAGATTTTTCTAATATGTAATCATCAACAAACAAATGCTACTTGGCTGTATGAAAATACCTTTGCCTAACCTTTACAACGTAGATTAAAAATTAGTTGTTTTTTTTTATATGACACGTAATAGGGTTTTTAAAAACGTTTAGGTTTATGACCGTTATCGCTATGCAAAAACTATTTTTTCTTTACACCAAGAGTACGTGCAATAAAATAAAACCCGTTAAGTCCTGGCGTATCTAATAATGGATTACGTTCAAATCTCAGTGCTCTTTTATGTATTATAACGGAAAAACGTAATTACCTATGCAATATTCTTTAGTGAGCTTTTTCCGACCTTGACAAGTTTGCTTTACATTTCGAGCTATAATTTGAAGCATTACTTTGATGGTTGGTACATTGATTATGTTATCAGCCCGTAAACTGTAATTGCTGAATATGGGCAATCGTGCAATCCAATGACGGCTATGACCATTCAACACAAGGGCCATAATAAATACCCATACAGTAGACCCCCTCTAGGTAGGGCTCTTTTCGCGTTTGATGAACGACAAACGAAGTACGAACTTTCGTTCAGACTGATACCTACACAATAAAGATAGGCACATAAAAAGGCACAATAAAGATAAACTGCGGATATTAGTCGCATGAAATTGACTAAAGATCAGAGAAACAAACGTCAAAACACGATCATCGCATGCGATGTGGAAACGATGGTTGACCGGAGCAGCAAATTGTGCGATGAATGGTACTGTAAAACGCAAGTAGACCCCCTGCTCCGCACATAAAATCCGGAAATTGCAGGTCAAGATCGAACTTGATCCTCTAAAATCGTTATTTTAATGTTTACTATAAGTTCACTAGACCATAACCCGTATTAATTACTTTCACTAATTAATGAGTTTCATAGTCATGGTGTGGCATTTGATAATCTTAATGTTTCATTAACAAAATGTATAAATACTGTTATAAGTTCTGTAAAATAAAATTATAACATTCGTTCAATTAATCCTCTTTTCCTATTTAATACGTTGTTTGTTTTCATAATTCATTTAGTTAATTCCTTTGAGACATCACTTAATTAAGGCGCTCATGATTGTTTGACAGTATTATACCAGGCCCCTCAGAAAGTATTGCGAAAAAAAGTTTTTATATATGGGAGACTGGCCAGTTATAATGTTTTTCGAAAATATGATTATTTATAAGTAAAAATAAGTAAGTTCCAATTTCAAAATTTCCCTCCACATTTTTTGCGAGTTAATTCAAAGTATTGTGTCTCACTGAAATATGGATCTGCGCCGGGAACATTTTAGAGCTATGATTTTATACGTTTTCAAGTGTCGCCTGAAACCGGATGAATCGTACGATAGACTTCAAATGGCATTCATGGATGAAGGCCCTTCCAAGGCAACCGTGTATCGTTGGTATAACGAATTCAAGCGCGGTCGACCAACTTTGGGGGATGACGAAAGAAGCGGTCGCCCTTTGACGGCTGTTACCGAAGAAAACGTGCTAGCAGTGAAAAATTTAATCCAAGACAATAGGCGAATTACATATCAGGAGATTCAACACATATTGAAGATTGGATCGGGAAGCGTTCACGAGATTCTACACAGCCATCTTCGCGTGAGGAGGATAGTATCACGCTGGGTGCCGCACAACCTCACCGATGCTCAGAAGCAGGCCCGGGTGGAATGGTGCCGTGATATGCTTAACAAATTTGAAGCAGGCTCGTCTCGGCGTGTTTACGACATCGTTACAGGTGATGAGTCCTGGATTTATCAATACGACCCAGAAACCAAGCGCCAGTCGACTGTTTGGGTGTTTCAAAATGAGCCAACGCCTACCAAAGTGAAGCGATCTAGAAGCGGGGGTAAGATTTTGATCGCTAGCTTTTTTAATTTGACTGGCCACTTGGTATCAATTCCCTTACGGGATCAAAGAAGCATTAATGCCGAATGGTATACTACCAAATGTTTGCCAGAAGTTTTCTCTGTTATAAGCAACAAGCGACCAAACACAGGGCTCCGCGGGCTACTGCTCCACCACGACAATGCACCTGCGCACACCGCATTCAAAACGAGGGACTTCCTGGACAGCACGCCAGTCAAACTCCTGGGTCACCCTCCTTACAGCCCTGATCTAGCACCGTGTGACTTCTTTTTATTCCCAAAAATAAAAAATCAGCTCAAAGGGATACAATTTTCGTCGCCGGAAGATGCGCTGGCTGCGTTCGAGCAGGCTGTAAACGAGGTGTCTGCGGCGGACTGGAAAAAGTGTTTTGAAAACTGGTTTAGGCGCATGAATCTTTGTATAGAGGCTGGTGGAAAGTACTTTGAAAAGATTTGATAAAAATATATGTACGTATAGAACAATTTTTTTTAGTTTCGCAAAACTTTCTGAGTGTCCCACGTATAATTAATGAAGACACCCATTATAGTTGGAAAAAAAAGTGAAATACGATATCTTTGTTAATCTGCACTTCATTTTGATTCCTTCTAACCATTGATTTACATTTCAATTTTTTTTTCAGATACTTAAATATAAACATATTTCATGTGTTATTTTCAACTCGTGTAATCGTGAAAATATGATTATTGTTATATTTTTCCTTTATTTGCCTAGACACATATAATTTATATTTTTAAATATTTCTATAAAAAATTTAAAAAAAACATTCAAAAATATATTCTCGCTCGGGAATGTAGAGCGGGAATAAGGTTAGACCAGTTTTCAGACTCTCTGGTTTCTACTATAAGGTCCGTACCTATTACAGAACACAGAACGTTACTCAAGTACAGTTTAAACTTCAATCACCTGATCACTACATCGTTGCTTGAGCATCGGTCTTATTCCAATCATCATCATCATCATCATTTCATTTCAGCCGAAAGACGTCCACTGCTGGACAAAGGCCTCCCCAAAGGGGGGGGGGGGGGTATGCCATAATCGCCACGCTTGGCAGGCGGGTTGGCGATCGCAGTTGGTTGTTTAAATACTCAGAGAACGCTGCTACCCATCCTCTGGTGAATCCCTTAGTCGCCTTTTACGACACCCATGAGAAGAGAGAGGGTGGTGCAATTCTTTACGTCCGGCACCACACCGAACTTATTCCAATACGGTTATTATAAACTTCTATTTAACAACATAACACGCAAATATAACCTGGAATAGGAAAGAAATCTCTACTCAAGCGTGGTTTCGACGATACTTAGGTGATTACAGATCAAATCTGCTCATACACCGAAACCGGGACAGTGTAGAATAGCTAAACTCAGATGAAATGTGATCAATGAAATAGAATCTATGCTTAAGTAATGTTCTAAAATTAAATCCCAACCAAAACTAGTTTTAAACAGTGATCAACGCTTGGGGAACGTTCTGTAATACGGGCCTAAGTATATTTTTCTACTAGACATTTCAATTTGATAGTATCGTAATTACCAAAAAACTAACTACTTATAAAAAAATTGTACCTATGTGGTGCGGGCAATGTGCGTGCATGAAAATGATTACAGCTGTAAAAAGTAGTTCCCTACTTCAATAATAAACCACTGAAGTTATTTCGTGAAATGCACCACTGTAATGACATGCAATGTGAATTGACACGCGACGGCCCTTGTATAAGTTATTATCTTAGATTGTTATGATATAATACGGAATACGAGATACCAAAATGTATGTTTTGCGTAATGTATCATCATTTCAGCCGAAAGACGTCCACTACTGGACATAGGCCTCCCCCAATTAAGGGGGGGATATGCCATAATCGCCACGCTTGGCAGGCGGGTTGGCGATCGCAGTTGGTTGGTTAAATACTCAGAGAACGCTGCTGCCCATCCTCTGGTGAATCCCTTACTCGCCTTTTACGACACCCATGAGAAGAGATAAGGGTGGTGCTATTCTTTAAGTCCGGCACCACACGGACTAATAACGGTAATGTATGTAGGTAAATAATTATGAGTTTATATTACGACGTTTTGAGGGGCTCGTGGCGAAGTAACAACCACGCGGATTGTACAATCTGTGAGGTGAAGCTGCGCTTGCCGCGGTCAGTCTGTGGATGAGTGACCACTTCGTTACACATCGAGACCCCTCCGTGACTCGGAGAGCACGTTAAGCTGTCGGTCCCGGATGTCATACGAATATCTATGGCAGTTGTTAAGGGTAGTCAGAAGCCTGAAAGTCTGACGACTGGTCTTACCTCCGACTGTCGACATTGCCCAGTAGCTGGGTTGCGGGGGTCGGATGACAAAACGCAGCATGCGTTTTACCGCCAATTTAGCTGATAGTAAGAACTTCTGAACAAAGTAGCTTTCTCTAATGGTGAAAGAATGATTAAAACCGGTTTAGTAGTTTCAGAGTTTAACAATTATAAACAAACAAATCTCCTCTTAATGTATAGATAAATAAAACACATTATTTTGTATTCAGTTGATAATTCCAAGAAATCTAATTCTGCAACGGAAGTAAAATTATGATTTAATTTCTATTGCCTTTTCCGTTGTATCAAAGGTGAGGAAACCATAAGGTATGCAGCTTTCATATAAATTCAACATTCATTTCGAAGTAGGAGGATGGAAGTCGTGACAATATTAATTATATCCTATTCTTAATTGGTCTCTCTAATACCTAACATAACCCAGGATTTTTCAAATATGAAATGTATAGACATTTTCCGTTTCGATTAATTCTACAGTAATATGAGTATTTTATACGAAAGTGTGTTTTTTGGATTCACGCTGCAACGAAGCAATGGTTCTAAGGATTTTTTTGCATATAGAGATTTATGGGCCGGGGAGTGACAAGCTAAAGCTAAGCTAGTAAGTTTTTTTTTTTAGTTTTTTAATCCTGACAAAAAAATGCACGGTCCCTGTGGGTTAGAGAACCACAGGATCAAAGCTGTGGGTAAAAGCTGGTAAGTAATAACGTCACATAAATGGATCCTATCATTCATTTGTCATCATCATCCTCCGAGCCTTTTCCCAATTATATTGGGGTCGGCTTCCAGTCTAGCCAGATGCGGCTGAACATCAGCATTTTACACGGAGCGACTGCCATCAGACCCCCGCAACCCAGTTAATGGGTAATACTGACATTCGGAGGTTAGACCAGTTGTCAGACTTTCAGGCTTCTGACTACCCGTAACGACTGCCATAGATATTCGTATGACAACCGGGACCGACAGCTTAACGTGCTCTCCGAGGCACGGAGGGGTCTCGATGTGTAACGAAACGGTCACCCATCTACAGACTGACCGCGGCAAGTGCAGCTTAACCTTGCAGATCGTTCAATCCGCGCAGTAGTTGCATCGCTACGAGCCCCTTACATTTGTAAAGTAATAAATAATCGGATAATTTTATTATAAAAAAAGAATGACATCGGAAGATTCAAGTGGGATAAATAAGTAAGGTACCTACCTAAATAGGGATAAAATAAATTGTCGACTTCCTTGCTGTCTGTTGTTTGTAATAAGAGAGAAAGAAAAAGAAAACTGAACTGTACACTTCGGCCAGTGAAAAAAATGACTTCCACAATGTCTCGAGGAAAACATTCTGTTGTAGGTACGGTCACGATGCTTCGCGATGGTACATTTTGTTCACAAAATCCCTTGACCGAATCCTGCTACATTACACGTAGCTACCGCAGCCATGGAACATTGAGTGCAACCGATTTTAGCCTTAGTGGTGGTTCACTGGAAAGATTTCTGACTGTATCTATCTGCATCGAATCATATCCGCATCATCATTATATATGAAAGAATCACTTTCATGTTTAATATAAGTGCTTGATATAATCTGTCTGTTTGATTGTAACGTTTTCACGGCTAAACTTCCCAACCTTTGGTTTTGGTGAAGGTGAATACAATATGAACCTTGAGACAAATAGAGGGTATGATATAGCCTCAGACCAAGTAAAAAGATAGATATAGCCTGGAAAATTGATAACATTATTTTATAAACTTCGGGCACCGCAAGTTAAAAATATATCTGCTAGACACTGGTATTAGTTCGGACAATAATCGATCCAATCTTACGATTGGATTGAATTGTACACAACACAACACTGTAAACTGGGTGATTGGGTGTTAGTGAAATTAGGGCACAGTCAATTTACAAATGAACCTACTTATTAGGGCCAATTACATTTAGGTAGGTACATTAAATTGACTTCATAATAACACAACACATGTGTCAGAGCAGAGGTTGCAAATAACAACAGTTATTATACTGTTTAGCATTTAGTGACACAATTAAACGATATTAGGTACCTATATGTGTTATATAATGTATGATCTATTAGCATGTAATTAAGATAAATATGTATAGCACGCACCAAAATTTATGGTGACTGTGAAAACGAGTCGTATGCCTGCGTAGTAGCATAATTTTGGGTGCGCGGGTGTAAATCGGGGTGTGGGGCGCGAACTTCACAGAATAAAGATTGGTGCGCATTTTTCTGGTAATTTCTCTATCTTGTTTTTGTGATCTCAATATCTTAAGTTAATCTGATTTATCTAACAAGTTTCAGTGAATTATCGATAGATTTAAAGTCGATGTATTTGACATAAACACACATACATGTACGTAGGTATCATAGGTAAGTAAGGTAAAACAACTCCATCTCTATAGTTATGAAAATATTTAATTATATCACTCGCCTAATCCTCTAGAGCGGTAACATTTCTCTAAGTATTAACAGGGCACACAATATGTCTATTATTATAAATGATGCTCAAACAATGTCTTAAATAATACTCTCATATTTCCTTAAAGTTCTCAAAATCCAGCTAGTTTTTCAACTTATTTTTTTATAATATTTTTAGGAAAGCGGTAGGTACTTAACCCGGTGAAATGAAATGAAATACGAAGTCACCATAAGCCACTGCAAACTGAAAAGATCTATTGTGACGCCTCTTATAATATTACAGCACCTCCCTAAGTTGCAAGCCAATCATGTCAAATCAATCATCGACTATGGCCTTGGGGGTGGAGGTGTGGTGGGTCTTCAACTTAACCAAAAATATGAAACAGACAAGACGCCTTCAAAAGGTTTAACTCCATCGAAAATGAAGTACTTTAACAAAATTGTCTACCCTAACTGAACAGTTAGAGTAGACAATTTAAACCGAGAGATATAAAATACAGCCCTTTAAAACTTTATGAAGTGGCTTTCAATCTGTTAACGTAAAGAAAGACAGACAATCAGGGATGATCGCCTTCGTGCAAGTGAATGCATTTAATGAAATTGCTTTCCATCAATGGGGGACTGGTTTTATCACCGTTCAAAGTTATTGGATTTGCCGTATAATGGCTCGGAGGCACGCGAGCTGCCAGAGAAAACGAGAGTAATCTTCAGAGTGGGGTACACCGTACAACTATGTATAGGAGTAAGGGGCTCGTGGCTAAGTAGCAGCCATGTGGATTGTACGATCTGCAAGTTTGCTAAACTGTACTAGTCGAGGTCAGTCTGTGGATGGGTGACCGTTTCGTAGAAACAAAAAAAATAATTTATAATATGGAATGTACAAACCATGTTTATTTACTGATTCCTGGCAATACAATGTTTATGACTCGCTTTTGAATTTATCAACTGCAACTCGAGAGGCAACATTTACAGGCCCGTAACACATCGAGACACACACACACACACATCGTTTCGTTACACATCGAGACCCCTTTGTTTCGGAGAGCACGTAAAGCCGTCGGTCCTGTAGGTCTACTCGCGTTTTACGAACGACAAACGAAGTACGAACTTTCGTTCCGACTGATACTTACATAATAAAGATAGGCACATAAAAAAGGCACAATTAAGATAGACTACGGTTCATAGTCGTATACAATTTACCGGAGATGAGAAAAACAAACGTCAAAACACGATCATCGCATGCGATAAGGGAACGATGGTTGACCGGAGTAGGAAATTGTGCGATGAATCGTACGATTTATCGAATATCGTCGAACGGGAGTAGACCCCCTGAGCCTAATCTCTCACCGGTCGTGTCGAATTGCTGTCCCATGGGATTATAATAGCTTATAAAAATGAGGAAACTATTCCTGTAATTTGCACGCCAAATGTCATAAAATTTTCGAGTTTTACTCTGCACTTCAAAGGTTACTTACTTAGACGATTATTTTTATAACTTGTGATTTATGACCATTTATTTCGGAGGTTATGAGAATTTAATGTTATAAGATGAATTTTGTAAGATAGGACACTTTTATTAGCTTTCAGGAAAGTGTAAATCGAGTGTACAAATTATAAAGACTCACTGCACTCTTAATACACACACACACACGTTCACAAACTATTTTTACTAATGTGTAATTACAGGGTGACTTGTTAATTGACCTATACCATGAAGTGTATACTTTTGCAACAAAAATTATTCGGCGAACCAGGGGTTACCAGTCATTTGTTTTCGAGTTTTTCGAGCAGTTTTTAGATTTTTTGATATTTTCCGACTGGACCGAAAAATTATAATTGTGAAAAATCTATCCTTAAAGAAAGAAAGAAAAGAAAGAAAAATATTTATTTGACACAACTGAGACACATACAAAGGAAAGGATAGGTATACATGAACAAGAAATAGATATAGTGAAGAAGTAACAAAGCGAGGAAAAAGTCATTGACAGTCATGCGCCATATGTGTCTCAGAATTGTGACAAATGGGTGTCCAACTCAGCATATTGCCAGGTTATTAAACCTGACGCTGGTATCTGGTGCTGGATCCCTGTTGTGACGTAGGATGTCGAGCAAACTACACCTGTATACCTTGGAGCACAGAATAGAACTTAAGAGCTCGTGGTGCACTTGGTACTAGTAGCTCGTAAGCGAATCGGCACTCCGATTCAGAACCACACGATGACCAGTTGTCCACCAATTCGGTTTGTTATCTCTCTTTCTGTCGTTGCGTCAATCATAAGACGAAACGAAATAAAAAACCGAACCGGTCGACAGCTGGTTATCGTGTGGTTCTGAATAGGGGATCTGGTAACAGTTAATTACCATGAAGCCCATTGAGTACCAAGGTACTATAGGTACTAGGTACTAGTGGTACTATATTGCATCGTCCACCAGTGTCTCTCAAGAGCAATCCGAATTGGCAAGAGGCTATCTATAGGTCTGTCAGATTTGGACAAGTTGATTAGTGATGACTCGGCTTCAAGCACCCATATTAAGAAAAGGACAGGCGGCTAAAACTCAAAATCCCAAAATCGACTGATGTGACAAAGCTTTGTGTAACACTAAAAGCTGAACTTACATAAAATAACATAATCAGCCCATTACTGTCCCACTGCTGGGCACGGGCCTCTTCTTAGTATGAGAAGGCTAAGGCCTTAGTCCACCACGCTGGCCTAGTGCGGGTTGGTGGACTACACACACCATCGAGAACTGTATGGAGTACTCTCAGGTGTGCAGGTTTCCTCACGATGTTTTTCCTTCATCGTTAAAGCAAGTGATAATCTAATTCTGATCCGCACATGAATCCGAAAAGTCAGAGGCGCGGGCCGGGATCGAACTCGCACCCTCCTCGGATAGCCTCGCATGGAAGGCAAGCGTTCAACCACTAGGCTATCACAACTTCTGAACTGAACTTATTTATTGTATTTTAATTTAAGATATCTGTTCAAAAATCATTAATTTTTTACTGTCTTACCACTGCGTTAAGGCTGTGCCGTGTATGATGTTATGGATCAGACGAAGTGAGACAAGTTTTACAGAGTAACTAGCCTATGCCCGCGGCTTCGACCGCGTGGATGTCGTTTATCTCACATCCCTCTGGAACTGTTCATCTTCCCGGGAAAAAAGTAAGCCTATATGTTAATCCGTGTTATATTCTATCTGTATGCCTCCGTTCAGCGTGATTGAGTAACAAACATCCAAACATCTTCACAAACATTCATATTTACAACCTTATTCTTAGTTTATACTAAACCACTTAAGGGGTCATTGTACTCATCGTTATGAGCAACTTTTACTAAGGGACGAACCCTAAAACCGCGAAAAAATATTTGCAGATCAGTACATTTGTGTTCACATAAATCGATAAAATATAGGGATCAGCCAACCTCAGTGGGAGCAGCAGATTTTTTTTTTTGTGATTTCAGGTTTCTTCTCACAGTAAAAGTTGTTCATAATGATGAGTACAGTGACCCCTTAAGAGGTTTAATATAAACTAAGAATAAGGTTGTTTAATATTAGTAGGATTTCATCCAAATCCGTTCAGCCCTTACAGCGTGATTGAGTATCAAACATCCAAACATCTTCACAAACTTTCACATTTATGATAAATATGATAATTATGTTGTACGTTATAATTTTTCGGTGCTGTTACATTCGAATAGGAATTGCGTTGGTTGTACAGGTTCGCCTACATAGTCTACATTCTTAGTTTACGCAATTTGGGATGAACCGTTATTGTTTAAAAGGCGATGATATAGTATGGTAGTAAGTAGTAAATAGGTATGTCATGTATATATGTATGTGTAAATATGTTTGTTGAAATCAACTTCGAAAAATAATTTAATTATAAAATTGAGAGAAATCGAAAGGCAACAATCCCATTTAGGTACATTATTTTGCTGAGAAAAAGAGTGTCTCTTTTATTTTATTTTCATATTCATAAAAGGAAAGAAACAACAACACTTAAACGACATAAAAATATGTAGGATTACCGGTATCATGTAACAATTACGTATTTTTAATACTACTTTCACTTCACTGATCAAGAGTCTGTTAACTTGTCGTCTTTAAATAATACTTTAGGTAGGAAGTTGTCAACGCTTGTTGTATCTACATCTACATATAAATATGCAAAGAAAAAACGGTTCAGTACAATTTTCCCCTTTGTTTGTCAACCGATTTTTTTTTTGTAGGTAACTATTGACGAGTTTTAGTGTTAACAATAAAATAAATATGGATATTTTTTTTCGGTGGAGTTCAATTATTTAAAAATTAGAATTACGGTCGAATTTCGACCATTGGGCGACCTCTCGTTAGTATAATTAGGCGCGCGTATGATCCAATCTTCTGCAAACTCAACTGCAACGACAACGTTATTTTATTTAACACGCTTATTTATACTACTAGCATTTTTCACCGGCTTCGCCCGCGTTTATTTCGGTTTTTTACGGAAAGACGTTATCGCGAATCCCTCCGGAACTATGTAGGTATTTTCTCGGGATAAATTCTAAATCTGTATTCGTGGTGGTGTTAGGAATGCCTAAGGAGGTGACTATACCACTGATACTGAACACGAATCAAGAAAAAAATCAATACCGAAGCTTCAGATTTCGCTTCGCATGCGTAAATGCGTTAAAAATAATAAAATAATAAATCAATACCGAATTAATTTTATATTATTTAAATACCTATTTGTAAACAAACAAATTTCCCCCGTGTGAAGCGCGCGACACAAAAACGATGCGTGTGAAACCAACAAAAAAAGGGTAGAATTTTCCGCCGGTGACTTATTTTCAGAGTCGTTCAGGATTTAATCTCAAACTCTCGCTATGTTTCTAAGTCAAAATTTGATTATTAAATAACTGTAGAATTGGTTTAGTATTTTTAGATGATTAAACACGTTATTTATCATTTTCTCTAGAAATATGGCACGGTTACAGATCAACAACTTGTATAGAGATATAAATTATGGAAAGAAAAATTAGCTCACGAGCAGGGTTTAAACTTCTTGGTTTGGTAAACCAGTGCTTTTTTTTTCTTTTTCCGCTAGGCTACCGTGAACTCTGCTCGTGGCTTCCACTTTGTATCCGTCTTTGGGTGACGTCGGCTACATATCTCATTAAGAAACAGACCGTGTTTCTTAACCGACTCGACTTATTTTCCAGTTAATTAAAAACAGTGTTGTGGACGTTTGACTGACGTATAAAATTTACGATGTCTACAATTAAGTCACTATATTAGTATATTCCCTCAATAGAATTTTACATCGACGATAATTAGGCACTTTACACGTTCTAAGTTCCATCAAGAGCAAAAGAGCAAATAAAAAAATCTTAAAGAGCCGTAGAATATACATATGGATCGAAGAATCCAGTTTTATAAGTTTTTTCTTTTTAATGTCCATGCGAAAAATTATTACGCGTCGTCTCAAGGAGACCAACTACGCGATAAAATGAGAATAAATAAACATTCCATCAATACTTTTATTCCAAGCTATTTTCGTTATTCCCGTATGAATGTGATAAAAATATTCGATAAACCACGTGTTATTGGAATAAAAAATCTCTTAAGGGTCATTGTACTCATCAGTATGAACAACTTTTACTATGGGATCAACCATGAAATCGCAAAAAAACAGAGCTGATCCCTACATTTGTGTTCACATAAATCGAAAAAAATTGGGGATCAGCAGATTATTTTTTCGTTCTGATGAGTACAATGACCCCTTGAGAGGTCATTTCAATAACACGTTGTAGATACTCCAGCTTATGAAACTTGTTGAGGACACCTGTGCCCAATTGAGGACAGGGAGAGTCCGCATGGGGAAAGTCTAAGTGAAAGTAATGTACCTACTCGCAAAGACCTGTGTAGTAAGACAAGTACTAAGATGCGTCTAGAAAGTGCTGTGCAGTTTCGCTACTTAGGGACCATCCATAAATTACGTCACACATAATGGGATAGGAGGGGGTCGACAAAGTGTGACATAGTGTGACAAGTGGGGGTGACGAGTTATAAGCTTCGTGGCGTCATATTTATACATAGAAAGAAAGAAAGAAATAGATTTTATTATTGCGCTCCATTTGACGCACACAACAACCTAATACTACATCTAAATTATTAAAACTCTAATCTTCAACTAAAACGAAAAACTTTAAAATATTACAAGCTCTATTAATAATATAAGGTTTAATATGCTTGTATCACTTTGGAAGTGTTTACATTTAAAATTGGAAAATATGTGACATCACCGTAGCCGCGTCGCGTCGTAGTGATTAAATGTGACAAACACGGGGTCGGAGGAGGTCTCCAAAAATCATGAAATTTATGTGACATAATTTATGGATGTCCTCTAATTGAGATGTTTATGGTGTGTTGACAGTTAGAATACCTTACTTACATAACTTCGGACCAATCACAAATCATTATTATAATTATGATCACGTAAGCGTCTACCAACGAACTGATGATAATATGCAATGGACATCAATTTTAGTCGAAGACTTGTTTATCAATAAGATTGTTTTAAATCAACTCCACCATTGCCATCTCTTTCTTGTATCTTCTATTAGTAAAAGAGAGCGACAATTCAAAATAAGTTTAGTTCGTGAACAAGAGAATCGACACCAGTAATGTCTAAAACACCTTCGAAGTTCTATTTAGTACTTAGACTGTATACATTATGTTATGGTTATGATCACAGAAATAGATATAATGGTTGTAATCACAATTTTACTTGCGATTCATGCGTGGCAACTTACCGAACAAACTACGCCTTACATTTAGACGTCATTATTTAAAAAAAAAAATTTTTAATCAAATGTACATTGCAGCTTTTGTTTCTGCAGTTAGAAACAGCACAATAAGGCATTTTTGCGGTTTTTTGTTACAGTATTTATAGAAACAAGTCATAAGGCGTGCTGAGAAAGGCTTTGAAATCCTGCACAATGGTGCATGGTGCTGCCACGCGTGCCCTGCCCACATGGCCATTCTATCTATTTCTGTGGTTATGATCATGCCTACGCACGCCACGACATGACTTGGGCCGCCCAAGTCATGAGTTGGGCGTGGGCACATCAATGTTCTTGACAGCCACATGGAATGACCTCTTTAAACAGTTTATACCAAGAAGAATTGTTGAAATCAAATGGATAAATCTGTATCATAGCTGAATAAGCTAAATTATCTTTCTACACTGAGCAGAGCAGCAGCAATCTACATTTCAGACTTTGCTGATTCATACGGCTAGGATTTGATTTTAAGTAGGTAAAGAATTAGTCAGTTTCAACCACAGAAATAGATAGAATGACCAAGTGGGCAGGGCGCGCGTGGTAACACTCTGCACCACAGTGCAGGGTATTTCAAAGTCATTCTCAGTACGCCTTATGACTTGTTTCTGTAAATACTGTAACAAAAAGGCCTTAAAAAAAAAAAAGCCTTATTATGCTGTTTCTAACCGCGGAAACAAAAGCTGTAAATTACATTTGATTAAAGTTAATTTTTAAAAATTAATGACGTCAATATGGGAGGCGTAGTTTGTTCGAAAGTTGCCACGCATGAATCGCAAGTAAAATTGTGATTACAACCATTCTATCTATTTCTGTGGTTTCAACAAAGCATGAGATTTTGTTGTTTAGAAGTTTGCTATTGGAATAGTTCATCAAAGCAACTAGCCAGCTTCACATCAAGGTACGAGCTAGAGCTAGTCTACAGTTCGTGCCGAGACGAGATAAGAACGATAATCAGTAAAATATCCCACAATATCACTCTTGATTTAGCAAAAAATTGTGATCCTGATGGGCCGACTATGGGTTTAGCTGATCAACTGACCAGCCAAAAAATCGGTTAGAAAATTTCCGAATGACCGGCCGACAGGTCGGCAATGTCGATCATCTGTACCTCGGTCAAATTCGGGTATCTCCGGCTCGCTGGGACGATTGCAGAGTCTTCAGTGAAGACTCTTTCGAATGGTGGCGACATAATAGTACGTGATATACAGAAAAGGCTCCAATTGCCAAGATGTATCCGAGTTGTCTCACAAGGTCCTGTCTATACTGTATACCTCAGATTATAGAATGTTCTATAATCTGAGCTGTATACTGAAAGACTATTTCCTGAGGCTGAGAACATACCCGAATAGTCATAGACTAGAAAACATCCCATCTAGTCGGTGTGTATTATCTGTACCAAAATATTCTTCTACGAATTTATTATGTAGGACAAATGTTACCAACCCGTTGCATATCAGCCCTTCAATAACATTTGCAAAATGAGATGCAGCTGTTGTTATTCATGTCATTACAAGGTCTACGTGGAAAGTTTCCAAGACGATTCATCTCAGAGATCTGGCCAAAGATCACCAACTATTAGTTGTAAATGTGAGTTTACATTGGTCGACGAACGATTGGCAAAGAAGTGCTTTAAACATGTTAGTGACAACAAGAAACCAAACATAGGAAGGTTGCAACGATTGCATTTTTAGGGTTCCGTAGTCCTACAAAGAACCCTTATAGTTTCGTTATGTCCGTCCGTCTGTCCGTCTGTCCTAATCCTTTACAGCTTAATAACTTCTACAGTTATAAACATAGGTAAATGAAAATTTGCAAAAAAATAGTCTGAAAAATAGTTTTTACGTTCTTTAGGGGTGGCGCCCATACATGTGAAATGGGAAAAAAAAATATATCTGCACCCCCTCGTGTGGGGTATCATTGAATAGGTCTACTAAAATGAAGGTAATGTTTCATACATAACTTTATTATCAGGTGTACCATCTGCGAAATATAGCCCGCCAAAGTGGCTTGCAATGTGTCCCCCCCCCAGCCATTTCTAAACTATCAACTCAGCCTATCGCAGTCCACTGCTGGACATAGGCCTCTCCCAAGTTGCGCCACAACGCTCGATCCTCTGCCTTCCGCATCCAGTCCCCCCCGGCCACGCTCTTTAGGTCGTCGGTCCACCTGGCAGGGGGGCGCCCTACGCTGCGTTTGCCGATTCGCGGTCTCCACTCAAGGACTCGTCTGCTCCAGCGGCCAGCGGTCCTTCGACAGACATGGCCAGCCCACTGCCACTTCAGCTTACTGATTCTACAAGCTATGTCGGTCACTCCGGTTCTCCTCCGGATAATCTCGTTTCGGATTTTATCCTTCAAAGAAACTCCAAGCATAGCTCGCTCCATAGCTCGCTGAGCGACTTTAAACTTGTGGACTAGCCCAACTGTCAGTGTCCACGTCTCGGCACCGTAAGTCATGACAGGCAGGACGCACTGGTTGAAGACTTTTGTCTTCAAACTTTGCGGTATAGGCGACGAGAAGACTCGGCGAAGTTTGCCAAACGCTGCCCAGCCCAGACGGATCCTTCTGTCGGCTTCTTTCTCGAAGTTGTGTCTACCAAGCTGAATTTCCTGCCCTAGGTAGACGTATTCCGTTACAACTTCGAGTGTCGACCCTTCGACGAATATTGGTCTTCTAAACTATGCAACGTAGAAACTTATAATCTTCCACATTAATAGACCTTTGTAAAAACTCTCTTTTAAAATTATTTCGAGTATAATTTGATAATAAATTTTTGAGTTATAGAGAGAAAACTGAAAAATACGTCCTAGTTCAAAGGTCATTGACCTTAGAGAAAAATGATCTTAACAAATAATGCTCCTTTAGCTACATTCTATTTAAAAAAATTACAAAAAGTAACTGTCATATTGAAATGACAAACTTCTTAAATTTGGCGCTGTACAGCGCCATCTAGTGGCTAGTAGCAACACTCTCTGAGTCGCCAATGCTGCCGTCTATTGCATTTGGCACTTTATAGCGCCATCTAGCGGCGGCTACTAACAACATTATCTGAGTCGCTAATGGTGCCGTCTATTGCAAAAAACTAAAATAGCCATGATTAATATTCGATTTGATTTGTTTGTAACACCTAGGAACCCTATAATACTGAGCATGCTTTTTTCAAGGAAAAATGTGTTAATTAATTATGTTTTTTCTTTATTCTACGAAACGTACGTACGTTTTTTGTTTTTTTTGTTTTTGACGACCTCTGTGGTCTAGTGGTTCGAGTGTCGGACTGCTGATAACGAGGTCGTGGGTTCGATTCCCACAGGACACAAATATTTGTGTGATGAACATAAGTGTTTGTGTTGGTCTGGGTGTGTTGCTTATGTATTATAAGTATGTATTTACAAAAAAAAAAAAGTATATACGTATTATATCCATTGTCTAGTACCCATACCACAAGCTCTGCTTAGTTTGGGACTAGATGGTGCTGTGTAAAAATGTCCCAAAGATATTGTTTTTTTTTTTTTTTTAATTCTTATTCTTTATTGTACACACAGATATACATTTATATTACAGTAGGAAAGTTTATGTACATCGGCGAGCTTAACTCAGAACTGAGTTTTCTAACAGCAAACCTTAAATTCTTCGTATAAATGTAAAATGTATTATAATGTCAGTTCTCAATTTTCTAAAAAAACCGCTTATCATTTTTATTTATATGACTCCTTACATTTTTGGGTAGGTTCTTTATAGTATTTTCTTTAAGAAAATCGTTTCTTTAAGAAGAAGCTACATCGTGTGAAGTTTTATATTCCAAAATAAATAAAGGACAATGCCCACGGATGGGCCCATTTTTGGCGCCATGTCAAAACTGTATGTTATTCAAAAATTACGTCTTATTTTTTCATGTTTATTTGTTCTTTATCAACATTTCTTTCACGCTAGCATTAAAAAACATAATAAATATGTATTAAACTGAATTGTAAGTATATCCTCCATTCAAACCGAACGAAAATGTTGCCAGTTATCAGACTATTTCAACAAATAATCGGAATCGATTCTAAATAGCGATACTTCTATGAATTCACTTTTACTGTGTTTCAGATGCTATTATACTAGACTTATCTTGATTGATTGATTTCTTATTTTTTCTTTCCACAATTTAGATTTTAGTTCGCATGCGTACATCCGTAAAAATTATAAAAAATGACTCATATGACGTCAAATCAAAAGACATTGCAAAACATATTTTTGAAATCTTTTAGTACAGAAAAATAAGATGATTCTTTGCTTAAAATGCCTATGCATTTATTGTAAATATTGTTATAATAATTTTAATTACGTGAAATATTACTTATAAAATCAATATTAATGAATACACCCCAAAAAACTTAAAAACTTGCAATGTTATTATTAAAAAAATACTACAATCGATTTCAAAAATCGATTAACAAAATAATTATATCTTGCAACACCATACATGGTGTCTCTGGATGGCCTTATGGGTGCGTTCAGTTATATCGCCCAACGATGCACGGAACGTACTTATCAATCAGTTAAGGAGTTGGAAAAAATTAGAATTCTCTTAAACCAGGGTGAAAAAATTAAAATCGTTTGCAGAATAATAAAAGATAATTCATGGTCTACAAAATAAGACTAAAACCGTCGTGACATAGCTATTGTTCTTGAGGGGCCTAAAGCTCCTAAGAGAATGGGCAATGTCCTTTAGATCACTTTATTCTTGTAACATGCAGTTTAGCAACAAAACACACTGTTGCAGGCGAGTTTGTTATTGCTCACAATTTGTCTCCAATCGAGTTCACAGTTTTATTACCACTAAAATTTTGCTCTAATGTACAGGTACGTTAAATAATATGCATCTGTTTGGACACTATTATAATAGGGATTTACATATTCTGAGCTATGATTCACGGTCTATTGAATAGCTAGCCTGAAGGCCGAGGCAGAGCATTTTATTTGTGATTTGTAGGCCAAACCAGGGGAGCTAACAAATTCACTGCACTGCTGAACCGTCAGTGTTAAATTAACCGTGACATACTAATGTGGGTGTTTCTGTGTCACTGTGTTATGTACGTTGTTTATATTATAGTCGTGGTTTAATATTGTAATTGTAAGTTCTATTTTCCTCTGATCTTGGAGCAAAACAATGCAATAATTTTAGTCAGTTTGTTCTTTATTTTCTAGTCATAAAAATTACTAATAGAAACGATGATATTTTAAAAAGTACAGATATGCTGTTGCGCGCGCAATCTGAAGACTCGAAAACGTCCTAATAGGGACGTTTTGCTACTAGTCTCCGTCAAGCAAGGCGCCGAGCGTTACATGTGACAAAAAAATACCATAATGCCGTCATTTGTGTCCAGAAAGTGTAGGTAATAATTATGACGCGAAACTAAACTTAAAGTAGGTAACTAACTTAGGTACTCTGCACTAGTTTATGTGTTGTGCTGCCACAGCCACTGCGTACGGAACATATTTTTCGTAGGTTTTGTTAGGGTATGTACATATCTATTTATACTTTTAAATATCATTGAATAGAAATCTATAACTCATTTTCCCTCAGGTGAATACCGGGTAGCCAGCGAAATTCAAAATTTCTTGCGTTTTTTGCAAATTGTAGAAAGAATTTTGAATTTCGCGGGCTACCCTGTAGCATTCATCTAATGTAAATTGTACTTGAAATAGTTAGGTACCATACGTACCTATTCAATAAAGCAGAAATCGCTTTTGTCTTTCGCGTAATTGGATCGAATCTCCTAATGAAGACATTTCCAATTGAGTACCTACCTTAGTAGTAGTAGTGGTACTAGTTCACAAATATTTATGTGTTTATGTTGGTCTGAGTGTTTCTTATGTATTATAATTTATAAGTAAGTATTTAGAAAATAAAAATATAAGTATTATATCCATTGTCTAGTACCCATAGTACCTACAAGTTCTGCTTAGTTTGGGACTAGATGGTGCTGTGTAAAATGTCCCAAAATATTTTATATTTATAATAAAACAAAGTTTAACCGGATTGCATCGCGTATATTATTTAAATTGGTTTTCCTGACGTTTCGAAAGTTTCGCTATTTTTAAGAAATATCTGTAAAGACGCTTGTCATCTTAGTCTTCCTGCGACCACGAACGCTGCAAAGCTTTCGAAACGTCAGGAAAACCAATTTAAATAATATACGCGATGTAATCCGGTTAAACTTTGTTTTATTATAATGTGTAGTGATCGCGAAAACCTAATAAATTATAATTATTTTATATTTAATTTAGTTTGCTTCCTTTTTGTTGTTTGTGTCCTTGTATTTGGTAGGTATAGTTACCTAATTTACTCGTAAATGTAATACAGATAGTTTGTACATACAGTCTACCGCATATCAATAGTAACAAAAATATTATTTAACCTAATTGACACTTCCTACGGAAGAATTATTTCAAAGTGAGTATGGTAGTAGTTTGATTCAATTTGATTTAGATTTTGTGTCCTTGTAAACGCTATAATTATCTGCTTTGAAATGAAATACGTAATGATGGTCAACCATAACAAATGAATCAATAATAACAAAACCATCATGCAAACTGGCTTAATAGTAATTAGGTTCTTACGAGATAGGCTCTGCTTATTCTGGTTTTCCATTATCGATATGTGCTTGACTATACTTGCCACAAAAATAGACAGAATGGAAAAGTTGGCGGAGCGCGCGTGCCAACACTGCACCCATAGTGCAGGGCATTTCAAAACCTTTCTCAGTACGCCTTGTCTTGTTTCTGTAAATACTGTAACAAAAACCCGCAAAAATACCTTATTGCGCTGTTTCTAACTGCAGTAACAAAAGCTGTAAAGTAAATTTGAATAAAGTTAATTTAAAAAAAATACGACGTCTACATGGGACAAACCACGCCTTGTCAGAAAGTAGCCACGCATGAATCGCAAGTAAAATTATGATTACAACCATTCTATCAATTGCTGTGATACTTGCCACTTGCCACAAAAGCTATTGAAAATAAATAAACATTAAGGAAGATACTGAAAACAGACTATGTTCGAGCAACATGTCAATACTAAGTGACCTAAGTACTAGTGAATCACTTCAAATGTTAAATCCTGTTAGTAGCCTCTGCCTCTCCGTGTGTTCACCTCCTTACTCAAAAGCGTGAGGTTACAATCGTGTTTACATTATCTCTTATCGGGCACACGTCCGGATGAACATTCTACGAGTTGAGGTCTAGAAGAGGTTTAGATAACATGATACTGTGTGTAAGAATTTAATGACGCTACCGCTGGGGGACTGGATGCGGAAGGCAGAGGACCGAGTGTTGTGGCGCAACTTGGGAGAGGCCTATGTCCAGCAGTGGACTGCGATAGGCTGAGTTGATGACCGCTGGTTTATATCAGCCCGAGAAGTGTAATCTGGGGGTCTTCAAGGCTCGAGTGAATAGGTTTTTGCTGGGCAAGCGTGAACCATCGTCGACCGCACCATCGCTTAGCATCAGGTGAGGTGGCGGTCAAACGCAAGCCCGTTATGAATAAAAAAAAATTATAAAAAAAAGGCCGTGGATAATTAGATATCCACTGATGAAAATAGTACTGAAATGTCGATGGAAGCTTTAACAAGTAGGTACATGCATGCACATAATGCATGCTATGTAGTTTAGCAACAAAAACTAAAAATAGGGTAAACATAGACATATGCAGTAATGATACCTACTTAAGAAAGAGATGCAGAAATTCATATTTCATATTTCATAGTCTTTTGATGAGCTTTCGTAAATTAAATCAGTTTCTATGGGGTATCAGGTCGATGGGTGGTACGGAAACCTTAAAATAAGTTACTTTTCTCCGAAGTAATTTAGAAAAATCATGTGTTTATCCAGTCTTTATCGATAAATATCCAAGAAGTTACTTGAATATGTAGGGCATCTGGTATGCCACGGAGAATGTATGAGTAATAAAATATATGTTTAATAGTCTTACGTATATTTCGCTTCCAAACTTTTGCGGAATCTGTAGGATGCAATCGATTTATTTTACCTATAAAGAAATGTTACATTAATTTATAATGAATTGATTGTATTAGAAATAAAAGCTTTAAAAAATAAGAATATTATCTTGATGCTTTAAAAAAAAAAAAATATATATATAACATACCATATCATGCGGGCCATGTCGCGGGCATAGCTAGTATTAAATAGTTCCAGACAAGTATAAAGGAGCTTAATAAAGCCTCTCGTGAAGTATCATCGATAGATTGAGTGTTTGTGGAAATCGAGTGGCTATCGCCAGCGGCTATCGTATCATGAAACTTGTGGATTAATCTTGAGTTTGATCCAGTTATCGTTTTCTCGTTAAGGCACTCCTTCCACTGGTGATGAGTAAAGAGAAGCGAGCCGAACGAGGAACTAGACGACGAGTGCGACGTGGGTGGAGAATGCTGGTTAGGATACCTACTAACTATAAATAATATTATTTGGTTAGAAGACTGCTGTTATTGAGCATTGCACTCGGCAAATGCAACAGCTGACTTATGATTACTCATTTCGGTAGCTTGGTCCGAATCCAGACTAAACAAATGTGTAGTCTGTCGTCACGGAACTATAGTACCGATAAGAGAATCTTCCATCCGCCAGAAAAAGTTATTCTGAGCAAGTTCTGATGATGATTGAAATGTATTCGCGACAAGGTACGAAGTACATAGATATAGTTGGCGACTAGTAATGCTAGATCAGTAATTATTTTTTGTACCTATTAACCCCTGTCCCTTAGTAATTACCTATGCCGTACGCAGATCCACGCGAGACTTATGTATTTTTAATTTTATTACTGAAACACTAATTCCTGCAGCATTTGGTAGGCATATGTTAGATAGACTGTTTGAAATTGTTTACATACATACATACATATTATCACGCCTGTTTCCCATTGGGGTAGGCAGATACTATTGATTTCCACCTGCTACGATCCTGACACACCTCTTTCGCACCTTTTTCTTTCTTTCCTCTTTCTTTTGAAATTGTTTGTTTGTATCTTTTGTCGTCAATAGCCTGTTGCTACTCGCCCGCAGTGCAACAACGTCTTAAAGTCTTAACTAGAAAGTGTTAAGTGAGTAAGCAAGTGCAATCCGTGCCATCGATGCAGCTTTATCTCCTATCCAATATGGACTAATAGTTAACTCGTTTACTTGCAATTAGAACCTGTTTACATACATTCAGTTTCCGCAACAAGACTCGTTTTGTAACGGTCCGATGATAAATTGGAAATTATTTATGAAGATTACTCGTTCCTAATTAGACGATGATTTAGAAATGTTTTATTTTCAAGTAATTAGGAGAATTACGGAGTTTTTTATATGATTTAAATTTACACTTGGCAACTGGTACATAGTCTTTAGTTGATTAGGTACCTACACCATCACGATGTTATTATATTGGCTGGTAGAAGACAAAAAATTAGGACAATACAAAATCAACACAACACTTAATTTGCTCTCATCTCATCTGTTTAATATCAGTTAACAAGTCTTCCTGTAACAACAATTTGTTCAAACAAGGTTCCAGTTATAGCCACATGAGCCCTAATTTAACAGAGCGGCTAATTGTCAAAAATGTGGTGACGTAACATAAACCAATTCCATGTGTTTCATTTTCAAGCGCAAAAAATACTTATTTATTCTTTAAGAACGCCAATAATTGTATAGGAGATATGTCTCGTATGCCTTAAGACTTAAGATATTTCCTGCCAGTCTGGCCTGGGGTGTTGGGCCAGTAAACATCCTCTTGTGCCTGACGGCTGCTGATTCTTCTTGATGCGTCTGTAGAACAGTTTGTTGGGCCGGCCGATGCAATCTGGGCACGGGCAGTAACTCTTCTTCGGGGGACCTTATTGCCCGTGGCGAATATTCTGGTACGGGATGTCCCGATTTGGGCCAATGGGGCGTTGTCCCGTGTGTCTCTCTGATGTTAGCAGAAGTTAAGGGAAAATAATCAATTTTCTTTCGTTCTTTATAAAGACATTTGTATACCTTAATATTGCATACTCATTTACATTTTATGTAATAATATAATGTATGAGATTATGCAAAGAAGTTAAACAGCTCGTCTAAGCAAAATCACGACGTCCGGTTTTTGAGCTCAGGGTCATGGGTTCAATCTTACATGACAAATATTTATACGGCCTACTTTGTCTGGGTGTGTATGAGATTTGTATGTGTCATGGTTACCGCGACACAATGTAACGTGTGTGTGATGTGATTTATATTTTAATTTACATAATTCTTGCAAACGTGTTTTTTTGTATAAGATGGTAAAACGAGCTAAAGGCCCACTTGATACCTGACACCTGGCGTTTACCTTTACCCAAAACAACTGCAATCCCACCTAGGCTGTCGCCTAATGGTGGTGCAAATCACGCTCGTAAAACTGAGTCATGAAGATGTTGATGATTGTTATTTCACTAGCACTCCGTACACCCTTCGCACCGAAACACAAAATATGCAAGCAATCCTATGTGGCAGTAGAAATAGTAAGGTGATAGTAATTCCCCGCGTAGTGGTTATATTCTCTTTGATTCCCCGGACTAGCTCTTACAGATGGAGCTTTACATCTACTAAGTAGGTACAGAAAATACTGCAATCCTTGTAGAACTACACCGCAAAGTTTGAAGACAAACTGGTCTTCAACCAGTGCGTCCTGTCTGTCATGACTTACGGTGCCGAGACGTGGACACTGACAGTTGGGCTATTCGACTAATTTAAAGTCACTCAGCGAGCTATGGAGCGAGCTATGCTAGGGGTTTCTTTGAAGTATAAAATCGGTTACGAGATCCGGAGAAGAACCAGAGTGACCGACATAGCTTGTAGGATCAGTAAGCTGAAGTGGCAGTGGGCTGGCCGTGTCTGTCGAAGGACCGATGGCTGCTGGAGCAGACGAGTCCTTGAGTGGAGACCGCGATCGGCAATCCCAGCGTAGGGTGCCCCCCGCCAGGTGGACCGATGACCTGAAGAAGGCGGCTGGGGTAACTGGATGCGGAAGGCAGAGAACCGAGTTGTGGCGCAACTTGGGAGAGGCCTTTGTCCAGCAGTGGAATGCGATAGGCTGAGTTGATGATGATTGTAGTAATTCCCCGGACTAGCTCTTAGACAAGGAGCTCTACAATTACTAAGTAGGTACAGAAAATATTGCAATCCTTGTAGAAGTGCACGATCATCAGTGGATGTATGATAAAAACACAGACCAATTCTGATGGTCCGAGGATAAAAATAAAATAGTAATTGTAAAAAAAAAATTACTCGCTGAATAGAATACATCTTATAACGAAAATTTGTTTTTAACAATTGAAGTAGAGGTACTGTAGTTTAATCAGAAACAATTGACTTTTTCTGTCTACAACTTATATATGTTACTTCGATAATTTACAGAGTTAATAGTTTCTGATTAATTTACAGTACCTGTACTTCAATCGTTAAAAACGAATTTTCGATAAATGATGTATTCGGCGAGTAACAATTTTTTTACTGATGGGGGCGCCACTTGGTTGCTACATAGTTACATACCCTAAAAAAAAAACCCCTTAATGGCAGTAGGCTCGTTCGCCCCCTATTACATGGAACTTATAATATAACTGGCGATATGTAGGTGTACTGTTATATACCACTGCCTACGACTTCGGAGAAATACATGCGTGAACATGTTATTACAGTTTGTCACAAATATACGCAATTTCAGCACTACCACTTACTTCTGCAGACGTTAATTACAGCTGTCGTAACAGTGTTTCTTCCCTATTACAGACTATACAGATCGTATTTGATTTTTCTGGATAAAAGGTGATTTTCGAGAAAACCTTATGTCATAGAAAACTTGGCCACTTAAACAGAATGCCATCTTTAATGCCAGCACAAATGGCTTTGCCGATAAGTTTATGAAAGCTTCCTATTTGCGTAAGGACTTAATATTCAGCGAGGGGCTGCGTTAGGCTGGTTACAGCAGAGGCCTGAATCGTCTAGCTCAGCCATACTCAACCTTTTTTTTATAGGGGCCACAAACACGCTTCAGTCATGGTGTCGAGGGCCGCAAGCAAAAATTATTTAGGTCTTCATCAAAACGTAATTCCAAGTTAACGATGTAGCTACTTTATTAATGAAAAAAGAAGCTTTAACAAAGATGTTTACATGTTTTAATGCGATTTTTGATACTCTGAACACTTTTTCAAAACTTTATCAAGATCTGGCTTGTCGCTACATGCTATCCTTATAACATCATCCAGATGAGAATCTGTAAGTTTGTTTCTGTAAACGTTCTTTATGTATTTAATTTTTGAAAAAGACGATTCGCAAACATACGTAGACCCAAAGAATGTTAGTAGGATTTGGGCACATCTTTGGACGCTTTTATATTTTTGGGGAACAATACTCCAAAATTCCACATATTATCTGTTTTCCCTTTTTTCTTTAAACAGAACTAAATACTAA
This sequence comes from Asteroscopus sphinx, assembly GCA_949699075.1. Classification (NCBI taxonomy): domain Eukaryota; kingdom Metazoa; phylum Arthropoda; class Insecta; order Lepidoptera; family Noctuidae; genus Asteroscopus; species Asteroscopus sphinx. The sequence goes on from OX453017.1 coordinate 14,986,884, forward strand.
ATTGGTATCGTTTTTAAAATCGATGAACTCATCAAACAACTCTGAGTAATTACAATTTCAAATCGAAGCCAACTCTGAGATAATCTTTGTTTCTTCAGAAATTTGTATCTTCAGATGGGCCAATAACAAAGGCCCAGCGGGCCACGTGTGGCCCGCGGGCCGCAGGTTGAGTATAGCTGGTCTAGCTAGCTAGACTCTAGCTTAAAGCGATTATGGTACCTAATGCATGCATGCAAAACAATAAGAAAATTAGAGAGCCAGTAAGGTACAATTTTCCCATGGAATACATGGCTAGAAATGATTCAACAACACGAGAGCCTTAATAACACCCATCATCATCATCATCAGCCCATTACTGTCCCACTGCTGGGCACGGGCCTCTTCTCAGAATGAGAAGGTGAAGGCCTTAGTCCACCATGCTGACCTAGTGCGGGTTGGAGGATTACACACACCATCGAGAACTGTATGTAGCGCTTTTAGGTGTGCAGGTTTCCTCACGATTTTTCCTTCACCATTAAAGCAAGTGATAATTATGCGGATTATTATGCTCAGTTACGAGAAACGGATTTGGGTTATCTGACATGATGATGATGATGATGATGATGATGATGATGATGATGTCCTCCACAACGTGTCCGTCGACGGCGACATCCAGTTAGCGCCTGGCATGCGCTCGTGTATGACTTGCAAAGCCAAACTTGGTCTTAAATGTTCGGTCACAAAGAAAGCAGCATAATTGCCCGCTGTCATTAAATGTGTAAGTGTAAGAAGGCTAACGCCATTAAGAGGGCTGTCGGAGGCAGCATGTACCGAGCGGTCCACACAGCGGAAGACCGCATAGCTTGGAAATGCGTCGTATGTGGTCGCGATCCTCAGCAGTGAGGGACTGACGAAGAAGAAGAAGAAGGCTTAGGGCGGGTTTTACGATGTTGGCGTTTGGTGTCAAGGGCTTCGAGGCGTGAGTGCTCAAAACGCTTTGCGCCCTCCTTAACAGCAGTGCGCCATTCCGGCCTTCGCATTGCCGTATCCTGCCAGTCATTTGCGGATATTCCGCAGGCCGTGAGGTGGCGCTTCAAGACGTCCTTGTAGCGCAAATGTTGACCTCCAGTTTTGCGCTTCCCAGTCGAAAGTTGGGAGAAGAATACGGTCTTTGGCAATCTAGAGTCATTCATTCTGACCACGTGCCCACTCCATCTCAACTGGCGTCTTAATAGCATGCATTCCAGACCATCCATCCTTGCACGACGTAGAACTTCAGAGTTTGGTACGTAATCCTGCCATCTGACTCTCAGAATTGCACGCAGGCATTTCAGATGGAAATAATCGAGACGTTTTATATCACCCTTGTAGAGACACCAGGTTTCAGAGGCGTAAAGAAGTACGGGCAATACTATTGCTTTGTATACAGCAACCTTAGTTCCGAGATTCAGGTCATGAGACTTCCAGACTCGTTGATTTAATCCACCAAAGGCAGCGGCTGCCTTAGCGATACGTGCAGCAATATCGGACTCCAACCGATTGTCAGACCGAATAGAGCTGCCAAGATACCGAAACGCTGATACCTCTTCCAGCTGCTTTCCACCCAGTGTCACAGAAGATCCATCCACAGAGGTACATCCTCTGAGGGGTTGCTTCATTATTTGGGTTTTGGAGACGCTAATCACCAGGCCAAATTTTCGACATGACATATCCAAATTGTCCAGATACTACTGCAGACTTGCCATACTATCGGCCATCAAACAGACATCGTCAGCGTAAAGTACCTCAAGAACAGAGCGTTGCTGAACCTTACGTCGGGCTTTGAATCGAGAGATATCAAAGACACTCTTATCTGATCTAAAATCGAGAGTTATATGGGCATTGCACCTCTGTACTGCATCGTTCATGACTGCCGCAAAATAGATGGCAAATAGAGTCGGAGCCATAACGCAACCTTGCTTAACGCCGCTAGTAACAGGGAAAGTATCTGTGTAGTTGTCTTCATGACGTACTCTGTCCAGCATGCCATGATGAAATTGCCGTATTAAATTCAGGAACTTTTCCGGACATCCGTACCTTTGCAGAACCATCCAGAGAGCAGATCTTGGGACGCGATCGAAAGCTTTTTCCAGATCCACAAAGCACATAAACAGGGACTGATTTTGTTCAAGACACTTTTCTTGAATTTGCTTTACAGTAAATATGGCATCGATCGTACCTCTGTTTGGCCTGAATCCGCATTGACTCTCTGGAAGAAACTGTTCGGCTAAAGTGTTCAAGCGTTGGTTCAAAATATGGGATAGGACTTTTCCAGCAGCGCATAGAAGTGATATGCCTCTGTATGAGCCACAGTCTGAAAGATCGCCTTTACCTTTGTATAACTTGCATATGGTTGCGTCTTTCCAGTCTTGAGGCACCTCTTCAGACTCCCAGATAGCCAGTATGATCTCGAAAAGCCTGTTTCTTATGTTTGGACCTCCATATTTATAAATTTCTGCAGAAAGGCTATCTGAACCTGGAGTTTTACAATTTTTTTGCCGGTTTGTTGCTTGAATAAGTTCTTCAAAGGTTGGAGGATCATCAAGGTTGGAGACTGTAGGGAGACATTTAAGTGATTCAATAAAAAGCAGGTCGGTACCTTCGCTTCCCGGGTTTAATACCACATTAAAGTGTTCCGCCCATCTTTTAAGAACGTCATGGGGGTCTGAAAGCCGTTGTGTTCGGTCGCGTGAAAGTATAGGGGCAATTTTTCTGTGTCGTGGCCCGTAAACCGTTTTTAGCCCTTCAAAGAACTTCGATGTCTGGTTGGTGTCAGCAAAGTGTTGTAATTCAACGGCTTTAGACTGCCACCATCGGTTCTTGAGCTCACGTACCTTTCTTTTGAGTTCATGTTGGATATCTTTGAAAGAAAGAAAGAAAGAAAGAAAGAAAAAAAAATTATTTGCTTCAAAAGTGACGCACAAAATTACCAAAAAATTCAAGAACACAGAACAAATACAGGTACAGAGCCAAGAAGTGTGGTAAGATATGCGTCACATCCGCGCAAAACGGCCACCGCTCAGCATATTGCTGTGCCTCATGCACGGAGCAAAGACACAGCGCTGGTTTTCAGCGACAGCCGGCGTCGACACAAATTCACAATGCAATAACGTAGATCAGTGAGGCGTGATGTTGGTAAATAACGATAAAAAATAAATAAGTAAGATTATTATATAAATTTTTTATTTTATTTTTACTTTTTTTGCGTTGGTTTGCGTCTGTTGCATTATTTAAAGCGAACCTGGAGCTCTCGACAAGTTCCCGTATCGCTACATCGGAATCATCGAACCAGTCTTGGTTTTTCTTCTGTGGCTTACCAACTACTTGTTGAGCAACTTTATATAAGGAATCCGCATATTTGCGCCATACCTCATTCACAGATTCGCTTTCTGTTGCACTGACCGACGCTTCACCAAACTCGGTATCCAATCGATGTTGAGTTGACTTACAGTGAATCAATGTGGAAAAAGCCGTATCTGACATATTGTACATACGGCTACACATCAAGCTGTACATTTCCAGTATAAGCAGACCTCGCATTGTGTAGGCTTTCCGCACAATGTGAGATCAGCTTATACTGGAAATGTACAGCTTGATGTGTAGCCGTGCGTACAATCACAAACTGTAGGCATCTTACGTATGCATAGAATTTAATATGTTAATGTGTGCAGAATACCAGCGTCAGGTTTAATAATCTGGCTATATACTCACTTGACACCAATTTGGCACAATTGTGAGATACACACGACGCATGACTGTCAATGACTGCTGTACACTACCATAAAACGGGGTGAATAGGAATGCAGGGGTGAAATGAGACAAATGTGGGCAAATTTTAATATTGTAATAAGATATTTTGTTGCCCACAAATACTTCAAAAATATTCTGCTATAATTTGATAAACATTTTAAAGTTTTTGTTGACAAGAAACTATCTTCACCATCATCATTTCAGCCGAAAGACGTCCACTGCTGGACATAGGCCTCCCCCAAGCATCGCCACAACGACCGGTCCTGTGCCTTCCGCATCCAGCGGATTCCCGTGACCTTCACCAGGTCTTCGGTCCACCTTGTGGGGGGCCTACCCACGCTGCGCCTTCCAGTACGCGGTCGCCACTCCAGAACTTTACTGCCCCATCGGCCATCCATTCTGCGAGCAATGTGCCCCGCCCACTGCCACTTAAGTTTGGCAATTCTTCGGGCTATGTCGGTTACTTTCTTTCTCCTGTGAATCTCCTCATTTCTGATTCGATCACGCAGGGACACTCCGAGCATAGCCCTCTCCATTGCCCTTAGAGTGACTTTGAGCCTTCTTATCAGGCCCATTGTGAACGACCACGTTTCAGTACCGTAAATAATTACTGGCAACACACACTGGTCAAAGACTTTCGTCTTGAGACACTGCGGTATTTTGGACGAGAAGATATTGCGTAGCTCCCCGAACGCTGCCCAACCGAGTTGGATTCGACGATTGACCTCTTTTTCGAAGTTGGGCTTATCTAGCTGGACAGTTTGTCCTAGGTATACATAAACGTCAACAACTTCGAGTGTAGATTCTCCGATGTTTACGGGAATGGCTATATGGGAATTCGACATAACCTTTGTCTTGTCCATATTCATTTTAAGACCCACTCTATCAGAAGCTCTACTGAGGTCATCGAGGGGTCCTACAGGGGGTCAGGTACATTCACAACACTCCGAGATAATAAATCTTTCATCGCGTATACTCAAAGTGACCAATAAATGTAGGTATTTTAACAGCACCACACTTCAAAAAACTCAGTTATTTTGAGCTCGTCAGAGAGAGAGTTAAAATAATCAGTGAAACATGTGGATTTCACAGTTTTAGATAATATATGCTTCGTCCGTCTCTTTATGAAGTACAGACGAGTTTTATGACTGATAATAATGTTTACCCTCATTACCGTCGGTTTAGTTGAAATCTCCTCGTTAAAATTCCTTAATTTCTGCATTTTCGTCTTTGGGTATTTTTGCGTGAGTTAGGTATTTCAAGTTTCATTGTTGGTTGACTAGTTAAATCATATTTAAATTGTCCTTCTGACGCTTCACTGATGCTTACTTAATAAATCAATACCAATTATATTGAATTTGTGTCTTCAGAACTTCGATCAATTGATCGAAGCTTCAAAAGTTAAATTTTATTGTATGACCATGCAGATGACCATACTCAAGTTTTCAACCCAATTACCACGAATTTATTTAGTCTTATTCTGTTAAAGAAGAGATGTACATGACCTGAAAAGGGAACAAGACACTTGCGCGAATGACGCTTGCGGGCAAGACAATCGCACGAAAAGCCTTCTGGGTTATTTTTGTATTCTGAGCATTCGCGCATGTATCTTTCTCGGAAATGGCCCTTTGTGCAAGTGTCTTTTCGCACAAGAGTCCTTTCGCGCAAGTGTCCCAGATCCATACGAATAATAACTCTGTTCTGGTTATTGAAGACGTTAATACTATGAGTCTAGTGGCGATGTCTTATTTAATGACAGTATAATGCCTTCGATAAGTAAATATCGCTAATGGCTGAGCCAGTTTATCGGCTCATGTGATTATTTTATAGTGTAAGTGTTTAGTTTATTCATAAAATCTCTTTTATGTGTAATGGTTTGACTTGCTAAGTGGAGTAACGATTAGACGCAAGACTTTCTATAAAAGCCTTTTTTTTCAAGAGGAAATATTAATTTACTAACGAAGTTTTCGAAACTGTACCTATCTATCCTCAGACCAAAAGAATAAGACTTATTCTTATTCTATTGTTCTGAACTACTATAAAAAAATTGTGTCCAACGTCAATCAGATTAAAAGTAAGTGATAAATAGTTTAAATTCTCAGTATTATTCATTATAAATGATGAGTTTTTAATACTTTATAATGATGGTGCAGTTTTAAACAACAATTGGCTCTTGTGATAATAATTTTTTTTTTTTTATTCTTCGATTGCGGTTTGACGGTTTGAAAAAGAAAATATGATTTTATTAAAATATGCATATTTAGCATAGACCAACTCTGAGATATTTACCTATAAACATTAATAATATCAAGGTAATGGTGCCAACTGTAGTTTTCAAGCTAGGTATGTGATAATTATATTTTCTAATCACTGTTTTTTATCAATTATGGTATATAGATACCTACCACTTATCCTTTACCCATTATTTAACCAACTTGGTGGTTACATACTCAAAATCTCACTTGCTGACATGATAGCAATTAAAATATTTGACAGATTAATAATTATATCTTAAACGAAATACCTTTGCGATTTCTATATCATGTCAAAAAATACTTAAGTTGATAAAATATTTGAATGAATAATAATGAAAAGTTTTAACGCGAAACGACCAGACAGGATCATTATATGTAAATAAGTATGAGAATACGTCTCAAACACGGCGACTTCCGTTGGCGTGTGCGCATCCTTTAGTGGTGTTTTGTATTTTAATGAGTTAACTACTGTACATTTTAACTATTATTATTTGTTTCTATATCTACTATTCAAAAAGCAGTTTTAAGTTTTATTTTTCTATAGAAGTAACAGGAAACGATATCTATGTTATATTTCGATGGTTACAGGTGTATGCTTTAGTCCTTAGAAAAGTTAAGGACAAATTGGCACGCCATTATGCATCTTTATCCTCTATTTTCCTTGAGATTTACCTGGCTTCGAAAGCTGGCTATAGAGTTGTGACATTACATCTGTATTCTGTGTGTCATAATAACTCATAATATTATTCTGTTATGATGCAATATTTATGTAAAAAGATATAATAATTTTGATGTTACTACGCTGTTAAAGTTAGAGCCTAATACGATAATTAATAGTTGTCCATCTTAGTAGGGAAAATCGTGGTTAGATTGGATATAAATTTTGGCCGAAAACCAGTGAACCTAGAGATCTAGAGATTTGAAATTTGGAGGAAACACTCCTAGAGTACCCTAGAGGTGCACTAAGGAGGGATTTTTTCATTAAAAAAATGTAAAATTTTTATTAAGAAGAAAACACGGAAGCGAAGCCAGGCGAAGCAAGACGGGCGTCAGCTAGTCCACACTACACTAATATTATAAATGCGTAAGTAACTGTCTGTTTGTTTGTTACCTGTTTACGACGAAACCTCTGAACCGATCGTAATGTAATTTAGCAAAAAGATAGCCTGGGACCTACCTACCTTTAAACGGTTTTTAAACTATTTTTGTGTTACTTGGGAAGCTATTAGAGTAAAAATCTTTTAATATTTTGTTCAACTTGCACCTTTGATTTCTTTAACCAGGTACAGTGGCACAAGCCTGAGAAAGATCCCAATCTTAACAGACTTACAACATCACTTCACAAAGCTATACCAATGCATTTCACACAGTAGAACTACCTAGTTATAGTTAGTATTCTTTGGTAGAACTGTTATAACAGGTATAAGAGCAACTCAGCAAGTGGGTCACTGGATATGCAACAAAAGGAAGCCCACAAGCCGGGCTTGCATACCTATGACACGGAACCGCGTCCGGTCCATTGTAATATGATGGGACTGCGGCAGCAGGATATTCATGGACTGTGACGTCATAGCTCTGTCATTCAAAGGTCAAGTGTAATTGTCACTATTTGTGTTTTGTGTTTGGTTTTATTGTTTAACTTGTGTTTTAGAACTTTTAGAGGTTGTTTTAGAATGGTGGTAATTATTGTTGCTTCGTACCAGGGCCCCTTGCGTTGTAGAGATAAGTGTCTGATTAGAGATAACCACTTATTTTAAATATCTAAGAAAAATTATACTCATATTTATATTCATACTCTTTGTATGTCGAGCGTCTGGGCGTAGACACATTACGAGAATACGAAAATTCGTTTTCAATCGACGTTCGCTATTTTGTTTTGGTACGGTAGCCGTAAGGCACTTCCACCTTGTTTTCTTTATTCCGTGGCATAAACCCATAACCTACCATGAAAATTGATCTCAGAAACCCACCCTTGCAACTGTCAGATCGATGAATCATTTGAAATAATCAATTTAAATTAGGGTTATTAGGAAGTAACCTAATCACACATACACTTGGCCGTTACCAGCACCAGAAAGGTACCATAATTGCGTTCAATTTGACTCGTTCACGCTATAATTTGGACCGTGAAAATTACTTTTGTCTTACGATTAATCGGTTTTATCGACATTGCTGATTGATGAAGACAATAGGGTCATTCGGTACTCGTCGTAAGTGGTGGTTGAATCACTAAGTCATCAAGAAAGTCTATGTTTCTAAGGACAAGGTACTGTTACTATACAGTTCCCAATGACATCCGCAAAGTATTAATTCTGTTCTATACATTTTCTCAACACTTAAAGTTGTAGGTACCTATATCTATAGGTACAACTTAAATACTTTGCGAATGCCATTAAACATCTTTTGTAAGACTTGGAGATGTATATTGGCTTCTACTTTTACCTTTAAACGGTTTTGTGGTATTTGGGTGTCGTAGCTAAGGGCATGAGCATCCAGGGCAAGATTTGATTTTGTGCCCCCAAGACTTATTTATTTTGTAGGAAGAGAAATCGTGTTTTAATTTTGGGTAAGTTCTTGATGTGCCCGTGCTCCAGCCACTCAGTGGCTCCAGCCACTCAGTGGCTCCAGCGGCCTTCAGGCTGCAGCTCTGCAAGTGTACCCCCATGAGGTTTGCACCCCTGGCAGCTGCCCCCGCGGCCAGCCCCTAGCTACGACGCTGACTGTCTACAACGTGTTAATGAAATAACTGAAAACCTCATAAGGGCTCATTGTACTCATCATTACGAACGACTTTTACTATGGGAAAATTCTGAAATCGTGAAAAAAATAAGCTGTTCCCTACATTTGTGTTCACATAAATCGACAAAATGTAGGGAACAGCTGTTTTTTTCGCGATTTAGGTTTAAAGTATTTAAATAATTTCAATTCTCATAAGAACTTACAAAACAGTTCGCTTATAATAAGATACAAAAGTACTTACAACTAAATTGTATAATTTTAGCCTCTAGAGCGTTGGAAATGTTACAGTGTATTTCATTGTTGGTCCCATAGTAAAAGTTGTTCACACTGATGAGTAAAATGACCCCTAAAGAGGTATATGTCTAAACATGCAGTCAGTGTATTTGGTTAATTAATGGATTGATACCCATGATACACACTTGAAAGAGCCTTTTTCCAGCAGAGGACCGAAATAGGCCGAGTTGATTGATAATGATTTTATTTAAAACCGCAGACATTGCGCAGTTGATGAGTTTTCAATATAGGATAATTTGATCTTGAATAATTATTATTACCTCAACATCAGATGTATACGTCAAATACTATAAAAAAGTCTCCTCAAAATAAACTTGACCGGGCAGTTTTGTGTACCTATAACCTTTGTTTTTTTTTTGTTTGAACTGGACGGTGACAACGGCGTAGAACGCCCAAGGTCATAAAGATGTAGATGTATAGATTTCTACGGTTTACTGGTATAAACATCGTAGATTATCCGATTCCTATATCTTACTGATTATTGTTGGTTACAAGCAAATAAATTCAAACATTAAATCCAAAAGGCTCTTTGTTGGTTTCAAGCAAAAGGCTCTTTGTTGGTTTCAAGCAAAAGGCTCTTTGTTGGTTTCAAGCAAAAGGCTCTTTCATGAAACAGTAGCAACCGCTGCGCGCTGGTAAAGAATACTCACCTATTTTTAACCGACTTCAAAAAAGTAGTAGGTTCTCAATTCGATTGTATTTTTTTGAATGTTTGTTACGCGATGACTCCGTCAAATGTTTGTTTGAATGGGTATGCTCTCGAGGTGGTCCCATTTAAATTTGGTCAAGATCTGATGATGATCTTCGAAAATAACGAAGGGAACTCTTCAATGGATAACAGCAAATCACCCGCGATCGCAGAAATCGCTTGGCTATGTTCATGTCACTCAATAGAAAAGGGAAGAGCAAAAAAGAGTGCATTAAAAAAGCCTCCACGAGTAATATTGATATTGATATTTAATTGATCGTCCGGCGCACCCTGGGCAGTCAGCCCCGCTACCAACCTGCTGTCTGGCTAATCTTTTCCCCACAACATGATCTATTATCATGTATGTAGCTCATATCGACACTATATAAGAAGATGTCACGCAAAATATAAAAATAAAATTAACTTTAAAAAATGTAAAATCGACTTCAAAAATAATAAAATAGGTATTTTTTTATTTTTTTTTTATGTTCTGCTCTTGACCACAATCTAGACAGCTTTGTCAGGATGTGGTTGACGATGGAGCGAGCAAACCTATTAGGTGCCGATTCACTCCAGCTTTAAAGGCGTTAGGGTTATAAGTGCCCGGAAATACAGATGCCGGCAGTGAATTCCACAACTTGGCTGTGCGCATTATGAAAGAGTTCTCAAAGCGCTTGGTCCTGATAGTAGGGATTTCCACCAAATGTGGATGATATCCTGCAGTGCGGCGTGTAGTCCGATGAAAGAAAGGAGATGGCGGAATAAGCTCATGGAGCTCTTGCGCACACTCTCCAAAGTACAGCCTGTAGAACACCGACAAACAAGCAACTGTGCGTCTATGGGCTAAGGTTTGTAGCTTAGATTTTGCTAACAGTTCATCACCAATTAGCCTCTCAGCTCTGCGTTGAATCGAGTCAAGAGCCGCATGCTGGTATTTGGCGGAGCCATCCCACAAGTGACTGCAATACTCCATAAACGATCGGACTTGAGCTTTATATAAAGTGAAAAGCTGTCCAGGAGTGAAGTATCGCTTCACCTTGTTAAGAATGCCCAACTTTTTGGCCGCAGTTTGAGCCTTTGCCTCGATTGTGGTGCCGAAGTTGAGGTTAGTTGTCAACTCCATGCCAAGAAGGTCTAGGTGGTCGGCGATGCTAATAGGTGTACTTTGGAAAGTAGGAGCCAGGTGGAATGGACTCCGTTTTGCGGTGAAAAGACACGCCTGAGTTTTAGAGGCGTTAAAATTGACCAGATTGTCATCTCCCCAATGAAACGAGATTTAAGGTCGAATTATTCCGCTCTATCATGGCCTCTCGTAGAGAACAGAATTAGTTTGAAACAGTTTAGGAATTTGCAAATTTTTCTTAAATCAAACCAAATCAAAGGCAGCTACTTCCTAAAGTGTTTCACACAAATTATTTTATTGTTTTTGAAGTCTGTTTTTACTTTTTTAAAGTTTATTTTACTATGTAAACAGTTATACTATCAGTGAAAAACTATCTGTTTTCAATATAGGAACTAAACATTAGTAACAAGACAGTCTCTTATGTTCAAAATAGAAATGATGACAACGTGTAAATATGTACACAATGCTACCGGCTCTATTTTCAACTGAGTTGAGTGTTCTGCTAGCATCCGGGAATACCTACATACACCTTTGTGTTGTTACGTGCATAAATCTTAGGCATTTGTGATTCTCTCACGATCTCGACGACTTGTACTTCAAATAGATTTGATGCAAAAAGAATATCTACTACTAGTACCTACATATAGTTATATCGATGCCTACTACAGAATTTGTCCTTTGGTGGAAATGATCGAAGTTTGGAAATAACTTTACATTACATAGTAACAGATTGACGGTAAAATGAAAGTCTATTCGATTGTTTACGTACAGTCGACTGCATGACAGTGGTAACACTTCAATTCAAAAACCGCCCTTACTGCTCACGAAATAAAGATGCTACTAATGTCAAAGTGTTACCACCGAAGTGCGGTCGACCGCACGATTTTTTTACTCATTTCTGAGGGCCTAGTATGAGTTTGACAATTACGAACACGTTAATAGTTTTCGAAAACTTTCATTCATAAATCAGTAGCGCCCCTGATGGAAACGAGGAGGAACTACTGATCTATGAATGAAAGTCGAAAACGAAAACTATGGAAGTATTCTTAAGTGTCAAACTCGTACTAGGCCCCCTGATGGACTTGCGTTTGACCGCCACCTCGGTCGACGATGGTAAACGCTTGCCCAGCAAAAACCTATTCACTCGAGCAACGAAGAAAAAAAAAATCGAATTATGAAATGAAAATGAAATGAAAATGAATGAAAATGAAAATGAAAATCCTTTTATTTGCATGAAATGTGGTACAAGGAAAAGGTGTTATAATAAAATTTCAGTTCTACACATTTCACCATTTTCGGTGTACAAATATTAAACAATGTTAACATGCTGAACCGACTAAATAATATTCGTCAGGACCCTTAAAAAAATTAGTTACACTATCTAGACTTTAGACTAGACTATAAATCGATTGACAAAAAAAAACTGATTAATTTAAACTTCTACACAAAATACTACCAGTGAATTGATTTATAAAAAATAACTTTTATTTTATTAGTATAACGTCGTTACCCGCCACTGGTCTCAAACGTCTAAATTCAGATTCGGTATAGCTGCCCTCAAAAATCGGTAGAATATTTAATCAGTTTAAAACTTCGTTATCCTTGTAAATAATTAGAACCTACAGAATCCACATGGAGATTAAGGAAAAAACACTAGTGTTGACATAAGCTCCATATATTTTATGTCAATTTTCTGTCTCTATTAGGGAAAATCGTGGATCGTTTACGATTTTCCATAATTTTGTCCATAGACTGGTAACACTGTGTACCTAGTACACACGGCTACACATCAAGCTGTACATTTCCAGTATAAGATGACCTCACATTGTATAGGCTTTCTGTACAATGCGAGATCATATTATACTGGAAATATACAGCTTGATGTGTAGCCGTGCGTACAGTCAACCGCAAATCCATATCCACAAAACCATTTTAAGTGGGACCGACTTACGGCCAAAATTAATATTCTATCTATCCACGATTTGCCCTACTTGAGATTGAAATTAGACCTAAGCTCCATACATTTTATATCAAATTTCTATCTCTAGTATGGCGAATCGTGTATAAATAGGATATTAATTACATGCAAGACAGCTCTGCAAAGTTTGAAGACAAAGGTCTTCAACCAGTGCTAGTACTCACCCCGAGTACGGTAAGCCGAGCGGCTTTTTTCCCGAACATTCATCTACATTATGTATATTCAATTTTGCCGCCCGGCTGTGCTGATTAATGCCAGCCCGAATGTGTGTAGCACCCTATACCAAAAAGCCTATACCGCAAAGTTTGAAGACAAAGGTCTTCAACCAGTGCGTCCTGCCAGTCATGACTTACGGTGCCGTGGCGTGGACACCAACAGTTGGGCTAGTCCATAAACTCAAAGTCGCTCAGCGAGCTATGCTTGGAGTTTATTTGAAGAATAAAATCCGTAACGAGATTATTCGGAGAAGAACCAGAGTGACTGACATAGCTTGTAGGATCAGTAAGCTAAAGTGGCAGTGGGCTGGCCATAGCTGGCCGCTGGAGCAGACGGGTCCTTGAGTGGAGACCGCGAATAAGCAAACGCAGCATAAGGCGCCCCCCCCGCCAAGTGGACCGACGACCTGAAGAACGCTGCTGGGGGGACTGTATGCGGAAGGCAGAGGACCGGAGTGTGGTGGCGCAACTTGGGAGAGGCCTATGTCCAGCAGTGGACTGCGATAGGCTGAGTTGATGATACAAGACAGGCTCAACTTATTCTGGTTTTCTTCCATCGATGTGAGCTTGACTGTACAAGACTCAAAACATAATTACTTCATAATAAAGCAATAAAGTAAATAATAATAGCGTGTTAGCAGTTTACACAGTAATTCGTTAACAACGAGCAGTTAAACTGATGGTTATCAGCCACGGCTTTCGTTTTTACGCAGCCGAGAATAATGTAAAATCTAGTTTATTTGACCACTTAACATAAGAGTGTCAGTCCCGTTTTTATCCTACTTACTTACTTGAAAGGAGGGTAATGCGTTTTTTATGTTTCTATAGCTGAGGTTCCGATCTGTAATGTCATTAGCCATTATATGTGTCTTTGTTGATCATTTTACTGAGTATTAAGGCTGTTATGATTTTGAAACGAAGCTTCTAAAACGTTGCGCGCTTGGTCGTCAGGGAGTAACCGAGAAAAAACGTCACCGTTAACACACGCGGGCGTTCTGTCCGCCCTTGCAAAGTCGTAAAGGGTTCGCTTATGTCAACCCCCGACGCCATCCCTTTTTTAGGGTTCCGTACCCAAAGGGTGCCAAACGGGACCCTATTACTCTCGCTACGCTGTCTGTCCGTCCGTCCGTCTGTCTGTCACAGGGCTGTATCTTTTGAACGGTAATAGGTAACCGGTTGAAATTTTCTCAGAATATGTGTTGCTATAAGGGGTATCACGACAAATACTAAAAACAAAAAAATGTCTTAAACAAAAGGGGGTCCCCATACAAGAAACCTCGAAAAACATGATTTTTTTCAGCGTTTTTGTTCCTGCTCTATCTTTGAAACGGTAATACATACCAGCGTCAAACTTGGTCTGAATATACGTAGTGCATACTATGTAGTTTAGCAATAAATACTGAAAATAGGGCAAACATAGATATATGTGGTGGTACACACGGCTACACATCAAGCTGTAAAAACCAGTATAGGCTGACCTTGCGTTGTAAGGAAAACCTATAAAATGCGAGGTCAGCTTATACTGGAAATGTACAGCTTGATGTGTAGCCGTGTGTACCTACGTAAGAGAGAGATGCAAAAATTCACATTTCGCGTATGATCGTTGATGTCTTTTGATAAACTCTTGTAAATTAAATCAGTTGCTATGGGGTATCAGGTCGATGGGTGGTACGGAACCCTTATTGGGTGAGTCCGACTCACACTTGGCCGGTTTTTTTGCTTAACGCTGACACAGAATAGAAAATGACGCGGACTATATTTGGTATTAAGTATTGAGTTCATAATATCTGGTTATGCATAAAATACCCGTAGAGAACAAAAACTATAAGAGTGCCTTTCCACCGGAGCAATGCTACGAAGCTGTGAGGTATGCAAGGAAAAATTCACCAAAAGAAGAACTACGCTGTGCAAGGCTAGTAAAACGAAGCAATCCCATTGGTGGATTTTTTCCTGGTTTCTTTGCATAGCTTTGGTGGAAAGCCACCATAAGGTAAGGTATGGATAGATAAAGTAACATGTATACTTATCTTTTTGCCTACCATACCTTAGTCGTATCTCTACTAAACTAATGATTTTTTTGGGAATTTTGGTTTAAAAAATCAGTAATTTAGTAGATTTTACTTGTAAAATAAAAAACGCAGCTTGTAATATTAATTAAATCGGACTGTTTTTGCTATAACTTTTACCGTCTATTTCCAATGTCTAAGACGAAAAATAATTTACTTATATTGCAAATGAAAAAATTGCTTGAACACTTATTATTTGTTCATTATAATGACTAATAAGTATAATTTAATGCCTACTTCCCACGGATATCATTTACAAGAATAATTAAACTGAAATTACTTTAGTGTATGCAATTATTTCATATAATAATAATAGGTAATTGGTATAAAGCCGTGTTGTATGACATAAATACGATAATCCGCGAGGGACCGCAAACGTATCTTCGCTTGTAACGTGAGATTCGAATCTCGTCTGCGGTGAGAAAATACGCGTCTGCTGAACTCATTGCTTCATTAAATTGACAGTTATTGGTCCAAGGAGAGAAGATTAAGGGTTTCATGAAGTAATACGATATCTAGGTTTAATGTACGTTTTCTTGCAATTTCAATTTATAGCATAGTTTGACAACAAAATAACAGTTTTTTTACCATAAGGTAGGTTACCTTTAAGATACTTTATTTTAATTACAATCTAGCCTTGAGGCTATTAAGTAATTTAATTTTAACCTAATTGCCATGTAAAAAGGTTCAAGATTGCGTCCAATAATTTTTCTTAGTTTCGATTATGGTGAAGACACTTTGTTCATGTGTTCATTATTAGCAGCACTTATCACTACATGTTGTTTGTCACTACACTATTCACTATACTGATTAAGTTATTAAAATGGCTTTGTCCGTGTGTCTTCGCACTTACATGGAAATAGTCCGACATTTATGGCGAAAACAACAGTTCAACTGACTGCGATTCGGTAATTTTAACAGCTGACTAGGCAATTCGGTAATTTAAACTTTTTAAAGAATGAAAAGAAAGAAAGAAAAATGGTTTATTGACTACAGTCAGAGGCACACAATAACATCATATACATATATGTGTACGCTTACACATGTTTTGCATGTGTATACAATTAAAAAGCATAAATGCATTTTAATAATACCAACGCTTATTTAATAGATGATAGCAACTGTTTGTTTTTATTATGTCGTACTTTCACTTACGCTCAGTTTAACGCACGCAGTTGGAAAAAGTGCTCTCATTTTTTACATAATTATTATAAAATGAAACTTTTTGTTGAAACGATTGTAATAGGTACGTGGTGTTCCAAATCCAATTAACATTCATTTTGTATCCGATTATTTAATTGAATTGAAAACGGAGACGATAAAGCTGTGTACTCCTCTAAGTGTTCTCTATTTTTCCTCTTGTTTTCATAACTCGGCTTAAAAGGAATATTGACATTACTAGAACGATTTGAGAATGACCAAGCTTTCACTGTAAGTAAGAAATCTACCATATTTTTTGAGAACTAATCCAATATTTATCTTGCCAAATACCTACCTACTTTTGTCAAAACGATCTATGAACAAACTATTCTACGCGGATATTGTGCGCAAAACAGGTGAATTGTATTTGTGAACAAATAAAGTATTTCTATGTTAATATAATAGGTAGTTCTTTAAAAGTATATTAGCGTGGACATGCTAATTGGAACTGCACGTTTTATTGACACCTTATATTATTATTTGTTCCATAAATTTGAGAATTTTTGAGGATGTACCGTGGATGCAACCAATTTTAGATAATAGCTGTATTAAACACCGTTATTTTGTCAATAAGGATTTTATTAACTTTGCTTTCGAATCAATTTTAATTCAAAGCTTTAGATTTTTATAGTCAGCTCGGCTTTATTTGGCTTTAATAGACTTTAGATATTTCCATAATTAATGAAGAAAAGACGCAAAATGAAAGAGAGCAGCTAAGTATAAAAAGTATTTTAAAGCAGAAATTGATTCAATTGGATTTTTAGCCAAATAATTATTCGTCCAAATTGGAGTTTAAAAAAATCGGGAAGGGAAGAGGAAGTTGTCTTCCATTAAATTTATTTGTAATTATTATGTTTAGTGGACTAAAGATTTTAATTAAAAAATAATAACCAAAATTACCAAATAACTAATTTAATTATCAAATATTAAGTTAATAGTAACGCTCTTTTCGACAGCAAAACTATCTTCTAGGCTTGTTATGTACACAATACTTGTAGGTACCTACGTACTCAATGTACATATTTATGTCTATGTACATACATTTTTATGGCTTGTACATCTTTATGCCTATACTCTGATGATGCAGTAAACACTTTGGCGCATTGCGGCGGGCCGGTCGCCAACTGCCAGAGCTCGATATTCTGACCCGAAGATGTAGAGATATTGCTTTCTAACCGCTCTCTTGTTTTATATTTAGCGCCCTTTTTATACTTGAAAGCCAGACTTACTTTATACATGAAATGTACCGATGAAAAATATTTGAGAAACGTAATCCTATCTTATGTTATGACCCTCTGATGTAATTTTATCATGTTTTTATTCATCCACTTTCTCGTCTGCAAAGTTTGAAGACGAAGTAGTTTGAGTACGAAGGTCTTCAACCAGTGCGTCCTGCCTGTCATGACCTACAGTGCCGGGACGTGGACACTGACAGTCGGGCTAATCCATAAATTCAAAGTCGCTCAGCGAGCTATGGAGCGAGCTATGCTTGGAGTTTCTTTGAAGGATAAAATCCATGACGAGATTATCCAGAGAAGAACTGGAGTGCACAACATAGCTTTTAGGATCAGTACAGTGGGCTGGCCATATTTGTCGAAGGATCGATGACCGCTGGAGCAGACGCGTCCTTGAGTGGAGACCGCGAATCGGCATATGCAGCGTAGGGCGCCCTCCCGACCTGAAGTACGTGGCGTCTGGGGGGGACTGGATGCGGAAGGCAGAGGACCGAGTGTTGTGGCAACTTGGGAGAGGCCTATGTCCAGCAGTGGACTGCGATAGGCGGAGTAGATGCAATTAATTTTAAACTAAACAAATTTTAAACTAATTACGATACTAGTACTACTACAATAATATGTATGGAGTGTAGGGAGTAGCTGTCGTCGCTGTCGTTGAGAAAATTCACAGAGCAGGAAAGTTCATAAATTATAATTTGCAGTCACTAGAAGAAATGCTGCGAACAATCATAGTGAAGTAAATAAAAAACCGTGGACTTTCCAGCAAGACTCTGCCCCTGGTCACAGGGCATGAATTACCCAAACCTGTCTCGAAACCAATGTTCTGGATTTTATAAGAGCTGAAGACTGGCCTTCTCTAGCCCAGATTTTAACCCCTTGGAATACAAATTATTGGCAGTCTTAGAGGACATGGCCTGCTTTAAACGACACTCTGACATTGAGTCTCTTAAGAAATCTTTAGAGCAAGCAGTGGCAAAATTTCTCATAAAAACAGTGCGTAAATCCTTAGATTCGTGGCCAGAGAAATTAAAGGCCTGTAGCAAAGTCAAAGGCGGCCACTTCGAATATAATTGCTTTTTATTTATAGCCGAGACTTCAATAAATATGTACAAATAAGTTTTATTAACATTACATTACTTAATTCAAAAACAAATGCGCTTTTATCTGTAACAGAACTTATGGCCAGACTAAGTAGAATCATAAGATCGTGTTGAAGAAAAAAAAATAACAGTTGACTATGAATGATTTGTACACTGGATACTGAAAGTAACCCACCATAAAAAACTAAAGGAAATCAATATTTAAAGAAACAATCACTTGATCCCAATAAGTAAGACAAATAATGGGGATCAAACCATTCGTTTCCGTACAGTTGCGTGACTGGTGATACTTTCTTCGAATTGAACGATTGAAGCTACTAATAGAGGTTTTTATTGTCAATTAAATTATGTTCAGACAAAAGGACTGTATAGACAATGGCATTTGTTGAAGCCAGTACGTCATCGTCAATATGAAAGCTTGGAAAAAGTACTGACATTTATGGTATTGTCAAAAGCCCTTTAAATGTCAACGTCCCAGCGTTGTTGGTATGAAGCTATGAAGTACCTACCTATACTATGTATAAGCGGAATAATTTTTCATCATAGACTTTAATATGAATACTTCTCAAACAGTAAAAGTAGGTACTAATTACTCTAATAAGTATACTTCGATACTCTTGATATGAAAATGTCATTGATTTGTATCCTCTGGGGACCGGATCACACTGCAACACAGCCACCTTTCCCTTTTAAGCTTGTTCCAAAGTGCAACGAAAAGGTAGTGAACGTGGGAAGTATCGGAACTGTTATAGTAGAACTGTTCTATTTGCAAGATAAATGTATTCCACGATGTCACGCAAGGCACGGGCGTCACGTCCCAGCGTTTAATTTGTATCTAATACGCTTACTGGCTGTTTGTAGGTTATGCTGATCTAGATTAGGTGCAGGAATTTGAAAGGGTATTGTTTCTTCATTGGTGTAGAATTTGTTTGTAGACGGATTTTGTCAGTATTTTTTTAAGTGAAAACTTCTTTAGCCGCGTTAAGCGATTTTTGATAAGGGTAACATTTATGAGTTCGCGTCACCCTACGTCACCAACATACGACATCACGACATGCTAATGTAACAGTTTTTTGAAGTGAAAACTTCTTTAGCCGCGTTAAGCGATTTTTGGTAGCACCAATAGATGTGACAACTAGACTAATAATAATTTCAATTTGCAAATTATGAAATTTTAATTATTCACACTATAATTAATTTAAGTATTTTTTTAAACAGTTATTCCCAAGTTTTATGCTTTCACTTCTGTCGGCAGTCCCCATGACTGCCTATTATTTATTATTTTTCCGATGGTTACATTCGTTAATAAAGATGCGTTGCGTGTTGTATTTTTTTGTTAGAAAAACGAATTGTCGTCTCCAGAGTGTAGCATAATAAATTTTACTAGCATTCGTTACAACGAGACTGAATACCAATGATATTTCATCATCATCATTTCAGCCAAAAGACGTCCACTGCTGGACATAAGACTCCTCCAATTAAGGAAGGATATGCCATAATCGCCACGCTTGGCAGGCGGGTTGGCGATCGCAGTTGGTTGGTTAAATACTCAGAGAACGCTGCTGCCCATCCTCTGGTGAATCCCTTAGTCGCCTTTTACGACACCCATGAGAAGAGATAAGGGTGGTGCAATTCTTTATGTCCGGCACTACACGGACAATGATATTTAAAAGAAAAGATATGCTATACCAAAAGGGCTATACCCAAAAAAAAAAAAAACGTTAAAAACGATCCGTACGCAGCGTACACATACACATAAACTACAAAGTATGTAAGTTAGTTTCATTTAAGTTACTTTCGCGTCATAATTGGTACGCTTTCTATAAACACACGACAATATATATATTTTTTGTCACCAGTCACGCTCGGCGTCTTGTTTGATGCGAATTAATATCAAAAGGTCCCAACTAGGACATTGTCGAGTCTACAGATTGCGCGCACTAGGAACAAATCTGTACTTATACGGCCAAAATTAATATCCAATCTATCCATGATTTGCCCTACTAGAGATAGGAATTTGACATAAGCTCCATACAAAATATGTCAAATTTCTATCTCTAGTAGGGTAAATCGTGGATAGATTGGATATTAATTTTGGCCGTTAAATATCGTAACACAGATAGTTTGGTAAATAATATGATTGGTAAGCCAAACGAATATAACATTAGAAAATGGGAATGTGCGACAAAAGTATTGCTGAAAGTTCTAGAGAAACATGTAGGTAAGTACGTACCTATTTAATTATGCTTTATTTGCACTTTAGATCCATAATTTGTAACCAGATACCTGAATAATTGTCACATAATCGTGGCCATAGATTAGCAGAGGCAAGCTTTATAGGTAATGCAAAACTTTGTGAATTTATCTCGAATGAATGCTCGAACTTACCTTGCAGCCGTCACGTTCACTCGCGTGTTTGGAATTTAAATGAAAACGTGTTATTGTTTCTTTATCATCCTAATGATTTATACTTTTAAAAGGAAATTTTTGTTTGTTTATGCAGAAGGAAAGAAATAATAACGAAAGGCAATTAAGTTGTCTATAACTATGTGTGGGATGGTTGATTTTATAAATTTCTGATTTCATTTGAAATCCCCCTTATTCATAACTGTTTTCATATCTGTTATAACTAGTGCTACTACTACTTAGTGTTATTGGAATATGATGCGTATTTTTTAACCGACTTCAAAAGAAGGAGGAGGTTATGTATTCGGCGGGTTTTTTTTTAGTATACGTAGACGTATTTTAAAATAAACTGGCTTATTACTGTTTAACCAGCTGCCGATAAAGATTGAAACACAGATAGGGTCATTCATGTAAATAAAAATTCTATTGGTAATCAGATAAACTAGGTATGTAGTCAAAATATAACGGTAAGTTACCTGAAGTTTAAAAATACATAACCATCCGTGTCTATGTAAATTAGGTAATTTTATTAGAAGTGTAAAGGATGCTTCGACGTTTTGTGCTTCCAGAGGATATTGTGATTAATTAATTAAATAAATAAATGATAAATATTTTGGGACATTTTACACAGCACCATCTAGCCCCAAACTAAGCAGAGCTTATCCATGGATGTAATACTTATAAATATAATGATTTTATTTCAGGCAAATTCACCCATAGTACTATAGTATTATATTATCTGTGCCCATAGTATACACACATGCTGCGCCGACCCCAAATAAATTGAGATAAGGGCAGTTATGAGTACCATTGAACCTTATGTACTTTTTTTTGTAAATACATACTAGTAACACATAGGAAACATTCATTTCCTCTATGAAACACCCAGACCAACACAAATACTTTTTATGTACATCACATAAATATTTGTGTCCTTTGGGAATGGAACCCACGACCTCGTTTTCAACAGTCCGATACTCGAACCACTCGACCACAGACGATGTAAGTACAACTTAGGTTAACGCTTAAATTACGGAAACCGCCCTTACTGCGACGCTGTCAAGTTCAAACTGTTACCATTGACGTGCGGTCGTCTGTACGACCTCTGTGGTCTAGTGGTTCGAGTGTCGGATTGCTGATCACGAGGTTGTCGGTTCGATTCCCACAGGACACAAATATTTGTGTGATGAACATGAGGGGGTGTGTTGGTCTGGGTGTTTCTTATGTATTATAATTAGATAGATAGATAGAGTATACTTTATTGTCTGCACACCATAAAAATAAAAATGAAGTTGTAACAAACATGAGCACAGTACCAACAATTGGCGGTCTTATCGCTGAAAGCAATTTCTTACAGACAACCATTGGATGGACTTGAAATGTATAAGTATGTATTTACAACAAAAAAACTATCTAAGTATTATATCCATTGTCTAGTACCCATAGTACAAGCTCTGCTTAGTTTGGGGCCGGATGGTGATGCGCAAAATGTCCCAAAAATATTCATATTTAATTTTAATTATTTTTAGCAAGAGTTTGTCATATTATTTATCTAGTCTAGTCTAGTATGTATTACAAAATAAAATGGAGTGACTTCAATAAAGTAGACACGTGAAACAACAGTCTGTAAGTGCGTGACTAGAATACCTATAATTCACATTGGAAATACCGTGTTTTTACTAAAACTACAACAACATAGCACACAAAATAAAGTAATCTAACCTGTCTATGCTAAAACAATTTCACAGTCTCTATTCACAAAAAAAAGTTGATGAATATTTTTTTGATATTCGAAACATGAAAAAACCTCAGGAGATGGCATATAATACCTATAATATTATATTAATCTCAGATTAAAAAAAAAACCACTTTGCAATCGATTGATGTTTTTTTTTTCAAATACAGTTCCATAGAGTTTTTATTTAAACAGAAATAAAAATAATTTTGAATTTGAACAATCATCAACTTTTGATGCTGACTGTTTTGCAAGAAAAGAAAGTGAACACGGGGATTAGGGCTGATAGAGATGTATGGAAGAAAAATACATCATGCGCAGACTACAAATAAATTGAGATAAGGTCAAGAGGATGATGATATTTGCAAAAAAAAAAAACTTTAAAAAAGGTAAAAACCGACATCAAAAAGAATAAAATAATTTGTGTTAAACAGTTTAGGAAGTAGGTGCCTTTTATTCGGTTTGGTTTAAGAAAAAATTGGTACCGACTTCCTAAAGTTTTGACATAAATTGTTTTATTCTTAGTGAAGTCGGTTTTTACTTTTTTTTTATTAAATTATTTTTCTATTTTTCGTGGCATATTACCAATAGAAAGACAAGCGATTGTTGCAGTCCCGGATTATTTGCTGTCATCCATTGAAGAGTTCCCTTATTTATCTACGAAGATCTTCATCAGATTTTCACCAAATGATACTTTCTGAATGCAAATGCTTGATTTGTTGATGAAAATATCAAAATCGCTATTATGTATGCCTATAATATTTGAGGAATTCCCTCAATTCCACATGGATCCCACTATCAGAACCGGATTTAGATAAAAATGGGACCAATCTGGAAGTATGTCATTTCAAATAAAAATAGTAGATTGTTATACAAGGGTCGAAAGGAATCAAATCCCATACGAGGTATTTAGACGCCCGAGCGCAGCGAAGGCGGCTATAGTCCGAGTAGGAATTGATGATTTTTCCCCGAGTTAAACACTCTACTTTTCATTTAGAATATAAGTTAAAAATAATTTTCTAAATCGGTTTATAAATGACGGAGTTCTGAGGTAACAAACATGAAAAAAAAAAAAACCGCCCAAGTGCGAGTCGGACTCGCGCAGTAAGGGTTCCGTACCTCTCAACGACCTGATACCCAATAAAAACGATTTCATTTACGAGAGTTTACAAAAAGACATTAACGCCAGTGCGTGAAATATGCATTTTTGCATGTCTTTCTTACGCAGGTTATTTTTAGTATTTGTTGCTAAACTACATAATATGTACTATAATCTGACCAAGTTTGACGCTGGTATATATTACCGTTTTGAAGATATAGCAGGAACAAAAATGTTGAAAAAAATGTATGTTTCTTGAGGTTTCTTGTATGGGTTAGTATGCTAAACCAAAGGGGGTCCCCCCTTTGGTTTAAGACTTTTTTTTTTTTAGTATTTGTCGTGATACACCTCATAGCAACACATATTCTGAGAAAATTTCAACCGGTTACCTATTACCGTTCAAAAGATACAGCCCTGTGACAGACAGACGTACGGACGGACGGACGGATGGACAGCGTAGCGAGAGTAATAGGGTCCCGTTTGGCACCCTTCGGGTACGGAACTCTAACAATCGAATTGAGAACCTCCTCCTTTAAGTTGGTTAAAAAGTAGATATGATTTTACATAGAGATCATAACAACAATGTTTCTGCCAATATTTTTTGCACTTACATGCCAATTGGTAAAGTAGGGCACCGACCCAGAAGGCTTGCTTTTATAGTTCACTTACACGAATATTCGCGATGCTAAAAGCTTCGGAAAATTTTATCGTCCAATGCCACGCTATATATTAGATAGGTCATTCATAGTTCCGGTGTGAAGACGCGAACATATACAGCTAAGTACCTAATATTGATGCCAATCTATACTAATAATAATATTACAAAGAGGAAAGATTTATTTGTTTGTTTGTTATCGACAAACTCTGAAACTACTGAACCGATTTTAATAATTATTTCACCATTAAAAAGATCCCATGGTAAGTTCATAATGATGAGCACAATGACGGTTTTTTGGTTTAGTGTTAACAACAGATTTGACATTTACCGCCGGTGGTTAATGTCAAATCTGTGGTGTTAACAAAAACTAATGTTGTCTATTATTGTTTCTTTCTTACAAACGTCATTGAAAAAGGACAGAAAATATTTATAACTTTTAGAAATAGTAAAGCGAAAGCACAGACATATGCTAAAACGACTATATTCCATTGATTAGGGAATCTGAATTCACGTAGACTAATTTGACAGGACTTAAATCTTCATTTTCTTTTTAATTCAATTATATTTATTCGAAAGTGATTTATAGCGATAAGAATTCTCGTGAGACAATCCTGTTGCCTTACCTAATCTTGATTTAAAAAAATATGAGAACACATTTTGAAATACATTTAAAAAAAACTAAATTATAGTACCTGAAGTACCTAATAAAATAAATCAAAACCTCATCTTATTCTTGTCTAAATCTTTCCTTGAAACATTTGTAGGATAGTTGTGAAAGCTTGAAATAATCCATAAATAAATGGTAAGTTTTCATAGCATAAGTTCCTTAGCTATGGTGACTACAAAAATTATTTATTTAGAGCAACAGTCCATGCGCAGTGCTGAGACCTGCTGTCATAATGCCACGAAGTAGGTAACTATGTAGATACTTAGCACTTAATTCCAATAAATAAATGATATAACATCGAAGTACGCCCCGGTAGTCAATAAGTCGTACGTGATAAGGTGACATTGCAGATAACTTGCACGAACGACATTTGAGATAGTTTTGCCATGTTGCACGTAGAGCGAGGAGTTTTTTTTTTAATCATTTTATTTGGTTTTCAATATCTGTCATCGTGATTTTGTACAAAAATAAAAGGGGTACTGCTATTTGATACGGTGCCCCTGATGTGTTGCTCTTCGGTCTACTGGTGGTGATGTTCTGTTGTGTCATGGAATTTACTCTCGGGCATTTGTCGGATGTGGCTTAGTGTTTGGTGTCGTATTCGCTCTTGAATTTTTTGTTATGATCCGCGCAATTGACACACTTGGGCTCGCCGTTTTTTGCTTTGATCGGGTAACTGTCCTGCTTGTGACCTTCCGCCGCACAGTGAACACAGGGATGTTCTTTGGTCTGGTACTACGTATGAATAAATAAATAAATAAATATTTCTAGACGTGTTTACATAGCACCATCTAAAACCTAAGCATAGCTCAGTCGACTGCATGACAGTGTTAACACTTCACTTCGAAAACCGCCCTTAATGCTTATGAAATAAAGATGCTGCTAATGTGAAAGTGTTACCACCGATGTGCAGTCAACCGTACTATGGGTACTAGACAATGGATATAATACTTACATACTTTTTTTTTCTAAATACATACTTATAATACATAAGAAACACCCAGACCAACAGTAAACACTTACGTTCATCACATAAATATTTGTGTACTGTGGGAATCGAACCCACAACCTCGTGATCAGCAGTCCGACACTTGGACCACTAGACCACAGACGTCGTCAGTGTGAACGTGTGTCGATTATACCCCAACCCCAGAAGATTGTAGAAGTAAAGAATACTAACTATTGCCACAGAGAACTGAGGGGCTTAAGAGATGAAAAAGGTTAATGTGGAAATTGAAGACTTAAAAGAGAAATAACTCAATGCTAAAATTATTGGTCCCTTTTCTGTACGTTTATAATGGAATGGGATGTAATAAAACTTTTTAACAAAAAATTGAACCGACGAAAACAGAAACAGAAAAGCGAAAAATAACTAATTTGAGTCGGCGCCAAACGAACTTTTAACAACCAAAGTGCGTGTAAGTTGCAAGTGGCCGAGCGCATTTTTGGAAAGTTATTGTTTATCATTGAAAATTTCACGTTGTGTTTGATGTGACGTTGTTTTTATTATTTATTTAAATTAATTTAATGATCTTCGTTGATTGGTTGTTTCGCGCCGACTCATAATTAGTTATTTTTCGCTTTTCAGTTTCTGTTTTCGTCGGTTCAATTTTTTGTTAAAATGTTTTATTTTTCATTTTTTTGTGGTTAAAATCTAACTCCAGGTCTCCATTATGTCGTAGTGCCTAGAACTTGCCTAGAACTATATTTATGTGTGTCAAGTTTCAACAGAATCGGTTAACAGGTAAGAATTCAGTGGGTGAACAAACACTCATCCCCTGTTTTACTACCCTTAGGGGTAGATTTTGATTTTGAAATTTAAATAAGACCAACTTCGAGGTATACCCTATCCATTAAGAACAGAAATGCGTGGTCATACATAAAAATAATAATAATAATAATATATATATATATTTATACGCGTCGAATTGAGAACCTCCTCCTTTTTTTCGTCGGTTAAAAAGGAGATTCTAGAGACAAAGTATACTAACTATTACTACACAGAACTGAGGAGTTTAAGAGATGAAAAAGTCAATGTGGAAATTGAAAACATAATATAGAAATGACTCAATGATACAATTTTATTATTGGATCGTTTTCTGTACGTAATGGAATGGAATTTCGTAAATAATTTAATGTCTTTGGGAATTTCAGAAATTCTGCAACGTTAAACCAAAATGTTGTCTAACGACAAACAGTACCTACTTAGGTAAGTAAACCTATGAACTTTTGAGCAGACAATATGCTCAAATTACTGTACAACAAAAAAGATCGTGTTCTTTTTTAAGACATCGAGTTCAAAAGATTGACGGGTCAGGCAGGGTGAATCACGTTTTTTCTTGGAAAATAAAAAGTGCAAACCGCAAGCCTTGCTATAAACACCGTCAAAGTAAACTCACGTTTTTAAATCGTGAGTTTAAATGTAACTGCTTATTAACTGCATCAGAATAATGGCATCAGCAGACATTGCCAAGGGCGATGGAAAAAGGCGGAGTTTCTTTCGTCAAAAATGTTGTAAAGTATATAAAATTTCTTCCTTTTTCTTGGACATTGAAGAGGGCTAGAAATATTGCGTCGGCCATCTTGTGCATCCCTCGACTACGGATGTTTCCCGATTCTTTGAATATCTCATCAACCAATGCTCGACTCTGTGAAACAAACGTCACAACATGCTCATCGCATGCGATATTGAAACGATAGTGCTTGGTTGATTTGAGTATAGAAAAGTTCGCGATAAATGTGACGATTATTCGGATATCGTCAAACGCTAGTAACCCCCTAACATCGCACATGATATTTCATTATGAGATATACAATTTCCATAATATATGTTTATATACTCTGCGTTGTACACAGGGTAATTGAAAAAATACCCTCCAAGTACTAACTTCGTACCACGATCCTGAATAAGGTTTGTTCTAGGACTTTGGCCAAAACTAAACAGGATAGGCAAAAAGAACTTCTTTTTTGGTTATTTGAAGTGCGTAAAATTTTGGGATGCTATAGCATCCCTTCCTTTTGGGGGAGGCCTTTATCTAGCAGTAGACGTCTTCAGGCTGAAATGAATGATGATAGCATATTAGCCGCAAGCCTAAATGCGTTGGTACTAGAGCCGCGCAGCCCCGCCGAAGCGACCCCCAACCCCCCCC
Source organism: Asteroscopus sphinx (assembly GCA_949699075.1). Lineage (NCBI taxonomy): Eukaryota > Metazoa > Arthropoda > Insecta > Lepidoptera > Noctuidae > Asteroscopus > Asteroscopus sphinx. The sequence continues at coordinate 15,015,259 of OX453017.1, forward strand.
GGCCGACCTCTCGTTGGCCGTCTAGAATATGCAAATTATAGAGTATTTTCATAGTTTAGAATAAAAAAAAAAGTTTCGAATTATGAAAAATCTTAGAACAAACGTTGTTTAGGGTACAAAGTTAGTGCTATGAGGTTTCGGGTATTTTTTAGGGTTCCGTACCCGAAGGGTTCCAAACGGGACCCTATTACTCTCGCTACGCTGTCCGTCCGTCCGTCCGTCCGTCCGTCCGTTCGTCCGTCTGTCTGTCACAGGGCTGTATCTTTGTAACGGTAATAGATAACCAGTTGAAATTTTCACAGAATATGTGTTGCTATGAGGTGTATCATGACAAATAATAAAAACAAAAAAAAGTTTAAAACCAAAGGGGGTCCCCATACAAGAAACCTCGAAAAATATGCATTTTTTTCAACGTTTTTGTTCCTGTTCTATCTTCAAAACGGTAATACATACTAGCGTCAAACTTGTTCTGATTATAGTGCATACTATGTATTTTTGCAACAAATACTAAAAACAGGACAAACATAGACATATATGGCAGTACCTGCGGAAGAAAGAGATGCAAAAATTCACATTTCGCGTATGATTGTTGATGTCTTTTGATAAACTATCGTAAATTAAATCAGTTTCTATGGGGTATTAGGTCGATGGGTTGTACGAAACCCTTACTGCGTGAGTCTGACTCACACTTGGCCAGTTTTTTAATAGTCTGTGTAGCTAATTCTTAATACCATTATTTAGTAAGTATTTCATGGTCATAAAGATCGAGACAGATTTTTAATGCTTTATGTAGGTATCTAATTATGCAAATAGAATACGCTAGGAAAATATCAAATGTTAAAACAGTGCTTTTCAAAGATTCTTCTCTCTTGCAAAGTGCAATAGTCAAGTAAGAGGGAAACTGCATACTGAGAAACTAAGGCGATGAACTGTGTTGTGTACCTATCAATTAAACGAAAAATGTATTGCCAAAATAATAGTTTTTTTCATTTTGGTCTATTTATACGAGAGGTTGGTCCTACAATAATAAACTGAAAAAATATTCCCGTACTCTTCAAGTTCCGGGTCTGACCCTAACTTTCCTGGGCTAGCACTTTAGCTCTAGTGTGAAGTGGCACGGTTGCAAACACTCAAGTAGTGACACTACGTAAATGTTTACACATCTGTTGACCCCTTCACACAATGGTCCATGTGTTTAGTTACCTAATTGTTTTGAGCCATCATTCACTTCGAAGGACAATTCTCGTAATTAAAAACGTTCAAAATATAGTTCCAAACTAATCTCAATGCTTTAAATCTCAATCTCCTGACAGTATATGTTCCTGTTTGCCGTTTATATTTGACATAATTGTCACAAAAAACGGCAAACTGTCTCCTTTCGTATGTTATTGTGTCTACGTGTACAAAAATTAAGAATAAATTAATGAAAATATCAGACAGTTGTCCATATCCATATAATATCCATAGCATAGGTGACCTAGTATTAAAATGATCAATATAGCTCTGGGTGGGTAAAAATGGGTTGCTATTTGTATTATTTTCAATGTAATTAAAGTTGGCTTTATTCATATTATATTAATTAATACTCATAAAAATAATATCACCCCAGACATTGTATGTATAATTAAGTATAATATGTATATTACGTAAGATTTATAAATTGCAATACAAAAGATGCGCCACGAAAATAGGTATATAAACAAACAAAAAACATGTTTCCTTAACAAAATGTAGAGCAATGTCATTTTTTCTGTCGAGTGCTGTAGTCATTGTCATTGTCGCGTCATTGTCTTCGCCAGTGGACCGTTATGGCACGCCCCAGAGGCTGTCACTTGCATACAAATACCTGGTTTATTTACCATCATCGGTTGGTATGTGAAAAAAACGGAACAAATCGGTCACTGTTACTTAACATAGTTACAAGTACTTTTATCCGTGGAGAGAGAGGGATATTCAGTGGTCATTAGCAGCTGTTGTTGAAATTTACAAAAATAATCTACGTGTGAGGTTAAGCTGATTGGTGTAAAGAATGAAATGAAAGGACGAAAAATTATTTATTGTCCCAGTTAACAACGTGCAACATATATAAAAAAACGTTACAACGTTACATAAAAAATACGTAGGTATATAACATGTATACATTTAGCAGAATACTGCTGTGTACTGAACAAGAGGTCGCAGCTTGGAATCCTGTTCGTGAACGAATTTTGTTTTCCATAATTTGTCTTTAGGTTTCGCACCGCGCTTGCGTTAATGGTAGCTTATTATTATTATTAACTATCGCTTAAAATACCTATAAAACATGTATAAATAGCGTCCCTGATGCGCCGCTTGCGGGCAGCCCCAACAGCTTCCTGCAACTCATTGCTGGAAGAATGGACACTGATTGCTCCTTTATGGAGTGCTGGACAAAAATCAAAACTTCATGTAGCCCGTTCCTGAACCAGTGTTTCCATTAGTATGTAGTAGTTGAATGACATTTTTTTTTGCATGACTAAATATTGTATTTTAACTTTTTATTGTATGGATTATTATATATTTGCATGAAATTATAATTATTATTCTGTTATTTAATGTAGATATGGATGATTTATAATTTATTGTAATTAATATGAAATAAATGAATTGAATTGAATAAATATAGTAGAATACTGCTGTATACTGAACAAGAGGTCGCAGGTTAGAATCCTGCTCGAAACAATTTTTTCTTTCCACAATTTGTCTTTAGATTTCCCCACACTTGCGTTAATGATAGCTTTCATAGCTTACATTTTTTTAAATTATCGCTACACGTAGATTATTCTATTATTTTGAATAGAATAATCTACGTGTACTAATAAACGATTCTTATGATTATTTACGAAGATTTTCTTCCTAACCTATCTAGCCACGGTTTTTCCTACTAGAGAAATTTGACATAAGCTCTATACAACTTATATTCTATCTCTGGTATTATTGGCCAAAATTAATTACCAAATAGGTCAAATCGTGGATATATAGCCTATTAATTTTGGCCATTAGTACTAGATATAGAAATTTGACAGAAGTTGTTTAGAATTTATATCGAATATTTATTACTAGTTGGGAAAATCGTGGATAGATAGGCTATCAATTTTGGCCGTACTAAAGGCCAAAATAGCCAGAGATGGAAATTTGTCATAATTTATACAGAGGATAAGTCAAACTATCTCTATCTAATCGTGGATAGATAGGATATTAATTCTGGCATTAACATATAGGTACGACAATGTTGCGCAGATGGTCGAACTTACGTCTAGTTTGTTTTAATAGCTATGGATATGGATCGGTTACATTACAAACGATTTAGCGTAAGCGTCTACCACCCTAAGCTATTAGTTGCCAGCACAATCCGACTCCTGTAATTGCTTTAATTACAACCGGCACGGAAAGCTTTATCTACAGTTCTTCATATACCTGGTGGCTCAAATCACATAGTTATAGACGAAAGGTATCCAAAATAGCAGTTTTACTAAATGTATTCAAAGATTTTACAAACGACTCTTGCTTTTCAGCGATGCTTTTTTTCCTTTTTTAATGTAAAATAAAGAAGTATTAGTTTCAATCTCGGACGAATAAAAAATGGCGGACGGAATCTCGCTAAGAAAAGATTGAAGCACTTAGTTTTTTCCTAAACCCACTATAATTTCGACATAATTTTAACACACCAGATATATATTATTATTTTATTTGTGAAACTACGACAGTGACTACCATGACACTAGATTTGTTGCGTAATCGCGGCTTTTTGTCTTACTATGGGTGTGAATGTGTGCGTGCCAGCCCGTACTTTTAAGCGAGTCGTCTTAATATGGGTGCGTGATTCAATTTTTGTTTAGAGAGATTCCGTCCGCCTTTTTTATTCGTCCAAGGTTTCAATGTTCATTTTTTTGTTATGAAAATCTTGCACGTTTAGGCGCAAAATTAATTTTTGTAGGCACTATGAGAAAAACACGGAAATTATCATTTTCGCGGAACACATTATACATGGCATTTTCGATAGCGCTTGGTGCCATTTATTAAAGGTTTTTGTTTGGACCACGAGAAACGTGTCACCGTGTATTATATAATATATAAATATTATAACATCATGTCATTCGCTTACAATACAACTTTTTGCTTCGATTCTCACAAATTCAATTTCCGCGGACGTAATTTCCGTTACGCCTTTTATCTTCTGTATACTAAAACATGTACTTACGTGGTAAATTCGCAGTAATTTGCCATAAAAAAGAAAATAATGACCATTGGGCAGTAATTTGGACAGTTTAGTTAGTTACAAAGTTCATCTGGTATATGTATGGTTGTCGACGGAATACAGTTATCTAATTAGCACATGACTTGAAGACACAATGGTGCTACGGAGTATGCTTAATGACTTTGTTCAAGCGCATATTCGGTTAACGACCCCAACCGATTTTATTTTCTATAAGTAGATGTTAGAAAAAGTGCAAAACAATGTCTCGCTACGCTGTCCGTCCGTCCGTCCGTCCGTCTGTCTGTCACAGGGCTGTATCTTTTGAACGGTAGTAGGCAATCGGATGAAATTTTTTCAGAATATGTGTTACTATGAGGTGTATCCCGACAAATACTAAAAACAAAAAAAAGTCTAAGTATACAAGAAACCTCAAAAAACATGCATTTTTTTCAACATTTTTGTTCCTGCTCTATCTTCAAAACGGTAACATATATCAGCTTCAAACTTAGTCAGATTATAGTGCATATTATGTAGTTTAGCAACAAATACTAAAAATAAGACAAACATAGACATATTATGTGGTGGTACCTGCGTAAGAAAGATGCAAAAAATCATATTTCGGACACTGTGCGTTGATGTCTTTTGATAAACTCTTGTAAATTATATCAGTTAAAAACCTGACACCCGTGAATACGGGGTGTCAGGTCGTTGAGAGGTATGGAACCCTTACTGCGCGAGTCTGACTCGCACTTGGCTGGTTTTTTTCCTATCTTGTCAGAAAAAAATATTGTATACAACCTTATTCATAGTTTATACTAAACCTCTTATAAAGGGGCATTGTACTCATCATTATGAACAACTCTTACTTTGGGACCAACCCTGAAAAAATGATCCTGATCCCTACATTGGTGTTCACATAAATCGACAAAAAATAGGGAACCAGCTGATTATTTTTTTCGCTATTTCAGGGTTGGTCTAAAATTTATTCATAATGATGAGTACAATGACCCCTTAAGAGGTTTGGTATAAACTAAGAATAAGGTTGTATATTAACTCATGGTCAATGACGCCTTCATTTTTCTAGTCATAATTTTCTTATTCTTCTTGAATAAGTAACTTATACTAACATGAATTGGTAACATAATGACGACTTTCCACATTAATAAACACACTAAATGTAAATAAAGACATTGTTAAAAACTTACCAAGACATCCGTAAGCATTAAACTAAGTAAATTACCGATAGGAAAATAAGTAACCCCGACGAAAAAGAGGGTCACAGAAAATGCATAAGTACTTAAGAAAGTTTTCAGCTCGATCTAATTACAGCACGTGATTCAAAAATCGAATATTCATCATCATCATTTCAGCCAAAAGACGTCCACTGCTGGACATAGGCCTCGTCCAAAAGGGGGGATATTCCATAATCACCACGCTTGGCAGGTGGGTTGGCGATCGCAGTTGGTTGAATAAATACTCAGAGAACGCTGCTGCCCATCCTCTGGTGAACCCCTTAGTCACCTTTTACGACACCCACGAGAAGAAATGGGGTGGTGCTATTCTTTGTGTCCGACACCACACAGAACTTTACTGCACTGAACACTGCACTGTAAAAATCGAGTACTGAAATGGAAAGACACACCTACACACAAATGATAGTTGCATATTAAATGAAAGCTCGTCAAAATCGATATCACAGATAACGAATCAGTTGATTAAAAAGTTCATAAATAATACGACCATCGATTGTTGATGGATTGTGTGGGAAACGACATCAGGTAAGCTCGCGTGTCGTGAATAAGCGTGGCTAATCTTCTTTTACTATGTTACTAAGGTAAAAGAGAAATGTTACCTAAAAACATTAGAAACTGTAGGCCAATTCTGGAAAGTAAAAACGTTCAAACTATAGTTCCAGACTAATCTCAATGCTTTAAATCTCATTCTCCTGACAGTAGATGTTTCTGATTACCGTTTATTGGTGACATTAATGACCTAAGTAAGTATCACAAATAAACGGCAAACAGGAACTACCAGGAGATTGAGATTGAAACGTTTTTAATTACCAGAATGGCCTTCTGATCAATTTTGATTGAGATCTGCTGTTAAAAATATAAACAAATTTGAAATTTCATTCTTTGTTGATGCTCGATCTTAACATTTAAACACGAAATAGAACCTCATGCAAATAACACGAACACACATGATACCTTATTCTAATTTAGCTGCATTTTTGTATCCCATAAAAAACCAACACAAGATACCCAACACTCAAAAGTAACTGTTACATGTTAAAACCACATCTACAAAACCCTAATGTTAGTTCTGTAGGTTCAGTTAACGTTACTGTTGCGTTTACGTTTAAAAACGCAGCTGCAACAGTAGCGTAACGTGCACATAGTACGAGTTTAATACTTACGAATACTTTGATCGAATTCGATGACTTACATTTATAAATTGAAGAGCTGGCGAACAAAAGCGGAATTATTCCATTGTCTCCTTTTTACAGGAGACAGAGGTAAAAAACTGAATGAAACAGAAGGATACTAGCTAGAATTATATGTACTCGAAGTAGATAATACGTGCCTGTCTCTGGTTTATTTTATCTAAATATTGACCGGTAATTTTACTATTTTGCTGTTTTAAATGGACAAGTCCGGTTATGTTTGAAAAGGCTTTTTTTTGTAAAGGATAGAACCGGTTTTGATCGATAATTATTTAGGACAGTGGTCGTCAAACTTTTTTTTCCAAGAGCCAATACAAATCATGCGGGGCGGCACCTCGGGCCGCATGGGTACCGATCATAATTATTAATCTGCTAGCTTTGCTTACGTAGATTCCGATCCCGTGGAGAAACCGTTAGTACCTATTGTAAAGACTACAAACTATAACGGTATTCTCGTCACTTAACTTTCTTTTAGTGGCAATTTTTGGCGACAGCCCATTAATGTAATGGCAGATAATTGCAATACGAAAGAATAGATAAATAAATCAAGATTGATAACACGACAAACGTAACTCAGTGCACGATCCACAATTCCACATCCACATTTTACAGTTGACACTGACCACTGACATGACCATTGACCTCAACGCGAGCGGCCGAGCAAGTACGGGCGCGGCACAGGCTAAGGCCTTCCATCCCTCTAGCACTTCCTTCGTACCTACACCTTTATGATCTGAGCACAGAGGAATACACTAATTTACGATTTGAGAAACGGTCAAACCCTTTTGTTCTACAATCAGGCTCAAACCATGTGAAGCTAAAATTGATTTCTTTGATGGTCTCTTAGTTACTGATAATATCATTCTATTAGGCTTAGTGCTTGGTAGATCTTATAAAATAGGGTTGCGGGCCACACTAGACTTTAGCTGGGGCCACATGCGGCCCGCGGGCCGTGGTTTGACGACCACTGATTTAGGACCTTTCACATAATTGTTACGCGTACTGGAAGGCGCAGCGTGGGAAGGCCCCCCATAAGGTGGACCGACGCGACGACCTGGTAAAGGTCACGGGATTCCGCTGGATGCGGAAAGCGCGGGACCGGTCGTTGTGGCGATGCTTGGGGATGCCTCTATGTCCAGCAGTGGACGTCTTTCGGCTGAAATGATGATGATGATGGTGACACTATTGTTATAGATGTGTACTTTGAGAGCCCATACAAGTAAAAAATACGGTTATGTGGCCAAGTCCGACTTTGTTCGGCAGCTCCTCAATCTGTAGTGTCCTTATCGAATACGAGGAGTAACCAATACTAATTTATTTATGAATGAAAGTCAAAGAATTCTATTACAGTTTTCATAATTATCAATCTTGTTATACTAAGGCTGAGGTACGCACGGCTACTCATCAAGCTATAAATCTCCAGTGTGAACTGACCTCTCATTGTACCGAAAGCCTATACAATGCGAGGTCAGCTTATACTAGATTCAGAACTTGATGTGTAGCCATGTGTAATAATCTACCTTCAGAACGTATACTTAAGGCACAGGTGCGTAGTGGCTCTCCCATCGACAGGGAAGAGTAATTGTTTGTAAGTCGTGCACAGCCGTCTTTAGACCTTTGCATGTTTATTATATTATTTTGTAAGTAAAGCGTGGGGTGCGGTGTTGGCTTCGGCAAACAGTAGGGCGGATCGAGACATTGCGTCGGCGGGACGCGGTCTTGGCGGTTCTTGGCGTGGTGTAATTTTATTTAATCAAATGGCACCTTTGTAGGCTATCTGTACATTTATATTATTATTATTAATATTGTTTTATAATTCACAATGATAAACATTGTTATTTAATTTGTGGTGTAATAAAATTATATCGTTTTAAATTTTGAGCGGAAATTCGAACGATACTATCACTCTTTGTCTTATTACTTTAAGGATTCTAATCCTTACAGTTTACCAATTTAATTGAACACAAATGTAGGGAACAGCTGATTTCTTTTCGCAATTTCAGGGTTGTTAATCTAAGGTTGGTCCTGTCGTAAAAGTTGTTCATACTGATGAGTACAATGGCTGCTTTAGAGGTTTTCAGTTATTTCAATAACACGTTGTTTATGATACCTTTCATAAACATTTATAATATTATTATAAGGCCAAGAACACACCACTATATACCGCGTCCAGAAAACGTCACGTCTAGCCTATTTCCCCTGTCTACCTTCGCCTTTGGCTCGGCTTGGTGTATGCGACAACTGTTACCTTATTCCTGAATAGAGTAGGTGACGTTATAGCGGATGCGGGCACGTAATACGTTCCATTAATTTTATAGAAGTCGCTCTGCAAAAGAAGAAATTTGACCTGAATTCACTTTCGTTTGTTTCGGGTCAATGTTGCATCTTGCAGATTTCTCTAGACTCATCGAATTTTTATAACTGCAATAGACTTTTATATAAATTGGTTTTATGATTAATTATTGGTACCTACGTAAGTTTATTAAGTGTCATTCAATCAATGTTTTTTTTTTCAATTCACTCAACAACTCGAGTAAGGAATGAAATGTGTATATAGGGTTGATATCAAATCATTATTCTAATCCAAGTTGTGTACCTTTATTAATTTATACAGTAGCGAAATAAGAACCAAAAATTCATTTCAGCATTATTTTACTTTTAAGATTTACAAGATCCCGCTGGCTGTGTTAATGTCTAAGTTTGACTTTAACGATTCTCTAAACTCACTCAAAACTTTTGATTTTGATTGATCGATATTAACTGTGTTTTGCGATGGATTCAATTTCCATCATCGTAACATTTTGGATGAAAACGTTCGTGATGTTAATGAAAAGTTCAATTTAGTTGTATTATGTACCTATTCTCTTTACATACCTAACGTAATGCCACCCGCGATCATGCATAAAGTCGTGATTTTCAGTATGTGTCGTGGGAGGTTAATTTTGTTAGATATTGTGCTCACCAATTTACATTGTACTCAACGTTTGTGTTATTTTCATTGTACTCTAGAAAACGTCAATATTTCCAATCGTTAACTACATACCTATGAGGTTAAATCAAATTATTTGACGAAACATTACAGACGTGATAGGTATTGATATCTAATGATAATTAATAAAACAAGAAAAAATATTATTTTCTAAGCACATAATTTCAACTATAGCTAACCGACGGCCGCGCAACGTATTTAAAAACAATTGTAATGTTATGGTATCTGATATTTCATAAAAAATACTACCTACAAGGTCACGAGTCCCGCGATTGTTGTTCCCGTGATCAGCTGACTTGAATGAAATTATGAGTCGAGATCGTCGTTTTTTTTTAAAATAATTAGAAGTCGATAACCATCACGTCTCTGAAGTTTCGCCAGCTAATTTGATTTAACCTTATTTACGTCTCCATTTTACATTTATTGTAGAAATTAACGTGATCTATGGGTTATCACTCACTCACACAGTAAGCTTGATAATATGTAAAATGTACTGACCTCTTGATAGAATACTCTTTTGGAACTGTAGGTGAGGTTGTACTGCTGGTCTGCCACCATTAGCAGGATGGTGAAGGGTAGCAGGAAAGCTGCTGCAGCGAGGAAAGCGACGCAGCGCCCTAACCGCATCATGCTGACGTTCCTACGACCTACTACCATCTTGAGACTACGTGACAACCCTGAACGCACTTTCAATTGTCTTCGCGTACTTCATTTGTCCCACCAACGGCAACTTACAACATTACCTGCAAACAAAAACAAGGATTAAAACCACATCCAGATTATTTGAGATATAGGTACTTAAATTGATTTAACAGTTGTGTAATTGGAATGGTTTCTTTAACTACTTTCTTAACATTTAAAACATTATTTAGCGTTCGTGTTTACGAATACATATTAACAATTATGTCGGAAAATGTGAAAAGTTTAATGGACCGCAAAATATTTCGCATAAACAAACAAAAAAATATGAATTCGCACGCAATGAATTTGGTTCACCACTCGATTATAAATTTAATTTTTTATCGATACTTATCGACAGACTCGAGACATGGCAAAAGAAACGAAACGTTGAACGAAAAGGAAAAAAACTAAAAAAAAAGGAAACAAAATTGAAAGTAAGGAAAGGAAAGAAAAGAGAAAGAAATAAAGGAAAAGAAAACGTAAAAAACCGGCCAAGTGTGAGTCGGACTCACGAAGTAAGGGTTCCGTACCACCAATCGACCTGATACCCCATAGAAACTGATTTAATTTACGAGAGTTTATCAAAAGACATCAACGAACCTACGCAAAATGTGAATTTTTGCATCTCTTTCTTCCGTAGGTACCACCACATATGTCTATGTTTGTCCTGTTTTTAGTATTTCTTGCTAAACTAAATAGAATGCACTATAATCAGGCCAAGTTTGACGCTTGTATGTATTACCGTTTTGAAGATAGAACACGAACAAAAACGTTGAAAAAAATTCATGTTTTTCGAGGTTTCTTGTATGGGGACCCCCTTTGGTTTTAGACTTTTTTTATTTTTAGTATTACTAGACAAATACTAAAAATTAATAAAGTATGATCACTATGAGTACTATGATTAGTAACACATATTTTGTTAAAATTTCAACTGGTTATCTATTACCGTTACAAAGATACAGCCCTGTGACAGACAGACGGACGGACAGTGTAGCGAGAGTAATAGGGTCCCGTTTGCATCCTTTGGGTACGGAACCTTAAAAAGGAAGGAGCAAAGGCATGAAACGTTGTATCGATCGCACCTAATGAAATATGAATAGCTATAGGCAGTAAACATGTTACGGAAGCAATTTTTCACCGGCCCTCCGAAGTTATGATAGGAAAATTTGACTGTTTAATATCATCTTGCTTGTTTATGTTTTGTTATACAACAAATGTTGGTTAATTAGGTCACCTTCCACCTTCAAATATTTTTTTAAGAAGTTCAACACATCATTTTATGGTATTTAATTTTGAGCTCGTTTACGGATTTGAGTTTTTCATAAAGTTCAAAAGTTTTTATTTCAAATAGGCAGCACACTATAGTCACCGTATTATTCTAAAAAATATAGTTGCACGGTTAAAAAGTATCTATGACCTATGGAGAAGAACCGACAAGAAAATCCATGGATGCTTTTCTAAGTTTTTGAACGCCATGGGGGTCAACATGTGAGTGACAGCCGTGACAGGGAAATACTCCATCGTCGACCACATCTTGACAAAGTTGTCTAGATTGCGGCCAGTAGTAGATCAATATCTCTAAAAAAAATCTTCTGCCGTTCAATATTTGTGTAAAACAACAATTTTCGGTTTTCCAATATTTCATAAATGTGCATAATTACCGATTATAAGAATTCACGTGTGATTCAGGATTTGATTATTATTTGCTTTAAAGGTGAATGAAAACATCGTGAGGAAACTTGCACACCTGAGAGTGCTTCATACAGTTTTCGATGATGTGTGTAGTTCGCCAACTCGCACTAGACCAGCGTGGTGGACTAAGGCCTTAACCTTCTCATTCTGAGAAGAGGCCCATATCTAGCAATGGGACGTAATATGTCTAATTACCTACTAATTAGAAGAGTATGTACTTATGAAACAAAATGGGTACTTGTACCTAAGTACCAATTGCATTCAGACCAGTCGGGCGTGCCAAATTAAATTGTTACGGAGCTAAATTTAGATAATCACCACGGATGTTGATCATTGAATACGGCACTTTTCATTATGCGCACAAGCATCATTTTGTTGCTAATGTCAACATTAATTGCGTGACGAAATCAACAAAACATAGGTACAACGGGAAAATTTTCAGAATAAATATAAAATATGTTAAAACATTTTTATGCAATAATTAATTGGATTAAATAACCTTGAAATAAATCAAGTGTTCATTTAAAACAGTGGTACCCAAAGCGCGCCCCCCTGGTGAGTCGTGATGACATGTAAAAGGGGCACAGGCGAGGTGTTAAAAGAAGGACACAATAAATATAAATTGTAAAAGCTAAATAATTGCGGCAATGGGTGCAGCGTTTTCATTTTAAGTAGTGCGGCGTGTGTTAATGATAGAATAAACTTTGCGAACCCCTGATTTAAAATAACAAGTCTTTACACGATGTATCGATTTACGATACATTTTTGTAGTGAATGTGATGAAAATCTGAAAACTGTAAGGACCAATTTCTAGACAACACTTTTATTAGTCAAATATTTCAAGCAAATTAAAAAAAAACTCCTTACTGTATATTTTTTCATGGGTATGGTAGTATTTTTTGATTAGATTAATTAGTGATTTGGTATAGATAATTTGAGTGAATTACATACAATAAGCATAAATATGTAGAGTCATTGTCACTAATGACTTTTATTCACAAAATCATTAGTTAGATACGCTTCGAGCCCGATAACTACAAACCTATGTATATTTTTATGGAAACACGTATTTGTAGAAATCGAAGTTAACATGGTGTTTTATGCTTTATCACTGCGATTCCCAAAGTGATTTGACGGAACCCTTTTTTATTTTTTTCATGTGGAAAATCGACATGGACGCAAACCGCCCGGGGAGGGTGGAGCCAGTGTCGGACTCTTACCGACTAAAAACAACCACGGTGTTCCTCTAACGACCCTTGACCGGGAGCGTGGGAAACTTCTGTATTCACCCAACCATCCCCGGCAGGTCCCGGCTCGCCACTTGTAGACGAGCCCCTTCTCCCCGTGAGGCAACCACATGGGCCGCACCCTCCTCTTAACAGGCGCGCGCGGTACAAAACGCGCCACCGAGGACACCGCCCGCAGGTCCACACCTAGGGTGCAGGTCGGCATACGTCCTCTTGCGACGTCCAGGTCGCCTCCTGCGGATAGGAAGAGAGGTCGTCGCCTCTCAAACTTTCTCCGCCGCCTCCTTATTGAGCATCACCTCGCAGAAGGACACGACGCCTTCCCAAGCGCTCTCGCTCCCGCCAATAGACAGAACCACGGCTGGAAGCAAAAGATCGCTGCCGCCTACTGCAGTTATGAGGTCTTGGCGCTGCGCGGCCAGTATGTGCTGGGCCGTGTCTTCTGGGCAGCTCCCGCAGTGATGACATTCGGGCGTCGGCTCCCGGTCTATGCGACACAAATACTTCCCGAAGCAACCGTGCCCTGAGAGTATCTTCGTCAGCCAGTAGGTGAGGGCACCATGGCTCTTCTCCAGCCACTCCTCTATGACGGGCCTTACCGTCGCTATTGCAGCGTGCCCTGCGCTTGGTTTTGCAAGTCGCTCCTCCCATTCAGCCACTAGGATCTGGCGGACCTCGCTTCGATCAGGCGGGTCCTCGTGCTGACGGTCTCTCGCCTCCAGAACCCAGGGCATTGATCCGGCTAGGAGGCGCGCTGCCTCAAAGGAGATCGTACGATATTCCCGTATCACCGTGACGGCCATCGCACGCTGCAGCCTGTGCAGCAGCGCGATGTTGCAGTGCAGCACGTCAGGGTGTCTTCGGCGGAACCCCTGAATTCTTGAATTAGCTAAAACAACTAGTTTCTACGTTTAGTTAGTGATGGGGTTCCATAAAATAAAATAAATTTTATTTTTTTATTTTTAGGGTTCCGAAAGCATAAAAGTTTGGGAACTGCTATCGATTGGGAATCATATTAGTATATAGAAAAATATCATCATTTCAGCCGAAAGACGTCCACTTCTGTACATAGGCCTAGAAAAATATAAAATAGTTAAATTATCTTCTCGTTCAGCGGTCCGTTGACGAATAGCAAAAATGAGCCCTCATTTCGCCGTCGCCCTAAAGTACCTATTTATGTAAGTACTAATAAACTATACTAACAGCTCTTTTACTCGAAAGTAGGTAGGTATCTAACTAGCCAGACATATTTCAAACAATATATCTAGTTGACTTCCAAGGCCGCGCTACAAGTTTGTTTTCCCATTACCAAGTATGACTGAGCGATACTTTTGTCCATCTATACATTAGTAATGTCTGGCAAATCATCGCATAATAATGTGACTCTGTTTCGTTAAAAATACAACAACAAAAAAAAAGCTCTTAAAAGCATAACAGGACCGCCATGATTTATGACATCAAAGTTAATGATGAGCTTTCAGTTTTTGTCCATAATTTTACTTTAATTTTATATCAGACGAGAGGGTCTAAATTAGGCATCAAAAATGTTTTTCGTGCAGAATATATCGGAGAAGTTAATCCGAATCAAGTTTTAAAGGTTAGCCAAACATTTTGCACTGTGTGTTCGTGAAGGTTAAATAAATGAAAAAGGTTTGCATTTATTTGTTTACGAATATGAGCACGTCCTACTACGTTAGGATTTGTAAACGCATCTTCTTATTGATTTATACTTTTTACGCAACTAAGTTTTGAACAATATAAAGAACGCGAAAACAATAGTTTATCAAACAGCAAGCTACATTTAAAACTTCACTTTCAAATATGAATCACTATGTATAATATAGCTTTTCCAAAAAAATATCAGAACAGCACACAACACAAATAATTTTTAACAATTATCTTCGAGTGTGCCCAATTACTATAAAATGGAATAAGAAAAGGAAATCGTAAATGTTTACGTCCCCGAAATACCCATCTAATCTTGCAAAAAATCCAAAGAGGCTGTGGAATAAGCAATTTAATTTTTAAGGGATTATCCACCTTCCGGGCCGAGGAAAATTGGTTTGCCCCGGATCCATTTGGCTGAATCCTATTGTATGACCTCGGCATTCTCTAGCAAATAGCTTCGAGATTGCAACTCGAAGATATTGTGTAACAGTACCTAATAAATAAATAATAATCTTGAACATTGTAGGTATTACCAGAGCAAAGATACTTAATACTGATATTAAAGTAATTGTAGCATTTTTGTACAGTCAGGAAGTTTTGAGTATGTTCCAAAAATCATGCATGTAAAAGCCACCAATTTTGCTAGGGTATACTTATTTAGCACAGTAGGGCCCGAATTATAGAACGTTCCTCAAGTACAATTTGATCTTCAATCAAATCGTTACTTGTGCATCAGTCTTATTCCAATACGGTAACTATAAAGTTCAATTCAACAACAACAACAACAACAGCACACGAATTTAACCTGAAATAGGAAAGAAATCTCTACTCAAGCGTGGTCTCGACTACACTTGAGTGATTACATATCTGCTCAAACACCGAAATAGGTGACAGTATAAAATAAAGCTATAGTCAGCTGAACTGTAATCAATGAATTTATGCTTGAAGAATGTTCTAAAATTCAATCTCAACTCAAAACTAGTTTTAAACAGTGATCAACGCTTGAGGAACGTTCTATAATACGGGCCTAAATTTATACAACGAAATACGTCTGAAGAACGCTTTTCAAAGTTATCGTAATGTCATCGGCCGGTTCACGAAACAGGGGGTCTACTCCCGTTCGACGATATTCGATAAATCGTACGATTCATCGCACGATTTGCTACTCCGGTCAACCATCGTTTCCTTATCGCATGCGATGATCGTGTTTTGACGTTTGTTTTTCTCATCTCCGGTAAATTGTATACGACTATGAACCGTAGTCTATCTTAATTGTGCCTTTTTTATGTGCCTATCTTTATTATGTAAGTATCAGTCGGAACGAAAGTTCGTACTTCGTTTGTCGTTCGTAAAACGCGAGTAGACCTACAGGCCCTCCGATTGTCAAAACAACAGCTGCGTACAGTCACAGCTGCTATAACTGGCCACGGGTCCTTTAACAAACATCTTTTTGTCATAGGTGTTACGGACAGCCCACTGTGCAGAGCCTGCATGGTGGAGGACGAGACAGCAGCCCATGTGCTTCTAGACTGCCCTGAGGTCGCCACATACAGGGCCAAGTACTTCGGTAACCCAGGTACCCTCAGAGGGATCACCAACAACACCAAGGCGTTGCTGGCCTTTTTCGAGGAGTTAGGGTGGATCGAGTAAGTTCCCACCCGTACGCAAAATACACGCTTGGACGTGGAGTTGCGGAAACCAGCCCGTTATACTATACTATACTATCGTAATGTCACCTTTGCAACAACTTTAAAAACAGACGAACCAGTGAACTTTTAACCGGACACAACGGCAATAAAAACTAGATGTTAGGTCCTGTACCTTGTGTTATGATGCCGATTAAGAAGTAGGTACATAAACAAATATAGCGTGAATACACACACCTAATAAAGATATTAATCACAAATTCATTTCCTTCAAATTTTCACGTTTGTTTTAACCTATTTCATGCATGAATCATTTATAATACTGACGAGTTCCTTGCGTGATGGTCTACTAATGCCGATAAAAGCTATAATGTAAGCCAGTAGGCTGGTGACATCTTTGAATAACAACTGAGCTAAGTAGGTAATGTTTTATTACGGGAAAATAAAGCAAGTATTTTGCTACATAACTAAATTTTACTGCGAGTGTTGTTGATATAGCACGGGATGAATGGCGACCGTTTACATAATCAAATTTGTTACGCCTCTTCATATAATATCCACGCCAGGGAATGCAGAAAGGCTCGCCTCCTTTTAAATCTTCTTTCTCCAAGTCTTTTCCCAATTATTTTGGGGTTGGCTTTCAGTCCAACCTGATGCGGATGAGGAGATTCGCAGGAGAACGAAAGTAACCGACATAGCTCGAAGAATTGCCAAACTTAAGTGGCAGTGGGCGGGGCACATTGCTCGCAGAACGGATGACCGATGGGGAAGTAAAGTTCTGGAGTGGCGACCGCGTACTGGAAGGCGCAGCGTGGGTAGGCCCCCCACAAGGTGGACCGACGACCTGGTGAAGGTCTCGGGAATCCGCTGGATGCGGAAAGCGCAGGACTGGTCGTTGTGGCGATGCTTGGGGGAGGCTTATATCCAGCAGTGGACGTCTTTCGGCTGAAATGATGATGATGATAACATAAAAAAGACACAATACAGAAAGACGTTCATAGTCGTATTTAACTGACCGGAGATCAAAGCAACAAACGTCAAAACACGATCATCGCATGCGATGTGGAAACGATGGTTGACCGGAGTAGCAAATTGTGCGATGAACGGTACGATCAATCAAATACCTAAAGATTTGAATGTACCCAACCCACCTATTCTATAGAAATTGCTAATGTTTTTTCTGCAATCCCTTTTCATGAATAAAAGTTTATTTATTATTATTAATCGAATATCGTCAAACGCGAGTAGACCCCCTAAGTATAAATACGGTTTTAAACATTAAACCTAGTAGGTTTCCAAAGATGAAAAGTGGTGCTATTCCTCGTAAAGCACTAAGACGAATAGCACTTCATCTTTTCCTAATAGCTAAGGTGTGTTCTTGCGTGCTAGTCAGATTGGTACTCTTCTTGGAACATGTCCCCGGTTCCGCAATGTGGAAATTCTACCATCGTACTCCCTCAGTTACCAAATGACAACATTCAGGTCACATTTAAAAGAGGCTCTTATTTAAGTTATAGGAAGTTGCAGCGATAGCCGCGGTCAGAGTGCCGGAGTAGTGCGAGTTTGGAAACTTACGTACGCGCGATCGATTGCGTCGACTTTCATTCATAAATTAGTAGCGCCCCTGGAGGAAACGAGGAGGGACTTTTGACGACGTCTGTGGTGGTTCGAGTGTCGGACTTAAGTTTGGCAATTCTTCGGGCTATGTCGGTTACCTTCGTTCTCCTGCAAATCTCCTCATTTCAGATTCGATCACGCAGGGACACTCCGAGCATAGCCCTCTCCATTGCTCTTTTGGTGACTTTGAACCTTCTTATCAGGCCCATTGTGAGCGACCACGTTTCAGTGCCGTAAGATTTTTAATTTTTTTATTAATGATTCACAAATCGGGCAAGACAATAATCACTTGTACATTGAAATATCTTAAACATAAAAATTAAATTGCATGCCCTAAAATAGTGAACACATGCATGCAGCATTATGTGTTCAGCAATTCAGATTTACTGAATGTTAATTAAATTATTAACAAAAGAAAACACAAGAGCCATCAAACTACATAGTAGTCGAATGACTCACCATACTCTTCTTTATTATTATTTTGGCTGAAGTTAAGTTACCAGAGAAAATATCAAAATGTTGTAATTACGTGCCTTTTTTATGTGCCTGTGTATTGTGTAGGTATTAGTTGGAACGAAAGCTTCGTTTATCGTTCGTGAAATGCGAGTAGATCCCAGTTTCGTAGATACAAATAGAGGTTCACGCAAAATATTGACTTTTTACAGCCCTTGAACGTCCACGGTTCATCATCTATAGGCCGGAAGGTGAAGACTGCCGTAGTGCCGTATTAATGTCTTTGGCCGTAAAGAAGGTCAATGTCATAATTCGTAGCTTGGCGGATGGTGATTGCATTGTAGTATCAGTAAAAATAACATACAGCCTAGCCATAAAAGGCTTTGAGAAAGTGATAAAGTGGAGGAACCACAATAAATACTTTTTCTGATAGTAAAATTTACTTAATAAGCCAGTCAATCGAGTGGGGTTTAAAGTATCAAGTCAAATATTTCAGCAAGATTCAAGGGACTCGGACGATAGTTTGATGACTCAGATATTTTTGTAGCCTCAGACAAAGTCCACGAACTACGAACGTTTTGATGGAATTCCACATACGGAAGAGACTAAACGGAATACAAAATAATTATGTGGGTAATTATTACACGTCAACACCATGGCATAATGAATAGTTTTCTGACACAAAGCGCTTTAGGACAAGCTGCAATTAAAATCATCTCACTCTAAAGACGCGTTCTAGTAAAAAAAAACTAGTAAAACAACATACTTAGCAATCACGTAACATACTAGAAAGATGTTTTGTAATTAGATGGAATAATTAGACGTGATGGCGTCTCCACTTTTTTGTAGCTCCATGTTCAACGCGCCGCGCCGCGTACAATCACAATAAAAATAAATACTAGTGTTTAATTATTTTTATTGCATAGTACATCATAAAAAATATATAACCGTTTGTCAAACATTCTTAGTCCTCGTCTTTACATAAATATTAACCTGAATTAGCAAATTACCTATTATGAATGACGTCACAATACGTAGTCTATCAACAATTTAAGCACGTGTTCCATTGAATTACTCAATGAATGTAAATCATCCGAAGTATTTGAAAACTTTGCAAAGTTCATGATTCATTACCGTATTATTATTAGTTAACTACAGAACTTTAAAATAGTATTATGTTTATTAACCACGCATGCTTGTTTGAAAGCAGAAAATATGCTGTTTTCTTTGAATGAATCGATTCAATTAGTAGTTGACTCAGTAAAACTCGTTGGACGAACGAATTGGTTCGTCGCTCGCTCTTGCAGATACTGATCATTACATTATGATGGCAAATTAGCTGAATAACGCAATAAAGCCGCAGGCGTCGCCTTAGGAGTATTACATTATACCCATAATAAAGGTGACTGCGAACATTTTATTATACGATACACATAAGAAGACTGTTGCAATTCTGTTTTATGATGTTAGTACTGCTAGCTTATTTATCCACTAATAACGTCATTATTTAGGCTGAAGATTTTTTAATTGCGTTAGCTGTTTACTTTACTACTTTTAAGCTTCACAGTGATGAAGTACTGGATTAAAAGATTGCTGTAGGTATTTCGCT
Source organism: Asteroscopus sphinx (assembly GCA_949699075.1). Taxonomy (NCBI): domain Eukaryota; kingdom Metazoa; phylum Arthropoda; class Insecta; order Lepidoptera; family Noctuidae; genus Asteroscopus; species Asteroscopus sphinx. The sequence goes on from OX453017.1 coordinate 15,035,520, forward strand.
AACCCAGATACTGATGTAATCTGCATAGCTGATAAGGTGATTATTTAAATCCAGTATTTTCTGGTTTAAACGCAACAGATTAAAAACAAGCATAGAACCATACGTTGATGCACTTTATATTAAGGCAATTGCCGTAATAAAAAAATAAACTTTTCAACGTGACTGTCCACAGATTTATCTAATAGCTCTACTATTAGACAAATCCAGTTTATCTGATAAATATTTGATGACATTTATTTTTTATTGTTTTAATACTCTTGAAATAAACGTTTTTAATCTTGATTGTAAATGACATAGTTATACCTGAATTTACACGTGGATTTTATGGAAAAATACCAACTAACAACGGGCATTCCCAAATACTTGATCATCTGACTTATGCTGAGATAACAGATAAAATTTCTATCAATAAGATAAGATTGTAGTAGAAAATCATCTGTTGATAAAAAGTACAATAGACATGTGTTGTGAAGGCCATCAACCTATCAATGTCAATAGAAAAGATAGTATTAAAAATCGGAGTGCTTATAAGAACAAAAAAAAATCGAGGCAATAGAAAAATGTAGTTACGAATTTTACTTATGTTTATTTAATTGTGTCACATTCAAAGGAATAAACCACAAATATTTTCGTAGATATATTCTACTGGTCATAATAGTGCCACAAACAATAATCTTTAAGTTGAAGTCAGAATCTAGAAAATTTAGGTCCATTTTTGATGTTTTCCGAATAGAAAATCAAAAGAAACATGGTAGTGTGTGGTTGATGACATAATAACTTTTTTATCCTAAAATTAATAAAAAAAACGAATTTTTCATATTATGTATATGTATGTATATTAATTATTCGCGGGTGAAGCCACAACAACTGGTAGCAACTGGATGCGAGTGGCCGAGGATCGATGTCAGTGGCGTGCCATTGGAGAGGCCTATGTCCGGCAGTGGACTAATATAGGCTGATCATGATGATGATGATGATGATGATGACGAAGCCACAGGTGCAGTTTAGTAAAAAAATGTAGTTTAGCGCGAAAAACTATAATGATTGAATTGTCAATGGCACTGACGATTGGAACTAGGGGAGTACATAATTTGGCAGCACTCCAAGGTTTCTGATTGAAGTGGCTCCACGCGACGGGAGATACGCTTTGTTACAGTGTATCTCACGCCTTATTTATAATAAATCATTAACTATGATGTCAAATTAAATGTTTTGAGTATCGCTAACTGTTTTATTGTTGCGGAAGTCATCACCGTTTAGAAGTTGTATCTAAAGTTTATAAAAGATACGCGATGGTGTATGTAGCTGTCTGCAAGTGTACCAATTTGTTTTTCAGAAAGAAATATGTAACTACTCTAATATATTAGAAAACGTTGCTGTCTAAATTTATTTTTAAAAGAATGCGTTGTGAGTGACACATAGGTACTGTAATAGCAAGTATTCTTAGAACTGAACCACGTAAATTAACAGACGCCGAGCTGCCTAGCATGCATCACTGTGACAAGTGATAAGTGTCACGGATTTCCCAAATTTCTGGTAGAAAATCTGTGTAATTTTTTTCATGGCACAGTATGGCGAAACGAGCAAAAGGAACCTGATGTTAAGCAGTTACCTGTGCCGATCAACTGCAATATCACCTAGGCTGTTGCCTAAATGGTATTGCAAATCGCTTTCGCCAAACTGAGACCTAAAATGGAAAGTCCTATGTGATTGCAATTTGAATATGAAGCTATAACGTACGGTATTGGAGATATTATGTGAATTACGTCTATGATAAAAACTCACAAAAAACTGTCTGTTACAGCCCAATGTTTTAGTAGTATTGATATCTACATCCAAACAATATTAATAGTATTCCTCAAAGAAGCTTCTTATAAGAAGTATATTTTGACTGTACAAAATTAAAACTGTAGAAATAAATTACTCGAAGAAGCTTCTTTGGGTAGTCAGTAGGATATTTTGACTGTATACAATAAAATCTATTGATTCATAATAATACAATTAACTGACAATATACACAACTATATACACAACTTACTTAAGAATAAACAAAACAAAACAAAAAGCTACAAAAAATCAAATAAATCCCCCGCATCGCTTTCTACCGGAAGCGTGCCCGTGTATACAATTAATTAAGCGAAGAACTGTAGAAATAAATTACTCAAAAAAGCTTCTTCGAGCAGTTAGCAGGATATTTGGACTAAAAACAAAACGCACTGTAGAAATAAATTAAATCACTATAACAAGCGTTTAGGTTCATCATATAATTTCAGGTAACTTTTTCAAAATTATTTCCAGCCGATGAAACATTTTACAAACTGTAGTGCATTATGCATTTCGAATTTTAGCAAATATTTAATTAACAGTTGAAAATAGGTAATAAGGGGAAGGAAGTAGGAAATTCATAAGGTCAGTGAACTGATTGAGATCATAGTTGAAAAAAAACATTCTTCATTCTAAAGATAGGATTATAGAGCGGTACCTAACGAGGAAGTGGAATTCGCTATTAAGGTTCTGGTAACAATGGTGATGCTGAAGAAGAATCTTCATTTAATTTCAAGGTCTACTTTCTAAAGGGAGTGCTTTAAAACCGAAGTGTTACGAAGTTTCACGACGTGTAACGATGAGCTAAGATTACCAGTTTCGCGTCATCTTGGTTACTTAGCGCGTTTCGGTCATTCTCGTTACCGCACCTTGTGGTTTGTGAGGCAACCTATGTGTTTATTTTGTAAAGGTATTATGTATTGTGTTGTCATATGCTTCTGTGTAAAACTGAAAGGGAAATAAACAGTGCGGGACGACACGCCACGCCTTTCTTTCACATTGTGACGGAGTAAAACCATGATTAGATCAGGTGTGATTTTTTTAGTGTTTTCTGGGAATATTGTTAAATGATTGTTAACGGTACTATACAATAAAAATCAATGGGTCCATTTCAAGAGAACTATTTTGGATGGATAAATAAAATAAATAAGTATTTTGGGACATTTTACACAGCACCATCTAGTCCCAAACTAAGCAGAGCTTGTGCTATGGGTGGGTACTGGATAATGGATATAATATACTTTTTTTTTGTGAATACTTAGTTATAATATATAAGAAACACCCAGATCAACACAAACACTTATGTTCATCACATACTTATTTGTGTCCTGTGGGAATCGAACCCATCACGATCAGCAGCCCGACACTCGAACCACTAGACCACAGACGTCGTCGGATATCCTCCGTCTGGGGAAGGCAAAGGGATATACAGTTAGACTCCTACCGACTAAAATCACACGGTAGCCATCCTCAGCACAAAACAGAGGAGCTACGGGAACCCCAATCTACCGCGCCGGTGCACTTTACTACGGCGCGGAAAAACAACAATTCAAGAGAACCTAGGTTACATTACCTGCCACATCATAGGTATGACGTAACGTAACTCTAAGGAAATGCTTTTTGAAAGGGTAGCTCTTATAATCTGATTCTTCTTCTACCGTTTCATCGTGTGAGATGTGCTACCTACAGCCGCACTGTATTGGGATTCCACGAATGATTCGTGTTATTGCGATAGTGTGGCCTACAGATTCATCAGAAATTATTGCATACATGTCGTGCCTTCGGGTTGTCGTGATAACACGGACGCCAAACTCCTTATGTGTGGCCCTGATCGAAACGCCGTGATAAAAAATGTTAGCCAGTCAGCAGTTTGATAGCAGTTGTTGACTGCCTATCATGGCACGCCGGATGATCATTTAAGGAGGGTTCCCACCAAATGTCACACACTGCTCACAAAGCTCAGTGAGCTGAGCTCACACAGCTCAGTGAGCACAGCTCACACAGCCACAGTCAGCCGCCGACTTTGTGATTTGCTGTTTTTTCTAGATTTTCAAACCAACTTTAATTGTTTCAAAAATATTATGACAAACAGACTTTTCAAGACAGTCTTAATAAATAAGAGAATAAACTTTATCTCAATGGGAATGGGACTAAACGGATAAAATTTTCAGAATGAATGTTGGCGTTTACGGTGTTCATTTGGAAACACCTCTTGTGTCATTGAGATATCGTTTAATTTTCTTAAGGTCATGTTATGGACAGTCTGTTCGTTCCGATATTTTTTACGCTGACTTTACACTACAGATTTGGTGTAAGATGTGAACCTTCCCTTATAATTATATCGTCACTCGTGGAGTCTTTTTTAAGGACCCCTAATACAAATATTCTGATTGAAATCATGTACAATCTAACAAAGAGATAATTAATTATCCAGGGTTGCCAGATATAAATGAAGTTTTCTCAGGAGAGTATTTATATAAAACCCTTTTCAAGCCGTTCTATCATAATTTCCTGAGAAATCTTCAGCTACATCTAGCGATCCTGGATACTTATCTTTATGTTAGGCTGTACATCAGCAACTTGACTTGAGTTTTGAAGTTAATAATCTACCAATGCTTCTGGATAACAATTTTTTTTTTATCATAAACACTGTTTTGAAATCTATTTTTTCTTCAAAAAGGTTACAGTGATAAAACAAACAAGTCGTGTGTGATACGGGTAATCTGAAAATATTCTGTCATTTCCTTAGTTTTGTTACATTTCCACAGAAATTTCTGGAATTTTATAATGGTCATATAATTAATTCCATGATGGACACAATCGTAATAAAGTTCTAGTATTCCAAGAATACTGACAAATTGCGTGTTGCCGTCGTAAATTACAGAGTTATTTAAATACTTAGTAGTTTCCTTTAGTATCTAAATTACGTTGGACATATTTGATGAGTTGAGCGAATCTATTTGAATCTGATTCATAACTTACGATTCCAATCCTAATTTCCTGTCTTGTTACAGTTTAGTGGGTTCATTTAAGATTCTTGCTATGGCTCTTCAGTATCATGCATTGTAGGTATTCATTAATCTTCTAAGAATCGTAAAACGATTTTTAAAAAAAAAACCCTTTCTAAGCATCTGCCGTAAAACTTCCGCAAAATCGATAGGAAAACCTTTTTATGTGAATACCTACTGCTGTTTATGTTACATATAAATTACATAAATTATGTAGCCCATAAAACTTTAGTCGTAAAAATATCAAAGGAAGTAGGTAACACAAATTATGTATAATCATTTTAAGCAAACCGCAAATAATCATTCTAAAGCTGGGCACAGAAACCAAGAAACCAGGGAGACTGGAAATGAGGATCAGATCTAGTAAAATCTAAGCTACAAAGCTTAGCCCATAGAGCTTAGCGCATAGTTGCCTGTTTGTCGGTGTTCTACAGGCTGCACTTTGGAGAGTGTGCACAAGAGCTCCATGAGCTTATTCTGCCGTCTCCTATCTTTCATTGGACTACACGACGCACTGCAGGATATCATCCACAATTGGTAGAAATCCCTACTATGAGGACCAAGCGCTTTGAGAACTCTTTCATAATGCAAACAGCCAAGTTGTGGAATCCACTGCCGGCATCTATGTATCCAGGCACTTACAACCCGAAGGCCTTCAAAGCTGGAGTGAATTCACCTAATAGGTGAATTCACTCCAGCTATCGCTCCATCGTCAACCACATCTTGACAAAGCTGTCTAGATTGCTGTTAAGAGCAGATCTATATCTCATAAAAAAAAAAAACTGATCATAGCAGACGAATATGACAATCTTTATTTTTATCTCAACATCATGTTAACTAGATTAGGTATCTACTAGTAACAACTACAGCTGTACCTATACAACGTGTTACAGAATAAACGTAAGCCCTGAAAGTAGTTTCAGGGCTCTCGATCGATTAGTTTGGTTTTTATACCATGTTATATTTTACCCAATTTTTTTCACATTTCATTTTGGATACTAGATGCTTTTGCGTTCCCTTTTGGGTACCATTGATTAAGAGAAGTTAAGGACAAATAAGTATATCATCAGTGGATCCACGAAGACCAGTGAAATGGGTTTCCATGTCTCAGGTAACTTCTAAACGGCATCCAGAAACTAACTCGTGAACTTACTGATAAAATAAACAAGTTACCAGATAGTATTTATAATTATATAATTATTCTAATTGGGGTATCTGAGGTCTTGCGTTTTGTGTTGTATAGGTACTTAAATCATTGCAAGCAAATTAGAGTAAGGCAGATGTTGGAAGGGGACTGTGCTCATTGCTGACAGAATATTGAGCAATAACCTGTCACCCGTTTGTCTATGAATTTGATCTTTGATCCCAACACGTTACGTGCAGTTATTATTGTTATTTTACGGACTCCTGTATGCCAATAGAACTGCAATAATCTTGGCTATATTCAGTTTTAATAACGCGCAGTTGTAAACTTTTTCTATACCACACATAAGACAGCTATAGGCACCTTCACCTTCTATCTGATAAAAACAAAAAAACTGCGATCAACAATGAATCTTCCAGGAATGGTGATTATAGCAATAACCATCTTTGACTGTCCATTATTAAGGACATCTGAAAGACCGCATTCAGCAGTAAGTTATATTAACGAGCTCGAATAGGCTAGAACCGAGAAGAGTAATCCAGCTGTAGATTGCAATAGGCTGATTTGTTTCTTTCTTTCGAACACGCTATGAATCGCTTAGGCACCAGTATATGTCGAGCTTATTGTTGATTTTCGCAACCAAAACTATCTACACTATGGTTTTCATAACACTTTCCGTAAATGTTTCCCACGACATAGTGTTTTCTGTCTGTTGTGTAAACATAATCTCGCAAACCTATTATATTCCCACGAATATTATCATTAGACGCCTCTTTGAGCAAGCTTAGCTTGAGAATCATTCAGTTTAGGCCATTGTTTCCAGTTTTGCCTTGCCTTTTCCCAATAATGATTGAGTCGGCTTCCAGTCTAACCAGATGCGGCTGATATTCAACATTATTTTACATGGAATGATTGCTATCATCTCTCAGTAATCCAGTTATTGGTCAATTAATTATTTAAAGGCTTTTATTTTCAGATGGAACAATATAACTCATAATCTTTCACTAAAAACACAGGTGAGCTTTTCTCAAAAATAGAAAACTCATTTTTGAGATAAGCTCACCTCATTATCATCATCATCATAATTGCAGCCGAAAGACGTCCACTGCTGGACTGCTACTTTCGTACAAGAATATTCGTTTGTGTTGCGTTTCATACCAATAGAAGTAGGTGTTTATAATGGATAATTGAGAAGGTAATTAGAGTGGAAATATTACAAATCTGAAAACTCTTGAGCTCTTGAACTCTTGACAAGCATGCAAAAATATTTTGTTATTTTCATTGTGTGCACCACATAACCTGTCAGTGTTACAGAAATAACTCCTGTACTCATTTTGCATAATTAATTAAATACTTTTAAATTGACGTATGCGTTTGTAATGACCTAATTAGCTTAACAAAAATAATCTCTCGCACCAATAATGTAATGAGCAAAAATACACAGAACCGATAAGCCTAGATTTAATTTTAGGAGTCTATTAGAATTGACCATATAACAATAAACGTAAAGTATCCAATTATACGAAAATATAACTGCACTGGTAATGAAAAAATCGTGCGTAAACCATAGGGCCACAGTAGCCCATGTAACTGTAGATACGTACAGTATACATCGGCCGAGAATCGATCACTCAATCTGTATCGAACAAAACAATTCATAAAGATAGAAGAGATATATTCTGTAACAGCTCGTAAAACTTCGATCGACAACGGTGCTATTCTGTAAGATCGTATTGGCAAACTCACTTCTGAATCTGCAGTGAAAAGTAGTAAAAAACAATACAAAAAAATATTTCACTGTGGATTCAGAAATGAGTTCGCTAGCGAGATCTTACAGAATAGCCAAGCTGCTCTATATACATATTTTCTTAATTGCTTAGTGTTGAAAGCTTGTTGAAAGCTATACTGCCAATTCCAACACTAGTAAAAAAGTTAAGTAGGCATATCAATAATAATCACAGTCTGTAACGATGTACAAACTGTTATTATTAATCATGACGAACGTTGATAATAAATAATTTAGACAAAAAATGGGCTCGAATTTGGACATAGTTTTTTGTTAATTAACTAGAAGAGAGTTACGATAAACGAGTTAATAATGATGTGTGATAATATTATGTTGTACTTATTGCGAGCGAATGTGAATTAGCAAAAAATCTGCACCTTTTGAAAACTTAACATGCAAAAAATGATGATGCTGACATGTGAAAACTAATGATTAAAGATTATTTTTTATAAAAAATACACATTGCAATTATTCACATGGAGCTTTGGTATGTACTAAGAATTTTGTAATGGAGCACGTGTTTCTTAAAATAAATTAGGGTTCAAGGTGCCTAAAAGATCTTTTGATTTTCAAATTTTTTCCAATATTTTAGTTATTCTACAATATTTTATGACCTTAAAAGGTGTGGTTTTAGGTATCTTTTTCATTTCCTCTATTTGATCGTCTTATTCATGAATTCATATAAATTGGAATTATCTTTAAATTAACTTCGAAGGCTGTATAAGAAGTCGACGAACGCGCTCATAATGAGGAGGGTCGTATGATTAACTTGACAAAAGCTACCGGTTCCATTAATTTATTCCAATACTCTGAGCCAACAACATTGACGTAACATAAATAGGATTTTTATTCTAAATTCTCAATGTTATAATCACTACCTTACATAATTTGTATTTAAATCGTTAGATAATGAGACGACTCGGTCATTCTACGTAGATAGAGTTTTCATTTGCTCATTTTGTGTCACTATTAAGTTCTATTTTTTTTGCCAATTTATTAACAAAAAATACAATCTGCACACAGATATTTGATGATTAACCTTGACACATTTTTTACAATGTCTAAATTCTATAAACTTTTTATCGCCGTTTGACTAATGATTTGTTTTGACAATAAATAACTGCGGACGCAACGTTGCATACGATTAAAATTCTAGTATATTCTGAAATGCCAGCAACTTAGTGCCTATATTATGAAGATACAAGTTGACCTTGTCCAAATATTTTGATTCATTCAAAGTTATTCAAATACAACCTCCACACAAAAAGAAAATTCGCCAGAGGCGGAATTCAATACAGCAAAAGCGTATCTTTTTCTCAAATCTTTAAAATTTGTAATTTAGAAAATAGACAGGTCTTACCAAAGATGAAAAGAATGCTGCGCACCGAAGAAATCAATATTTTACCCAAAGCTTTGTTGTTGAATGAATGGACGGAAATCAAGGAAAAATAATGGGCCAATCCATCAAAGATGTTTGCTTATTTTAAAACTTATTTGTATTGGAAAGTGAATCTTTAACCATGAAACTATTGTGTTATTACTTTTGCAGGACCGGTCGTTGTGGCGATGCTTGGGGGAGGCCTATGTCCAGCAGTGGACGTCTTTCGGCTGAATTGATGATGATGATGATGATGATGATTACTTTTGTTTGGTGACAATAGGAATTATGATCGACATCATAGTGATTTTTGATGTTGTTTGATATTTCCAACAACAAACAAATTAGTTAATACAATACAGAGTGTAATGTACCTACTGAAAGAATTTACAAAAAAAGCTCGGTCACGCGATCTGATCATTCGGATTTTACTTCATGTACCTGAGTAACATTAAGTACATTTTTATTATTCGGACAATGTTTGAAAGTTCATAGATCCCACAGATAAGTTGGAAGTTCAAAAAACTCATTTTGATCATTTATTTACGAATCTGTATCATTATTTAGATGTTTTAAATCAATTGTAGTGATTGGATCATCGAGTTTATCATTGGTCACAACAAATTGAATTTACGGTTTCAATTGCTTTATTGATACGATTGTTGTAATGTCTAAATGATTAAGTTTGTTTTTATGTAATTTGGGAAGCGGTTTTCATCGTATCATTGCGTATCGTATTAATAATGTATTGTAGCTGCGATTTCGAGTCGTAAAACTGAAAAGTTACTATTGTCTTGTAGAATTTCGTTTCAATATGTTGTATAGCCTCTTAATTTGATTTACGAGTGTGTCACCGTGTGTAAACTACGAAAGCGGATACGTGGGAGGTTGAATGCCTGCTAAAGGCATAACCACTGTCATCAGGAATTAATTTTCAATTTTAGTTTGTATTCATTCATTCGTTTGTTTTATATTTTTTACTAATTTAATTTAAAGAGACACTTATCATCCGATAATTTTTTTCTAAGCAATGTGACTTATGATATCCCTTATCTTTATTATAGCGATTGTTTTCTAATTGGTCAACAGTTATCTAATTACGATTAAAATCATGAAATATAATATATATATATATATGATTACGATTTAGTTCTAGTTAGATACAATATTCAGGTATACTTACTTGTTAGTCTAGTCGCAAATAAATGTGAGTCCATACTATTTAATAAGTATTTATGTAATACAGTCTGCATACAGTCACCATGCGCTTTCACGTAAATATATGAAATAAATACTTTATTATCTTTAATACACTATTTATCATAATCGGCTCATCAAAACGTTAGATCATGAATGAAACTGGCGTTAAAAATAATTTTAAAGCACAGGTAATTACAATTTGTTTATAAATAAAGGCTTCACTGTGGATATCAGTTGGTTGCGCAGTGCTCACAAACGTCAGGCGAGCGGCGCGTCCCGACGGCTGGCAAGGCTACGACCACGCACCACAGAAGGCGCGGCGACACTGGCGACGTATCGACCTCGCCATCACAATGAATGGTGAGCCAGCACCGCAGTCTACCGCTGCAAGCTTACCACTGCACTGCAGCTTTATTTCTGGCAACCACCCTGATACTTAACACAATGAAAACATAGCATTTTCTTGGCAAAAATGTGCCAACAACACAGTCCGTGACATGCGAAATTTCGAGCCACTGACCCGGTTAGGAAGACCGCGTTGAAGAATTCTGCGGTTACATTTATCACCCGCTTTTACATTTCTGTTATATCTAATATTTTTGTTATAAATTCTAAGAGATGCTTGTCACTACGCATGCGTGACTCAGAGGACTACCGTGTAACCCTCTTGGATCAGCTGATTAAATGACCTTGTTCCCACATTTTGGTCCAGTTCTTTATTACTTATTTGTTTTATCTTTGGTTTGGCAGTATTTATCCGCGACTCTACACATTTGCACTTATCCACTTATATCTCTCGTTAGAATAATACTGTGAATTCCTAACCTTTTAAAGTTTACTCATGAAGGTATAATAAGCAGAAACCTTTCAAGGTTGTCGTGTTAGGTCGCAGTGCTCCCACGGGCAAAGGTATAGATAAAGTTAACCGAACAACAAACGTAGAGATGACGTTAATTACTTGTAATAACTTGGGATCGATTCTGGATTATACAACGTGTTATTGAAGAAACTGAAAACCTCTTAAGGGGTCATTGTACTCATCAGTATGAACAACGTTTACTACAGGGGTCATGCTACGCCTGCAGCATCATCTGTTCCTATGTGAACCAATTTTTGTGAAAATTAATTTAAGTGATACATAAGTAGCGTCATAACTGTAAGCGCAAACAAGTGCTAAATCCAATAAAAGTAAATGTCCAAGGGCTACTTACTTATTTATACCAAGAAATGGATTTTTTATTTTTTCGTATTTTGTGCAGTCTTAAGATATGTGCTTACATTTTCTTGTCTTCATTCGATGAGCTCATTTTTGTCAATCTCTTCATGTTTTCCTTATTCGAAAGATTCGATTAACCTTTGTGGATATCCTAGAGACGATTTTGAGTTTATTTATCGTCAGAGCATTGGGAAAGTTCGAGTAGGTACAGATAAACAAAAATGTATTGATTATGTTTCTTTACTAGTTACTACTGCTGTATAAGGTATTGAATAAGATACCTTAGTTGACGACCACGTCATTCTAAAATATATCGTTAAAAAGATACAAATTGGGACACAAACATCCATGATTGCACATCTTAAGAAGCTTTGTTCAATTAAGTTTATTACCAACGCATTGATAGCTCAAGTCCCACGTTAAAGTGCAAATACATTGCTTACATTAGCTTAGCACAGACAAGAATGTTAATAGCAAATAAGCAATGAAAATCAATGTCATTGCTAGCTAGCTAACAGTGCAGTAGCGTTGGCTACTACGTGATCGTACTGTTAATCGGAACAAGTCACAATCTCATCATTCCATTGCTTATGACCGTCGATATGAAGCGCTTCCTGTTATTGATGAATGAATCAGTATATAGCGATCAATGGGTTCATCATTTGAACCGATTGTTTAAATCATTATTTAAATGATTCCTGATTAAGAGCAAAAGCGCTAAACGAAATCAATTGGTTTTTATTATAATAAAAACTATGCCTGAGAACAAGGTATCTATTTCAAACGAAAGGACAGGAAAAGATCATGAAATGTTAGCGACGGACTTCGTGGCTATAATAATAAAAGCAACTGCAGGGCCTTTTACGCGCAGGAGGCTTTTCCTGTGTGCGTTCTTTCTTAATGTTTGGTTTTTCTAAAATCGGTATTTGAGATTTTGGTGAAATATCTTAAATGTGTTTGGATCATGTTTAGAAAACACAATGTCCAAATTAACCAAAACCAAAACATACAATTAACAAATGAAAATCATCCAATTTAAAAACAAGAATAATTTTGTCTGCGACGAATGGATTGCGACAAGTAAGCATCAAGAGGACGGTTCTTTGAATCTATGGCCACCGACCAACGTACTGCAGTGGATTGACTCCCATTTTGGGAGAGCACACGCAGAGCTGTTGTACTGAAATTCAAGTGTCTTAATTAATGCTGGCTCTAAATAAAATTATAAACAAATTCAGTACGTTTATGGTGTTCAGAGTTAATACCAGGTCAGTAAATAAACACGCGTTTTGTAAACGATACGATTAATTGTTTGTAGGTACTGTAACAGCGGTTGTTGTATATCGGACACTAATAGGAACTTCCACTGTCAATTTTATTGCTCTGTGTTCTAATAAAATATGTTTGTTTCATTTGCTTTAGACAGCGCATTTTAATGGTGAAATTACATCGAGAGCTTTCATGTTATCATTTATGTATTTTATGAGTTGCCTACGAATAATCTATAGTAGTAGTAGAGCTCCTTTGTGAAAGAGCTCGTCCGGGGTAGTACAGACTACCACCGTATCTACTTCTCCGCCAAATAGTGATACTTGCATTGCTGTGTTTCGGTCAGAAGGGTACGGGTGCCGGTGAAATTACAACCACATGAGACTTTCCATCTTCATGTCTCAGTTTGGCGAACCGACTTGGGGTACCATTTAGGTAACAGCCAGGGTGGTATTGCAGTTATTATGGGCAGGTAGGCCTTTAGCTCGTTTCGCCATCCTACACTATAAAAAAAATATCCTTTGTCTTTTCAATAAAAGCAAACCAATTAAAAAAAGAAAATTACCTAGCAATGTTTTATTAAATCTGAAAGCTCTATAAAATTATTGGACTCCTCACTGATATTTCTACTCTCCCAGAGTACTTTAAATGAATCTTTAGGGTACTTTTGATTGTTTTTCCGTGACATGCCAAACGCGTAGCACTAGACTAGATGGACACCGGGCGCGTTCCATTGGAGTTCCTGGAGCGTCTCTATTTGTGTCCAGGATGGATACTTGTGTGTTTTATGTAATATTTCCACAAAAACAATACATATATTTGACAGATACAGTACAGAACACAAACCAGTTTAGATTTTTCTGTAGGTACACCGCTTGGTCCGTCGACATTCATTACAACAAGGTGTGGGTGGGTGAACACGACGCATTGCGCTCGCAAACATTACCACATACTCTCAAAAAAGCTACATTGCTTTTCAATAGCAAATTACTTACAAAAGTACAACATCGTTTTTTTCCTTAGTGAAGCTTGTTATTTGGTAGAAGGTCGACATATTACTCCACCTTCACCAGACCACCCAGACGGAGGATACCCATAAGGATTTCCATCCGAAAACAAAAACAAAGGTTTCAAACTTTCGATTATTCTATATTTGTATAATTCATTTCCCCTGACAAGTCGATATTAAAACTGTTTCAAGTACACTTTCTCAGCAGAAATCCCTATTGAACTTCAGGACAACTCACCAAGTGTACCTCCGCCTCAAGAGTAATTTTATTATCTCTTCTTTATCATCATCGTGCTTTTTGCCAACTGGCTATATTGGTGCCAGAAACGGGAGAAAACCATCATTACTTACATCACTAACAAACAATTATATTTTGGCATATGACACGTATGAAAACCTAAAATTACTGAATGATCCATCTGGTTAATTACGGGCAGACTTTTGGCACAGCTCCGGTAGTCAATCAGAAATAATGGCCAGTGTTGAAAGATTGCATGAAAATGTTGTCTAGAATAAAATAAATAAACTATGAATACTTAGAACCGCTTAGAACACTAAAATATAAATTATGAATACTTATGATATGAATTATGCTAAATATTGACGTGCGAATCTCAATGTTGTCTTTCCCGATGTTTTGTATCAGATAGTTTTATGTAAATCACTGTTACTACAAAACAAAGTAAACTATTGGTTAAATTCTCTCCGTTATTTTGCCGGAGGTAGACCGACGACCTGGTGAAGGTCGCGGGAATCCGCTGGATGCGGAAGGCGCAGGACCGGTCGTTGTGGCAATGCTTGGGGGAGGCCTATGTCCAGCATTGGACATCTTTCGGCTGAAATGATGATGATGTAATATTGCCTATATCTATCAACCATATAAATTTTTCGAAGAATTCAATTTCTGTATTTGTACTTAATTGCATGTCCTTGGAGATCGTGTTGGAGATCCACAATTGGAATTTCACGTGGAATATAGAGTTTTCAAGCCAGGAAGAAATAATCGCTTTAAAAATTCTATCAAGAAGCTAAGAAAGGTCGCCGGGAGGCGTGTATGGCTTTCCACAAAAGCACTGAATACATTGCGTCTCCCAAGGAGAGATGAGTTAAGGTACGCTTTTTTAAAGGTAACTGAAATATCTTACATAGTATGTTTCCTCGAGACGACCAACTATTAACATTAAAAAGCCTTATATAATGCATTTACTGAAGAATGACGAATTAGGTACGGGTTATTCGACAGAAATGCTCTCAAGAAAGCGTCACGTCACGTCGCCGTCGAGTCGTTTTAAGTAAACAATGCAAAATGCAAATGATAAATACGGAAGCTATCATCTATAAATAAATTTAAGAATTAAGACTCATTGATAGACTAGTTTTAAATATGCTAATGACAAGTTTCTCGATTTTCCGGCCTCATCCTTTCTTTTGTATGTGTCTCAGTTGTGTCAAATAAATATTTTTCTTTCTTTCTTTTTCTTTTCTTTTTTAATTTTTCTAGGTGTTCTGGAGAATTTTAGATACGGCGATCGCGGAAGATCAAGACACCTACTTCAGTGGCTCGAAGGAAAGATAGAGGGATTGAAGGCGGCAGGATTCATTCTGGTCATCATCATAAGAGTAAAAAGACCACACAACATTTCTTTAAATATCAAAAACAATGAGCCTGCGGCAGAAGCATTAGGGTATCGGTCGAAAAGATTTAGTATGTTCCATGATTAATTTTGTATTGTTTTCTTTCAAAATTAAATAAATTCATTAATTCTATACGATAGAAATTCTCTTACCATTCATTAAGTATTTCATCGTTGTAATATCGCCATAACAGAAGTACCTGTTATAGTGTGAACTCATGAGTACGGATTTATGTTATCTTTATTAATTGCAGTGGCTGAAAAGGCGTATCTAATTCGTCACCTCGAGGGGACATACTTTATACGGTATTTCAGTTGTTTAGGCCCTTAGAAAAGCGAACCTTAACTCATCTCTCCTTGGGGGATTCACTGAATACGGAAAGCCATATACGCCTCCCGGCAACCTTCCTTAGCTTTAATAGGATCTTGATAGAATTTTTTAAACGATTAGTTCTTCCTGGCCTATACATATAGCTCATCTCTCGCAGGAGGACGTATAGAATACGGAAAGTCATATACGCCGCCCGGAGCACTGATAATACTCCGTTGTAACATAATGTTTGAGAAGAAAGTTGAGTACATACAATTTTTTTGGAAATGGAGTCGGTTAATGATAAAATTCTTAATAGCTATTTCGTGTCTCTTGACTTCCAAAACGAAAATAAGGTACCTACCTACCTACCTACCTACCTACCTTCTTACCTATAGTATAGATTCTAAAAGTCTTTTCCTACCATTCCATTAGTGACTCAAATATTGGCTCTCACAATAATCTGAAAGTTGTGCGTGTTAGTAATTGTTTCTACCTAAATATTGGTTACATTCAATTTATTTTTGGAACCAAAACTATTACATAGTAAGTTTGAACGTGATCTATTGACTCTATAACCAATTTACAACACATTAACTGAAACCTGAGCTATTTGTACTAAATTGCTTATAGCATTCACTATACAGAATTCATTTTACCTAGCTCCAACTGAACCACTGTATTCTTCCTGCGGGTGAGGTACCTAATAGCCAATAGATTACTCAGCTATTCGTGGCATTGACAGAAAAGTCCACCAATAGACATAATTAGGATAGACTTAGATTGACAATTTCGTTTGTCAAGTTTTAAATAATTTTGTTAAATTTTATTGGAGTGATTAGCTTATTTTCAGCAGTAGACATTCATGCACTTATAATGGTGGTCATAGTAATTGACCCCATCTGTGAGTAACCATCGGCGTCAAGTTTTAATTATTAATGTGAATGGCTATAAAAATTACGCAGACCTAAGAAAACATGAATGTATTGTGTGAAGTATGATATGAATAGAATGAAAGTGAACACTGAGATGATGGGCTGATAGAGATGTACCAGGCCCCTCAGAAAGTATTGCGAAATAAAGTTTTTATATATGGGAGACTGGCCAGTTATAATGTTTTTCGAAAATATGATTATTTATAAGTAAAAATAAGTAAGTTCCAATTTCAAAATTTCCCTCCACATTTTTTGCGAGTTAATTCAAAGTATTGTGTCTCACTGAAATATGGATCTGCGCCGGGAACATTTTAGAGCTATGATTTTATACGATTTCAAGTGTCGCCTGAAACCGGATGAATCGTACGATAGACTTCAAATGGCATTCATGGATGAAGGCCCTTCCAAGGCAACCGTGTATCGTTGGTATAACGAATTCAAGCGCGGTCGACCAACTTTGGGGGATGACGAAAGAAGCGGTCGCCCTTTGACGGCTGTTACCGAAGAAAACGTGCTAGCAGTGAAAAATTTAATCCAAGACAATAGGCGAATTACATATCAGGAGATTCAACACATATTGAAGATTGGATCGGGAAGCGTTCACGAGATTCTACACAGCCATCTTCGCGTGAGGAGGATAGTATCACGCTGGGTGCCGCACAACCTCACCGATGCTCAGAAGCAGGCCCGGGTGGAATGGTGCCGTGATATGCTTAACAAATTTGAAGCAGGCTCGTCTCGGCGTGTTTACGACATCGTTACAGGTGATGAGTCCTGGATTTATCAATACGACCCAGAAACCAAGCGCCAGTCGACTGTTTGGGTGTTTCAAAATGAGCCAACGCCTACCAAAGTGAAGCGATCTAGAAGCGGGGGTAAGATTTTGATCGCTAGCTTTTTTAATTTGACTGGCCACTTGGTATCAATTCCCTTACGGGATCAAAGAAGCATTAATGCCGAATGGTATACTACCAAATGTTTGCCAGAAGTTTTCTCTGTTATAAGCAACAAGCGACCAAACACAGGGCTCCGCGGGCTACTGCTCCACCACGACAATGCACCTGCGCACACCGCACTCAAAACGAGGGACTTCCTGGACAGCACGCCAGTCAAACTCCTGGGTCACCCTCCTTACAGCCCTGATCTAGCACCGTGTGACTTCTTTTTATTCCCAAAAATAAAAAATCAGCTCAAAGGGATACAATTTTCGTCGCCGGAAGATGCGCTGGCTGCGTTCGAGCAGGCTGTAAACGAGGTGTCTGCGGCGGACTGGAAAAAGTGTTTTGAAAACTGGTTTAGGCGCATGAATCTTTGTATAGAGGCTGGTGGAAAGTACTTTGAAAAGATTTGATAAAAATATATGTACGTATAGAACATTTTTTTTTAGTTTCGCAAAACTTTCTGAGTGTCCCACGTATGGAAGAAAAATACATACTGCGCCGACCTCGAATAAACTGGGATAAGGGCAGGAGGGTGATTATGATGAAGATGTGGTTTAAATCTCATTTACCAGAAAACTTTGAAAGTCATGAGCACAGAAATAGATAGATAGAATGGTTGTAATCACAATTTTACTTGCGATTCATGCGTGACAACTTTTGAACAAACTACGTCTCCCATATTGAAGTCATTAATTTTTAAAAAAATACTTTAATCAACGTTGACTGCCTCGTTGGTCTAGTGGTTGCAAGCGCGACTGCTGAGCGTGGGGTCCTGGGTTCGATTCCCGGGTCGGGCAAAGTGTTATTGGGTTTTTTCAGTAGAAAATTCTCAGTAGCAGCCCGGAGTCTGGATTTGTGCCAGGTCAATGCCAATAGGCTCGCCCCCTATTACATGGGACTATAACATAACTGGCGAAATGTGGGTGTACCTCTGCCTACCCCTTCGGGGAAATACAGGCGTGATGTTATGTTGTTGTTATGTGTTAACTTTAATCAAATGTACTTTACAGCTTTTGTTTCTGCAGTTAGAAACAGCACAATAAGGCATTTTTGCGAGTTTTTGTTACAGTATTTACAGAAAAAAGTCATAAGGCGTACTGAGAAAGGCTTTGAAATGCCCTGCACTATTGTGCAGAGTGTTGGCACGCGTTCTCTGCCCACTTTTCCATTCTATCTATCTATTTCTTTGGTCATGAGTTATAAGCTGGAACTTTAATACGTCTTTCGTTCACTGCCAGATTTTAGCCCACTATAGCTTCAATAATCATCATAACCGAAAGAAGTTACTTTCAATAAAGACGAGCATTTCAAATTACGCCTTTGGTCTTCCTATCATTCACGTATACCGCGAATATCTAGCGATTTCTATCACAATCGCCGCCAGAGGAAGTAGCCATTTAAAGTAACTATTTTAAACCGTCGCCGGCTCACGGCCACGCTCGCGTAGGTGACAGTACTAGAATAATCTAATATTAGAATAATCTAACTATACTGTTATGTTAGTCCTGTCTGGAATTTTCCTAGTTGTTCTATCAAGGAATTTGATTGGGAATCGATGCAGGATTTGTTATTGTTTGGTTTCGAATACCTTTACGAAAAGTTTGTCCCATTTGTGTCGATGATTCTTTTGTAAATATTGTGTATTATATGATTGTTTATCAGAATTTAGCCACGTTGACAGCATTACAAGCGGCTCACACAGGTCTAGGAAGAAAAGTTTGGAAGATACTTTCATCAAAACAGTCCAATCGTTACAGTCAATCGTTTCACCCGCGTATTCGGCTTATACCAGAAAAAGTTATCGCGCTTCCCTCGGGAACTGTTTATTTTCCATGGATAAGAAGTAGTCTATATTTTAATCCAGGTTATGGTCTATGTTTGTGTCAAATTTGATACAAATCCGTTCAGCCGTTTAGACAATGTTTCTTCATAAACTGTCACTTATAATATTACTAGGATAGCATATACTGTCTAAATGGGTCCTAATTCTGTCGACCTGTAACCAATTGCATATAGGCATCTATTCTGTAATTCTAATCGTCAGGATTCCAAGTAATTACAATCTAAATCTGCAACAAAGTAATAAAAGGCAGTCTTCAAATTACATCACTTAAGCGTTTAATTGATACCATCTGTGACTAACCATCGGCTTCGCTTCGGTGTCGCGATCTAACGTTGTTAATCACATGACAAGCGACGAATTTCCTGAAAAAGAAGTCATTCAACCGTGCTTCGAGTCTATTTGTACGAGTATTCAGACACGCCTCGTGATCACGAAAGAAGGTGAATCCTCGAACTGTTATGTAATGAGCTGACGAATTTGTCGTTCGTTAAAAATATATTAAATAAGAATTACTTATTTTCGTTTAGATTTTGTGATTTAGAATGATGTGATACGATTTACCTATTAGGTTTATGTGTTTATTAATTAACCTTAAATTATTAAACTAGAATTACATACTGTCTTAGTTAGATTTTGTGATTTAGAATGTTGTGATAATATTATATTACATACTGGTGTTGATTCTCTTGGTCACCAATTTAACTTAATTTTAACTAAGTACCTATTCATATCTTTTTCTATTAGTGAAGACAAGAAAGGATAGCAATAATTTTAGAACCATCAAATTAGTTTATAGACTCATAACGTCATATGTATACCTACAAGATGTTGATCTGTAACCGTGCCATATTTCTAGAGAAAATGATAAATAATGTGCTTAGTCATCTGAAAATACTTGAAAAATTCTATCATTATTTAATACCAAAATTTTCACTTAGATGTTTCGCTATGTTTAGCGAGGCTTTGAGAATAAATCCAGAACAACTCTGAAAATAAGTCATCGACGGCATTGTCAAAGGGTGGAACTGCAGAATTTTTTGGTGGCTTCGCTTAAGAGATAAAAATATAAGATTCATAAGGTTAGTTACATACATTTATTACTGTACTGTGTCCAATAATGCATTTAAAGACATGTAGGTATCTGAAATTATTATTTTCAAATTTTTGCACGAACGGTCGACCGCACGTCTGTGGTAACACTTTGACATTGACATTAGCAGCATCTTTATTTCGTAAGCAGTGAGGGCGGTTTTCGAATTGAAGTGTTACCACTGTCATGCAGTCGACTGTACGAGTATGTACCTAGTTATCATAATATCTTCAGATATTTATGAGTTTGGAACTCTTAGGTCTACTGTCAGATTACCTATTTGTTTTAAAAAATCTGTCCATCATTCCGTATTCGCTGAAACAACGGGAGACAGGTAATAGGTATGTGTAGCCTGTTAATTAGGTAGGTACCATAGAAATCCAAATAAAGGTAATAGAAGTGGCAAAGGCGCGTGAACTTGTCGCGTTGTCGTTTGCTTGACCAGCAGTGCTGTTTTGGACACTGAGGTAATAATGTACTACGTACTAGAGAAGACACCTTGAATCGAATATTAGTAACACGTTTTAGAGCTCCTGCACTCTCACTCACTTAGCCACGCTCGCCGCGCGCGTGCTCCGCGGCCAGCAAGTTACGCGATATTTTTTGTACGTAATGTCTACTCTAGTACGTAGTACATATTACCTCAGTGCTTTTAGACGCAGAGTCACTAAAATTGTATTTTGCAGCATATCAGCGGAAGATTTTTTAGGCTTAGTTTATTTTGTATTGAATGCTAGAAATATGGTGGGCGTGATTGCGTTGTGTTGGTGGCGGGAAACCGGAGATAGTAGGTACTATTAGATATTCTGTGCCGGAGACATGCGTTCCCGTAGGTAGTAAAAGACAGTACATAACATTTTTACTACCTTAATATTTAGATTTCTATGGTAGGTACTCTATTTTTAAAGCGTTGTGGGTACTTAAGTCTCATCAATTTGATCGATAAAACAAATTCATAATTTAATTTTAGAAATACTGTACCTACCTAGTTTTACAACTATAAAACAAATTACAATACAATAACCGACCTAGAAATACGATCAGTTATTTATTGAAGAGCGGTATATGGCGTCAATTAATACGTGTAAGTTCCCATATTGACTCGGTAACAATGATTGAAGTCATATCTACATTACATGAGCACAAAAACTTGGCCGAAGGAACGTGTTTACAAATAGATAAGTATTTATTGGATTTATAAAGTCGCTGAAGGCAGAACAACAGAACCTCTGCTCATTTAATAAGAAAAATACATTTTTTTTAAAGAGGGGGCGAAAGACTATCCCCCTGTTTCTGGAAGGCTGATCAATTTGATCTGTTGTTAAATCCCATGTCAGCTCCTGTGATTGACCAGCAAAAATTTTAACAACCAATCACAACGCTTGACCTGAGGTTTGACAACTGATTAGTAATTTTTTGCGTTGACCAGCCTTTCGGAAACTGGGGGAAAGCGTTTCATCTGGTCCTAGCAATCACCACTGCCTAGGGACTTCGGCAAAACCAGGGGAGGAGATACTTTGCCGAATAACCTAATACACGGAACGGAAAAGATGTTTTTGATTACAATTTTATTCTACCTAACTATACAACGTGATATAGAAATAACTGAAAACCTTTTAAGGGGTTATTGTATTTATCAGTATGAACCACTTTTACTATGGGACCAACCCTATCGCGAGAACAAACAGCTGTTCCTTACATTTCAGTTCACATAAATCGACAAAATGTAGGGAACAGCTAATTTTTCACCGTTGCTTAGTTGCACTGGCGTAAGTAGTGAGTCAAGAGTCGCATGTTCGAATCCTGCTCGTGAGCGATTTTTTCTTTACACAATTTATATCTTTAGATGTTTAATCGGCTGTGGAAGTCATGTGATTAGCGGTTAAATATATTGTTGATATAATAATTAATTTTGAATATATCCTCAATGTAAGAAGGTCACGAATGTGACATCATAACAAGCAAAACCTGTTTATCATCGAAACATGAACTTACTTTTTTATTACATTGATATTATTATGTTAAATCAATGATATTTAAAAGTAAAATCAAAATATCTTACAAATTAAAATATGTCTACTAAATATGACTGGGGAAAGCGAACTGGAAACATTTAGTTTTCCGGTTTCCCCTAATAATGTCAACTTCACCTGCACTCGGTAGGTGGCAGTAGTGTCGCCGTAATGATCCAATTTGCAAAGCATGTCGCATATTATGCTAGGGCCGCACACATCGCGAAGACAAACTTCGTCTTCGGGCTACCGCGAATGTGCATGGCCGCATACATCGAAGTTGCGCTGTCGCAATGTTTTATCGCGATAATCCCGAACATACACGAGTTCACACGACAACATATGAACCAAAACAACATGGACGGCTTTGTATTTTATGGCGGCAAATAATTAAGTATTTGCCACATTTATTGTTGCCATAAAAAGGGGTTCCATAATATCGACTCTACATCGTTATTAATTATTATAAATTCTAATTTTTTTACAATAATACTCGTGCGGGCGTGCGCTACATGTACGCCGACTGATGTAGATATGTCAGGTGTGGCCGAGTAAGCGAAGTTTATCGCGATAAAATCCTTTGAAGTGCGCAAGTTTACCGACAACGGAGCAAAGTGTCTTCGCCCGAAGCGGCGAACACTTCTCGATGACTTGGCCACTATCATCGCGATGACGCGAATATTCGGATTATTGCGATGAGTGCGGCCTAAGCATTATGAACATCACGATTCACGTCACATTGCAAAGGGTCGTCCGCGGCGGAATAAAATTACGCTATGCGCTATGCACAACGAAGTGTCACATCATTTATCTAGAGATGATAAGGTATCTGTTACACAATCGTTAGTTCTTTTCTATCATCTATTTCTATAAAACCATTGTCCCACACTAACCCCTCTTGTTTGTTGTCCTCGGAAACAATTCTTCACATGCACGACCACGAAATCTGGGGCAACGCATCTAAAGGCAATCATACAAATACATATAATAATAATAATAATAACCCTCCATCGTATCCTTACGTTGACGTCGTGGTAGGGCTTGTGCGCCTTAATGAGCGCTAGGGCTATACCGGTAGATACACTCATGCCGGGCAGGTCTAGGGTGAAAGGTCAGACCAAGAGGGGTACAAATTTGTTCTTGGTCCTCTCCCAGACCAAGATCACTTTCCTTGCCCAAATTACCATTCCCTTATCCCTATTCCTACGTTTCCTTCCTTACCTTGCCTAATCCCAATCCCCAATCTCTACCTAAGCTTCTAGTCAACCCCCAGGCTATAAGCTTCTCCATTTCCCAATCCCTCCAAACCAAGGTGAACCAGCATACGCCGAGGGTTTCATGGCTAAGGGAGAGCTTAGTCGTTAGTATGCGAACTCTGGACACTAGGGGACCTCCAGTTTAATTTACCCTTGCCACGGTGAACGCAGGGCTCTGCCGTGGCCGACGTATCTAGTCCCTAGCTTCTCGTGGGAACAATTATGATTACTAGATCTAAAACAAAAAAAGCTAAACAGGTAGATGCGCCACCTTTAGATAATGAAAGTACGCAAATGTCATACGCAAATTCCGATCTCCCGAATTCATTGTTTTCGTCTATCCCTTCGACTCGCCCCTCATACATGACAAGAAGAACAGTTAGCTTGTCCACCATCAGCACGCTTGATAGTGTTGTGCAAGATGTCAACCCTGACTCTGAACTTGCACCCATTACGAGCGCTTCTACCACGCGCAGACGATGGACACCTGATATGAATAAGTTCATACTGCGCACTTATCTTCAATTAACTGCATTAAATACAGACACAAGAACTTATCTCGAACCCCTTCACTTAAAATTCATAGAAAAATATCCGGAAATGCAAGTTAGCCGACAAAGAATAGGAGACCAACGGAGAGCTATAGTCCGCAATAAACTATTACCACAAAAAACAATAGACGAAATACACAGCGCAGTCAAAGAAGAACTAAATCAAATACAATCAAGCATTCATAACCAACAAGTAGAAACGTTAATCAGTCATACCCAACAAACTCTGACACCCACGCAATCAACACAAACGCTACAACATCCCATATCCTTAGAAGCACCAAAGACACAAAGTAGAACACAAACTCGAATGAGATGGACCAATGAACACAACGAAGCAATAATGCGGTCTTATTATCGAGTAACAACTCTGGGCACAAACGAAACAGCATACCGAAAACTTATGTATGAAGACTTTATAAATAGATACCCATCACTCACTCACCTTAGTGAACAACGGATAGCTGATCAGAGAAGAGCAATAGTCAACAATAAATACATTAATAATAACAGATTAAATTCATTAAAATTAGAAGTATCAGAAGAACTAGGACTTAATAATAACTTAAGTATAGATACTAACGAAACTACAAATATAGTAAACACCAACAATAACAACACTGATATACAATGTACAAACAACATTGATGTACTCTTAACAGACGAGCGCTCACAAAATATAATAACAAGTATATTTGAAACTAATTCTACAGAAGAAATCTTACCGGTCCAGAACACGAACTTAGAAAGAAATCCCCAAATAGATGAAACTTTCCAACAAGCATTTAAATTTTATAAAAACTCAAGCCCCACAAGTAGGGTTTACATCCCCAAACAAAAACCATCTAAAAATCTTGCAAAAATAGTCAGTTACCTGAACAAAATAACTATGCCGGAAAATCTTAACACAGACTCAAACTTTTATACGTTACAGACTATAATTTATTGTGCGGCGTGGACTGCTGCTAAGGTTAACGGCGCAAAGATAAATTTACAAACCTCAGAAAGCACTCAACGTGCAAAGAATGAATCTAAACCTAACTGGCAAAAACGCTTAGAACGCAAACTTGGCGATTTACGAAAAAAAATAGGTAGACTAACACAATTTACCAACGGAAATAGAAGTAGAAAAGTAATGAAACACGTAAATAATATCATCGAACAATACAAAATCCACACCATACACGAAGAACCAAACACACAAGTAGCACACACATTAGACACACTTAAACAAAAACTCTCAGTTGTATCAGGCCGCTTACAAAGATACAAAGCATGCACCCTAAGAAAACAACAAAATACTCAATTCACTTACAATGAAAAAGTTTTCTACCGCAACATCAGGCAGGCAACAACCAATGTTCAAGAAAACAGCATAAACGAGGACGAACTTAGCAGTCCAAATCCAGAGATATTCCAGAATTTCTGGGCAGGAATATGGGAAGACCCAACTGAGCACAATGCCCAAGCCGATTGGATACATACAGAATCAACAAATAACAACACAAACATTCAGGCAATGACATTTGAGCAGATATCCCCACAAATATTTCACAAAGTACTTTGCCGCTTACACAACTGGAAATCACCCGGGTCAGATTATATTCATAGCTATTGGTACAAAAAATTCACATCTGTACACAGTTATCTTTATAATCACATAAATAGCTTCATCCAAGACCCCAGGACAATACCACCCTATTTAACATCAGGTACAACATTTATGATACCTAAAGATCCCGAAGATGTCTGTAACCCAGCGAAATATAGACCTATTACATGTTTGCAGACTTTGTACAAGATTATCACAGCTTGTATTTCAGAAATAATATACCAACACACCGACGCCAACAACATCTTAGCTGAACAACAAAAAGGCTGTCGAAAATTCAGTCAAGGCTGCAAGGAACAGTTAATCATAGATTCTGTTGTACTTAAAAAAGTTCAAAAAACCAAAACTGATCTATTTAGCATGTATATTGATTACAAGAAAGCCTATGACTCTGTCCCTCATTCTTGGCTAATCAAAGTTTTAGAAATTTACAAAATACATCCTACTATAATAAAATTCCTTAAGACCATAATGACAAATTGGAAAACTGTACTTAGATTAACTACTCCAACCAAAACCGTAGAAACTGACCCAATCAAAATACAGAGAGGCATTTTCCAAGGAGATGCACTCAGCCCGCTGTGGTTCTGTCTTGCTCTTAATCCTCTCTCTAATATATTAAACTCAACATCATTAGGAATACCTCTAATAGACACAAATACTGAGAGTCAGACTGAAGCACAAACACCTGTGCTAAATCATCTGCTTTATATGGATGATATTAAATTATACGCAAAAACCGAAAACCAACTTTATGAATTAGCTAACCTAACCGAACAATTCACAAATGACATAAAAATGGAATTTGGCATAGATAAATGCAAAATAAATTCAGTTAGAGCAGGGCAGAACTACCAACACCAATACACCTTAGGAACGGGGGAACAAATTGAACCGTTATGTGAGCAAGACACTTATAAGTACTTAGGGTACAATCAATCACTTCAAATTCAATATAAATACACAAAACAAAAACTAATACAACAATTCCAACATCGATTAAGTACTATTTTAAAAACACAACTGTACTCACGAAACACAATAAAAGCAATCAACACTTTCGCTATACCCGTACTCACCTATTCATTCGGTATAATAAACTGGACAGTAACAGACCTAAAAAACTTACAACGAAAAATCAATACAACAATGACCAAATTCCGCAAACACCACCCAAGATCGTGTTCACAAAGACTTACACTACCGAGAAAAGAAGGAGGCAGGGGGCTTATTGATATTAGAAATTTACACAACAGGCAGATTACAACTCTTAGACAGTACTTCATTGGAAAAACTGAATCTTCCACACTACACAAATTAATTGCACAAAACGATCGGCAGTTCACACCTCTCAATTTAAAGGACACGACAGATCAGAACAACGAAATTCTGATCGACAACAAAACCAAGCTACTAGAATGGAGCCAAAAGTCTCTACACGGAAGACATCACCATGATTTATGTCAAATAAATGTCGACAAAGAGGCGTCGAACACATGGTTGAATCGAGGGGATCTCTTCCCAGAGACTGAAGGCTTCATGATCGCGATACAAGATCAAGTAATTGAGACAAAGAATTATAGAAAATACATAATAAAGAATTTAGCCACTGACACTTGTAGAAAATGCAATAGCTCTCCAGAAACGATTCAACATATTACAGGTGCGTGTAAATCAATAGCCCAGACAGATTACAAACATAGACACGACCAAATAGCCAACATCATCCACCAAAAACTAGCTTATCAGTACAAATTCATAGATTCTGTTGTACCGTATTACAAATACAACGCAGAAACGGTGTTGGAGAACTCATCAACAAAACTGTATTTTGACCGAGCTATCCTTACAGACCGAACTATCCATTTCAATAGACCAGACATAACATTAATAAACAAAATAAGCAAAACTGGATTTCTCATAGACATTGCGGTACCGAATACACACAACTTACAGACTACAATAGCAGAAAAACTTTCCAAATATATCGAATTAAAGGATGAAATTACCAGACTTTGGCATCTACAAAAAGTAGTAATAGTCCCTATTGTGCTGTCTACTACAGGAGTAATACCCAAACAGCTTCACCAGTCCCTTAACACCCTAAATCTCCATCCGTGCACCTACCACTTAATGCAGAAAGCGGCGATACTGAACACGTGCAGACTGGTAAGAAAGTTCCTGCAATGTGAACCAGATAATGAACTAACTCATCATGATTAACTTTAATAGTTACTTCAACTCTTAACTTCACTGATAAACACTTGGCTTAGGCCCGTGTCATCAGTTTTGCCGGCTTGCCGAGAAAAAATAAATAAACATAAATAATAATAATAATAATAAATACTTTTGGGACATTTTTACACAACACCATCTAGTCCCAAACTAAGCAGAGCTTGTGCTATGGGTACTAGACAATGGATATAATACTTATATACTTTTTTTTTTGTAAATACATACTTATAATACATAAGAAACACCCAGACGAACACAAACACTTATGTTCATCACACAAATATTTGTGTTCTGTGGGAATATAATTTATTTCGAGTTGGAATCTAACCCCAATAGTACAGAACTTATACAAGCTAATCGTTTAGCCACTGCGATGTTAAACCTTGACTTGTTTTTTTTTATAGTAGGGGAGCGGGGGGCTAGTTGTAGCAGAGGTAAGTAGTAACACCCAATTTTTGCCTAGTAAACCAACGTTTTTTTATACTGTTTTCGACCTCATGGGCACTGCCTATGTCCCACCAGACGACATGAAGTGGTGGTGTGCACGAGGTATTGGAAAAAATCGTATTCGTAAATATTTGTTTTTTGGCTCCGTTTATTAGATTTTTATTATTATTTTTATCCAAAATTATAGACCATTTCATTAAGTATGTATTGGTGGACATGATTTTTATTCAAACTATGTTGTTTTTTATATATCTAAATTTAAGTAAAAAATTATACCGTGGGGCAAGTTGTAACAAAATATTGGGGTAAGTTGTAACATGTTACAACTCATGTTTCCCCACAATTTTATGCAGAGTCTATGAATTGATGTTTCTATCAACTTGGATTGATTGAAAAATCTACTAAATATACTTCATTTTTTTATTTTTTTTATTTTTTATTCTTAACGGACTTGCGTTTGACCGCCACCTCACCTGATGTTAAGCGATGGTGCGGTCGACGATGGTACACGCTTGCCCAGCAAAAACCTATTCACTCGAGTCTTGAAGACCACCAGATTATATTTCTCGGGAAACACTGACGCCGGCAAGGAATTCCACTCTTTGGCGGTACGCATGATAAAGCTATTAGCAAACCGGTTCGTGCGTAAGGGTGGAATATCTACCATATAACGGTGGCGCATCGCCGTGCGTCTGGTCGTCCGATAATGGAAAGGGCTTGGGGGAATTAAATTGTGCAATTCCAACGCACACTCGCCGAAATGCATTCGATAAAAAACCGATAGGCTAGCAACTCTGCGCCGATGCTCGAGACTTTGTAGTTTGGCGTCGACCAGCGCATCGTTGCCAACGAGCCTCTTGGCGCGCCTCTCAATCGACTCGAGAGCCGCCAGTTGATATTTAGCCGAGCCATCACAGAGATTAGAGCAGTACTCCATACAGGACCGAACTTGTGCTTGGTACAAATTGAGCAGCTGTTCAGGTGTGAAGTACCGCCTCACCTTAGAGAGGATGCCCAGCTTTTTGGCAGCAAGTTGAGCCTTGGACTCTATGTATGAGCCGAAGTTTAGGGTGGATGTTAGTGACACGCCAAGAAGCTCAAGGTGGTCAGTTATCGGCACGGATGCATCACAGAAAGTTGGAGTAAGTTCAAATTGACTCCGTTTAGCAGAAAACAGGCACGCCTGGGTCTTAGCAGCATTGAACTTGACCAAGTTAGCATCACCCCATTCGGAGACAGCTTTCAGGGTCATTCATAATAAATTCATAATTCAGCACCAGTGATTGCACATGCTTGTGAACTAACTCCTGGCTCCAAACAGTCGTGAAGAGCCGGGAGTTAGTTCACACAACAAACAAAGCAAACAAGATTTTTCACCTTCCAAAAGCTCCAGGACAAAAACAGACTAACCACACTCAACGTAAAAGAAATTGTGGTGTTTTAACTGATACAAGAAGCGTTAGAGAAGGAATATAAACAGAAAATAAGCAAGGAAAAACTAGATATTAAGTTAAAAATGAATGGAAAAGGGAAGAGAAATGGGAAAAAGAGTTGGACAACAGCTAAAAAAGGGCAAGGAGTAGAAAAAGAAAAAAGAAAATGTTGATATCTGATTCAGATTTACAGAAAGACAAATGGTTTTGTTTGGCTTGTGGTGAAGTCTATGGAGATCCTAAGGGTGAAAAATAGGTATAGTGTGTCGTAAACAGTGGGCACATCTGAAATGCGCAACAGGAGATGCATTCTCAATTTATGTCTTAATTGTAATTCAGATGAAGACTGATTTATTATATTATTATTATGATTCCTAAAAGTTTAATTTAGTATTGGTAACTGAGAAATTATTGCATATGAAAAGCATATAGAGTTGATTCCTAGAAGTCATTATGATTGTTACGATTAAAGATGGCTGTGAGCCTCAAAATGCCTCATTACTTATAACGAAAGAGTAAGAAACTAACATGTCTTTTACTCTTTCATTACTAAGTAAAAATAAAATTTATTGTTATGTTTTCTAGCGCCTTAGGTACAAATTTTGTTTAGATAACATCAGCATTTGAAAAAAGTTTAATAAAAATTTATAACTTGAGCAAATACGTAACGGTTTTTATTGTTACTACATGCCCCAAAACTGTTACAACTAGCCCCGAATACGGGGTAAGTAGTAACACGCGACATTTTTTTTTTAAATTACCCTCTGATTAAATACTATTAACAATTTTCATAATTTTAATTGATGAAAAGCTAGACAGATAGTTAATCTTGCAAGAAATGATTTTACAATCAAGAAATACTTAGTAGTTTTCCTTTCACATTTTTTTTTTCCAAAAACTGTTACAACAAGCCCCCCGCTCCCCTATAGGATGGCAAAACGAGCTAAAGGCCCACCTGATGTTAAGCGGTTACCTTTGCCCATAACAACTGCAATACCACCTAGGCTGTTGCCTAAATGGTACCGCAAGTCGGTTCGCCAAACTGAGACATGAAGATGGAAAGTCTCATGTGATTGTAATTTCACCGGCACCCGTACCCCTCTGACCGAAACACAGCAATGCAAGCATCACTATTTGGCCGAGAAGTAGGTACGGTGGTAGTGTGGTAGTACTTCCCCGAAAACGCTAACACCATACATCCTTATATTTTCAAAATGATTCCTTCTTGATAAATGCTGATGAATGGAAAAGATTTGGATATTAAGCATGTAGGTAAGTGTCTTTGCATGAAAAGGTAAATAACGATAGTAAATAAGGACGATGATAAGTGAAAGAGGTGTGTCAGGATCGCGATCGTAGCGAGCGGAAATCCATAGTATCTCTCTCTACCTACCCCAATGGGAAAAAGGCGAGATAATATGTATGTATAAGACATACGTGATCCTGCGTGATCGAATCAGAAATGAGGAGATTCGCAGGAGAACGAAAGTAACCGACATAGCCCGAAGAATTGCCGTGGCAGTTGGCGGGGCACATTGCTTGCGGAACGGATGGCCGATGGGGCAGTAAAGTTCTGGAGTGGCGACCGCATACTGGAAGGCGCAGTGAGGGTAGGCCCCCCACAAAGTGGACCGACGACCTGGGGAAGGTCGCGGGAATCCGCTGGATGCAGAAAGCGCAGGACCGGTTGTTGTGGCGATGATTGGGGGAGACCTATGTCCAGCAGTGGACGTCTTACGGCTGAAATGATGATGATGATAAGACATACATACAACATGTATGTTGTCCAATCTGTATGTTGTCATGCTTTTTCACATATTATTATGACCTAAAAGCTTTTAGTTAGCGCTTTAAACTTGTCCCATCCTCACTTTCCTTTACCATTCTTTGTGATCGTTTCGCACCTTTGCAAAGCAAACCCGTACTGACCCATTTTTCTTCACCGATAATGAATTAACTGTATGTTAAACGGGAAAATAAACAGCTAATATATTCTATGGGAAACTTATAAACATTCTCATTATAAATAAGTAATTAGGAATGCTGCTATGTGGTTCCCAGGAAAGAATGAACTCTCGTCATGAATGTCATGAAATTACTGCCTACTCACCAATAAAAAAATGATTTCCAACAGACGGCTTTTTATTTCAATAATTCCTGTTGATCCCGAGATTCCCAAGGGGTGCAAGTGCACCCCCTGGCACCCCCCTGCCGGCGCCCATGAGTGTATTACCTAGGTATGTTTATGAATGCTGTCAGAAAGTTAAGAAATTCGTTGGTAGAAATTCGTTTAACCCAGAGGTTTACCATCAAACAAGTTTCAAGTTTTGCATAACTTGGTGTTAGTATTTCGAAGTTGTTTCCGTTGAAAATACCAAAAGCCTTACATGTTTTGCCTGGTACCCACCGAGTAAATAGGTAGGTAAGCGCTTTTATTCGTTCTTTAGGTTATTCTCAAACCTTTTTCCTATTACCTAGTGGACGGTAGAAAGGAAAACACAACACAGCAAAGTCAGCAAACTAAACGTCTATGTATGTAATAGGTGAGTTATAAAAAGGTTTTAGGTGTCAAGTCAAAGTCAAAGTCAAAAGTTTGTATTTAGAACTAGGTAGGTAGCTGTGCCCGCTGGGCACTGCCATGCGGCATGAATTGTAATGTCATATTTTTTTTAGGCCAGGAACCTTCTCGGGCCTACGTAGAACAACTCACCAAAGTCATAGAATATATACTAACGACAAGAAGCGACACTTAAGCATGTGTGCTCGTAAAATTGGTCGCGCCTATGTGTGTTGGTCGGGGCGAGCGCGGGGCCGTGCGCGGTGCGCGGCGTGTGGAACGGGCAGTCTCTCGGCTGCCTCAGCCAAGGCCTATTGCATTCACGCGCTCGCTCAAGGTCACCGGCAAGCGAGCTCAAACGTACACGGAGTGTCACCGCTGTGCCAAAGTTTCATCACAATCGTGCAATCGGATGAATGGTTTAGGAACGCATAGAGGACAAACATTTGACATACCTACATAGAAACATTCATTTTTAGGGTTCCGTAACCAAAGGGTGCCAAACGGGACCCTATTACTCTCGCTACGTTGTTTGTCCGTCCGTCTGTCCGTCCATCCGTCCGTCTGTCCGTCCGTCCGTCCGTCTGTCCGTCTGTCCGTCTGTCTATCACAGGACTATCTTTTGAACGGTAATTGGTAGCCGGTTGAAATTTTCTCAGAGTATGTGTTGCTATGACTCCAATCACGACAAATACTAAAAATAAAAAAGTCTACAAGCAAAGGTGGTCCCCATACAAGAATCCGCGAAAAACATGCATTTCTACAACGTTTTTGTTCCTGTTCTATCTTCAAAACGGTAATACATACCATCGTCTAACATGGTCTGATTATAGTGCATAGTAAGTTGTTTAGCAACAATTACTAAAACTAGGGCAAACATAGACATAAATGTGGTGGTACCTGCGTAAGAAAAAAATGCAAAAATTCATATTTCGCGCACTGTGCGTTGATGTCTTTTGATAAACTCTCGTAAATTAAATGAGTTTCTATGGGGTATCAGGTCGATGTGTAGTACGAAACCCTTACTGCGCGAGTCCGACTCGCACTTGGCTGGTTTTTTATACATCATTTACATGCACTTTCAAAACGTTAATTATGAATCTACTTGCACGGTTGCAAAAAGTTGGTCCTATGGAGAAGAGCCAGCAAGAAACTCCATGGATATAATCTTTTCAAATAAAAAGTGGTACAATGTTTGATTGTTACATAATTTGGAATGATTTGAGTATGGATTTATTAGTTTTCGATAGGTACCTATAAGAAAACGCGTCGAGGCCCGAAAGAAGCGAAGCCTCTACCTGTGCCTCTACGCAGTTGCAAGCGTAGATAGAACGGGCGCGCGAATTAACGGTGACGTTTTTCTCGGCTTACTCCAGGCAGCCGAGCTCGCAACGATGCTATAGAAGCTTAATTCGTTTCAATAATTGGGAACATGACGCTTATTATAAACCCGTTCTAGATTCTTGCACGAACTCTAAAACGGCTACGTTATGTTATTCTTACCCCGGCTCCACACGTTGGCCCGAACGTTGGCGCCAACGCGATTCTCCAACGTGTGGATCGGGGAAATGGAGTTGTCCCGAACGTTGGGGCGAGCATTGGCAGTTTCCCGTCGCGTGTCGGTTTAATCAAAGGAATTATGCGCCAACGTTGGAGATGCGCCCACACGTTGGAGGTTTGCTCAGTCTTGCCGCAGCACTCATGCAGTAAGGTGCATCGAATGAGCTTGTTCCTACGGTCACCGTGTCTTGAAAATGTCATCCGCGTGGATGGATGCAATAGCTACAGAATTTCTATAAAAAAATCTTTATGTTTATTAACAAATAATAATGATATTCTCTTGTTTGTCAAAACTTTTTAAAATACGACGTCCATTGTTTAACTATTGTGCTATTTTAATTGACAGTTCAGCTCTTAAAGCACTCAATAATCTTAAAGTGCGCAGTGCAACATCTATTTCAGACGTCTTTACATTGGCTCTGACGGAACTAAACTAACATTATCTCCAACGTGTGGACGCCAGGCAGAATTACGGGCCAACGCTCGCCCCAACGTTGGGGCCAACGTGTGGAGCCCGCCTTATAGTACCTAGGTACAATTACCATTACATATGTAGAAAGGTACATGACAACTGTCTAGACGCCGCAAGACAATGATATACCTATTCATTCCAAAACCGACCAAGATAAAATAGAAACTAATTTAATGGATACCGGGTGTTGCATTATGCATGCAAGTCAAATCACGCGCATTGTATGCAGCCAGCCTGTCACCGTAATAACAGCCCTCCGTGAGATGGGAAACGATCTTTTGTGCTGCCATATTGAAAAGCTACGGATCGTTGCGCTTTACAGAATAACCAGCATATCCTCACCCGTGGCGATAGAGGACAACATGGGCATACCCAGCTTTCGGTCTAGGGGGCAAATCAGGTAGATATTAAATGAAATAGGAATTTGCATCAATTAGAATAGGTAGTCAGTTTTAGAAAGACATAAAGAATACTTAAAACTTAAAACCACTGGAGGAAAATATCGAGGGTATAGTGCTCAAACCCAATAAGTATGAAATTGTTACTTTCGAGAAACCTATGCAAAATTTAAGTTTTAAGGACAAAAATAGGTAGGTAATATCGTTATAAAAATAAGTAAGTAGGTAAGTTAGTTCTAATACTATGACGATGACGTCGGACGATCGTGCATCGCGCGTTCTTTGGGCGTTCGTTTGTATGATTAATTGATTATCAGGATCGCTCCTTTGAGAATAGAATTTAACTGAACAACCAAAGCACCTCAGATTAAAAAGCACGCTCCGTGCGTCGTCGGGCGATATTACTGAACGTAGCCCAAGAGTGCGTTCAGTATTATCGGTAGTAATATTTTGACAGTAATCGTGTGGGCTATCATTTTAATATTTTTTGCCACAAATTCGGGAAATTTAAAGAAATGTAAAGCAGTTTTTCTTTCCAAAATTTAAATTGTTAGATTTCGCTTCGCATGCGTAAATGCGTTAAAACTAATAAAATAAATATAAAGAAGTTTATCCTAAATAATATAACTTAAAAAGTAGGTATTACAGTCGAAAAATATTTTAGGAAGTAATAAAATCAATCAATTAACGCAACACAAATGAATTTGATCCAGCTAAGTAGCAACAGAAAAATAAAAGTTTTACCGATTTCATTCTATATTTATATCTAAAACAATAAAATAACTAGGTACTTATAAATATCTATTGATTTAACATATTACAAAAATCACAATATTTACAATATTAATTAATTATAATAATTACTATTTTATACACACGACACGCTCATAACTACATGGAAAAATAACATTAATGCTAGTAACCCTGTAAATAACAGTTGACAGCACAGGTTGACATTGGCAGACAATGACAGTGACATTACTGGCTACCAGTGCTGCCAACTCGGAGTTTTTATAGCTATATTTAGCTATAAATCGACATCAGCAGCTACAAAAAAATATATTTAGCTATTTAGCTATTTTTTATTTACAATTTTAACTATTTAAAAAAAAATGTGTTTCTAAGGGAAATAAAAGAGATAGGCAAATTTTTGGCAGATAATGGAATATATTTCTGAATTAAGTACTCGGGGAACTCAAAGATTGCTTGATCTGATAATTACGACTGCCACTATTGAGTTTACTGCAGCTGCTACTGAGTTTGCAGCTAAAGTAGAAATCCAGTATAAATACTTAATTACTTTAGTGAAAACTAAATCGAGGAACAGATTGAGTGTACCAATGATAAATGCCATTTTAACAATCCGATCTGAAATAGTATGACAAATTCTGCTATGGTTATAAGCTGCCCAAAGAATTAAAAGACGCTCCACGATGGTGGGGCGAGGGACATGGAGCCACGTTCCCCGGACGGGAACGTGTATTAAATGTCTTGTACACGCGTATTTACATACAAACTGAGTTAACTTACATAGAATTCTAAAAACCGCGGCCGCCCTTCGCCTAGTACTTCTTCTTCTTCTATCGTGTCGACATGAGCTACACAATGATAACAGCCCATGCCGTGGAGAAAAGATTAGCCAGTCAGCAGGATGGTAGCGGGGCTGACTGCCCAGGGTGCGCCAGACGATCAATTAAATATCGCTACACGTGGAGGCTCTTTTAATGCACCCCAATACTAAGACTAGCAAATATATTTAACTAATTTTATCTTAAGCTATTTTTTTTATAAATATCTAGCTATTTTGTAGCTATTAGCTATTTTAAAAATCTAGCTATGTTTTAGCATTTTTTGCTGCTGATCTAGCTATGTTTTAAAATTCGAGTTGGCAACACTGCTGGCTACGAGTAATTTAATCGTGCATTAATGACAAAACAAAAATAATAAAATACAAAATATTGTTTGTTTAGTTTTCTCAAGGTTTATTTTTAACTTTTTTTACAGTGTGCTCTTGTGGAGTCATTTCTTGAGTAAAAAGTTAAATTATTTACTGCAAAATATGTCCGAACTGCCTGAAAACGTTCGCCAAGTGTTAGTAAAACTGCTGCCAGCGTCTGTGATATACGAGATCAGATGTTTCGTTTTCTACGACAATCACCCGAGAGATCAGAAAAACGTTGACGTTATAATATGTACGAAAACAGGAGAAGTGAAGGAGTACTATCAGAGAGACTTGGTATCTTCAATAAAACTTCCAGGCATGACAGAACCGACACAAATTAGGATATTGAGAAACAGCAACTGTGAACTCTTTTATTTAGTGGCTACAAAGGAAGACATAACTATTTTGTCTCGAAAAAACAAATTAGAGATGCACCAAACAGTAACGAGTGTTGATAGTTATGATATCAATGATACTTCTTGCAGCGGTCAAGCGTGTCTGAGAGTTTTTCGTAAAGCTGATGCAGTACCCCTTATTTTTGATGACAATTTCGAAAATTTCACTCGTCCAGACATTTCAACGACATTCACTGAAACACAAAATGACGATACTTTGCCAATTATAACGCATCTGATGAGAAAATTAACAGAAGCCAAGTACAGCGTTAAATGTAATGAGAAAACTCACAAAGACTTTTTGAACATTCATCAAACTGTTGCATTTTCAACATATAAGAAGATTCATCCTAATTTAAATGATTCATTGTTTAAGGATGGTGCTAAAGAGGTATGCGTTATTAATGTAATAAAAAAATGGTTTGTAAATATGCAGGTGTAAACAGTTGGTATTAAAAAAAAACTTTATTTGTCTCAAATTATTACCAGTAACATAAAATTGAGGCAGTCCCAGTAAGTAATAAACAATACTTGTGTTGAGGAAACATAATCACATATCTTATTAAAATTTCAATTTATACCAATTAGCCTAAAATTATGATCAGCTTCAAAAAGGTTTATAGCATTGTTTGTATTCTTATTTATGTGTAATCATTATCATATGATTTGTAATTTTCAGATGGCCAGTGCTTTGAGAATCAGCACACAAACACCATGGATTAAAGTCTGCAGTAAGAAAATAGTAATTGTTCTAAATGTATGCAATCTGAACAATGAGTAAGTACCAGGCCCCTCAGAAAGTATTGCGAAAAAAAGTTTTTATATATGGGAGACTGGCCAGTTATAATGTTTTTCGAAAATATGATTATTTATAAGTAAAAATAAGTAAGTTCCAATTTCAAAATTTCCCTCCACATTTTTTGCGAGTTAATTCAAAGTATTGTGTCTCACTGAAATATGGATCTGCGCCGGGAACATTTTAGAGCTATGATTTTATACGATTTCAAGTGTCGCCTGAAACCGGATGAATCGTACGATAGACTTCAAATGGCATTCATGGATGAAGGCCCTTCCAAGGCAACCGTGTATCGTTGGTATAACGAATTCAAGCGCGGTCGACCAACTTTGGGGGATGACGAAAGAAGCGGTCGCCCTTTGACGGCTGTTACCGAAGAAAACGTGCTAGCAGTGAAAAATTTAATCCAAGACAATAGGCGAATTACATATCAGGAGATTCAACACATATTGAAGATTGGATCGGGAAGCGTTCACGAGATTCTACACAGCCATCTTCGCGTGAGGAGGATAGTATCACGCTGGGTGCCGCACAACCTCACCGATGCTCAGAAGCAGGCCCGGGTGGAATGGTGCCGTGATATGCTTAACAAATTTGAAGCAGGCTCGTCTCGGCGTGTTTACGACATCGTTACAGGTGATGAGTCCTGGATTTATCAATACGACCCAGAAACCAAGCGCCAGTCGACTGTTTGGGTGTTTCAAAATGAGCCAACGCCTACCAAAGTGAAGCGATCTAGAAGCGGGGGTAAGATTTTGATCGCTAGCTTTTTTAATTTGACTGGCCACTTGGTATCAATTCCCTTACGGGATCAAAGAAGCATTAATGCCGAATGGTATACTACCAAATTTTTGCCAGAAGTTTTCTCTGTTATAAGCAACAAGCGACCAAACACAGGGCTCCGCGGGCTACTGCTCCACCACGACAATGCACCTGCGCACACCGCACTCAAAATGAGGGACTTCCTGGACAGCACGCCAGTCAAACTCCTGGGTCACCCTCCTTACAGCCCTGATCTAGCACCGTGTGACTTCTTTTTATTCCCAAAAATAAAAAATCAGCTCAAAGGGATACAATTTTCGTCGCCGGAAGATGCGCTGGCTGCGTTCGAGCAGGCTGTAAACGAGGTGTCTGCGGCGGACTGGAAAAAGTGTTTTGAAAACTGGTTTAGGCGCATGAATCTTTGTATAGAGGCTGGTGGAAAGTACTTTGAAAAGATTTGATAAAAATATATGTACGTATAGAACAATTTTTTTTAGTTTCGCAAAACTTTCTGAGTGTCCCACGTATGTGATCAAACACACATACACACACCCCCCATCCTACAATACCACCACCCCATCCTACACACCCACCCCCAACCTACACCCCACCCCCATCCTACACCCCACCCCCATCCTACACCCCACCCCCCATCCTACACCCCACCCCCCTACACCACCCGCCCCTGCACTGCCCACCCAGGTGGGCGCAGGTGGGTGGGTACACATCCCCACATGCCCCCACCCGTCCTACACAACCCCCACCCCCGCTACACAAGCACCCCCCCCCCCCACACACAAAACCTATACACACAGAGCATACAGCTTAGCAAACAGATTTATTTGTAAAAATAATTAGCCATTAGAGTACCACCATCTTTCATGACAAAAAATATTACGAAAAAATATATTTATAATATATATATGTATATATATATATATATTTTTTTATATATTTTTTTTTATATTTATTCCTGTCAATTGCAGGAATCTAGAAGACGTCCACATATTACTTCATGGCACAACTGGAAAATCAATTGAGTACACTACAAAGATATTTGAAAAGACTAACGGATCACCATTCTGGGAAGAGTCACGGACACAATCACTAAAATGCAATATCAATTCTGCTATAGTTATTGTCATTGATTTGGAAGAATTAAAAAGCAATGTTGCAAGCAAGATTGTGTTCAATGGAGTCTTATTTTATAAAAGAATGGGAAAGGAATGTCTTTTACCAATTGAAGATGTAAAATTGTCTTCTATGGATACAATGGGAGCAGAGTTTGATGTTATTTCTAGTGTTCCCATGGGTTTGTACCTACTTATATTGTTTCTGATATACACAGTGTCACATTTCTCGTGGTCCAACGAAAAGGGCCAACTGGCAATTTTCGAAATAAATCTCAATTTCCGTATTTGTCTCAGTGTCCACACAAAATGATTTTGCGCCCAAACTATTAATGCAGGACCTACAACTTTTTTATGAATACAAATACCTAATAGGTATTTAAGAAATAAAATAAAGATTGAAACTGATTCAATTCTCTTACGGCCAAATTAAATATCTAATCTATCAACTATTATATAACTACATACAAAATATACATAAACTTCATACAAAATATGTGAAATTTCTATCTCTAGTAGGGTAAATCGTGGGTAGATTGGATATTAATTTTGGCCGTTAGTGCCCTTTATTAATGGTTTTCGTTTGGACCATGAAAAATGTGACACCATGTATGTTATACCCATAGAATTCTAAATAATAAGGTAACGTAATGCGTGTCGCCGCTTTGCCGCTACCAACTCAAAAATATGTAATTACGCCCACCATGTTTCTAGCATTAAATGCAAAATAAAGATGCCTAACAAAATCCACTATTAGATAATGATAAGAATATGCTGCAAAACACAATTTTTGTGACTCCGCTTCCAAAACAGCACTGGTGATCAAGCAAATGGTTTGTGCACTGGTGTCCTAAGAGACTACTGCACGCGGCGATAAGTTCGCGCGCCTTTACGACTTCTATTACCTTATTATTTAGATTTCTATTTTATACTTTTCAGTTTTGTTGCTCATTGTAGGTATTGCTTATTTAAATATGGTAGGAGCTTTTTCAACTTAAACCTAATCCACCATATTACAAAATGTATGGAGTTTGACATTAGACCCAGCTTAAGCAGGTGTTTAAAAATGGTCAAAAATTTTGTAATTAGTAGGTCAGGCCTCATCACGAATCGTCTCGCCGGAAGACTCGACGAATTCCAGCCACCAGAGCAAGCTGGGTTTCGAAAAGGCTACAGCACCGTACACCACATGCATACTGTTCGGCAGATCATACAGAAGACTGAAGAGTACAATCAGCCGCTGTGTATGGCATTCGTGGACTACGAGAAGGCCTTCGACTCTATTGAAACTTGGGCAGTTCTGGATGCTCTTCAGCGATGTCACATTGATGAGCGGTATATAGAGATGCTGAGATACCTATACAACGCTGCTACCATGACTGTTCAGCTCCAGGACCAAAAGAGAAGCCAATCCAACTGCGCAGAGGGGTGAGACAAGGGGATGTAATATCCCCGAAATTGTTCACTAACGCGTTGGAGGACGTCTTCAAGACACTGGACTGGACTGGACAGGGTATCAACGTGAACGGCGAGAACATCTCACATCTCCGTTTTGCCGATGACGTCGTTGTAATGGCTGAGTCGCTGGAACAACTGGGCGAAATGCTGCACAGCTTAAACGGAGCCTCTCGACGTGTCGGTCTCGGCATGAATCTGGACAAGACTAAAGTCATGTTCAATATGCATGTCATGCCGAGGCCAATATTCGTCGAAGGGTCGGCACTCGAAGTTGTAACGGAATACGTCTACCTAGGGCAGGCAATTCAGCTTGGTAGACACAACTTCGAGAAAGAAGCCAACAGAAGGATCTGTCTGGGCTGGGTAGCATTTGGCAAACTTCGCCGAGTCTTCTCGTCGCCTATACCGCAAAGTTTGAAGACAAAAGTCTTCAACCAGTGCGTCCTGCCTGTCATGACTTACGGTGCCGAGACGTGGACACTGACAGTTGGCCTAGTCCACAAGTTTAAAGTCGCTCAGCGAGCTATGGAGCGAGCTATGCTTGAAGTTTCTTTGAAGGATAAAATCCGAAACGAGATTATCCGGAGAAGAACCGGAGTGACCGACATAGCTTGTAGAATCAGTAAGCTGAAGTGGCAGTGGGCTGGCCATGTCTGTCGAAGGACTGATGGCCGCTGGAGCAGACGAGTCCTTGAGTGGAGACCGCGAATCGGCAAACGCAGCGTAGGGCGCCCCCCTGCCAGGTGGACCGACGACCTAAAGAACGTGGCTGGGGGGGACTGGATGCGGAAGGCAGAGGACCGAGCGTTGTGGCGCAACTTGGGAGAGGCCTATGTCCAGCAGTGGACTGCGATAGGCTGAGTTGAGTTGAGGTCAGGCCTTTATCCACTGTCATTGAAGGAATTCGGGGGGTTTGGGTGGGGTCCTGGGCTCGATTCCCGGGTCGGGCACAGTGTTATTGGGTTTTTCCATTAGGAAATTCTCAGAGCAGCCCGGAGCCTGGATTTGTGCCCGATTAATGGCAATAGGCTTGCCAACTATTACATAGGACTTATATTTGGCGAAATGTGGGTTTAACTACACACCTGTGCCTACCCATTTGGGGAAATACAGGCGTTATTTATGTTGTGCTATGTTATTAAAGGAGTTTCCCCCACTATCCAGATTACGTTTTTGATATTTTATTGTGTCTGCCAGAATTTGTGTAGTTTTCCCATAGTATGGCTATGTGAATTATAAAATGATCAGCTTTTATAATATAAATACTAACCCTATACCTGTATTAGTTGAGATGATCCCAATGAATATAATTTTTTTATTCTTATTCTTATTCTTTATTGCACACAAAAAATATCACAACAATACATAATAGTTTTGAAATTACATGTACAAAGGCGAGCTTAACTCATAATTGAGTTTTCTACCAGCAAACCTTTGAGTGATAGAGCAAATATAAAATGTAAAACTGAGGGTAATTTTTACCACTTTTTAGGGTTCCGTAGTCCTACAAGGAACCCTTATAGTTTCGTCATGTCCGTTCGTCTGTCCGTCTGTCCTAATCCTTTACAGCTTAATAACTTCTACAGTTATAAACATAAGTAAATGAAATTTTGTTAAAAAATAGTTTGCATATAGATCTCAATTTTAAAAGACTAAAAAAATCGTTTTTACGTACTTTAGGGGTGGCGCCCATACATGTGAAATGGGGATGAAAAATATTTTTTCGCTGCACTTCCTCGTGTCATATCCGTATCATTGAATAGGTCTACTAAAATGAAGGTAATGTTTCATACATCACTTTTTTATCAGGTGCGCATCTGCGAAATATAGCCCGCCAAAGTGGCTTGCAATGTGTCCCCCCCCCATGCCATTTCTAAACTATGCAACGTAGAAACTTATAATCTTTCACATTGATAGACTTTTGTGAAAACTCTCTTTTAAAATTATTTCGAGTATAATGTGATTATAATTTTTTGAGTTATAGACAGAAAACTGAAAAATACTTAAAACGTCCTAGTTCAAAGGTCATTGACCTTAGAGAAAAATGATCATAGCAAATAATGCTCCTTTAGCTACTTTCTATATGAAAAAATCACAAAAAGTAACTTTGACATGACAGACTTCTTAAATTTGGCTTCTTGAATTTATCGCTAGATGGCGCTACTAACAACACGCTCTGAGTCGCGAATGCTGCCGATTATTGCAAAAACTAAAATAGCCATGATTAATATTCGATTTGATTCGTTTGTAATTACACCTACTTAAGGAACCCTATAATACTGAGCATGGCCCGACATGCTCTTGGCCGGTTTTTTTTATGCTTTCGGTCTTGTCTGTCGGTTTGGTTCAAATTTTGCAATCGATTTTAAACTAACTTCCCGATGAGCTAGAGACTTGAAACTTTAAACATAGCTCAGGACTGGATGACAATGCAATATTGATTCACTTTCGTTTTAAAAAAGAGGATAAAAAAATAAAGTTTTATTTCCTAACTTTCAGATTCCAACATCATGCTAGCGATACTGGCCACTTCTGAGAAAACTGATCTCATATTAAGACACATAAAGAGACACAACGACCAAGCATTGACCCTAGACATCTTCTGCAAGTACTTGGAGATGGAACAAGTACCACATTGTAACAATGTGGCGATACATAGGAAGTCTCCCTACCATGTACTTAATGGTGTTATGGTTGTGATGCACAGCGGTACAGTGAATGGAAATGATTCTTTGGCGATAACTGTTTATTCCAGGTATTTATTATTTGAAATAATCCTTTTTTGTGATCTTTGAAAAAAAAAACTTAATCCTTAATTTTTTGTTACTTGGGAAATTTGTTTGTGCTGACTGCCCTCAACAGCCTGAAATTATCCATTCGATATTATTAATAGATATATTATAATCTTTTAGACCAGCAGCTCCCAAACTTTTTATAGCCATAGAATCCTAATAAAAATATTTTTAGTTTATGGTATCCCGAAAAAAACTAAAAAAAACTTACAGTACGCGTAATATAAGTATGCCGCTCTGTAACTAGGCTTTATGAAGGGCCGCGCAGATACGTAATAAGTGTGAGCAGGACATAAGGATGCATCGAACATTAAAGAACGACTGAGACAGCGAGAAAATGCGGTCCCCCGCCATCTTGCTCCCCAATGAGCATCCTATTAGAGTGTTACCGCCATTACC
Organism: Asteroscopus sphinx; assembly: GCA_949699075.1. Taxonomy (NCBI): domain Eukaryota; kingdom Metazoa; phylum Arthropoda; class Insecta; order Lepidoptera; family Noctuidae; genus Asteroscopus; species Asteroscopus sphinx. The sequence continues at coordinate 15,080,314 of OX453017.1, forward strand.
GCGCATGCGCGGTACTGATTTGGTTGCAAAATTCACTACTGCGCAGCCACCTGTTTCTCACATAACAGCGGCACAGTGATTTTAGGCGTACTGTAATTTGTTAGTATTTAAATGGTTTTAGCTTATTCGTGGAACCCGCAGCCCTCAACCCTTTAGGAAACGGCTGGACCAATTTGGATGAAATTTTGTTGTATATTTCAATGGGTTCCTGGATGGCTTGAAAACACCATTGGACCCGGTAGGTGGCGCTGCTTTTCCGGGCAGGATGAAGTCCGGTTTCGCTAGTAGTTAATATATTTTAATCTTATTTTCCCGCCGATGTGGCCTTAGAGAAAGACCTAGGATTAAGGAATGAATTTAATAACTGTTCATCTTATAAAACGCAACTATATTTTCAGGACACCACCTCAAGTTTTAGCCCTTATACACTACATACACGATGCAGTACCTTTATCAGTCGTCATCACAACGCCTAACCACTCAATCACAGCAAAAAACGACAAACTATCGATATACAACAAAGATGTACTAGGCGACACTCAACTGCTACACAATTACGAGAATTATGTTACGTCTATATTGAATCGAACAAAATTAGTTTTGAAATATCTGGACAATTCTATGATAAAGATGGGTGAGTCGAAGAATCCTGTGGTTCAAAATAAGATTGGCACTGAAATTGATCTTTTGGCTGGCGGTGAGGCGAGGTACTTTGAATTTAAGGATAAAATGCGGGAAGAAGCTGCTAACGGCGTGAAAACGTTGAATTGTGATGTTGCAACTGTTCCACAGCCTGATGTGATGTATATAGACTGACTAAAAATGGAATGTATATTTTGATGTGAATTGTGGAACATCGGCCCAGATGATATCGACTCTGGTTTTCAAATGTTAAATAAGAAAGTCTTTCAACTCTTCATGAAAATTTAGAACCGTTAATAATCAACCAATCTCCTTTTTTTACAAGAAAGGAAGTTCGAGTATTATAAATTTATAAGGTAAGCAAATTTTATTTATTGCATCTTATAAGTAAGTGCATTAACAGTCTCGATAGCAACAAGATTGATGCCTTCGAGATGTGATGTTGGCGAAGACTATTTTGGATACTGTGGACCGCCATGAGAACTAATGTATCTATACTGGAGGAGCTCAACATCACCAAACTATCTACAATATGTCAGGAGCGTGCCCTCAGCCTTTTGGGACATATTATGCGATTACCTAGGCATTGTCTGGAAAGACTTATGATACTGGACCGGATAGAAGGAAAGCGAGGTTCGCGGATTTTGGGGATCGAGTCACCCACATCCGTAAGAGTCTCCTCGATTCTGAAAACACACATGATCCCTGAGTGGTGCAAATCAGGTGACATACTGGTGGTAGGCCACGGCCAACGGCTTGCGACCACCCACCGGCCAAAGACGTGCCGCCAAGCGACCTAGTCGTGTTCCGGTACGATGTCCGGTGTAGCTACTTGATTGGATGGGTCGAAAAATTTCACTGCATCCTCTCACCTTTGCTGGGCAAGCGAGTTCCATTGTCGACCGCACCATCGCTTAACATCAGGTGAAGTAGCAGTTAAACGCAAGCCCGTTAAGTATAAAAAAAACGTGGTCAAGGCAGAGTACCGGCAAGGTCAGACGCGATCAAGAAGGCTATCTGAGGCCGCATGTACCGAGCGGTCCACATAGCGGAAGACCGCATAGCTTGGAAACGCGTCGTATGTGGTCGCGATCCTCAGCAGTGAGGGAACGATGAAGTAAAAGAAGGTAAGCAAGTGAATAATGTATGAAAAAGGTTGTTTCGGTTTTCACATATTATATAGCGGGTGTAAAAAGACCCACCACAAAGCCGATAGCCACTATTCTACCTATCATGACAACTTTTTTCTTGTACGGTCGACCGCACGTTAGTGGTAACTGTTTGAAATTTACAGCGCCTTTATTTCGTTAGCAGTAAGGGCGGTTTTCTAAGTATTACTGTCATGCAGTTGACTGTACTAGGCTATACCTGGATCCGGCTGCACACACTGCTTTGGGATCCTTGAAAAAGTGGCATGCCCTTTTTATTCCAAATTATAACAGATTTAACTGCTTTAAATGCGAGAGTAAAACTCCCGCGTCGCTACTGTACATGGTATTCACACAAAAAATTCAAAGTTTCGATATTTTCAGTAACAAAAAATCGAAAAGAAAATATGTTTCCCGAATTAATAGTTTTTTTTTTTTGATAAAACATATGTATAACAAATATTATGAAACAATTTTGTGTAAAATAAGAACCCCTAAATTGGAGCATGAAAAAGTTAAGGACATTATTATATAAAAAAAAAAAAAAACTATGACAAATCGGGACTGGGTCGTGGTAATCCATCAAAATGTTGATCGAAGCAGCTTAAAACTACGGATTTTTTTTCGTGATTTAATTCCGTGTTATCTAGAAGTTTTAAGCTTTTTTAATATTTTACCGAATTTTCAGCTCTAGGGTTGTCCAGAAATTGATTTTTATAACAGTAATAGTTTTTACCTGCAGAACTTTTTTTTTCCTATGTATTTTCCGGACTGATAACCGATTTAAATGTAATTTTGTATGTGCTTTACCTACAAAATTACATTCAAATCAGTTAAGTAATTTCTACGTCAAAAGGGAACAAAAATAAGTTCATAAACTTATGTATTTATAATATTATTGGGGATATTAATTAAAACCCATAAAAAACTACCATATAATATAGGAACAATCTTAACCACCTACATGTAAGTGTATGTGACACTTACATGAATAGTATAAAACATTGTATTCCTTTTCGTGTATTTCCTTATTACTTCTAAACTATGTTTTGTTAGATTTTGATGCGATTTTAAATAACACATTATTCAATCTAGAGTTCATACAGATAATTGTATATAAATGTAAATAAATAAAAAATGCATTGTTTTTGAGTCTTTTAAAATTATAAGTTCGACCTTTCGAGTCGAGTACCTATGAAATGCTATATGTGACATGGGAAGGAGTCCACCCTCGTTAGGTTCGATCTAAAACCCCATGTCGATACATATAGTATGGAGGACCGGGGGTGAGGCATCATGGAGCCGCACCAGACTCGTGATGCCACTTTGCCTCAGCAGGAGTTGACCCACCCTGCTGAAGGATGTCTGTCTGGGCCTCGACCAGCTGACTTAATGCGAGAGGGGCATGGGGGCGCCAACCCTTATGTTGGTCAGCGATTGGTAAGCGACGCTGTGAATAACGCCACAGCCGGCACTTTTCAACCTCCGGGGGTGTCCGCAAATACGCGTGGAGAAGAATGTGATCAAGGTGGCCCGTCTAACAATAAAATCTTGACTAGATTGGCTGCATTTAAAATCTTCAAAGGAAAAACCGAACAGCTTACTCTAGCTCAGCGTGTTAATATTATATTCGAGTTTTTCGGTCTAAAATATGAGCTCCCGGTCTGTGAAAAAGAGGTTCAACCCATCCTTTCTGCTTTTTTATGCAGAAGTTCAGATCTGTATAAAAAATGTAAATACAACGAGACCAAAAAAAACACCAAAAGTGGCTAAGCGGTACTCTCATAAGTGGCCAATTGAAAGATTCTAGTGGTGACACATTAAAGTCGCCAAAATCACAGCGGGTCCTTAATTTGAGCGCGCGGCAGCAAATAAGATCCAAACGGAAACTTGAAGCTGGTCTTGCAGACGAACCTCAAGTTAAGAAAATTAAAGCATTTGCAAAATCGCTGACTGTTGAAGGAAGACAGTTGTCACCAAAGGCTCTTAAGGACTTCGAAACTATCATGAATCTGTGTCTAGAATCCGATACTGCTTCCACTAGTATTTTGGAGAAAATAAATAAATAAATATTTTTTGGACATTTTTACACTGCACCATCTAGTCCCAAACTAAGCAGAGCGTGTACTATGGGTACTAGACAATGGATGTAATGCGTAATAATAATGGATATAAAGCAGACTCCTAAACCTTTTTCTGCAGAAGAAGCGCTTGCGACTGTCCTCGACAAAAATCTTTCCATACAGGTCTACAATTCCCAACGCTTGGACTTAAAGAGCGAGGCTATCTAGCGTACCCACCATATCACAAGGTACTGTAGGCCAAGAAATCCTGCTATCCGGATCATATCCACTATGGGTACTAGACAATGGATGTAATGCGTAATAATAATGGATATAAAGCAGACTCCTAAACCTTTTTCTGCAGAAGAAGCTCTTGCGACTGTCCTCGACAAAAATCTTTCCATACAGGTCTACAATTCCCAACGCTTGGACTTAAAGAGCGAGGCTATCTAGCGTACCCACCATATCACAAGGTACTGTAGGCCAAGAAATCCTGCTATCCGGATCATATCCACTATGGGTACTAGACAATGGATGTAATGTGTAATAATAATGGATATAAAGCAGACTCCTAAACCTTTTTCTGCAGAAGAAGCTCTTGCGACTGTCCTCGACAAAAATCTTTCCATACAGGTCTACAATTCCCAACGCTTGGACTTAAAGAGCGAGGCTATCTAGCGTACCCACCATATCACAAGGTACTGTAGGCCAAGAAATCCTGCTATCCGGATCATATCCAAGTGTTGGAACGAGATGCATCTGTTTCTCTCCAGGATTTGTTGCAGCATATGCTTAATAGAATATTACAGTTAAGCGAGGATGTCCTAAACAGCTACTGTGAACAGCAGCAAATTCAGAAGATGCAGTGCTGTTTTAGGGGAAATTGGGGGTTTGACGGGAGTACAGGGCAATATTAGTATAAACAGTCTTTTTCTGACGCGGATTGTGAAGATTATAAAGAAAATTGTCTTTTCACTATAACATTTATTCCAATACTAATCATAATCCGAAACTTTGATTTTTTTTTGTGTGAATATACCTAATTTACAGCAGTGAGGCGGGAGTTTTACACTCGCATTTAAAGCAGTTAAATCTGTAATAATTTGGAATAAAAAGGGCATGCCACTTTTTCAGGGATCCCAAAGCACTGTGCAGATGGTTATGGAGATAAAGTCGCAATTCTTAGGGGTTGTTACGCGCAGGGCATCGACTCGGCTGGGCTCGGGACGCGCTGCGCTCACCCGTCCCATTCTATCACAGAGTACATTGTAATATACTGAAATAGAGACCAATCTTTGGCCCCAAAACAGGTAACCGCTTCCGCGTCAGCGTCTAGCGCTATCTGATATTTTTTATTACGAAACTACTGTTAATACCTACATCAACTGAATTAAAAATAAAACATGCAAAAAGAGAAACTCTTCATAAGGATCAAACCCACGTCCTGCGATTATCGATCGATCAATAGATCTTACTGTAACTGATACTTATTTCTGAATTACTAATTTTAGCAATATAATCAACCGGTCAAAATCATTGAAAACTAGAATACACAAATATTTGTGTGATGAACATAAGTGTTTGTGTTGGTCTGGGTGTTACTTATGTATTATAAGTATGTATTTACAAAAAAAAAAAAAAAAAAGAAGTATATTAGTATTATATCCATTGTCTAGTACCCATAGCACAAGCTCTGCTTAGTTTGGGACTAGATGGTGCTGTGTAAAAATGTCCCAAAGATATTTATTTATTTATTTAAATTCAAAAAAATCTAAAAATGGCTCTGAAGTAGATACCTACTTACTTTATTATTGTAATATTTGGTAAAAATCAGTAGGTATCGTGAAACAAAATCTTAATCAACAGGAACAACAAATATGGGGCCATGTAGCGACATATTTTGAATGTTTAATAAACTATTAATTATTTTTTTCATTTGGAAACCTGCCATCTGTAATTTTAGTCCGTAACAGTAACAAATACAATGCTACTAAATTAGAAACCACTATCAAACCTGTTATCTAAAAGCATTCGAAGTGCTCCGTTTTTTTGTAGCGTAGTAAAGATGTTGTACCCGATTATTTGTACTAAGATTAAGCTCATTGCGCTGCCTGCATTCTACACACGTTGGAAAAATCATTTGCACGTGTAACGTGTTCCATTGCGGGCTGCTGATAACAGCTGCATTTGCGCAGTTGTTTGGTTTGATGAATGTACAGTATGCTTACAATCCACAATGGCCACAATGGGCAGTAGCCCACCAGGCACAGACCCAGCCTGGTTGGAGACTCCTCCCTTTGTGTTTGAGGAACATGATACCTCGTACCTCACAATCATGAAAAAAAACTGCTTTTTGGTAGATCTTTTTACACCCAGTATGTGCATATTATTATTATTAAGATTGCAGGGAATAGAATAAGTCAATGTCAATATCTTGTTTCATTATTTATTGATAATAATACACTAATAAATTGTTACAATGTACCAACTATAAGTTTTGGCTGTACTAAACAAAATCTACTTAACGCTTACAATAAAATAATTTAATAATACATTTAAACAAATTAGACTATTATAATAAAATGTACAAACGATAGCCACTATTAAATACTGGCTGTAAAGAAAGCTTGTTGTAACAACTATAAAAATATAATTAAAAATAAATATCTTAAACGTTATGATTTTTTTTTTATATATTGAGCATTTCACAGTTGCTTTAAACACTTCTTTAATATAATAATTGCGCTACCTAAAATACAAATATAGTTATAATACACCCTTAATACACCTTGATTTATTAGTAACAAGAACAAGTCTCATGGGTGATCATTGTTTTTTTATTGGAGTAAGTACTATCAGCAAACTTTCCGGTGAACCACCACTAAGGCTAAAATCGCTTGCGCCCAGTGTTCGACGGCAGCCGTTGGTACGTGTAATGTAGCAGGATTGCATTTTTGTAAAATGTATCACCGGGAAGGATCGTGACTGTACCTCTGTAGAATTTCAAGTAGGTACAGTCACGATACTTTGCGGTGGTACATTTTGTCGACAAAATCCCTTGAACGAATACTGCTACATTACACGTACCTACTTCTGCCATCGAACATTGAGTGCAAGCGATTTTAGCCTTAGTGGTGGTTCATCGGAAAGATTTCTGACTGTACATGACTATCGGTATCTCCCAATAATGCTGCGGAGGTCCAATGACAGTCGCTTCGTGTAAAATAATCCATGAATGCTAAACTCAACATAGGGAAAGGTTAAGCCATCGACCATACAGCCCAACAGACGCCTATTGTTGTTAAATATAATGCTTACAATAAGTTCTGTCAACTAGCATAGGCGGGGTACTGCAATCCGATTGGCCCTACCAAGGTGGCTATTGTCTAATCACTAAACGCGAAAGCTTTGACGGCTCATATAAGTGGCCGAAACTGATTTGAAGTTTTCGATTAGCGAATAGTTGCGACCTACATCAGAGGGCCTAGTACGAGTTTGACACTTACGAATACTTTCAAAGTATTCGTCGACTTTCATTAATAAATCTGTTACAGGGGCGCTACTGATTTATGAATGAAAGTCGACGAAAACGGTGAAAGTATTCGTAAGTGTGAAACTCGTACTAGACCCACTGATCTATTAAACTGACGTGTTAACGGACATCGGTCGCTTGTTATAAGGCGTCTATTGGGTGTATGGTCGACGGGTTAACTGATAATAATTTTCAAATACGTCTTCTTGTTTTTAAAAGTTTGTTCAAAGTTATCTTAGCCACTAAAAAACAGTGTAAAATAACCATAAAAATTCGTAAACGAACGTAAACTTAACAACTACGAGTACCCGGTTACCCTTGCGTCTTCTTAGCACCATTTTATCAGCTACTATCTAATTTTACATGATATAATCTAGTTTAGGCCCGGTTTTTCGATTTTCAGTCAACTTTTATCTGGGATAAAGCAACGTGCAACGAGGTAGCGAGGCGGTGCGCGAGGAAAAATCCACCAATAGGATTACTTCATTTTCCTAGCCGCTGCTGTGGTGGAAAAGGGCTACTGGGGGTAGGTATTGTATTTGTACATACGAAAAAGCAAGAGAGGTGTGCAAGGGATACGGGTGAGGAATGTTTGCGGGGAATGCGGGTGAGGAATGTATGCGAGGGATGCGGGCGAGGAATGTGTACGAGGAATGTGTGTGAGGACGTGTGAAAACGGTGTAGGAAACTAGAGCTACTGGACCAAAGCGCACAGCTGAAATGAGTCCACTACGCATCCTCGCACCACTCAGCTACACACCGTTTCATAGCTTCGCTACGCGTCCTCGCACCGCGCAATCTCTTCGCTCAGCATTGGTGGAAAACCAGCCTTAGTTTGACATTTTCACAGTTGTATAGAAAATCTGACTCGTGGCTAAGTAATAACCGCGTGGATTGCGAGATCTCTAAGGTTAAGCTGCACTAGCCGCGAACACTCCTTGGATGGGTTACCGTTTCGTTGCACATCAATACCCCTCCGTACCTCAGAGAGCACGTAAAGCCATCGGTCCTGCGCCTGATCTCTCTCCGGTCGTGTCGGATTGCCGTCCCATCGGGTGCATCTGTGTTTGCGCACACCCTTACTATAATCCTTCCCGCGCAGATGGCTAGTCTGCGTTGAGATTGACCGCCGTGGCCAAAATTCAGCCAGGAGGACATTATTATTAGAAAATCTGACAAAACGTCACATTTAATTTATTCCTCAGGTAACAGTTAACAGACTGTTGAAAAACCGACCCTTTACAATATAAATATAGCCCACAACCGAAAACCCTGGCTGTTGTTAACTAACAATCTGACCTACTGAGTGTGGAAAGACATACATATAATATGGTAACGTGAACTGAGAACAAAATTAAAACGCAATGTTGTAAGGAAACTTTCATATATCTTTTGTTTTGCTACATTATTTTTCTATGTATGATGTTGTATTGTGTTGTATTTACTTAAGTAGATGTAATTTGGAAATTTATGGAGAGTTTCATTATGCTTGACCTTCTACGCCAAATGAGGGGAACGAATTTACCGTCAGTAACTTGTCACATAGTTTGGCATAAGCGTGACGAGAATAACTAAAATTAAATCAAAAGCTGGGTTCAGGTTCAATAATCTTACGGAACGTAGCAGTGGCGGATTTACACATGTGCCGCCAGTAGGCTATTCAAGTTTTGCCGCCCCTACCGACCTCTACAAGTTTCAGTTCCTAGATTCTTTTTACAATTCAACGATTGCACAAGAAATAGTTTTTGGGTACGGGTTTTTGGATATTTCTGAGCTATTGAAAGCTCAATCATGGGTCAGAGTGTAGCCAGTAGTGTAGTTAGGGTTAGCTAAGTGGTGAAACATATTACATGTTTTAATGTTTGTGTGGACCTAATAACATTTAGGTACATAAATATTAATCTTTTTAATTTCTGTAAGACATGAAAAAGAATTGGCCCCAAATTTGCCGCCCCAAAAATCTGCCGCCCTAGGCTCCAGCCTACTCAGCCTGCTGGTAAATCCGCCACTGGAATGTAGAATACAGTCCGTTCGACCGTCATAACTATAAAGTGTTTGCCTTTTTATTCTTGAGTCCCTATAGCGTAGCATTTAAGATCGTCCATCCTAAACCTTCTCCCCCTTCAATCCCATCTAAGAATAAAAATAACCAATTCCCATCCTCGACTTCAGCTTCAATTGCTTCCATGTAGGAACATATTATAATCTTGTTTACACCCAGAGGCAGCAGCATTATATGCCTATCGATTGTTTGTTCCCAACGAACGCCAAATTGCCACAACCAAAATATTCGTGCTCTTGAAATCCAACAGAGAGGATGTATTATTTATTGCCTACCCTCCCTGGAGCACATACATTGTCAGGTACTAGGAAGCTAAACAATGCTGCCTGACTCTTTAACTAAAACGTTATATATACAGCTATAATTAAATAATTAAAAAACACGACTGCCAAAAAAACCAAGCAATTACAAACGAACTAAAAAGTCGAAAACAAGTTATGTTAGTTTAAGGTGGGTACAAGATACTGGAGAAATCCTGCACTTGGCGAGGAGAATGCATCATGAATCCAAAGAACGAAAGAAGATAGCTGACTACATCTGGAAGCATTGTACAGTTGAAGCAATTAATAACTTCCAAGTTAATACTTTTAAGTAAATATCAAGTTAATACTTTTCAGCATAGGTTTATTGCAGTCGGGGGACAATTTTGTTTATAAGTATGATTATGGGTCACCCAGGATAATACAAGGATTCTAACGATACCACTTCTATTCAAATCGGATCAGGCGTTTATGAGATATAGTGGAATAAAGAAACTCACCTACATACAAACATACATACTTACATACATACATGAACCCTGAAAACATTACACTCTTTTTTTTGGGCAGTCGTGTAAAAATAATGTTTATTTAATACTTAAGTTATTATAAATAAAATAATATTTTGATACACTGTACATTGAAAATAAATAATATTCAATCATAAAATGAAATTATAATTTAACTATCCTATTCTTGCATTGCACGTCCGGCCTTTATATTTGCCTAATTATTCTATTTTTTTTTTCTTAATATAATTAAAATCGATTTTTGTAAGAGGTACATACTGTTATTAATTTAATTAGGTACTAACTATTTCGATTGCATCTACTATTGTGTTTAACACGTTTTAAATTCTAATCTTAATTTTCGTAAAAGTATTACCTAACATTGGTCCAGTTATTTCTGAAAATAACAGAAAATATACAGATATTTAAATATAAAGTCTTCATAAAATTAGGACTATTTTATAATCATGAAATTTAAATAACTTACAACAATTATTGCACCTGATATTGCACAAAATTCATTTTCTCCCACACACAACTATAAACAATAAGAATGCATTACAAACAGTCATCCGAATGTTGATATTTTCCATTAACGTCTCTAAAACCTTTGCCACTATAAATGAAATCGTCCTCCACTTCAGTTTGCATCTTTCTAAAGTTATCAAAGTAAACAGAGTGTGTCTCTATACTTTCGGCCCCAGATTCACTACGTGCTTCGTTTTCCGTATCGTCACTTTCACTACAACTCACTATTTTCGCAACCACTAATTTTCTTGGCTCTTGTCTTGAAGAAGTAGAGTCACTGCTTAAATAACCCGAGTCCTGTATATTGGAACCTTTCTTTCTTCGGAATCGTGCCTTAGAGTGTCCTTCTACCTTTGCTCCTTTCACAAAAGTATTCGTGTTAATATTACTACTTTTGCCTGAACGTTTTCTGATAAAATTCCTGCTCAATTCGCCAGCTTTCCTGACTGTACCGCTCACAGACTCCGTGTTTTCATATTCCGAGGATTGTGATTGGACAGAAGCTCTCATTGGACTGCAGGAAGGTCCATAGTGTGAATCAGAAGTCATAGAACTATCGTGTGTAGAATCAATAGTTATATTCTTCGTAAATACCCTCGGACTGAGGCTTCTGCCACTTACGTTTTTTGGACGTATTTCATTGATTGGTGCCATCTCCGATTCCACTCTTCTTGGTGGAAATATGGGTTGTTCATATATTGGATCATCATCGGTAGGTGGCAAAGGTGGCAATACATCAGGACGTGCTAGATTTTTCAACTGCTTGATTGTAGGAGGCGTACTTTGTCTTTGTCTTTTAGAGTGTCTTAGCTCTAACGTTAGAATTCGACCATCCTCCGTAGTCCACTCTTCGGCTTCATGCCAGGTATCGTCTGTCGTATCTTCGAGACTTTTAGAACCACTATAAATACCTACAGACAATTTTGGACGCTCATAAATGTTTTTGCGATGTTCATATTCATGTCTGAGACTGTTAAACTTTGTTGTATGTTCAACCTTGTCACTCGTTTTCTGGAAAGTGCCACTACTTCTGAGTTGTATACGTTGTTGGCTAGGCGGACTATCTTTACCACCAATATTTTTTAAAAGATCTTTTCTGCTAAACTGTACATTATCGATAGCTTCTTTATTTTTCGGATGTTTTCTGTCTAAAGTATCTGGTTCAAAACCATCAGACTCATGAATTTTGATATAGTTTTCAGGGGGATCTTTCACTTCAATAGTTAAACAACCAGGCTTTAGTTCAGTGTTGTTAATAGTTGTCACTAATTTTCGACTTCCCATGGAACAATCCGATCCACTGGGTGATGTTGGTGCACTTCCAAAGTTGTAAGTATTATTGACATACACTTCACTAACTAAACTAGCTTTGGGTGCTTCAATAAGAGGAGTTAAATTTTTGTCTATCGTTTCATAATGATTTTGATCTATGCAAACATCTCGATGCGGTGAAGGCGTGTTGCTGTTACTGCTTGAATTAACTTTGTATACAGCATTCCTCATTGTAAGTTCTTCTTCTAATGGTAATGCGCTACTCAAACTTGGGCTAGCTTGCGATGATGGTACATCGGGATAGTCAGATGGCGTAGATAGGCCTTTTTTGTTGGTGCTTCTCTCTAAACTGTCAGTTTCATAATCATTTGCTGAAGGACTCTCGGAAGTACGTCTTGTATATATATTTGGAATTGGAACTGTTGGGTTTTTATTACTCAATCTCTCTTCATCGGAACTACTATGATTGTAAGATTTTGTACAATGATCAAGAGCTATGGCTTCATTCACCATATCAGGCAAAGCATTTTTATTAGCAAAAGGTTTGGATGTTCTTGTATTTTCCATGTTAGCCCGGAGACTTGCACAGTGGTAATCATTGAGACCAATAGGTCTAATATCATCTACTCGTGCAACAGTTTGGCAATAAAAAATTAAACCGGCTCGTTGACAATCTGGGTTTTCAAATTCAGGTAGTGGCAAATTGTAACTTCGTATCATAGGTTCCGATCTAACAGATAATGTTGAAGGTTTCTTGGGGATGGAAAAGTTGTTTGTCAAATACATCGAGTTAGAGCTTGAAAAACTGTTTCCCTTTCTGACTTTGCGCCGGCTTTCACTGTGAGGGAGTGATAAAAGTGATTCGGCCAAGCCGTTTTGATTTGTGGGTAAAAAGTCGTTATACAACGGGTGTTGTTTTGCCGTGGGAATATTCTCCAACCACTTTCGTATACTATTTTGCTTATCTCCTTTGTTACTGAGACAGTTAACACAGGCTGGGATTTTGTATTTTGCAATTGGTTGGATATCATTGTCACCATCAACTTTGCAACCTGGACAGCCTATGCAATTTGTCTTTCTACTGTTTTCTCTTTTTAAACTAACAACACTGCCGCTTCTTTGGCTTCCCATTCCTTGATACATATCTATACTATTTCCATTAGTAGGAAAAGTTTCTTCTTCAGGTATTTGATTCAGAATTGGTTGAAAACGTTTAGCAGCCATTTTGTGTTTTGCGATTGCTATCACTTCTCTTATTTTGACCAAAAATTCTAACGCTGCGGCTGGAGGTTCCTGTAAAAGTTGGATATGATGATTAGATTGAGATTTGACAAATGTATTACAAATGAGCTTAACTGTTTTGTAATACTTACCGCCATTAACTGTGGTTCAAAATAAGCTGGGTTAAAGTATAATTTCCTTCGTGTTGTGCCGACTGGACGCGCAATTTCTCTATCATCTTGTGTTTCTACAATCGACACATGTTCATCTGGAAGCCTTTCAATGCCAGACTCATCTCGATGACTTACTTCTGAATTCTCATTTTTAACTTTAAAGTCACCATAATGTTGATTGATTACTGCCGAAGTAGTTTGATGCTGTAACATAAATTTCATTAAGTATAAAATATACAATTATCTCATTTAAATCCAATTTAGTTTAATTTATTTTATTACTTACTGTATAAATATTATCTTCGTTTCGTACACTACTATCACCAAAATCATCTGAATCTGATACATTGCTACCTGAATCGCTCGGAAAGTTTTTGTTTTCGTGAATCTGCCGACTGATATTCAACAATGGATTTTTCTTAACAATCCCATCATCTTGGCCCATCGCATTAGGGAGAGATTGGATTCGTTCGTTGTTTACTCGAACTATATCACGTTCAGTTATAACAGACCCGTCTTTTTTCTTGAGCCCCTTTGGTCTTCTGTTGCCATCTTCATCAGACATTGCCTTTCTGCGTTTTCGAATGTGTAGGAATAGGAAAACTGATGCAACGTAGATGAGACCAAGAAGTAGGGAGCTGATGCCAATGGCCACGTACTCTGATACTGAGAGTCCTGACGTGCTGGACGATTCTGATGTTTGTGCGTTTGGTGCGAACTGGACTTCTGTTATATCTGGAAATGAATACGACTTTAACATCGATTGGAAAATGTGACCCAAATGTGATTAAAACGATTAAGACATACTGGAATACTGTTTAGGTGGGGTTCCTTGCACCCTAAACGCGACGCATGGTGTGAACACTCCTCGCAAATCAAGTGGAGACGTGGGAGTGGCGGCGACATCACGACACAGCAATCGAACCACCATTACTCGTCCGGTCATTCTTGCACGCACATCGTTTTCGCCGCTCCACTAAGATATAACAACTCCATTAGTATTGGAAAATTGAAAAATCAAACGCTTAATAGAAAAATATGAGAGAAACTTGATTACTTGTAGAAATGTTCTGCCTTCGTCACGAAATAGATTGAAAGGGACATCAGCATCCAAAGTGTTCCGAAGATCGAGGAAGCCTTTCCTTGTAAGAAATTGAGCGCCTGATACCGCACATATTGGTGTTTTGACATCTGAAAACATGCACATTAGGTACTACTGCGATTGCAACTTTACTAGATTCTTAACGTTTTGAAAGTGCAAGTAAATGTCAACTTGAAATAAAAACTTGAATTTGTATGTAATTTTGGATAAAATAAAACGCAAATTAGAATTGTCTTCGTTCAAATTACATTGAAAAATAATAGTAATTATAACTCACTTTGAAAATTAATCTCCCTTGACGGGTGTATAATCTGGCCTTTCAGTGGCAAATAAACGAACGGTATTCTTTGTACAGCACTGCCAGTCCCGAACGTAGCTAAAGAACACTCTGTGAAAGAAAATATTTGCATACTTGAAACAACTTGTGAAGATCATCACATGGATGTAATAAACGTAAAAAAGCTGGCGGTGACATCGTCAAAAGCTCTTAATACAAATATTTGTCAAATTCATTATAGGAATAATGTGATCAGGGCCGAACATTCTTAATACTTTATTGGACATCTCATTTATATAGGAATTAAGACTAATACCGTGCCATTTGGTGATATAAGCTTATTTCGAGAATACGGTGTGTTATTAACAGCGTATATTTGAACCATTCGCATTTACACTGTAAGTGTCGCTAAATGCGGTAGTTATCACGCGACACCACTGCTAAGTTATTTATTTTTCGAATCCAAAGTGTAATTACGGCCATCGATTCGTATTAAAAGTTAAAATATGACCGGAAAAGCTATCATTTCGATGAAATTGGAAAATTAAGGTGTAAAATACTTCCATTTACATATCGTATTTTATTGGTACATTTGATAAGATACGAAAATATTTTGTCAAGTCGAATCGAAGAAGGTGCAAGAGTGTGAGAATGGTAATTTACTGGCAAAGTTATTCGCCATAATTGCGAATTGAACAATCATAAAATGAAAGCACCGCATATGGAGGCAAAGTAATATTGAAAGATAATATCGGGAAAATGATTTAGCTACTCAAATGTGGTATGAATGAGGTTTTATCTAATTAAAAAGTAAGGAAAATGGAAAGCTATTCAATTGTTTTTATGAAGTCATTTCCCACATGACGTATCAACGTACCTAACATTGCCATTGAAAAGCACCTACTTTGTTGTATACCTCCCACGGGCTGTTATAATTGTTTCCCTTGAGCATGAACCTACTATAATATTAGCCAATTAGGTTGTACATGGATTCCTATAGAGTAAAATCAATGATTTCTTGGATATTGCAAAGTTGGTTCTGGACAGCAAATTATGCTTCAGATGAAACATTGAGTGGATATTATCATAACGTTGGGTGTCGATTAATAAAGTTTATTAGTATCGGCTTCCGAAGCGCTCATTTTAATTTTAATCAAATTAATTTTAATTCGTTGATGCGCAAAAGCGGATTTAATTAAAATGATAGAAATTCATGGATCCATAATTTTATTTTTACAAGGTTAACATGATGATAAACAAAGCATATGCATATCTAAAGCATATTTATGAACTACTACTAATTTGTAGTACGAAATCCTACACGTTTTGTAAATTAGTTACAGTAAAAACCTGAATCTGTTAATCATCGTCAAGAAAGTCGATGTGTAAGATTTCACAAAAGTTACGTTCGGCGGTAGAGTTGTCTTTACTTGGATAATAATCTTGCCAAATATTATTTGTTAATATCACTTTGACAAGAAGCAGAAATTGGCATTTTCGTCTTGTGTAACATAAGACTTGAAAAAAGAGTAATTTTATTTGGTGAATTGTAAAGTTATGTAGGTACGATTCTTTTGTATTTTCTCCATACGTAACATTATAAAATACTTTCTCACATAGGTAGACCAAAAAAACATATCTTACGGTCTTATTTACTCTACAGGCCGCGTCATATCAATCTTTAGGTCTAGATATCTATATCTAAATATGATTTGTAACGAAAAATTGATTGCAACTGATTTGGCGCCATCTGCATGACATGTTCAAAATCACTGCTTTCTATGACTACAGGCACAAACCACTTATTGAGCGAAAACTTTTCAAGTGTTGGTCAAAGCACTTTTCTACTAAATCGTTTAACCGTGTTGCATGACGGTGAACTAGTATCTGGTTCAACACTTATTTAACTTGATCTGTATAGTATGTTAATGCATGTCTTAAAATGTATTACTATCATAACTTATAGCTCTTAGCTCTGTGATAAATGCCACCTAGGTGGTATATAGATTTTTTGAAAAAGGAGGTAGGTAAGTATTATACCTACTCTAAAAGGAAGAGCTCGTTAAAAAACAAAAGAAGGTGGGCGGGGCACATTGCTCGCAGAACGGATGGCCGAGGGGGTCGTAAAGTTCTGAAGTGGCGACTGCGTAATGGCAGGTGCAGCGTGGGTAGGCCCCCCACAAGGTAGACCGACGACCTGGTGAAGGTCGTGGGAATCCGCTGGATGCGGGAAGCGCAGGACCGCTCGTTGTAGCGGAGCCGGGAGAGGCCTGTGTCCAGCAGTGGACGTCTTTTGGCTGAAATGATGATGATGATGAAAAGGGAACGTGAAAATCCACTCATACAGAAGGAGATACAAAGCTTACCTATGCAAGTAGATGCTGAACTAAACAAAGGCTTTGAAAACTGCACTAGGGAGTTTTCTGTACCTATACCAAAAGTCGCCTTCAAAAATTAAAACGTAAATGTTTACCTCAAAATAGCATCCTATGGTGCAGTTTATTTTGTTTTTATTTTTGAGTAATGGTTCAGTTTTCGTAAGGAATTTCTTTTATTAAGGAAGTTGTTGTTGTTGTAATGAAGGCCTGTACAGACCAAAAGCAGGGTAGAAGCGGCGCAGTTTGAAGGCGGGCCCGCGCAAGTTGTAATACAAGGAAGGATATGAAACACAACACACCAAATACAAGCGCGGGCCCGCGCGCTGCAGGTAGTGCGGCGCGGTTGCGTTGTATCACTATGGCCGCCATATAACTGGCCACCCCGGAGCAGGACAGGGTGGCGCGTTAGTGTGACGTCAAAGCGGTTACGAGACAATTGTATTGTTTGACAACCGACACAACATGTCATACTGAAGGCAGTTCTATGGCGGGCCCGCCGCCAAAATGCTTTGAAACTGCCTGCCTTTTAGTGTGACGTCTACCGCGCTGCTCATGCCCCGTGCTGTTATTGACATGCTTTTGGTTTGTACGGGCCTTAAATGAATGGTTTTTCTTTATCTACTTTGTGGTACGAACTCGTAATTACCTGGCAGATCATCGACGCACAGCTCTCGGTCCTCTCTGAAGAGCGGCGCGCGCTGCGGACAGGCGCAGGCGCACTCGCCCCTCGTGTCGGGAGCGCGCGCGCCGGCTCCGTGCTCTGCGCATCGCGCTGCACTGCACTCATCTCCTGGAATCGCAAAATGTTTATAACTTTAGGCGAACTGTAGAAAAACTCATCCTGGATTCACACAGAACATATGAATATACAAACATTCATACTCAAGAAGTTCTTTCATCATCATCAACTCGGTCTATCGCAGTCCACTGCTGGACATAGGCCTCTCCCAAGTTATATATATATATATATATACTACATAGTTACATACATAAGCATCACGCCTATATTCCCCGAAGGGATAGGCAGAGGTGTAGGTATACAGTACACACCCACATTTCGCCAGTTGTGTTATAAAAGTCGCATGTAATCGGGGCGAGCCTATTGCCACCACAGAGTACTTTACTATTGCCACTAAACGGGCACAAATCCAGATTGCTACAGAGAATTTCCAATTTTTTTGTTTTTTTTTTGTAGTATAGGATGACGAAACGAGCTAAAGGCCTACCTGATGTTAAGCGGTTACCTTTGTCCATAACAACTGCAATACAACCTAGGCTGTTGCCTAAATGGTACCGCAAGTCGGTTTGCCAAACTGAGACATGAAGATGAAAAGTCTCATGTGATAGTAATTTCACCGGCACCCGTACCTTCAGACTGAAACACAGCAATGGAAGCATCACTATTTGGCGGAGAAGTAGGTACCTAATAATAAATAACCAATAACACTGCCCGACCCGTTAATCGAACCCAGGACCCCACACTCAGCAGTCGCGCGACTAGACCAACGAGGCAGTAAGTATAAAGCAAACCAATAGACAAACAGCGACTTTGTTTTATGCTAGGTATTTAGAGAACGGGAGAGGGCCGATCCCGCTCGGAAAAGGTGGCGCCGGGAGGCAACCGCCCTGGCGCAAGGTCCAGATAGGGCTAAGGGCCGCATCCCCTGCCACCACATCTGGTATGGGACCTTCGGGATCGTGGACGCTAAGTGTGTGGGGACTCGAGGCGTCTATTAAGCGACCCTGGGGAGGACAGCAGTACGTGGTGGTCGTGTGCTACTGTGGGGGAGACAATATTGTTTACCCGGGACGTGCCAAAGACATAGCACTAGAGGGGCACCGGTGCGGTCCGATGGAGTTCCTGGAGCTCCTCTATTAAGTGCAGAGCATGGCCACCGTGTGGTTTTAGTCGGTAAGAGTCCGAGATACCCCTCCGCCATCCCCAGACGGAGGGTATCCATGAGGATTTCCACCCGAAAACCAAAATAAACAAAAAAAGGTATTTAGAGAATGTTGTGCACTTACGGCCAAAATTAATATCCTATCTATTCACGATTTATCCTACTGATAAATTTGACATATTTTGTATGGAGCTATGTCAAATTCCTATCTCTAGTAGGGCAAATCGTGGATAGATTGGATATTATTTTGGCCGTTAATGATTCAACTTTAGGCTGTGGGGGTGTGTGTGTTCAGTCTTATGCTGCGATAACCTACCAAGCGTAGTAGGTACCTAGGTACCTAATTTTTCGATTGTAGGAAGTATTCGAAAGTTGCTAACACACCTGGCGGTCTGTTATAAGACGAATTTCCAGCAGTTTACGATCTACATAGATATAACTAGGCATTTGCTAACAATGTCTATGATTGTAATTATCTACGTCGCATCGGCAAGACCTCGTAAATGCGTGGTTATGGACATTGGTAACTGATAGCGACTAATTATTAGTATGGATGGTATAGTGTAAGATTACCGATTACTTTTTAGAAGTTGCGAAATTCTTCTAAGTTAGCTCTACTATAGGCGGTTTGAATTCTGAAACATTTGTCATTTATTTTTCCGTAAATTAACTCATATTGATCACCACATAACGTGTTGATGTGGTTTTGGTGATTTCACACCATTTAGTCCAGGTATGCTATTGGAGAGGGCTGCGATAAACTGATGATGATGATGAGTCCAGGTTTAAGTACTCAGTATAAAAACATATTATATTGAAACAATCACATTGGTTCATGACAGATTTTCAATCTGCTACCTGAAGGCCAATTCTCGTAATTAAAAACGTTCAGAGATTAGTTTTGAACGTTTTAAATTACGAAAATCGAGAATTTGCAATATGGTGTTGAAAAGTGTATCCGTGAACCTACCGGCCTCCACATATAATTTTTTTTTTTTTCAAAAAAACAATATCTTTAGTGGCCACATTGTTGTAGAAGTCGTAACAAGCGCCTAAGTTATGAAAGACGTCCTTTGTTTTCAAATTTATGCTCGGATAAACGCAAATAAATCACGTACTGCAACTGACCGATAATGGTGAAGATGTCGCCAGTGTCGCGGCGCGCCAGCTCTCCGAGGCGCGCGCCGGCCGTCGCCGTGGCCAGCAGCAGCAGCAGCGTGGCGGCCATGCTACCCCCCGCCGCCGCCATCCTCGCCTTCTCCCGCCATCCGCATCGCTAGCACCACCTGGTGAAAATAACACTACACATTAAAATCACGTGGATCTACGTCGCAACAAACCCAAATGAAGACTCGTTGCAAGAGCAATCTCAAGATTTGAGACCCGTAATAACCACGGCCAAGAGTTAACGTCTAAGAAGAAGAAAAATATCTACTTACACCACAATTTTTTTATCGCTTACCAAAAAAAATACAAACAAATACTGGTATAAGTAGGTACTGTAGGTAGGTACCTACCTACAGTAGCAAGTTCAAGCACCTGCTTGGACACATTGTTAGAAAGACAGGTGACAATCTAGAAAAAAAACTTGTGCGGTCAGGGGACCCCCTTCAGGAACGAAGGTATTTATTAAAAGGCGCATGCACTAAATATTGACCGGTTCATTATACCTAATGCTAAATTTCACAACTGTAATCAATGATATTTAAAAGAATAGATATGCCATACCCTAACAAAGCCAATGAAAAAAATGTTCCGTACGCAGCGGTAGCACAATACACATAAACTAGCACAAAATAAGTAAATTGGTTACTTCAAGATACTTTCGCGTCATAATTGGAACACTTTCTGTACACACACAACGGTATTTTAGTTTTTTTTTTTTTTTTTACTTTGTAGTCAATCGAAGACCCTCCTTGTCAGGTCTTTAAGATTCGGTAAAGATGCATGCCAATATAAATAGCATGTTGCACCTAAGTAAATAGTTACTATTGCTTTAATAACTTAATTATTTATACAGACGCATTCAACATTTCATACTAGAAACACTCTACGCATGTAATTAGGTGGTATCGTTAATTCTTGCGGAATTACGTAGGTATTAACAGATCTTACAAATTAACCATAGGTACCTACTTAATTCGAACAAAACGGCCAATGAATGTTACCTCATCATCAGAAATGAAAACCTTAATAAAGTTATTTATTGAAGAAAATAGTTGCATCTTCATTTTATTATTACTAACATTATCTGAACGAGAAACTTTATCGATAACTAGTAACATAATGATTTTATTTATATTTACTGCTCACTAGCTTTTACCTTGCTTTTACCCTTTTTTTAGCTTTTGCTATTTTTTTTATTCTGAGTAGCAGCCCGGAGTCTGGATTTGTACCCGGTTAATGGCAATAGGCTCGCCCCCTATTACATAGGACTTACAACATAACTGGCAAAATGTAGGTGTTACTATACACTCCTGCCTACCCCTTCGAGGAAATACAGGCGTGATGTTATGTTATGTAGCTTTTACCCGCGGCTTTGCTTCCGTGGTTTTTATCCCGCGGGAACCGTACATTTTCCAGAACAAAAAGTATAAATGGGACACTATGTATTTAAGTGGTCTTTGTCACTTTCTGGCCCATTAACTATCTTTATGCAAAAAATCACGTCGACCCGTTACTGCGTGAAAGAGGAACAAACCAACAAATACACCTAGCGACCCGTCCCGGCTTCGCAAAGCTGCAATTTTTTTTCTAAAAAAATTCATTTGTTACGAACATAGCAAAAATACTGCCAAATCGGTCGAACCGTCCTCAAGTGATGCTCCGTCATACATAATGTGGCAATTGATTTCTACGTATTTTACTCTCAATAAATAAATAAAAATACTTTCGACGACGTTTGGGTTCGATTCCCACTGAACACAAATATTTGTGTGATGAACAATAAGTGTTTGTGTTGGTCTGGGTGTTTCCTATGTATTATAAGTACCTTTTTTTATTTATTTTTATTTTATTTTTACTTTTTTTTTTCTTTTCGTGGAGGAAACCTTCAGAAGGCTACCGGCCTCGTGGGGTAGAGGCTGGGGTGTGTGGGATTTTTACCGCACTAAAACCTCCCCGGTGACCATCTTCAGCACAATAGTGGGGGAACTCCGGGAATGGGTATGCTACCGGTGCCCCCCCTGTGCTACGCCTGTAAGGCACGTCCCAGGGAAGACTTTGTCTCCCTGAACACCTTCTCGATGCGAAAGCATAGGGCGACACAATACCACAGCGTGTCACTGTCATCCCTGAGATCACCCAGTGGACGCCTAAAGTCCCCACTCTGGACGCCCGTGACCTCAAAGGCCCCCCGCACACCTGTCCTATCGACAGAGCAGGGGGCACGGTGTGTAGCCCTGATGGGCTAGGCACCGGAGCGGTTGCCTCTCCGGCGCCGCCTTCTCCGAGCGGGATCAGCCCTCTCTCGATCCCGCTCCGCAGCCTCTTTCTGTACCATGACGGTCTCACAGAAAGAGACTACTGCCCTCCAATTTTCTATCTCTGCCAACATAGCCATCACTACCGTTGGCAGAGAGAGATCCTGCCCGATTTGCTCGACCAACACGCCGCTCAGAACTCCATGCAGGGCACTCTCCGAGTGTGTGCTGGGCGGTATCCTGGTCAGCTCCGCAATGGTGGCAATTCGCCATGGCCTCACGTCCGATCCTATTCAGGTATTCACCGAAGCAACCGTGCCCGGTGAATACCTGGGTAAGCCGGTAGGTGACGCGCTCACTCCTACTCAGCCAAGCCTCGAAGCACGGCAGGATGGCTTCAACCACACGCTTGTGAACATACTGCGGCTCTAAAAGCCGCTCACGCCACCGCTCGAGCGCGTTTTGTCGCTCCTGCCGCCTTAACCTTTCGAACGCCCTAGAAGGCGCGCTCTCGCCGCTCTGGCGGATGGCGCGGATTCGGTCATAGACCCTCGCATCCATATCCGCCAGTATGTCTAGGGGAGGAAAGCGCGCCAAGAGTGTTGCCGCCTCGAATGAGATCGTCCTATATCCTCGTACACACGGCTACACATCAAGCTGTACAAAACCAGTAAAGGCTGACCTCGCGGTGTAAGGAAAACCTATACAATGCGAGGTCAACTTATACTGGAAATGTACAGCTTGATGTGTAGCCGTGTGTACGATACGGATGGCCACTTTACGCTGCAAGCTATTAAACTTAGCTCTGCAGCGCCGGACGCCTGACAGTCTATTTGACCACACAGGCGCCCCATAAAGGGCCATCGATCGCACGACCCCCGCATAGAGGCGACGAACTTCCTCTCGTGGTCCCCCGAGATTAGGGAGGAATCTGTGCAAGGCACCCATTAATTATAATTGAAATTGCCCTCTCGACTCGGGGAATGTATTATAAGTACCTATGTATCTACGAAAAAAAAAGTATATAAGTATTATATCCATTGTCTAGTACCCATAGCACAAGCTCTGCTTAGTTTGGGACTATGTAAATGGTGTTGTGTAAAAATGTCTGGAAGATATTTATTTATAAAAAATACGCTGTCCGTCCGTCCATCTGTTAGTCACAGGGCTGTATCTTTTGAACGATAATAGGTAACCGGTTGAAATTTTCTCAGAATATGTGTTGGTATGACTCCTATCACGGCAAATACTAAAAATAAAAAACCCCATACATGAAACCTCGAAAAACATGCATGCTTTTCAACGTTTTTGTTGCTGCTCTATCTTCAAAACGACAATACATACCAACCACCGTCAAACTTGGCCTGATTATAGTGAATACTATGTAGTTTAGCAAAAAATACTAAAAATAGGGCAAACATAGACCTATGTGGTGGTACTTGCGTAAGAAAAAGCTGAAAAAAATCATTTTTCGCGCACGTCGCGTTGATGTCTTTTGATGAACTCTCGTAAATTAAATCAGTTTCTATGGGGTATCAGGTCAATGGGTGGTACGGAACCCTGACTGCGTGAGTCCAACTCGCACTTGTTTATTTATTAATTAATTATTTATTAATTATTACGCTGGTTATTTATTAATTAATTATTTAGGAGATAGATAGACTTATAGCGAAAATAATAGATAGAGTGTAGGTCTACTTAGGTACTCTATTGTTTGCACAACATAAAAATAAATATAAAATATAATAAAAAATTAAAATAAAATTAAAGTTATAAAAAACATGAGCACAATACCTACTAACAATTGGCGGTCTTCTCGCATAAAATCTACGAATTGTTTCATAAGTATTGCAGAATTTAAAATCATATAACATGACGTACGAATAAAACTAATGAAAGCAATTTAGTGAAAATAGTGAATCGAAACGATATGAAACATAACAAGAGCGGTGAAAGCTGTACGCATCGGTGCAAAAATTCAAGTGCATTGTTCAATGTTCAACTTCACTCAGTTCACATGATTTCCTCCATGGCGTGACATCGAGAGGTTTATGAACAGGGCTCATGGTTTTTTTTTACAGGGTTTTGAACATAATTATTATTGATTATTGATATTTATTATTATTGTTGATTATTCTTATGGGGCTCGTAGCGAAGCAACGACTGCGCGGATTGTACGATCTGCAAGGTTAAGCTGCACTTGCCGCGGTCAGTCTAGATGGGTGACCGTTTCGTTACACATCGAGACCCCTCCGTGCCTCGGAGAGCACGTTAAGCTGTCGGTCCCGGTTGTCATACGAATATCTATGGCAGTCGTTACGGGTAGTCAGAAGCCTGAAAGTCTGACAACTGGTCTAACCTCCGAATGTCAGTATTACCCAGTTACTGGGTTGCGGGGGTCTGATGGCAGTCGCTCCGTGTAAAATGCTGATGTTCAGCCGCATCTGGCTAGACTGGAAGCCGACCCCAATATAATTGGGAAAAGGCTCGGAGGATGATTGTTGATTATTCATACATATTTAAATTCTACAAAAAATAATTTAATATTTTTTTTGTGTGTAAAGTCATCTGTTGATTTCATACAGCCTATAAATGGCCCACTTTATTTGCACCGCTGTAAGATTGTTGTTTTATGTAACTAATTTTGGTATTCATATTGATTGCGCTTAATGTATGGCATGCGGTGCTCTTCTGTAGGTAATGGGGCACTTGATTAAGTTTGAAATGTGTTAATTATTTCATGTACACTGTACTCATTGTTGAAGAGCCAAATAAATTAATACATAAGTAAATGATAGCTAACGACAGTCGAAATCAAATAGCTAAATTCAGTAAAGAAATAAAAGAAAGTATTAGAAAAGATAGAACTCAAAGAAGAATGGAAACAATAGAGAGACACATCTTACAGACAGGAGGAATAAAAAAGGCATATAAGGAGTTAACTAACAAAAAGGACTGGATCGTACAGATGAAAGATAATAATAGATTGAGGGAGAATCGAAGGCAAGGAATATTAGGAATTGCTACATCATACTACAAGAAACTATATGAAATTACCTTAGCGGGAAAAGAAATAGAATTGTTAGAAATCTCACCCGTACCCAGCATCATGCAGGAAGAAATAGAATTCGCTATAGAAACCCAAAGAGACGAAAAAGCTCCAGGACCCGACGGAATAAGCAACGAAGTACTAAAACAAGCGAAACGGGCAATAACTCCTATTCTCAAAGAAATCTTTAATGATATTATCAACACAGAAACGATCCCACAGCAATGGACTAAATCTAATATAATCCTTCTGTACAAAAAAGGTGATCAGTACGATATCGGAAACTACCGGCCAATAAGTTTGATGTCCAACCTGTACAAAATATTTGCAAAGATCGTACTCAAGAGAATGGAAAGAAAACTCGATGAACAACAGCCAATAGAACAGGCAGGTTTTAGAAGAGACTACTCGGTACTAGATCATATCCATGCTGTTAGGCAAATCATCGAGAAATATGCGGAATATCAACTTATATACTATCTAGCATTCGTCGATTATAGCAAGGCATTCGACTCGTTAATACATACAAACATCTGGGAGGCGTTAAGAGAACAAGGGATAGAACAAAAATATATAAGATTAATTAGAAATGTATACAAAAACAGCTCAGCGTGCATTCAGCTAGAAAAGAAAGGAGATTCATTTAAAATACAAAAAGGAGTAAGACAAGGAGATCCTCTCTCCCCAAAACTTTTCTCCGCTGTTTTGGAAATGATCTTCAGAAGTATGGAATGGGAAAATCTGGGATTAAATATCGACGGCCAAACACTTACACATTTAAGATTTGCCGATGATATTGTGTTATTCGCAAAAACGCCGGGAGACCTCAATATAATGTTAAACGAACTAGCATATGAGAGTGGAAAGGTAGGACTAAAGCTAAATCCCGAGAAAACAAAAGTAATGACCAATGGAAATAAAATCAGCATAAATGTAGGCGAGTCACAAATTAGCTATGTTGAAGAATATATATACCTCGGACAGCTGATATCACCCAAAGATAACATAAACAAAGAAATCGAAAGAAGGATAGCAAACAGTTGGAAAAGGTATTGGGGCCTAAGGGAAGTAATGAAAGACAAAAACCTACATATAAAAACAAAGAGTAAATTATTCAATGTCTGCATTCTACCAATCTTAATGTATGGAAGCCAAACATGGGCCATAACAAAAAACACGACCAATAGAATTGCCATATGCCAAAGAGCAATGGAGAGAAGCATGCTTGGAGTAAAGAGGGGGGATAGAGTAAGAAACATCAACATTAGGAAAAAGACCAAGATACAGGATGTAACCCTAAAAATAAAAAGGCTAAAATGGAAGTGGTCGGGACACATGATCAGAGGAAGGGACAAATGGAGCAAAATAGTTACACAATGGTACCCAAGGGAAGGTAAAAGGAAAAGAGGTAGACAACAAAAACGATGGGATGATGATATCAGGCAGGTGGCAGGTATAACATGGAGTAGAGTAGCAAGAGAGAGATCAGAATGGAGTAGGTTGGAGGAGGCCTTTGCCAACTGGCAAACGGACTTACAGAAAGTAAAGAAACACCAAATAAGAGAATAATTTAATTATGTAAAATAAATATATATACATATATATGTAACAGATTAACAGTGCAGTAGTTTAAGAAACATAATTGTATACCTATTGTCCGAATAAAAGGCTTTTATCTTTATTATCTTATCTTTATAAATGATAGCTGACAGAGTGGATTGTCCATATATAATCCACTGCTGTCAGTTACATATCAAAATATGTAACAGTTTACTAACACCTGTTAGGTTTAAGATAATATAATTGTTACTAACCCTATACCTATGAGTTGTTTTGCTCGAACTATAGACTTGGTGTGTTTTGGGAAACTAAAACGAAATTTTAAATAATATATTTTTTTAAGAGCTTCTTGTAGCTGATTGATAGAAAATCTTTTATTTATTTACGTATAAAACAAGACAACATATAAAAGGAGACAGCACTAAATATTACTAGTATTATTAATATTACTAGTATTTAGTAAAAAGGTATAGGTAGGTACCAATTAAATTTCTATCAGCAGACCTGCGAGAAAGAAGAAATTAGTAAGAAATGTAGAAAAAATTGTGTAAAAAAAGTTAAGGAATCTAAAATTTGTTGTATTAAAATAAAGCAATAGATACTTCAATAAATACATGTAAATTATATGTAGGTACGTAAATACTTCATCATCATCATCATTTCAGCCGAAAGACGTCCACTGCTGGACATAGGCCTCCCCCAAGCATCGCCACAACGACCGGTCCTACGCCTTCCGCATCCAGCGGATTCCCGCGACCTTCACCTAAATACTTATGATATAAATATTATACAATGACGAATGAATTAAGAGGAAAGGTTTTGAAGACATATATCATTTGAGAATTCCGTATGTTAGTATACTCTTATAGTAGTAGTAGAGCTCCTATGTGAAAGAGCTCGTCCGGGGAAGTACTACCACCATACCTACTTCTCCGCCAAATAGTGATGCTTGCATTTCTGTGTTTCGGTCTGAAGGGTACGGGTGCCGGTGAAATTACAATCACATGAGACTTTCCATCTGCATGGCTCATTTTGGCGATTCGACTTGCGGTACCATTTAGGCGACAGCCTAGGTGGGATTGCAGTTGTTATGGGCAAAGGTAACCGTTTAACATCAGGTGGGCCTTTAGTTCGTTTCGCCATCTAATACTATTAAAAAAAAACTATCTATCTATCTATGTTAGGCGGGAGTGAGTTCCATAATCTTACTGCATGCACAGAAATACGATACAATTAGTAATCCGTTTTGTGAGCTTAAAATTTAAAAAGAGTTTTAAGGTGAGATCTTCTAGAAGCATCAGAAAGTTTAACAAAAGAAAAGCGCTCTCGTAAGTAGGAAGGATATTTTGGATCGTAAAGGGTGTTTGTTATACAGGAGACATAATATGCAAGTGTTCCTGCGAAGGCGAATCGGGCGCTACTTGAGTTCCTTACGGAAGTGAGAAACGTGATAATATTTTCTAAGACCAAAAACAAAACAAAATCTTTTTAGTCGGGTAGCCTAAATATCCTTGTTTTTATGGAAAAAAAATCACTATTGGATCAGTAAATACCTTATTCTCAAAACGATGTCAATTAACTGTTAATTTAACAAATATTAGACAGAGACGATATTTTATAGCTCTGTTAGGTTTACCTATAAGTGAAAAATGTATGTGTTAAGTCACTATACAACTGTAGCAATCCATAAAAAACTCGATGCTGTTCATATTTGCTTTACTTTTCATCCGCGCGTGTGTTGGCACGCGTCACGCGTCAATACGATAGTGTTGACTCTTCGTAATTCCATGTTTTCGACCAATAGCTGGTAGGTGTGTGCTTAACTGTCCAACAAAATCGCACTTAAAACCCAGAAAACGGTATTAAAATGTATTATTGAAGTGACAATGTTAGGCTCTAATGACACTGACAAACTGGCTCAGCGGTGGCCCCGAACCAACGACCATACAGCCTATAGATGCCTCATAACAGAGGCGACCGATGTCTGCAACTCATATATGAAATTTCACTAATGTATAGTAAAAGCCCCAGTTACCGACAGTGCTCCATTGTTCAACAAAAAAACAACCAACTTCAGAAAATAAGAGCAAAATTATAATTTCGCATACGGTTAAATGTCCAGTAGTGGACGTCTTTCGGCTGAAATGATGATACGGTTAAATATTATCTAATAAACATTGAACTGTTACAAAGTGCACCACTAATACGTAAAAAAATCATCACGAAACCAAATGTATTAAAAAAAAACATGTGATCGTCCCTTAAAGTGTCGATAATTGGGGATGTTACGTTAGGTCGCTACCATTCGCCACTTGAAATCATCAAATCAGTTTCGACCACTTACATGAGCCATCAAAACTGCCGCGTTAGTGATTAGCCAATAGCCACCTTGGTAGAGCCAATCGGATTGCAGTAGTGCCTCAGCTAGTGGCAGAATTGATTGTACGCATTATATTAAACATTAGGCGTCTATTGGGCTGTATGGTCGTTGCCCCGTACATAGAGACACCCACTTTGGGTGTCCGACTGTGTAGTCAATCATTTCCCGGAATATCAGTTGTAACATATTAACACTGAAGGTTGAAATATGGGAACTCGTATGTCCGTTAGACAGATGTCGATTTATTGTTGTGATCCATTCCCCTGCGCTAATAGGTTTCCATAATCTCTGCGAACCTTTACGTGCAGGTTTTAGATAATTATTTTGATGGGCTGTTTAGTTATTAGTATTTGCACGTATTTGTAACTGAAATATCCGCGATAATTACTATTAAAATATGAAAGAAAGAGTGTTGATTTACTTTTAAACAATAGTTTATCCTGAATGTTTTTTTCCGAAGATTGTTTGATTACTGTGAGTTTGCACGGTTGCACTGACGAAACATTCACATAAAAACATGTTGAAACGTCAGTTTTCTGTCAATGTATCGAATCGCGTTCGCATTATCACACAACTTGTTGAAACGAAACTTTTTTGACATTTCATAGTCTATTGACATATTTCACAATCAATTTCGATACACTTCAAAGTATCTGCTTTCGGCCATACATGTTTACCGACCTCATTGGAAAACACAAAAAACGAGATTTATACAAGTTGCGAGACATGATTAAGCATCAGTGCGAACGTCAGCCATGACAAATCTATAGACAAACATGTCAATGTATCAGTTTTTAGCAAGAACATTATATATGTATGTATTACATACATTCCTGGACAAAGTACTACATATTTTTATCAATACAAAACTATACCTTAAGTCTATGGTTTCAGGTTTATTTTCATGTAATAGTGATGTAAGTAGAAAACCAAAAGAAAGGGAGAGCCGAGAAGCGACTTGTGTGTCCTTGTCTAAAAAATTGCCAACGTAAAATAAAAATTTCTATAGTAGTTTTTAAATCAAAATTATAGTTTTGTAAAATTCGTTATTACCGCACTTCTATAACACGATAATGTGAAATTCGTAATAGTGATGTAAGCCATTAATAAAAGTAGATCGTACTATTTTGTTACGTATTCTTATTGAATTTATAAAATAATATTGGTGTAAACTTTAACCTTTAAATGTCAACACTGATTTGTCATATTGACAACAATTATGGCGGTTTATTGTAATTTTTCATGTTTTTGAATTTTCAGTATATTTTATTATAAAATGGTGAATTTTTGTTGCGTACGTGGTTGTAAAAAAGAAGTATATCCTGGCTGTGGCTTATCTTTTCACAGGTAAAGTGTTTTCATATGGTTTTCATATTTACAAAGCACTGACACACTAGGGTGACCATTCTTGTATGCACGAATGTATTTGGTTTTTTTATTGGATCCCAAAGATGACTATGAATGACAGATCGGGAAAAAATTATTCCCAGGAATCCCACAAAGTCGTCTATCGTTTTTAGCGGGTATTTTGAAAAAAAAAAACTCATTCATTCAAATCAAAGAAAAAGTAGATTATTTCTATTTACGTTGAATGATGACAAAATTCTGAATACGCCCATGGTTGTACCACAGTTTTAGGAACTCTAAAGCGCAAACCACACAAAGCCGGTGCGTGTCGGGCCCGCATTGGGTGGAACATGACGAATACAACATCTACTTCGACATCGAAGATGGCGGACGCGACTATTTAAATAAAATTAATACAGATATCGTTCTCGAGGTTCTCGGGGGTCCTGATTACGAATATAAGATTTATTTTGAGATCCAAGAAGGCGGACGCGACTTTTAAAATGAAATCAATATGGGTATAGTTTTCGAGGTTTCCGGGGTGCTGATTATAAATATAGCATCTATTTTGAGATCCAAGATGGTGGACGTGACTTTTTAAATGAAATCAATATGGGTATCGTTTTCGAGATTTCCCGGGGTGCTGATTATGAATATAACATATATTTCGAGATCCAAGATGGCGGACGTCACTTTCTAAATAAAATCAATATGGGTATCGTTTTCGAGATTTCCCGGGATGCTAATTACAAATGTAACATCCATTTTGAAATCCAAGATGGCAGACGCAACTTTTTGAATAAAATCAATATGGGTATCGTTTTCGAGGTTTCCCGGGATGCTAATTACGAATATAACATCTATTCGAGATCCAAGATGGCGGACGTGACTTTTTAAATAAAATCAATATGGGTGTCGTTTTCGAGGTTTCCCGGGATGCTAATTAAATAATGGGACCAACCCCGAAATCGCGAAAACACAACTATTCCTTACATTTTGTCGTGTAATGTGAACACAAATGCAGGGAACAGCTTATTACTGATGAGTACAATGACCCCTTAAGAGGTTTTGAGTTATTTCAATTACACGTTGTATAATATCTTTGCACACGTAGAATTAGCAAAGTTGGCAATGGTGTCGATTCTCTTGTTCATGAACTAAACTTATTTTAAACTATCGCTCTCTTTTACTGATAGGAGATAACAGAAAGGGATGGAAACAATTTAGGCGTTGTCAAATTAGTCGGAATTTAAATTTCTATACAAGTTTAGTCGTGATTTCGGAACGTGCCCACTAAAATACAGTGAAATGTAACACGTAAACTAATTTGACAGTTCTAAAATTGTTGCCATCTCTTTCTTGTATCTACTATTAATAAAAGAGAGCGATAGTTGAGTTGTTGAAGTAGCGTGAACAAGAGAATTGACACCAATGATCCATGAAAATAAAATTAATAAAACATCTACTTTGCCTACCGTAAACCAGCAGGCCGGCCGTGTTGACAATGTCCATACCTACTTCCTACTAATATTATAAATGCGAAAGTATGGATGTTAGTTTGTTCTTCCATAACACTGAAACGGCTGAACGGTTTTGATATACTGATTCTACTTGGGGTAAGAAAAATATTAAATAAAGTCAAAGCATATAATCTACTTCATTATGAGTACAATGACCCCTCTTAGTTTTCGAAATGATAACATTATGTTTGAGAAAATCCACGAATAAATATTATTTGGACCCTAGTAGAAAGAAATGCAATAGTTTTATGGACCTCTCGCTTGGCTCGTTTTAAGTCACATAGTGTGTTATCCTACTATATAGATTCATGGTTTTTAGTCAGTGCAAACACAGCCAACAACAAATCTTGAAATCTGTCAAAGAATTTACCCAGTTTTCTGCAGTGCGAACGTAACAATCAACAAAACAAGTTGTGACATTAGTTTCATTATGACAAGTTTCGAGA
The DNA here is from genome assembly GCA_949699075.1 of Asteroscopus sphinx. Lineage (NCBI taxonomy): Eukaryota > Metazoa > Arthropoda > Insecta > Lepidoptera > Noctuidae > Asteroscopus > Asteroscopus sphinx. The sequence goes on from OX453017.1 coordinate 15,113,106, forward strand.
CATTACATGTTAAATGTTTTTTGGTGCAAACCCACAGTTATACTTTTTTTTGCGTATTGACCTCAAATTGTACCCGTTTGCGTTTCTAAATGAAAGAATCAAATGTATCTATAATAATATTTATTTAGTTTTTTGTATGGATATTTGTTTTTGTTGGTCCTACATTATGAAATCGCGAAAAAAAATCAGGTGGTCCCTACATTTCAAATATAGGGACTAACTATTTTTTTCGCGATTTCAGGGTTGGTCCCATAGTAAATGTAGACATTGGACACATGATGAAAAAATGTGATTCCCCAAATTGTGAAATTTGTGGCACAGATGATGATGTCCAACATTACTTGATGGAATGTGAACGAAATCGTATCAGCCAAGAATTTTTTTCCAGACATTTAAAGTAAGCTGACAGAATATTGGTCTATTTCAATGCATTTTAGTTGCACCCAACTCGGAATCAGCTAAACATGTTATGAAATGTATAAACAAGTAGGTATGTACATCATTTGTAACAATAGGACTGGCATATCCACGGGATGAAAGTCCTTTAGATAAATAAAGAAAAAAAAACGTGTGGCACTCGGAGACTGCCGCGGTAAATTTGACAGTTCTAAAATTGTTGCCATCTCTTTCTTGTATCTACTATTAATAAAAGAGAGCGATAGTTGAGTTGTTGAAGTAGCGTGAACAAGAGAATTGACACCAATGATCCATGAAAATAAAATTAATAAAACATCGACTTTGCCTACCGTAAACCAGCAGGCCGGCCGTGTTGACAATGTCCATACCTACTTCCTACTAATATTATAAATGCGAAAGTATGGATGTTAGTTTGTTCTTCCATAACACTGAAACGGCTGAACGGTTTTGATATACTGATTCTACTTGGGGTAAGAAAAATATTAAATAAAGTCAAAGCATATAATCTACTTCATTATGAGTACAATGACCCCTCTTAGTTTTCGAAATGATAACATTATGTTTGAGAAAATCCACGAATAAATATTATTTGGACCCTAGTAGAAAGAAATGCAATAGTTTTATGGACCTCTCGCTTGGCTCGTTTTAAGTCACATAGTGTGTTATCCTACTATATAGATTCATGGTTTTTAGTCAGTGCAAACACAGCCAACAACAAATCTTGAAATCTGTCAAAGAATTTACCCAGTTTTCTGCAGTGCGAACGTAACAATCAACAAAACAAGTTGTGACATTAGTTTCATTATGACAAGTTTCGAGACATTACATGTTAAATGTTTTTTGGTGCAAACCCACAGTTATACTTTTTTTTGCGTATTGACCTCAAATTGTACCCGTTTGCGTTTCTAAATGAAAGAATCAAATGTATCTATAATAATATTTATTTAGTTTTTTGTATGGATATTTGTTTTTGTTGGTCCTACATTATGAAATCGCGAAAAAAAATCAGGTGGTCCCTACATTTCAAATATAGGGCCTAACTATTTTTTTCGCGATTTCAGGGTTGGTCCCATAGTAAATGTAGACATTGGACACATGATGAAAAAATGTGATTCCCCAAATTGTGAAATTTGTGGCACAGATGATGATGTCCAACATTACTTGATGGAATGTGAACGAAATCGTATCAGCCAAGAATTTTTTTCCAGACATTTAAAGTAAGCTGACAGAATATTGGTCTATTTCAATGCATTTTAGTTGCACCCAACTCGGAATCAGCTAAACATGTTATGAAATGTATAAACAAGTAGGTATGTACATCATTTGTAACAATAGGACTGGCATATCCACGGGATGAAAGTCCTTTAGATAAATAAAGAAAAAAAAACGTGTGGCACTCGGAGACTGCCGCGGTAAAGCTATTGCATAGCATTTTTTATCAATACAAAGAGGAGGTGCCCTAACGCCGAAACTCTAAGCAGGCATGAGTCACCAGATTGCGGGGCGAAGAGGGGGATTACGCATGCGCAGTAACGCCGATACAACCAATGCCACCTAGAGGCGATTTGCAGAACTAAAGAGACAAGCGTGATATTTAAAAAAGTCATTAAAAGTTCTGCTATTCATCGATAGATGGCAAAACTAAAAAGTATCACCGCTGTGCCGGTCGGAGTGGGGGGTGTTAGGTTATTTTCGTTACGGAATTTCTGGATTCGGTCTCCACGCTCAAGGCCCGCGATAGAAGCTATGTAATAGCTTAAGCGCAGTAACGCCGATACAACCAATGCCACCTAGAGGCGATTTGCAGAACTAAAGAGACAAGCGTGATATTTCAAAAAGTCATTAAAAGTTCTGCTATTCATCGATAGATGGCAAAACTAAAAAGTATCACCGCTGTGCCGGTCGGAGTGGGGGGTGTTAGGTTATTTTCGTTACGGAATTTCTGGATTCGGTCTCCACGCTCAAGGCCCGCGATAGAAGCTATGCAATAGCTTAAGCGCAGTAACGCCGATACAACCAATGCCACCTAGAGGCGATTTGAAGAACTAAAGAGACAAGCGTGATATTTCAAAAAGTCATTAAAAGTTCTGCTATTCATCGATAGATGGCAAAACTAAAAAGTATCACCGCTGTGCCGGTCGGAGTGGGGGTGTTAGGTTATTTTCGTTACGGAATTTCTGGATTCGGTCTCCACGCTCAAGGCTCGCGATAGAAGCTATGCAATAGCTTAAAAAATATTAAAAACAAAAATATTATAATATGACACTAAACAGCACGTCTACTGAGCTTCGATAAAATTTACTACTACTCATAATAACGTTAGTCTACCAAATAGTCATAATAACGTTAGTCTACCAAAGACTATAGATATTCAATTGCGGAGAGGATACATTGCTAAGTAAATAGTCTATTGTTACAGAGGTTAGATATTTTGGCGTGCACAACAAAGGCCATGGGTTTCATTCATATTTTACTGTTCGTCATCGGTAAATACGACGTTTTCAGTGAAGAAGAGGCGGTTTGTGGCGTGACATGAATAGTTTGAGGGCAAAAGCTTCATGCGCCTCCAATAGAACCGTGAGGTGAAGAATTAATAACAAGGAAATTGTTCTTATAATAGAAAACCATTGTTTTTGATTTACTGGTGAGTTGTGTGTTTACTTAAGTAATATTTTTAGTGGTACCTGATGCAGATACTAATTGATTTCGTTTTTGATTTACCCTTTGAAATTAGTATATCTACATTACGTATGCATTAATTTCACTGGTGTAAAGACAGCATCATCAAAGAAAAATTACAGTATTTTCCGATCGACACGTGTTCGTAAAAAATAGAACAAAAATGTGCAGTTAGGTACCTACTGGCGGATCTGTGTCATTTTGATACAAGAAATTATTACTCTTTGATTTTGATAGACATCTTGTCACTAAAGTTACAGGATCAAGTAGGTACTACCTATACCTAGGTACTACCTATACCTAGGTACTAGGTACCTATACCTAGGTAGTAGCCACCTTAAATTAATATAACATTTTGACGTGACTGGAATCATGGTATAAGAAGATGTTTCATCTTATTATACCATGACTGGAATGATGTTGCATCCAATTATTATTATTATTTATTTATTCAACAAGTAACAATGACTCACTGTGTTAGTAACAATATTACTTAATAACTATGTTAGTATTCCTATCCTATGCACTTAACCTAAACCGCACTGGTATGCAATTCCCTGCTACAAGCTCAGCACCGAGGTTGAAAGCTTGCAGCAGCGATTTACACACAAGCAGTCAAGCCTGCTTGCTATACAGCGCAGTATAACGTTGGGGCTGGCCCGCACCCGGCGCACCAGGGAGGCGCATCCAATGCTGGGCTATTCCAAAGAACTCTTATTCGCAAATAAAACCATAAATTTGATTCAATATTGAATATCAATATTGGAGATATCTCCAGCTACCAATAATTATAAACAGCAACTATTCACCATGGACTTATCATCAACGAAGCTAATGATACGCAGCAAATGCCTCTTAATATTCCTGATGATTGCTGATACAATATAGGTAGGTACGTAGATACATATGTACCTACAAGTAGGTAATGATTGCAGTAATTTGACCAATCTGGACCCTGATTGATAATGTCGTGCATGAGATTATCATCAACATCTGACATTTGAAAGCGCATAGGTAGATAGTAGTGGTCACAGATAATATAATACTATAGTAGTAGTAGTGAACAAGCACGCGCGGACATAATTTGTGTTTTTAGTGTGCGCATGCGCCTAGTAGTGCACAGTGCACGTATTTATTTAGATGTAAGAAAGGCAAACGAAGTAGATTACAATTCTGGTCACGTATTTATGGAGAGTATTTGCCGTTGCCGATTGCTTATACCTACCTAAGTAAAATAAAAATTGTTTTGTAAAATTGCACCATAAACATTTTTCATTTATCGCAGTTCACAATGACGGCTACCGAAAGTAAAGTAGGTAGTCAGTTTCCTGGTTTACAAAATGTCATTGGAAGTGTATAGAGTGCCGCTAGCGGCACTGTATCGAGAACCGTAGGTTTTGCGGCATAATAGTGGAGCCACCTAGTCTGCAGAAAGTGCCGTAGGTATGCACGGTTTTTCTTCTTCGATTTTTTGGGGTACGTATAAAAGGATTTTCAAGGTTACAAAAAAAAAGCCAAACCAGCTTTCCTGCCTTCTGAAATCCTTTCTTACAAAACCCTAAATAATGAAAAAAAAATACTAGCTTACAACTTTGTTGCAGATTAGGTGGCGCCACTATTATGCCGCTAAACCTATGGTTTTGAACTTATAGATATACAGTGCAATATTATACACTTCCAATATTATTTGGTGTCTGTTAAGAAATTCTCTATTGCTGGAGTTTGATCAGCTAAACACAATTACAGACTCATGACGTCATTGACATGACAACACACGTTGACATTACACTTTTGCCTTTGTCTAACTTTTTTGGGCCCTAATTCACGTAATTTCACGACGCGCCGGTCAAGTTGCAGTGACGCTGCAGTTCGTTTCTGACAGCCATCGCCGTAGATAAGAGATTACGAAAAGCATTGTTTTGATCGGTTACCAATTCCTTAAAAATGAGTTTTGTACCTAATGGTTCAAGGTGTAGTGTAAAAATATGCCACTCAGGCGCGGTTCCAGCCAAAGATTGGGGGGGGGGGGGGGGGGGGGTTTATTTTCAACTTGGCTTACGTACAGTTTCAAGGTCCAAATTTACCATATTTTTTTTTTTCGCTATGACAAGGTAAAGTTTGGAGTTAGTTTATTATGTAACAGAATAGTTACTTACAAAATGACAGTCAACAAAGAGGAAACGAACGTTGGGAACAAACGCGAGCTAAGCGAGCGCGATGTTTTCATATTTATGCGAAAAGTTGACTTAAATTTTAAGTGTGCTTTTTGGAGTCGTAGGCTACGTAGGTACGTTAATGAAAAAGCGCGAGCGAAGCGAGCGTGACATTTTTTTTCACCGCCAAAGCTTCAATCGGTTGCGCCTTTAAGTGTCCAATCGCAACGGCAAGCTCATGTAAAGTAGCGCAAACCGTTCAACAATATTAACTACCGCCGTCGTATGTGATATTATTTGTCATTATGCTGGAAATATCATTCATACTTTATTTTGAGCAAAAAAATACCTATGCTGTAAATTGAACTTCAGTACATAAACAAAACTCTAAAATAATGTTAAGTATTTTTTGACGTACGAGTAGATGCCGTGTGATGTCGTATTTGAGTAAGTAGGTAGTACTTTCCTAGTTTTGATTTCATTGTTTACTTTTGGACGTTTAAGCAGGAAGTCAATAATTTATTTTTGTAAATTGTCCATTTTTAGGAGATTTGTCAATTTGACGTGTACGATTTTGGGGGGGTTCATGACCCCTACGACCCCCTAGAACCGCCACTGATACCACTGTCGAAGACTGAACGGATTTAAATAGGTAATGGTAAGATCGTTACAGAGTAACATTCCGAGCAACCCCGCTTCCGGAACTCGGCCAGCACAGATGCATCCATTGATTCCGCATGAACAGATAACGATTGGTTTACAGCCATTACTGAGACTGCATCATGTTTGTCTAAATACACACATGGAACTTACATATATTTTACAGCTCTAATTATATTGGTCAAGATAATAGTGAGATGTAAACGAATTTAGGTCTTAAAGAGTTGTGTAAAAGGTTTCATTAAATGCAGCAAGAGATTAACCGTGCGTGCCATGTGTAGGTGTAGGTGCTATAGGATCGGCAGAATTGCAGAGGTTCGTTTTAAGCCCAAGGCGCCGGGAATCGACGCCGGTCGAACTGGTTAATTGTTAGACATTATTTAGTTCTAGTAGCAGCTCAGTTCTCATGAAGATTGATTACTGGGTTAAAACAGTAGGTAGTACTCCTTCTAACTCATAAGCAATCCTCCCTCGAAGGGACGTTTAGTAAGTACGTATTAAAGCTAATTTTACTAAGTCAGGTGGTATTTGAGCTTCTTGAAATGGTAAGGAATGCTAGTTGTGGTGAATTATACGCGAATCACGTTGGGAGGGCCCTTAGATACACCGCGAACTCATTAAACAGTGCTAATATGCCATTCCTTATATGCCCTCGTGTTTGTAATTTACCTTAATTAATTTTAATGGTAACAGAACCAGGTACTTAGTAGTAGTAAACAGCACATTTTAAAAAGTGCTGTGTTTTGTAAAATAACTCTCAATATGTGATTAGAGGATAAATATTTTAATAAAAAATTCAAATGTTTTTTATTTCAAATAAACCTAATTACAGGCACATTTGAAACGTCAGGCTCTAGTTGCATGGTTCCAAATTGTAGGTCCTATGGAAAGAACCGGCAAGAAACTTCATTACTTAAACATTATATTAGAAAAGATCGATTACTTGGGGTTGACACTGAAAATCAGCGCTGTGTTGTGGCTCACGTTACAACACAGCATCATGCTGAGTATCAACCTCTTTGCCGCAACTACGACATACATGGTTTTTTTTATTAAGACCGTTTTAACTATTTACCACGTTTTCAAAAAGTGTATTTTATATACTTTTATAGTTCTTTTTTATGCACCTACCGCATGTCTTTTTGTGGAAATAAATCATTTTTGTTTCTTTCTTTTCTATTATGACTTGTAACATCACAATAATTGCTTGACAATAATAATTTGAATCGTCAACATCTTATCAATCTCATTATAAATCGGTACCGGGTAAAACGGGGTGAATAGGGACAATGTGCAAGGATTTTAACATTGAAACAGATGCATTGAAATATGAAATATGATAGTTTGTTGCCCACAAAGACTTTAGAATGTTTAGCAAATTATGGCAGATCATTTTGTAAGTCTTTGTGGGCAACAAACTATCTTATTTCAATGTTAAAATCCTTGCCCACTTTTGACCTTGTTCACCCCTGCATCCATATTCACCCTGTTTTACGGTACCGGTTTCCGAAGAATCGAATTGCATATCTATCGGCTTGTAAGAACATCCAGGCATTTTTTAACCGACTTCAAAAAAAGGAGGAGGTTTGCATTTTTTTTATGTTTGTTACTTAAGAACTCCGTCATTTATCAACCGATTTCGAAAATTCTTTTATTTGAAAGGATATTACAAATTTCTTTTATTTGAAAGGATATACTTCCAGATTGGTCCCATGTTTATCAAAATCTAGTTCTGATAATGGGATCCATCTGGAATTGAGGGAACTCCTTAAACATTATAGGCATACATATAGCGATTTTGGTATTTTCATCAACAAATCAAGTATTTGAAGGGAACTCTTCAATGGATAACAGCAAATCATCGGGGAATCGCTTGTCTTTCTATTGTTAATGCCACTAAAAATAGAAAAATAAAATAATCTTTAAAAAAAGTAAAAACCGACTTCAAAAATAATAAAATTATTATTGTAAAACAGTTTAGGAAGTCGGTGCCAATTTTTTCTTAAATAAAACCGAATCGAAGGCACAAGTAGGTGCTTAACTGTTTTACAAAAAATATTTTGTGGGGATGAATGGTTTGATAAATAAGCAATGTCATTATCATGTTATAAGCAATTTATCACTTTAACTTGAGCGCTACTGGCCACACAAGGTGACGATGTACCAACATAATTATAATCTGATTGGCTCTGAGCACCATCTATTATGTTCTAGTACCGTACTTTACCGATCAGGTCAGGAGTTACTAGACCGGATACATTTAGATCGTAAATGGCCTTATCATAACGTGGAATGGCTATTCTATTAATGACATTGTATTTTGTTGTGATTTCTATAAGATTGAGTAAATTGTGGCATGTAACGGTCCAAGTAAAGGAATCTTAAACTCATTCCACTTTATTACAAAATCGGGCTTAGCTGTAGGTTTAGCGTGAGACGGGCTTCATCACCAGCCCACTGCTGGGCACGGGCCTCTTCTCAGAATGAGAAGGTTAAGGCCTTAGACCACCACGCTGGCCTAGTGTGGGTTGGCTGACTACACATACAATCGAGAACTGTATGGAGCACTCTCAGGTGTGCAGTTTTCCTTCATCGTTAAAGCAAGTGATGATCAAATTTTGATTCACACATGAATTCGATAGCTGTGTGGTTCGGGTCGGGTTAAAACTCAAACCCTCCTACATGGAAGGCAAGCGTTTTTGTGTCAAGTGTCTAAACGCGATCTAAACTTTTTTGATAAGGTGGATTTATTTTTGAATTGCCAAACTTAAGTGGCAGTGGGCGGGGCACATTGCTCGCAGAACGGATGGCCGATGGGGCAGTAAAGTTCTGGAGTGGCGACCGCGTACTGGAAGGCGCAGCGTGGGTAGGCCCCCCACAAGGTGGACCGACGACCTGGTGAAGGTCGCGGGAATCCGCTGGATGCGGAAGGCACAGGACCGGTCGTTGTGGCGATGCTTGGGGGAGGCCTATATCCAGCAGTGGACGTCTTTCGGCTGAAATGAATGAATGAATGAATGAAATGAATTTTTGACTTGCGGGTTGTATTCCGTTGTTATATCTAAATTATGCTTGGGTTAAGTTATTAATGAACAGTCTTGTTACACGTGTTAGTTGTTAATTCGTAAATGTAACAGTTATCCAGTGGCCATGAAAGCTGTTAAAACATGAGCGCATTTCGGCCGAGCAGTGCACTTGAAGTCTTTGCGTCTAGTACCTACCGAAGAGATTTTTGTTAACAAAAAAAAACATTGGCGATTGATATGTCCAGCAGTGGACGTCTTTCGGCTGAAGTAAAGATGATGATGAAAAAAACATTCTACATTTTAAAATGCAGAACAATTATTAACTTGTTTTATACATTTTGCCCAACAGTAGTACCTACGATAAAGGTTGGATAAAATAATAATAACTAAGCTTGTAAAACTGACGCGAAAATAACACAAAATAGTCCAAAGAAGAGAAGGGGAAGAGAGAATTTAAAAATTGATGACCAAAATATTTAAAACAACAACTGAATATGAAGCAAATAAAAAATAAGGCCTAATAAAGTAAAATCCATTTAGATCTAAGTCATGCGAAGTTAAATACTTCAGCGGGTTTACAGAGTTTTGCCAGCCGAAGCTAATGAGGTCCTCGAGAGAAGAGCATACTTGAGACAGTTAGATTGGTCCCCCGCATAGAGGACCGCATATATTTGCCCACCACTGGGATAGGCTTCTGTTGATAGACTATTGATAATTGACCGCTCTAGTATTTGGCAAGTTCCCTGTTGATAGGGACTAACAAAGGGCTTGTAGGTTTTTTTCTTTAGTATCTAAATATTTGTTTGCTGCAGAAATAAATTAAAATGAATCGAAAATTGTAATTAGGTACGCACATCGAATGTCGATTCATTCGTCTCCACGAAACATAATTCGAATGGAAATCGACGTTTAATTTAAATCGACAAACGCCGCAAAGGCGCAGGCCGTCAGCTGGGTGCGCCATGTATAAAAAGTCCAATATTTTTATAACCGACGCGGGGCGCGACGGATCATCAATTCGATTCATTCGTCCATTGCGGTGCGGCACGCGGCGGAATTACTAATAATTATTAGTAACATGCGCGCGTTGCGCTATCGCCTTCACGCAACAGTCTACACGCGCGCCAATTGCTTAATAATAATCGACCAATATTCGATTAATTCTGATTGTCATTCGAATGCATTTTAATAAACCGAACATACGAATGATTCGATTAGTTGTATTAATAATCGCCTATAGCTACTGCACTATACTTACTATACGGCGGCAAAGCTTGTTCCTTGTGCAAATATATAGAGTTTTGTGGCTGCACACTGCACAATCATGTGAGAATGTGGGTATTCTTTTCTGGCAACAACACTAATGTCGAATACTAAAATCCAGCATCCAACTTGTAACAGCTATGAATTTGGTATTCTAACCTTTTTTATCCTTATGGACGCACTTTGTCGGGGTGACGGAGCCAGTATCGGATTCTTACCGACTAAAACTATCATGGTGTTCCTCTGCTGACCTTCGGCCGTAGACGTGGGATTCGATCTGTAGTCTCCACCCACCCCTGACAGGACCCGGCTCGCCACTAATAGGCGAGCCCCTTCTCCCTATCCAGCCTATAGCCTCGGTCGAACCCTCCTTCAGACTAATGTAGAGTCAATTATGCCAGACATGTTGTATCTTTTACTTAATCTATTTATACTTAGGAGTTTGATGATAAAGAATCATCTAATTTTGGAAGAGTATGATTAAAATTGTTACTTACAGAATGTTGAATTGATATATTACTAATTATTTATTATTTTTAACGCATTTTACGCATGCGAAACGAAATCTAACGATTTTTAAATTGTGGAAAGAAAAAATCATTAGTTTCGTTTCGCATGCGTAAAATGCGTTAAAAATAATAAATAATTAGTAAGGGTAGGCATATCTATACGACTTTGATTTAACTGCAAAGTTAGTCGAGTCGGTTAAGGAACAATGTTTCTTAATAAGATATCGCTGACGTCACCCAAAGACGTATAGTGGAGGATAATTTCGATACCACGAGCAGTGTTCACGGTAGCTTAGTGGCTAAAGCACTGGCGTACTGAGCCAGGAGTCGCAGGTTCGAATCCTGCTCGTGAGCGATTTTTTCTTTCCACAATTTAAAAATCGTTAGATATATTACTGTTACCTGGAAACGAATATTGATTAGCTTCTATTTTAAAATTAAAAGCTTTTGTAGAATATTTAACGCACCGTCATTGTGCCAAGTAGGTATTAATTAATAACTAGCGGACGCGGCAGACGTCATCCTGCTTGGAAAAGCAGCGCCACATATTAAACCCATCCCTGCCGTTAAGGAGAAGATCAGTGATATATCGACAGCAGCGCCACCTACCGGGTCCAATTGTGTTTTCAAACCATCCAGGAACCTATTGAAATATACACACAAAATTTAATCCAAATCGGTTCTGCCGTTTAGGAGGTGTTAGGTGACAAACACGTACAAAAGAATTACCTATGTATTAAGAAGAAGATAATAATATGAACGATACACGACGTTTTATCACTACCTTTATTTGTGTTATTTTTGCGATTGTGCGCAGGTCTTTACAAATTGCTAAATTACCTATAATAATTTACAAAACTTTAGTTAAGATATCGCTGACGTCACCCAAAGACGTACCAAAAAGTGGAGGTTAATTTCGGTACCACGAGCAGTGTTCACGGTAGCTTAGTGGCTAAAGCACTGGCGTACTGACCAGGAGTCACGGGTTCGAATCATGTTCGTGAGCGTTTTTTTCTTTCCACAATTTAAATAATTATATTTCGCTTCGCATGCGTAAATGCGTTAAAAATAATAAAATAAAACTTTAGTTTTTAAATCGTGTGCTACCCGCTAATCCACTATGCACAAATCCATGTATTAGTGTGTATACTTGTAAAGTAGTAGTAGTATTTTTAATTTTGAGTGTAGTTTGACCATTTACCTGCTTTGTCTCCGTTGTAAAGGTCTTATATGTATAAATATTTATACCTCCAAAGTAGTCCAAACACATTATCTCTACATTATTCTTCAAACTACAAATTTTTACAGACGATTAATTATGCGCATCATAATTCAAAACGGTATTACGGATATCCATGGTAATACACGTCAGAACACAGAAGTGAACAAATATGCCTACCTAAGGTTCACAAACCTCGTAGGCATCAGGTAAATAGGGACGCGTGCCAAGTACTTAGATATTATTTTTATTCCTCTTAATTTCCATTATGGCAGACATTCGGTCTAGTAAGCTGGGGCCCTGTAATGTTTATCAAACACAGATTGTCAAATAGTGGTATTTGCTCGCCAAAGATTGCCACGCACCATTAGACATGTATGAACTATTCGAGTAAAGTTTTCGGTGAAATGTTTGTTAGCCCAGCCTCTGCTCTTTTGTGGAAGTTGTCGAGCAACTATACTTAAAGAGCACTTATTTCTACGAAATATAATAGTTGTTTATACACTTGTGCTCGCTACATTTTTGAACATAACTTGGAACACATTTTAGCAGTCGCATCGTCACGTCTTTCGTAAAGTACGTAAATATTTTTGTTCGACTTTTTCGGTTTTAGTCGTATTACGTACTTGTAATGTAAATTAGAATCGTTGAGTGTTTCTTGGTATGCGTTTTACGGTAATTTTATTAACGATTTTGTACACATAATATAGTAAAGGGAATTCAATAATGAATGTCATCATGTTTTGGCTCGTGGTCGGTTCTTATGCGACGTTTAGTATCCTTATCTGATTGTGGACAGCTAATTACAGCACTCTGTTATATGATATTTGGCGTCTCGATCCACTATTCCTTAAAATATCAATAAAATGTGCTGAGATCGTAAAGTTTATCGACAATTTAATGCCCAGCTCTGAGCTAAAAGGTCGATGATTGCCTAAATGTTAAAAGCTTCAGGTCACCAAAATAAAAGTTAAAAGATCGGATATTGAAATTCTGAAACCTATCAACTCAGCCTATCGCAGTCCACTGCTGGACATAGGCCTCTCCCAAGTTGGGCCACAACACTCGGTCCTCTGCCTTCCGCATCCAGTCCCCCCCAGCTACGTTTTTCAGGGCGTCGGTCCACCTGGCGGGGGGGCGCCCTACGCTGCGTTTGCCGATTCGCGATTCGATTAAATTTCTGTACCTATACCTATTCAATTTTGAAGTAATTTATTCAAATTCAAATTATTTATTTGCTAGAATATGGTATTCTTACAGGTATAGGTGACTTATGATTAGTTTCAGAATATTCTGCCCCTTAGGGCGTGCAATTTGGACTTATACAAACAAAACAATTATGTAAAACATTATTTTTACCTATCTATTTCGATGATGGCTATTTTAATATAAGTAGAACGAATGCGTACCTATTCAAAATAAATCAATCACTCACTATGAGAGGTGCGCGAGCGCAGCGTTGCTCGCGCGCGGTGTTCGAAGCAGTGCAGTGGGAGCAATCACAATCAATCAACTCGACGTCTAATTAAAGATGCTTAACTTTCATTCATTGCCAAGTTACTTGTCAATAAGTGTTTATTCCTATTAATGAAAGAGAAATGAACATAGGTAGGTTGATGCAATCAATCAAAACTCATAAATCTCTTTGTATCTCTATCGGCTGAAATATATTGAATGATTAGAAATCACCTATAGTTAGACACGAGTAAAACAAGTCGAGGCTCTAACGCCATTAGTTGCGTGTGCGCCGTAATTATTAAAGTTCAGTGTCAGCCTGACGTCTTCTTGACCTGAGTTCTAAATCATAGTGTTCACAAACCCAACATCAACTACCATACTTTACGAGGCCTTTCGGAAACAATTCACAGGAAACGTCTCCAGTCTTCAGTACAGTTATTTCCATATAAAAACTTTAATTAGATACAAACAATCATTGCTGGCTGTCAGTTCGTCTAGTTATTATTTCTGTCAAAGTATGTGAAGATGTTACCGTGTGAACGTTGTTCTGATCGTGACGACTGACGTCAGAACAATTGTCGATCGCTTGTTATTGTGTCGGGTTTACACCGGCGACGAGGTTCTCATGGTGAAAAGATTTCGCGTATACACGTGACTTTGCGACTCTTTTTACCTAGTACCGGTGCCGATACATTCTATATTTTTTTGCAATTATAAGCATGCGACTAGTTTGTTTTTTAATGCAGAAAATTGTAACAACTTATTTGGTACCTATTTCGTTGAATTTTTAGGTACGACCAAATTAAAACACAATAGGAGTTTGGGCGATTCTTATGATTCTTTTCTTCCACTTTAGCCTCTGTCTAAGAAAAGAGGTTTTCGTAAGAGTCAAATTGATGGAACAAATAGGGCCTTCTTGTAAACCGATAAAATAATGCAAAAGCCAGACGATCAGGCTGAAACCCTTGAGTGCAACCTTTGAGCAAAACTGAATCAATCATCGAAAAGGTGAGAAAATGTTGACTGAATTAAAAATTTATTATTGATAATCCGATCTTAGGTTCCAAGTCAATAATGTTTCTACTTTTCCGGTCCAAAGAAATTCAAGTAAATTCAAGTTCAAGGTACTCTGAGGTTCTTACTTAAATTTTCCACCGTTAACACTCAACTGAACTTGAAAGCGTCATTTTTGGAACTTTTTATTTGCTCCACTGTAACTGCCAACTCATCGATAAAATCCGTAACATTGAGTACTGTTGATACATTTATATTTGTTTATGTCACCGTTACAAATGAACCCTCCTCTTCTTTGACTCCCAATTTCTCGTTTACCAATGAATCAGCGATGTTTGGCAATCCAATTAACTTCGTGAGTGCAAGATATTAAATTGTATCGGGATTGTATAAATTTTATCACTTATACGTCGCAGTAGCAGATAATTTACATCATCAAGGAGGATGCGTTGTATTAATAAAAGTTAAATAAAGATGAGATAAATGTTATTTGCATTGCATCGGGTGACGACTGATTTTACTGATCGTCAATTTTGAGAAATCTGGTATAACGAAGGGAACTTTAGAATTTTGTTGTTTCACCCTTCAATTGACTGTTCATAATCTCATTAAAAATCTGTTTGACTACTTTTTGTATTCATATACGATTTCGAAGAAATAGGTACGTATTCTTTGCAAGATGCAAAAAATCTGACAGAACTTGTTCAAAATCAAAATCAAATAGAAAATGTGGACAAGGTTGGGTAAAATAGGGAAAAATTATAAAAGAACGAAGGTTTATGTCCTGCAGTTGGTTGTTTAATCTGTGAATGATGATGATGAAGATGATTCAAATAGTATCCAGAAGGCTAACGAAATATGAAGGGATCCTAAATAAATTAAATACCGATTGACAGGTTGTAAGTCGTTCATACATAGCCATATAATAAAATATCATAGTGAACACCAAATAGATAATTTTTTTCGTATAAAGTTGACCTAATACCACTTCGTCGTCAGTGTGAACTACCGCTTCATCAATAAGAACATTACTCCTTCCAAATTTACGACCACTAAAACTGTTTATGATGCTAAAACATTTTTATTGTATTGAATATATCGAAAATTGTTAATTACAAAATTAACACTGCATTTGAGATATTCCTCACTCCTCACTACTTTCAAGGTGGATTTTTGTAACTTTAGGTGTAAATAATAACTTTTTAATTTTGCCTATGATATAGAGCGAAATTTTTCCTTATTCCATTTAATACTTAACTGCTGGCACTTGTATGTCTAGCAATTTCCATTCTAATCTAATTTACTACACCTTAAAGTGCCCAGTACTTAGGTTTTGCTAATTCTTTTAATTTTTATCACAGAGTCCATTTGTATATTATATGGTTTTCATCAGCGGAGAGCCTCTACACGCTACGAATATCTACTTTTTTTGTTTTTTTAACTATGCACCCACAATTATCTTGGTCTTCCTCTTTTCTTTTTGCCTATTTCTCCTTCTATAGTTGTGGTACCCAATAAACTTATCATGTCTAATTAACTGACCAATGCTAACTCTTCTTTTGTAAATGTGGTCCATTTGTCTTGTCTCTTATTTTTTTTAGTATTTCTTCATTGGTTACTTTTCCTTTTTCCAAGATACTTTCTAAATTAGAATCCATTTTTTACCTTACATGTTCTTACATCCTTGGACTGTTTTAAGATAATTCAATCTTATGTTATTATCTTGATTGAACTATAAACGGTATCTCACAATTAACAAAAAAGTCATTATTCAATTCATTTGGTCGTCTTATTATCACATTTCCCAGCACAGCAATATAAATATAATTTTAATTCAGCCAGTAGGTACAGTCAATCATTGTGTAGAACTGTAGAGCTATACAATCATCAATCCAAATTGTTCGTCCACAATCAAATCTAAACGAGATAATCACACATTAATTGCTTATCTTCCTACCTAATTGAAATTATTGCATTTTTTTGGCAACCAGGAAATAAAAGTAGATGTTTTAAATAAATAAAATTCTTAAATTTCAGCTATACAAACCCATATTACCTACTTATTTAACAGTCAATTCAATTACAATTATTGAATTAAATAAATTCTATTTAAAATAACAATTCATGAAATAAAATAAAACATAAATTACAGTAAAAATAATTACAGCCAAATTAAATTAAAACAACGTTCAATAAAATCATGTATTCAAATTAAAATTATAATTAAATAAAGTAATAATTTAAATTGTGGAAAGAAAAAATCGCTCACGAGCAGGATTCGAACTTGCGACTCCTTCACGGTAGCTTAGTGGCTAAAGCACTGGCGTTCTGAGCCAGGGGTCGCAAGTTCGAATCCTGCTAGTGAGCGATTTTTTCTTTCCACAATTTAAATCGTTAGATTTCGCTTCACATGCGTAAATGCGTTAAAATAATAAAAAAAGTAAAACAAAATTACGGTAGAAATAATTACAGTCAAATTAAATTATAAAAATAATAAAATCATGTGTTCAAATAAAAATAAAAATAAAATAAAATAATAATAAAATCCACTGTCAAAGTCAATCAAGATGTAGACAAAACCCAAAACAGACTATTACTTAATATTAATTATTAGTCTGTACGTTAGATCTTAAAAAATTGAATACACTGAACTTGAACTTGTACCTATTGAAGACAACATGAACTTTGATGGGGTCTTTTGAGCCGTCAAAATGCTAATCGCGGAACCGCGTAACTTTAGTTAAGCATATTGTTGATTTTTTGTCAGACGTCCGTATCTACAAGCTGTGCTACAAGTACCTATGCATGTTAGTAATGCCAGTAACACGTGTCGAACGTGTTTGTCAAACCTGCAGTGGACAATGTCCATCGTTAGGCTAACCTCGACATCTTGTGCCCCGATGACCCGCCGGTTTTTCTTGGAATACTTTGCCGCCTCAACCACACCACGGTATGATTTTTTAACGTGTCACAAAAGCAATTTAATTTTGTTAATAACAACATAGGTAATATTTTCACCCTTTATGGTAGATCAGTGATTTACATTCAATTGTATAGGCTGGATTTTTATCTTGTTGTAGCTATAAAGATGATACAAAAATATCAAAAAGTTGTTTTGTTATCAAGTCTTTTTTACAGTGAAAAGTCAACCTGTTTTTTTTAAATCATAGAGGCTGTTTTATTCATTTTATCTTCTTTGTGTCAATTCAGATTAGCGAAGAAAACGAGACTACTAGCGAAACCAACCGGTCGCAAGTACAGATCATAATCTACATCTTGAAGTACACAGCTACTTTACATAGGCAGCGATTGAAGTATTTATTGTTTCTCAGTAGTCAGTGTTACACAAAATTCAACGGTAGAAAAGCTTTGATGTCTGTTGAAAATGGGTTCCCCAGAAGTGAGTGATAACTTGATAAGTGACTATTGTAGTTGTTTTGTATTCGTTTATTTAATTTTACCTACACTAGATTTTTCTATGTACTTATATGCGTATAATCACCATTTGTGCGGACTTTGCTAAAATATCTGTTGGTTATACAAATATTGGTCCATTGAAGAGATTAATTAAACTTACGTCCCAAAATCTGTTCTATGCTGAAATGCAGAAAGAGAAGCGCTTACAGCCTGTTTAGGAGTTGAGAATCCTTGCTGAAGTGGGAATTCTCAATTCGGAATCCGGTTGTTTGCCAGTGTTTATGTGAAACTTTCGCAAAAAAACTCTAGCTGACTATTCAAAATTACGCGTCTAAGACAACTTTAATTCGATAAATAAAGCACGTGGTCAAACCCGTTTGAAAGATTTAAATCCAACGTTTTATTCAATTAATTTGTAATCCGCATAGTGTGCGTATAAAATGAAATGATTCGTTTCGCTCTTGAATTTAGTTACGTGTCGTTATTAGTAGTGTTCATACTGTTCAAATTCTTGGTGCAAAATGGGTAGATTATTTGCAGAAGGACCAGTCATCAACAACCTTAAGCACAGCAAAGTTCCACACGCCTTGTAATTTAGTATTCCGTATTTCCTTGCAACCCTTCTCTACTACCAACCTATCTAATTTTAAAAGTAATTTTAAATTAGGTATATACTCATCATCACCTATCTAATTCTAAAGTAACTAGGTATTATAATTATGTTTACATCAAAATTATTCAGAAGTAGTAAAGCTCGTTGTGAAAGAGTACGTCTGGGGAAGTACTACCACCGTTCCTATTTCTGCTGTACCAAGTTATGCTTGCATTGCCGTGTTCTGATGTGAAGGATACGGGTGCTGGTGAAAATAAAAATCACATGGAATTTTCAATCTTCATGTCTCAGTTTAGAGAACGCGACTTGCAATACCATTTTGGCAACAGCCTAGCAGCCTAGCCTAGCCTATTGCATTTGTTATGGGCAAAAGTAACCGCTCAACATTAGGTTGGTCTTTTCTTTAGCTCGTTTCGCCATCCTACAACTATACTTAATTGGCACTTGCAAGATTTACGCCTGGCAATTTGAATGATGAAAGAAGAAATAATTTATTCAGATCTTGAAACAAACAAAAACAATACCATTAATAAAAACATAAATATAAATATCATGCCTTTACAAGACCAAAAACAGGTCGATGTCAGCATATGCGGCAACACGGAAATGTTACACAGTTGGTTTTTGGACGGGTTCTGTTAGTGAAAATGATGGGATTTCCACTTCCTCTTTATCTACTAAAGTAAACTTTTATGACTGATTCCCGTATTGCATAGTGAACCTTTTCTGCCTTGTTTTGTGTTGGATAGTGTTCGTGTAACGGGTGTATGCGCGTGAGTGTGCAGGCTGGATCCCCGACGAGAATAATCGACTGTGTCTAGATTACACACGCACCGCATCTCGACGTGACGCGACATCGGCCGGCGCAGGCGCAGATGTCCGCTCTTATACAGATAAATGCTTATCCCCGTTCAGATATCAATGTGAAATTAGAAAGACGTTGCTTGTGAACAGATCTGTATCCAAATCTCCGACGACGTCGTCTTAGCATAGATTGTTTGACAATTTGTTAAGTCAGAGACTGCTGAAACACAGATCCGTGCAAGACACAATATAATTTTAACTATGTCCGGAATGCCGAATTCAACAGGTTAACATTGTGATAGGGTTCAAACTATGTTTTTTTTAAACCAATCATCTAGCTCTTCTTTTTAAAATTAAATTTATAGGCTTGTTCTTGGCTGACCGAACTCAAGCCTAACCCACGATAGTGGGACAGAAAAAGTTTAGCCCTAGTTTAGCGGACGTTTGCTATTATGGTAGCGCTACAGGTATTTTACACAAAAATTTCATGCACTTCTTCCTCCTATACAATTTTTTTTCAATAGAGCTAGACAACGTGAAATAACTGAAAACCTCTTAAGGAGTCATTGTACTCATCAGTATGAATAATAAATAAATAAAATTCTCTATTCACAAAGTTGGCTTAAATAAATAAATTTACGTGACATATAGGTAGGTGCGTAGAAGCCCCTTTGCGAGAGACTGGAGTCCGTACTAGAGAAACCCTGTGTTACGTATCACCAGGCCCTCACCCTGGTTTTAAATATATGAACAATTTTTACTACGGGACCAACCCTGAAACCGCGAAAATAAATTGCTGTTCCCTACGTTTTGTCAATTTATTTGAACACACTTACTTATAATAACTTCTTAGGTTTTCACGATCACTACACATTATAATAAAACAAAGTTTAACCGGATTAAATCGCGTATATTATTTAAATTGATTTTCCTGACGTTCGTTTTCGTTCGTTTTCAATTTAAACAATATACGCGATTTAATCCGGTTAAACTTTGTTTTATTATAACACTTACTTATGTTAGGACTTAGATACTTAAGTCTGATAGGTACAGCTAAGTAAGTTAACCTGTAGGTGTGATCAGTCACCATGCTTGTTGCCACTAGACCACAGGCATAAAATATTTATGTTTTAATATTATGATGCTATCAAATATCAAACTTAAGGGCTAATAAACCTTTAGATAAACCTTTCACAGACCGCGGGAATATCCGTAAATATTTCTACGATGAGTATAATTTTGCAACATTGAAGCTGTAATAAAGATCTAATTTATATTATGTTATTAATTTAATTATACCTTAATCGATACAACAGGACGTAATTAAAAATAAATATGTGACCCTAATCGCAATAATAATCGTAATTGTGCATGTATTTTATCGTACAGATTTATTGATTTTCCCATGGTCTAAGATTCGTTTACAAAATAGTATTGTAGAGTTCTCAGAAAAGTATATGCCACATATTGTTGTTTTCTTTATACTAGTATTCTTATCCTACGTACTTAACCTAAACGCACTATATGGTATGGAAATACCTGCTACAAGCTCAGCACCGAGGTAGAGAGCTTGCAGCAGCGATTCTCACACCTCAAGTCAAGCCTGCTCACTTTACAGCGCGATTTGTGTGCACCGGCTACAAAGGTTGGATAAATTATCACTTGCAAAAAATCGTAAGGAAACTTGCACACCTGAGAGTGTTCCACACAGTTCTCGATGGTATGTGTAATTCACCCACTCGCAACAGGCTAGGGGTTCCCAAACGTTTTACCATAAGAGCCTCCTCCAACTATCTCCTAAAATCACACCAACCCCCCCTTTGCTTGTTAGGGTAAAACTAAAAAGTCAAAGTTAAAAGTTTTTATTTCGAATAAGCATTTATTTTCATTTTATGAATCTAGTTGCACGGTTCCAAAAAGTTGGTCCTATGGAGAAAAGCCGGCAAGAAACTCCATGGATATACTTTTATTTTCAAATGATAAATGATAGAATGGTTTGTTACACGATTTGGAAAGAATTTTTTGAGAACAATGTTGGTTAATGACAGAGAAAAAATCACTAAAGTTAATGATTAATAATGATTTTAGTTTTAGGCTCGACCATAATAGGAGGGAACCCAACGATCCGATGGCTACCAGGTGGTACCGATGGTTACTTGATTTGCTTACATAATACAGGTCATTGCTTCTTTAGGATTGTTGGCAATGTTGGCATAAAGACATTTTTTTATAATACCGAAAACATACATTTTAATAAATGTACATACAGTTTATTTTTGGAGCCGCCGCACCCCCTCATGGATCACTCTATGCCCATGCTCTCTTGTTGGGAAACACTGCACTAGGCCATGGCAGTGTGGTGGAAGGCCCGATTCAAATCATAATGAGAAGAGGGCCGTGCCCAGCAGTGGGGCCGTAATGAGCTGAATAAGTAATGAATAAAATATTAATTTGGTAATAGTAGTTTATGAAACTGTTGCATAATAGGGGTTATTAAAACACGAGTGTGAGTTTAAAAACCGAGCCGTAGGCGAGGTTTTTAATAGTATCACACGAGTGTTTTAATACCTAATTATGTCAGTTTCATACACTATTTTATCTACACTCATACAATTTTAAATAAAATACCAAAGTCAAAATCTTAGTAACATTGTCGTTGTTTTTCTTGATTTCTCTGGTAAAAGATTGTTCGTCATTTACGTTGCTGCCTCCAGAAATTCAGGCGGGGTCATATTCTCCTCAGTTCAGTATCACTGCTGTAGTCAGATATTTTTGCCCAGAATAAAACTTTCGACATACAAAACCATAATAATAACGTAAACAATAACAATAAATTTACAAGTAACGATGTCCATATCCAGTAGGCCGCGGCCGTGGCGCGCGGCCGCGCACGCGCGCTGGTGCGCGCCTACACAGATAATAAAATATAGTCTGGTGACAACATTATAATCGGAACTAATTTTCTATCCTTGTCAGGATTCCGTCAATCTCTGTTTTATCATACAAAAAATATGCCTGTAAACACTTAAATATAATTAAAAGCAATATGACAATCAAAAGTTCTGCCAAAAACGCGATTTTAAACGATAAAAATTTTCAATGTTTGACAAGTGGCGCCACCCTGAATTTTGTGTACTCATTGGTGCCAAACTGTACGACTGCTAAAAAAAAGGTTTGAAAACTCCTTGGTTAGGTCGAAGTGGCATTAAAAACTCCTTAGTTAGGCTGAAGTGTGCGGTTATGGAAAAAAAATTAAATTACCGCATTGTTTTGTTCAGCAAACTGTATCGTAATGAAACTTTTTAAATTCATAACAGGTGCATACGAGTGTAGATAAATATGTTTATCTACACTCGTATCGTAAAATTCGAATTATGAACTCGAAAGTAATGTCATAATGACATACTTTACGCATACGCACCTGTAATGAATTTAAAAAGTTTTATTACGATACAGTTTGCTGAACAAAACAATGCGGTAATTTAATTTTTTTTCCATAACCGCACACTTCAGCCCAACTAAGGAGTTTTTAATGCCACTTCGACCTAACCAAGGAGTTTTCAAACCTTTTTTTTAGCAGTCGTACAGTTTGGCACCAATGAGTACACAAAATTCAGGGTGGCGCCACTTGTCATACATTGAAAAATTTTATCGTTTAAAATCGCGTTTTTGGCAGAACTTTTGATTGTCATATTGCTTTTAATTATATTTAAGTGTTTACAGGCATATTTTTTGTATGATAAAACAGAGATTGACGGAAACCTGACAAGGATAGAAAATTAGTTGCGATTATAATATTTTCGCCAGACTATATTTTATTATCTGTGTAGGCGCGCACCAGCGCGCGTGCGCGGCCGCGCGCCACGGCCGCGGCCTACTGGATTTGGTCATCGTTACTTGTAAATTTATTGTTATTGTTTACGTTATTATTATGGTTTTGTATGTCGAAAGTTTTAATCTGGGCAAAAATATCTGACTACAGCAGTGATACTGAACTGAGGAGAATATGACCCCGCCTGAATTTCTGGATGCAGCAACGTAAATGACGAACAATCTTTTACCAGAGAAATCAAGAAAAACAACGACAATGTTACCAAGATTTTGACTTTGGTATTTTATTTAAAATTGTATGAGTGTAGATAAAATAGTGTATGAAACTGACATAATTAGGTATTAAAACACTCGTGTGATACTATTAAAAACCTCGCCTACGGCTCGGTTTTTAAACTCACACTCGTGTTTTAATAACCCCTATTATGCAACAGTTTCATAAACTACTATTATAATTTTCTTCGTGTTAATTTCACGGTAATTATCATAACATAACTAATTAAATTAAAGGAATTCTATAAACATCATATTAATTAACCTTTTGAAAATATATATATAAAAATAATATTAATTTGCTAGTAAACCGTGATGACTAAATTAAGTTCAGATTAATTCAATTAATAATATGCGTTTTACAAATTAGTCTTCCTTCATCGTAATTCAAATCGACTTGTTGCAAAATTAATTCAATTAATTAATTTATTTTCCATTTTTAATTTAGTTTCGATAACAGTTAACTTCTTAAGATTTTATCTACTATACTATTATAAAATTGTTAAATGTCAGTTGTCTGTTTGTTTGTTTGTTTGTTCCAGCATCACGCTAAAACTACTGGACCGATTTTGATGTTTTTTTTTTTGATTGAAAGCTGATGATCTGACTTAAAAACTGGTATGGGTTTTGAGAAAGAAAGAAAGAAAGAAAAAAAGAAAATAATTAAGTCGTGGGTTGCGTACTCACCCGACAGATCGAAGCTTCTATGCATTTGCACGAGCGGATAGTAATGTACGATGGAGTGGAGTGGAGTGGACAGGGGTTGGGACTGGGGATGGGACTGGGGACGGGACAGGGGACGGGACAGGGTACGGGACTGGGGACGGGACAGGGGACGGAACATGGGACGGGAAATGGGACGGGACATGGGACAGGACCGTGGGACGGCACATGGGACTGGACATAGGATGGGACATGGGACAGGACATGGTACATGGGACGGGACGATAGTGATATAGTGAGACAGTGGGACAGGATATGGGACATGGAACATGGGACGATAGTGATATAGTGAGATAGTGGGACAGTGGGACAGTGGGCAGTGGGACAGTGAGATAGTGGGACAGTGGGACGGTGGGACAGTGGGACGATGGGACAGTGGGACGGTGGGACAGTGGGGCAGTGGGACAGTGGGGCAGTGGTGGAGTGGGACAGTGGGGCAGCAGGGCAGCGATGCAGTGGGGCAGCGTGGAATTGGGGCAGCGGTGCAGTGGGGCAGTGGGGTACCGGGGCAACGCGGCAGTGGGATAGCGGGGCAGTGAGGCAGTGGGGTAGCGGGGCAGCGGGGCTGTGGGATAGTGGGGCAGTGGGGTAGCGGGGCAGCGGGGCAGTGGCAGCGGGACAGTGGGGCAGCGTGGCAGTGAGGCAGCGAGGCAGTGGGGCAGCGTGGGGCAGCGGGGCAGTGGGGTTACTGGGGCAGCGGGGCAGTGGGGAAGCGGGGCAGTAGGATAGCGGGGCAACGGGGCAGTGGTGTAGTGGGGCAGTGGGATAGTGGGGCAGCGGGGCAGTGGGACAGCGCGGCAGTGGAGCAGTGGGGCAGAGGGGAAGCGGGCAGTGGGGCAGTGGGTTAGCGGGGCAGAGGGGCAGTTGGGTAGTGGGGCAGCGGGGCAGCGGGGCTGTTGGGCAGCGGGGCTGTGGGGCAGTGGGGCAGTGGGGCAGTGGGGCAGTGGGGCAGCGGGACAGCGGGACAGTGGGACAGTGGACTGGAATGGACTGGACTGGACTGGACTGGACTGACGTGAGTTAGCAGAATTTAACGCGAGCGGAGCCGCGGGTAAAAGCTAGTTTAAAATAAAACTAGCCTATACCCGCTGCTCCGCTCCTATGGTTTTTCAGTTCATCGCACAGAAACGGTTTTTTTTTTTCATAAAACAACAACAACTAACAACATACCCAGTTCTTAAGTCTAACAATTAGCTTATAAATACAAAGTTTCAACTAAATCGGTCCGGTTATTTTAGCGTGATGCTCGAACCAACATTATATCAGACATTTACAATTTTATAATAGTTAGGAGGATAAAGAAACCATAAATAAATAGAATATTCCAACAATGTAAATAAAGCAAGATTTATAGAATCGAATAGAATATATTTATTTGCATAAAACAAAACATTATTGGTATCGATTAGTTAACATGGTTAAAAATAAGCAAAATTATCATGAAGGCAGCTAGCTATAAGTCACATGCATGATTGAAGTCCACATCTGATCAAGCAGTACCTATTACACCTAAGATTGCGTCAAGATAAACCATGCATCTAATGCATCTACTACGGACTGACGTGTAATAAGGGAGTCAGTCAGAGGCAGGCGACTACCGCTACTGCTAGCGCTTAAAGGCCCGTACAAACTAGAAGCAGGTCATTTAGCAGCGCGGCCGACGTCACACTAAAACGTAGGCAGTTTTAAAGCATTTTGACGGCGGGCCCGCCATAGAACTGCTTTCAATATGACATGTTGTGTCAGTTGTCAAACAGTACAACTGCCTTGATGTCACACTGACGCGCCGCCCTGTTCTGCTCCGGTGTGGCCAGTTAGTATGGGAGCCATAGTGATACAACGCAACCACACCGCTCCTGCCCGCGCGCTGAGACACAGAGTACCTTTGTATATACTGCGCTGAGATGCCTGCTGCAGAATTGTGTAACTAACTCGTGATCGCAATCATCTGGATTTCAATGTTCATTGCTGCGTGTGTTTTGCCAAACCGTGTTATTGGCAACTACGTACCACGCAATAAATATTACTTTAATTTCAAAATTAAAGCTGATCTCAAAGTGAATGTATTGCACAATTGCCCCATTGGTTTGTCGTCAGCAAGTCCAGAGCATGGCAGGAGCGGCGCAGTTTACCAGCGAGCCCGCGCTTATATTTGTTGTGTCGTGTTTCGTATCGTTCCTTCCTGATATTACAACTTGCGCGGTCCCGCCTTCAACCTGGTCTGTACGGGCCTTAAGATAATAGCTGACAGTACACCTATAACGCTAAGCATTGATTCATTTACCCGACCCTAGGGCGAACACTTTAACCGTATACAAACAGTACGTAACTATACTTTCTGGTTCTAACTATACTTAACGTGCAGAAATAAGTAGTTCATGCTAACCGGCGTTCTATGTAAAGCATTTTATTTATTTCACTAACCATCTTATTATAACGCTTATAGATAGATGCACAGAAATGCTTACCGACCGAAGAAATTAATTCTTTCAATTTACTTCTGAAACTCGAAGAAATGATTTATTTAAATAAGCTTTTGCATCTTTTCAAAAGATTTTACGCGTGTTCATGTCGCCTATTCGACGAAGGTTTATTATACCTATTAAATTAAAATAATAATATGGTCTAAGAATTTCATTTCATTTTTATATAGACTTCGGTTTACGGTAATGGACCTCCTTAGGAAGCTCTGTCAGACACTGCCAGTTGCCATCATCATTTGCCGTTGGTTAGCGACTACTTACTACAAGGATTTATTGCTTTCGAGTCTGAAGCAAAATCAACGTAAAATTACATATAATATATTATATTAATTTCTAGAAGCTAAGAGTGCGATAGGCCTATATGCATTTAACTTTAATGAAAGGACATTGCTAGGAATAGCCTCAATCTGTTACAAAGATAAAAAATATACGACAAATACATGCGCAATTTTTCATTACTTTACTCATTCATCGTATTTAATGCGGACAGTACAATAATATTTTTTTATTTTAAAGAGTTAATCAACACAATAATTATGTGAGCGGCTATGATACTCCATTTGACTTCATATTTTTAACCAATCCCTTGTAGGTAGGTACTTTATGGTTTGGTAAAAATATATATTAGCACCACTGTTAGATAGCCAACCTCTTTTTGGCATGTTTACATCTACAGGAATAGAAGAGTAAAACTGTTTAGTTGCTAGGCAACAACTTGTTTGACATAAGTTTTGTAAGCAAAACATAACCTCTTGACAGTTAATATTTTAATGAATAAACATCTGTGGAGTACCGTCCGTTTATTAAAATGGATTGCACCACATTGCCCTCATCGAATTTTACATGATGAACTACATCTTTTATTTGTAACTTCCCAAGGCAACTAAAATAAAACTAAAACTATGGAACATTCTGATGCTCCTAACAGATCTCACCTTAAAACTCTTCTTAAATTTCAACCTTACAAAACGGATTTCTATTCTTATGCCTTCTCTGTGCATGCATTAAGATTATGGAACTCACTCCCGCCTAACATACGGAATTCTCGATCCATATCTGTCTTCAAAAGACGTGTTAAAGAGCATTACCTTTCCTCATAATTTGTTATTGCATAATATTTATATCATATTTACCTACTTATACCTATATAATTTATATGTATTTATTTAAGTATCTATTGCTTTATTAGAACTAATTTTATGTTTCCTATCTTTTTAACCGACTTCATTACACACTGTTGTCTACATTTCTTACTTATTTCTCCTCTCGCAGGTCTTCTGGTAGAAATTTCTTTGAAATAAGCAGTACCTTTGTACTAAATAATTTTAATGCTGTCTCCTTTCATATGTTATTGCGTGTACATAAATTATAAATAAATAAATAAACATTAGCAATGTTCTTTGTATTATGAAAATAATGTATCATCTTGCTATTACTGCAATTTTACGTATAAATCCTCCAATGATTCCTGGTATAGTATAGTTAGTCGTTGGACACACTTCAATATCCATAAAAGGATTACTAACTACTTCGGCGACCTTTTAAAATGTAAGATGATAAATCAAAAAGCACTAATAGACTTGACCAATCCGGCTGACAAATTACATTATAATACATCGATCACCAAACAAAATTTCGTCACGCCTTTCAAATTATGTAAACACGAACCAAATTGACATTAAACTGTGTTTAATGAGACACTAAACAGCACCTTATCGGCGTTTTAGTTGTTAGATTGAGAGTAAATTAAAGGTTAACACAGACGCCAAATATATCGTAATGCCTTTTAATAGATATGATTTGGTAAACTATTTACACAATCATATTGCTGTGTAGAATGCATCGTTTGAATCTATTAGAGATGGAATGTTAAACGGTTGAATTGACAGCAAACAAGTTAATATAGACAACAACAAGAATTTACGTAAGTAGGTACAAAACAATGTATTACAAAGTTAAGTAACATACGTTGTATGTAATCTCTGTTTTTCTTACTTGTCTTATTTAGTAAACAATCTTGGCATGTCTTTTTAATGCATAGGTATCATCAATAATAATTATTAAAAGACGTTATGTTAATAATTTCACACACAATTTTTTTTTAAACATAATTACAAGTGCAGAACTAGTAATTTTATTATACTTTATTAGTAGAACAAAGAGCTTTGCCAAGATCTTATTTAGTTCAACAGAGAAAAAAATTACTTTAGGTTTTAGTATTCGATAGAATTGCGGGTTAAGAAATTATGACGATTTTATAAATCTTTTGTTTTTATTTTATGTATGTAGCAATTGACGCTTTTCGGCCATCGTTCGGAATGTGTTTTCTTTCCTCACGTGTGTTCTAAGAATTTTTTGGAGGTTATTTAGAATCATATATTTTATTATTTCCCTCATTTTAAACCTAATACTGTTTACCCTCAGCTTTCTATTTTGTTTGCATCACTCAAAGGTTTGCTGGTAGAAAACTCAATTATGAGTTAAGCTCGTCTTTATACATGACATTTCTAAACTTTTTGTATTGTTGTGATTTTCTTGTGTGCAATAAACAAAAATAACACCCAAGTGCGAGTCGGACTCACGCA
This sequence comes from Asteroscopus sphinx, assembly GCA_949699075.1. Taxonomy (NCBI): domain Eukaryota; kingdom Metazoa; phylum Arthropoda; class Insecta; order Lepidoptera; family Noctuidae; genus Asteroscopus; species Asteroscopus sphinx. The sequence continues at coordinate 15,142,233 of OX453017.1, forward strand.
GTAAGGGTTTCGTACCACCCATCGACCTGATACCCTAAAGAAACTAATTTAATTTACGAGAGTTCCTCAAAAAACATCAACGCACCGTGCGCAAAATATGAATTTTTGCATCTCTTTCTTACGCAGGTACCACCACATATGTCCATGTTTACCCTAATTCTATTATTTGTTGCTAAACTACATAGTATGCGCTATAATCAAATCGAGTTTGATGCTGGTACTGGTATGTATTACAGTTTTGAAGATAGAGCAGGAACAAAAACGTTGCAAAAAATGCATGTTTTTTGTACGGCCCTTTCGTTTTAGACTTTTTTTTAAATTTCAGTGTTTGTCGTAATAGTGGTCATAGCAAAACATATTCTCGGAAAATTTCAACTACCTATGACATACTCTGTGGATCTATCTATCTCGAAAATTGTAAGCGGAATTCTAGTAGTGAACACACACAAACCTTTCCAAAAAAGGTCTTGACGTCTAAATTCACACGCAAAAAGCAGGTGGCGAGACTGGCGAGCCTAGTTACATAAATATACACTCTCCATACGTCAAGGGATCAAAAAAGGCAGAGAAGCGCCTCACACGTCACTTAAACAACAAGTGGGGCGACATTCGGTAGCACAAACGAGGCGAGGCGAGGCGTCGACGTGCCTCGACTTATAGCCCATGTTCAACACTTAATTGGAATATGTTCAACATGTTCACCTGTTCCTATGTTATTAGTTACTAGTCTATGACCGCGGCTTCACCCGCATATAATTCGGCTTACCTATAACAGAAAGACTTATCGCGCATCTCTCAGGAACTATTATTTTCCCGGGTGTATAATCCGGGTCATGAGCTATAAGTGTACCAATTTCATCAAAATCCATTCAGCCGTTTCAGCTTGGTTGAATAACAAACATCAAATTTATTTTGCGTCCGTTCCACTTATTTTCCATTAATTTTTCAACATGTTTTAGTATATTTGTGTTCATTATACTATTATTGCGACACATGTTTTAGTTTATTATTATTAAGTATTTTTATTTTATCTATATTTACTCACAAAAAAAATGTAAAAAAAATTTTCGTCCGTCACACTTCATTTTAAAATAGGTCCGAAACCGTGCCAGATCGTAGTTGTCTGGCATTTTTGCTGAACTGAACCTATTGGCCCAGCCGTTGTAATTGTATGTTATTGCTATTGCCTCTGACTGTGGTCAATGAATCATTTTTTTTGGCTCTCCCGCTTTCGTGAGATAAAACATCTGTACTTTACAGGAGCGGCATTTGTGTCGGTTGCCGGCCGGGTATCTACTATTTGTATGATGGTTACTTACCGGTGGATCCCGACTATTCCGACTTTTGCTGGCAGAATCTCGACAATCTTCCGATGAAACCCGGGCGTTCCGAAATTATAACTCACTGTGTCACAAGAAATTTTATCGGTTCAATATAACGAGAGCGAGCCCTTACCGGAAAATAAATAAAAACAAAAACTAACTGATAGATTATACTAGAAAAGGTAGAGCGGAAAAATGAGAGCGTTTTCATTGTTTCTTCAGTAAATGTTCGCCACAAGCGATTTGACCGTCTTCATGCACTTCGTTTTAATAGATGAGTTAAGTACTTAGAAGTGGTGATAGCCTAGCGGTTGTACGCTTGCCTTCCGTACAGGAGGGTCTGAGTTCGATCCCGGCCCGAACCTTTGACTTTTCGAATTCATGTGTGGATCAGAATTTGATTATCACTTGCTTTAACGGTGAAGGAAAACATCGTGCGGACACCTGCACACCAGAGAGTGCTCAGTACAGCTCTATGTTGTGTAGTCTGAAAATTTGCACTGTAAGGCTCTTCTCATTCTAAGAAGAGAACCGTGCTCAGCAGTGGGACAGTAATGGGCTGCTTATAGTTACTCCTAGGCAGTTTGGTTTGTTGCTTTTTGCTGATAATAACCACCTCAGTTTATTATTCCTATATCTAGCTCAATATTGAATCATACCATAACGTGTATCGTGATCTCGCATACAGATTAGAAATTAAAAGGTTATCAATTGAAATTTATTACAATAGAAATATGAGATATAGCCGTGCATGGGCCTTATAAATAAAAGTCTGTCACGGCCTGCAACAGTCGTCTTAACTTCTCACATGACACACACCCTACAAGCCCTAAATAGATTTAAGGACGTCAAATAAAAGGTAAATAATATTATTTTAGATATCACGGGATATTTTTTATGTACCTAACAATTTTGTTTTGAAAATATCCCGTGATATCTAATAATATTATTGTTAGTGACTAATTTAAAAACTCATATATAGTAAAAGCCCCAGTCACCGACAGTGCCCCATTGTTCGACAAAAAACAACCAACTTCAGAAATTAAGAGCAAAATTGTAATTTGGTATACGGTTAAATATTATGTATTTAAAATAAAACTTTTTAACAAAAAATTTAACACCGTAAACAATAACTATAAAAATCTCTGTAATTATTGTATTATTCCAATGCAGAGATAAAATTAAATTTACTGGTCTGTACTTAACAACTATATTTAAAAAAAAAACATTGGTACATAATTAATTAGTCTGACAAAACTAACTCATTGGAATAATGAGCCCATTACAGAGATTTCGATAGTTATTCCTATTGTTTAGTGTTGCATAAATTTCACTGCAGTGTTGGCGTGGTCAGACTCTGTATACTCTATATATAAAGTTCCTACCTTTTTACCATAACAGTTGTACCTAATAAATAGCCTTATTAATATTTAATGTATAGTTTTTATGTTTGGAACTTGGTAAAAATTGCCATTTACCATTAGAATCACTATAACCCGGTGGGCAGTAAACAAGAGCCCGTTTCATGAAAGTCCCACGGTAGAATGATGTAACGCCACCTGTCATATTTTATTGCCTAGAAAATACGTTTTTTTTTTAAATGAAAATTTTAAGATTAAATCCATCTTTTTACAAAATAGGGTTTAGCAATAGATTTAGCCACGCCTAGACATCATTTTTATGTATAGAATTTGATGGTAGACCTAGTTTAAACAAGGGTCTAAACATGGCTTAACTTTTGTGATAAATTTTGTCTAAATTCACATAAATTACTCTCAAAAATATTTATCGGCTTAGTTAATTCCCGTACTAATGAAATTAGCTCCAACATATCAGTCGGAACACGCGGCGTGTTGCCAGCTACCGCTGAATCTCAATTAAAGCAGCTAATGACTATATCTAAATCACCGACCTACCCGTCTTTAGATTGTATCGAGTGAGATAATTTGCATTCGCTTTATTACCGAGACACCGGCCTGAGTAATTTATGTCAGTCTCATGTTGGTATACGGACTAGCGTGTTGAAACAATGCTTTATCTATCGGTCTATCATTAATTTAGAGTTTTTGATTATTGCTCCGAATGCTACGAGTCTTGAAATATTATCGCTTTTCTCTATATTATACTTACGCAAACAACTTTTTTCATCTTGTGATAGACACATACCATTCTTCATATTTATATATATATTTCTGTACTCACAATCATAATGCGTTGTTATTGGTTGTTAATATATTCTTTCTCTCATGTGATACACGCATAAAAATATTAATTAGTGAAGTGTCAATCACCAACTTACTACCACTACCAGTTATTAAAATTTAATAAAAAGAAAATTACAAAGAACTACATACACATCAATAATGTTTACAGGGTTTATAAATCAAATCAATCAAAAGCGCTTCTCTAACAATAGACGTCAAGTAATTAAAAAAATCTATGAAATAATTAGAAGAATCTATAGCTCATCGTTTTACATTATGAAACTGACAGTTCAAAACGTCAATCAGCCGCCATTGAGCCGCCATGACAGTTCCCACATTGATTGTGACAGTTGTAGGTACAAGCATACAGGTGTAATTTATTGAGAGATCCAAAGAATTTATTAAGTTATTACTTAAAGATTTAAAGCTTCGCATGCGTAAAATGCGTTAAAATAATAAAATAAAAAGTTATTACTTGTTGATTTATTACTATTAACTTCTGCGATATGAGTACTAACTAAACTAGAACTTTATACTAAAAAAGGAAAGAAATACCTTTTCATACGAAGGTAAAACGGGTTATACAAAATGAAAAATATAAATTATGAGTGTATTATTACAAATTACTAGTATTAAAATACTGGATTTTAGATTTTTATTTCTTCGTCAAGACTTTTATTATCAAGTAATTTCGCGGACCAGCCTGAAGGTCTAACGGATCTTCGGTTTAATTTACTCCTTTATGCACCTAGAATTCGCTAGCTCGATTAACCATAAAGGACATAAAATTAATCGTCTTCTATAACAGCAATATCCGCAAAAACTTAACAACAATGTTATTTTTTAGCTCATTACAATCCTCGCCTCGATACTATGTAAATAGGAGGTACCTACATAGGTAACGTTATTACAGTATCTTGCACATTACGCCTGATTGATGAACCGGCCAGCCGTGGGTTTTGAGACACATCATCTTGTTTATGTTCATTGGCCGCACTTATCACACATCTTTTAGATACAACCGATGTAATTAATGATCTACCGATACACGAACTACTTAGATTAGCGCCAACATATTTGTTTTATTTGCTAGTGAGACTGGTTTTAGTTGGTCAATCAACAGCTCGTGAAGATGAAGTTTATCGTCCACTAACTTCTGTCTTTTAGTAGGTACTATGTATATTTGGTCAAGTTAATTCATAACAAGAATAGTCATCACATCTGCAATGTTTCGTGGGTTTTCCATTCTAAAATCAATATACACAATAAATGCCAATTAAAGTCCTGTCCATCCAACAAAATATATGCCGAAATATCCAAGCGCGCAACGGTAAACAAGAGTGTGTAGAGGTAGAGTGAATAGAAGAGACAATAGCGCATTCATTATTTGTGTTAGTCGTAGACCGAAGCTTACTGTGTTCCCGACCGGTAAAAACGTTTGTCGCCTCACAAGATACTGTACCCGATTTTCGCTTCAGGTACCGACAATTTCGACGTCAATTTTTTACAGCGTTTGTACCGATTTACGAAGAAAGTTTCTTTTCCAGTAAATCCAGTACCGTATTTTCAAGTAGATAGAATACTAGTAGAGGTAAATTGGTTTCAGTTGCGTTTTAAGGATCGGTAATGCAGTAGAGGAATTTCTGGATACAAGATTCAGGCCTCGTGCTACAAATTAGAGGCAGTTTTTCCATTCGGTCCAAAATGGTCATGATTGATTTTCAAAGCACCTAAGTAAGTGATAGCTCTCGAAAAGCAATCGAGAACCTTTTATGTTTTTCTTCGGTAAGAAGTTTTTCTGCAATTCTAGTTAGGTTTTTAAGGCGCTACAAAGAGATAAATGGAGCCGTAACAGTGAATTTTTTTTATCGCTGATTACATCATTTATCGAAGATTCGGTTTTACCAATTGAAGTAAAGGTTCTGTAGTTTATTCAGAAACTATTAACTCTGAAAATATAGTTCGGTAGTTGTAGATACAAAAAGTATATAAAAATTATAAGAAAAAATATAAAAAATGTAAGCTAAACCGAAAAGTGCCAAAAGTGTATTTCACATTTTTTCTATCTACAACTACAGTGAACTATAATTCATAGTTTCTCATAAAACTACAGTACCTTTACTTCAATTGGTAAAAACTTAAAATCGAATTTTCGATAAATGATGTACTCAGCGAGTAACAATTTTTTTACTGATGGGGGCGCCACTTCGCTCTTAGTAGCGCCTTAATTCAATAAACTATAGACATGCGGAAGGATGGAATAAAATTCACGAGAATTCATCTATTGTTTTAAAAACAAATGAAGCATCAATACCAAAGACTTTGTATAACTGAATCAATACCTTTCTCAGATATATTAACGAGACAACTGACATATGGAAGTATTGTCTACATTCAGAAGTGTAGTAAAAAATACTGTATTAGATATGATAGAATCTATAGGTTTAATCGTATCCGCGTGGCGGTTAACCATCGCTTAGGTACTGAGGCTATTAAGAATGAAGGAGGATATTAAACCCAAGAGCCGTCTAAAGAAGTGGTTGATTCGTTCTAAACCCTAGAACACGGTTTTGTAAGAAGGTTTGATAAATCCGTTAAATAAGAAATATTCACCAGATTTTGTATGTGCCAAGATAGTGGGTTTTGCGGTCAGGTTGTCTGTGAGGCGCCAGCATTATAATGCTTATGTTGTTAGGACGCGCATTAGCTAAATGCACTTCCATCACTTGCCTTTTGAACAGTGAACGTACCTAATAGTTAAAAAAATCATTATATTTTCGATATTTTACATTGTTTATATTTCCATCACAATCATAAAGTCATTTAAAACTGCCATCGAGATTCTTGAATAATTCTCATTATGGGAAACTTTCATTTGTCCGGTTACAAATGCTAATAACTTGACGTATTGCGATACTAGTTCTTCATTCGTAGCCACAGTTTCCCACATAAGATTTCCTTGTAAGGACACAAGCTGCATAATAGGCTTGTTTGGCGGAAAGTTGTCGAGAGTAAACTTTATTCAAAGTTGTAGGTATATGTCACTGCCGATAATATTATACACTTTCATTTTAGATACAAATTGAATAAAGTCGCTTTGTATGTATGTATGTGTCACCATGCTCTTCGAAATCAAAGCGTGAATAATTCAAAAAGTCTGTATATGGAAAGTGAAGTTTTATCCGAGAAGTTAACAACGGAGAAATCATCGATATAGATCTCAACATTATCTTCTCAAGCATTCTGTTATGCTAAAAGTGCGAATATCAACAGAATCTCTTCGTTATTTCTTCGCAAAAAATGTACCGAATAAAAACTTTAACTTTTTTTTTACTTGATTGGTTCTGACCTTAGTGGTTTCACCAACACAATCAGTGTGAGTATTTGTCTGTATCATGGGTCGTCATCGCCGCGATACTATTGTACGGCGAACAATATTGTCAAACCTTGTTAAGAAAGCGTTAGACACAATAAAGAAACTTGTTCAGGAGATACTTAATACAAGAAATTTTAAAAGCTATGATGGTCAATGGTATCTTTACCTTGTGGTTTAGAGTAATGGACGGGAGTTTGATATCGAGAGTTGGGGCTTGGTACCTATTAGGTCATTTTTGTTAGAAGAAATTTGTTTTAGATTTATTTCACCTTATTTCAAAAATTGGGTGTAGCCTTGGATTAACTACCTTTTTATGTACCTATGGAGTTTGACATTTTCCGATAAATAAGTGTCTAATTTTTGTAATAATGAGGGTTAATGTTTTGAAAAATGTACAGGGAAAATAAGCAAGCCAGAAATAATCCTCTTTGCCAATTATAAATAATCATCTACCGTATGGTAAGGGTTTATTCATCTACTGCTAACATAAACCAACTTTATATTTCACTAGAAAGAACCTTTAAAAACTCACAGATTAGGGAAATATTTTCCAATGCCATTTAGGATGTTATAAAAGTTTGTATATAGGTACCTAATTGATATATTTTATTTCTTTACAAATATTATTTCAATTATAATCAGTAACCGCAACTAGACTCAAAACTGAATTTACAATAATCCGACACAATTTAACAGAAGCATAATATATTTTAATTGCGTCTCTCTTGTGAGGTCCTATACCGGCTATACCTAAAACGTATTTAACGGTCTTCGGAACAGTTTTGTAGCTGTCGCTTCATTCTTGAAGTAGCCATAATGTTCAATTGATAAAGAAAAAAAAATTACAGTTACAATGCCTTTTTGAATCCGTTCGGTTGTAATCTTTTGATGAGCTTTGTAAAAAATCATCTCAGGCTGAGAATGAGGATTCGATAGAAGCACTGCCTTTACAAATGCAGATAATTCAATCTAACAACTGACAGCAGCGTCTAGTCACAAAGACGTATAATTTTTATAATCAATAATGGTAAAATAGAAAACAGTATAACTTGTTATAAACACCGATTTGGTTGCTTCTTATATGGTAGACTAGTGTAATTTCGAGTTGGATTTTTTATTACAATGACTTGTGCAAATTAGAATTTCTTGTGTTTTCGTCGACTGTCCTTGTTACACGCTAATTTCGTAGACACGTAGTTACCTATTTTGGTTCACGTGTGAACTGACACAAAGCAGGGCTAAAACATGATATAAATATCCAAATCGCTGCATTCTGTCTCGAGACAGAACATAAAAATGCGAGTAATGCAAACACGTACGCCTGAGAAAGTATTCGTTTCCATTAAATAAGTTTTTAAACGTGGCCTCCGTACCACGTTAGTGATGGGGAAAGCTGCAAATGCTGCAATAGTTTCATATTGCCACAAATGCCACAATCATAGGTAATGCAGACGGCATATGGTGTCCAGGCATTCGTATGTGCGCAAACGGTGCTTTTATTTGCAATTTGCTGCAATTCTCTCGTCTGTCACAGCGCACTTGATCGGACGGTAATTGCGCTCGACGAGGCGCTAGGGACAGACCTTAAGACTAATCACAACACGCCAACTGCCAACGATAGTTCTGTTGATAGACAATTGATAGATTTTCTATCAAAACAAAAGACTGAATAACATTTGATTGCTCGTAAATTCGTAAAATTAAATTGAAATATTTATGAACGTGCAGCGATAGAAATTCTACTTGATGAAAGCTAAGCCGAGTTTTGTTCCTTGAGGCTCATTTAACAAGTCTAAGAATAAACTACAATCGTGTTGCTTATTGTTTATGGTACACAATGCTAGTAAATAGTACAGCTGGCATAAACTCTTGAAAATCATATGACGAATTGTCTAGTCTTATAAAAGTTCAATTCTACCATGAATTGGAATATGTACCTAATAGTAATAATAGTATGTAGCCATCAATATTGCGATGCTTGCAAAAGGCCACTAAGTTATAACTCATAAGCACCAAAACAAAATGTAACACCAATGATGTACAATAAATCTTTGAATCTTTGAAATCAATACATTGGTAACATAAACCTTACGTTCTAAAAGGTTTTTCAAAGACTAAACTAGGATATTTAGTTAGGTACCTATTATGAAACATCTTAAAACTTGAAACCATTAAATCAATAAATTATTGTTCGTCTGTCACAGCTCAGGGCAACGTATTTACAGGAAATCTAACAATGTGCGCGAGCGCACCTTATATGTACAAGAAAGTGTCATTAATCTATGAACTACGAGGAAATCTTCATAAAATATGAATCTTAATCAAAACGGCAAAAAGTTGAGAATAAGTAGAAGAATAAGAGCTTACTTGCATTAAAAGAGCCTCCACGAGTGACGCTATTTAATTGATCGTCCGGTGCACCCTGGGCAGTCAGCCCCGCTACCAACCTGCTGACTGGCTAATCTTTTCCCCACGGCATGAGCTATTATCATTATGTAGCTCATGTCGACACGATAGAAGAAGAAGAAGAGCTTACTGAACTAATAACGATTGACGTCTTAGGTCTAGTGGTTCGAGTGTCGGACTGCTAATCACGAGGTCGTGGGTTCGATTCCCACTGGACACAAATATTTGTGTGATGAACATGAGTGTTTGTGTTTGTCTGGGTGTTTCTTATGTATTATAAGTATGTATTTACAACAAAAAAAAAGTATATAAGTATTATATCCGTTGTCTAGTACCCATAGTACAAGCTCTGCTTAGTTTTGGACTAGATGGTGCTGTGTAAAATTGACCGAAAAAAAAAAAAAAAAAAAGTACTTGGAGTACTTCGATTTATCATTCTCGTTAATCAAACGGCAATCAAAGATCCATTACTGTGATTTCATTATTTGAGAACAATTAAAGCAGGAAAGTTGGTCGCAGTACCTTATTAAATGACTTCTGACCTCCATCGCTATTGACCCACCTTGCGTTGGACAGGCCTTATATAAAACTTGAGACTTGTCGACTCATTGTCGGCTGGTAAAAGTATAGGCGTTTGTGACTTGTGTCTTAGAAATGTGTCAGCATTGATAGGTGGTGACAGTCTATTAGCTCAGTAACATAATGTTTTCCTGTCGAGTTTATACTTTGTAGCTGTGCTTAGGTTGAATCAGTTTCAGACCCGTATTACAGAATGAAATTCAAGCTTTTATCACTGTTAAAACTGGTTTTGAATTGAGTTTAATTATAGAATATCCCTCAAGCATAGATTCATTGATCACAGCTCAGCTGAGTTCAGCTTTATTAAAAAAAAAAACCTCATAAGTTAAAGATTTATGTTTGAGTGGAGATTTAATCTGTGACTTGCGTGAGCAAGTGTGGTCGAGACAGCGCTTGATTGATTTTATTGCTATTTCAGGATATATTTTTGTTGAATTGAAGTTTATAATTACCGTATTGGAATAAGACTTCTGCTCAAGTAACGATTCTATGCTTGAGTAGTGATCAGGTGATTAAAAAACGAGCCGTACTTGAGCAACGTTCTGTAATTCGGACGTTAGTATCTCGAGTTCCCGTGTGCGTGAGAATATAAGTTTCGTGAGTTGCCAAATAGCATTTCAAAGACTTAAAGTGATTTTCAGATCAGTTTTTACAATGTCATTGATTTCTATTTTGCGGATGTAAAATTTGGTAATTGATGTTTTTTATTTAAAATTTAATCCAACTAACTGTTTTAAAAAGACTAGAAAAACTAATGTCTAATGACGCTTCTTTACTCTTCGAAATAAATATGATTTAATAGCCAGTCTTGCCTTACTGAAAGTACCAGGCCCCTCAGAAAGTATTGCGAAAAAAAGTTTTTATATATGGGAGACTGGCCAGTTATAATGTTTTTCGAAAATATGATTATTTATAAGTAAAAATAAGTAAGTTCCAATTTCAAAATTTCCCTCCACATTTTTTGCGAGTTAATTCAAAGTATTGTGTCTCACTGAAATATGGATCTGCGCCGGGAACATTTTAGAGCTATGATTTTATACGATTTCAAGTGTCGCCTGAAACCGGATGAATCGTACGATAGACTTCAAATGGCATTCATGGATGAAGGCCCTTCCAAGGCAACCGTGTATCGTTGGTATAACGAATTCAAGCGCGGTCGACCAACTTTGGGGGATGACGAAAGAAGCGGTCGCCCTTTGACGGCTGTTACCGTAGAAAACGTGCTAGCAGTGAAAAATTTAATCCAAGACAATAGGCGAATTACATATCAGGAGATTCAACACATATTGAAGATTGGATCGGGAAGCGTTCACGAGATTCTACACAGCCATCTTCGCGTGAGGAGGATAGTATCACGCTGGGTGCTGCACAACCTCACCGATGCTCAGAAGCAGGCCCGGGTGGAATGGTGCCGTGATATGCTTAACAAATTCGAAGCAGGCTCGTCTCGGCGTGTTTACGACATCGTTACAGGTGATGAGTCCTGGATTTATCAATACGACCCAGAAACCAAGCGCCAGTCGACTGTTTGGGTGTTTCAAAATGAGCCAACGCCTACCAAAGTGAAGCGATCTAGAAGCGGGGGTAAGATTTTGATCGCTAGCTTTTTTAATTTGACTGGCCACTTGGTATCAATTCCCTTACGGGATCAAAGAAGCATTAATGCCGAATGGTATACTACCAAATGTTTGCCAGAAGTTTTCTCTGTTATAAGCAACAAGCGACCAAACACAGGGCTCCGCGGGCTACTGCTCCACCACGACAATGCACCTGCGCACACCGCACTCAAAACGAGGGACTTCCTGGACAGCACGCCAGTCAAACTCCTGGGTCACCCTCCTTACAGCCCTGATCTAGCACCGTGTGACTTCTTTTTATTCCCAAAAATAAAAAATCAGCTCAAAGGGATACAATTTTCGTCGCCGGAAGATGCGCTGGCTGCGTTCGAGCAGGCTGTAAACGAGGTGTCTGCGGCGGACTGGAAAAAGTGTTTTGAAAACTGGTTTAGGCGCATGAATCTTTGTATAGAGGCTGGTGGAAAGTACTTTGAAAAGATTTGATAAAAATATATGTACGTATAGAACAATTTTTTTTAGTTTCGCAAAACTTTCTGAGTGTCCCACGTATAGACATTTCTGTCAAATGAGACGTAAAATTATCCAGCCCCTACATCTACACGATGCTGATTACTAAGGAAATGTGAGACAAGCATATACCTAATAACAGCTCTAAGTATGCGAACGATGCTTCTAGTAGCCATTTCCTTTCCCACCTTGTGTTTACTGTGACAAGGTTGCAGGTTGGCAGATGGGTGATGTGAAAAACCGCATACCGCAAAGTCGTCGGGCATATGGCGCGTGCGTCATCCGCGATCCACGATACACCGACCACATCAAACGCGCATTAGTTGCAAGAACGCGTGATTTTTTTATTGGAATTGCTGCGTTATTGTAACTTGCGATTACGATATAATTATAATCATAATCATTATCTGGTGTTATGGTGAAAAAGTTATAGATGCGGATTCCTTAAGTCTTCTATGTGCATAACATTAATTTAAGATCCTTTTTAGGGTTCCGTACCCAAAGGGTACTAACGGGACCCTGTTCCTCTTTATACCTAATCTCCCACTGAGTTGTTTGAATACAAAAAAAAAAATTTGGGACATTTTGACACGGCACCATCTAGTTCCAAACTAAGCAAAGCTTGTGCAATGGATATAATACTTATATACTTTTTTTGTTGTAAATACATACTTATAATACGTAAGAAACACCCATACAACAACATATACGTGTTGACTAATTGAATTGTAACTTGAAATAAAACAAACAAACAAAACAAAATAGAGACGTCACAGACATGACTTTTCTCATCCATTTTATTGGCTGACCGGAACGCGCATGATTGTCGGCGCATCGTCGCGCGTCGCCATAACAGACGTGTATGACATCGATCGCGTGCGCAACCCGTGCGCGGATAATGCCGAGCCATTTGCGGTTGGATAAAGCCTTACATCCAGCATTACCTTTGTAGCGTAATGGTCAGCACTGTACTTAATGGAGGACGTACGAGCGCCTTAAGCAATTCGAGACGCTCTGTTTACTGAAAAAAGTACTATAAAAGGAATGTAGCGTGTTACGTTGAAAGTAAAATGACAGTAATAGCTGTTTGTAATTCGTTTTTAAAGTATGCGCGTGTTTTATGGGCTTTATAGATCTTTACAGTTTATAGGATGTAGGTCTATGGGGTGGTGGGTTTATAAATCAAATCAAATCAAATCAATTTATTTGCGAAATATGGGTAAAATTACATTTGATGTTAAAAATAAAAATTGCATTTAGTATCACCATATTCAACCTTACGGCATGCAAATTTACACATACATTATAAAAGTCAAAATTAGAAGAAAAAAAAATGTCAATTATACAATATCACATTACTATGTCCGTCCAAGTTCAGTACCAAAAAATGACAATTATACAATGTCACATAGTTAATAAATCCAAATCAAGTATATTTCTAACATTTCATATCATAATTATAGGGTGGGTCTATAGGGTGGTTGGACTCACCAATCGTTACTGCGGCTGTGAAAACGAGTTGTATGCTTGCGCAGTAGCAAAATTTAGAGTGCGCGGGTGTAACACAGTTTGCGGGGCACTGTGTAGCGCTAACTTCACAGAGTTCACAGGCGCTAGCCGCCATAAAAATTGGTGCGTACTCTACTACTACCCAGGTTCTCAAAAACTTTCTCTTATTCACATGCCTGTTTATATGAGATAAAATAAGCCTTAAGACGTTTATGACCAGGCATAAAGATTTACGGCCAAAATTAATATCCTATCTAATAACCACGATTTGCTCTACTAGAGAAAGAAATTTGTTATTCTATACTATTCTATTTTATATATTCTATCCCTAGGAGTACAAATCGTGGATGGATAGGATATGTGTAAAATCAAGATATGGTAACATATAAATATGTTTTCAAATCAGTTGTCAAGAGAAGGAGATATACGAAGCAAACTGTTCCACATCATATGGAATTAATAGATAATGGTGTCGATTCTCTTGTTCATGAACTAAACTTATTTTAAACTATCGCTCTCTTTTATTAATAGTAAATAAAAGAAAGGGATGGCAACACTTTTAGACCGGTCAAATTAGTTTACGTGTTACCTACATTTCTTTGTATTTTTTTAGTGGGCACGTCCAAGATCACGACTAAACTTGTATGGAAATCTAAATTCAGACTAATTTGACATACATACATATATACATATTATCACGCCTGTTTCCCATTAGGGTAGGCAGAGACTATGGATTTCCACCTGCTACGATCCTGACACACCTCTTTCGCTTCATCTACGTCCATTAACCTCGTCATGCATGCTCGTCGGTTTAGAGAACTCTTAACCTGGCATTTTTTGAGAACATCCGCGATTTGATCGCGATACGACGACCTCTGTGGTCCATGGTTCGAGTGTCGGACTGCCGATCACGAGGTCGTGGGTTCGATTCCCACAGGACACAAATATTTGTGTGATGAACATGAGTGTTTGTGTTGGTCTGGTTGTTTCTTATGTATTATAAGTATGTATTTACAAAAAAAAGGTATATAAGTATTATATCCATTGTCTAGTACCCATACCACAAACTCTGCTTAGTTTGGGACTAGATGATGTGTAAAATGTCCCAAAAATGTTCATTTTATTTATTTATACATTCACCGAGGTCGTCCCCTTCCAACTCTTCCATCCACACTCGCTTCGTATACTTGTTTCGTCAATCTCCTCTCGTCCATCCTCTATATGTTCAAACCAAAGACATTTCTATACTGACGTCAGTATAATACCTGTATGGTTCAAACCATCTTAACGTACCTTTCTCAATCTTTGACTAATTTGACAGTTCTAAAATTATTGCCATCCCTTTCTTGTATCTACTATTAGTAAAAGAGAGCGATAGTTATAGTTTGATAGTGTATTTTCAAAAAAAAAAAAAAAAAAGTGTATACGTATTATATCCATTGTCTAGTACCCATACCACAAGCTCTGCTTAGTTTGGGACTAGATGGTGCTGTGTAAAAATGTCCCAAAGATATTTATTTATTTTATTTATCTACTACTATTATAAAATTGTTAAATGTCAGT
The DNA here is from genome assembly GCA_949699075.1 of Asteroscopus sphinx. Lineage (NCBI taxonomy): Eukaryota > Metazoa > Arthropoda > Insecta > Lepidoptera > Noctuidae > Asteroscopus > Asteroscopus sphinx. The sequence continues at coordinate 15,157,276 of OX453017.1, forward strand.
TGTCTGTTTGTTTGTTCCAGTATCACTATAAAACTACTAGACCGATTTTGTTGAAAGGGTTTGTGACTAAAAACTTATGATTTGACTTAAAAACTGGTATGTATTTTACCTCGCTACGATGACGGGAACCTGTGATTTTTAATTATATTTTTCTACAACATTTTGCATACATCAAGGTAAATAAGGCGCTCATATCCAGCTGTCATTCACACGCATGCGCTCTAGCGCGCGCCTCCATAGAGAAAATACGGCTGCTAAAGAAATTGCATTAAAACTTTTTGGTCGGGCCGAATTTTATAGAGTAGAAAAAAAAATCCTGTCGTATGTGGGTGGTGCCATCTTGGAAATGCAGTCTTTTGAGCCAACCGAAAATCAGAATCTTTCGACTTACAGACAAGGACCGGAAGCTACCTCTAAATTGCGATTTCTCTAATTTTTTGTATGAAAAGCAATAAAATTTAGAAGTACCTAAACGTTGTTATATTGTTTCCATCTTAATATACGAATAAGCATAAAGTTATCTTGGTGTAACTAAAAAAATACTATTTTCAGTCTACAATTTTTAATTAACTTCTTCTTCAAGTATATTATCTTATCTTCTTCTTAACTATTATAAAATTGTAAACGTCTGTTTGTTTGTTTGTTCCAGCATCACGTTAAAACTACTGGACCGATTTTGATGTTTTTTTTTTTGTTTGAAAGCTGATGATCTGACTTAAAAACTGGTATGGGTTTTGAGAAAGAAAGAAAGAAAAAAAGAAAAATAATAATTCGTGGGTTGCGTACTCACCCGACAGATCGAAGCTTCTATGCATTTGCACGAGCGGATAGTAATGTACGATGGAGTGGAGTGGAGTGGAGTGGACAGGGGATGGGACTGGGGACGGGACAGTGGACGGGACTGGGGACGGGACAATGGACGGGACAGGGGACGGGAAATGGGACGGGACATGAGACGGGACATGGGACAGGACAGTGGGACGGCACATGGGACTGGACATAGGATGGGACATGGGACAGGACATGGGACATGGGATGGGACGATAGTGATTTAGTGATATAGTGAGACAGTGGGACAGTGGGACAGTGGGCCGTGGGACAGTGGGACAGTGGGAAAGTAGGACAGTGGCAGCGGGACGGTGGGACAGTGGGGCAGCGGGGCAGTGGGCCATTGGGATAGTGGGGCAGCGGGGCAGTGTGGCAGTGGGGTTGTGGGGCAGCGGGACAGTGGGACAGCGAGGCAGCGGGACAGTGGGGCAGCGAGGCAGTGGGGCAGTGGGGCAGCGTGCCAGCGGGGCCGTGGGGTACCGGGGCTGCGGGGCAGTGGGGCATTGGGATAGTGGGGCAGCGGGGCAGTGGGGCAGCCGGGGCAGGGCAGCGGGCCAGTGAGGCAATGGGGCAGCGTGCCAGCGGAGCAGCGGGGCCGTGGGGTACCGGGGCAGCGGGGCTGTGGGGCAGTGGGATAGTGGGTCAGCGGGGCAGTGGGGCATTGGGGTAGCGGGGCCGGGGCAGCGGGGCAGCGAGGCAGTGGGGCAGCGGGGCAGTGGGGTACCGGGGCAGTGGGCAGTGGGATAGTGGGGCAGCGGGTCATTGGGGTAGCGGGCCAGCGGGGCAGCGGGGCAGTGGGGCAGCGGGGCAGTGGGGTAGCGGGGCAGCTGGGCAGTGGGGTAGCGGGGCAGCGGGGCAGTAGGGGAGTGGGGCAGCAGGGCAGGCAGTGGGATAGTGGGGCAGTGGGATAGTTGGGCAGTGGGGTAGCGGGGCAGCGGGCTGTGGGGCAGCGTGGCAGTGGGTTACCGGGGCAGTGGGGCCGTGGTATAGTGGGGCAGCGGGGCAATGGTGCAGCGGGGCAGCCGGACAGTGTGGCAGCGAAGAAGCGAGGCTGTGGGGCAGCGGGGCAGGCTGTGGGGCAGTGGGACAGTGGGGCAGTGGGGTAGCGTGGCAGTGGGGTAGCGGGGCAGTGTGATATTGGGGCAGCGGGGCAGTGAGGCAGTGGGGTAGCGGGGCAGCGGGGCAGACTGTTGGGCAGTGGGATAGTGGGGCAGCGGGGCAGTGGGGTAGCGGGGCAGTGGGGCAGTGGGGTAGCGGGGTAGTGGGGCAGTGGGGCAGCGGGGCAGCGGGACAGTGGGGCAGCGGGGCAGTGGGGCAGCGGGGAAGTGGGGCAGCGGGGCAGCGGGGCTGTGGGGCAGTGGGGCAGTGGGGCTGTGGGATAGTGGGGCAGCGGGGCAGTAGGGCAGCGGGGCAGTGGGGTAGCGGGGCATTGGGGCAGTGGGGCAGCGGGGCAGCGGGGCAGCGGGGCAGCGGGGCAGCGGGACAGTGGGACAGTGGTCTGGACTGGAATAGACTGGACTGGACTGGACTGACGTGGGTTAGCAGAATTTAACGCGAGCGGAGCCGCGGGTAAAAGCTAGTTTATAAAATAAGATTGGTTCGTGAACAAGAGAATCGAAACCAATATCAACTTCATATTATTATGTGAATGATGTTCAAAGAATAAGGTTTTGTTTTAATGAAATAAACACTTTGATGTCACGTTTGGTACAGTGGACAGAACACAGAAATAGAGGACAGACAATAATGGGCTTTCTACGCTACAGGTAGCAGGTTAAATTTCCGCTCGGTAAAAATTGTTTTTCTGGCCTACAGATGCACAGACGTCGTTGTTCCGGGTCTGCATGTTTGTGTAGGTTAATATTAGTGGAATAAAAAAAAAAGATCAATGACGTCGAATCGGTCGCAAAATAATTAAATCAATTAGTGGGATATTAAGTGCCACTTATGTTTAAATGTAAATAGTCGGAATAATCGAACGGTGATGTCGTGTGACTGAACTAATATTTACATCGGAAAACCCAGTGAATCTTCAAAATAAGTATGAGGGCATTCTATGATGAGCGTAACAAAGAGCGTTTGTTGTTTTATTCTCGTATTTAGGAATTCACCTGTACCTTCACATTTGACTGGTTTCGAGCGTATTGCACTCAAATTCAAATTCATATTTATTTACTTTTAAATGCAATAATAGTAGAATTGACGCATTAAAAAATATACTCGTGGGTCGCATAGTAGAATTGACGCATTAAAAAAAATACTCGTGGGTCGCAGCTGAAAATCAGGAGAGCACGTCCTGCTCTCCGATTCAGAACATCTTCGATAAGTAGTTATTGACCGATTCGGTTTGTAATCTCGTTTTCATTACGATTCACGTAACGAAAAAAAAGAGAAATAAACCGAATCGGTTGCAACTGAATATCTGTGGCAGTCGTTACAGGAATTCAGAAGTCCGAAAGTTTGACAACTGGTCTGACCGTAGGATTTCATAGCATCTATGAACCGTTTTGTATATTTGATTGTGTTCCTGTTGAATTGTGGCTGTGTATCTATGTGCTTTGTGTCAAATAAATGTTTCTTTCTTTCTTCGTTATTGCCCAGTAACTGGGTTGCGGGGGTCTGATGGCAGTCGCTACGTTTAAGACAATGATGTTCAGCCGCTTCTGATAGACTGGAAGTCGACTCCAACATAATTGGGAAAAGGCTCTGAGGATTTTTTCTTACATAATTCTTTCCAAATCATGTAACATAAATATCATTGTGCCGTTGATTATTTGAAAAGAGTATATCCATGGGAAGCGAGGCCTTTGCCCTGCAGTGGGACACTACATGCTGATCATAATAATAAATAATATCCATGGAGTTTCTTGCCGGCTCTTCTCCATAGGACAAACTTTTTGGAACAGTGCAACTAGATTCATAATTAACGTTTTGAAAGTGCATGTAAATGCTTATTGGAAATAAAATAAAATGATTTTGACTTGAGGAGAAAGAAGGATAAATTAATGTAGTGGAAGTGGATACTTACTACGAGAAATATAAATCCCTGGCCCTGGTTCCCAAACTAGTGCCAAGTGTATTTTAGGGACCAGTGATATTATCATTCTATTTTTATTAAGTACCTAGTTTATTATTGTTGATCAAAATGATAAAACTGTTTATTAAAGAGACAGCTTACCAAAATTATTAAAAAATAAACAAATTAGAATAGAAAAAAAAAAAATTAATAGTTAATTAATTAATTTTTATTGTTTTTTTTTAACTTTTTTTAATTTAATATATATTTTTTATAAATTTTTTTTTTTAATTAGATTATCCTTGGAATTTTCGAAGACACATATGCGGCCTTGAATTCGACAGCTTTTCATTTAAAAGATTTATCGCTTTTAGTGAGCATTCATGCATTGTTTCATACAGATATAATTATGTTTTTTTTTTAAACTTGTTCTCTATTTATAAACTTGTGCCAGGAACTAACAGGAAGATGGATTGGATATATCCTTATAGGCTAAAGATGAAACACCATATCGAAACATTGTTGAGCCTATTACAAATTACGGTACCTAAGTTAATGGGCCGTTTTTATGGGTCCATAAAATAATATTAAACACTAAAGATTGACTTATGCACTTACCCTTGACTCATTATAGAAATACTGTGTGTCTTTACTTGTGTAATATACCGATGCGCACACTGATTGCAGGGAAATTGTACTAATTTCAATTTATTACGTAATATTATTTTATTATTATTTTTATTTAGTAATAAAAGTGCCTTTAACGACCCTAATATTAATCTTACACAATAGAACTGAAGGATATTATCAAGGTGTTGTTTAAGTTAGCTGCGAGATGGTAAGGACAGTTATAGTCCTTGACTAAAATCAGTTAATAATAATTTAATATTAAATCATTATTAAGGATAAATTGAAAGTGATATTATGATCATTTTTAAAAATGATTTAATATCAAGTTTGATTATTTTTATTGAAGAGTTTTTCCAAATGAGTTGTGTCCGTACATATGAATATCGATTCTGATAACGTACCTCACAGGAACAATAGGGTTTTTGTTACATACAGACAGCAGGTACGTTATCAGAATCGATATTCATATGTAAGGATGTGTCCTTACATATGAATTCACTCATTTGAACACATTTGAATAAACTTCATTAGGTACATTTTAGGAATTATAGTGTTACCTACATAGTTGTAATATCCATAACAAGACTAACTTTGCATGTCTTAGCTGCGGCAAAGAGGTTGACACTCAGCATTGATGCGTTGAAATTGTAACGTGAGTCACAACACAGCGCTGATTTTCAGCGTCAGACCCAAGTGACGAGCGGGTGCCAAGCCAGTAAAAGCAGCCAATGACGAACTCATATAAATCAAATCAGTTTCTATGGGGTATCAGGTCGATGGGTGGTACGGAACCCTCACTGCGTGAGTCCGTCTCGCACAGCCGGTTTTATTGACACACCACCGGAGCGAAGCCGCGGACGTCAGCTAGTTTATACACGTATAAGTTTGTATGCGTTTTTTTGTGACATGTACAAACTTAATAATAAATTGAAAATTACCATTAACGAGTATTTATCATCATTATTAAACAAATTGTCTTCACCCTACTGTTACCTTAAGGCTATAATAAACTGCTTAGCAACTTTGTCACTATACGCTTACACTTTTTATTGGCCATGCTGGCATTTATGGTTTATGGGAGTATAAAGCGATGCAACTCTGTGCGACGGAAGCCCTTACTATGGTATGGTACGATAAATTAATAATATGCTAGAAATAGCACTCTACTGCAATTATTATTATAAGCTTCCATCTTCCAATTGCTTTTACTTATGTGCGATTTTGTATGTTATACAACCGCTCTTCTATTCTATTTATTGAAGTTTTCTATGGAAGGTTACTCCAATAGTAACTGAACTATGTAACTACACACATCAAGTGTAGGGATCAAGCACATTTTTAACTATAAAAATTATCAAATTAATAATTTCCTATGTTCAAAATTGTCAAAATTGTAAAAAAAAACTTTTAGAGATTTTTTCTAGGTTCGAAGCCTGCTTGCTCGTGAGCGGTTTTTTTTTCCACTATTGAATCGTTAGATTTCGCTTCGCATTTGTAAAAGCGTTAAAAATAATAAAATAACTAACGACATCCCTAAATTTTTTGTATTAAAAAATATTATATTATTATATTATATTATTATATATAAAAAATATTTTTTGCAAGTTGTGGGAAATTAACCTAAGTTAATGTCGTCAATTAAATTGCAAAAAAGACAAAAACGATGAATGATTTTAAAAAAAAACTGTGTTTCCACCATTGATACGAATCACACAATCATAGACCCTTCTTCTAACTGACTTATACTGCTCTGACAAGCTTTTAAATTTTTATTTACTTAAATTATTTGTCTAATTTTTCAAATATCTAAACAAGGGTATGATTTAAATGAAGAATGTTATCATGAGTACTACAGATGCGGCTGAACATCAGTATTTTACACGAAGCGACTGCCATCAGACACCCACAACCCAGTTACTGGGTAATACCGACATTCGGAGGTTAGACCAGTTGTTAGACTTTCAGGCTTCTAACTACCCGTACGACTGGCATATCATATCGTATAACAACCGCGACCGATAGCTTATCGTGTTCTTCGAGGCACGGAGGGGTCTCGATGTTCCAGGGTGCTTATGATAAAACTAACAACACATAATAATTGTCCGTTTGTCGTGCAGTAAAGCGGTCGAAAAGGGCCCATGTTCAATACTGGCTTATAACGATTTAAATTGTAGAAATAAAAAAATCGCTCACGAGCAGGATTTGAACCTGCGCCTCCTGCCCTCCTAGCCAAGTTGACAATCTACAATCGTCAACGCTAATAGAAAACAATCAAAATTGATCGTGATGAAATCGATTGTAGATTGTCAACTTGGCTGGGGGGCTGGCTCAGTACGCCAGTATAAGTAGGGTAGGCATATCTATACGACTTTGAATTAATTGCAAAGTTAGTCGAGTCGGTTAAGAAACACTGTTTCTTAATAAGATATCGCTGACGTCACCCAAAGACGTACAAAATTGGAGGTTAATTTCGATACCACGAGCAGTGTTTACGGTAGCTTAGTGGCTAAAGCACTGGTGTACTGAGCCAGGAGTCGCAGGTTCGAATCCTGCTCGTGAGTGATTTTTTCTTTCCACAATTTAAATCTTTAGATTTCGGTTCGCATGCGTAAATGAAATGTGTTAAAAATACAAAAGACGTGTGGCACTCGGAGACTGCCGCCGTAAAGCTATTGCATAGCATTTTTTATGTAAATACAAAGAGGAGGTGCCCTAACGCCGAAACTCTAAGCAGGCATGAGTCACCAGATTGCGGGGCGAAGAGGGGGATTACGCATGCGCAGTAACGCCGATACAACCAATGCCACCTAGAGCCGATTTGCAGAACTAAAGAGACAAGCGTGATATTTCAAAAAGTCATTAAAAGTTTTGCTATTCATCGATAGATGGCAAAACTAAAAAGTATCACCGCTGTGCCGGTCGGAGTGGGGGGTGTTAGGTTATTTTCGCTACGGAATTTCTGTATTCGGTCTCCACGCTCAAGGCCCACGATAGAAGCTATGCAATAGCTTAATAAAATAGTGGCTTATAAGTTAAATTCACCATATGTAAAGTCTGAATCAGCGTTGACTCGTTAACTCTATCCCTTACCTATTCTTGCTTTTATAGGTAGGTACGTATAATTGTTTCCCAGCTACTGATTAGCGACTAATTACGAGTACCTACGCAGAGTCTTGACGTGCATGTCAAATACTTACTATAATAACTCTCTGCTACAGCCTACAAATCATAATAGCTATCTGCAACAGGATCATTAGGTGTTTCCTTTACATTATTTCTAGTTAGACGGTGAAGTTATAGAACTTGTTTCCGAGGCTCATGTCACATGGGATGTTATAGTTAAAAATCTGTGGTCTGAACTTATTTGTATTGTTTGAGCAACCAAAAGGTGACTGACACAAGTTGGTACTTTTGGGTTAGTTAAAAGAGGATACTAGAATACAGCAGCGATAGCCTATAGCGGTGAAATGCTCGCCTTCCATCCAGAAAAATCTGGCCCGCACCCCTGGTTTTTCAAATTCATATGCGGATTATAATTTGGTTATCACTTGCTTTAATGGTGAAGGAAAACATCGTGAGGAAACCTGCACACCTGAGAGTGTTCCGCTAACTCGCACTAGGCTAAACCTCATACTGAGAAGATGCCCGTGCCCAGCAGTGGGACAGTAACGAGCTGATGATGTTATTATAAAATGATTTTTTTATAGGCACCTAATTGGTCTAAGGTATTGTGGTTCTCTATATAATTGTGTTCTCCTTTCTCCTCTTTCCGCATCATAAAACCCGAACCCATATCGTCAGACTGTTTGATCTTTGTAAGATTAGTATTGGTAAGTAGGTAGATAGATGCTAATGTCTGTATGTGATCATACCTATTGATAATCTCTACAGCCATCAGGACCATATGGTTCTTGTCTTGGCTCGTCATCATCATCATCATCATCAGCCTATATAAGTCCACTGTTGAACATATGCTTCTCCAATAGCACGCCACTGACATCGATTCTTGGCCACTCACATCCAGTTGCTACCAGCCACCTTATGTCATCAATATCATCGCTCTACCGAGCCTGAGGGCGTCCTACCCTACATTTACCAATTCGTGGTCTCCACTCAAGAACCCGTAAACCCCAACGGCCATCGGTTCTTCAGCTAATGTGGCCGGCCCACTGCCACTGTCCTGGCTATAATAATGTAATATCAATAAATAGGTATTGGTCATTTCTGCGTAATAACTACTTTTTATTTATTCATTCTTCACACTTCAATATTGATCTTGCACAGTGAATACGAGCTACAACTAATTAAATGTAAGATCCGGATTCTTTGCTCCGAATAGCTAGATTAATTATTTGCTTATACAATATTTACTTATATTAGTTTAAGCCTTTTCAAAACCTATTTTGGAACCATTCATAAAAGGACGCGTGCATATTTGTTCTTTGGCAGGTGGATTAACCAACCAATTTGCGTAAGAAAATTTCCCATGCCGAAAACGAGCAGCATGACACCGCGCACAAGTGCGCTTTTATTATAATTTATACCACAAAAGTCATTTCTACGGACAGTTTTCCTTTTTAACATGTTTTTTCGATTGCTGCTGTTCGGGGGTTATTTCCAGAAATAGTGTCTCATGGCGATTACTTTGGAATTTCTGGGTCTATCGCATAGACTTATATATTACTAGAATCATTGGTCTATCGTGACAGTTGAGATACCGAAATATGTATATACATGAGGACTACAATATGTCAAAAAATAGATCAAAAACATTACAAAGTTTTTGGGAAAAATAGCTGTTTTTTGGTGTCTGTCAGCAGTCTCAGCGGCCAACTAACTAGTTTTTATATGAAAATGTTGTTTTTTTTTTTTTTGAGTTATTGGTGTTTGTTTGACCCGCTGGAGCGCTGAAGCGCACACGCGTTCCGATGTCGTTCGGAATTAGCGAGTCATTGATGCAATAAAAAGTTCGAGTTTCATTATTTTATGTTACTGAATGTCGTAAATATAATGTTTCTTTGTCCACATATTGAATATTTTGTTGTGGATCTATAGACATTGTCAATGCTCTTCGCTGGTTACGGGAACCGTGAGATCTGTGGTTTTTTGGAGATTCATGTTTACTAGTATTTGGCCAGACTGCTGCTTCTTTTTCGTGTTGATAGATAGAACTTTAATTTAAAACAGATGTTTATTTTGGCATTATAGGTGAGATTGCTCACATTGAGTAGAAAAGCAAGTATAACATTGATTTAAGCAGTCAGTTGTGGGACAGGCGAAAGGCGTTAGGCGTTAGGTGTGATAAGTCTAGGCTGCTGAGATAAATAGACAGGTTTCATCCCCAAAATATGGCTTCTGTTTTAATTCGGAGTTTTCACTCTAACCTCCACAATCTATATGGAAATGAAAGCCCATTTGCATAAAGATTGTGGATAAAGATTATGGACTGTCTGTCACAAGTTTGCGCATAACATCAGGACTCACGCGCTCTTCAAGACAAGAGGATGCAGTCACTCTATTTATAAGCCCTATTTCACACTCATATCAAACTACGAGATCTATTTAAACAGCTTACTATCTTTGTACAGTCAGAAGCAATATTATATGACTATCGATGTATTTAAAACTTAACCGCTATCTGACTTAAGTGACGTGAATAAACATTATGTATCTACGCAATAAATCGGCAAAGAAAAAACGGTTCAGTACCATTTTCTCCTCTGTTTGTCAACCGTTGCTTTCTTTTTTCTTGTTTAATAGCTATTGACGAGTTTTAGTATCATCAATAAAAAAAAAAACATAAAAATCATGAATTACGGTCGAATGTCGACCATTGGGTGACCTCTCGTATGAGTAATAGCTTGGGGCCATCTCTTCTGTTTATAGACATCTTTTTATCCCTTCTATAGTCAGATAGCTATTGTTTGCGATATTATTGTTTCTGACTGTACATAGTGACTTGCACACACATACCCTTGTCTATATTGACCTATCAGTTCACACTGATGACCAATAAGGCTGCGATTATACGGTTAGTATTAATGGAAGTGCCTATCATACTGTATGTTAAAGCTTTAACAGTTGGAATAGGCTTCGCTTTATTAGGTACTTATTAGTCACTATCTAGATTCGTAGCTTGCATACGGTTACGGGCAAGCGTTCTGCGTTCTGGGTTCTGATTGGAACGCGACGTTTTTCCATGACCGCGAACGCGAGCTATTAAATATACAGTCAAAAATCTTTCCGATGAACCACCACTAAGGCTACAATCCTTGCACTCAATGTTCGTTGGCAGCGGTAGGTACGTGTAATGTAGCAGGATTCGTTCAAGGGATTTTGTCGACAACATGTACCAACGTGAAGTATCGTGACCGTTCCTATTTTTATTTATGGCAGATAACAAGGAAAACTATCAATAAAAAAAAAAACAGAACCATCTAGTCCCAAACTAAGCAGAGCTTGTGCTATAGGTACTAGACAATGGATAAAATACTTATATTCCTTTTTTTTATAAATAAATACTTGTAATACACAAGAAACACCCAGACCAACACAAACACTTATGTTCATCACACAAATATTTGTGTCCTGTGGGAATCGAACCCACGACCTCCTGATCAGCATTCCGAAACTCGAACCACTAGACCACAGAGTACGTCGTCAATCAATAAAGCTAGGGTATGAAAAAGAGCAATAGAAAGAAGTTTCCTTGGAATCAAACTAAGGGATCGTGTAAGAAGCTCTTTTTTTAATGGATTATAGATCTGCTCTTGACCGCAATCTAGACAGCTTTGTCAAGATGTGGTTGACGATGAAGCGAGCAAACCTATTAGGAGCCGATTCACTCCAGCTTTAAAGGCGTTAGGGTTGTAAGTGCCCGGAAATACAAATGGCGGCAGTGAATTCCACAACTTGCTTGTGCGCATTATGAAAGAGTTCTCGCAGCGCTTGGTCCTGATACTAGGGATTTCTAGCAAATGTGGATGATATCCTGCAGTGCGTCGTGTAGTCCGATGAAAGAAAGGAGATGGCGGAATAAGCTCATGGAGCTCTATGATAAGAGGAAGGACGAAAGCTAGAGATGCCTTGAAACGACTCTTACGTCTAAAATGGAAATGAAATGCATCCCAGAGATGTACAAAAGAAATAACTAATTGGTAATTGGTATTGTAAAAGAAAAGTACCTATGTATCTAGGTAGACCACACAAAAGACGGAGTGACGACTTAACAATGATTGCCAGAAAACAATGGACGACACCAGCACTGTGTAGGAAGAAGGGGAAGGCCTTGGGGGGGCTTTCACCACCGGCGGCCCTTACAACGAATCAAATGAAGGTTAAATAGAAAGAACTCAAGTGTTACTGTAAAATGTAATCGTAATGTTGTAAGGTAGAAATAAAATTTAGGAAATAAATTTTACTATTACCATTATCATTTAAATTCCAATTGCACTAAGCACTTTCTTTGTAGAAACAAATACCATCTTAAAAACTTCGCTTATTACGTAGAGTTAATATTATTTGATAACCTTTGAATTACTATCTGAATAATTTACAATTATAATTTGTTCGTCAAACAGATTGCACAGTCCAACTGTTAAATTGATTGCTAGTCACTATAGAAGAAACAGGTTTATTATGCACGGCCATCGGTCATCAGGCCAAGCAGAACCAGATAGTGCGAATAAACATAGAATGCAACATAAAATGCAATGTAATGTAATTGAGATTTGAATAAGGAGCTCGTGGCTAAATGGCTACCACGCTGGTAAAGGTAAAGGTTAAGAAAACTACCACGGTCAGCCTGGCCGTTATTGTCCCACATTGTGTCCGAGTCAGCGAACAGGGGCCGTATTATCAAGTGTTAGAAACATCATTGTTTCGTTGCTAAAGAGAGACAAAGCTATACAGGATGTATAGCGCTATCCTTCTTTTCACCAGAACAATGATGGTTTTAACAACTCATAATACGGCTCCTGAGTTGGGAAATTAGTGTGGCGCCATCAAAAGCAAAGCGAAAGATAGGATGGAACATCTCTGCAGGACCCTAAAAAATCCCCAGTCCACGTCCACACTAATATAATAAATGTGAAAGTAACTCTCTGTTTGTTTGTTTGCCAACGGAGTGAGTGCAAGTAAGTATTATATCTAGGTACTTCAAATCAGTGATCAGAATTTATTAACAGTCGTTATATCCTCCAGTGATTGAGTTGCAGAGGGCTAACGTCGCTGTAAGTAAAATCATCATCATCATCATCATTTCAGCCGAAAGATGTCCACTGCTGGACATAGGCCTCCCCCAAGCATCGCCACAACGACCGGTCCTGCGCTTTCCGCATCCAGCGGATTCCCGCGACCTTCACTAGGTCGTCGGTCCACCTTGTGGGAGCCTACCCACGCTGCGCCATCCAGTCTTTGAACAGTGTATGTTGCCAGTAATTACTTACAGCACTACTACTTACCACGCTGGATGAAACAACCTTTGTTAAGAAAACTACCACAGTCAGCCTGGCCGTTATTGTGCCCAAGTCAGCGAACTGAGTTAGGAATTAAATGTGGCGCCGTCAAAAGCAAAGCGAAGGATAGGATGGAAAAACTCTGTAGGACCCTAAAAATCCCCAGTCTACATCCACACTAATATTATAAATGTAAAAGTAACTCTGTCTGTCTGTTTGTTTGTTTGTTTGCCAACGGAGTAAGTAAGTACCTAACATATCTAGGTAGGTACTTCAAATCAGTGATCAAAATTTATTAACAGTCGTTGTATCCTCCAGTGATTTAGTTACAGAGGGCTAACGTCACTGTGTGTAAAATTGTGTTTTTTTATTTTTATTTTTATATTATAGGATGGCGAAGCGAGGTAAAGGCTCACCTGATGTTAAGCGGTTACCTTTGCCCATAACAACTTCAATATCACCTAGACGGTTGCCTAAACGGTACCGCAAGTCGGTTCGCCAAACTGAGACATGAAGATGGAAAGTCATGAAGTGATATTTAAATTCAGCCGTATCTGGTAAAACTGGAAGACGACGACTGATGATTTCGATACACTAGCCTACTTCAAATCAGTGATCAGTATTGGCAGTCCCGTCATATATTTCTCACTTAACATCGTTCATGTGATTAGGATCGCGTCTCATTTAAATTCTCCGCATACTTTGAAACTTAGCTATCGGTACAAGATCGCTTCTTGTCATTTTATTCTGTCATAATGTATAATGTGGAAAATGGTAGCATTGATATTTATAGATTATTTGTACCATCTAAATAAATAAAACAAAGTCGGGCTAGTTACACCATTTATAACTCAAGAACGGCTGAGCCGATTTTAATGAAATTTGGCATACATATAGAACGTAACCTGAATTAACATATAAACTACTTTTTATCCCGGAAAGATAAACAGATCCCGAGGGAGTGTGATAAACAACATTCACGCGGATGAAGTCGCGGACATAGGCTAGTAACTGATATTTATATTTGTTTAAACGCAGTTTTTACCTAATTTACTTTACATTCCTCCTGTTTATTCTCTGATTATTTCGTTGTGGGCTTCAAGACAGTTCAATCGATTTCCCGGGACACGCTGAGCTGTATTGTTGCTGTATTTTTCAGAAAGGTCACCATTGTAGCCAGTGTCTTTTCCAAGATAAATTGAAGTGTTTCCATACTTGTAGCCGTCCTTACTATAAGCAGTTCGTGGGCATAGAAAACTAAGATTTTTAATAAATAATTTAACTATCTCTATTACTGGCGAGAACAATCTAATATTCTAACAAATATTGATATAAGTAACAGTACTGAACATCCTGGATCCTACCCTAACATCTCAAAGTGGCATCGAATCAACGTATCCGAACGCATTTATGATATTACGTCCGAAAACACAGCGATAAAGACACTGAAAGTGACAGTGCAAAATATACTAAATATAATATTGGAAATATTTGATACAAGGTGACTGAAAGTTTCGTAATACAGAATTTTATCAAATCATTTAAACTGAAATGCCAAGGTTTTTAGGTTAAATGATACAAATATAAATATTTTTCACTTTCGCTCCCATTTATTCATCTGAATATAGAGATCAAGATACTTGGCTTGCATACAGTGTGTTGCTTAATAATAATCTTTTCATTAAGGACCCAATTTTGTAATAATGAGGACTAATGCAGAAACTGAGCCTGCCTGTATAATATTTACCACACTGCTAACTAAACTGAGCCTGCCTGTATAATATTTCCAACACTGAGCCTGCCTGTATAATATTTACCACACTGCTAACTAACGGATTATTAAATTGATTCCAGTAATTTTCAACAAAGAATTAACCTTGGTACCCGGGAAAAGACACAATCCTGAAAAATATAGTACCTAGTTAGCAATGCTCATTTGTGCTTATTTTAAAATCGATTACAAAAGATATCGCAATTCATTATTTAATTTGGAATTTCCATCCGCACTATCCAATTAATAATGAAAAGAATTGTGTGAGAACAATGTGTAGTATGTAATGAATGAGAAAAATTCACTGAAGTTAACTAATTAATAATGATATTATGTTAAGGCTCAACAATAATAGGAGGGAACCCATCGATCTGACACTATGCCATAAATGGCTACATTTTGCTCACATGTGTATACACCCACCCCTTCAGGGAAATACAGGCGTGATGTTATGTTATGGGTTGTGGGGGTCTGATGGCAATCGCTCCGTGTAAAATACTAATGTTCATCTGGTTAGACTGGAAGTCGACCCCTACATAATTTGGAAAAAGGCTAGCAGAAAGACTAGCCTGAAACAGAGAAACTTTGTTCAAAAACAAGATAATAATAATACATTTATTTATTTCCAAATTAATGTACAAAGTATGTGCAACATTTACAGCGTAGGACTTACAGGTGCAAAAAGGTTTGGCAATGACCTCCGTGCTAGGAAGATCCTGTGTTACAGGGGTCAGATAATGCGATGTTCTAACGAATTTCGCGCGAACTAGCGATGGTCATGTAGTCGCGTTGTATTAGGACAACGCCTCACACTCTAAATTTTCCCGTATTATCATAATTTGGAATGAATTAAATGGTGTTATCTTCATATACACGAAGCTATCTAGTATTAATAAGATTATAATTAAGTAAAGATAAAAACAGTATCTTTAAGACGCGTGCCGCTATCTAATCTTTACTATCATTGATGCGTGATAACAGCACGCGACGGTCGCGTTGAAACCGTGATGTTTAATATTTATTACTAAGATGAATCGGTTGTTTATGATTATGTTATAGTTCGGTGTGGTTCTGATAAGATGTTTTATTACACTTCGTATAATAATCAAAGGGATACCTTATGCATTCATCTTGTAGGGGTTGGTGTTCACTCTGAAATAGAAAATGGTGAAATTAGAAAATAAATACCTTGTAACAAAAAATTGGTGCTGAAAAGTACACTCTGTTTTTTCTGTTTTGTCTGATTTAGTAAACTATCTTGGCATGTCTCTTTATTTAAATAGCTACTGATAAAATATAGTTATTAGTTCTGCACATGTTGAAAAATTTAGTGTGTAAAATTGGTAACATAATTTCGTTTAGTAATTTATAATGATGAATTGCATTTAAAATAAATGCCAAGATTGTTATCTAAATAATAAAAGTGAGAAAAACAGACTTTATGTTAAAATGATCGTATTCAAAAATGTTTAAGAATCCTACTAATATCTATAAATGCGAAAGTCATCATCATCATCATCATTTCAGCCGAAAGACGTCCACTGCTGGACATAGGCCTCCCCCAAGCATCGCCACAACGACCGGTCCTGTGCCTTCCACATCCAGCGGATTCCCGCGACCTTCACCAGGTCGTCGGTCCACCTTGTGGGGGGCCTACCCCCGCTGCGCCTTCCAGTACGCGGTCACCACTCCAGAACTTTACTGCCCCATCGGCCATCCGTTCTGCGAGCAATGTGCCCCGCCCACTGCCACTTAAGTTAAAAAATAATGCAAAATAAACATCCATACTTTCACATTAACATAAGTTAATGTGAAAGTATGGATGTTTATTTGTTTGTCCTTCAGTCACGCTGAAACAGCTGAACCTATTAGGATGAAACATGGCACACAGATAGACTATATCCTGTATTAAGACATAAGTTTTTATATCAACATACCTACCATCGGGCGCCAATTAGTGAAACGATAGTTTTAGAATTTTCCCTTTTGACTTCGGTATCCGTTTTTGAATTTAGTGCTTTTATTATATCTATGCTTTTTGTTTTGAGGCCGCGGTAAACTACCTATGTACATAATTTCATTTTCAACTTTTCTTGAATGAAATCGATGTTGGGTTTCTCATCTCGTGTTTTTTTAAGCTGTACGAGGTGACGCATCTTTTTTTTCTCAAACTCAAAAAACATTATCATTGTCATCATTAACAACTTCTACAAGCAGTTGTACACTAAACACCTGCTCGTGTCAACAGAGGGCGTGTTGACAGCTCCGCCCATTCAATGGACATTCATCCATATAATATAAGACAATAACATATATATACAGAAAAGTGACTTTACTAGAATAAATTCATTTATTGTTATAACATAAGTTAATGTGAAAGTATGGATGTTTATTTGTTTGTCCTTCAGTCACGCTGAAACAGCTGAACCTATTAGGATGAAACATGGCACACAGATAGACTATATCCTGTATTAAGACATAAGTTTTTATATCAACATACCTACCATCGGGCGCCAATTAGTGAAACGATAGTTTTAGAATTTTCCCTTTTGACTTCGGTATCCGTTTTTGAATTTAGTGCTTTTATTATATCTATGCTTTTTGTTTTGAGGCCGCGGTAAACTACCTATGTACATAATTTCATTTTCAACTTTTCTTGAATGAAATCGATGTTGGGTTTCTCATCTCGTGTTTTTTTAAGCTGTACGAGGTGACGCATCTTTTTTTTCTCAAACTCAAAAAACATTATCATTGTCATCATTAACAACTTCTACAAGCAGTTGTACACTAAACACCTGCTCGTGTCAACAGAGGGCGTGTTGACAGCTCCGCCCATTCAATGGACATTCATCCATATAATATAAGACAGTTATACCTACAAACTGTAATTACTCACTAACGGGTGTGTTTATGTAGTTAATACTGTAAATAGATTTGAAATAGCTTCCTTATACAAAAAAAAATGTCGAGCAATTCTAATGAGTTTTTATCGTATGTAGGTATACAGTCAACCGTAACGTAATATAGGTACCAATGGTAAGAAAACCATTTTTGAAAGAAAGAAAAATGATTTATTGCCACAACAAGACGACATGTGACATTAAACCATTATAGAGTTGCGCTTCATGAACACACAATAATGAAGCGCAACTCGGTATTTTTTGGCATGCAAAAAAACGCACCCGCTTTGTGTGTGTTTGGGCACTAAGATGCCTATTTTCGCGGCGTTTTCAGCACCTGCTGCCGAATTGCGTAACTCACTCGCGATCGCAATCAATATGATTTTAATGTTCATTGCTCCGTGTGTTTTGACAATTCGTCTTATCGGCCACTATGTACCACACAATGAATATTGAAACGCCGAATGAATTAGATCGGGCAATTCCAAAGCACACTCGCCGAAATGTATCCGATAAAAAAAAATACAGGCTCCTATTACTGCGCCGGTGTTCGAGTCTTTGTATTTATTTATGTTATTTTATGAAAGTCATTAAATTCTACAGAACTATTCAAAAGCAATGATATTTACAAGTACAGATATGTTACTAGCGCGCGAAATCTGAAGACTAGAAAACTTCCTAATCGGGAAGATTTTCTATTAGCCCGCGTTAAGTAAGGCATCGAGCGTGACCAGTGACCTTGTGTGTACAGAAAGTGTACCAATTATTATGCGAAAGTCACTTAAAGTAACTAACTTACTTACTTTGTATTAGTTTACGTGTACTGTGCTGCCACTGCGTACGGAACATTTTGTTTTGTTAGGGTATGTGACACATCTATACCTACTTTTAAATGTCATTGTTCCAAGTGTCAAACTCGTACTAGATCCCCAGAAATATGTTCCCTGGCTCGCTTTACAACATACAAAGCAACTCAGTTCCACTGAAGTTCTCAGTCGCTTCGCTGAAAAGACTTGAAGCGGGACGCGGAAAATCGGAAATATTCTCACGCACATTGTCGCGGGGTGGTCTCACAACACACGTCCATTCACTGAGCATACATGTTTATTTATTTGTTTAGCTTCATATGTACAGTCAGAAGCAATAATATCTGCCTATCGACGATTTTAATATCTCAAATAATTGCTATCTGACTATGGATAGTATACGGATAAATAAATACGAGTCTGTGTATAGAAAACATGGCCCTACCATAGTCTTTATTTATTTTGGGCCCGTTCGTTATGCCCCTGGTTTCCATTGCCCCCGTTCTTTTTGCACCCAGTTCTGTTTAGGTACGATAATCTTGATTCAAAGCAATATTTAACTAAATGTACTGGCAGACACAAAAATGCTTTTACTAAAGTAATAAAATAATGGTGGCATTAATGCCTGTTATAAAAATAATTTAATGAATTTAATGTAAATTAATCGTTTGGTATAATTGATCAAATAATTACGAGTCACAGTATTCTTTTAATAATTTATTTATCACTTTGTTGCACTAATTTCGTTATATTGCAGATAAAAAAACTGACTGGTTGAAATAAAATTTTAACAAAATTATTACAATCGCAAACATGCAAAATCTAGGTTGTTCCTACCTAATAAATACCTAAATCACAGCTTCTGTTTAGTAAAAAAAGCGTAATGAAAAAGTAAAATGGTACTATAGTAGGAACCTATAATTAATTTGAAAACACAATACAATACAAAAATAACATTATACCTACGTTTAAATTTCAACAAAGTTATAACAATCGTGGACATGCATTCAGAAACAATTTTGTTGTCAACAGTACTTAGTCCACATGAACTCAAAACTGAAACTTTTTTTTGCTATAAAATATATTCAAATCAAACTCATTCAAATCAGCTGTTCCCTACATTTTGTCGATTTATGTGAACACAAATGTACGGAACAGCTGTTGTTTTTCGTGATTTCAGGGTTGTTCCCTTATTAAAAGTTCTTCATAACTATGAGCATAATGACCCCTTCAAAGGTTTTCAGTTATTTCAATAACACGTTGTATACTATAATAAAATTAATCATATAATATATATATATATATTTTTTTATTCTTAACGGTCATGCGTTTGACCGCCACCTCACCTGATGTTAAGCGATGGTGCGGTCGACGATGGTACACGCTTGCCCAGCAAAAATCTATTCACTCGAGTCTATGTATGTATATATACTCGATTATATATAACAAACATTCCAATGAATTTATTCTAGTAAAGTCACTTTTCTGTAAATTATTGTTTTGATGAAAAATCAGAAGCATTTGTGGTCTTTATCGCGGGGTGGTCTCTCAGTACAGGTCCAGTCACTGAACAAACATGTTTATTTATTTGTTTAGCTTCACTCGTACTTCATAGAACATGAGGCTAATGTGCCGCTAAACCTTGTAAACTATCGTAATAGCACTTCCGTGTTAAACTCTTGCTTCTTCACTGAAACGTAACTAAAGCACCGCTAGATTAATTACATAGAATAAGTTTACCTGCTTATGATTGCTTTACAAGTAATTCATATTTGGGTATGGATAAGACAAGCTATAGAGCGCGACTGCACAATGAGCATGTACAGAACAAGTGGGGCACACTGCAAAGTGACTATAAAAAAATGCGCCTATTACTCCTACTCTCATTTTGTGAATACAAACGCACGAGTAATGGCATTATCATTGTTGTCGGTATCGTGTAGCTCCCCAAATAGGGTTGAGCTGCATGATTGCTGATTATGCGGGCCATCAGTCGGAAAAGGTCAACTTAAAAACCCAGACAACCTACACCCTACTCATATAAATGCCGAAACTTATCTAGACTTAATTAATTTATATTAACAAAGGACCATTTGAAAAGAGTATGGAGTTTCTTGCCGGCTCTTCTCCATGGGACCAAATTTTTGGAACCGTGCAAATAGATTCATAATTAAAGTTTTGAAAGTACATGTAAATGCTTATTCGAAATAAAAACTTTTGACTTGACTTGACTTGACTTGACTTGATCCTGACCATGTGTTTGTTTCGGCTTTTCTTCTCAAATGGCCAGCTAGCTAGGAAACAGCGAAGCTATCTAGCATAGTAACATGTAAGAGTGAATTAACTAACATACTGAATAAATATTTTGATTTTGATTAGATACCAAGGATTCGATTGATTCGATTCGATACCAGGATGAACGAAGGACATATTCAAGAATATGGTAGAATGTACATACACATAATGAAAAAAAAAATGTTGAAAATATTCCATGATAAATCACGCGTACAGGAATAACAATGCTCACGCACGCTGTACATTACTGACAAGATGTCTGCTGGCTAGTACAAAAGGTAGAGAGGGAGAAAATAGCGATCGATGGACACTAATCATATCAATAATAATAAGGTTATATTGCTTTGCAATATAACCTTGTCGAGTCTGAGGTACCATACTACAAGTATGCGCCCGACCCAGTTCTTGAAAACGGTCATATCACGTTGTACTGGGATCGATCTATCATCACTGATAGGACTATTATGCACAATAAGCCTGATATAGTGGTGATAGATCGATTAGAGCGCCGCACAATGATTATTGATATCGCCGTCCCGCATGACGGGAATCTCGTTAAAGCTGAGACAGATAAGCAAATGAGATATCTGGACTTGGCACACGAGGTTGTCGACATGTGGGACGTGGATTCAGCAATCATTGTGCCGATAGTTGTTTCAGCCAATGGCTTAATAGCCAAGAGCCTCGACCATCACCTTCAGAGGCTTTCGTTAGGTGGCTGGGTCAAGGGCCAGATTCAGAAGGCGGTTCTCCTCGACACGGCACGTATTGTGAGGAGGTTCCTTTCTCTGGGGCTCTGACCGCCGGTAGCTTGGACCTTGTTCCCGATGCCGGTGGCTTACTATTATTTTATTTTTTTAAATGTTTTTTCCTTTTTATACAAAAATATTTAAAAATGTAAATTTATATGTTATTTTATGAATAAAGGAAATAATAATAATAATATAATCACACACATCGATGCCTTGCTAGGTGCATTACCTAACCGCATGAAACTTTGATTTGTAAGCGCGGAACAGTAATTTATGAACTCGATTTCAATAATATTTCCAAAATTAAGTTACTGTTCTTTATGGAACGAGAATACAGTACTAAACGTCCTCCTTCAAAAAATCCCTCATTCCACCAGTCACTGTATACAAATAATATAATTAGAGAAGATTCCTTGTGATAATATTGTTCTTTTCTTCCTATAGACCACTGATGAAATAAAAAATTGTCATAATAAAAATAACAAAATTTTAGTACCAAAATAATAAATTATGTTTACACTTGCTATATCAGTTCTTACTTCATAATGATCTATCTCTCTTTACATTGTCTTATTCATACTCTTCAAATAATAGATAATACGCACTGCCCGTTCATTCACTTATGGGGCAATTACTGGGGGCCAATGGGTCTGGAACGTCAGTGTACACTTTAGAGCGGGTATTTAAAGATGATTTTCGCTAAAAGCTCCGTGGTTATGACGGGTGCGATATGGTAGGATGGGTGGCACTGGAGCGTGCAACTAACTGCCCACAGATACGCTACTTTACTCTTCCTGGTTTTTTTACGCCGGAAGTGGATGACTGATAGATTCTGATATTAATTCAAAAATATCTTTCATCATTTCAGCCGAAAGACGTCCACTGCTGGACATAGGCCTCCCCCAAGCATCGCTACAACGACCGGTCCTGTGCCTTCCGCATCCAGCGGATTCCTGCGACCTTCACCAGGTCGTCGGTCCACCTTGTGGGGGGCCTACCCACGCTGCGCCTTCCAGTACGCGGTCGCCACTCCAGAACTTTACTGCCCCATCGGCCATCCGTTCTGCGAGCAATGTGCCCCGCCCACTGCCACTTAAGTTTGGCAATTCTTCGGGCTATGTCGGTTACTTTCGTTCTCCTGCGAATCTCCTCATTTCTGATTCGATCACGCAGGGACACTCCGAGCATAGCCCTCTCCATTGCCCTTTGAGTGACTTTGAGCCTTCTTATGAGGCCCATTGTGAGCGACCACGTTTCAGTACCGTAAGTAATTACTGGCAACACACACTGGTCAAAGACTTTCGTCTTGAGACACTGCGGTATTTTGGACGAGAAGATATTGCGTAGCTTCCCGAACGCTGCCCAACCGAGTCGGATTCGACGATTGACCTCTTTCTCGAAGTTGGACTTACCTAGCTGGACAGTTTGTCCTAGGTATACATAATCGTCAACAACTTCGAGTGTAGATTCTCCGATGTTTACGGAAATGGGTGCTATAAAAAATATCTTTATGGAGTATTTATTGCATATGAGTTATTAATGTTTTTGTGTATTTTTTGCAAGTTAATCATCATCATTCATCGACTAATTGGTGCTTAAAGGTTCCAATTGTAATTATGGTAAGCGTTCGTTAGAAAGAATAATAAAGGTGAAGCTCGCCATAAATTTCCATTAATTGTAGCCATTAGTACTAAACAAAAATACACCACATTTGAATTCTATAGCTAGAAAAATCTATTCGAGCCTAACACTCATATTCTAAGTTGTTTCCTCAAACGTTTCTAGACTCCACTCAACCTCACTCAACACAATATTTCCTCTAATTTTCCTAAGGTGAGAAAGAACTCAAGGTACATCTTCCTCAAGACTGGAAAAGTGTCATTAGCGACGTGATTACTGTTGTTTCAATTCTATTTTTTTTTTTGACGAATTTATGGAATATATTTACCAAGACCCATACGATTATCCGTCGCGACGTTATTTATTTCCTCAAGAAACGTTGAGAAAATGTCTAAGAAGTTATTTGTAGGAATCCTCGAAGGCATCTTTGAGTGAGTTTGAGTCTAAAAACGTTTGAGGAAACTAAGAACATGGGTGTAATACTCAAAACTGTTACTCAAACTATTTGTTTAGTCTACGAATTCCGTTATAAATACTCATACAAGTCTAATAGAAATAACAAGCTGGTATTCACCAAATAGTTCGCAGTTAGCCAATCTGCTTACGCGAAAACACTAAACAGTTCCTCAGTTCCCACAGTTGAGTAAATTCAAAAAACCACAGTCTAATGCAAAGGGCAACGTATCACAGCTAATATTCTGTAATAAGCATTCTCACCGCGTAGTAATGAGGGTGTATGCTTGACAGTCTACACAGGCATAGAGCAGAAGTTAAGCTTATTATGAAATTTAAAAAAAAAAGTCTAATATTGTAAGTTGTATGCGATGCGAGACTCTGATAAGTCTGGTACGACGTCACACCTTTTAATCTTAGTTCTAATCGAGAGAGGCGCCAATTTAAAAGAGAATAAGAAGGATGCAAACTGAATCTAAACAAGTTTTTGTTACATTTTAAAGTTTTTTTTTGAATTTTAATGTGTATGTGGCCCTTTGCAATCTTAAGCAAGATCTAAAATATTCAAAATTCAAAACGCACGTTTTCTATTGCATTGTTGTTGTCCTAAATTTCTGTTTGTTTGTTTTTTTTATCATCACGCAAAAACTACTGGACTGATTTTGATGAATATTTATGTTTTTTAAACACAGCTTTTGATTAGACTTAAAAACTGATATGTATTTTAGCAAAAAAAAACACGGTTTCTGACGGGATAGATATAAAAACCATGGGAGCGAAGCCGCGGGCATAGACTAGTAATAAATGAAAATACACACAGACAAAATGTTTTAAAGTTATATTACTGCTTTTGATATTGCGTGAATAGCCAACCTTCGGTCAAGAGCCCGTGTCACTGTCACGGAACCAAGCATTCAGAATGTTACAATTTCTTCCAATTTGCTTCCAGCCTACAAAATAAAACCAAGTTTGCTACCAACATAAAAAAAACCAATTCTGCAAATAAATGTTTGTTTTTAAAATTAACGTAATAATGTTGAAACTGGCCTTGAGACACTTAAAATGATAGTTCGGGACACTGTCGCTTTTATATAATTAATTTAATTCTCAAACTTAAATGTTCTAGTTTATGTGGTATGTGATATCATAATTGATTGCAAGCGATATTAATTATGTTAGTTGACCATTTAGCGGCAATAATTAATTTTATAGCTACCTATTATCTAATTAGTTAATTTGTTAATGATTTATGCAAAACAAAGTCCACAATCATACATCATTTCAATTTTTTATTGACCTTTTTGTATTTGTTAATCAGATAAACGAACAGAACAGAAACAGATGGAACAGAACAGCTTGCAGAACGGATGGCCGATGGGGCAGCAAAGTTCTGGAGTGGCGACCGCGTACTGGAAGGCGCAGTGTGGGTATGGGTAGGCCCCTCACAAGGTGGATCGACGACCTGGTGGTCGCGGGAATAGCGTATTCATCCAGCGTGGATGCGGAAGGCGCAGGACCGGTCGTTGTGGCGATGCTTGGGGGAGAGCTATGTCCAGCAGTGGACGTCTTTCGGCTGAAATGATGATGATGATGATGAATCAGATAAACATTTTTTTTTATTCTTGAAAGAAATATATGTTTTAGGAATGTCAATTACGATCAGCAGTAATGGATAAAGTAATTAATAAATGTATCAGAGGGAGTTTGAAAGTGGCGCCAGTAATAGAAAAGTTGAAAGGAATTCGTTTGGGTTGGTATGGGCATGTATTAAGGAGGGATGAAACACTTGTTACTAAGAGAGTGATGAATACGAATGTTTATAGATGGAGAGGGAGACCAAAGAAAAGATGGATGGATTGAGTGAAGAATGATATGGATGAAAAGGGAGTAAGAGATGACGACTCATAGACAAAAATGGAAGAAAAAGACGTATTGCACCGACCCTAATTAATTTGGGACCAGGGCAGGAAGATGATGAATTACGACCAGGGGCATTACTCCCGACTGCATCGAGTGCTGTATCAGTTGAATTTGAATCCGAGTTAGTGTCAAATCGTACTGAATTTTTCTAGGAATTAACATTAGCTCGATTTGGTTCAGAGCTCGAACCAGTCGGGAGTAAGGCCGCAAAGGCGAAAATAAGTATAAAAGATTCCTTAGCCATAAAATCTATATGACCCTTTTGCAGATTAAAGTTTCTATAGCTTTTTATAGCCTGCACTGGTCGCTATTTAAAATGGCAATATATAAAATCGCATTTTTCTAAAAACCTTCTGTAGGCACACGTACTTTTCCATCTACGTTTCGCAGTTGGGTATTTCTCGTCTAATCACCTGTACTTATAGGATTATAATTTAAGTCACGCCGCAACGTGATCGGAATATCATTTTCAAGTGCTTTCCGCTCCTCTAACGTGTCTTATGCTAGAAATATTTGGCTATTTGCAAATCATTGATCACAGACCACAGTCGAAATGGCGAGACGGTGTCGCAAATACATTCTTCATAAATATTTCATGAGTAAAGGTTTTTTTTTTTTAATTACACATCTGTGGGATTTAATATTAAGGAACATTAAACTTTAACTAATCCGTAAATTACATAATAATTTCTTAGGTTTAATTAATAAAAATTGTACGGTAGATTAAAATCATCTTAGTCTACCTGTGACCATGAAACGCTGCAAAGCTTTCGAAACGTCAGGAAAACCAATTTAAATAATATACGCGATATAATCCGGTTAAACTTTGTTTTATTAGTTTGTTTGTTTTTTAGTTTTTGTGTTGGTCTGGGTGTTTCTTATGTACATACAAAAAACGTATTACGTTTATTTACGTTTATAGTACGTATTTACAAAAAAATGAAGGTATATAAGTATTATGTTCATTGTCTAGTACCCATAGCACAAGCTCTGCTTAGTTTGGGACTAGATTTACATTTTTGGAAAAATAAAGATTTAGGTAGGCTGTACCTACATTTTTATTTTGGAACGACTAGTATAGTATAGTATTATATTATCTGTGGTACGCACGTACGGGATAAAACATTGGTGATAAAATCAGGATTTAATGAACAATTTAAGCGAGCCATAATATAATTTAAATAATCACTGAACTATATTTATATTCTGGTTTCATTGTGTAGATTCTTCGAGTAGGTACTAAACTAATACTCAAAGTGTAGTTTATATGTATACAATATTTTATAAAAAAAAATATTCATACAATTCACACCTATTACGAAATCTTAATAATACAACGGATTATAAAAAAATTATAAAAAAAATATATTTATTTCAGGCAAGGCGACGACATACACATACACCCATATCACATTATTACAATTAGAAAATTAGAATTAATTAAATGAATTATTATTCATCATCAATCATCATCATTTCAGCCGAAAGACGTCCACTGCTGGACATAGGCTTCCCCCAAGCATCGTCACAACGACCGGTCCTGTGCCTTCCGCATCCAGCGGATTCCCGCGACCTTCACCAGGTCGTCGGTCCACCTTGTGGGGGGCCTACCCACGCTGCGCCTTCCAGTACGCGGTCGCGACTCCAGAACTTTACTGCCCCATCGGCCATCCGTTCTGCGAGCAATGTGCCCCGCCCACTGCAAAAAACACTGCACACACACACACACACAAAAACCCCGCCACACACACACACACACCCACTCTGCACACACACACACACGCGCACACACTGCACACACACACGCACACAGACAGCCACACCCCCCCCCACACACACACACACACACTGCTGAATTATTATTATTACTTCATTAATAAATAAAGAGCAAAAAAAAAACAGTATAAACCATTATTATTTATTTTGTTTTTTTTTTTTTTTCATTTATAAACCAGCCGCACTTATAAAAATTAAGGCATGGGCAGACGAAACAATTATTACCGCATTTAGTATGCGAACTGCACAGTGACAAAGTCGTGATGTCTGAGTGCCGACCCGACTTTTACTTTGTCTTATAACAACTAGACCGTGATTTGTCTAGCTGCACGTTCCTATTCCACCTCATTTCCATTTCTACGGAACATACGGAATTTTATAATGAGTCTGTTGTTTTATTTCCACTTGCGTTACCGGTTTAAAGGTGTTGACATGACTGTCATGTAGCACGTTTTTAGGCTTGGTTTCGCAGTCATGTTACATTTTCTACATTACAGCGCTTTTGCGGTCCAATGCTCAAGTTAGGTTTTTTCTTTCGAATCGACTTTTCGCATGCAGTACCTCGGCACTATTGAATCCGGACTAGTGTGGCGGAGAGTCCCATTAGGGTCTCCATCCGCAAGAAAAGTTACCCTAACTTAAAATCTAAAAACCGGTTGCAATAACCTCGTAAAGGCGTCCCCTAGGGAAGGGCTAGGGCCTCGGCTTAGCGCATTGCTGGGGGACCCTGCCACTGGTCTGGCAGCCGAAGCTGTATCGGAAAGGGTTTTTTCGAATGTGACGGACTTTCAGTGTATCGGGTGGGTAGAAATAAATAAATAAAAAATAAAATAACGTTTATTAGCAACCAAATATGGGCAAAGTGTTATTGGGTTTTTTCATTAGGAAATTCTCAGTAGCAGCCCGGTGTCTGGATTTGTGCCCGATCAATGGCAATAGGCTCGCCCCCTATTACATGGGACTATAACATAACTGGTGAAATGTGCGTGACGTGGGTGTACTATTACACCTCTGTCTACCCCTTCGGGGAAATGCAGGCGTGATGTTATGTTATGTTATGTTAAATATGTTTTGAAACAATGGAGCTCTGTCTCCTGAACTAGGTGACAACCTGTATTCCAGGAAACAGTGTCTTCCCTAATACTAAGCTTTTAGTTCTATATTCGGTACTGGTCCTACGTTTATAAATAAGCGCATGGCTAGTTCCTTAGTCGAATACATTCATCTGATTTATGTGGAATACCAGAAGACACCTCTGCTGTCTCGGTTTTCAGTAACATT
Organism: Asteroscopus sphinx; assembly: GCA_949699075.1. NCBI lineage: Eukaryota > Metazoa > Arthropoda > Insecta > Lepidoptera > Noctuidae > Asteroscopus > Asteroscopus sphinx. Next base: position 15,185,780 of record OX453017.1, read on the forward strand.
AACTCAAAAATAAATAAATTGCAACGGAATCTAGAAACAAACAATAATTAACTACAAAACAAACATAAATTAGTTATCTGCACTAAACGTTATCACTAATTATGTCTAAAACAAGAAAATAACTATAAAATACGTAATAGGTAGTATGAATGGACACGTTATGAGAAGGATCGTCAGTTTCCAGGGAAGGAAATTATGCAAGGCACGTGCGCACCGATCGCACACGACTTTCCTCCAGTGTTGCGAGCATAATCGTAAACGTGATCACACATTAGTGTTGCCAGTTAAATAAACTAACATAGGAAATAATATTGCGTTAGTGGCTAGTTATGATAAATTAAGGGCCACTATTTATATTTCAAATAGGCCCAGAGCATACTAACATCGACCAACATAGTCACTCTGGTTCTTCTCCCGATAATCTCGTTACATTATTATTTTATTTTATTACAGGTCTACCTGTGCATAACGTTTATTTTTAATCAGTTCAGCCATAAGCGTGATTATGTAACAAACAATTCATTTGCTTAAAATGTGCATTTCGCTCCACATATGAGGCGTCTGGTGTTATCATACCAGACAAATAAATAATAAAAACTTATTAATCTTTTTTTCTATTTATGCATCTTGTACTCGTAACACACCGATCCACGTAATAAAGAAAAAATAGGTTTTTATTGTCTCTCATCCATTTTCATACAATGCAGAAATTGAGGCAGCCCCAGTAAGTTGTAAGAATACTTGTGTTAGGGTTTCCTCGCAACTTCCCTTACTAGTTTTATAATAATTAACGTACGTAATAATTTACGTAATAAAATAATCACTAAGTCCATCTCAACCTGAACACAGGAATTGTTGAATAGAGTACTTTGACAAGGAGGTTCTTTACCAAGCAAAGGCGTTATTATGATAAGTTATTGTTTTGTATCTTGTATTCTATAATTTTATAGATATTTTATAAAAGGTTCGTGCCGATCAAAGTCCGTTAGATATGCTGTACCCTTACTCGAGCGTTCATCAACCAATGCATGGACGTCGAATATCAATAAAATAAGATAAAACCTTCATACATAAGCAGTTGTTGTATTATTTCCTTGGCAGAAGATAAACCTTACTTAGCGTTTAGTGACTTTCACGTCCAATACTAAGAACCGTTACAATGTTTTTATTGTCTTTTTATACAGAGGTATTTATAGATTCCTTTTATGAGAACATCATCATTGTTTGTTACTTCGGTACTACGCTTTGATAATGTATGTTTTATATCTGTTACGTGATATTGAATTTATTTTCTATAAAATGTGAATAAAATAGAGAGGGTGCTCGTGGACCCCGGTCTTAGGGCCAGTCCGTCGATGTATGACCAATATGACGATTTGTTACACATTAAATAAGACCGTCCGTGCCACAGAGAATATGTCAAACTATTGGTCATGTTAATGATAACATAATTAATTAATTTGATTATTTGTATGAACAAATCAGCACTCGTTACGGGTAGTTAGGGGGTCTACTCACGTTTGAGAAACGACAAACGAAGTACGAACTTTCGCACCTAGGTATGTCATAGTTGTATGAAATTAACCATGGAACAAAGAAACAAACTTCAAAACACGATAATCGCTTGCGGTATTGCTCGAAATCTTGGTCTTGACCTTGCGAAAATGCAAGACCGCAAGACTGCAAGACCGCAAAACTGCAAGACTGGTCGTGCGAAAATGCAAGACCGCAAGACTGCAAGACTGGTCTTGAGAAAATGCAAGACAAAACACTGCTAGACTCTTGCGAAAATGCAAGACCACAAGGCTAAGATTTGGGGCGCAACACTATGATGGTGTTCACTAGATTGTGGCCTGCAGAGCTCTGATTGTGGTCCCTACATATAAAATACTGATAATCAGTTGTCGGCCAAGTTGGTTTGTAATCTCGTTTCGTCTACGATTCACGTAAGGAGAGAAAAAGAGATAACAAACCTAATCGTTCGACAACTGCTTATCAAAAATGTCGAATCGAGGAGCTGGTTAGACTTGAAGCCAACCCAAACATAGTTTCAGAAATTAATCTGAACAAAATAGTTTTTTTTATGAATGCTCTTGCTGTCGTAAAAAATATTTTATCGTAACTGGTACTCGTACAGATTTTATAGCTTGAAGTCATATTTTTTAATAACACTTTGCTCGTTAAGATAGACTGCCGGTCATTTTCTATTTAAAAAGTAGTCTTTTTAAGTATGTAAGCACTAGGTAGGCACTGGTATTTTTTTCGGTATGAGTGCTGCAAACCTTCCATTCTATTTTGAACTTTACTCTAGAAATAAGAAAGTCTGGTTTTCGATGGAGAGCAGAGTCTTAATTTAAACAGCTCTCAAAAGAATAGTCGAAAAAAGTTAAACCGTTTCGAGTGACATTTCTATATTGTTCGAAGTATTTCGCGGCACTGAAGTTCTCGTTTTATTTGACATACACTTCACAAGTTTTAGGTAAATACACGACGCGTGCCTTTTATTTGATACACATAGGCACTCGAAACCACTTCGAATCCGCAAAAGTTCATACAAATCCTGCCTTATCATTATCACATACATTGAAATATGGGATGATTTCACAAAACCGTATGTAAAACAGTATAAAGTAAATCACTCGATCTACATGCGAGTGGCAGTTACAGAACATCGCGTGCTATAATAAAATATCGTCCGTTACCCACTCGTTACACGGTGCCGTTACCGAATTGACCATAATAGGTCCGCCAAATGTAACGGCGGCGCGTGCGCAACGATCTCTCTTAATTAATTTGTCACAACCATAATTGACGGCCATCTTAGAAGATTTGAAAACAGAAAGAATTTTAACGAGTTACGTTCGATTGTCTGACACTCAAGTTGATGGAACATTTTTTTTTCTGTTTCCTCGACATCACAGATAAAACAGGCAGCCTTAAACATTAACCATAACCTATGGCGATAGAAATTTGAAATGTAAGCTTACAGACTATAACCGGTAATACTCAGTTACTTCCCGGATTTGTATTGTCTTAAGGGCATCCGTTTTATGTACTACATGCAATCTTAACAAATGTCCAATGTAATAACCTTAAAGACAAATGAGCAATTGCAACTGTTAAAGCAGTTTGGCTGGGCAACTATGTCAGAGTGGCTATAACTCGCGAAATATTTAGGTATGTACGTACCTAAGTACAGTTTATCGTTCGGTAGCGGTGGTCCAGCTAAGGTGGGGATCGGAACACCTCATGTGGACCGTTATGACGGCCACATTGGCCGCAGAGAAGTGGTAACGCCTTCTGTACTTCACAGAGGCGGTACGTAAACTATACTAAGTATTTACAGTTAAGCACATTATGTATGGGGGATTTTCATCAGTTTTTGTGTCGGCATTAACCTTAATAATGTACGGGAGACGGTCAACGATTAATTTGCCTGATGTTCCGTTTCTCGTTGATCGTGTTTTATGCGCTTTAGTGTCAGAAATGTTTGCGGATGTTTTAAAACCTTCGTTGTCTCATTAATACTTATAAATCTAACTTGTAAATGAACATTTCCTACAATGAACATTTACTCAAAGAACTTGAGCATCTATTATTATAAATTGACTCTGCAACAAAGAGCACACATATCATAAAAAGCTAAAGAAACCACTTTAGTGAAACATACCTAGTTCTTTCTATTAGTCATACAAACAAAAGTTTCGTTCATTTACATTCGGGCGCATGCATTGTTAGAGGTCCATTTTTTGCTTCAAGTGTGTCTTGAAAAGGAAGCGAAGTGTTAATAACATCTTCTCCAAATTGCAGTCCGATTGCAATCGATATGAGGATGCAATTAGACAATGATTGGGATGTGTTTGTTCTTGATTAGAATATCCTCATGTCTCAGTTTGGCGAACTTGCGGTACCATTTAGGCAACAGCCTAGGTGGTATTGAAGTTGTTATGGGCAAAGGTAACCGCTCAACAACAGGTGGGCTTTTAGCTTGTTTCGCCAGCCTATACTATTAAAAAAACCTAGTAAAATAAGCTTCTAGTAATCAACAAATATGTTTTGAACTTGTGGTTCGGACGGACATGATCATCTTCTTGCCCTGTTCCCATGTTACTTGCGATTGCCACAATTTCTTTATTTTTCCATTCTCTTTTGTCAGCAGTTATTTCATCATTCACTCCCTTTCTATTCATATCAGACACACAATCCATTCATCTTTTCTTTGGTCTGTCTCCCTCTCTGCCCATCAACATCATCAAAAATTAGACAACCAATTTTACTGAAAAAAAACATGGCTAAGAGAATCAGCGCCAATATCATTATCATAACAGATGATAGAATTAGCAGATAGTAGATAGTACGTGTAATTTTACACAAACTACTTATTTTGTAAAGCAAACAAAATGTTACGATCGTCTTATATCTAAAATTATCGACCAAGTATCTAAGTGCTGCCTATCTTCTCCATTATTTCATTGGTGATTTCTTGCTACATTCACTAGGTATAGCAATATAGTCTAGAATGTAAGATTACCACCGACGCGACCTTGGCAATGAAGAGTACAACCTCACAATTCTAGGTTCCAGACTAAGATTTCATCAGGTGAATGGCATAATGCGACCATTTATATGCGACCTGACTATTAAGTTGCGTAAAGATTAAGATAATAAACATCTGTATGAATATAGAGTCCTATTGGAAATAAAGATTATGGTTTAGTAACCTTACAAACTAAATGTCAAAGATACAAAAGACGAAAATCAGAAAACTGAAAAGACTCGATCACAATCACGCAAGGATGGCAAATAATAAGTTTGAGTTTAACAGAAACATATACGTATGTCTTTTTATAATGAGCTACCGGTTGTACGTTCCGGTTCAATTGTAAACGAATCTAGAGTAAAATTGGAATTAATGACATGAATGCTATACATTCTTACAGAACTGTAGTATGACACCTAACCTAGTAATTTACTACCACAGACATAGTAAAAATATAGACGAAGTGCTGCGAACAATCATAGTGAAGCCAACAAAATCATGCTCCTCCTTGTACAAACCAGCGCTCACGCACAACATGCAGCTGAAAGATATTTGTTTTTGGTGATGCTTAGATAGATAGAATATACTTTATTGTACACCAAGAAAATAGTAGTAAACAGGAACAACGTATAAATCGCTACTTGTCGCTTACTGGACGATGCCACGACATGTGTACTGAGAGCGGTGAGCACGGTTTGATGTACATGTGTGAGCGTGATCGCTGGTTTGTACACGGAGGTTTTGTTGGCTTCACTATGATTGTTCGCAGCATTTCATCTATATTTTTTACTATGTCTGTGTTTGCCACAAAACTGCTACCTTGATACTATAAAAAGTGGTTCTATAAAACTAGATATTTACTGAAATAAATCTAGGTAAAATAAAAGCGAGATGAATAGGAAGAGCCACACGTCCTCATTACCTCGTCAAACATGCAATTTGACGGATTATGAACAGAAATAAGAAGAACATATTATTTTACGCCAACGCTACGATGATTGTGGAACATGATAATAATATGCGCATACACAATATAATCACTGCAATAATTAATTTTAAATTACATAAAGATGTAAAGCGTAGTATACCACCTAGTAGGTTCATAACAGATAGTTACAGTGGTTGCGCCTGTGCGATCGACTGGAACTGCATATATTACTGTAAGTAGGTGGATGACATGTCTATTATATTCTATACTCTATAGTAATAATGCGGTAACCGCTTTATATAAATATTTACATTGTATTTATTATCTTCTGTGATTCTGTATACAGAGGTTTTTTGTAAACATACTTTCATACAATAATGACATTTTCAATTGTTATGAAAGCTCGATGGGTTTTGATAGCGTTACACAACTAACTAATATAATAAACAATACTGATACAACTAATATAGTTATGTGATTATATGTAATAAACTATACAATTAATAGGGCGGAAAGAATCTAAAATATTACAGGAAATAAAAGAATTGGTCAAAGGCTTTACTTAGGAAGAGAGAAACTGCAGTAATTTGGTTTTATTATTGGTTACGTTAGGATTTTTAAAAAAAACGCAAGCCCATTAGGAATAAAAAATAAATGTTACAGCAGTCAAACTATTTGTTTATGTTAACTATTTTCCTTGCAACCTGCTCTACTGGATGATAACATTTAATTGTTCAATTTTAAGCTGCGAATTAGAGCCTATAATGCTAGCCCGTGAATTCATAACACCGCGCCATCGGAAGAAGAAAAAGATAAAAGTACCTAACATAGGTTCCAACCACAGGCATATTTTACTATGTCTGTGGTTCTAGCATAAAACGTCATAGAAAAGTAATTTCATTTACACTTGACACAAAAGAATACCGTTATTATGTTTGCGCCTATAAATTTCGTCGAATCCCTTGCTTGTTAGCCACAACTTTTCATACATCAAATTATACCGATCTTCATCTTAACGAGGCGATATCGATATGAAGTTATCGATAAAACACGGATATGTTATTTAGACGTACCGAGTCTGTTATTAGAGCTGTCTCATTAAAACTTTATGAGGAACGGAGGCCTAGTCAAATAGTGTAAGTTTTTGTTAGGTTAGTTAACTAGGTCAATGAACTCTATGAATGCATATCGGGTGAATGATCATAGTCATTACTAGGAGCTGATTATTGGTGATGATATTCAAATAAAATAACTAATATTACTGATGTATGCGAAAATCATTAAATTAATACGCTCAAGCAATATTCTTGGTTTAACAAATAGGTGTGATATTATTTTATTACTTGTTATATTAAAAGGTTATCGATCTTTTTAACGATTCTGTTTTAATTGATATTTATTAATCGACTTATCATAAAAATGTCTTAGGTGGTACGACCTACAATATAATTGTGCAATATTTGCAATTGCGCAATGATATTGACAGTTTAGGGGTGAGATTGAAAGACAAATGAAGATCGGGGCGATACAATAATAATTGTGCATGGTGGTAGGTGTATGGGCCGCCTTAGCCATAGATAAATAAACAAAACAAGGGCGATATATCATATATGAACAACGCTTGACTCTTCGATGTGCATATAATGTTTGTTATACATCGGCGACGGAATCTCACAGATAGCACTGCCTATACAAGCCTAGTTTTCCTATGTTTACAACTTATCTGTACTTTAATATTATAAAGAGGAAAGATTTTTTTGTTTGTTTGTAATTAATTAACTTTGACCCGATTTTAATAATTATTTCACCATTAGAAAGCTACTTTATCCAGAAGTAACATAGGTTATATTTTATTTCAGTAAGCGGGCGAAACCGCGGGCAAAGTCTAGTATAGTTTATTAGTTTGCTACATGCTTCTTGGTGTGAAAATATGGGTGTGTGCGCCGTACTTATTGTTATTGTTTTTGTGTTTGTAAAATAAGTGGGAAAAAAGCGGTGACACTTAAACACGAATTATGCATTTACTTATGGCATATCTCCCATGTTTATGAAATCTATGGGTTTAGTCAATAAACATCAATCTGCCAATATCTTAAAATTGTGATATTATTCGAACGTCAATGGTGCACCGAATTTTTGACGGATGTTTTATCTAATAGTAAATTAACCTTTTGCCAACCGGATTAGTTTGTTAATTACAACCTTGTGACATTTATCAAGATGCACCTTGACCTTACCGGGAAATGTGATTGTAACTTAATTTCTATAGCTCTCGATTGGAATTTAGATTGGATAATTTATCGTTTCCTATACAATTTATGGATGAAAGAAAAATACGTATAGACATTAGCGAGAGCCACTTGTGTTCAGCAGTTTGCGTTTACTCGACTAAGGTTAGTTTTTATACAAATCGAGCTCACGGCTCCTTTGATAAATTTTCTCTTTACCTCATAGTTTTGGATTTGGCCCTCTATAGTACAGTTGACTGCATGACAGTGGTAACACTTCCATTCGAAAACCGCCCTTACTGCTTACGAAATAAAGATCCTGCGAATGTCAAAGTGTTACCACCGACGTGCGGTCGACCGTACGCATGGCTACATATTGAGGTAGAAAGTTCCAGTATAAGCTGGACCTCTCATTGTACGAAAATCTTATACAATGCGAGGTCAGCTTATACTGGAAATTATAGTTTCACATGTAGCCGTGTGTACTTTTTTCAAAACTCACTGTGGGCTTGTATAGGTATTTTTAAAACTTTTTATTATTTCTTGATAGGTTAGACTAAACTTGGTCCAACATAATACAAAATCGGGTTTAGCCGGACTTAAAAGCCTTTTTTAGGTATGGAGTTTGACGTTAGACCTGGTTTAAAGAAGGGTCTTAAACTGGTCTACATAACATAACATAATATCACGCCTGTATTTCCCCAAAAGGGAAGGCAAGTGTATAGTAGACACCCACATTTCGCCAGTTATAAATAAATAAATATCTTTGGGACATTTTTACACAGCACCATCTAGTCCCAAACTAAGCAGAGTATATATATGTATTATGTTATAGTCCCATGTAATAGGGGGCGAACCTATTGCCATTGAAAACTGGACTAAGCTTTTGTAATAAGGGCGGTGTGTCTACAACCTCATTTTGTTGTATGTTTCTCTTTTTTATGAAAAGCGATGGTCGGTGCACTGTGCACAGCTAAAGTAATTTAATATTCGCTATTCATATTATTTAGATGAAAGTTTCTAATATTGTTAATTATGTGCTATAATTAATAATAGAATATCATTGCTTGTGTTTAAACATCAAATGTTTTGAATTTATTTAAAACATTACAAATTCTTTATTATAAAACAAGCTTTACCGGATTATAATTAAAGAACATATAGCTGACGTCAAGAACAGACGCTCCACAAAGTCTGCAGTGTGTGAACATGCCCTAGACAAACCCAACCATTTTCTTCGATTTGATAAACCACAAGTCCTGGCGAAGGAAAACCGAAATGTATCTAGAATGCTCCGTGAGGCTATTGAAATTAAAAAAACATCAAAATTTTAATAGAGAAGATGGTAGGCAGCTACCCCCTTAGAACTTGGTTCCAAAAATAATCAAGTCCCAAACAGCACGCAACACTGTAAAAGACAATGACATTGTGAGTGATTACTGCGTGCATTGAATGTATCTTGGTACCATTAACACTTGTCCATAACCATTTATATTTTTTTAGAAAGCTACAAGAATAGTAGAATAGCTAAATATAATCTAGGCAACGTGAAATACCACATCAAATGTATTGTAGAGTGTGTGCTTCAATTAACTCTGGTTAATTATCGAGAACTTCTTTTTACCGACCCGTCTTGTGGGAATCCACCGGAACAATATTATCGGAAGCGAGCACACCGTGTTATACATGCATTTTTATGTGTTTGTGAGTAACTATATTATGCACATCTTATGCACATATATATAGTTACACATCTTGTGAACATTTGAATATAATTTAAAGGTTCTTAACACTTTCTCTGTTATTCTTCCCTGTTTTAAACAAGCGATTCGTAATTATGAACTAGGTAAAACAAAAAAGGAAAGGCATTCTTTAAAAAACTTTCTATTCTGCCAATCAGAGGTGAGCAAAAATATGATTCTTCGAAGTGTTCGTTGCAACAGTACAAAAGTATTTCCCCGCCAATCTTACACGAAGCTACTTTCGCAAATGCAAATCACTCCGTTTACGTGAAAATGTTTAAATAAACACTTTCATTTGTAATGTTTATGTAAAAAAAAACCTGTCGAATACATAACCTCCTCCTTTTTTTGAAGTCGGTTAAAAATACATTTTGTTATCATAACTATCGCATTATTTATGGGATAGTTATGATAACTAAGTTAATTAGCTGTTTAATTTCAGATACACGATCAATCAAATTAACCACATTATGAAATATTTTAAAAAGCAGTAGCTTACCTAACGTTTCATTCGTCGTGAAGACCGTGTGAACACTCAAATGCAGGAACAATAGAACATTGCGATGTTTACTGATGATAAATAAATCAAATTAAAATCTGTTCACATTGATAAAGTCCACTGTTTTCTTTATTTTTTCCATAGACCACTTGGAATAGTTCAATTCAATTAAAATTTTGAATTTCGAATGTTTCGCGCGATTTTCGGGTGAAATAAGGATGTCCCTTTGATACTTTTTTGGGTGGGTTAGTAACTTAGTACTTTAGTCGATAATTTTGTGCTCGATTAATTTGCAAACACGTGTGTCCCCGGGGAGTGCGCTCGCGAGGTGACTCGCCGGTACCGCGAGTGTCGGATAAATGGCGAGTGGATGCAGAGAACACCTGTGCGACTCATCTGCGGACATGTGGTATTGCACCGGAGCTGATACACACGGCCGAATAATTTTACTATTTCTTTTTCTGCGGAACTCGCGCTGCCGCGCCATCGGAACTTGTTGATCGTAATTTCACCTCATAGCATAGGTACTCATATATGATTAAAGAATGCGTACTTATTTGAATATTTTAAACCATAATGAGAACTATACATTTCGTACTTTCTTTCACAACTGTATTATTATGGTTGTGTTCTTTAATGCGTGTTTATTACCTATTTTTTATCGATTTGAATAATTCGACTTGGAGATTATCATTTTTGTTAAAAAAGGTACCAAACGGTTTGCCATTAAACCATTACAATACGATTATGCTATGTTGGAATACGTGACAAGAAAGCGTGATCCACCACGTTGTATCAGTGCAAATAATATCAAGAACATTATACACCTCAAGTCAAACTTGTGACACAAACACATAATGAGGACACAACGTTTTCTGGGAGTTTTTTTCTTCTCAGAGGTAGTCTTAAAGGAAATGCAGATGCCATCTAGTTTTTAAAATAACTGAAAAGTGATTTTAACATCCAATTTGCAGAATAAATAATTTTATTTCATTTCATTGTAATCTCGAACATAGTGATCCATCTGATGTGAGGTAAGTCCGCCGCAATCGCAATTATTTAATATCAAAACGAATATGGTCATAACTAAACTAATTACAGCTACTGTACCTACGGTAAATGTTTAACGGCCTAAATTAATATCCAATCTATCCACGATTTGCCCTACTAGAGATAGGTATTTGACATAAGCTCCATACAAAATATGTCAAATATCTATCTCTAGTAGAGTAAATCGTGGATAGATTGGATATTAATTTTGGCCGTAAATCAATTATCTATTTCAACTATAGATACTTATTGTTTTCAACCTAGAGGTCCAATGCAGCATTTTGACGCAATGCTGCTAGTAAAACGCCTATTAAATCATGGAAAATGCTTCTACGCCTCCAAAATTTATTAACGTAATTGATAACTAAATCTTTTTCTCTACAAAATGTATGAACATCACAATCAATAAGTGATTTCTATGACCACTTAAGAGTTATAAGCTATAACTGCTATAAAATCGAAATGCTAACGTTCCTTCATCTATAAAAAAGAAAAAAAAATCGCGTACGTTCTATGTTCAAAATTGTTCTAATAATTTGAAATTAAAAATGCCATTGATGATGATTGATGCGCATCGTATCAATTAACCGGTTTACCAGTATGGAGTGGTATAGTACTGGTATTAAAAAGTACTTGTTAGAACTGCCAACTTTCAATGAGGTATTAGCGCTTTGTGACGGAAACTACCGCGTGGAGGTATGGTACATAGGTAATAGTGATGCTTCTTCTTATAAAAGTTTGACATTAATAATACATACCTAATAAATGATAATGATAATTGGAAAAAGGGTTCAATTGACAAATTTGAAGACCATGAGTACCATGACCATTAGATTGAAAATCGAAACACAAATTCAACGATACCAATAACATCAATTTGTCAATTGAACCCTTTTTCCACTTACCCCTTCAATTGTTTAATTGATTCTGTATATCATTGTTTCACTGTGTACTAATATGAAAAACTGGCAAAGTGCGAGTCGGGCTCACGCAGTAAGGGTTCCGTATCACCCATCGACCTAACCATAGAAACTGATTAAATTTTCAAGAGTTCATCAAAAAACATCAACGCATCATGCGCGAAATATGAATTTTGGCATCTCTTTTTACGCAGGTTGGTACCTGCGTAGGTTGGACCACATATGTCTATGTTTTCCCTATTTTTTTTGTAGTTTTTACTAAACTACATAGTATGCACTATAATCAGACTAAGTTTGACGCTGGTATGTATTACCGTTTTGAAGAAAGAGCAGGAGCAAAATCGTTTGAAAAAAATGCATGTTTTAGAGGTTTCTTGTATGGGGTCCCCCTTTGGTTTTAGACTTTTTTTTAGTATTTGTCGTGATAAGGGTCATAGCAACACATATTCTAAGATTTTCTGAGAAATTTCAACCTGCTACCTATTACCGTTCAAGAGATACAGCCCTTTGACAGACAGACGGACGGACGGACGGACTGCTTAGCGAGAGTAATAGGGTCCCGTCTGACCCTTTGGGAAACCTAAAAAATATAAGGTATTTTTTTATGATGTCTACCATAAGACCTTGGAGAACACAGTTTTATAGATTGATTTTCTTCAAACAAAAGATTTCTAGGGTTTATTACTAACAAAAAGCGACAAAAAATCAAAAGTTAACTAAATTTCCCAGCAGCGTGTCACATGACATCACTATAAGTACGCTTAAGCTATAATAATTTAGTAATGATGAAGGGTTAACCAAAGTTGATTGATTTGTAGAGCTGTCCAAAATGATTGATGTTTCAATAGATCTAATGTGTAATTGCGACAGAAATGTTTAGTTATTATGAATTTACGTTTAATTGTATTTTTATTACGCAACAGTAAACTTAGTGACGTAGGTAGGTACCTACATACTGTACTACGTACTAGATGTGCTGTTCAAAAGAACAACATGGTTACACAAAGTTGTGGTTCCGGAACCACACTGTCATCCGTCATTAGTTCTCTTGACAGCTGTCTCGCGAACACACGTAAATTTTATCAACGGTTGCGTCAACTGAATTTGGAACATGCTGCTGTGCTGCTTATGTGCTGCTTATATGAGATCGCGTGTCTTTATATTGATCTGTCTACGATCTAAGCCTACATAGGTACTTATTAAAAATAACATACCTTTATCTATGAAAAGGAACATTATAGAGGTTAAATAATAATAGAAAATAAAAGAGAAATGTAATTTGCAGATTCATTATTTTCGAGTTTCTATTACCAAAATCATAGAACAAATCCAAAATACACAAACCGTATTAAGGAATTAAACCAAAAAGATTTTGGCAGCGGTGGGATTCGAACCCACGCCTCCGAAGAGACTGGTGCCTTAAACCAGCGCCTTAGACCGCTCGGCCACGCTACCACTGACCGGCAATTTGAAATAGACAAATAGATTCCCTATATCATCATCTCTTCCTATTTTTATCTGACCTCTTTTGTTAACGAATAAAGTAGTTATTCGCGTCGCACAAATCGCTTGAATAATTATAGAGGAAGAGGGGAAAATGAAAAGCGTTCCTCTGTCGTTATGTTTCTTTGACTAGCCTTGACCACTTTTATGCAATAACTAATCAGTGCTTTTACTATTATGTATTATATTATCTGTGATATTATAAAATAGTTTTACTAATAATATAATAATAAAAGTAACCCAATGGAACTCTATTAAATTAAGACTTAAACTGTGAATAAATAAGACCATCAATTGCTGTACCTCAATAGGTAGGCAATTGATGGTCATATTTATTTGTTTTTTTTTTTCTTGATTTGCAAATCTATAAATATTAATAAAAAGCTTACAGTAGGTAGGTATATATTGATCTTAAAGATGGGAATTAAAAAATAATTTGTTCCTAAGCAAAAACATACAACTTGTTTTTGAAAAAACTGAAAATCTCTTAAGAGGTCATTGTACTGATCAGTATGAACAATTTTTAGTATGGGACCAACCATGAAATCTCGAAAAAAATATCAGCTGATCGATACATTTTTCGCGATTTCAAGGTTGGTCCCATAGTAAAAGTACAATGACCCCTTACGAGGTTTTCAGTTATTTCAATAACACGTTGTATAATGATTTTAGACAAAATGATCGTAGGTAATTGCTGAAACATGACACACAGATATGTATAGATATGTATACTCTGAAAACCGAAAACTGTTCACTTCCTGAACCGTTTTATATTTACGAACCGAATTTCTTCCAAGTTATGTAATTCCTAATGAGTTTGTAAAATTCATAATTTTCTATAGAAAGCTGTAAAATGCGGAGGTGTCACTTTGCAAGATTACTGTGTACTGTTACATAGACTGAGTTGCCACACAATACTGTCAAGAAGTACCTAGAATTGAGGACAAAAAATCATACAAAAATCTTTATGGAACTGGAATGTAACTATGGATGAGATGAGCTAGCTGAAAACTTTAGTAATTTAGCAAGAGGCGTTATTTTTTCTTACATCCACGGACGAGAAAAAAAGAAGGACTCTATGCCACATACAACAAAAGTGAAGCACCCTACCGAACTATGTGTGCGTAATTTCAGAAACGAAACGCCACGTAATGGCGGTGGTCGATCAGCGTACTTCGTGAGTGTGTGCGTGAGGCACGTATACAAACAAGCCGGGTCAGCTTACTTAGGGTGCTTCACTTTCGTTATACTGGGTGTCAGGGAAACGCTTCCGAAAACGAAGATAGGTGATAGTGCTGGTGATTACTGATAGGAAACCACAAAAAATGCGATTCTTGTTTTCAAATTTTTTAATTTATTTCATTGCTTTTTTCATAATTATTTAAACAGCTTTGGGCAGTTAAATAAAACTGATTTGCAAAAAAACCCTATTTGTTTACTTAATTTTTCAAAGTTCGCAATGTAATTCAAATAAAACATCAGCTGGCGCTAGGGGTGAACGGCATCCGCTCGCATACGCAGTCTGTGTCGTAGCGTAGGTAGGTTAGGTACGCGCGGCATTGATCCCGAGTTTTGTACGCTTTACATTGCGGGTTTGTAAAATACCAAACCAATAAAACAATGAGTATAAGGCTAATGGTATTGGTATTCGATTGTGTTTAGGTAGTATAATAATAGCATTTCAGTTTCGGGAGCGTTACCCTGACACCCAGAATGTATGTAGCGTGAAGACCTTCTTTTCTTTTCTCGTCCATACCTACATCTAATGTTTGAACACTAATTAAACGATCATTTTGTCTAGAAGAGTAAAAAAGGACATGAAATGTTAGATGCTCTGGCAACCCTATTCGACCTTATCCGTTACTTTACCAAAGTGATCAGTAAATACAGATACCTATTGGTTACAATTTGCATAATCTTCTAAACAAATCAGTGCTCACGAAATCTTTATTATCGAATAAGAAGAAGGCCAAAACCATTTATTACGAGTTCTAAATCGATTTGAACTGGTATCGATGTGAACCGGGATCGATATGGACTTGTATCTATAGGTAATCAAATTTATTATAAAGTGCGAGTCATCCTGTAATGTGGTATTCTTCTTCTATCGTGTCGCCATGAGCTACATAGTGATTATAGTTCATGCCGTGGCGAAAAGATTAGCTAGTCAGCAGTTGGTAGCGGGGCTGACTGCCCAGGGTGCGCCGGACGATCGTCGCTCGTGGAGGCTCTTTTACGGCCAAAATTAATATCCAATCTATCCACGATTTGCTCTACTAGAGATAGGAATTTGACATAAGCTCCATACAAAATATGTCAAATTTCTATCTCTAGTAGGGTAAATCGTGGATAGATTGGATATTAATTTTGGCCGTAAATGTGGTATTTATTTAGAGCTTCTCTATCTGCAGAATAGTGTTGTTTGTCCCGTGCTCGTCAAAGACAGCAAGCTCTTATAGTCTAAGATACCTATAAATCCTTTAATAAATACATTAGACATTATTGATCAGTTTGTTATTATGTACAAAATAGTTGATTCACGCATGAAATGTTACCAATATTAACAATTCTCTTGACGTGTTTATTTGTTTGATTATGTAATATAATATTAAAAATTGAATACTGTTAATAGGATTATGGTTCTGTAATTGATTGACATATAATATATTAATAATAATTAAATACTGTTGAGGATTGTCTTATTGATTAATTTGTAAGTAACTTGTCAAATATTTGTATGCTTTTATAGCCAAACATGGATGAATTTCACAAATTTGTAACCCTTCTACCTGTGTTTACAAATAAATAAATTCTATTCTATTCTAAAATTCAAAATATTTGAGATTTAAATAAATTGACAGTGATTCCCAACAAGACCAAACAGTTGAAAGTTGATTGAATGAAGAAAATTTGAACCAATTTAAAAATCTGAGGTTTTATTAAAAAACGCAAGTGTTTTGTTAGAACGCTCTCTAATCCCTAGTCTCCTAAATTATTACTTAGCAGAGAAAAATAATCTTGAAATTATTACCTTTTTCTTTAAATAGAATATAATGGCCTCGCTCCTCATCACGTAAACATCTTATTCCATTGTCCAAGACCACCCGTTGTGACGTCACGGCAACATGTCCGTCTTAACATATACCCTATGTATACCAGACACCTCTACATTACCGTGAGATAATATCACCAAGTGTTTATTACCCCAAGTTCTGCAGAGCAGTAGAAAGCTCTTTTCGTCTGTACAAATATTTTCATTATTCCGGTCTTAACTTAAAATCTTGATGCCTGCGTATTTCTGGACTCTAAATACGAAGATTGATACTATTTGCGGTTTAATTTTAAATTCAAATTCGAATGTGTTTAATTTGAAATAAACCTAATTATAGGCACTTTTGAAACGTCAGGCTCTAGTTGCACGGTTCCAAATTGTGGGTCCTATGGAGAAAAACCAGCAAGAAACTCCATGGATATACTCTTTTTAAAATAGGTTATTATTTATAACATCAAATTCATTCAAATAATGTCACTATAATGTAGGTTAATGTCAGAAATAAACATGAATTTAAAAGTGAGAATATTGATTTTAGAAGTAAACCTTTAAAGATTTGCCATAGTATTGAGCTGACCTGTTCTGACAGACAGCACCCGTTCACGTGCATAACGCGAGCATCAGCCATCGCTTCATCATCATCATCATCATTTCAGCCGAAAGACATCCACCTCTGGACATAGGCCTTCCCCAAGCATCACCACAACAACCGGTCCTGCGCCTTCCGCATCCAGCGGATTCCCGCGACCTTCACCAGGTCGTCGGTCCACCTTGTGGGGGGCCTACCCACGCTGCGCCTTCCAGTACGCGGTCTCTACTCCAGAACTTTACTGCCCCATCGGCCATCCGTTCTGCGATCAATGTGCCCCGCCCACTGCCACTTAAGTTTGGCAATTTTTCGGGCTATGTCGGTCACTTTCGTTCTCCTGCGAATCTCCTCATTTCTGATTCGATCATGCAGGGACACTCCGAGCATAGCCCTCTCCATTGACCTTCCATTAGCCATCGCTTAACTCAACCATATTGAAGGGAACTTAACGACACGATACTAACGCCACCAACAGCACGGTTTTGTAGTGCTTTGATTCGAACAAATAAGTTTATTCCATTTAATCATTATCTGTCTAAACTGTAATGTTTCGAAAATACAACAAAAAAGTCACGCAAACGGCAACACGTTGGTATTAAATTATGTATTTAACTATTTCGCGAAACAGTGTCAGACTATGAAGTCAGTAAATACAAAGAGCAAATTCTATCTAATATTTATTTAAATACTTCTAGTAAATACTATTTTAGAAGTGGTTAAAGAAAACAGTATGGTTGCTGGCTGCCGACAAAACATGGAACGATTTAAAAACCTGTTGAGCTTCAAGCAATGAGCAATTTTCAAATATCGAATGCTCAAATAAATATTGAATTTGGTATAATTTTTTAAATGTATGTTTTGATTTTGTGCTTCAACCAACCATGTTTTAGTTTCGGCAAATATCGATTTCAGTAAATAAATAATATTGTTTTAAGTTGTGTAACTAGATAAGTTTTGCCTACGTTATTATTTTTGTCAAGATGTTATCAGTGAATCTGCACGAACTGTACTCGTGCGTAAATCGTCATCATAAAAAACTACATACCTTTTGCATTTTTTTAAACCAACCGTGAATTATCCGTCATTTTCCATAATTTTAAATATAAAACTTGAGTTTAGCTTTTAACACATTGGGTACGCAGAATTCAAGCACAAATGCAGTCTTCCAAAAAGATGGATGTGGCCCATGAGGGGATCGAACCCGCGACCTTCGCGTTATTAGCACGACGCTCTAACCAACTGAGCTAATGGGCCGATGTAAAGTTTACTGAAATATACGACTGGATTATAGAGCTTAGGTACTGCTAATGACACATTCCACTATCATATTTATATGATCCTACTTCTGTGGTAATGGTTCATAGAAATATGAGCAATGTACCTATGACAGTGCAATGGCAACATATGGTTTATACGAGTCCATTACACTGTCATGCATTTCTCATATTTCTATGAATCTTACCACAGAAGTAGGATCATATAAATATAAAAGTGGAACAGGGGCCAAGATTTTCATACCATAAATAACGAACAAAAGTAATCTTAAAACTGCACGATCATTTGTCTGCTAGATCCTTGGAAGATGCTTTTGTCTTCAAATAAATAAAAATGAGGCATGAAAACTGCGTGTGATTTGATACAATACTAAGCCTCAATTATTAAATAAGCACGAAAACGCGTAAAGCTTAGCGCTAAAATGCTAACAAACTAAAATCTTTCTTATTTCAATTTAACTAAAAGTACAAAATTTTCTTCAAAGCAAAAACAGGCATATCAAAGGCCCTTAAAAAGTTTTACCAGACAGACCAAATAGATGCCTGATATAGTGCACCCACCCAGGTATAGGATAGTGTAGGTACTTACCTCATTCTCTTGAAAAGCCAGATAATATAAAAATATTTGTGGCCCATGAGGGGATCGAACCCGCGACCTTCGCGTTATTAGCACGACGCTCTAACCAACTGAGCTAATGGGCCGATGATAGTCTTGTGTATAAAATGAAAGTGGATCAAGGAGCTCACTTCATACGATAAAATAATAAAGTCGTCGAGAAAAGGCTGAAGTTATCGTATTGAACTGTTTATCAGATTATTTTACTAAGCCAGCCAACATTACCAAACCAAGAATCAGTATTGTAAACATTTATTTAGAAACACTTGATTGGGGATTGATGAGGATTTTCTGTCGTGTTTTGTGTCGATATGAGCTACGTAATGATAATAGCTCATGTCGTAGTGTAAAGATTAACCAGTCAGCAGGTAAAAGGTTGGTAGCGCGGCTGACTGACTACCCAGGGTGCGCCGGACGATCAATTAAATATCGTCACTCGTGGAGGTTCTTTAAATGCAATTTAAATTGTTGGGATTATTACCTATTATAACATTACATAACGTAACATCACAACTGTATTTCCCCGAAGGGGTAGGCAGAGGTAAACCTTATTATTTTTTAAAATTATTATTATTTTATAATTATTATTTTTATTAACCTTTTTATTATTATTATTACCTATTATTATTTATTTATACACACTCATAGAGAAATAACTATAAAATACATAGAAATGGATAGTACCTACAAAGGCACTGCTTATTTCTTTAAGAAATTTCTTCCAGCAGACCTGCGACAGGAAAATTAATATGTTTTACGGTTAAAAGATACAGCCCTGTGACAGATAGACGAATGGACGGATGGACAGACGGATAGATGGTGCGGGCGTAGACGGAGTAGTAGGGTCCATTCCGCAACCTTTGGTTATGGAACCCTAAAAAGATTTGGATTGGAACAATTTATCACGATTAAACGAAAATGCAATGTATTTAATGCTTGCTTTAACGGTGAAGGAAAACATCGTAAGGAAACTTGCACACCAGAGAGTGCTCCATACAGTTCTCGATGTGTATGTGGATCGTGTGTAGTTCACCAACCCGCACTAGGCTAGCGTGGTGGACTTAGGCCTTAACCTTCTCGTACCGAGAAGAGGCCCGTGCCCAGCAGTGGGACAGTAATGGGCTGATTATGTTATGTATGCATGTAAGCAATGTATGTAACGAAAATACCGTGCCAGATAAATTGCTAAAAACGCAGCATCTCACAACAACGTGACGTATTATTATAAATGTAGTTCTTTTTCCGGCACCCAGATGAAAGTACACGAACCATCTTTACACCGAAGTAATAACAGTCATCTTAAATTAATCTCGATTATCAAGTAGCGCCTCTACGTTACTTATTTTTTAGACGATCACCGAAATCACCGGGTAATCGCAGTAATTGCAGGGTTAAGCTTTAGATCACTACGCACCTGTGATTTTGGGGTTAAGCTCTGAATTAAATCATAACAGATCAGATGCCTCGCTCTACTTTGTAATTATTTTTACATTACACGCTATAACTTACTCTCAATGGATGATTCTTACACCGTTGTGTAACACATCATAAGAATAAACCGCCAAATAGTGATGCTTGCATTGCTGTGTTTCGGTCTGAAGGGTACGGGTGCCGGTGAAATTAATCACATGAGACTTTCCATCTTCATGTCTCAGTTTGGCGAACCGACTTGCGGTACCATTTAGGCCTACAGTCTAGGGGGTATTGCAGTTGTTATTGGCAAAGGTAACCGCTTAACATCAGGTGGGCCTTTTGCTCGTTTTGCCATCCTATACTATAAAAAACCCTACCAATTTATTTTTAAACTATTGAAAAGTAGGAACTATAAACTTTCTGCTTTTTATTACCACGCTTTTATTAACTCGCTTTCTTTTTTGTCTGTTTGTCTGTTCGCTACAAATTTTGGAATAGATTTTAAATTAACTTCCCGATGAGCTATATACTTTAAGCTTTAATTAAACATAGCTCATATCAGAACTGGATAAAGATAACGATCAACTCACTTTCGTTTTGAAAATGTATAGTGTTAAAAACCGGCCAAGAGCATGTCGGGCCATGCCATGGCCATGCTCAGTATTATAGGGTTCCTTAAGTAGGTGTAATTACAAACGAATCAAATCGAATATTAATCATGGCTATGCTTTTTTAGTTTTTGCAATAATCGGCAGCATTCGCGACTCAGAGCGTGTTGTTAGTAGCGCCATCTAGCGATAAATTCAAGAAGCCAAATTGAAGAAGTGTGTTCAACATAACACAAAGTTACTTTTTGTAATTTTTTCAAATAGAAAGTAACTAAAGGAGCATTATTTGCTAACATAATTTTTCTCTAAGGTCAATGACCTTTGAACTAGGACGTTTTAAGTATTTTTCAGTTTTCTGTCTATAACTCGAAAAATTATAATCACATTATACTCGAAATAATTTTAAAAGAGAGTTTTTACAAAGGTCTATCAATGTGGAAGATTATAACTTTTTACGTTGCATAGTTTAGAAAAGGCAGGGGGGGGGGACACATTGCAAGCCACTTTGGCGCGCTATATTTCGCAGATGGTACACCTGATAAAAAAGTGGTGTATAAAACATTACCTTCATTTTAGTAGACCTATTCGATGATACCCCACACGAGCGGGTGCAGCGAAAAAATTTTTTTCATCTCCATTTCACATGTATGGACGCCACCCCTAAAATACGTAAAAACTATTTTTTTATTCTTTTAAAATTGAGATCTATATGTAGACTATTTTTTAACAAAATTTCATTTACTTATGTTTATAACTGTAGAAGTTATTAAGCTGTAAAGGATTAGGACAGACGGACAGACGGACAGACGGACAGACGGACGGACATGACGAAACTATAAGGGTTCTTTGTAGGACTTTGGAACCCTAAAAAAGAAGTTATTCCAGTCCACCTAGTTACCATTACTCGATAATTTGATCGAAAATAACTTGATGAAGAATATTTTTTTAAACCATATTTTAAAACGAAAGCGAGTTAATATTGCATTGTCATCCAGTCCTGAGCTATTTTTAAAGTTTCAAGTCTTTAGCTCATCGGGGAGTTCGCTTAAAATTAGAACAGACTGACATGACTGAAAGCGAGAAGGGGCGGCATTGAGAAAAATAGGGATTTTATAATCAAAATATTGTTATTTGTGGATACGACGTAGATCTAATTTTTATATATCTGATTTTTCATTATATTTACTAGATTTTGGTGTGGGGAAAACACGTTTCAATAAAATTAGCTCGATCGATTTATTTTCCAAACTAAGGTCCGTTTTACCACTATTTTGCATTGCATTTGGAAATCCCAATAGTTTTTACTATTATTTTTTGTGAATAAGATATATCTTGTGCATATCTAGATTATGGTGTACCAGATTTTTGTTTACATGTTTATTCGCTGTGATATTAGCAAAAATGTAAAAAAACATCAAAACAGCGCGATTCCGCTCTGTTCTCGCACGCGCAATTTGCCGTGTGTTAGTAAGGGAAGGTTGCAAATTCAATGCAGCACCTTAACTGTAAAGGATTGTTAAAAATAAAAATAGAAGAAGAAAGAAAGAAAAGAAGAAAAATGATTTATTGCCACAATAAGACGACATGCGGTAGGTGCACATAAAAAAATTACTTAATAATTAGGTACATTTCTTGAATCATTTTATCAATGTATGATACCTACTTTGCATGTCGTAGCTGCAGCAAAGAGGTCGACACTCAGTATGATGCTGTGTTGTAACGTGAGTCACAACACTAAATAAATTAGTATTATTACTTCGAATTTAGTCGTCGTCTATGAAAGTATAATAATAGATACCTACATGTCTTTCTATAATATGTTCAAATAAAAAAATAACTAACGTAATTTATCAAGTTACACTAGAGAAGAACTTTATTGTGCAAAGCTTAGTAGATCATAATATTCATGAGGAATGTTACATGGCATTGTGAACTTTTGCGACGCGTATGTATCTGTATGTAGATCGCGCCCGCAATGTTCCCACACTTATCATGGCACAATAGAGATGTAATATCCATCATCTTCTAGAGCACATTGAATTTTCATTAGAGAATAACCTTAATTTGACTTTCAGTTAACATCAACTACTCTATGTCGTGAAGAGGCTGTTTACACTGTGTTTTATTTATGTATCCCATCGATTATACGCAGGCGAATCTTCGGGCACAGACTAGTTTGTTGCAAACATCAATTGGTAAACAATGGGCCACCTCATAGACTGCAATCGAATGTGATCCCAAAATTGCCATGATCAGTCGCCAAATAGGTGATTGGTGACGATGGTGGCAGTGTTAGTGGTAAGTGCTGCGAAGATTGGATTGATTGATTGGTTGATTGGAGGCAACCGCCCTGGCACACAGCCCAGATAGGTTTACACGCCGCATCCCCTGTCGTCATGTACTGGCTAGGTACCCTTGGGGATCGTGGGCGCTAAGAGTGGGGGACTCAAGGCGCCCATTACGCGACCATGGGGAGGACAGCAGTACGTGGTGGTTATGTACGGCTGTGGTGTCGAAAGGCATAACACCAGAGGGGCACCGGTGCGGTCCACAGGAGGTCCCGGAGCTCCTCTGTTTTGTGCTGATGTCAGCCACCTTGTGGTTTTAGTCAGTAGGAATCCTACATACCCCTTCGCCTTCTCCAAACGAAGGGTATCCATGAGAATTATCGTCGACCGCACCATCGCTTAACATAAGGACTTAGGTGGCGAATTACCCGAAACAAACTTACCCGAAAGGGTGAATAGCCACCTCCTGTATTTTTAATAAACGTTAGGGGTCTGTTCAACTGAACCGAAATATATAGTGGAGTGAAGTGACGCCTTTTTCTTTTTGTAAAAATTGAAGCAGTCAAATCACCCCAATTCAACATAACACATTAAGTACAGTCGGAAAAAAACTCAACCAGGTAACAGAAATAGGAAAATGCTATAATTTTATAATATGTCGTTTAGTCATAAATAAATGTGAATTAGTGTGTCAGTGCTGCACAATTCACAGATATTAATAAAATTGCTGTTGCCTACATTTGTGTTCACATAAATTGACAAAATGTAGGGAACACCAGTTTTTTTTTTCGGGATATCAGGTTTAGTCCCATAGTAAAAGTTGACGTTGTCTGACGGCTGCTCCTCCTTTTGGACACGTCTGGAGGGAACGGCAGTTGTTTGGCCGGTGCATCCTGGGTACGGGCAATATAATCCATTCGAGGGATTAACCTTCGGGGGATCTTATTGTCAGTGGCAAATATTCTGGCGCGGGAGGGGCCCGTTCTGGGCCAGTGGGGAGTGTCCCTCTGATGCCAACAGAGGGCACAGTGGAGGAGTAGGGCGGGCCGGTGTGCACTCACCCTGCCACTGGGCAGGCAGCGGAGGGACTGTGAAACGTGTTATTGAAATAACTGAAAACCTCTGAAGGGGTCATTGTACTCATCAGTATGAACAACTTTTGCTGTGGGACCAACACTGAAATCGCAAAAAAAACATAAGCTTTTCCCTACATTTGTGTTTACATAAATCGACAAAATGTAAGGAACAGCTGATTGATTTTTCACGATTTCAGTGTTGGTCCCATGGTAAAAGTTGTTCATACTGATGTGTACAATGACCCTTTAAAAGATTTTCAGTTATTTCAACACGTTTTCTTTTTCTTGTGCTTCATTGAAATGAAAAATGAATCTAGTTTTAATTAGATTTTTAATAGTGATTGTGATACTATTTATATGACATTTCCATGTTCCATGTTCTATTGTTGGCATTTTCTTTTGTATATTATGTTTTTATAATTATTATGATTACTATGAAGTATATGTTTCAAATAAAAAAAAAATTATCGTATAGTTTGTATTTTATTTTAGTTCCCTATACACAATACTTTTTTGCCAACTGTACTGAATGACTACGTATAGGTGATTTCGGGTGATTCGACCGCTTCAATTTTTTTTAAAGGAAAAGGTGTAATTTCTCCCCACCATATATTTCGGTTGAGTTGAACAGACCCCTAACGTTTATTAAAAATTTAAGAGGTGGCTATTCACCTTTCGGGTAAGTTTTTTTCGGGTAATTTGCCACCTAAGTCAACATAAGGTGAGGTTAAACGCAAGCCCATCATTAAGAATACAAACAAGTGCGAGTCGGATTCTCGCAGTAAGAGTTTAGTACCACCCATTGACCTGATACTCCCATAGAAACTGATTTAATTTACGAGAGTTCATCAAACGACATCAACGCACCGTTCGCGAAATATAAATTTTTGCAACTCTTTCTTACGCATGCGCATGTACCAGTACATATGTATACGTTTATCCTATTTTCTAAACAACATAAAATACACTGTAATCAGACCAAGTTTGACGATGGTTTGTATTACCGTTTTGAAGATAAAGCAGGAACAAAAACGTTGAAAAATGCATGTTTTTCGAAGTTTCTTGTATGACCCATTGGATTTAGACTTATTTTTAGTATTTGTCGTGATTGGGGTCATATTTTGGGACATTTTACACATCAACATCTAGTCCCTAACTAAGCAGAGCTTGTACTATGGATACTAGACAATGAATATAATACTTAAATACTTTTTTTTGTTGTAAATACATACTTATAATACATAAGAAACACCCAGACCAACACAAACACTCATGCTCATCACACAAATATTTGTGTCCTGTGGGAATCGAACCCACGACCTCATGATCAGCAGTCTGACACTCGAACCACTAGACCACAGAGGTCGTCAAACACACACATACATTATACATACATAACTTCATGCCTGTTCTTCTTCCCCGAAGGGGTAGGCAAAGGTAACTGATTGTTGACAGACTTTTAAGGCACATATTGTTACAAAATAACACTTCATCGTAACACAAAGTATCGGATCCTACAACAGATAATAATAAACACTTTATATTTCTTTGCTCCCCTCCGTTACGGCCCTATTAATTAAAACTCTATTGAAAAACTGCGAACAACGCATAATCTTGATGCGATGTGGAATAGGGCGGCACAATCCAGAAAAAAGCAAATAACCGTTGCTGTTGCTTTAACAACATCGATAATGTGATAACAGTTATAATTTACATTTAATTTACTACGAATAAAATCAATGTTAATTATGTTAGTTTATTCCCCGTATTTCATGTTTTTAAAATGAGGAAAATGTCTTGCCGAACCGATTGTAAAGTGATCTGAATATTTGAATGCTTAAATTAACTTGTCAGTGGTAAAACTTATCTGCTTAATTAAATTAATTATCGGTTCCAAAGTTTATTGGATTACTGTTAACCACAGCTGTTAACATTGTTTTACGTACCTACCTGGTGTCGACATCTGTGGTCTAGTGGTCCGAGTGTCGGACTGCTGATCACGAAATTGTGGGTTCGATTCCCACAGGACACTAATATTTATATGATAAGTGTTTGTGTTAGTCTGGGTGTTTGTTATATATTTATAAAAAAAAGTATATAAGTAATATATCCATTGCCCCATAGTAAAAACTTGGCATAGTTTGGGACTAGATAGTGCTGTGTAGAATGTACCAAAAATATTTACTCATTTATAGTCTCAAGGCAGGAAGATGATAATGGGTAGGTCCCATCAACATCTTCCTTGCCTCGGTCCCAATAACTTGGGGTCGGCGCAATATGTCTTCTTCCATTTTTGTCTATCAGCCGTTATCCCATCATTTACTCCCATCTCATCCATATCGTTCTTCACGCAATCCAACTACTACTATAATAGTAGGTAGCTACTAAGAATTAAAATAAAAACCGGCCAAGTGCGAGTCGGACTCGCGCACCGAGGTTTCCGTACCTTCCTTGGACAGAAGTTATTTAGTTGTTCATCCAGCTATAACCGTGGTTAAATAAGGTTTATGTTTATGAAATTAAATGTATTATTTATTTTTATATTTGAGTTGATGTATGGAAGAAAAAAAGACATGCTGCACCGACCCCAAATAAATTGGGATAAGGGCAGGAGGATGATGATTTGAGTTGATTGAATGAAAGGTAAATTGAGGTTTACGATT
This sequence comes from Asteroscopus sphinx, assembly GCA_949699075.1. Lineage (NCBI taxonomy): Eukaryota > Metazoa > Arthropoda > Insecta > Lepidoptera > Noctuidae > Asteroscopus > Asteroscopus sphinx. Next base: position 15,212,769 of record OX453017.1, read on the forward strand.
TATGACGTATTAAAAAAAACTACTTGCTAGATCTCGTTTAAACCAATTTTCGGTGGAAGTTTACATGGTAATGTACATCATATATTTTTTTAGTTTTATCATTCTCTTATTTTAGAAGTTACAGGGGGGGGGGGACACATTTTACCACTTTGGAAGTGTCTCTCGCGCAAACTATTAAGTTTAGAAAAAAAAACAATTAGAAACCTCAATATCATGACTGAAGACCTATCCATAGATACCCCACACGTATTCTTATTCTTATTCTTATTCTTTATTGTACACACAGATATACATTTATATAACAGTAGGAAAGTTTATGTACATCGGCGAGCTTAACTCAGAACTGAGTTTTCTAACAGCAAACCTTAGAGCGATAGAGAAATGTTGAATGTAGAGGACAGAAACAAGTGTACAACATAAATTAAACCTACTTTATTTACTTACAGTACTAGCTAATAATAATATAAATAATATATAGATACTTAAATATATATAATAGATACATAAGAATATATAATAGATACATCAGAATATATACATTCATATATATATATATATAGATATATAATACATAACATGTAATATAACTCATGTTGAGAGGAAATGTTCCTTAATTCTTCTCTTGAAGACATTCAGTGACGGGCTATCGCGCAAAGAGTGTGGGAGAGAATTCCACAGACGCACGGCACGTATGGTGAAAGAACCATCGTAACGGCTAGTTGTGTGATGGGGTATACGGAGGAGAAGGGAAGAAGATGAGCGGCAAGGTTTTCCCCTGGGGACAAGGTACTCAAAGCGTTCCTGAAGATAAGATGGAGAACTAGGATTGTGAAGAACGGAGAAGAGAAGAGAAAGAATGTGAGTATCTCGACGACGCCGAATAGGCAGCCACTTCAGCTGCATCCGAAATTCCGACACATGGTCGTATTTCCGGAGGCCAAAAATGAAGCGGATTGCCAGATTCTGCAGTCGTTCGAGTTTATTGAAAAGTTCCTCCGTTGCATCAAGAAAACAGACATCAGCATAATCCAAAAGCGGAAGAAGAAGAGATTGGGCAAGAGTGATTTTAGTAGGAAAAGGCAGGAACTTCTGGAGCCGTTTGAGAGACTGAAATGAGTAATACACCCTCCTGCTTACTTCTGCAATGTGGACATTCCACGAGAGATTGCAATCAATAAACACACCTAAATTCTTGGCACTTTTGGAATAAGCTATAGGGACGGAGTCGTACGTCGTCGTATGGGTTTGATGAAAATATGAGTTTCAGTTCTAAGTATGGGGAGCCCCCAAATGTATTGTTTTTTTTCTATTTTTGTGTAAAAATCTTAATGCGGTTCACAGAACGAACGAACGAACGTCGACGGCGAACGTCTGGCGGGACATAGGAAGGACCTAAATTGTGTAACTATCATCTATACTGTATACCCTGTGTTCACAAAATAAATAAATGATTGATTGATTGATTGAATACATCTACTTACATAGTTTCAACAGTAAAGTTCTTATAGTTTCGGAAAAAAGTGGCTGTGACATACGGACGGACAGACCGACAGACATGACGAATCCATAAGGGTTCCGTTTTTTACCATTTGGCTACGGAACCCTATATATGTACAAAACCAGCCCATAAAAATCCATTGTTGAACATAGATCTCCTACTAGACAGCTATTTTGAATTGGCATGGGAAAGTAGGTAATACATAAGCCCATAATCATTGATTGGTTATCACAAAGTATTTTTATAGCCACTCGTTAAATACTCTATAGATAAATATTTGCTTAATATCAGATACCTATTTTGCAGACAAAATTTAACGGCCCATTAGCTCAGTTGGTTAGAGCGTCGTGCTAATAACGCGAAGGTCGCGGGTTCGATCCCCTCATGGGCCATAACATTATTTTTTGAAGACGGCATTGGTGCCTCATTTTTGACGTTACGATGTGCATTCATAGTTCTTAAAATTTTAACATTAACTGTAATGTTTCTTCTCCAATCATCATCATCATCTTTTCAGCCGAAAGACGTCCTCTGCTGGACATAGGCCTCCCCTAAGCATCGCCACAGCGACCGGTGACAGGGCGACGTTGTGGAGGGCCTACCCACGCTGCGCCTTCCAGTACGCGGTCGCCACTCCAGAACTTTACTGCCCCATCGGCCGTCATCAATATCATCTTCTCCAATATTATACGTAAAATAACAGAAATTGTTTCCTTTTCTGCGTTGTCTAAAATAAAATATGCCAGTACCTACTTAGAGAGCATTCATTTTTTTTAAGTGAAAAAAGGGCCCATTTTTAAAACCTGCCTACCTACCTAGTGACGGATTACTTTTCTTTCTTTGATTAACATTTCCTTGTTATTCTGACTGAAGCTAGATGTAAAAATTAGTGGCCATCCAGACCGCTAAATTTTGCATCTGTGTACTGTGTTCCTTAGTTCCTTACAGGTTATAGGTACATATACAACCATAGACGTCAAAATAATATTTTTTGGCCTTAAACCTTATTTTTAGGCGGCCCATAGATCTAAAATATAATTGTGCAATTTTTGCAATTGCTCAATGATTTTCAAGACATGACGTTCTAGTTATTATTGTGAACAGCTGATCGAGTGTTGTATTATCTTGTGATATCCTCGCTGTTTTAGGTTGAGTTGAGTTCCTTGAAACTCCATATTCTGCTGCCTAATTGCGTAACTCACTCGAGATCGCATTCATCTGGATTTCAATGTTCATTGCTCCGTGTGTTTTGACAATCCGTCAAATTGACAACTACGTACCACGCAATGATTATTTCTGTAATTTCAAAATGAAAGCTGATGTCAATGTGAATGCATTACACAATTACCCCACAGGTCTAAGGTACTCCGCAGACGGATCTCTAAGTTGGGGTAACTCGCAACTAGCTGTTTAGGACGTTTTCATATAATTTTAAGAAACTGTGCAGCCATAGCAATTCTAGTTGCAAGTTTCGGTGATCGACAACAGTTTTGGGTTGCTGCACTCGGTGACAAAATCAATTCCAAATTGCCGGAACTAGCAACTGACAAAGTAGGTACTAGTTGTGTTAAGTTGCTGGTTTCCGCAACTGGCAATCGCAACGTGTCGAGCGACTTCAATCCCTCTCCATCCCCCGCAGCGTCATGTATTTCGAAAGTTTATTTAAAATTGCGGCAACCGTAAACTAGGCCTTTTTGGTGCTGCAACTGGCAACCGATAAAGGAAACTTTTAAAAGCTGACAGTTGCCTCAACTAAAGCTGCCCGTTTGCGGAGCGCCTAAAAGAGAAAAGAAAAAAACAAAAAGAGTTTTTTTTATTTGGCACAGGACAGTGACAGCACAACAATAACATTAAATAAAGTACTAAAATAGATATAAGTAAAACATGAAGTAAGAAGAAGAAGTGCCTATCATGAAGAGCATGATGCATTGTTGCTCCATTTTTAAGGTTCATACCCATCATCATCATCATCATCATCTGTCCGTCCGACCATCTATCCGTCCGCGTCCGTCTGTCTGTCACAGGGCTTTATCTTTTTAACCGTAATAGTTAGTCACTTGAAATTTTCACAGAAGATGTGTCACAATGGCTTTTATCATGGCAAATTACAATAAAAACTAAAATAAAAGTCCATATCCAATGGGGGTACCGTACAAGAAAACTCGAAATAAATGCATGTTTTTAACGTTTTTGTTCCTACTTTATCTTAAAAATGGTAATACATAATAATTTGTGTGGTTCAAGTTTAACAAAAAATAATGATTATAAGGTAAACATAGACATGCATGTGTAGCAGTGATAGCCTAGTGGTTGAACGCTTGCTTTCCATGCAGGAGGGTGCGAGTTCGATCCCGGCCCGCACCTCTGACTTTTCGGATTCATGTGCGGATCAGAATTTGATTATCACTTGCTTTAACGGTGAAGGAAAACATCGTGAGGAAACCTGCACACCAGAGAGTGCTCCATACAGTTCTCGATGGTGTGTGTAGTCCACCAACCCGCACTAGGCCAGCGTGATAGACTAAGGTCTTAACCTTCTCATACTGAGAAGAGGCCCGTGCCCAGCAGTGGAACAGTAATGGGCTGATTATGTATGTTTTGTAGACATGCATGTGTGGTGGTACATAGGTACCTGCGTAAGAAAGAAATGCAAATATTCAAATTTCACTAAAGTTGTGCGTTGATGTCTTTCAAGACATACCTTTGGTAAACTCCTGTGAATTAAATCACGTTTCTACGGGGTATCAGGTCGATGGGTGGTACGGAACCCTTACTGCGCAAGTCCGACTAGTACTTGGCCGGTTTTTTCATTACATTTATTTATTATTGTAGGTAATCATTAGAATAATTTAAGTAAATTTATTCAAAATAACTAAGTAAAATCAGTGGTAACTTGTTCAAAATCACTAATTAAAACGAATGATAATATAATTTATTTAAAATCACTAAATTAAATGAATAATAATTTATTTAAATTCAAAACAGACATTATTTTAAAACGTGCAAAGACAAATTTAAGGCAAGCACCTAATTAAATCTATATTTATAATCAAATAAACTTATACAATATTATAAGAAACTCAGGTCACAAGCATTTTGCATGAAACTAGAAGTGAGACATTTTATTTTTGTAAGTCAACTTTTAAAAAGAAATTGTGGCCCATGAGGGGATCGAACCCGCGACCTTCGCGTTATTAGCACGACGCTCTAACCAACTGAGCTAATGGGCCGTTGAGATTATTTCTGAAATAACAGAGCACTCTTTGAGATAAGATTTTGTTTATCAATAATTTATACCTAGTGAATCTGTGGGTACAATTAGGTACCTGAGTACCTCATATTGTTGTTGATGTAACCGTCAGAGATTAAGTATACCATATACATAATTTATCTCTAATCCTCTTTAATCCAGTATTCACGTAACGCACTTGTTTTATAGGTACTAAACACTGTACTAAAAAATAGCATATCATCTGCCAAGTGTGTTTCGAATGAATTTTAGCATGATTTTTCACTGTTATTATTTTTATTCTTATACAACGTGTTATTGAAATAACTGAATACATCTTAAGGGGTCATTGTACTCATCAGTATGAACAACTTTTACTACATTCAGCTGTTCCCTAGATTTGTCGATTTATGTGAATAAAAATTTAGGGAACAGCTGTTTATTTCGCGTTTTCAGGGTTGGTCCCATAGTAAAAGTTGTTAATACTGATGAGTACAATGACCCCTTAAGAGGTTTTCAGTTATTTCAATAACACGTTGTAAAACATGAAGTTACTATAGTATTATTATCTGTGACGAAGTGGAGAGCTTTTTACAGTACAAAATTATGGTCTTGCCAGCTGCTTGTCATTTTCTTCAATAGATCTCTATCAGCCGGCATCTCAGTGTTCATTCCTTCCTAGCCATATCCTCTTTCAGCATCCAGTGAACTTTTCTTCAATTTGCCTATTTTCTTATTTTAAATCATTTCCAAAAACGGGGAAACTTATGAAGGATAAAAAAATTGTATCACTAAAGGATTTTTTTTTTCTTTGATGTAATTTATTATTCAAACAGTTATTGTTTGATGACTACTTTATAATTTTATCTATCTGGAGACATTTATTTACATTTTAATTTGTGACATTATTTATTTTAAAAGAATTGAATATTTAAAGATGACTTATAAAATTTATAATAATTAGGACAGAATGAATTGCTATTTTCTTTAATGATTTATATTAATGTATGCTACTATTCAAATTGTATTAAATTGTTGTGCCCGACAGGGTCCATGTGGACTTGTAACATTATTAAACCTTGTAAAAACACATGGAAATGCAATAAATAATTGAATTTAATTTAATTTAATTTGAAAAATTAATTCGGTCAGGATTGGAATAGGAATAATTTTTTCAAATAAAATATAGGTACTTAAAATAAACTAAATACGTAAGTATATTAAATTATTAGGTATCTAAAAGAGTAGGAATGGAAGTAAGAAGAGGCTATTTTATTTTACCTACTTATTTCACAGTGTACCTACCTACTTATCATAATAGAAATCCATCAGCCATGTAGGTATGTCCATTTTGAGTGTTTACTAAAACTATCTGCCATTTATGTACCAAATACATTTACTTGTGTATGCGTCATTTTACGAAATGCACTTTTAAAACGAACTTTCACTATAAGCAATGTTGTAACTATTCAGTAAATTGACGTTTCTGATTATGTAGATGCAACCTTCGACAAATAAGGATGCAACAAAGTATCTAATTTCTAAACATACTGAAGGATCATTTCCACATTTCCATGTGTGTGTATGTCAACGGCTTGGCCCTCTTTGAAAGCTAGCTCTGTGTGTGTGTTCGTCCGAGGAAGTACAGTTGAACTCACGTCATTGTCAGACGGTCAGACAAATGTCGAATGTAGTGATACCCAATGTTAACCTTAGACGAACTAAACGTTACCTATGTTCTTGTGAATAAATATATTATTCATTCATTGGTAACCCTAAATAAATAAATCAAGGGAAATGTGCCAAGAAGAAACAACGAAACGACAGCGACGCTTCGATATGCGCAAAATTACCACATCGCAGACGGAACGCTCACAATTTGAAGCACTACACTTTAAGCATGTATACAGTGTTGTCTGGTGTGCGTATGAAAATATAAGTTGATGATAATGATTATGATGTGTGCGCCGTACTTATTGTTTGTAAAATAATTGAGAGAAAAGCGGCTACACCTAAACACGTTCAATTATAATTATGCATTCAAGGCATATCTCCCTTCTTTATGAAATCTATGGTGGTCACATTTAACGCGAGGGCGACTGTACTACCACCATAACTTTTTCCACATTTTTGTGTTCGGGGTTGAAGGGTAAAGGTGCAGACTTCAGTTTTGGGTATAGTCTAACAAAGCAATTAGTATCCAGGGTCGCCAGGGTATCTTCATTTATATAAATGAAGTTTTCTCAGAAGATTATAGATGTTTTCGAGTGAAAAATGATTTTAATAACGGACAAAGTTAAACTGTATTTATACAAAACCATAATCAAACCGTTCTATAATAATTTCCTGAGAAATCTTCATCTATATCTGGTGATCCTGTATACTAAATGCTTTGTTAGAATGTACCATAGGGTTAGCAACACATTTATAATCATAATGGAGTTGTAGGTGAGGCAATCTACCGACACTCCATTGAAGCGTTTGTAAATTAACAGACTTGAGCCCTAGCCCTGGTGGTCGACTGGCCTGGTTGCCAACCTGTTTTATAAAAGAGTCTTTGTTTTACACAACCATATGGCTTGAACCAGGATTTAGCAATTTATCTTAGTACCTACGTACTTTGTTTTTCCAATCCATTCAGCCCATAAAGGCCGTTACTCACGTCAGATTTATAATGTACTAGCCTATGCCCGCGACTTCGTCCACGTGAATACCGTTTATCGCGCATCCCTCGGGAACTGTTCATCTTCCCGGGATAAAAAGTAGCCTATATGTTAATCCGGGTTATGTTCTATCTGTATGCCAAATTTCATTAAAATCCATACAGTAGTTTTTGCGTGAAAGAGTAACAAACATCCATACATCTTCACAAACTTTCACGTTTATAATATTAGTAGGATAGTAGGATAACATAAATATTTTCAATAATAAATTAGTATCTTATTCATCATCATCATCATCATCATTAGAGCCTGTCGTTTATCCAGTCTTTGATGTAGGCCTCTTCCCTCTTTTTTCATTCCTGGCGGTCTTGTGCTCGACTTATCCAGTCATGGCCTCCGTGTCCGTGCCGTATAATTTTGTCGACCCATCGCTGCGGTGGTCGGCCTCTTCCTCGAGTTTTGGCTTGTGTTGGCTTTATTACCACGTTTTTATCAACTCGCTTTCCTTCCTGTCCGTCTATTCGGTACAAATTTTGCAATTGATTTTTACCATTTCAAATTTCGAACTCTACGTCCCTATGATGCCGTTAAAACGTAGTGATTATATCATTTTTGGATGCCGTGTCCTAAAAGTGTATAACCTGTTTAAGCTTAGAAACCTTCAAATGAGGTACTAATATAGTACGGTGACTTTCGAGGCATTCCAATTTTAAAGAGTATTTGCTTATGTTTATAAGTGAGTGTAACCTTTTTGAATAAAATTGGATTGATGTGTCTAAATAAAATGTGATTTAAATCAAAAGCACTAAGCCCCGCCGCGTGTACCATCGTCGACCGCACCATCGCTTAACATCAGGTGAGGTGGAGGTCAAACGCAAGCCCATTAAGAATAATAAAAAAAAAACATGCTCACACTCGCATTGGTCATCACATCACGCGTCACGTCCGAGTGGCAGCGTTTAAAACCTATGGCGTAGTATTGAAATCCGTATTTGCTCGCACGTTCACTCTCACGATGACCAATGCGAGCGTGAGCATGTGCGGCGGGGCTATGGAGTATTGATATCAACTTCGAAGCAAATCACCGCCAAAATAATTTTCTACCCCTTTTTAACTCCGTTAGGGGATGAATTTTAATAAAATACGAAACAAGACTTCCATCAATTCTGTTAAAAAAGGTTTATGCAATTTGAAGTAGATTGGACCAAGGAATCACGTTGTCCCATACAAACTTTGCCCCCCTCTTTCACCCCCTTAGGGGTAGAATTTCGGAAAATCCTTTCTTATCGGATGCTTACGTCATACAAAGAACACACCCTCTAAGTTTCAGGTCTCTACGATCATTGGTTTAGGCTGTGCGTTGACCCGTCAGTCAGTCATTCAGAACAAAGCATTGTATATGTATAGATAATGATAGATATGTATATTACACCCAAGGATGTACTTTTTTAACCGACGAAAAAAAGGAGGAGGTTCTCAATTCGACGCGTATATATATATATTTTTTTTTTTTTTTTTTTTTTTTTTATGTTTGACCACGCATAACTTTTTATAGAGTGGTCCGATTTTGATGATTCTTTTTTTAATGGATAGGGTATGTCTCGAAGTTGGTCCCATTTAAATTTCAAAATCAAAATCCACCCCTAAGGGTAGTAAAACAGGGGATGAGTGTTTGTTCACCCACTGAATTCTTACCTGTTAACCGATTCTGTTGAAACTTGACACACATAAATATAGTTCTAAACACTACGACATAATGGAGACCTGGAGTTTGATTAAAACCACAAAAAAATGAAAAATAAAACTTTTTAACAAAAAATTGAACCGACGAAAACGGAAACTGAATAGCGAAAAATAACTAATTATGAGTCGGCGCCAAACAACCAATCAACGAAGATCATTAAATTACTATAAATAAATAATAAAAACAACGTCACATCAAATACAACGTGAAATTTTCAACGATAAACAATAACTTTCCAAAAATACGTTCTCCGCTCGGGCACTTGCAACTTGCACGCACTTTACTTGTTAAAAGTTCGTTTGGCGCCGACTCATAATTAGTTATTTTTCGCTTTTCAGTTTCCGTTTTCGTCGGTTCAATTTTTTGTTAAAAAGTTTTATTACATTATCTTAAGCTATCGCACACGCAGCAGCCGCAGCAGGTAATCTTATGTATATCTTTCCTTCATTGGCTATGTCTAGCTTACCTGCTCAGATCAAGATGTATTGTAGTATGTGTATATTTCCGTATCGCTCGGTACCCTATAGATGTAAAAATATACATTATCGCTGCTATGTGCGGCTCCTGTATGGCCTTATGGCAAGATGTATATTATTATGTCTTGCTGGTTCCGTGTGGTGCCGGACATAAGGAATTGCACCAACCTATTTCTTCTCATGGGTGTCGTAAGAGGCGACTAAGGGATTCATCAGAGGATGGGCAGCAGCGTTTTCTGAGTATTTAACCAACCAACTGCGATCGCCAACTCGCCTGCCAAGCGTGGCGATTATGGCATATCCCCCTCCCTTTTGGGCGAGGCCTATGCCCAGCAGTGGACGTCTTTCGGCTGAAATGATGATGATAGTAAGATACATTTTTACATTAGGTATAGCTGCCGTGCGTCTCGGCCTTAAAGACTATTGAGGCATTCGTATATTAGTTATATTCTGTAATTCTGTCATAGTGAAGTTTGAATTATTTGATGGAAATCACGCATCAAGAGCCTGGCTCTCACAAATTGGAAAACATAAATTAATTCGGTGCGATCAGGTGCGATCAAAGATATGGCTTGACTTCGATAGATTGTGTTTTAAGATGCGTAGGATTTTAAAATTCACATTCGAATTAAATAAAATCGACGCCTGGGTTGACTGCTAACAGATGGCGGTGATAATTTTAAAGTACTGGCCGTTAGCCGCGTCAAATTAAAATTTGGTATGTACCACTTCAAATAAAAATAAAAACTGGACAATGTATCATGTAATATCGAAATTAGAACCTATGTTTTTAATAGTGTTTCGGTGGTAAATATCATGTCTCTGGTGTTTATATAAGAAAAAAAATTGAAAATTTATGTTATTTGAGAATACTAAAAAGCTTATACGTTACTTACGATGCTTATTTGATCCATTATATACTCTTGATGTCTGCAGATTGACTTAAGGTTAGACGCAGTGAAACAACAAAATATATAACAGAACATAATATATTTTATACTACAAAAATATTTTTAAATATTACTTTGTTTACAAAGTCTGAAAATATTATCTTTACACAACACAGTTTCGAACTACCTACATTATTTAATGATTACATTTATATTGCAAATTATTTAGTTATAAGATTTAATTATTGCTCTTAAAAATTAATTTTCAATAAATAATTGAGCCTCTTACGTATACCATATACCATAATAATAACTCCAATCCATTTATTTCCCAAAAAACTAATAAAAAATTTGATTGCACAACCGGCCGGCTATAAAATTTACAAACGTTATTCGTAAGACGTATTTTAATTTATATACATTACAACTAAGAGTTGATAATTAAACATAAATTGAGCATAAAATGGCATTTAAGGATAACAATTAATTAAATCGAAACAATATAATATTTAATAAAGAGATAAATAAAAACATTTAGGCACGAACATCAATGGTGGGCAGCTCCTCTAACGAACATCTCAATAAATTACTCTCATAAGATATGAAATTAAAAGTACAGTAAATAGTTTAAACAATTTATGTCGAACGGTAACACCGCAAAAGTATTGAGGTATAATTCGGTGACTATCAATTTACTTTAAATACGAACACACTTTAATTACTATCCACACATTCAATATTATTACATAAAAATTGTCTTACAATTATAATTTATATTTCTGTTTCAATCAAGTATCTAGAATTCACTATCTATTTAATAAAATATCTTATTACACGGTACATTAACATTACATGTTTATTAATGGTACTCTTTTAATTTCGAAATATCTTATATCTTCGTATTTTTATTAACAATCATTATGTACAAACTCATCTACGTTGAATATTCTATACATTCATTTAACACTCCATAGTATGTAAATAAGGGGCGTCATCTAATTTACTAATTGACGCAGCCGATGCTCTTCCATTGTGCCCAGTCATTATGGATATGACACTTCTATGCTCCGAATCACTGTCGCCGCTTAAAATTATATTGGTCTCTCCCATAAACCCTGAGTCGATTTGCTCATGACTTTGCATCATCTTATTTTGTGGCTCAAAAGCACTCAGTCCTAACTCAGCGAACATCTCCTTCGAATCATCGAAGTTCCCAAAGAAAACAGAGTCGGTCTCGACGCTCTCTCCACCAGATTCACTTCTTCCATCACATAATGATTCTAAATCATCTGTATCGGAGTCGACTTGTAAAACAGTTGGTTTAGTGACAACAGATCTGATAGCTGGTACTGTTGTTGGTTCCGGTATTATGGTCTTTACTGGCCTTAACTGCATCAAGTATCTCGCTCTACGTTTGGATTCATTTGAATCTGTGCTCATATACCCAGAATCCTCGGTTCTGTACAATTTTCTCAGATCAGTTCTTCGAGATCTAGTCCTTGCAGAGCGACGTCCGGAACGCCGAGCGTTCAAATTGTCAAGTCTTGTATACTGTGGAAATTTATCTCTATCCTCCAACATTCTGCGACCTGGTGGACTTTCACGAATTGAACTATAGAATTTAGGAGATAAATCAGATCCTCGACGTTGCTTAGGTGCTATGGGCGGCTTAGGATCTTTTTGCCCCTCGATGTGCCTGATCAAATCTGGTGTTTTACCAGATCTCACGAATGCCGCTAGATCTTGACCATATGTAATGCTTCCACGTCTGTTATAGAATTTAATCTCTTCTTCTTGTGCCTTAGCTTTAGCTTCATATATTTGTCTAAGATTACCAATCTTTCTCGTCGTAATAGCTACTGGAGACTTCTTACATGATTCACTTTCTGAAGATGTAGATTTGTACTTAAAGCTCCCAGCTGATTTCAACAGTATTTTCTCAACGCGTTTTTTAGTATCACGTCTGTCAAGAGTATCTGGATCAAAATCATCTTTGCTGAAATTGCGCCTACTTTCTATTGGAGAACCGCGCACTTGTATAGTTAATGGACCAGGCTTTGAAATGTCATCAAGATTGTCGTATAAAGGTTCCATATTATTCACAAAAACTTTACTCATGGCAGTCACTTGTTTTTCTTCACATGAATCTTCAACAGCTTTTTTGAAGTCACACCAGCTACTTGTCAGTCGATCCCTATTATCTAGTAATTTCTGACTCAGCTCAAATCTCTCATTGTGCAATAATTCTGGACCACAGGCTAAAGAAAACCTTCTTTTCTTCATCATGTTACGTTCTAAGCTGTCAAAGTCCATGAAATTATCCTGACTACTATATATTTGCTTTTTCTTTTTATTAGTGAGCGTATTATCATCACTGTAATAATGGTTGTCAGCCGCTAGTACAGGTATAACTATCTTGGGTGCGATTGGAGCAATAGTTTCCAGTTTCATTTCTTCCAGTTCTATTGGTTCTACACGCCTGCATGTATTCAATTCACGTATAACTGCCTCCATCTTCACTTTTACTTCTGGTGGTATCGGTGCTTCTTCTTCTTCAGCTTTAGGTGTCTCTGGTGGATTTACGGGAGGAGGTGGTGGTGGAGGCAGTTTCTTTCTAATTCGTCGCGATGTGTGGCCAGATGGACTTTTCTTCTCTTGGGGTGGAGTGGTGATAATAGGTTTCGATATTCTTTCAACTTCATTAATATTCACAATGTTGCTTAATCCGTTGAGATCAGGGACGGTATTTACTCTTATTATTTCTATTTCCTTCGGATTAATCGGTTTACTGATTATTTTCATTTCTTCTAGATTCAGTTCTTTAGTAAAGTTTTCTTTAGAATCTATATCGTGAATATCAATGTCTTTAGTAATTTTTTCAGTAATTTTAGGTTTTGATTCTGTAATTTTATGTTTCGTTTCGGTAACTTTGGGTTTCTTTTCTATTACCTTAGGTTTTGTTTCAGTGATTGTAGGTTTTGATGTCTCATTCCTTATCAGTTCAGCTGATTTGGGACGTACACCTTCTTTTTTCTTCGGTTCAATAGTTCTTGGAGGTCCACTTACTGTAGCAACAGACTTTATCGGTTTAGAGTTGGCAGTTGGTGTTGGAACTTCATCTAACCATTTTCTAACAATTCTCTGTTTATAATCTTCACTTACACATGACTTACACGAGTTAGATCTAGTGAGAGCTATTTTGTGAGGACGAGCGTTATTATCGCAGCCCGGACATCCCCCACAAACAGCAGTTTTTCGACTATTTTCTTGTTTAAGACTTATTGCACTGAACCTGCGACCGCGTCGTGCGCACGGAATGTCCCAGCCTAAATCTATCGCGTGATACAAATCTTCTTCGGGTATATCTGATAATATTGGAATAAATCGCTTTGATGTCATCTTTTCTTTAGCTACGGACATTACTTCTCGAATTTTAATTATAAACTCGATAGCAGCTGGTGGTGGATTCTGGAATAAAAAATATTTATTAATAATTGTTGAAAAAATATTTATGAGATTATGTTTATAAATTAAACACTTTTAAACTTACTTTCAGATGTTCGGTTTCAAAAAAGACTGGATTGAAATATAATTTCTTCCTATACGTCGAGTTTCCATTTGAAGATGGCAGTTGTCGGTGTGCGTTATAATCATTTTCCACAGTACAATCTACAATAGATAGTTCGGAATGTGGTGCTCGTTCCAAGGTATCGGGAGATGCAGAACGTCTTTGGAAGCGTTCATTCATTCGTTCCGGCATACTGGGGTTTCTTATTGACGGCCTGAGAGTTTTCTTTCTACGAGAGTGTACCATTGCTGATATTACTGAATTTGCATTCAATTTCTGAAACTAAACATGTAAAATGGTTACAATTATTTACCTAAAAAGATTAACATCGTCAGTGGAGACACGACACGTGATCAATGTCACAACAATAAAATAGTCTAAGTCATCAAACGTACCAACCAATAGACCTCTTAAAATAAGGAAACTAAAGCCTAATTTCTACAAATGTAGGTATATTAAATGTATGGTTATTTTAAGTCAAAATTTTGGATATTTCTCGTTCTTATTTTTTTTTTTATTGATTATCATTTTAATCATTAGGTTACGAATCTTTGGTAACAGTTTAACTTTTTTTTATCTCTTAAATTTACGGAATAATCGCCTGGCCACTCTTTACGACTGCATCCTTTATATCGTTACATTGGATTTTTTTTTGCAATCGATTTAGGATTCGAGCAAATCTGGGCACTTTTTTGGATCTTTATCATTTCTTTTATATTTGTAACACCAACTGTAACCATGTTAAAAAGCAAATAAATATTTGAATTCGAAAAAATTGAGAAATATGCGAACATTTGAGCCTTCAATGTCTAATAAAGTCACGTTTTTTCGTTATTTTTGAAGCAAACGGCGCGGTGCCTTATGAATTAAATTTTTATTATTATTTTGGGATATTTTATTTTTTCTTAGTCATTTGACTAGATTTAACTATATTTACGGGCCTGAACCAAGTAAATGTAGCGTGTGGTGTGTAAAATGTAATGTGTTAATGGTGTGTTTAATTTTCTTCTATTTGCATGAACTTTCTTACGATACGGCACGTGTTCAAAATTGCTGCTTTTTGTAAAGTAATATAAAGAGATTCTTTCAGGTCTATTATTTTTAGGCTATGGAGAAGATGGTTAGGAATAACACCTGTTGTAGAGAGGACTATAGGAACTACATAGACTTTTTCTTGTCTCCAGATTCTGGACACTTCTTCTTTTAGTTCTGCGTACTTGCTTATTTTTTCGCTTATTGTCTTCTGTAGGTTATGGGTATTGGGAACTGCAATGTCTATTAGGTACGTAATTTTATTTATTTTATCCTGCAGTGTTATATCCGGTCTATTATAGTGAATGGTTCTATCAGTAAGTATGGCGCGGTCGTAGTATAGTTTGTGTGTGGAATTTTCCAGGACAGTTTCTGGTGTGTATTTGTAGTAAGGAGTGTTTGTGTTTTGTATGAGTGTATATTTGAGTGCTAGTTTTTGATGAATGACGTTTGCTACTTGGTTATGTCTGTGAGTATAGTCTGTCTGTGTAAGTGTGGTGCATGCTCCTGTTATGTGTTGTATAGTTTCTGGTTGAGTGTGGCACTTACGGCATTTATCGTTTGATAAGGTGGGGTCTTTGATTATGTATTTCCTGTAGTTTTTTGTGTTGATGATTTGATCTTGTATAGCTATTATAAATCCTTCTGTTTCTGGAAATAAATTGCCTACTTTAAGCCATTTATTAGATGCTATTTCGTTAACATGGGCTTGTTCTAGATCATGAGGATGACGACCATGAAGTACTTTCTTCTTCCAATCTTCAATTTTTTGTTTTTGTGGGTCACTATTACTAGTTGCGTTTGTATTTGTATGTATATTTGTTTGATCATTTAAGTTCAGTGGAGTGTAGTTTGAATCATTTTGGGTAATTGCTTTATGAATGTTACTTGTGTGAGATTTTGTGTGAAAGAATGTTTTAAGCCTACTAATTTGCTTTTGCCAAAGGTGATGGATGTCTATTAAGCCTCTGCCTCCGTTTTGTCTTTTGATAGTTAGTCTTTCTATTGCAGATTTTGGGTGAAGATTGTTGTGTTTTGTAAGTGTTGTGCGTGTGTTTCTTTCTAACTGTTTTATATCTGTTTGGCTCCATTTTATCACTCCGAATGAGTAGGTTAATATTGGAATGGCGTAGGTATTTAAAGCTTTAATAAGATGTTTCCCAGCAAGTTGGGTTTTACACACGGCATTTATTCTTCTCTTGTACTCTGTTGTTAATGTCTGCTTAATTTTAATGTGATCTAATCCTTTCAGTTGCGTGTATCCTAAATATTTATATAAATCTGTCGGTTCCATTGCTGTTATTGTATCGGTATTGTTTACTACATAGTCACCAGGTCGTATCTTGCCACGTATTATGTGTAGTGTTTTACATTTATCTAACCCAAATTGCATGTTAATATCATTACTAAATTCTGCTGTTGTCTCTACTAGTTTTTTCATTTCTCTTTCGGATTTTGCATATAATTTAATGTCATCCATATATATTAGATGTGAGATAGTCGTTTCTTCTGTGCTATGTTTAAGACAATATCCGGCCCGGCAACTTTGTAGTAGATGTGATAACGGATTCAGGGCGAGACAGAACCACAGAGGGCTCAGCGAATCACCCTGATAAATACCTTTTCTAATAAATATTTGTCTTGTTGTGACAGTGTTATGTATGTTACCTAGATGTAATGTTGTTTTCCAAAGTGTCATTATACTTCGCAAAAAATCTAATACTTTTGGGTTTATTTTATAAATTTCTAATATTTTTATCAACCAGGAATGTGGAATACTGTCAAACGCTTTTTTATAATCTATATAAGTGCAATGTAGATTTCTACTTTTTATGGTAGCATGCTTATGTATAGTAGAGTCTATTACTAACTGTTCCTTGCATCCCATATGGCCTCGCCTGCATCCCTTTTGCTCTTCCGCTATTATGTTGTGGCGTTCGATGTGTGAATTGATTTTTGATGTGATTGCTGATGTAAGAATTTTATAAATTGTGGGTAGGCATGTTATTGGTCTGTATTGAGAAGGTTGTGTAGAATATTTGGATTTTGGAAGCATATAAGTTATTCCTGTAGAGATAAATTCAGGCATATTCTGTTTTTTTAATATGATATCTGTTAAGTTTGTAGCAATGGATTTGTGTAGTGAAATCAACTTTTTGTACCAGTAATTATGTATTTTATCTACACCAGGTGATTTCCAATTATGTAACCTAGCTGTAATATTTGTTATATCGGATTCAGTTATCTCCACAAATTCCATTTCTTCTATCATACTCCATTTAGTTTCTTCTTCTGTTATCCAAGCTGCTTTGTCGTTATGTTGTACTTGTTCTTCCCATATGCCAGACCAAAATGATTCAAGTTGTTCTTTTGTCGGTATGTCTGTGTTGTTTTGTGTTGATGTATCAGTGTGTGGTGTCTGTTGTAAGTTTCTATAAAATACTTTTTCATTAGTTGCGAATATGGTGTTATCGTTTTTGCGCTGTTGCGCCTTCTTGTATCTCCTGAGTCTATGAACTTTAAGTGCTAGTTTTTGCTTTAGTGTGTCTAAGAATTCTTCAGGTTTTCGGTTGCTGTTTTCATGTCTTGTGTGTGTAAATCTGTTTTTGAATATTGCTTCTACTCTTTTAACTACTTTATTCGATCTGTTGTTGTTAATATATTGTGTTAATCTACCACAGTCCGCTCTTAGTTTTTCTATATCTTTTTCGAGCCTCTGTTGCCATGGTGGTTTGGTGTCATGTCTTGGTCTTGTATTTCCTGGGTATTCAGTGATTTTGTAATTAAGTTCTTCTGAAATAACTAATGCTGTGCAATATATTAGAGTATGTAAGTCTACTAGTTGTGTGTCTTCTGATATGAATTGTTTAAGTATGGTGTGATTAAATAAATGAATTAACTGAGTAAGTTTAGGGCTGTATTTAAGTTTTGGCAATTTTGGTCGAGCTGTTGGGTCCATCCCAGAATATTGTGTAAGGGTTGTCCTTAATTTATCCTGTATTTCTTGGATGTGCCTTTCTGCTATCGGATTAAGATCGACTAAGGTCTCAATATCATTTTCTAGCATCAAGGTTATAGACTCGGTTTGTGTGGATGTGTGTATTATTATTATTATTATTCATTTATTAATCAGATAACAAGGATCTATAATGTGTTAGTTATAAATGACTTAAAAATATGTTAGTATTATAGTTAGGTAGTCTAAAAACTTGTAATTATTACAGCCAAACCCGAGTAGTAAAATCACTTCTGCCAAACTAGCACCTGCATGAAGTGATTCAGGATTGGCGAATCTATTTTATCCACTAACATCTTCAAAATGCTGTTAGGACTTGACCGTGTTCTCTGTAAAAGCGAGGCCGTCTTAATCCTTACCATGGCGTAGAAGTCACGAACGCGTGCCTGAGCGAACATACTAGAGGCACTACAAAAACGCGGCAGCCCCAAAAGCATTCTGAAGCTGTTATTGTATTGGACCCTCAGGGCGTCCAGTGTTTTCCGCGTGTAGCTGGCCCACAAGCTGCTTGTGTAGAAGGTTTGACAGTAAGCTTTAAATAATGTGATCTTCACTTCCTTGCTACAACAAGCAAACCTGCGCACCAGCATATTGCTTCTCACAGCTAGAGCCCTGCGCTCGCGATCGATGTCCTCATGATCTTTAAGGTCCTCCGTTACGTAGTGCCCTAAATATTTGAATTGACTCACCCTTTTTAAGGGCTGGCCAGTAAGGGTGATAATTGGCTCGTATATCTGTTTATGTTTCGAAACTATTGAGAACGTTTTTCCTTTTGCAAAATTTGTTTTATATTTGGCAACTTAAGCATTTTTAATTTATAGTTTGGATATTTTTACATTGGCAACTTGCACTTTTTGAATAGTATTGTCTATCTGTCTGTTCATTTCAGCCGGAGGCCTATGTCCAGCAGTGGACGTCTTTCGGCTGAAATGATCTGTCTGTTAGCATTTTTTTTATAACGTGGTTTAAAATTGTTTTTTCATAAGCAATTTGCTTATGTACATGAACATAAGCAAATTGCTTATGAAACATATCGCTTAATTAGCGTTTCTTCTTTAGTATTCGTTACCAATTTTTATTTTCAAATGAGTTTGCTAACTAAGCATTTTTGTTTTCTGGGTTGGATGGATTTGAGGTTATTACTATTTATTAGCCAAATTAATTCGATTTACACATTTGAGGTAGGTTGCAGTTTTTTTCCTGGGTGTCACTTTCTTATGATCCGCAACACTTGTGCCATAGCGACAGTTATTTTGCGATTTACTAGAGCTATATCTATATCTATAAGTTTGTATGCAGTTGATACAGTTTTATAAATTAAAGTTTTTTTTTCGATGAACTCATTCACATTTTTATAACAAAGAAAAAAAAAAAAAAACTTGTACGTGTAAAAAGAAAACTTTAGGTAAACCTCATTTGCCAAATGTTGCATTTTGGCGCTTTAGCAGTTCTTTCTTTCCACTGACGATTGCATTCAGCTTTATCTATTTGTAATACCAACCTTATGCGTACTTGTATGTGTATGTGTATTATTAGACGACGAATCTAAAGTGTCTTCGGTGTGCTCACTGACGTCAGAAAAGCCTGCGTCATGTAAAAAGTCTCCGCCCATACCGTTAAGTTTTAACAACGGATTAGTTTTCAACATCTGGAACAACCGTAATATTAGTGGAATGTCCTGTAAAATTTTAACTCCGTGTTTCGATCTATTTAACAAGGATTTGTCTTACCACATTACTCATATCGATTCGTGACTCAAGAGACCCATTATCAGTAGACATGGTATTTGAATGATTCTGTTCTGGATCTTTTTCTTTTCGTTTCTGCCTTTGCTTGTAATGAACATAGAAAATAATTCCAGCTGCGTATACGAAGATCAGTAAGAGCACGCATACACCAATTGCCAGCGACTCAAGGACACTGAGTCCCTGATTCTGCGATGCTGATTCTGTCGTAATTAATTCACCAGCGTGGAAGGGTATTGAACGTACATCTGTAAATGAGTCATGTGTTGAAATTCTCATAAGTATTAGACGATTAGCTACATTAATTTTACACATAATTGTTCCAGACGTAATGGTATGTGTGACTCACCAAGCAAAGCATTCTGGGTTGCGCCTGCGATGCGGAACGCTGCGCAGCTGGCAGCAAGGCGCGAGGGAGTAGACGCGGAGCATAGAACATGAGCGGCCACCAGACGGCCCTCCAGCCGAGCGTGCAGATTTGCCGACCCACGCCACTGTCAAATAAATTGCAAAGATTTTTCACATAATTTCAGATTTTTGTTCAAAATTTTATAATGCGATCTAAAGATATAAAAAATTGCGTTAAGCTTTGCACCTTTATTTTCTTGGACCGCAAGTTTAAGCAGATTAAATCAACAGTTA
Organism: Asteroscopus sphinx; assembly: GCA_949699075.1. Lineage (NCBI taxonomy): Eukaryota > Metazoa > Arthropoda > Insecta > Lepidoptera > Noctuidae > Asteroscopus > Asteroscopus sphinx. The sequence goes on from OX453017.1 coordinate 15,233,272, forward strand.
TCAGGTGCAATTCGTTGCAGCATTTGTCACTAAGCAGACGTGAGTTTTGGTTACAAATCACTTGATAAATATAAAGCTTAAAGAAATAAAAAGTACGAATCGACCAAAAACGTTTGTGTACATTTGTTAACATAATGTCGAGCCTACTCGAAATTTACCTGCAGAAAGCAAAATGGAAATGCAAATTCATCTTATAACTGTATCACCGTGAACAGATCTAAATGCGGAGTATTTGGACATATTATACAAATCGCTCCTTTGACGCCTTCGTCTTTATCTGGGGCTGCATCGGGTCCGTGTAGCATTTCAACACGCGCCCAGCGTTGACACTTGCTCGATTGATGGATGCAAGAAACTGTAGCGTTTTGTCGAGACCGCTCAAAAATAAGTAAAATTGTGAGTACAAGATAATATCTTCATGAATGTGTCCCGTTGCCCACCCGATTTATATCAAGAAATTAAATTATTTTTATATGATGGTTAATTACTTCGATTCGCAATTGTCGTTAAAGCGATATCGTCTTCATGTTTAATAATGCTATTAAAAATGTTAACGGAGACACTTCGATTAGTGAAGTCAAGTGTAAACACGACTACGTAACGTCAAAACTTCAGTTCTTGATAAACATTGAAATGTATTTTATTAATTACAATCTTGATATCGACATCGAGGCAATAAAGATTGGGCGATAGAACTGGATTATTTCAATGAACGTACATGTTCATTTCATTTTATTAAGGGACCATTAAAAATATTGATTTCAAAAACTGAATTGACTCGTGCAATTTTATATTTGACATCGGGGATGTTTTATGATCTGCATCGAAATTAAATAACTGTTAGTTCAGTTTTTGAATGACTTCAAATTCAAAACCCTTTGGGGTTCATTACAAATCATTGATAATAAAATTTGGTACATCCTGAAAAACCCACCAACAAATAAAGGTGAGATTTAGAGAGAATAAAGGAGACAATAGAGGTGATTTCTCCGAATGTCTAGCGTCATCTAGAGTCTAGATTCTAGACATTCTATACCATAAAGACCCTGATTTTACAAGATCTAGTACTAGGAAAAAGCTAGTAATACATATCTGTCAATTCTCAGTACATGGTCAGTTCTTCAACATGAGAGATAGTATCTGAACGATGGAACGAAACCAGATGTCTCAAGACGCCGTTTTATCCGAGTAGCCGTAACTAGTATTTCAGGAATATAAATGTTTTAATATTAGGAAGCCTCACACGTGGAGTCTTCTAAGATTTATAGCATGCTTGATTGAGCCCGCTGTTATCTTATAGTACAACTAGTTTGTAGATACAAGTGGTAAAGTCATCGGTTTGAGTAATGTTATTTGAATACACTTACAATTGGCACAGATAGTATTGACTAAGATTGTATGGTTTTCTGTTATAATGTGAAGTTTAACCCCATCTTTAATCTTTTTATGTTTGTTTAATTGAAGTGTTAGCTCAAAAGTTGATAATCTCATTGCTTCTTTGTATGTCCGCGCCAAAAAAAGGACCACACAGGGTTTTGTTACAATTTTATTTTATTTGGTTCATATTTTGTCGATGTACGTTTTTAACGACAAATGGCTTTACATTATTTTCTTAATATAATCCTTTCTTTAAATCTAAGGCGTTTTTGTAATTAGTAATTTTGAACTTTTAAGTAATCGAGACATTTATCATTTTGAGTCTGTCACATCGTTATTTTTATAGTAAGTAATATGATGGTGAAACGAGCTAAAGGCTACCTGATGTTAAGCGGTTATCATCATGATTGGTAGTTGTCATAAACTGATAGAATGATTATGAATTTATCTCTTTCATGCATTATTTCGAAGTTACAGATACATGCTTACTTTTCACAGCGTCTTGTAGCGTCTTCTTTATGTAAGTACCTACCTGCATAGATGTCGTTATTTCACTCAATACCACGTGTATCATTTGAAGAGCTCATTCAGGGACTACTATAAAACAACTTTTACTATGCGGTCAACCCTAAATCGCGAAAAAAACCGGCATTTCCATACATTTCGTTTGAGAGGTGAAGTGGGCTCAGTACCGCGCGATATCTAATTCAGTAATGGAAATTTCTATTTATTAGAGTGAGAATACAAAAAAAAAAAACCAAAAACCAAAAATCCATATATCGCTGTATTTTCGTAAAAAAAAAAATATAAGAGGGCTCTTAAGGTGCAAATGTCAATCTGTTTTCTTCCAGCAACATTATTGTTTGAAGTTAAATCGTCCTTGGCTATCAAGAGACCGGTCTTCGGTCCGGTACAAGATATACATTTTATGAGCTCGACGCGTGTGCATAACCGCGTTATGGATTTAGTATAGCTCTCCCCAGATAGTATCAAGGAATGAATGCAAGATGTGGCACGGATTTTTTTAACCAACAAAAAATACTTATTTGGGGAAAAAATTGTTCAGCTAGTAGGTAGGTAGGTAAGCTCTTTTTTCTACAAACACAGTTCAATTAATAAGTCAAACGTGTTTGTTTTCTTACATATAACAGTTATACTAGTATATAAAACCTACATGGTATCTCATGGTAACCTTTTAAAAGTCTACTATAAAGTAGAATCCATCCAATCCGCGAACCAGTTTGACATTTAATAAACGTCAAATTGATCAAAGCCCTTTGTTCAAAGCCTGTGTTATTTTTAAACGTCAATTAAGTTCGCGGGATTCTGTAGTCAACTTTAGTTCGCGTAATTCTGGAGTCAACTTTAGTTCATCATCATCATCATCATCAGCCCATTATTGTCCCACTGCTGGGCACGGGCCTCTTCTCAGAATTAGAAGGTTATGGCCTTAGTCCTCCACGTTAACTTCAATTGCAGGATTCCAAATAATAGATCACATGGAAAAGAACCGGTAACAATTATTGTTACTTAAAAGCTTGAACAATTTTATTTTTAATAAAAAGCTTGAACATTTATAGGTTACATTAATTGGTGAAATAATTGTTTCTTTTAGGTACTGTTAGTAAACAAAAGAGCATTATGTGCATTAATGGCAATGTACCCTTTAAATTGAATTATTGAGCAATAATTTATTTGATGGGTACTAAAGCCCTATAGTCATTGTGCTACTTAATCGTATCTATGTATCAATCAAGGAACATCGGTAAATTATAATGCATTATCTATCCATAAATGGTTTACTAATAAATGTGTTGAATGATTAAATTTGACAACTTGCAGAGGATTTATCAAAATAATTTAATACCTTGATTATCACCATTTTAAATACTTTTAACTGTTAAAGAGCAGTTAACAACTTGGAATTCCAAAAACATAACCGAACATCTTAAGTATTTTTATTATTTACGCTTTTATTAGATACCAAACTTGATGCCCTTCAACTTTCTTCTTATTATAATTAATCCTAAAATGATTATTATTAAAACATATGTCACAATTTGAACAAGTTCTTCCAAGTATATACCCAACAACTTTCTACGTCACTTTTCTTTCTGAAATAAAAGTCCGACAGACATACTTACAGATAGACATCAAGTTAATATGCTCCCTTTGTCCAATTTTGGTGTGAAATAACAAAAAGTAAGTCAAAATTCAAGTCAGTGAAATTAATCATTAAATTATATTTTGTAGTATATCTTGCAATACGATCTCGTTATCTGTGGTCTACATGAGTTGCTCCACATCATATTGTTCAAGTTCATGATAAAGATCTCTGTAAACGCACTGGGGGTCTACTCGCAAAATCGACAACGACATAATCGAAACGACACGATAATAGTGCTCCGAACATACCGGACATACCCTACTCTAATAAATGTTGGGATGCTTTGTCGCTTCTTATGAATTAGATTTTTTTACGAACTAATTGATTTTTTTTGTCAAAAACAAGGTGTTTGATGTCTAAAAAAGGAGAAACCCTGCCCATGTAATTTACAAGTAAGAGTAGGGACTGAGGTTACGTCCGACAACTGTCGATTAGAAGCCTTCATTGCTTCGTAGGTATACGAAATAATGGTATATCGTTTATAAACGATAGTGGTGAAATCGACGTTATTTAGAATAGATTTCGACATGACAAATGTCAAACGTCACGATAGGGATATATCGATTATAGATTTTGCAAATAGACCCCCTGGTTACATAAGGTTGGATAATTTTCCCAAATTTAATTACTTCCCGCTTAGGAGGTAAACTGCGTCTTTATAAAATTACCAAATAATATGTGAAAATAATTACCTTATTTTGATAAGTTTTATGAACGTTTAACTGTTTGTTTGGTGGTGGGCCTAAATATCGTTGTGGTCTACATGGGTGGTACGGTGACCACAGTTTGAACTTTACTGGTATCGTATTCGGATGCTACTGTAGCACTTTGTTCATACATGTTTTTATTTCAATTGAATGAAGTAAAACCAAATTATCACAATTTCACAACACATTCCTTTTTTGCGCAGTTGTTTAAAAAGGTTGAATAATCTTCCGAGCTTCTGCTTTGGTAGACTTTTTATTTTTAGATTTTGCCATGATAGAGGTCATAGTAAAATATTGTGAAAATTGCTACGGTTAAAACATAGAGCCCTGTGTCAGACAGACGGACGGACAGACGTCCGGACGACCGGACAGACAGATACTGATGCTGATGGATACGGAACCCTAGAAAAGTCAGTTAAATTACATTTATTTGGTGTATAAATGACTATATAATATACTTACATACTATCTAATAAATTGTTCAGCGAAATCAAAAGAGAATTTTCACTGGTTAGAACTTGGTACCAACTATGCATATTTTCTGTTTAAAATATCGCAATTCTAAAATAAAATGTGATGACCATGGGCATACAACACAATTTTTTTGTCACCAGAAAAAAGTGTTGGTAGTCTCTGCTCATCATTATGAACAATATTTATTGGGACCAACCCTGAAATCACGAAAAAATGTTAGCTGATCACTAAATTTTGTCAATTTACATGTAAACACAAATGTAGGGATCAGCCGATATTTTTTTCGCGATTTCAGGGTTGATCCCAAAATGAAAGTTGTTCATAATGATGAGCAGAGACTAGCCTTAATTTTCTGGTGATTTTAAAGTAGGGACGTGTATAACTGCTTCCCTTTACAAGATACCATAAATCTCTAAATAATGTTGGGTTACATTATTTAGATATCTATGCAAGATACCTTTGTATGAAGAATATGTTTTTTTATTTATAGTATAGGATGGCGAAACGAGCTAAAGGCCCACCTGATGTTAAGCGGTTACATTTGCCCATAACAACCGCAATACCACCTAGGCTGTTGCCTAAATTGTACAGCAAGTCGGTTCGCCAAACTGAGACATGAAGATGGAAAGTCTCATGTGATTGTAATTTCACCGGCACCCGTACCCTTCAGACCGAAACACAGCTATTCAAGCATCACTATTTGGCGGAGAAGTAGCTCCAAGGATTTAAAAAAATACCTGCAAGAATGTGCTCCCTTCATCCCGATACAGCCCAAAAGGGACATCGTTGTCGATCAGGTCGCGGAGGGTCACCCATCCCGAGGATGACAGGTACTGAGCGCTCGTCACCGCGCATATGGCATCTTCTACATCTAAACATAATTACAAAACATAGTGAACATTACATAAGAGGTGTATCGATAAGAAGAAACATTCCAGGCACTTAGAACCCTAACGTCTAAGCTGGAGTGATTGGCACTTAATAGGTTTGCTCGCTCCATCGTCGACCACATCTTGACGAAGCTGTCTATATTGCAGTCAAGAGCAGATCTTTACATGCTGAAATTTTAATCGCTTAATTCCCGAAAAGGGGTCATTGTACTCATCATTATGAACAACTTTTACTAAGGGACCAACCCTGAGATCGCGAAAAAATATCTGGTGGTCCCTACATTTTATCGATTTAAGTGAACACAAATGTAAAAAGAAAAAAAAGAAAGAAAAATATTTATTTGACACAACTGAGACACATACAAAAGAAAGGATAGGTATATATGAACAAGAAATAGATATAGTGAAGAAGTAACAAAGCGAGGAAAAAGTCATTGACAGTCATGCGCCATGTGTGTCTCAGAATTGTGACAAATGGGAGTCCAGCTCAGCATATTGCCAGGTTATTAAACCTGACGCAAGACCTGACCTGATGTAGGAACCAACAGATATTTTTTCCGCGAATTCATGGTTGGTCCTATAGTAAAAGTTGTTCATAATGATGAGTACAATGACCCCTTTTCGGGAATTAAGCGATTTAAATTTCAGCATGTATAATATACCTATAGGTATCTCATTAAAAAAAACAAAAAAGAATGGGCATCCATGCAGCTATGTGATAGTAATACCAGTAAAATTATAAGTGTGAGCTGGTCTGGTGGATCCTTCCGAGTGATAACTAGTCTGAGTAACTAGTATATAAAATTATAAGTAGGTATAGGCTGGTCTAGCGGACCCTTCCGAGTGATACCATATTATTTGTTCTATGGTGATACCTACCTATATAATATTGTAAGTAAAATGGCGTTGTTGATAGCGATAATGTATGTTTCAAGCTCAGAATCAGCACTCTGAACGTAGCCTTTTAAGAACAACATGAATTTGTTTTACTCTGCGTGCGACTACCTCGATTCTAAGCTTAATTATTCTAAGTATGTGGCCATATTTATCGGCTGGCCATATTTGACTCTGGTAGTACGTAGTACGTATCTACGTTCGTAAAGAATCGAACCGAAAATCAACCACTGTGGGCCTAGTAGGTACGAGTTTGATACTTTTTCATAGTGTTTTTTCGACTTTCATTCATAAATTAGTAGTTCCTTCTCGTATTATCCGCCAGGGCCGCTACTGATTTATAAATACATGTCATCAAATTCGATAGAAGTTTCGGTCAAACCCGTATCTACATTTCAAGATCATGAACCGTATTTAGTGGTGGAATCTGAAATTAGATAGGTATGTGATTGGAACTTTAGCTGATGAACGAGTCTTTCATTGTTAAAATATTATTTAATGAGATTACATCGCGTAGGTACTTTATTATACATATACACGATGTAATCCGATTAAACTTCTTTTATTATAATAAGTATATTATCTCTACAGATCGCGAAAACCTAAGAAATCATTAAGATTATATATTATTTAATTCAAAGACTACCACACAGTTATTTCAAGGTCTCGCTGATTCATTATGTACTTATGAACTTTAGATAAACATGAAATATATCAATATTATTATTCGCATGTATTAAAAAGATTTTCGCTGCGGCAGGTTATACAGAAGACCGAAGAGTATAACTTGCCTCTTTGTTTAGCGTTTGTGGACTACGAGAAAGCCTTCGATTCGATCGAGACTTGGGCGGTACTACAGTCTCTTCAACGGTGCCAGATTGACTATCGGTACATCGAAGTGTTAAAGTCTTTGTATGAAAACGCCACTATGTCAGTCCGATTACAGGACCAAGCCTCGAAACCTATCCTTCTGCAGCGAGGTGTGAGACAGGGAGATGTGATCTCTCCGAAACTGTTCACTGCTGCATTGGAGGATGTCTTCAAGGTTCTGGACTGGAAGGGGCTAGGCATTAACATAAACGGCGAGTACATCACTCACCTTCGGTTTGCCGACGACATAGTAGTCATGGCTGAGACCATGGAGGACCTCGGTACAATGCTCGATGACCTCAGTAGAGCTTCTGATAGAGTGGGTCTTAAAATGAATATGGACAAGACAAAGGTTATGTTGAATTCCCATATAGCACCCATTCCCGTAAACATCGGAGAATCTACACTCGAAGTTGTTGACGATTATGTATACCTAGGACAAACTGTCCAGCTAGGTAAGTCCAACTTCGAGAGAGAGGTCAATCGTCGAATCCGACTCGGTTGGGCAGCGTTCGGGAAGCTACGCAATATCTTCTCGTCCAAAATACCGCAGTGTCTCAAGACGAAAGTCTTTGACCAGTGTGTGTTGCCAGTAATTACTTACGGTACTGAAACGTGGTCGCTCACAATGGGCCTGATAAGAAGGCTCAAAGTCACTCAAAGGGCAATGGAGAGGGCTATGCTCGGAGTGTCCCTGCGTGATCGAATCAGAAATGAGGAGATTCGCAGGAGAACGAAAGTAACCGACATAGCCCGAAGAATTGCCAAACTTAAGTGGCAGTGGGCGGGGCACATTGCTCGCAGAACGGATGGCCGATGGGGCAGTAAAGTTCTGGAGTGGCGACCGCGTACTGGAAGGCGCAGCGTGGGTAGGCCCCCCACAAGGTGGACCGACGACCTGGTGAAGGTCGCGGGAATCCGCTGGATGCGGAAGGCACAGGACCGGTCGTTGTGGCGATGTTTGGGGGAGGCCTATGTCCAGCAGTGGACGTCTTTCGGCTGAAATGATGATGATGATGATGATGATTAAAAAGATTTATCTATTAACTTTATCAATTTTATTCTATATAAAAATGTAAATAACTAATAGTAATAACATAATTGGAGATAAAAAAGATAAACATTTAGTTGTGGAATATAATCTGTTATTTCAACTTAACTAACACAATCCGATATGGTCTAGTGGCTAGGATACCTGGCTCTCACCCAGGAGGCTCGGGTTCGATTCCCGGTATCGGAAATAATCTTTTTAGGTTTCAGTAATGTTTTTTTATTTTTATTTTCATACATTATTTTATAAAACGCTAGCAGTGCCATTCGTTGCAATGCCATATTTTTTTTCGCCCAGGAAACCTTACGGACGTACGCAGAACAACTCGCCAAAGTTTTATTACAATCAGATGAATAGTTCAGGAACGAATAGAGGATAAACATACAAACATTGTTTTACTTACCAGTAAAAATTATTTCTTTCGATGGATAAATTATTTGCCCTTTGAGGGGCAGAAAAACGAAGGGAATCTGAGGTTTGGTCGCGCCACGACCGAAGCTTGCCATCAGACATTCTGAAAAAAAACAAAAATGTTATATTATTTTAAAGAAGCTACAGAAATGACAACATTGTTGAAAAAAAAAGACATGAAAATATGGAAGAGATACCTACACGCTTTTACAGTTTTTGGAGGGGGCATTTTCTGTCCTTGTACTAAACGGACATTGTACAGAGGTAGGTCTGTGGTACAGAGAGATGAACATATAACTCGGACATTTTATTAAATACGTTATTTGTGTAGCTCCTTTTTCTTGAAAAAGTTTCGAGATTTATAATAAAAAAAATAAAAAGAACATCTTCCCTACTACACTATTGTTCGCAACAATGACAGATGACGATCAACATTCAAATTCGATATGCGGGCCATGTGCGGGCCCATTTCTGACCCTTTCTCATTGTCAATGCAAGTCGCGATAATGATATTATTCCTGTAATTTTCTCTCACCTGATCTCAGCCTTAGACCTAGAGAATACTGTATACAACTTGCATGAATAATGATCTACCAGTACACCTATACTTAATTATTTCCGCTGCGATGAGCTGCGTCCTAATAATATCTTGTGACTGAGGACTGAGACATGATTATTAGTTATATTACGTAGCAGTTCTAGTACACATGCAGTGACAGACCCAGTTTTGTCGTAGTATTGCGTGTTATTCGTCCGAACCAAACACGTTACTTATATATATACTTGTACAAGTCAAGATTTGCGCAAGGATATACAACGTGTCACTGCAGAACTTTACTGCCCATCGGCCATCCGTTCTGCGAGCAATGTGCCCCGCTCACTGCCACTTATGTTTGAAAATTCTTCAGGCTATGTCGGTTACTTTAGTTCTCCTGCGAATCTCATTTCTGATGAGTAGTAAAGTTCTGGAGTGGCGACCGCATACTGGAAGGTCGCGGGTATCCGCTGGATGTGGAAAGTGCAGGACCGGTCGTTGTGGCGATGCTTGGGGGCGGCCTATGTCCAGCAGTGGACGTCTTTCGGCTGAAATGATGATGATGATACAACGTGTTATTGAAATAACTGAAAACCTCTAAAGTTGTTTATACTGATGAGTATAATACTCATCAGTATAAACAACTTTTACTATGGAATCAACCCGGAAATCGCAAAAAAAAATTACATGTTCCCTACATTTGTGTTCACATAAATCTAAAAATGTTGGGCTCAACAGTTTTTTTTCGCGTTTTCATGTTTGTTTCCATAGTAATAGTTGTTCGTACTGATGAGTACGAGAGGTTTTCTGTTATTTCAATAACACGTTGTAGTTACGTGTGTTATAACTGGACCAAAGATTTTGGAAACAATTCTGTGATCTGGACACTTCAAAATACTCAAGTATTATATCTCTATAACGTCGTCCGGGAATGAAAACCCCGTATTTCCACGGAACGTAATTTTACAAGACGCGAAAACTACTTATCTAGTGAAAACAAGAAGTTCCTTTGTTTTACCTGTTTTACATTGATATGATCGAATATGCAATGAAGGCATCAGGGTAGCTTATACTTTTGTTTTCATATTCGACTAATAATGATATAAACCTAGATAAGACATCGAAAGAAAAAGAAGAAATAAAAGAATGAAAAAATATTTATTTGACACAGCTAACAGAGATACTATTAAGAAATAAATAAAAGATCATACTTGAGTTACACACTATATTGACTTCAGTAAATTATTAGGCAGAAGCAAGAAAACAGAGAGAGACTTTTTTACATTATACAGCTGTCAAAGAGTTCACTGACAAATCATGCGTTGTGTGTCTCAGAGTTGTTGCAAATGGGGGTCCAGATCAGCATAATTTTATTATGCCAAGTTATCAAACGACGCTGGTTCCTGGTATTCTGCTGGATCCCTGTTGTTGTGACATCGAATTGCGCTTTACAACGTTTTTACTCCCGGTGTTACGATAATGTGGGTAACCTTTAGGCCCATGATGCGCATGCGCAGTGAGTTTTGTATGCGCATGGGAAATAATTGTCAATCTAATATTAGAGATGACCTGTGTTCTTAGCTTATTTCCTGAGAACCGAAGGTGGTGTATTTGGGAGACAAGTGAAACGCGTGTTAGCTGCTGATAGACTGAATATATTGTCTTAATAATACAGATTAAATATAGCTTACAACTACTACACCACAATAGTACCTAGTACAGTCTAACAAAGCAATTAGTATACAGGGTCGCTAGATATAGATGAAGTTTTCTCAGAAGATTATGGATGTTTTCGAGTGAAATATCATTTTAATAAGGGACAAAGTTAATCTCTATTTACACAAAACCCTAATCAAACCGTTCTATAATAATTTCCTGAGAAATCTTCATCTATATCTGGCGACCCTGTCATACTAATTGCTTTGTTAGATTGTACTACATACTACTTACTTTTTCCCTGGTAAACTTACCGTCAATATGATTGACACAGACGCGTCGATCCTCGCGGAAGGCGGGCGTGTCGCTCCGACACTGGCACCGGCAGCCGCTGTCATCAGCACCGATGCCGATGGCTGCTAAAGCGGTACCGTGCGACACCTCCATGCAACGGGTGGGGCCGCAGTCAGACCCTGGAAATATCATGAATTGCTCGTATATATCAATGATCAAACGTATACATGCTGAAATTTTAACCGCTTTTTTCCCGAAATGGGGTCATTGTACACATTATTATGAACAACTTTTACTTTGGGACCAACCCTGAAATCACGAAAAAAAAATCAGGTCGTCCCTACATTTTATCGATTTAAGTGAACACAAATGTAGGGACCTACAGATTCTTTTTCCCGTGATTTCAGGTTAGTCCCATAGTAAAAGTTGTTCATAATGATGAGTACAATGACCCCTTTTCGGGAATTAAGCGATTAAAATTTCAGCATGTATAATCAGCCCATTTCTTACTGTCCCTCTGTTGGGATAGACTCTTTCCAAAGTGGGAAAGGTTAGTCCTACACCCTGCTGTTCCGCGGATAAGCGGTTTGGTGAACTAACATCATACAAATTTTTCCTACAAAGATAGTTTGCTAAAGATTATGTTTCGTAAATAACTACAGTTATTACAAACTTCGTTTGCGTTTTTTGATACCTAACTCTTATATCCTGTTTATTTAATTTGACATAAATGCAGTAGGTAGGTAGGTAACTAGGCGAGGCCTACCTGGCTACTGAAAATGATAAAGAAAGTCTAATAAAGTCATGTTTTTCTTTCCAGTCTTGATGGTAAGGAAGCTAGAAATACCCAGACACTCACCCTTTAGAGAAAAATAATCTCCACTCGCCGATCTGGTGACATTCGCCAGCGCCACCTCCTCCACAGAGTTGGAAGCTCCCGCCGCGCTGGCCGCCATGATTATAATCAACACCCGCGCCATCTCGCGCCCAATTAATGAACCAATTCTAAGATTAGCTTTGTTTGTCATTTTGTATTTCTCCGCCAGATGCCACTACTTTGATGGAGTTGAATATCTTCGCCCATTTCTCGCACAGCTGTTTTCCTCATCATCTGAAACCAAATTTTTTTAATATTAAATCACATGGAAGTGTTATAAAGTCGACTTTATTAAACGACCTTCACAATTTATTATAATAAAAATACGAAACATTATCCTAAAAATAAAATTAATCTAAAATAAAATATTCATGACTAATGCTTTAGAAACATAAATAACAACGCGAGAGAGAAAATATCACGACCGAATATTTAAAACGCTTTCGAAATCGTAGTATCGAAATATTAATTATTCATATAAACTCGGAAATTAAATAAAACCAGTTTCACGACACCAAAATAACAGTTTTCGCTAAAATTCACTTTTACCTACCTCTAGCTTAGAATAAACTGATACTTTTACAACATACATTTCTGCATATCTATGCAACAACTTTCGATTTAGCATGAACGAGTGGAATCCTGCAATTTTAAGACGGAACTTGGCAAAAACGTCGACCCTATCTTTTTTATATTATTAAAGCCCACAGCTGTCCAACTGCTGGGCAAAGGTCTTCCCCATTCTTCCAACCTTTCCCTATCAGTTGCTTTTTCAGTCCAATCATTGAGAAAAACATCTAGATAGTCCCGCTAGCAGCGTTTCCTTGGCCTACCTTGGCAAAGTCGGCGGAGCACCCAACTTAAAAAAATCTTAATCATCTGATTTTACGAGAGTTAAAAAACGAGCCAACATTATCTCACTGCTGAGTGACCTATAGACTTCCTCTGCATAGCGAAGGCAGAGGCACATCTATACAATAACCGTAGGAATCGGACATTTAGGTATACACAAAGTGTTGATTTGCAAAACGGTAACAAAGCCTGTAAGTAGGTACTGTATGTATCAAAATGTATGTAATGGTGCTTATTTAAATGTGGAGCCCAGCTAAAAACTTTATTTTAAAGTTCCTATATTTCAGGACAATGTGCTGAAAATATCTACGACGCGCACACGATGCGAAGTAGTTGACCATTTGATTATGCTCTAGCGCTTTTGGTAAAACCGATTACCGCATAATAATAATAAATAAATAAATGTTTAATAAATGTTTTTGGGATATTTTTTACACAGCACCATCTAGTCCCAAACTAAGCAGAGCTTGTACTATGGATACTAGACAATGGATATAATATTTACATGCTTTATTTTTTGCATGCTTCAAATATTAATATGGCATACAGATACTTAGTTGTTTTGCATGCTTCAAATATTAATATGGCATACAGATACTTAGTTGTTTTGCATGCTTCAAATATTAATATGGCATACAGATACTTAGTTGTTTTGCATGCTTCAAATATTAATATGGCATACAGATACTTAGTTGTTTTGCATGCTTCAAATATTAATATGGCATACAGATACTTAGTTGTTTTGCATGCTTCAAATATTAATATGGCATACAGATACTTAGTTGTTTTGCATGCTTCAAATATTAATATGGCATACAGATACTTAGTTGTTTTGCATGCTTCAAATATTAATATGGCATACAGATACTTAGTTGTTTTGCATGCTTCAAATATTAATATGGCACACAGATACTTAGTTGTTTTGGTTTGGTTCTAAATGTTTGCGCATCTGAGATTTTGTGTCTGTAAATACACCACGCAGAAGAAATCATAGCTAGGGACATGGTTAGTCAAAAAAACATTAACAAAGGAACCATAATTCTTCAGAACTGTATAGTTAAGTGCCTAAAATTAGAACTATGAAGCACATAGCATCAAGTTATAAATCCATACTTAATAGACCATATGGGAATATTAGATACCTACATAGCTATCTACGGCCCTTAGCAAACCGCTTTAAAACAACAAACTGAAACGATGCATACCTATAAGGTTTTAATTAACCTTAACATCAGGTGAGGTGGCGGTCAAACGAAAGCCCGTTAAGAATAAAAAAAAAAAAAAAAAAAAAAAAAAAATACAATCTGTAGGTGCACTTCTATACCAGGCCCCTCAGAAAGTATTGCGAAAAAAAGTTTTTATATATGGGAGACTGGCCAGTTATAATGTTTTTCGAAAATATGATTATTTATAAGTAAAAATAAGTAAGTTCCAATTTCAAAATTTACCTCCACATTTTTTGCGAGTTAATTCAAAGTATTGTGTCTCACTGAAATATGGATCTGCGCCGGGAACATTTTAGAGCTATGATTTTATACGATTTCAAGTGTCGCCTGAAACCGGATGAATCGTACGATAGACTTCAAATGGCATTCATGGATGAAGACCCTTCCAAGGCAACCGTGTATCGTTGGTATAACGAATTCAAGCGCGGTCGACCAACTTTGGGGGATGACGAAAGAAGCGGTCGCCCTTTGACGGCTGTTACCGAAGAAAACGTGCTAGCAGTGAAAAATTTAATCCAAGACAATAGGCGAATTACATATCAGGAGATTCAACACATATTGAAGATTGGATCGGGAAGCGTTCACGAGATTCTACACAGCCATCTTCGCGTGAGGAGGATAGTATCACGCTGGGTGCCGCACAACCTCACCGATGCTCAGAAGCAGGCCCGGGTGGAATGGTGCCGTGATATGCTTAACAAATTTGAAGCAGGCTCGTCTCGGCGTGTTTACGACATCGTTACAGGTGATGAGTCCTGGATTTATCAATACGACCCAGAAACCAAGCGCCAGTCGACTGTTTGGGTGTTTCAAAATGAGCCAACGCCTACCAAAGTGAAGCGATCTAGAAGCGGGGGTAAGATTTTGATCGCTAGCTTTTTTAATTTGACTGGCCACTTGGTATCAATTCCCTTACGGGATCAAAGAAGCATTAATGCCGAATGGTATACTACCAAATGTTTGCCAGAAGTTTTCTCTGTTATAAGCAACAAGCGACCAAACACAGGGCTCCGCGGGCTACTGCTCCACCACGACAATGCACCTGCGCACACCGCACTCAAAACGAGGGACTTCCTGGACAGCACGCCAGTCAAACTCCTGGGTCACCCTCCTTACAGCCCTGATCTAGCACCGTGTGACTTCTTTTTATTCCCAAAAATAAAAAATCAGCTCAAAGGGATACAATTTTCGTCGCCGGAAGATGCGCTGGCTGCGTTCGAGCAGGCTGTAAACGAGGTGTCTGCGGCGGACTGGAAAAAGTGTTTTGAAAACTGGTTTAGGCGCATGAATCTTTGTATAGAGGCTGGTGGAAAGTACTTTGAAAAGATTTGATAAAAATATATGTACGTATAGAACAATTTTTTTTAGTTTTGCAAAACTTTCTGAGTGTCCCACGTATATAGAAGAAGAATATTCGCTGGAAGGACATGATGGTACAGAAGGCCAATCGCTTGGGAAGCTGGTTACATGAAAAAAAACATGTTCAGGTACCTGCATAAAGAAGTTTATTTTTGTTCTAAACGAACTTAGGTAAAAGTTGTTCCGTATGGTGCCGGACGTAAAGAATAGCACCATCCTATATCTTCTCATGGGTGTCGTAAAAGGCGACTAAGGGATTCATCAGAGGATGGGCAGCAGCGTTCTCGGAGGATTTAACCAACCAAATGCTTTCGCCAACCCGCCTGCCAAGCGTGGCGATTATGGCATATTCCCCCTTTTTGGGGGAGGCCTATGGCCAGCAGTGGACGTCTTTCGGCTGAAATGATGAACTAAGGTAGAAGCTGTACCCAGAAACAACCTACCATAAGTATTTAATAATTACTAATTGTATAATAGAATAATGATTAATTGTGAATATAATATGTTAAAATAAGAATATTATTATAATAAATTTTAATAATGTAATAATGATAAATGAAAATGTAATTTATTTACTTAATGTGACTTATAATAATTACTATTATCAATAAATAACTATGAACTATGAACTATTTAGCATATTTTTGTTTATACGGCTAAAAACTAAGGTACCTTAAATGAATTACCTTCATAAGCAATATTTTTAAACACTAAGCAAAAAAGGAACAAGAAACCAAAGAATACAGTACAGTAGGCAGATACAGTAGTTTTAAAATTTATCACGGTATTAAATTCTGCAACAAAGAAAGGGTCAAACATTTTACCACACTCTAGTATTAAAATCCCATCATTCTTTCTCAAACAGCCATCTATGATCAATAGAGTTGTTCACGCATTATGGGTGCGTAGGTGTGAATTGTCTATTCCACCAAATGTATGGGAGGTCATGGGTTAACCACCGCTCTGAGGTACGGTCGACCGACATATCTTGACACGCTTGGAAACGGTGTACTAAAATTTTATGTATTAATATTGATACAATTTTGACGGCTGCCTTTACAAACAGCGCCACATTGAAGGATCAAGATACACTGGTCGTTTTGTTTTGTTTTGTGGCCCAAGGCGTTGTTTGATCTTCGGGCCTATGACAAAGTAGTCGATTGTCGGTAGGCTCTGACTGATTGCGTGTTATTAGTTTTATTGTTTCGATGGTGGCAGTCAACTTCCGAATATTTGCATATTTTAACAGGTGATTGATTTATACAATGGAACTTAGAGGCTTCCAATTTTCGTGGGCATGTTGTTTTGTTAAGTATGATATATTTGTGGAGAAGCTATCTGTCGTCGGTAGCATTTGTTACTAGTAGTTACCTTAAGTGTTTATTTGAATGGATTGCCTTAATGATTTAAGTCTTTAGATCTAAAAATTCGATTAGGTTACCTATAGCGATATCTCCTGGTAAGTTTTTTTAAGGACTTTTCCTTTTAGAGTCTGTTATATTGTTTCTTATTTCATCCACTGCTAAAACACGGTCCAATGCTAAATGCATGCTCAGCGTGAAAGTTACGAACCTAATTGCCTACCATTAAAAATTAATATCTCAACGTATGTCTAATCAAAGTCGACAAGTGTTCTTGGCACCTGTGTATTTATAATCAATCAATCAATAATTATAACTGATAAAACCCTTCCTTGGACATTATCTGCCCATACATTACTTACGCTGATTATCACATTCTTAACAGTATAGCATTAATTTGCTTATGAAAGAGCCGTCAGAAGATTGCGGCAGCGAGAGTTCATAGAGGTCATTAGATAGATTATTAAATAATTACAAAAAAAAAACATTCCGGTCAGCGGCTACGGGCCCGGATATATACAATCAATAAGCAAGTTTGACCCGTTACTGTTCCTACATCTTCATACCATAGATAAGTTTCACTCTGTTAAAAAACGAGAGTATACCGGTTTTATACAAAAAAGATAACTCGAAAATCATTAGTCTGTGGCACGAGCTGACCTCTGAATCGATAATGCACACAAATAACATTCTAGCTTCAACCTTACATCTTTAACGGTGTGTCGATATGTTAATCTGTTATATGTAGTTGACACGGATTTCCAAAGTTCCCATATAAATATGGCTTTTTATAAATTGAAAATTCATCAACAGTGTTGGTTTGAAATCGGAAGCCTAGGGAACTGTTACGCCTACTTTTAAATAATTGAACTAAACGAAGATGAACAATACATAATGTAAATTTATCACTAAGGAGAGACATACATTGGTAAAATTTTGAGAACTTCTGAAGCTCTAATTTTCTGCAAAGTCTGGTAAAGTTATATTGACTGTATCGTGGTATAAAATACACTTAATAATTTAATTGCACATGGTACCTATACATGCACATTTACACATTGCACATGGTGGTATTGTTCAGCACTTGGACGAAGTTAGGTCACATCATAACTACTTGGAATCTAATATAGGTATAAATATATACAGAATGACTTTTTAATAACCATTCAAATTTTTTATAGGCATTATTTATCACTCAAATCATTCATCAAAAATCAAATCATTTTTGAAAAAAAAATGTATTACACCTAACTATTTTTTTCAAAAATTTTCGTTCGCAATAAAATAATTTTCCCGGAAAAACTATTAAATTGTGTGGTTGCTATGTCAAAAGTCGTTTTTGATATCTCAGTATTTTAGGACTAAATAGTATAGTTCCAAATAGTAAATAGATAGATAAAAGGAAAAACACTTATTTTATTATTTTCTGCAAAGATCTTAGTATAAAAATTTGGACGGTGAAGAAAAAGTCATGGTGTATAGGTATTATTTTGTGTGGTAATGTTCGTTTTGGGCCTTCTATTTCGGCTTTTAGGCGGCTTAGCTCCGACCAAGCCTCCTTACTTCGCTCAAAGTGTAGCACCTATTCTCATTATATTTCTCTACTTTAGAAATTAATAACCTTTTATGATTAACTACAAAACTAAGTAAGTATCTAAACTACGTATCGAAGGTGCTTGGCTCCGGGCGAATAGGACTAGTGTACTATGGTATGCACCGTCGATAAAAGCAACATGTAGGTACCTGACTAGCCGAGCCCACGTGCCCTTGATAGCAAGGATGCTAGTTACTCTCATTCCTAAGACGTGTTTACGCCCTTTACTTCTAACAACATTGGTGTTTGCCTGTAGGTGTTCTTAAGCATAATAAAAGAGCCGTGTACTGCACGATTCTAAATGAAATAAAACGGTACTCTTACCCACAGAAATAGATAGAATGGAAAAGAGGGCAAAGCGCGCGTGCCAACACTCTGCATCATAGTGCAATGCATTTCGTAGCCTTTCTCATTACGCCTTATGACTTGTTTCTGTAAACACTGTTACAAAAACCCTCAAAAATACCTTATTGTGCTGTTTCTAACTGCAGAAACAAAAGCTGTAAAGTACATTTGATTAAAGTTATTTTTTTTTAATTAATGACGTCAATATGTAAAGCGTAGTTTGTTCGAAAGTTGCCACGCATAAATCGCAAGTAAAATAGTTATCATTTCATCATTTCAGCCGGAAGCCGTCCACTGCTGGACATAGGCCTCCCCCAAGCATCGCCACAACGACCGGTCTTGCGCCTTCCGCATCCAGCGTATTCCCGCGACAGGCCCGTAGCCAGGGGTACGCCAGGGCAGGCTCAGCCTGCCCTGGAAAGTTTTGAGGCTGCCCTAGCCGCTAGCCTAAGCTGGCTAAGGATTTCGATATTACGCGAAGCAGGCACGGATCTAGAAGGGAGTAATTGCCTCCCCTGAGCCTCGATCTAAGTACAATCGAACTCGCATCACTACCAGTATTAGTAGTGAACTAAAGGGCAACGATGGTCATTGGAAAGCATTCAACAAATTTTGGAGAAAAAAAAAGTAAGGGCGTGCTCAGAAGGCTTATTTAATTTTCCCAGATAATGTAATATTTCAACAGAAAATTTTCAGCAATTAAGTAACTAATAAATTAGTAAGTAAGACACAATACTTTAAATACTGAAGTTGGTTGATATCATTAAAAATTGTTTAATTGTAGGTAATAATCGCTAAAAGCGATTATTACCTACAATTAAACAAAAAAAAAATGTTTAGTTTAATAGAAAAACCTCGACAATTTTCTTGATCATACGTCTCCTTTTTTCTTGCCTTAGAGTATGTCCCAGATAATGTAATGTAACGTAAAGAGCTATCTCGGTTATTTCATACAGTCCTAAAAAAATCGTTTGCAATTAATTTGCAATTCATTTATTTACATTTTATAAAAAGAAAAACTTTGGAGAGGCCTTTGTCCAGCAGTGGACTGCGATAGGCTGAGTTGATGAAAGAGCAAAAACCAAAACCGCCAAAAATATTAACAAAATTTTCGCGCTCGCTACGCTCGCGCTTCTATAATATCCACTATTGCTTTTGCTGTCATATATTCCAAACTGTTCAGCATCCGAACAACTTTTTGAGATAAATAAAATAACACCTATATAGTCAAAGGATTCGTGAGCCCAATTTTGGAAAAGGGATGTAATTTGGAGAATGATCAAAAACTAGTCTAGTTAGCTATGCTCAGGTTTTCTTTACAATGCAATGTGTATAGTTTTGCATGGGACTAATTTAAAGAAATTTACATAAAAATGGCCTGGTGGCCCCGAGCCTGTGTACTAGTAAATAGTTATGACAAAAAAAAAAAAATATGATGATTACAGTGGATGTTGCAACATCGAACGTAACGCTGATTTCGGGGAGATATAGCACAGTTGTTTTATTAAAAAAAAAATCAGCCTGCCCTGAATTTTTATGAGCCTGCCCTGATAACACAGTCTGGCTACGGCCCTGTCCCGCGACCTTCACCAGGTCGTCGGTCCACCTTATTGGGGGCCTACCCACGCTGCGCCTTACAGTATAGTAAAATTGTGATCACAACCATTCTATCTCTATCTATTTCTGTGCTCTTACCCTTTATCGGTCTGAATGAACACTATTGAGATTGGCAATACGATTCTAGATAAAAAATTTCATGGGCTATCGCTACTAAATATACTTTGGTAAAATATAAGTAAAAAAAAGGCTTTAAAAGTTCACGTTATTTTATTGTCATCAGAACTCCATGTGTATGCTGAACAGTTCAATCAGATGCCGCCAGCAAGTGGTCAAAAAATTTATCACAAAATTCGTACCGAAAAGACTTTCATACGTGTGAACTAACCAAGTTAATTAAAGGCTTGTAAAAAAGAGAGCATCATGAAAATATTGCTAGAAATGAAAAAATAAAAAAATGAATAGAATAATATCATCCTTTTAAGGATTCGTTTTGCAGTCCAGTGAAATGCTAATAACTTAGTATATGCCAGTATTTCAGAAGATATAAAAACACTTCAAACAAAATATATACTGTCCTCAATTTTACCAACAGTAAGTTACATTTTAACAATATTTTAATAAACGTAACGACCTCTTTAATAAAACGCTTTATTATCCAAAAGTATGAAGCTACCGATATTTTCGATAACACATCAATATTCATCCGACGTTTTATTGACAGCAAATGGGCAATCGTCAAGAATAATGGCTATAATCTCTCAAATCGGTTGAACGGCTGCCATTATAACAATATAACACCAGATATTTTTGGACCAATCAAATAATAGAATGATACTTTTGATCTATTAACGTACGTTTTCTAAACACATGTAGTGTGATTAAGAAGAGCTATTGCCATAAACGAAACAGAACGAGTAACGGCAGCTTCCCAAAGGTTGAACTTTGAAGCAAAAGCCGATGAGAATAATAAAAATAATTACCTACTTAACACTACTGCCCGTTTCGAAGATATTCTCAAGTTCGTAGAAACCGTTAAGAAATTGGTAAAGCGATTGATTACTTTTTTGCTGGGGTCGATGTTAATTCTCCATATTCAGGTTCCATTGGAAATGTCTGTCAGAATTGCAATTTTGTTTGATGTTTAATTGTTACTGATTGTTATCAACTCGGAAAGTTTTGTTGCTATTGTGTGTGAAAGAAAGCTAAGAATTCACCGCTTACTAAATTCTGTTATGTATTTTGAGAAAGGAAAAAACAATGTAGGTAAATTGGTTATTTCATCGGTTGCTAATGGACCTCCTTTTCCCAGGCAATCCTCAGTCAAACGTATGATTAAGATGGCCTAAGTTTTGACACCTTCTAATAGTGGTTGGTTGAAATAGTAATGGAATAAATCACAATATTAGCCTACCCTACAAGTCACTATTAAAAAAATCAAGTAACGGATCCACAAATATTTTAAAACAAATTAAACTCCAAATGTAACTAACGCGAATTGACATGATCTAAATATCCAGGAAAACACGTCATCTCATCTTTTAGTCATGCTTTCTCTTGGTGACACATTGAGAGTGCAAAATATTAGAAACAAAAATAATGCAAACAGTGATGTAACAATAGCGAAAGGATCCGATGATGACAATTACATAAACGCTTGTTTAAACTATATAAATCACGTAATCACAACAGTAGCTAGTAAGTAGCCAATTAGTGTACCCACCATTGTGATTTTGTAGATAATGATAGTTGTAATTTGGGAAATAACAACAAAAGAGATGACTTATCAACAAACACTTTTGGGTTATTCGAAGAAGCAACGAATAAGCCGAGACGTTACAACCTTCTAGTTAACGAAGCGTTTTGTCTAATAAGCTTTAAGGTAGCCTCAGCTAGCGAACGAGTATGGGTATTTTACGGGTGGTTAAAACACCTTCGAATCGAGAAAGAAATGTAACACATAATTTCTAGTCTATATTTAGCTACATCTACGTGTCATATTATTAAAGGTAAGGACATAATATTTAGGAAGAATCATTACAAAATTGTGAAGCAACTCAACGTAAAATTAATGTAGGTATGTAATTAAAAGACAATATTCCAAAATTTCGCAGTATATGTACTTTCATTTTTGTAAACAGTTCACCTTCGTTCAGATGTACCTTCTTTCACTTCGCAGGGTCGATTGTGTAAAACATTATTATTGGGAGTACTAACCAATTTATTATACCTACCTATGTTTAAAATAATTTATAAAACATAGAATGTTTTCTAAGGCTTGTTTCACAAGCAAATAGAACAGAATTTGTATGAAATTATTAGCCAAATTATGTTGGAAGTGGTGAAACAGCCCCTGAGTCTTCCAGAATTATTATGTATTCAACTTTTAAGCTTGCTCGATTTCACAGGCTTTAATAACTTCAAAGTGTATAGTTATTAGCAGTATTCATGGAAGAGGAGAACTTATAATCCGTGCAGTCGGATAAGTGCGAGATGATGATAAGCTTTTTGCTTACGTTTTATCAGTCAGCATACTTGCTAGTAATAAGTAAAATCTCTTTTAACGCGATTGTCTGTTGTAATACAAGTTTAGAATTAAAATTATGTACTACGTAGGTATAGTAGTAGTAGAGCTGCTTGTGAAGGAGCTCGTCTGGGGAAGTACATCCAAAGGTTGTCTGGAAGATATCGCTTTTAGCGATAAGACCGCCCATGTACCCATAATTTGTACGTTGTTCCTGTTTACTACTATTTTCATGGTGTACAATAAAGTATATTCTATCTATCTATCTATCTACTACTACCGTACCTATTTCTGCCGCCAAACAGTACTGCTTGCATTGCTGTGTTCAAGGTACAAGTGCCGGTGAAATTATAATCACACGAAACTTTCAATTTGGTGAACACGATTTACAATATTATTATTGATTTATCTATGAGGCAACAACTTCGGTGGTATTGAAATTATGGGCAAAGGTAACCGCTGAGCTTTTAGCTCTATTCGCCATCCTATGCCATAAAAATTATTATTCCATAATTTCTTCCAACAGCATTTACTACATCTATTTGTTTTCCGTGTCTTTCATCATCTGTCAAGTTATTAGAATCTAACGCAACACATTTAACATCCATACGTAATTACACCTCGTTTCTAATATCATCAAATCTCATTTTCATTATGAACGATTATGATTATCAAACATTTACTATGAATGTTAATGTAGCATCTTCATATTCATAATAATAATATCTTCCATATTAGAATTGAAGAAAATCTCTTGCGTAAGTAAGGTGTTGCAACTTTTGGTTTTTATATTAGTGATAACAACCAATGATGTTATATAAATCAGTAGATAAATCATGCTGCCCTAAATTGATGACCGAGAAATTAATTGATTTTATTTATTTATTATATTCTTTATTATACAAACACCAAACGAAAACAAAGACAGTAGTTTACAGATAGATTATGTAAGTACAATCGGCGGTCTTATCGCACAAGGCAATCTCTTCCAGGCAACCTTTGGATGGACTAGAAGAATGGGAACCGGTTTTCTTCTCGTCTTAACAATGTATACCTACCTACTCTTATTTTTTGGTTTGGAATGACATAATATTTATTGTAATGATAATGGAAGTAATTTGTAATGCAGCTTTTGTACAAGATGTATCTTCCTCAACATCATCATTACTCTTCTTCAGCTATGTTGTGATTGGTTCGTGGGAAATCCTCATCGACGCACACCACCATGGAAAGGCCGCGCCAATGTCTGCCTCTTACCGACTAAAACCACCACGGTGTTCCTCTAACTTTTGCCGGGGGCGTAGGATACGTGCAATCTTCTACCACCCCTGAAATGTCCCGGCTCGCCTCTAGTAGGCGAGCCCCTTCTCCCATTCCGAGATATACCAGTAGGTTAGACCAGTTTTCTGACTAAATGGAATTTTTCCACCGGCCTCTCTCATTCTTACTTCTAAAGATATTGAAAATTGTTATTATTTTTAACTAATAACATTGTAAGATCGTAAAGTTTGTTATTATTTACTATTTATTAGATAATAATTTGTAGATCATCAATGCGTAAGAGTTGTTTGTCTATTGTTGTATTGTTTTGTAATAACGTAGCTCCTTAGACCAAGTTTGTCTGTGTGTAGCTCATGGAAGATCGTATATAGTATAGACAAATTGTCCACTGTGTAAATTTGATTGTGACATATTGATTTATTTCTAATTACGAATACTTATTACATTATGTTTAGTTTAGATAATAATGCATTAGTCAATCTGCACTAGGACAGCATGGTGGATTAACGGCCAAAATAAATATCCAATCTATCCACGATTTGCCCTACTAGAGATAGGAATTTGACATAAGCTCCATACAAAATATGTCAAATTTTCATCTCCAGTAGGGTAAATCGTCGATAGATTGGATATTAATTTTGGCCGTTAGACCTCATTACGAGAAGAAGCCAAAAGTAGTACAGTAATTATACATCCATACATAGAAAACATCACGCCTGTATTCCCCGAAGGGGTAGGCAGAAGTGTAAGTACTCATACATTTTGTCAGATATGTAAAAAGTCCCATGTAATAAGGGGCGAGCCTATTGCCATTAATCGGGCACAAATCCAGACTCCGGGCTGATATTAAGAATTTCCTGGACAGTTTTTATTTTTAAAATTATGTTTTTAAGTACACAATTACATAAATTAGGTGTTTTTAGGTACAAAACATTATAAAGGCTGAATGCGCATTTCTTTTTAAAAACTTAAAATATAACAAGAACCGCGCGCGGACGAATTGGCGCGAATGAAACTTAGATACTTTGAAATAATTTGTGTATTATTTCCTCGCAAATGAGAGAAAAGTACTAGATATACAAGTCTCGGCCGAAATAGCAATTATTAGTTTAAACGGTTAAAAGGTTTTAAAATCACTTCGGAAGTACTTGGTTTCGCCTCGTACTTCCAATATTACTCGGCCGTCAATTGCTTCATTTCAAGCCCCTACAGTAATGTACTATACTTAGGTACTTACTTACACGATGTAACCTGAGTAAACTTTGTTTTATTACAATTATAATGCACTTACAAACAAACAACCATTACCTAACTTTCATCGATAGTGAAGTTCAGCAACCATAAACATTTATTCCAGTTTTAATTCGAACCAATTGCTATCAAAAGGTAATAATTACGTACATATTACGTAGGTAATGTTTGATTTATTTACAAGCTCACATAAACTTGAAACGAGTTGAACCAGTTAAGTGCGAGAACTTGATCGAGTTAAGTAAGATATCGAATCAATCAATCAACTCAGCCTATCGCAGTCCACTGCTGGACATAGGCCTCTCCCAAATTGCGCCACAACGCTCGGTCCTCTGCCTTCCGCATCCAGTCCCCCCCAGCCACGTTCTTTAGGTCGTCGGTCCACCTGGCAGGGGGGCGCCCTACGCTGCGTTTGCCGATACGCGGTCTCCACTCAAGGACTCGTCTGCTCCAACGGCCATCGGTCCTTCGACAGACATGGCCAGCCCACTGCCACTTCAGCTTACTGATCCTACAAGCTATGTCGGTCACTCCGGTTCTTCTCCGGATAATCTCGTTACGGATTTTATCCTTCAAAGAAACTCCAAGCATAGCTCGCTCCATAGCTCGCTGAGCGACTTTAAATTTGTGGACTAGCCCAACTGTCAGTGTCCACGTCTCGGCACCGTAAGTCATGACTGGCAGGACGCACTGGTTGAAGACCTTTGTCTTCAAACTTTGCGGTATAGGCGACGAGAAGACTCGGCGAAGTTTGCCAAATGCAAATCAGAAATGAAAATGAAAATGAAAATGAGAATGCAAATGCAGATATCGAATAACTGTGACATAATAATGAGGAAAGTAGTGCAGTCATTACTTATTTGTAACTTGAGAATAAGGACAGTGACATACATGGAGCAGTAATGGGTAATATTGCGAAAGTTATCCGAGAGTAAATTAGGTATGACCTCTATCTTTTTTTTGTTTTGTTTTCGGGTGGAAATCCTCATGGATACCCTCCGTCTGGGGACGGCGGAGGAGTATGTCGGACTCTTACCTACTAAAACCACATGGTTGCCATCCTCAGCACAAAATAGAGGAGCTCCGGGAACTCCATTCGACCACGTCGGTGCCTTTGCCTTTGGCACGTCCCGAGAAAATAATATTGTTTCCCCCACAGTAGCACGCGACCACCACGTACTACTGTCCTCCCCAGGGTCGCTCAATAGACGCCTCGAGTCCCCCCACTCTTAGCGTCCACGATCCCGAATGTCCCCGCCAGATGTGGCGGCAGGGGATGCGGCCCTTCGCCCTATCTACAATTTTATATTATTATCACTCAGATAAGTCTATATCTTTGATTCAAACTATCAGCCTTTTAATGGGTGTATGTATAGCTCACTTTTTTCTCGTATCATGCTCATGCCATGCCATACCGTGGTGAACAGCTAAGTTTTCTTTTTATGGGCTTTCGTGTAACCGCCACCTGACCTAATGTTAAGCGATGGTGCGTTCAACGACGATGGTACATTCTTCGCTCAGCAAAAACGTATTCACTAGAGTGAATAGTTGGTACTTGCAGTATTATAATTATTATCTGTGCTATCGTCAACTGTGGTGTCAACCTAAAAATAGATAGTGTCCGTAAGTTCTATTGCTGGTCTCACACATTATTTATTAATGGTCTCAGACCAAACGAATAAGATAGATGCAGCGCGTACAACTAGCGAATAAAGAATAAAAAGGAATACAAAATGGCAATAAGGTGTACCTACTATTCCACCCAAGTATTCGCCAGCCGCGGTTGGAAGCGTCAATCTTAATCTTTTAGTTTGAGGATTAGACGTACGCTCCTTGTTAACCCTGCTGTGGGCGGAATACTAGGTACTCCTTTGCCATTTTGTATTAATTTTCCTTGCTTCAGTCGTTAGTTGTACGCGCTCCGTGTATCTTATTCTTTTAGTCTGAGTTAATAGCAATACATAGGTATAGAGTACCTATACATAAAACAATAAGTACAATAACAACATTTCTTATAAGTGTGCCAATAACAGGTACACACAGCACCTGTAGAATAGACAGCGAGTACACACGGCTACACATCAAGCTGTACATTTCCAGTATAAGCTGATCTCGCATTGTATAGGTTTTCCTTGCAACGCGAGGTCAGCCTTTACTGGTTTTGTACAGCTTGATGTGTAGCCGTGTGTACAAAAGTAATAGTATTCTCTTCTTGACATCTTTACTCCAGGTAGATTAAAGATTATATCAATCAGATCACTGTCGAATATGGGCTAAAAACTTTGTGATAATTTGCAGTTATAAATAAGCAATTAATAAGCTATTCTGAGGTGGCAAATTGCCCCTGGCCCGAATTTTTAACTGGCTCAACAGTAACTCTCTAAATATCAATAAATTAACTATCAGATTGGCATAGAAAAATAAAAGAACAAGTTAATTTTTAAACATACAAAAAACCCCAATTTAAAAATGTTAACATATTGGGTAGCCCTTTACATCTCTAAATACGTGTTTGAATAATCTTAAATTAAGCTTTCCATAACGGTCACTACAGGGGGCCTACAGCATACATTAATCAATATAACTCTTAGAGCAAATCGCTTTAACGCCCTCTAAATTTGTTCTAATCATTAATATAACTTTGAGTACGAAATCATGAAGAGTACGTACCTTATATCACGCATGGGCCTTCGATTGCTCAAGTATTATAATAATAAAAAAACGATTAACGTCACACACTTTCTTAATTTCTCAAAATACCAGTTAAACATTTTTTAGCTTCTCAAATCAATAATGGCCTTGTGATTTCTTCTGAATTAATAATTACGAAAACGTATAGTTATAAATACATGTCTAATTAAATCACTATGTAATAAATGTTAATAGACAATAAATCATTGATCGGTATGGGTCATCGATTAGAGGGTGTGGCCGAAACCGTCGGCACATCAAAATATTGAGACTTTTTATTCTAGCTTCATAAAAAAATAAGTATATACTCAAATTAATTACTTTGAAACTCTATTTTTGCTAAATGCCAGCTAGATTATAATGATATAAGAGTGATTACATGTTTCAGTACTCAATTAAGCAACTAGCTAGAAAGAGCAACTAATCACCCGCAGCTAACTAACTGATCAGCCAACTGCCAAACAGAACAGCATACAAGCAAACTGTCCAACTGATCAGCTGTCAAATAGTATAATAAAAAATGATTGTTCTTAAAAGAGCTGGTCAGTCGGCTACTATCATTTATTTTTATTTTTGCGTGGATATCCTCCGTCTGGGAAAAGCTGAGGGATATGTTGAAATCCTACGCACTAAGGTTTAAGATAACTTTATTTCTCACAAGAATACAATCATTCATTTACATGAGAATTAACTAATACATTAGTAAAAAAAACTGTTGGGCACATTGCAAAAAATAAACATTAGAAACAAAATATTTTGTAGGTAGTCCCAAAAAATGCAATGTTCATTTGACACTGGCTCTAATATAAAACAAGTTCACGTTCACGATACAGAAAAGCAGGAAGTGGCTCGAAGTTATTGTAGTTAGTGTGAATTTTTAATGATGTGTTGTTTGAGTAGTTTTTTGAAAGTGGTAAGAGATTTAGATTCATTTATATCTCTAGGAAAATTGTTATATAGTTTGGAGGAACTAAATCCACACAGCCACATCCCAGCATAAAATAGAAGAGCTGGATCTTCAATGTACCGCACCGGTGCCCCTCTAGTACTACGCCATTGCTTGGCTCGTCTCAGAAAAACAATATTGTTTCCCCGGTCCCCCACAGCAGCACGCAACCAACACGTTTCAGGTTTACAGTTACCTATTTAAATTACACCTTGTTGTACAGCCTTCCAAAAACAAGAACCGAAGTCTATTTCAAACACTGAATAATTATGTGAAAACGGTTTAAGGGGAATGTAGCAGCCAAGTGGCGCCCCCATCAGTAAAAATATTATTACTCGCTGAATACATCATTTATCGAAAATTAGTTTTTAACGATTGAAGTACAAGTACTGTACTATTAACTCTGTAAATTATACTTCACTGTAGAAAAAGTGCGAAAAACGGTATCTTTTGGCTTAACGTTTTATTTGAATAAGCTGTCATTCTCAGTTTCCGAAATATTAAAATTAATGTTGGTGACCCATAAAGTTATTATACTGACGTCAGTATGGAAATGTTTTTGTCGTGACCCGGATTCATTGCTCTCGAGACACACAAGATGAAGAAACTATACTAAACAAAACCAACAAATTTCTTCATAAGTCAGAACGTAATTTTTTGTTAAGATACCTATATTATATTATTAAGATGACGATGAATTTCGTATCACTCTCCGGTAAAATCTTCGTCGTGTCACACATGCCCTTCATTGAAATTGCGAGATGGCGAACGAAATTGCGAAATATGCTATAAGATAACTTAAACATGTTCACTGTGTGTGAAGATGGCCAAAACATGTAAAATATGTAATTAATGTGAATCTATATTCGCCCTTTTAATTTCACCAAATATGTCATAAATAGTTCCTGACCACGCCTATCCAATGTTCGGACCAATCTCGTAAGCTTCTATGGGTGTATTTTAGTAGGAAATTTATCACTTCCTGGAGTGAAAAGGTACTGACAAACATTGGCACATAACATGGACTGATGAATGAGTTATTTTAAACATCAGTTATTTTAATCGTGAGAAGCTGCTATCTAGTAGATAGATAGTTCTCACTTGCTCGGAAATTGGTTCATTATTAAAAAAAAAGAATACAACAATCGGCTCTTTTCCGTACGCAACGAAATAACAGGCCGGTAATATCCAACAGGACAATAATAGAAATTGCTGGACACTTTTTATTTTTTTAATTATGCTACCGAGGTTTTTAAGTACACACTTACATAAATTAGGTGTTTTTAGGTACAAAATATATATCACTATACAGACTGAATGCGCATTTTTTTTTCATAACATTGAAAATAGAACAAGAACCGCGCGCGGGCGAATTGGTGTGAATGAAAATGAGATACTGTTGAATTAATTTGTGCTGTGTTTCCTCGCAAATGAGAGAAAAGTACTATACAGGTCTCGGCCGAAATAGCAATTAACGGCCTCGTTTAGTTAAGAAGGACTCGGCTTGCGCCTCGTCCTTTCAAAATCACTTGGGAAGTACTCGGCTTCGCCTCGTACTTCCAATATTACTCGGCCGTAAATTGCTTCATTTCCGGCCTCGACAGTAATGTACTATTATTGTACACCATTAACATTATTAACTTAGGACTAGCACGTAAAATAAGGGTACATTGGCGGTCTTATCGCTAATAGCGATATCTTCCAGACAACCTTTGGATGGACAAGGAAGACGTGAAAAATAAATGGGAGCAGTATAGTAGTATGGTGGCAGTGTAGTAGGTCGATGAAGTGACTCTTATTTTGTTATTAAAGGTCTAGTGAAGGTCGCGGGAATCCACCGGATGCGGAAAGCGCAGGACCGGTCGTTGTGGCGATGCTTGGGGGAGGCCTATGTCCAGCAGTGGACGTCTTTCACCCGAAATGATGATGATGATTACATACATCATCATCATCATCATCATCATTTCAGCCGAAAGACGTCCACTGCTGGACATAGGCCTCCCCCAAGCATCGCCACAACGACCGGTCCTGTGTCTTCCGCATCCAGCGGATTCCCGCGACCTTCACCAGGTCGTCGGTCCACCTTGTGGGGGGCCTACCCACGCTGCGCCTTCCAGTACGCGGTCGCCACTCCAGAACTTTACTGCCCCATCGGTCATCCGTTCTGCGAGCAATGTACAAACATACATACATATTATCACGCCTGTTTCCCATTGGGGTAGGCAGAGACTATGATGATAATTAGTAATAACTTAATATCCTTCAAAGAACAGTCTAAACTGCACAAGATATTCAGCTTATTTCTCAACATGGGAATTGAACTACGTATTCTATTATGTCTATTGTTAAAATGAAGCGACAAAAATGAATTATTTAATAAACGGTTAATAATACAAGATTAAAGTCAAATCAAACGGCTGCAACATGACAATCGGATATCTATATGACAAACACAGTCCAGTTGCCAAACGGTGAATAAGCAATCGTGTTGTATTATAAGAGCCCATACACACTTATGTTCCATACAAACAGCGTAGTTTTTGAGCGGTCGAGAACGTCAATTGTATGAAGCATCGCATACGGCGCGGTGGCGCAACACAACGCTTTGGAAAATATAACTCCTAAGTTTTGTTTATAACATTTTTTGATGGACCACAGATAAAGCTGTTTAAACCGTGGAGTATTTTTTGCTTTAATTTAAAAATACTTTGCTTTAATTTAATAAAACACTCCAAAGCCTCCACACAGGGTTCATACAAAGAGCATTTATACTTTTTTTCTAGTACCCTCTAAAAACTGTGTTTAATAATGTCTGTTTTTAATAGTAATAATAGTTTTATGTACTTAAATATGGTTTAAAATACAGGTACATGTAAAATATAGGTGTTAGGATTTACTTTAAGGTTTCACGTTCGCTGCGAGCGACGACAACGCCCGTAAATTTATCTTGCGACTACAATGAACTGTGTGCAGTCCCCCTTACAGCACAATATGTAGCGCATGAATAAAAGATGAACCATTAAGAAGCCCTTATAGCCGAAGTGACAACTTAAGTATATCGTACAGTTTACGACTGTTTATATCAGAATGTAAAAAAAATACAAAAAGAACGCTCATTTGTCAAACAGGCAAATAATAGCGTGATTAAGAATAACGGCTATTTTTAATACGCATGGGAATAATTAAGTTTGATAGCAGCTGATGTAATAAAAATCAATGTCTTGTGTCTTGTGTGTCTGGCTTTTCAGTTACTGTCTTTGTATAAGCTAAAATGCTAATAAGTAATTTCCATCATGCACATTTTATCCCCCCCCCTTTGTGGGAGGCCTTTATCCAGTAGTGGACGTTTTTCGGCTGAGATGATGATGATGACATTTATGAGTAAAATTTACAGCCAACTATAAACCTTCCAACCTTTTGTCAGCGATATTTTGTAAAGGTGCGCACGCACTTGCAATTTACGACCGAGCGGCGTAGCGTTACGCGAGCTCAAAAATACATAAACATGGGAATTAGGAAGGTACTCAAGTAAAGCTCATAAATTCATAAGTGAGTTAATCATTATTTTATTAAAATGCTTTATTACTTTCACGTTCACGTTTCGTTTCACGTTTTCAAATGTCTAGTACTGAAAGTAATTGATAACTTAGAAAATCTTAAGTTTGAGATAATTTTGACAGCGATAAAATTGCGTTTAAAATTATTAAGAAATTAATATTCATAAAAGGTAGGCAAATAATAATAATTCATGATAAAATTTAAAGCATGAAAGCTTTAAATTTTATCAAAGTAGAAAAGTAATGAGACGTGAACCGTCCCAAGTCCGAAAAATCATTAAAGATTTAACAATGTAGATTAATTTTATTACCTCGAATCTATGACTAATGTTTCCCGTTAAAAAGTAGGTAACTGTAAATGCTTCTAAAAAATACAGATAAAAGTCTAGATACAAGTTTTTTTTTACTTTCCAAAAATAATTATTCTAATGTACTATCTTGTTAGCTATATTTGGAAACTGGTTCGACGCATTTAGTGCTCAATAATTCTTAGTTTTATCAGGCTATTAATGGCATTTCAAGACTAAAATAATCACTTAATCTCTTTAATTTTAATATAGTGAAAACACGAATTTAAATTAATATGATCTAGAAACTTAAAGAAAAAATGTTTAAAAATCAAAAACCTGTCTTCGAAAAATTAGTAAATACATGTGCATTAAAAGAGCCTCTACGAGTGACGATACATAATTGATCGTCCGGCGCACCCTGGGCAGTCAGCCCCGCTACCAACCTGCTGACTAGCTAATCTTTTCCCCATGGCATGGACTATTATAGTGTTGCACGGGATATTGATAGTGTTGTGGAGTGGGGTACACGTAACCGTTTGGAGTTTAACACTTCTAAGTGTAAAACAATAACGTTTACGCGATCTCGTGCCCCCAGAGCTTACACATACAATATTTCTGGTGTTCCGCTTGAGCGTGTCACAGAAATTCGAGACTTGGGCGTCTTTCTCGACAGTAAATTGACGCTGAATACCCACATACTGAAAATCTGTGCTGGAGCATTCAAGTCTCTGGGATTCGTCATGAGGCAAGCAGCTCGATTTCAGGACAGGGGTACAGTCATTGTCCTGTACTTTGCTTTTGTGCGCAGTATCTTGGAGTTCAACTCCATTATCTGGGATCCACATGAAGTGAAGTACAGGATAATGATTGAACGTGTGCAGCGCAAGTTTGCACGTTATCTGTACAAGAAACTATTTGGCTATTATCCTTTTTTATATCCATCTCTGTTTGTATCCGGTATGGTTGGCTTAAATACGTTAGAGTTAAGGCGAAAATGTGCGTTAATGGTAAATTATTACTTAACTATAAACGGCAAGATCGACAATCCAACAAGCCTCGCTCGCTGTTCCCTATCCGCGCCCGACAAGTACACACGGCTGCGCGCGCGCCATCTTCTGGCGGCGCCACTGTCACGCACATGCACTTCCCAGTATGCTCCAAGTAATAATGCTGTTTCATTGCTCAACGCTCTGATTACTGAACAACCAGAAGTCGATATTTTTTATACCAAAATAAACCAATTTGTCAGCTTTTGTCATAAATTTTTAACTGATTATAATTAGACTTATATGAATTATATATGTACCTATATTATAACTTAGCCTACTGTACGTGTTGGGCAACTGTAAGTACAGTAGGCAGCTGTTAAATAAATAAATAAATTATCTTTATGTGACTCCTGTCGATACTATAGAAGAAGAAGTAAATATATAAGTCATAAGTTCATAATTATGCCTTGATTACGGAATGTTAAACTACACTGGCGAATACAGGGTAATAAAGCAATTAATAAACAACACACATTTAAAAAAATGCCCCTTCATTAACGAATTAATATCATTGCAATACACATGTTCAATGTGGCAAATCAATTTAAATAAATGCTTATTACACAATCCTTTATGAAACTGTAACTATGTACACACAGCTACAATCAAGCTACACATTTCTAGTATAAGCTGACCTCTCATTGTACGGAAAGCCTACCCAAGTAACACAAAACCGTTTTTAGGTAAAAGTAAAAGCCAATATACAAAAGTTGTTTAGTGGCATTCGCAAAGTATTAAAGTTGTATAAACAACTATAACCCTTCTTAAGGTAAAGAGCATAAATTTACCACCATGTACAGAACGTGCTATTGAAATAACTGAAAGGAGTCATTGTACTCATCAGTATGAACAACTTTTATTAAAGGACCAACCCTGAAATCACGAAAAAAATATCAGCTGATCCCTACATTTGTGTTCACATAAATCGAAAAAATTGAAGGTTCAGCTGATATTTTTTTGCGATTTCAGGGTTGGTCCAATAGTAAAAGTTGTTCATACTAATAAGTACAATAATAACAATAAAAGGTGTTCAGTTATTTCAAAAACACGTTGTATAAAAAAAAATGAATTTCGGTTTTTACCTTATTAAGCTAGGTAAAACCAATATTAGTTTTATTTTTCCAATGTCAGATCGTTGTGCCCGTTAAAGGGTTATGTAAGTATTGAAAAAATCGATAGTACAGAATTAGTACTTTGCGGACGCTATTAAGCATCTTTTGTAAGGCTTGGAGATATATATTGGGTTTTACTTTTACCTTTAAACTACTTGTTTGTTACTTGGGTACTAGTTTATACTGGAAAGGTACAGCTTGATATGTAGCCGCGTGTACTACTAGCCATAGTTCTACTTTTTGGAGCGTTACTACACTCGCCGTACGTGTTTTCAGATTGCATCTATAATGCAACTGTTATTTTTTGTGGCTACTCAAAAGAACAGTTATTTCGCTGCCTTTATTATGTCAACTGTTGGCAACACTAGCGGGAAAAGTGTTGCATGTAAATGCAGCTGTAAA
Source organism: Asteroscopus sphinx (assembly GCA_949699075.1). Taxonomy (NCBI): domain Eukaryota; kingdom Metazoa; phylum Arthropoda; class Insecta; order Lepidoptera; family Noctuidae; genus Asteroscopus; species Asteroscopus sphinx. Next base: position 15,268,872 of record OX453017.1, read on the forward strand.
AGAAAATTGACTTGGGCTACTAGAATTAATGTGTCGTAAAAACACTATATGGAGAACATGGTTAATTAACATAAGTCCCATTTAGTGGAACGATGACCTCGTGAAGGTCGCGGGAAGGTGTTTTCTTGGATGACTTTTGAATAAATAATTTGTTTTTTATGTTTATTATTCGAAACAATTTCAGTTTACATGGTGAATAGCAAAAATATTTCACACAAACCAACGTGGGTTTAACAGTGGTATATGAGACACAGAATCTCGGTATATAACATACATATGTATACAAAGCGTTATTGAAATAACTGAAAAGCTCTTGAGGGGTCATTGTACTCATCAGTATGAACAACTTTTACTATGGGACCAACCCTGAAATCGAGAAAAAGCATCAGCTGTTCCCTATTTTGTCAATTTATGTGAACACAAATGTAGGAAACAGCTGATGAGTACGATGAACCCTTTAGAGGTTTTCAGTTATTTCAGTAACACGTATTATTATACCTACGGGTTAAATTAAGCAGAGTCAAGAAAATGTTTTTAACAGTTTTTACAATTTGCTTATACTGTAAAAATTGTTAAAAACGCATATTGTAAATGTAGATTGTTACAGAGGAGATAGGTAGACCATTTAGTATTGTATGCCAATGATATCATCATGATATAATATACATGGGCGCACCTTCTAGAACTATAAGAATCAGTAATTCGGAATCAACTAAATTAATTCTTTGAAAACGATGACATAAGTAGGGAAAGTTGTTTCAACTTAGAAGAAACAATAAAGTGAAAACTGATTTTCTTTTTATTCAATTCAATTCAATTTATTCAATTTATATTGTGGTACATAGGTAAAATAATTATAGGTATTAAATAGGTTCATTATGTTGTGCTGCTATGACCCGCCGTAATTGGCATACAATAAATTTAAAACAAACACAAATTATTACAGTAAATACATTAGTCATTTTGTCATTACACAAAAAATTATAAAGAAACTCAAATATTCATCTAACTTATAGTAACATTTTTCAATTAATAATCGGAATAACGATTTTTTAAACGTTATTATATCTTTGGTAACTTTAATAGATTCAGGCAATTTATTATATATGTCGGGAATTAGATAAAACACACTCTTGTGAAATAATGCAGTTTTGTGTTGAATCCTTGTCATTTTATCTTTTATATTTGAAATAATTCTTTGTCGCCCGCGGCTTCGCTCCCGTAGTATATCGATAAAAAGTATCCTTTGTGTTAACATACTAATCCAGAACAAGGTATATTTGTGTGGCTTTCATCCAAATCAGTTCAGGCATTTCAGCGTGTAGGAAGAACAAATAAACAAACATCCATACTTTCTTCCTTCTCTCCTTTTCTTTTTGAGCTTCTTCATTTTTTGCATTTATAATATTAGTAGGATGTTGTGATTAATGGGTTGGATAAAAAAGCAAGTTTCCAGAACAGGAACAGGCACTTTTGAAAGTCATAATTAAAAAAACAGGCCAAGAGCATGTCAGGCCATGCTCAGTATTATAGGGTTCCTAATTACAAACGAATCAAATCGAATATTAATCATTGCTATTTTAGTTTTTAATTTACTCATTTTAATTTATGGACAAACGTAAACTATTATTATTATTACTTTTTATGCTTGAATTTTATTTTGTTCATTAATTATTGAAATACTATTGACTTATTATTATTAAATTCTTTCATAAATTATAGAAATTTTGTCAATTACTAATTTAATGTTTTTTATATTTGTACACCAGTCATGGTCAAACATGTTGATCCAAACCATCATTTATATCTTTAATAAGCATCTCAACCATGTATTATTATCTACACATGTTTTTGTAAATAAATGTATCTTTATCTTTATCTTTATCTTTGCAAACAGCGCCACCTAGCGCTGAATTTAAGAAGCTAAATCAATATAACACAATGTTACTTTTTGTGGTTTTTTAAAATAGGAAGTAACTAAAGGAGCATTATTTGCTATGAGCATTTTTATCTAAGGTCAACGACCTTTGAACTAGGACGTCTTAAGTATTTTGCAGATTTCTCACTATAACTCAAAAATTTATTATCATATTATACTCGAAATAGTTTTAAAAGAGAGTTTTTGTAAAGGTCTATCAATGTGGAAGATTATAAGTTTCTATGTTGCATAGTTTAGAAATGGCAGGGGGGGGGACACATTGCAAGCCACTTTGGTGGGCTGTATTTCGCAGATGGTATACCTGATAAAAAAGTTATGTATGAAACATTACCTTCATTTTAGTAGACCTATTCAATGATACCCCACTCGAGGGGGTGCAGCGAAAAAAAAATTTCCATCCCCATTTCACATGTATGGGCGCCACCCCTAAAATACGTAATCAAGATTTTTTTATTATTTTAAAATTGAGATCTATATCTAGACCATTTTTTAACAAAATTTCATTTACTTATGTTTATAACTGTCGAAGTTATTAAGCTCTAAAGGATTAGGACAGACGGACAGACGGACAGACGGACAGACGGACACACGGACAGACGGACAGACGGACACACGGACAGACGGACGGACATGACGAAACTATAAGGGTTCCTTGTAGGACGACGAAACCCTAAAAAGAAGAAGGAACGGTGAATTGCCCATTCCAAAATGGAATTTCGCATGGAGAAAAATTCGAAAGAGCCGTGATAGTCATGCAGGAGGTCTGAGTTCTAACCCGGCCCGCACCTCCGACTTTTCCAATTCATGTGCGTAATAGAATTTGATTATCACTCGCTTTAACGGTGAAAGAAAACAACGTGAGGAAACTTGCACACCTGAGAGTACTCCATACAGTTCTCGATGGTGTGTTGTAGTCTGCCAACCCGCACTAGGCCAGCGTGGTGGAGTAACGCCTTAACCTTCTAGTTCTGTTTAGAGGCCCGAGCCCAGCAGTGGGACAGTAATAGGCTGATTATGAAATGTTATGGAGAAGAACGGGCAGTAGAAACACCATTATATTTGCAATTTGTATAGACAATGTGTTAGAGAAGAAAATAAAAACTCAAAATGCAAACCTATAGTCGTGCCAACCTTGGTATCAAATACATTCAATACTGTTTGTATCACAGAAATATATAGAATAGAATGCAAAAGTGGGCAGGGCGCGTATGCCAACACTCTGCACCATAGTGCAGTGCATTTCAAAGTCTTTCTCAGTACGCCTTAGGACTTGTTTCTGTAAATACTGTAACAAAAACCCACAAAAATGCCTTATTATGCCGTTTCTAATTGCAGAAACAAAAGCCGTAAAGTACATTTGATTAATCATGCACAAAGTCTTTCAGCGAGCTATAGAGCGAGCTATGCGTGGAGTTTCTTTGAAGGATAAAATCCGTAACGAGATTATCCGGAGAAGAACCGGAGTTACCGACATAGCTTGTAGGATCAGTAAGCTGAAGTGGCAGTGGGCTGGCCATGTCTGTCGAAGGACCGATGGCCCTTGGAGCAGACGAGTCCTTGAGTGGAGACCGCGAATCGGCAAACGCAGCGTAGGGCGCCCCCCTGCCAGGTGGACCGACGACCTAAAGAACGTGGCTGGGGGGGACTGGATGCGGAAGGCAGAGGACCGAGCGTTGTGGTGCAACTTGGGAGAGGCCTATGTCCAGTAGTGGACTGCGACAGGCTGAGTTGATTACATTTGATTAGAATTAATTTAAAAAAATTAATGACGTCTATATGGGAGGCGTAGTTATTTCGAAAGTGGCCACGCATGAATCGCAAGTAAAATTGTAATTACAACCATTCTATCTATTTCTGTGGTTTGTATAGTCTAGGAATCGAATCGACATGGATGATAGAGCGATTAAAATTTCCTTCTCACGGTATCATCACGAATCACGAGAAGGATTCCGATCAATTCAAAATTCAAATCGATCAGCTTTTCAATGAACAGTTTTGCTAATAGGGGAAAGCGGGCAATAAAAAATGAAAAGCAGTGTCGGTAGCTAAAATTAAATACTTTCCAAAATCTAGCGGTTATAAACTATTCGAGAATATCGGGTCACAGATGCGCTTATTCTAAACGATGTTTGAATATTTAAACTAATACATTTTTTTATTTCGATCACAAACCGCTCGTTAAAATTCGAATGAAGTATGTCGCATGAATCTAATAAACCACAAAATAATCTCCGTATTCGTTCGAAAACTGTGCTAAAATTTACATCTCCAACTAATTTCTTAACTAATAAGATATTAAAATATTATGAATGTATAATGTATTTATTACACAGCTGTTGTAAAAAATCGTTGATTGCTTAATACTGGGTTCAGTTGTTTAAAAAATAGCCAAAGATTATTAGACGAAGCTGATGTACTGAAAATTGTTATTTTGTAAAATCATTGAGTGCTTGTTTAAGTATATTTACGTTTTATGATCACTATGAAATTACGTATGTTTTTATTTTTGGAAGTGAATCTACTAAAGGTGTACTTATCTAGAATGTATAAGAGTGCTTAATAAGAATAAAGCTTTGATTATTTATTATTTTAACGCATTTTACGCATGCGAAGCGAATTCTAAAGATTTAAATTGTGGAAAGAAAAAATCGCTCACGAGCAGGATTCGAACCTGCGACTCCTGGCTGGCTGGCTGGCTGGCTAGCCAGGAGTCGCAGGTTCGAATCCTGCTCGTGAGCGATTTTTTCTTTCCACAATTTAAATCTTTGATTATTTACTAAATAATCAAAGTAATAAAGATAGTATACTAAATTATTTTGTGCAACATAATATCTTAATGTAGCTGCAATCAAAAAAGTAAACATTTTGCAAAATTCTAAAGTAAAACACGAATTCAAGAAAACATGAGTGTATTATAACATAACATAACATAACATCACGCCTGTATTTCCCCGAAGGGGTAGGCAGAAGAAAGTTGCTAAAAAGTCATTTCATAAATGATTAACTAATGATGACAAATCACAAATGGTAGTTGAATTTTATCACATTCCTCGTAGTTTGACTATGTATAGAATCGCACGACAAGGATTCAGAAGTCCGCATCGTTCGACCGATCGTAATATATGGACCTGGGAAATCCTCGTCGTTCGATCAATCGTACCACGCCTACTTGGAAAATGTCAGTCCGCATGGTTCGACTTGGGAGTCGGACGACAAGGATTCAGAAATCCGCATCGTTCGATTGATCGCACCATAAGGATTTAAAATTCCTCGTCGTTCGATTAATCGAACTATGCGATCGAACCACGCGGCCGAAAGGTACATTACACCCACATTTCGCCAGTTATGTTATAACTCCCATGTAATAGGGGGCGAGCCTATTGCCATTAACCGGGCACAAATCCAGACTCCGGGCTGCTACTGAGAATTTCCTAATGAAAAAACCCAATAACACTTTGCCCGACCCAGGAATCGAACCCAGGACCCCATGCTCAGCAGTCGCACTTGCGACCACTAGACCAACGAAGCAGTCGAATGTATGAATGATGAATGTATTATGCACATAATAATTAACTTGCAAAATGCATTGCATTGTATTGTAGCTGACTGTATAGAATTCGGATCAGGTTTTCCACAGAGTAGAATGTCCTCGTTGCAAAAACGACTCTAATATAATACGTTATGGGAGCAAAACGTCCGCAATTGAAAAGGTAATGTTTTGATAAGGCAAAAAGCCCTTATTTTCAAACGACCGCAACGCAAAACGTCATGGAAGCAAAAAGTCCGCAACTGAAAAGGTGTCTATTCTACGAAACAAATTACACCTAAGAAGTCTATAGCCCAGAAAAAAAACTCGATGTATAAACTTATCGACCTTTTATTATCTTTCGAGGTTAACTGCTTGACTTATTGCTTCACTTATTTTCTTCTACAAACTAGTTGAAAACATAAGGAGTATTCTAACCTCAATGATTCTAACTTAATAATATGTACGTATTAAAGTACATTTTGGTATAATACAAATAGTATTTCGTACAAGAAATGAACACCTAATACGTTTTATAACGACATTTTGATTTCATGACATCCTTCATTAATGACGATTTGCTTTAATAGGTCATTTTTATTTGAGGACGATTTGCTCCCTGGTCGTTCAGTTCTGTGGTCGTTTTTACTAAGAGGATATTATATATTATGACTTGTGGACCGGCTGCTGCAAAGAACGTTTTGTTGTAAGGATGACCAAAGACTGTACATACGCTTACAATATATATGTATAGAGAGTCTTCCGTGAGTGCTCTGTGATGCTACATACTCATACTACACAATACAACGTATAATTGAAAAAACTGAAAACCTCTTAATGGGTCATTGTACTCATCAGTATGAACAACTTTTACTGTAGGACCATAGAAATCTAAATAAAAAGGTAATAGAAATCTTATCTACTGTCTTTTAATAGCGGAACACGAGTCGCCGTTTCGCCGTTACCCACACATAAATACGCAATTACGCCCACCATGTTGTATATTTATTTTACATTGTATGCTAGAAGCATTCAATGTAAAATAAATTAAGAATAAAAAATCCACTGTTAGATATGCTGCACAATACAATTTTAGTGACTCCGCGTCCAAAACAGCACTAATGATCAAGCGATCTCGTAGGACACCAGTGCGCTAACCGTTCGGTTAGCGCACTGGTGTCCTACGAGACACCTGAATGCGGCGACAAGTTCACGCACCTTTACCACTTCTATTACCTTATTATTTAGATTTTTATGTATGGGACCAATCCAGAAATCCCGAAAAAAAAATCGAGTTATGCGAACATAAGTATGGAGCATCAGATAATTTTTTCGCGGTAGGGTTGGTCCCATAGTAAAAGTTGTTCATACTGATGAGTACAATGAGCCCTTGAGAGTTTTTTAGCTATTTTAATTACACCTTGTATAAAATATAGTCAATTTGTAAATAGCAAGCATATACATAATATATGTAGTAAGAATACTGTTTTCTTACAGTTCGCCCGACATCGACAGCGGAAATTCTGTTCATAATACAGTTGAAAGTAATGTTCTGATTATAGCCGATTTTTTGTTGCTAAAGCATTTCCTATGCAGCGTGTAAATCGACCACATAACCATAATTATTGTTGTAAAAGTGAATCAACTTAAGTTTGTCCCTCTTTGTACCTAGTTTACCTTTTAGTGTAGGTCAATTTATACTGGAGATATTTAGAATATTATGCATTCGATTCTACATGATAAAATTAATATCACTGACTGAAAATAAAGCACCTTGATGTTGAATACGCACATAAAATTTGTGATATATCAGCAGTTTCTTAGTTCACGCGTTTTAGTGTACCTGTATTTCTGTCAAGTCCCTACAAGCATGTAATCGCGATGTTTAAATTATGGTACTGAACCCTGATAACGTGAACCCGACTCGCTCTTGACTGGTTTTGTTCCTGTTACCATTACAAACACGCGTCAAACTTTCTAATTAATAAAAATAAGGTATACACAGTCGTTCCGTGTGGTGCTGGACGTAAAGAATTGCACAACCCTATACCTTCTCATGGGTGTCGTAAAAGGCGACTAAGCGATTCACCAGAGGATGGGCAGCAGTATTCTCTGAGTATTTAACTTACCAACTGCGATCGCCTGCCAAGCGTGGCGATTATGGCATATAAATAAATAAATATTCTTGGGACATTTTTACACAGCACCATCTAGTCCCAAACTAAGCAGAGCTTGTGCTATGGGTATAATACAATATTTTTTTTGTTGTTGTAAATACATACTTATAATACATAAGAAACACCCAGACTAACACAAACACTTATGTTCATCACACAAATATTTGTGTCCTGTGGGAATCGAACCCACGACCTCGTGGATCAGCAGTCCGACACTCGAACCACTAGACCACAGACGTCGTCGAACAACATATGCTTGGGGGAGGCCTATGTCCAGCAGTGGACGTCTTTCGGCTGAAATGATGATGATGATGATGAAGGAAATCACCGACATGTGTGATGGTACGGAATGCTTGGTGCGCGTGTTCGACTCGCACTGGGCCAGTTTTTTCTTGTTCACAAGTGTGATTCATTACTTTCGTTAAATCAATCATGTCTGAAAGGACAAGTAAATGGGTAGTATAATAACATTATAATGTGCGTATAACATACCGTGGTAAATGATTACACTTTCTAAGATTAAGCGCAAAAAATGAGCACGTATCATCACATTATTCTGAATCGCTAAGCGGAGATTCCTAATTATTTAGGCTGGTCTCTTCTTTCTTCGAGCCTTTTCCCAACTATTGTCAGGGTTGGCTTCCAGTAAATAATAATAATAAATAAATAAATAATAAATTTTATTTCTCTCTTCACAAAGGTTCACCTAATATAATAATACCTTAGATTTACGTGACAAATAGGCGCGTATAAGCTCCTTTGTATTTCCTTTCGTCGAAGGGTCGGCACTCGAAGTTGTAACGGAATACGTCTACCTAGGGCAGGCAATTCAGCTTGGTAGACACAACTTCGAGAAAGAAGCCAACAGAAGGATCCGTCTGGGCTGGGCAGCATTTGGCAAACTTCGCCGAGTCTTCTCGTCGCCTATACCGCAAAGTTTGAAGACAAAGGTCTTCAATCAGTGCGTCCTGCCAGTCATGACTTACGGTGCCGAGACGTGGACACTGACAGTTGGGCTAGTCCACAAATTCAAAGTCGCTCAGCGAGCTATGGAGCGAGCTATGCTTGGAGTTTCTTTGAAGGATAAAATCCGTAACGAGATTATCCGGAGAAGAACCGGAGTGACCGACATAGCTTGTAGGATCAGTAAGCTGAAGTGGCAGTGGGCTGGCCATGTCTGTCGAAGGACCGATGGCCGTTGGAGCAGACGAGTCCTTGAGTGGAGACCGCGAATCGGCAAACGCAGCGTAGGGCGCCCCCCTGCCAGGTGGACCGACGACCTAAAGAACGTGGCTGGGGGGGACTGGATGCGGAAGGCAGAGGACCGAGCGTTGTGGCGCAACTTGGGAGAGGCCTATGTCCAGCAGTGGACTGCGATAGGCTGAGTTGATTGATTGAAGCTCCTTTGTGAGAGACCGTACTAGGAAAACCCTGTGTTACGGATAACCAGGCCCTCACCCTAGTTTTAAGTATCTTGTCCATTAGTAGTCTAACCGGATGCGGCTGAACATCAGAATTTCACATGGAGTGACTACTAAGTGCCATCAGACCCCTGCAATCCAGTAACTAGGTAATACAGACATTGATAATGAAATGAATTATTTGGGACAGTTGTAAAGTTCTGGAGTGGCGACCGCGTACTGGAAGGCGCAGCGTGGGTAGGGCCCCCACAAGGTGGACCGACGACCTGGTGAAGGTCGCGGGAATCCGCTGGATGCGGAAAGCGCAGGACCAGTCGTTGTGGCGATGCTTGGGGGAGGCCTATCTCCAGCAGTGGACGTCTTTCGGCTGAAATGATGATGATGATGATTTGGAACAGTGCAACTAGAGTCTGACGTTTCAAAAGTGCCTGTAATTAGGTTTATTTGAAATAAAAAACATTTGAATTGATTTAAATTTGAATTGAATTTGAATTGAATTGAATTGATAACTAGTATTAACTGTTTACTATTTCGGCACAATACAATTTATTTACACTTTTTTTCTAATATTGCATTGTTTTCTGTCTTGGAACTGCAACGTAAGTATGTTTGACATTGCCAGCGCCTTTATTTCATAAACAGTAAGGGCGGTTTTATAATTCAAGTGTTACCACCGTAATTCAGACAACTGTACATGACCTATCTCTTTTAATAGTTCCGAAATAACTACATACTAAGACACGTGTACACTTGACGCTTTTACATTTGGTCGTTAATATAACATGTTACATAAGTAGGTATAATTTATTTATAATTTATTTATTCACATAAAATCAGTTCTTGTGGTACAGTTATAGCAATTACAAAAACCGGCCAAGAGCATGTCGGGCCATGCTCAGTATTATAGGGTTCCTTATACTTAAGGAACCCTATAACCCTGGTGGGACCTACTGGTCTAATTACAAACGAATCAAATCGAATATTAATCATTGCTATTTTAGTTTTTGCAAACAGCGCCACCTAGCGCCAAAATTTAAAAGTGTGTAATATTGATATGACACACTTCTTAAATTTAGCGCTAGGTGGCGCTGTTACTTTGTGTTATCAATATAACACAAAGTAACAGCGTTTCTTTTTGTGATTTTTTTAAATAGAAAGTAACTAAAGGAGCATTATTTGCTACGATAATTTTTCTCTAAGGTCAATGACCTATGAACTAGGACGTCTTAAGTATTTTTCAGTTTTCTCACTATAACTCAAAAATTTATAATCACATTATACTCGAAATAATTTTAAAAGAGAGTTTTTATAAAAGTCTATCAACGTGAAAGATTACAAGTTTCTACATTGCATAGTTTTGAAATGGCAGGGGGGGGGGACACATTGTAAGCCAAAGTGGCTTAAAGTGGCGTGGTGGGCTTTATTTCGCAGATGGTACACCTGATAAAAAAGTGATGTATCAAACATTACCTTCATTTTAGTAGACCTATTCAATGATACCCCACACGATGGGGTGCAGCGAAAAAAAAAAATTTCATCCCCATTTCACATGTATGGGCGCCACCCCTAAAATAAATTATCAAGATTTTTTATTCTTTTAAAATTGAGATCTAAATCTAAACCATTTTTTAACAAAATTTCATTAACTTATGTTTATAACTGTAGAAGTTATTAAGCTGTAAAGGATTAAGACAGACGGACAGACGGACAGACGGACAGACAGACAGACGGACAGACGGACGGACATGACGAAACTATAAGGGTTGTAGGACTACGGAACCCTAAAAAGGTGCTTGTAAGGTTAGAACACTAGGTATTTAATTTAACTCTAGATACATACCTTTTTTTGAGGACTTCTTTCTTATTAAAATTCAGAATTCCTTATAAGGAGTCAAATCTATTCAACTGGCTTATCCACGACATTTCTTCTTTATGAAAAAAAAAACAATCCATAATATCGAATTCGAAATAAGGATACAAAATTAATTCAACCGTTTATACCTAGTCGATCACTCACTCAATCTTAACCAACAAGTTTTTTCTAATGTAGTTAAGTTAGCACTAACTAATAATATGGGCCCCCGCTGTGAAAAGGGTCATTGTTCTGCCCAAGACAACAATTAGTAGTTTTTTTTGTAACTTTTTTTAGTTAACTGTTTTATCGCTTCGTCCTACTAAATGGGCTTGCGCATTTTGTGCACGCGTCATGTTTTCTAGAAAAAATGGAAAAAAATATTTAGAAAAAACCTGTTCTTTTACGTATTTTTTTTAAAAGTTATGTATTTCAATAAAATCCCGCAGGTACCTTTAAATGCTCTAGCTTTGCCGACATAGCCCTACTTATAGCTCTAATTATGGTTATGTGGTCGATTTAGACGCTGCATAGGAAATGCTTCAGCAACAAAAAATCGGCTATAAACAGAACATTACTTTCTGAAGCGTCAAAAATTCGATTAATGTCATTAGGAAAAGTAGGGCTACGTGGGCAAAGTTGTAGCATTTACGATATATGTTTTGTCTTCTTCTCTCACGTCACAAGCTATACCTACGAGAATAAGGCCCGTCGCATATTGAACCCAGCCCATTAACAGCACACACTGGTGATGGTTTTGTAAAACGTGTACCTTAAGCAATGCCATAACTGCATATTACGTACCCACGATACAGGAGCAATCGTAGTATGGGGCAACGCTTAAAAAAATGTATCCTATATCATCCAGCACCCAGTGCTACGAGGAAATAATTTGCGAACAAATGATATAAACGCGCCGCCGCCGCGCCGTCTGGCAGTTGATTGAGCTGGGTTGGGCGATAGATTGGAGAGTCTATCGTCCACATTGCACGGCATTAAAAGGGCCTCCACGAGTGACGCTATTTAATTGATCGTCCGGCGCACCCGGGGCAGTCAGCCCCGCTACCAACCTGCTGACTGGCTAATCTTTTCCCCACGGCATGAGCTATTATCATTATGTAGCTCATGTCGACACGATAGAAGAAGAAGAAGATTGCACGGCACTCGAGTTGCGGTAATGTCTCAGGTGTGCCCCGTTATCACCGAAAGAGAGTATAAAAAGGAAGAAGGTATATAGGCCCGGAGGTGGGCCACCATGGATGGATCGCGAATATCACGAATTCTCGCGGCCCATCCATCCAAGGTGAATGTTTAATAGGCACACGGCACAGTTTTTAGTAGGTGCTAAACTCATAGCACCATACCGCCTCCCCGGGGTGGTGTGGTAAGCGACAAGCATTTTCTCAGTCTCAAAAAAAAAGATTGACGTCAATGCGATGATGTCCCAAGTGTGCCTGGGCATCTCCGAAAGAGAGTTTTGGCAGAAAGTGGAAGGCCCTGAGTGGGCCGCGCTGGATAGGTCGCGAACGCCATACATTACAGTTCTCGCGGCCCGTCTACCCAAGGCGAGAGTAGGCAGACGGTACGAGTTATTAGTGGTGCGAGTCCCACTTTACATACGGCCTCCCCAGATGGTAAGCAGCGGGCAGAAGGTAGTAAGGAATAAATTAACGCTATACTATAACCACTACATTTACATAATAATAGAGTGGCAGGCTGATGTTATCTTTCTGTGGAGGCTACCGCGTTCCGTTGCGTCAATAAAATAAAAAAAACTATAATAAAGATGATGATCTTTTCTGACCGGAGCCTTTAAATTTGATACCCATGATGACAGACGAGCATTAAATAACAACGAAGCTGGTAAAGTTAGACTATTCAACTTCCAAACTTTATTCAAATTCAAATTGTTTTTATTTAAAATAGGCAGTTATGAAATGTTGACTATATTATTGCACGGTTCAAAACCGAAAAAGAAGAACCGGTAAGAAACTCATTATAGGGGCAACAGCAGTTATTGAAAATTCCTTAGGAAAATTCAACGCCTAACTTTTATTTTCACAATTTCTTTTCTTATATCGCGTAGCATTGACAGAACATAAATACCTAATATGTCATGTAAATATAAAACAACAAAGGCACTAAAACCTTTATAGTCGTTGTAAGACATCTCTTATAGCGCAAAAACGACATCTCTTTTCTTATAGCTCTTATAGTCGCTAATGGACGTAGAAGGCAATAGCTTGTAATCGTACATATATTACTGTGATAAAATACACAATTATACGAACTAGGTTCGGCAATGTAACTTTTTTGAATTACGATTTTGGTATTAAAGAAATATATTCCCACCTCTAAATTTGATAAACTTTAAAAAAAACGATTAAAAAGCGCAAGCTATATTTGCACAATTAGTGTTCCGTAACCGATATTTTCAATTCTAATAATTTTGGTTCAATCTACGCCTTAAAATTCAAATTCACATGATTTATTACATCATTGGTGTTACCTCATTCTCAAAGTCCCATGTTTATTTATTTCAGATCTTTCCAAGCCATTCTGTAAATCTAGACCAAATGTTTTAATGACCAGATGGCTACCCTATATTTTACTAAAGTAGTGAGAACCACCCACAAAATAATTATAAGAAGAAGACTTTAGACTTTTAGAAGTAAGACTTAAAAATGGTTTAAATATGGTAGTTAAATGTGAAGCCAATTGACAGCACTAGCATCCCCCAGAGCTTAAATAACATGCTGTTGCTGTACTATTACCAACCCGTTTGCTAAGAGTGGTATTATCTATGTTCCCCACGACCGTAAAGCCATTTATTCACTTGGAAACAATGTTTAGGAAATATAGTTTCTGAAACACACTTAAAAGTTCACACAAACAATGTTTCGGGAATTTTACGTGGATTTCCAACATCTGACTCATGTTAATAGACGACATCAATCGTTTGATGTAAATCCGCTTTGTCTCAAAGAGTCACCTTAATTTAAAAATCTTTTCGTCGTTCCATACTTTTGCACTATTTATACACAAGTGAAAAACACGTCTACACTCATAAAAATCTATGACGCGTTTCGCTTGATCCCTATTACCAATTAGGAGCACAAAAGCATGCCGAAAAACATTTGCAATTGTTTCCGAAACATGAGTAGGTATTTTCTACAGAAACACGCAGATTCTTGTTTCTGAAACACTGTTTATAAACAAATGTTTACTAGTGAATACGTGCCTTTATAGCTGCGGTATATTAACCCACATTCAATAGTGGACATTTACGCCGATTTAAAGATGGAAAACGATTCATTCTAATGTGGAAATATTCAGAAACATTATATTAATAGAAATGTAAAACAGTATGGATCGTGAGAAAAAATAACTAAAATACGGAATGTTAATATTCAATCATAGACAAGATACCGTTGGTCAACCAGAGTCTGATTTTTAAAAAATCTTTTTTAAATACATAATTCATTCGATTGCGGACACCCAGTGATTCGTTAGATAGTATGTTTTAGATTTATTTCAACTTCTGGTGATCAAATAAACATTTAGGTAATTTTTCGGTTCCGTAACTTGATAGTTCAGTAAAACACCGTCGTTTGAATCCGACTTCCGGGTCAAACTAAGCCATAATGGATTTAATAAGGCCATAATAGTTCAACTCAGGCAGAGGACTTAAAAAAAAGCTATAAATGCAATTTCCTTGTTTCAAAATTAAATACTGATTCAGTTAACTTTGCTATCTCTATTATTTTATATACGTTTCCGTATCATATAGTTTTTCTACCTTTTATAAGCATTAGTAAAGTTAGTAAAGTGTCGGTGACTTATGGAGCGCATACAACGTTTTATTGGAATAACTGAAAACCTCGGAAGGGGTCATTGTACTCATCAGTATAAACAACTTTTACTATGGGACCAACACTGAAATTGCGAAAAAAATCTGCTGTTCCCTACATTTTGTCGATTTATGTGAAGACAAATGAGTATGAGTAGAGTACAATGATCCCTTAAGAGGTTTTCAGTTATTTCAATAACACGTTGTATATCAGTACATTTTGTATTTTTTTTTTGTTTTTCTATTACAACTTCCATCAAAACAAAAAAAATAGTACAGTCACCACCGTTACTTTTTTGCATATTATTGATCTATTACCCTTTGTGGTTAAAGTCAATTAAAAGTAAAATTAGGCAAGTGGGAATCGAGCCTAGCATGTTGGCAATCCGTAGGTATATATTAATAAATTAATAGTTTAATAAACATTAGAAAAACACGCTTCAAAGTCCATTACGTGGCCTTTCTCACAAGTGCAAACACGACTATGATACGATATTCCATCATGGAATGCCAGTGCCTATCTTCCGGCTTCATCATCAGACTTTGAAACCTAATCGTGGTCAAAGTTCATTACAAGACTTTTCTAAGAAATCCAAAACAGCTATGATACGATTTTCCATCATGAAGTTCCAGTTCATATCTTCCGGCTCCATCATCAGATCAGTTCGAAAGTACCATATTATTGTATTGTCATCAGAACTACGTACAGCTGCCAATTTTCATTACGCTACGACCCTTGGAAGATGGTTAAATTAGTTAGCTTAGATTCCATTACATAGTTAGTTACATACAGGTCGACCGAATAAAAGCGTGTTAAAATTGAGTTTACAGATAGATACACATTACAGAAATATGTTTATAACCGGGTATTACCATAGAATAGGTAATAATACCTTTTCTTATGGTTTTACCCGTGGCTTTGCTCCCGTGGTTCATTAACCCACATGAACCATGTATTCACATTCATTTCCGGGATAAAAAGTACCCTAAGTTACTCTCGGACTCTTATACTATCTCTCGACATCTGCGTTAAAGAAAGACTAACCAACAAACACTTTCGCATTTACATTACTAAGTAGGATGTAGGTAATTTATTGTTTTTCATAAGAGCAAATTATAATATTAAACATAACATAATCAGCCAATTACTGTCCCACTGCTGGGCACGGGCCTCTTCTCAGTATGAGAAGGTTAAGGCCATAGTCCACCACGCTGGCCTAGTGCGGGTTGGTGGACTACACACACCATCGAGAACTGTATGGAGCACTCTCAGGTGTGCAGGTTTCCTCACGATGTTTTCCTTCACCGTTAAAGCTAGTGATAATCAAATTCTGATCCGCACATGAATCCGAAAAGTTAGAGGTGTGGGCCGGGATCGAACTCGCACCCTCCTGCATGGAAGCCAAGCGTTCAACCACTAGGCTATCATTGCTATTACATAATAATCTAAATTGATTACTAACATAGTTCGTTAAGTCTAAGTATAAGTCTGAAATAAACAATAAACAAAATAATACAAATGATATCATTCAATCATTATGACATTACAATTAACACTAATATTTCTTCCCTTTTACTTGCGGAACCCCGATACAATATCCAATACTCGACTGACCGACATTTGAAAGTTTGGTTTTTTTTTTTTTTCATTTTAATACTTTTCACAGAAACATTGCACCTCACGAGCCTCAAATTCCCAGCGAACTTGAGTAAAAAATATTAACCTAAGGAGGTTAATAGCATACATTACATGATTTGACTATTAATAAAAATTATAATTATTATGGTAACTCACGTTAAATTCAATCGGTTTTTAATTTTACTAAATTATCAATATGGCAGCATAGTCACTTTGTTTTCAAGCGTGTTAATAATTATAGGTTTGCGGCCTTCAGTAGTTGGTAGTAAGAAAGTAATTTATTGGTGCCTGCGTAATTAAAAGGGCAGCAATGGAATGTGGATTATCCCCCCTATGTCCAGCATATGGGAGTATATATATATATGGAAGTATGTCCAGCAGTGGACGTCTTTCGACTGAAATGATGATGATGATGTTGAATGGAATGTGTGAATAGAAATGTTGATAGTAGGTATTTATTAGTCACTAGCTGATGTGCGCGACTTCGCTTACCTACATGGTATATCGGTAAAAAAAATGTATGTGTTAATCCAGGAAATGGTCTATTTGTATGCCAAGTTTCTTTCAAATCCGTTCAGCCGTTTCAGCGTGATCGAAAGACAAATAAACAAAAAAATATCCATGCTTTCTCATTTATAATATTTATGA
The DNA here is from genome assembly GCA_949699075.1 of Asteroscopus sphinx. Lineage (NCBI taxonomy): Eukaryota > Metazoa > Arthropoda > Insecta > Lepidoptera > Noctuidae > Asteroscopus > Asteroscopus sphinx. The sequence goes on from OX453017.1 coordinate 15,285,924, forward strand.
TAAAAAGTTTAACTATTATTTCTTTTATCATACTAATATTATAAATGTGGAAGTACGTAAGTATATACTAAAAATAATATTGTGTTGTGACGATTAACAAATCGTCATTTATCCAACACCTATTTAACGCTATATACATTTTAAATAGCTGTAAATAATCCGTTTACGTATACGTATTCATCTAGAAAGTACATACTCTATAGAAAATAAAGATCGAATGTATTCCGTATGCAAATTTTTATCATAAAACAGTATTCTTGAAGGGGTCAAATTGATCGTCAAATGGTCAACCCTTAGCATCTCGTGTACGTCAGCTGTCATTCTAGGTGACAGTTCCTTCATATAAAACAGTTTGAATAGAATAATTTATGTACATACTCACTGAGCAATTTACTACTAGCGAAAGTGAAATTAAATTACTGAACAGCTATAAATTAATATCTGTGGTCTAGTGGGGAACCACTACTGTGACTGGAAAGTCAGGACTGCTGATCACGAGGTCGTGGGTTCGATTCCCACAGGACACAAATATTTATGTAATGAACATAAGTGTTTGTGTTGGTCTGGGTGTTTCCTATGTATTATAAGTATTTTTTTACAAAAAAAAAGTATATAAGTATTAGTATAGTATAGTATAACGGGCTGGTTTCCGCAACTCCACGTCCAAGCGTGTATTTTGCGTACGGTATATAAGTATTATTTCGATTGTCTAGTACCCAAAGTACAAGCTTTGCTTAGATTGGCCTTAGATAGTGCTGTGTAAAAATGTCCCAAAAATATTTATTTATTTTATTTATTTATTAGCATCGTAAACACAGCTGAGCCGCATAGCATGAGTTTTTGAGATAGGTACCGTGTAGTTATCGACACATTTGATTTGAGAATTTTACTAGCGCCACCGTGTGTGAATTTGGAACTAAACAATCCCATACAAAATTAATAACGCTAACTACACGATACCGCAAAAACTCATGCTTTGTACTCTGATTACCTAAAAATTAGTAATTAAAAAAAATTGAAGGAATTTAGTAAAACTCTATTCTTCATAATTTAATACAATACTGTTTTCTTTCGATAAATGCCTAGGTACTTTAGTTTTCGCAATCATGAGTTGACTTCTATATATTGGTAGCTATTGGTATAAATTATATTTGTCTTATGAAAATAGTTTTTCTGTTCTTGTGTTTTTCGGCCTAATATTAATTCGCTTTTCCTTAATCTTTGAAAAACTACGACATCTTAGACTCATTAGCAAGTACCATTCATGGACTATTAAACTCAACTTAAACTATGATTGCCGAATTTTAAGTTAGAATACAACTCATTATCATAACTATGTATTAGGTACCGATATCTTAATATCGAACGATAGAATAATAAAAACAAATACAATGGGCAGATAAACTATGGATGAATAAGTATGTTACTGGTCTATGGTGAAAGAAATGTTTTTAAAGATTTACTTATCTAAAAAGTAGTTCATTAAAGCTTTAAATCTCTAATAGAGTTCTTTTATCAGCAAACTGATGATATAAACATAACATTTACTGTCGATTGACACAGCATCGTTTTGTGAATTTAAATCATTGTTTTTGTATGTAAATTGATAAAAGATAAAAGTTTAGGTACTTTATCTTCTGCCTTAACGGTAAATGTGATCTGAACGACAGACCTTTGACAATAAATTCGCCACCAAATGTATTTATATATATTAAGAAATACAATACATTTTAGCCAAAGTTCCCACGGGCATCTTTGCGACAAAGCTAAACTTGATTGCTTAGTTTATGAATCAAAGTTACTTCAGCAACCTGTCGTCCAGAAAAAATAGAGCATACATAAAAAAACGAATTCCATTTTTCAAATAAACTCACCAATGAAGGTTCACGAAAACATCATTATCCAGATAAACTTCCAAAGAGGCTGATAACAATCCACAATAATCTTTGTCAGTCATTCACATATTTAAAAAAAACAATCACATACTTTTTTCAAACGATCCAAGGATGGAGTTGTCAATGTTCCCGCGGTTTGACGCGACGCGTCGGCGCGAGCGGTCGGCGTACAAGTGGTTCTATAGCTTATTCTGCACAGATCGATTCGACCCGACCCGCCCTCAGCATATCGCTCGATTCCGGATCAATTGGACAAAAATCGGAAACACGGTCAGTGGGCTCTATCGATAAAATATGAAAATTCGTGATAGTAGCGACTGGTGGGACTAATCGGGTTAATTAGATTTTGCTCGCTCGGTTTTCTGGTTTATGAAATAGCTGATTAATTAATGTTTTTTTTTGTGACGACTGCTGAGCGTGGGGTCTTAGGTTCGATTCCCGGGTCGGGCAAAGTGTTATTGGGTTTTTTCATTACGAAATTCTCAGTAGCAGCCCGGAGTCTGGATTTGTGCCCGGTCAATGGCAATAGGGCCCCTAATACATGGGACTATAGCATAACTGGCGAAATGTGGGTGTTACTATACACCTCTGCCTACCCCTTCGGGGAAATACAGGCGTGATGTTATGTTGTTATGTTATGTTGTTTTTTTTGTGATTTACATATGTTTGGGGAATGTCCTCAGTTCCGGGTGTAGGCATTTCCGGAAACAAGTTTTTTTTGTTTATATTTATATTCAGTTTAAAAAAAGTCGTGAAAATATTCAAGCTTTTATTTCACAATCGTTAAGAAAGTTGTTTTTAGGTACCTACCTATAATTAGGACAATACTTAGAAATTTGTTATTAAATTAGGTTTTCTTTTTATTTTCTCACGTAATAGAATGATTTATGAAATGAAAAGACAAAGACACTTAATTAATTCTGCAGAAATAGAATATAGGTAAATTCACATAATATTATAACTGATTTTTTTTCAGTCCCAAATATGAACTCCAAATAAATAAAAGTGAAAATAAATTTTACGTATTTGACGGCCATCGGCTTTTACGCCAAGGGTCGTGGGCTCGATTCCCGCACGAAACAAATATTTGTGTGTACACAGATAATTGTTCCAGGTCTAGGTGTTTGTGCATGTGAAATTTGTGTTTGGAAACGCACACACGATACCTACAAGAGAAATTCTATATCTAGAGCGGGGCAACATTTTTGTGTAAAAAAACTCATGAACCTATATTCACTACCTACCAATATGATAATATATCAATGACCACCAATAAACCTATAGCGAATAGTATAGTAACACAGAAGCGAACTACAGGAAACACATCGAGTAAATCACAGACTTTCACTTACCTATAAACATGTTGTTAATAAAAAATACCGTCTTCTAAGTTCATCAACATCTTTAATTATAATCAATATGTTCTTCCTTCTATGTTATTAGCTTTATTTAAAACATTTTATGCTAAAGTGAGTTATTGATAATTTTGTGATGGTATCTCTTTGTTACCGCCTCTTTGGTCTTGACGTAAGCGCGGCTGCTTTAAGGTTCCCAAGTTTTAAGGCGGGTCCAGACAAGTGTAATGTAATGTATCTTCTTCACGGTATCCTATTCAATTCCTCCTTCCATCCCCCTGGACTACAACCGTAACGGAATGGCAAATCAGAGATAGATCAAAAAGAAGTAGAGGTAGACAACGCAAACGCTGGGACGATGATGTAGTGAACACAGCCGGTACCTTATGGCTAACAGCACAAGACCGTGAGAAATGTAAAAACCTGGAGGAGGCTTATGCGTCGAGGTACACGTGATAGATGAAGACACTGAAATACAATGATATTTTTTTACTGTATTTCATTTTGTAATTATTGTAATTATTTTATCAGCAATAAATGCTTATTATATTATTATTCAATCCCTCAACTCCCCACTATCTAAAAGAACGTTTTAAGTTTCTTTATGACACACATTCGAATCCTTTAAGGTCATCAGAAAACCTCACGTTGGCGATACCATTGCATTCCACAAACTTCGGTAATTCTTATACATACTAACCGTAGTATTCGCCTTACATTACACAATACATTACATTAGCTACACATTACATGCGTCTGGACCTGCCATTAGAGTTCGGGTATAAAAATATAGTTGGGAATTTTCATTTAAAAAATCAACCGCTCAGGGTATTCCGTTCTGCCTAAAGAACAATAATAATGGTTTATTTTTTAACAATACAGTACGGATAGAGTGCTTGAAATCTAATGATGACAGTCATCGGCAAATACAATACAATACAATACAAATCCTCTTTATTGCACAACAAGATTACAGTAACTACTTATGTGTTAGTGTACAACTGGCGGTCAAATACTTTCCATCTTTTAAGTTAACTTCATTATCGTTATTTTAAGAGCTAGTCTCTTGTCGGTGAAGAATGTTTCATCTCTTCGTTTTCCTGTACCTATATCCAGTCCAGTCAAGTTATGAAAAAAATGTGACATGTGACAAAAAAAAACTGTCCCTATTCCTTCGAAACTTGGGGCTAATCAAACGCTGTTTCTAGGATCCGTTCCAGCCATGAAACAGTAACTAAGAATTTGAAGGGGAACAAAATCATATAATAAGTTTTGTGAGTTTAATTAATTAATTATTATCTTTATCCAAGTGTTTTAGCTAAATGCGTCCCTTTTCCTTAGGCCGTAGAAAACTTTAACAGTATGTTTTTGACAAAATAACAATCATACAACGTGTATCAAAAATTCGTGGTCATTTTTTAAGAGCTCATTTCTCAGAGCTCTCAGCATAGCATAGAAAAACTTTTACTATGGGAACAACCCTGAAATCGCGAAAAAAATATCAACTGTCCCCTAGAAAATTATCGACGTCGCTTGACAAAATGTAATTAAAGGATCAGCTGATATTTATTTCGCGATTTCAGAACCCTGAAATAACTAAATACTAACTGAACTAATAACTAAACTAATTACTTTTACTGTGTGACCAACAGGTCCTGTAGTAAAAGTTAATCAATAGCATTCCCTGAATAAGCTCTTCAAATATGACCAGGCATTTGTGATACACGTTGTATATAACTTATAAGTGTGACGAGCAATTTAGCGACTAATCAGTGTGAAACAAAAAACGCAATGGAGTAAATTAGCATTAATTTACTCTATTAGCTAGTCGGTTTACAAACGTCTCATCCGCAATTTGCTTTGAGGAATCTAAGAAGCAAGCTTATTCTTATACGAAGATTTTTTCTAATATATTTTATTATTAAACTTTTAAAAGTCCTAGATCAAAAATATTTTATATTTCACCTGACTTTCGCAATCTGCATTATTAAGAGAATTAATTCAGACGTCACCCCAATAAAATGTGTGGTCGCGACCAGTGACCTCACTCATATCATTAACATTTTGAAAACTCAAACTCCCACTGTGTAACAATGCAAGTTTTAGTTTTTGAATCGGATTATAAAATACCCTACTTCCTACTAATATCATACTTTTGAAAGTATGGATGTTTGTTGTTAAATGCTGAAACAGCTGAACGGTTATCGACACAGTTATGGATGAAATTTGTCGGACATATAAACCACATCCTTGATTAACACAAAGGATACTTTTTATTGTTATAAGTACCATGGGAGTGAAGCCGCGGGGTTCAGTTAGTTTATAACTAAATTTCATCTATCTGACTCACAGAACGATAAGCCTGAAGACGCCAATTAGACGGATACCCCCGGTCACCGAGCTTATGCAGTAGCACTGCATAACATTCACCCTGCCACCAATCGGGACGTCACGTGCTCCGTCTGCGAGCTGCACCAATCATACTACCAAACTCTTGAGCCGACCAATCATAAAGCGCCGTCCGCCCCCGTCCGCCACATACGAATGTGAAGGGCTCCCGGCAACAAAAACCAAACCAAAATGTAAGGGACCTAACTAAAGTCCTATGAATAAAATGCAGCGGACTGTAAAACTGTTATAATAATTACGACAAGTACAAATAAATGGATTGGCTCTAAGTGCGCGCGCGTGTCGTCTTTCAAGTTCGGTAGCGAAGAAGTAGTATGCTGCATAGAAGTGTTACTTGACAAGACGACATTTTCTGGAGTGAAAGTATGTAAAGAGGCACCTCCGGAAATGTCTGTGGGTAGGGCAACACTGCTGGGCATGGGATCTTGGATAGTAGTAGGCTTTGGTTTTTCAATATGTAAAAGGGTATTATGTCTCCCTTTACAATATTTACAACCCGACAATCTACATTGCTTAGTAAAATGACCAGGACGCAAACAATTAAAGCACACTTTAAACTCTTTTGCTTTCAATAATCGAGTTTCGTTAGGTAACTTACGGAATTCTTCACAAATATACAAAAGATGATTCTTGCTACACAAGGGACATTTTGTTTTGTTTGTTTGTTGTTGTCCCGTGTTTCTCCCTTAGTTCTCATACAAAGCTTTTTTTATGCGGCGTCTTTAGTTAGGCTTACTGGTTAGTCACCACCCTGTCTGTTTTACTAAGTTTCAAATGCATACGTCTTGTATTAATTAGTCACCTCGTAATTTAGGCTACTATTTTCAAGAAAGCATTGGAGAAATGGTCACATCCAGTCGAAATTGAATTTTAATTATGAATTATTGAACCTTCGTCGACCCTTTAACAGGCATCTTCCTAGACTATTCAAAACGTTAACGCATTAACAATAGAGATTATTGTTGCGTGTCAAGCATTTAAATGTACTTTAAAACGATAATAAATAAACGAAAGGCAATATATCACTGCCTACGGCATCATGTAAGTTGTCATGATTCAATAATCTCAGCGTGTAAACATGACACCTAATAAGATTTATATGATAGCTCAGTATTATAAATAACTTACAATACGAAGATAAAAGCATTTTCTACTGAATTTTCTTTAGGAACATGATTGTACATTACACTTACATTGTAAACATGTTCAATCGACAAAATAATTAGATAGACACGGTGTCACGTTTCTTGTGGTCCAAATGTACAAAGGGCACTAACTATTTAAAACACCCATGGGTGTTTCGCGAAAATTGATAGTTATCGAGAAAAAATATAATTTTGCACCCGTTTAACGAAACTATAAAAATATTAATTATATTATTAGACAAAGTATTAACAAGGACGCGGGGGTGCAATTTCTTTTTCAATTAAAAAAAAAATAGCTTAAGTGTAAAATTGCTTCAGACATTTACCATCAACTCAGCCTATCGCAGTCCACTGCTGGACATAGGCCTCTCCCAAGTTGCGCCACAACGCTCGGTCTTTAGGTCGTTGGTCCACCTGGCAGGGGGGCGCACCACGTTGCGTTTGCCGATTCGCGGTCTCCACTCAAGGACTCGTCTGCTCCAACGGCCATCGGTCCTTCGACAGACATGGCCAGCCCACTGCCACTTCAGCTTACTGATCCTACAAGCTATGTCGGTCACTCCGGTTCTTCTCCGGATAATCTCGTTACGGATTTTATCCTTCAAAGAGACTCCAAGCATAGCTCGCTCCATAGCTCGCTGAGCGACTTTGCATTTGTGGACTAGCCCAACTGTCAGTGTCCACGTTTCGGCACCGACATACCATAACATACCCGACATACCATAGAACGACATTTACCATAACATAACATAAACATAATCAGCCCATTACTGTCCCACTGTTGGGCACGGGCCTCTTCTCAGTACGAGAAGGCTACGGCCTTAGTCCACCACGCCATTACATACGCATTTCCCATAATTGGCATGCTAATTAGTGATGTGCCGGATCGTTAACAATGTAGATCCGCGGATACGGATACGGATAATTAGTGTCAAAATCCGCGGATACGGATACGGACCACAACTTTAGTAGTATTTCGTACTCTGTAGGCGCCGGCGCCGGTGCGCGTGACCTTGGACCGACAGTTGACGCTTTGCATTACCACTAATAGTACCGCGACGTGTTTTGACTTGCACTGTGCGTGTTTTTGTTTATAGTTTAGTGTGACACAAGATAACATAGTTTACTGTTTGTTTTGGTTTGGAGACAGGTGGGTTTTGGAGAAGTTATAAATTAAATAATAATAATAATATGTGATTAATAAAAAGTAATTTGATTTGAAGTTAGAAGTATTTCATTATTAACTTTCCTTACAATTTCATATACGTAGTGAAATTTATTAATGTAAAAGATCCGTTTAAGATCCGCCAAAAATACGCCGGATACGGATACAGATCTTAATTTTATCTCGGATATCCGCGGATACGGATACGGATATCCGGAACATCACTAATGCAAATTATAGATAGATCTGAATTTAAAATCACAATACTAGAATCACAACACCATAGAATTACTACACATAGAAGGATAGTTTCATACATTACGCGCTAGCAATACTGATGCAAAAAAATCATTATGTGTGCTAGCGCTGATACGTTTACACACGCACACCACTATAAAATGGGGCTGCCAGAAAAAAGTAGTTGTCCCCAAAAATTTTTTTTGGATGGTTCCTGACATTCTTCCCTACGGATGATTTTTTACGGACTATTTTTCAGCAATAATTGGGTCAATAGGACTTATTTAAACAAGAACACGTAATAAACGTTATGATTAAAAAAATATGATACAGTTCGTTTAGAGTTCAACTTTGAAAAAACACATTTTAGGTATATAAATGTTTTAACTTACTCACGTACAGGCGACCGCACGTCAGTGGTAGCAGTTTGACATTGATGGCATCTTTATTGCATTGAAATGTGGTCGACTGTACGTATATATACTACTTGTGCGTATTACATACGTAAATATCAGTTACTACTTTATAAATTCATCAATTAGATCAATTAAGACAGTTAAAATGGGAAAGTCATTTCTTTAATATCTTGCAACACTGAGCTTTTACTAAGTACGAAATGAAACGATTGTTTTTATTTGCTTAAAAGGTCAAAATACTAAAAAAAAAACAAAGATTGATTGTGAAAAGTGATGTTAATACACTTTTTATGTATTTCCGATGAGTTGTGTCACCATTTAATCACACAAATCGTCACATTTAATTATTTTCCGGGAGATGCGTTCGGACCGCGTTAACCTTGAACAAGTATATTACAATTTACTCTGTGCTTGAACACTACGGAGCGGCCGGGCGTAGTGTGTCCACCTGGGCGCCCTATTTGTTGCATCAAATTGTGCGCGCGGATTAGGTATCTTTTGTGTTATTAATCTATGCACAACACATACTAGAACAATTACTAATACGAGTTTACATTACATTAAACATTATTAAACTCATTATTCTATGAAAGTCATCATCATATCATCACACAATTTTTGAATACATACAATTAAAACGTCTTTAAGAAATACAATGAAGATTCTGACGGGAGATTTTGAGGGTTCCGTACCCAAAGGGTGCCAAACGGGACCCTATTACTCTCGCTACGCTGCTGTCCGTCCGTCGCCGTCGGTCGGTCACAGGGCTGTATCTTTTGAACGGTAATAGGTAGCCGGTTGAAATTTTCGCAAAATATGTGTTGCTATAACAACGAAAAATAAAAAAGTCTAAAACCAAAGGGAGTGCATACAAGAAACCTCGAAAAACATGAATATTTTTTAACATTTTTGTTTTTGCTCTATCTTCAAAACGGTAATACGTGGGACACTCAGAAAGTTTTGCGAAACTAAAAAAAATTGTTCTATACGTACATATATTTTTATCAAATCTTTTCAAAGTACTTTCCACCAGCCTCTATACAAAGATTCATGCGCCTAAACCAGTTTTCAAAACACTTTTTCCAGTCCGCCGCAGACACCTCGTTTACAGCCTGCTCGAACGCAGCCAGCGCATCTTCCGGCGACGAAAATTGTATCCCTTTGAGCAGATTTTTTATTTTTGGGAATAAAAAGAAGTCACACGGTGCTAGATCAGGGCTGTAAGGAGGGTGACCCAGGAGTTTGACTGGCGTGCTGTCCAGGAAGTCCCTCGTTTTGAGTGCGGTGTGCGCAGGTGCATTGTCGTGGTGGAGCAGTAGCCCGCGGAGCCCTGTGTTTGGTCGCTTGTTGCTTATAACAGAGAAAACTTCTGGCAAACATTTGGTAGTATACCATTCGGCATTAATGCTTCTTTGATCCCGTAAGGGAATTGATACCAAGTGGCCAGTCAAATTAAAAAAGCTAGCGATCAAAATCTTACCCGCGCTTCTAGATCGCTTCACTTTGGTAGGCGTTGGCTCATTTTGAAACACCCAAACAGTCGACTGGCGCTTGGTTTCTGGGTCGTATTGATAAATCCAGGACTCATCACCTGTAACGATGTCGTAAACACGCCGAGACGAGCCTACTTCAAATTTGTTAAGCATATCACGGCACCATTCCACCCGGGCCTGCTTCTGAGCATCGGTGAGGTTGTGCGGCACCCAGCGTGATACTATCCTCCTCACGCGAAGATGGCTGTGTAGAATCTCGTGAACGCTTCCCGATCCAATCTTCAATATGTGTTGAATCTCCTGATATGTAATTCGCCTATTGTCTTGGATTAAATTTTTCACTGCTAGCACGTTTTCTTCGGTAACAGCCGTCAAAGGGCGACCGCTTCTTTCGTCATCCCCCAAAGTTGGTCGACCGCGCTTGAATTCGTTATACCAACGATACACGGTTGCCTTGGAAGGGCCTTCATCCATGAATGCCATTTGAACTCTATCGTACGATTCATCCGGTTTCAGGCGACACTTGAAATCGTATAAAATCATAGCTCTAAAATGTTCCCGGCGCAGATCCATATTTCAGTGAGACACAATACTTTGAATTAACTCGCAAAAAATGTGGAGGGAAATTTTGAAATTGGAACTTACTTATTTTTACTTATAAATAATCATATTTTCGAAAAACATTATAACTGGCCAGTCTCCCATATATAAAAACTTTTTTTCGCAATACTTTCTGAGGGGCCTGGTACATACCACCGTCAAGCTTGGTTTGATCATAACTATCTTCTTCTTCTATGGTGTCGATATCTTAAAAAAATAGTAGATTGTTACACTAGGGTCGAAAGGGATCAATTCGCATACGAGGTATTTAGACGCCCGAGCGCAGCGAGGACGGCTATAGTCCGAGTAGGAATTGATGACTTTCACCCGAGTTAAACACTCTACTTTTCATTTCGAATATAAGGAAAGTAATAAATAGTAGTTTTTCTAAAATACGTACTTTCTTGTATGTTAGCTACTTCATAAAATCATTGTATGTATTTAAGTCACTGAGGTAATATGTACTACGTAGTACATATTACCTCAATGATTTAAGTATCGTTACTTTGAAATATCTGGCAAAAGATTTTCGATTACTGTTTTTGCTTCGTCTTTAAACCGAATCTGGGGTCAACATTTCAGAATCGCTTGAACTCATTTTTAATCAAATATTAGTCTATAAAACTGAGATTTTAAATTTCAGTACAGACAAAATAAGTATCCCGCCAAATTGTATACTAGTCTTTCTTAAATTTTAAATATGGAACACACCGCGTCACCACCGGCCTTGGGCTGTCCCGCTTAATAAGGTTTTTTTTTTATTCACACTGGCTGTTTATAAACTCACAAGACCGCGGCATTAATTTCGATATTTTTCATAATTAAGAAAATAAATTCGTAGCCGACTATCTATGGTTCTATTTTTAAAATTCATTCCCGCCCTAAGGAGGAAAGCAATTACCATGGTATAATAAGATGTTTCACCAGGTATTCTCTTCCCGCAACGACAGCGCGATGCCTCCAAGCTACGTCACGATCAGTGCTGCCATTGATTGATATCTTCAATATACTTAAGGAGATTTTTGTTCATAATGAATATAAAATAAATTCCTAACTAGACTAACTATTTGTTATCTCGTGTTATTCAGCTAATTAGAAACTATATTAAATTACTAGTTAAAAAGTGATTCTTTATAGAAGAAAGTAAATGAAAAAATGCATTTTGCTCGGGTAATTTATTTTCACAAAGTGGCAGCACATCAAACTGACAAGTGTAACGCTAACAGCCCGCTATTGGCTCCACGGCCGATGACGTAGTACGGAGGCAATCACGTGACCTAGCTGTCACGGGAAGAGACTACCTGGTGTTATTATACCATGGCAATTACTAAGAGTCTTTCCCGCCCTAGGGAGGGAATCAGCGTTTTCCACACGCTACTCGGTTCAAACAAACACAAATTTCCGAGTATGAGAAATGAAAACGATATTTATATTGTCTGTCAAGACCAACACTCGTACCGGGCGAATGCGGGGTAAGGTGACGGTCGGGGACGGTGGCACACTCACCCGCTTCCCCAGACCTGATTCCTTGGAGCTCGCGCGCAGACTGTACTTATCTCTTTCGCCGTTCGTACTAATAGTTGTTGTTATAAAGTCATCGTAGGATCGTAGGTAACCGTGTTTCTGTGTCGAGTTTCGCCTTATTGTAGTTTTTTCGCTTTGTAATACACCATGTTTCTGAAAGCACAATGCGCGTAACATAAACGTCTTGTCTATTCGTGCCTAGGTCAATGTGACAGACAGGCATGCTATATTAATACCTGATTGATTCTCGTTTTCATTCATAGATTTCGATTCTTCATTAAGTTCGTTAAAGCGTGGTTCGTTTTTTGCGAATCATGTTCGAAACTTAAATGGCAGGCTATCTATGTATATTTATAAAGGTTCTATTTGAGTTCTATGATTTTAAATGACTGTCTCTTTGTAAGTGGGAAATTAATTAGAAATGCATTATGGATAAATAAAGATCTACTATAGATACTTATTTCTTATTTTATTTCATTTGTGACACAAATAACTAAAGGTTTCGTATGCCTGCTATAGGCGTGATTTGCTACTGAACATAATTATATTATACTAGCCTATGACCGTGACTTCACCCGCGAGAATGTCGTTTATCGCGCATCCCTCGGGAACTGTTCATCTTCCCTGTATAAAAAGTAGCCTATATGTTAATCCAAGTTATGTTCTATCTGTATGTCAAATTTCATTAAAATCCATACGGTAGTTTTTGCGTGAAAAAGTAACAAACATACATCCTCACAAACATTCACGTTTATAATATTAGTAACATAGGATACGATTATTAATACGTTTTACGTTTTATATTTGCTCTATCACTCAAAGGTTTGCTGGTAGAAAAATCAATTATGAGAACTCGCCTTTGTACATGTAATTTCATAACTATTATGTATTGTTGTGATTTTCTTGTGTGCAATAAAGAATAAGAATTAATATTAATTATGAATATTATTAATTAATTATTACTTATTATAGTAGGAAGGATAGGATTTTTATGAACTTGTATACCATATGTTCTGCGAATAAATTACTTACATTAGAAACTGATCTACTAATGTAACTTCTACAATTTGAAACTGTACAGTACAACTAGAGTCAAACGTTTCTTAAGTGCATTTGAAATAAAGCTGCTCAGATCCACTGCTTTCTTCTACACAGTTAGAGTACACAGGCTTCGTTCCTTTGAGGCATTACTTCCCTGTATGTGTCAATTGTATTCAAGTTATCCTTCTAATCCAAGTCAACCCATCTGGTTGCGACAGTCAAAACTCGATAGGCCGTTTCTTGGCAACCTGTTCTATTCCACCTTAAAATTATAATTAGAATAAGTTTTAAGTTAATTAATCGGGCACTTTTCTGCCTCTTATTTTATTTTATTTTATTTATTTAGCACACCAACAGCATAATCACAGCAATGCATTCAGACAAAGACACTAAAAAGTATAACTTACATAGTGATTACACAAATTATAGGCATGCATGACATTGAATATAAATGTTATAGCAGAGACTACAATAATTAAGTATACAATTTTGAAAAGTAGGTACTGTTAAAGAATGTAGTTAATAAAAATATTAATAATAACAATATCATTGAGAAATAACATTAGTTCATCAGGACATGTCTTTGTCATTATTACGGCTTTCGCAACATTATACCGCTCACCGCGGTGATACCGCTTTGTCACCTCATGATCGCCAGCCAGACAGATTACTAGAAATATTCTGCTCCATTTGTTCATACTAAAAACGGTAATTTAAACAGAAGTCATACATGCTATAAAGTTAAACATCACTCACTCTACGGCTCAAACTATAAATTATAATATAACCGTCGGTCATAATAATATCATAGAGTGCAGTTTTTACGACAGATAATGAAATTTATGTTTTCATGAAAATACAAGTTTGCATCACAGTTATTTATCACAGTAATGCTATATGTGAATTTTGACCAGCTAACCCAGTTTTTTTTGGCATAGGATGGTGAAACTTCTGCAACGAGCTAAATGCCCACCTGATGTTAACCGGTTAATTTTCCCATAACAACTGCAATACCACCTAGGTTGTTGCTAAATGGTATTGCAAATCACGTTCGCCAAACTAAGACCTAAAGATGGAAAATCTCACGTATTTGCAATTTCACCGGCACCCGTACTAAGGTACATTGTAAGCAATGCAAGCATCACGCACATTCGTCACAATAGATCTTATCAGGTCGCAGTGGCTTAGGGGCGTTCAAGACCCTTACCTCTTTCCTCAAAATAATCACTGTTTGGCGGCAGAAATAGGGAAGGCATTCCAGGAATATCAACTAAGTGAATCGCAACTGAAGTATCGCACGAATGGCAACTACCTACATTAATGTAGCGTCTAGTGATGTTGTGTATTTCGTTCTTTAGGTCGTTATTAAATAAAATATATCGATATAAATCACCTGTTTAATATCACATAACAACAACATAACATCACGCCTGTATTTCCCCGAAGGGGTAGGCAGAGGTGTAATAGTACACCCACATTTCGCCAGTTATGTTATAGTCCCATGTAATAGGGGGCGAGCCTATTGCCATTGACCGGGCACAAATCCAGACTCCGGGCTGCTACTGAGAATTTCCTAATGAAAAAACCCAATAACACTTTGCCCGACCCGGGAATCGAACCCAGAACCCCACGCTCAGCAGTCGCGCTTGCGACCACTAGACCAACGAGGCAGTTATTTAATATCAATTATATGAAAATATATAAATAATGACACTAATATTATAAAGTTTGTGAGTATGTATGTATGTATGTAGGTATGTTTGTTACTTCTTTACAATGTAACGGCTGAACGGACTTGGATGAAATTTGGCAGACAGATAGACCATAAGTTAGATTAACATGTAGGCACTTTCGCATTTATAACATTAGCGTAGGTTTATGACACCCTGGTACAGGTGACTGCATGTCAGTGGTAAAAGTTTGACCTTGACACGGTATCTATTTCGTAAGCAGTAAAAGTAGTTTTCGTAATTCAAGTGTTGCCACTGACGTGCGGTCGAATGAACATGTACTATCAACAAACTTTCCGGTGAACCACCACTAAGGCTAAAATCGCTTGCACTCAGTGTCCGACGGCAGCCGTAGGTACGTGTAATGTAGCAGGATTCGTTCAAGGGACTTTGTCGACAAAATGTATCACCGGGAAGGATCGTGACTGTACATATTATGCCTAGTGGTTGTCGTCAAATAATTTCTTTATAATTTTTTTTCGCGCTTTCCTCGGCTACTGTTTTTTCTGTCCGGGATAAAAATATACCTATACATTAATTCGGGTTATGGTCTATCTGTTTGCCAAAATTTCATCCAAACCCGTTCATCTGTTTCAGTGTGATTAAAGTACAAACTAGTAGACTCCTTTTCACACAAGAAATTCCAAAAAATTTACATCGACTGACAAGTTGACGACAATGTAGGTTGTTTGACATAACAAAAAAAGCAAAACATGACATCAAAATAGCACAGATATCTGTGATTAAAGTACAAACAGACATCCATAAATTTGCATTTTTAATTTTAGTAAGAACATATATAAACTTACAGCCAAGATTGATTAGCATTCTAGTTTTAAAGACGAATTTATTTGAAAAGAATATTCACCTCTTTATTAAACACAGTAGGTGAAAACTATTTAGGAATTTCGTCGATAAACAAATGTTTCTCTAGGATGCAATCGTAAAATGAAAAGCTCATTTCAATATTTAATTTTATTACGAACAACGCTAAGGAAAAGTGGAATTATGTAAATAATACAAGCAATAAATTAATTTTTATTTGTATTAAACAAGCAAATAGTGATTTAATTGCATATGTCAGAAACAATTTACATTCCGTGCAACAAGTACCGACACTATTAAACTCTCGTATTAAGATTATTTTGAAATACTCGGCGCAAATAAACTTGTAGTCTGTTAAAGGTATATTGAGATTATAGCGATATTAAAATTTGTTGTGTGTAGCCATTGGCATATCGCCTCAATGCTCGGTAACATAATTGATCGGCATTTCATTTATTTATTTTTACCCGACTGCGCCAGAAGGAGGGTTATGTTTTTCGAGTGTATGTATGTATGTATATTTCTTTGGCACGGTCTGTAGCCTAAACGGCTTGATGGATCTTAGCTTGAGAGGTGTCGTTGGATTCGTCTTAATTGTGAGAGTGACACTGGGTATATCAAAATTATAAAAATCGAAATGGCCGCTTTTTGGAGCCATTTTATGTGACTTCAAAATTTTTTTTTGCTCAAAACCTATCGAGTGGGGTATCAAAATAAAGGGTTTTATAAATAGTTTACGAAAATATATACAACTTATATGTTTAAATGTAATTTGGAATGAGAAATGCTAAAAAACAACAAAATATTCAACGTTAAAAATGAATTTGACTTTTAAAAAAAAAACATTAATAGTATGATAAATAAAACATGACAAAACTAAAAGAAAACAAATAAAAAAATTAATTAACTAAAACAAAAAACCCGACTGCGTCTAAAAATAACAGAAAAGATATAAACAAGACTTATCAACACGCAGGCGGAGGCTACCTATGAACTATTATGTAATTCATGACCAAAAACATACGTAGCCTCCGACTGCGTGTTGATAAGTCTTGTTTATATCTTTTCTGTTATTTTTAGATGCAGTCGGGTTTTTTGTTTTTTTTAATTATTATTTTTTTTACTCTCTTGCATGGATTTTCTCCTGCATAGAAGGAAAGTGTGCAGTCGCAAGGTTATCACTATTTGCTGTGTAAAAATGTCCCAAAATATTTATTTATTTATTTACAATAGAAGAAGTGCAGCGAACAATCCAGTGAAGCTAAAAAAGCTATGCTCCTTCGTGCAAAACCAGCGCTCAGGCACACCCATGCACCTCAAACCATGCTCACCCTGCTCAGTACACATATCGCGGCATCGTCCAGTAAGCATCGCGAGAGCAAATATCCTTCAGGTG
Source organism: Asteroscopus sphinx (assembly GCA_949699075.1). Lineage (NCBI taxonomy): Eukaryota > Metazoa > Arthropoda > Insecta > Lepidoptera > Noctuidae > Asteroscopus > Asteroscopus sphinx. The sequence goes on from OX453017.1 coordinate 15,303,155, forward strand.
CATGGTTTGTGCGTGCGCGCTGATTGTACACGAAGGAGCATAGTTTTTTATGGCTTCACTATGATTGTTTACAGCACTTCGTCTATAAATAACTATGCCTTACCTAAATATCGAAACTACGTATGTAATTAAAAGTGATATTAGGTACTAAGGCAATTAATTACTCCTCTTAATTTATTTGGAATTGGTCTTAAAATTGCATATTATGCAAATAAAAAACATCATTCGGTAGCGCAAGACCGGTCATTGTGGCAATGCTTGGGGGAGGCCTATGTCCAGCAATGGAAGTATTTCGGCTGAAATGATGATGATGATTCGATAGCAACAACTTGAAGACAAATTTCAAAAAATTCCTCGACATTCCTATTACTTAAAAAAATTCATATTCACAACCTTGTATTCCAAGAGAGCGGCTAAACGTGTCGTATTTGCAGGTCTCAGGCAAAGATCAAATCACACTTGTTTCGAATAGAAATCTGAGTAATGATAAATTGCTTTTAGATACAAGATTGCTGTCAGATATTTAGCTTTGTAGATAAGTGCTAAGGATTAGGTATCGCCCACTAAACGCCCTGGCACTCGATATCCCGCTATGGTGTTGACCGGTCACCCAAGCACGAGTAAACTATCCATATTGCCTACACTTTACACCAGTGGTGTTCAAACTTTAGAAGTGGTCTACAACGTGTGATTGAAATAACTGAAAACCTCTTACGGCCAAAATTAATAGTCTATCTATCCACGATTTGCCCTACTAGAGATAGAATTTTGACATAAGCTATACATTTTATGTCAAATTTCTATCTCTAGTAGGGCAAATCGTGGATAGATAGGATATTAATTTTGGCCGTTAAGGACTCATTGTACACATCATTCTGAACAACTTTTACTATAGGACCAATCCTGAAATCGCAAAATAAACTGCTGTTCCATTCATTTATGTTCACATAACTCGACAAAATGTAGGCAATAGCTGTCTTTTTTTTCGTTATTTCTGGATTAGTCCTATAGTAAAAGTTGTTCATACTGGTGAGTGCAATGACCCCTTAAGAGGTTTTCAGTTATTTCAATTACACGTTGTATATTTTAAACCAAAATATCCCTAGCATTCTTTAAATATAACACAAAAATTGTTTGCGTAACATTGTACTATATTATGAGAAAACACGATGAGTGAGCGAAGCGACGACAGAGTCGCGTCGCGTCGTCGAGACGTGCCGGCTGTATGGAGCGATTTTTTTCATAAATTTGATTAATTTTCATTCAATATTTAAGTTTTAGTTAGGTACACGATTACAGCAACGAAATAATTATTGATAAAAGTGATGACGACCGTTGATCATGATCATTCCTTTAAAGATTTTCGCATTGATGTATCCGAAATGTATAAATATTCAGCCAATACATCCCTATATTGGTTGAATATTTTGGCCTGTGTGCCAATCCACGTAACTAAAGAAGTGCAGTTGCAGTTAAATTTCGAGAAAATAAAAACATAACATAACATCACGCCTGTATTTCCTGTGTATACATAGTACACCCACATTTCGCCAGTTATATTACAGTCCCATGTAAAAGGGGGCGAGCCTATTGCCATAGACCGGGCACAAATCCAGACTCTGGGCTGCGAACTGAGAATTTCCTAATGAAAAACCCCAATAACACTTTGCCCGACCCGGGAATCGAACCCAGGACCCCTCGATCAGCAGTCGCGCTTGCAACCACTAGAGTTAACTAGACCAACGAGGCAGTCAAACAAAATAATGATTTTCGTATTCTTTTATCTACGGCGATCGCTGTCAGAAACGAACTGCAGCGTCACTGCAGCTTGTTCGGCGCGTCATGAAATTACGTGAGTTAGGGCCCTATCTAATAATGCTTTGCATGAATCTCATGACTTTACTGTGTAAATAAATAAATTACTCACATAAGTAAAATAAAATACCTACTTAATACTGTCGCATAATAAATAACAGTACTTAGGTAGGTACGGTGGAACGCACGTTAGTGGTAATACCTACATTGACATTTGACATTGACAGCGTCTTTATTTCGTAAGCAGTAAGGGTGGTTTACAAATTCAAGTGTTACCACTGTCATGCAAAGTACAACAAACTGTACTACAAAGTTGTTTTTATTTGTTACATAAATAAAATGTTTACGATGAGTGAAACTTGGAAAACCTTCGTGAGGCCAGTGAAGCAACCTGCACTCACACCCGGTAATATGAGTATCGATGAGAAATTTTACGATCAAAATACGGCCTAAGTATTGACAAGGTCACGATTACTCACCTATAGGATAGGGTCAAAGAAAGTCTTTTTAAGATAAAATGGAAATCATGAAGAGCGTAAACCGAGTAATGTATGCAGAAAAGATAATCGTTAGATACCAGTTATTTAAATCTATACATTTCAATATTCAAGTGAAGTCTAACTTAATTTGCAAAACAGCTGTTTAAGTGACATTAAACACTCATATAACTAACTAGCTTTTGCCCGCGACTTCGTCCGCGTAGAAGTCGAAAATGATTCTAATAGGATTTTTAGTTTGTTTTTTACGTTATTAATTTTGCTATAACATATCAATTATTATGTTCAAATACTTATAAAATATAACAATCTTTATTATAATGTAGGGATTTAAAGGTTAAATAAACATGAAAATAAAATAAAATTTCATTATATTTTGTGAGCAAGATGTATTATCTTTTTACAAGGAAATCGAAATACTACACACCTACCACAGTATTTCTTTGTAAACAATATTTTTTGTATTTCCTTCGGGAGCTAGAATACCAGGCTACTCTGTGCGCTTACTCTGGAGCATGCCGCATACAACTGGCCGTGAGAGAAGCAGCTTTCCCTCAAGTCTATTCCCGCTAACTTAAGAGTTTGACCTTGATATATAACTATACACAAAGCTCCTGCTCGCATGCGAAGCAAAATCTTACGATTTCAATTGCGGAAAGAAAAAATCGCTCACGAGCAGGATTCGAACCTGCGACTCCTGGCTCAGTATGCCAGTGCTTTAGCCACTAAGCTTACGTGAACACTAAGTAAGTAAGTAAGTCGATGTAGTTGTAATGAACTCACTTGTTGGAATATATAAACTTTACTTCTGGTACCAGACATGTTAGACAATTAAATATACTACATTTTAACTACGGATTATTACGACCTAACTGTATGGCTGCGGGGAGACGACTGCTGCGCTGCGCTAATACAATTGAGCGACTTGTACTAAACCCATGCGTCAGCAGTGTCCCTACACTACATCCCCCTTCAAAACGAAAAAAAACTTGTTTTTTTTTACATTTCAAATCAAAATGTTTAGGGGGTGGGGGTCGATGTAGTTGTAATGAACTCACTTGTTGGAATATATAAACTTTACTTCTGGTACCAGACATGTTAGACAATTAAATTAATTTAAGTCTGATAATAGCGTGCGTCAGCACTCCATGATGCTGAATTCTAATGTGGTGCACTGCATCACAATCGCATGGATATGAATGGGTGTTTCATCCTTTTTGCGACAAAATCTGCAGATTGTGGTATCAGTGAGGCGCATCCTGTGTAGATATCTGTTCAGTTTGCAGTGCCCTGTAAAGGTTCTAGTCAGGATCCTTATGAATGCTTCTTTCGTAAATCTCTTCTTATATAGTGTCTCATTAATCTTTCTTTAATTAAATAAAACACAAAGTCTTGTCCGCGGTATAACGCCCTGCAAACACTAAAAAAGAACTCCAATAAAGAAGTAAACTTCCATAGACACGCATGAATAGAAAACACATTCTTTCCCATGAATACGGCCGCTGGCCACATAATTACATATATGGAAATCAGTTTCTTTGATTACCATGTCTATCATGATCCAATAAACACTAGACGTTTGTATAAACTTTTTATTTCTAAAAAAACAATACATAGGGCTAACTGCTGGGCTGGGGCCTCTTTTCGGAGTGGAAAAGATTAAGGCCTTGGCCTAGATACTACGCATTAGTGGACTACAAAAATTGCACTATTAAGAACTTTATGGAGCATTCTCATTGTATTTTTTGAGGTTTCTTGTATGGGGACCCCCTTTGGTTTTGTTTGTTTTTAGTATTTGTCGTGATACCGCTCATAGCACATATTCTGAGAAAATTTCAACCGGCTACCTATAACAGTTCAAAAGATACAGCCCTGTGACAGACAGACGGACGGACGGACAGCGTAGCGAGAGTAATAGGGTCCCGTTTGGCACCGTTCGTGTACGGAACCCTAAAAAGGAATAATTTGGTACTACTAAAATCTTTAAATTTTTCTAACTATGTAAGTTTGAAAGCGACACAGTAAGACTAATTTAGTTCTGGTTCGTAAATAGCAGAATCAGCACCATTAACAACAAACTGCGACTATCTATCTGGAAAACGTGATGATTTTCCCTTTAGATTGTCCATTGGGAGATTTATGTTCGTAACAGTCATCATTTTCGCAGCTAATTTGATGACGGATCACAAATCACGCCTGCTCATTGGAAGTTTAACGCAACGGAGCCACACGCGTAGAAATGTGGCCAATTATCGTCGCTGTCAACGATAAGTCCACCTGCGTCACAGCAGCATAAACAAAACGACATGTTTATATGCGCATCTAACTCACTGCACCCGCGACGGGGAAATATTTACAATTACCTTCGTTTCGTCGATGTTTTGACGACTACGCTTCAAGAACAATGCAGTAGTTACATTGATTGACTTGCCTTCATAGTATGGTGTTCACTTCCCGGATAAACGAACGTTTTTCTCACAACACGAGCATTTCCTCTTATGTTAATAGCAATGTGTAAAAAGAAGACATTCAAATCGATGGTAGCAAGAAGTTTTATAATATTAGATAAACGATTTCGGAAATGCAGAACTGTATTTCGTTGATTATTTATTGTGCGTAGACTTATGTAGATGTAATAATATACGCAAATGTAATGAAGCTACCAACTTGTTGACTGGCCAATATTTTTCTTACGGCATGAGCTATTATCGTTATTCGACACGATAGAAGATGATGCTACTTAAAACAGACATTGGTGTCGATTCTCTTGTTCATGAACTAAACTTATTTTAAATTATCGCTCTCTTTTACTAAAAGTAGATACAAAAAAGGGATGGCAACAATTTTAGAACTGTCAAATTAGTTTACGTGTTACATTTCTTGGTATTTTAGTGGGCACCTTCCGAGATAACGACTAAACTTGTATGGAAAATTTAATTTCGACTAATTTGACAGTACCAACATTGTTGCCAACCCTTTCTTGTATCTACTATTAGTAAAAGAGGGCGATAGTTTAAAATAAGTTTAGTTCGTGAACAAGAGAGCACCAGTGTCTGTAATTATTTATTTATTTATTTAACAGCTGCCTACTGTACTTACAATTGCCCAACACGTATAGTAGGCCAAGTTATAATTTATGTACGTATATAATTCTAATAACTAAGAACTTGAAGTACTAATTTGAGTACTGCACCCTGCTGATAGCAACTGAAAAAGAGACAGATATGTGACAATAATTCATAAATGGTGCCTTGAGATGATTTCGGACATATAGTAATTTCGTTAAAATGGATTTTTTATGATTAATATAAACGGTTTCACTCACGTTATTTCATCAGGTGTGGCCGACCGTTTATATTAATCATTATGAATTTAACTCACGATAGTTATTATATAAAAATGGATTTTTGTCGGATAACATAACAAAATTACGCGCAGTAACATGTAGCATGTTATTTTCAATTTTAATCTTTTATAAATACTTGTATAACCTACGAAATATTTTTTCTGAATTTAGAGTGCCTCGTTGGTCTAGTGGTTGCAAGCGCGCCTGCTAAGCGTGGGGTCATGAGTTCGATTCCCGGGTCGGGCAAAGTGTTATTGAGTTTTTTCATTAGGAAATTCTCAGTAGCAGTCCGGAGTCTGGATTTGTGCCTGGTTAGTGGCAATGGCTCGCCCCTTATTACATGGGACTTATAACATAATTGGCGAAATGTGGGTGTACACCTCTGCCTACCCCTTCGGGGAAATACAGGCGTGATGTTATATTATGTATGTAATAAAGTGAGGGATGAATAAAATGACATCTCACAATATTGCTGTCAGCAATTAAAAATGTCACTGCACTCTGCGTCAAATCCATATAAACGGAATTATCAGTCCAGAATTACCCCAAGGCACTAGTATCCGAGGAATACAAGCCAACAAGGTCCTGCTTGTCCATCGTGGTTACCACTATAAATTCCTTCTTTGGAAAAGAAGTCGTAGATAACCTGAATCTAGAATTCAATAAAGCGCAGATTAATAATTTCATGTAGACGTTGCAATAAAACAATAATCTCCAATAGAAAACCTATCTTTAAGCAGAGGCACAAATAGTGTCTTAATTTGTTTTGTGTTAAAGTTACTTTAATTAGTAGGTAAGCATACTAGGTCAAATGTTATCACCATGACTGTTATTTACTATTCTACCTATAATGACACAGATATTAAGAAACCTGCATAATTTCATAATTAAATAAAAATACGCCGTCAATAAACATTTTATTTTACTATCTCCATTTATATTTGGACTTTTATGCATTTTTCGTCGAGAGTTTGTCAATAAGGCACTACCTAGGGCAGGTAATTCAGCTTGGTAGACACAACTTCGAGAAAGAAGCCAACAGAAGGATCCGTCTGGGCTGGGCAGCATTTGGCACACTTCGCCGAGTCTTCTCGTCGCCCATACCGCAAAGTTTGAAGACAAAGGTCTTCAACCAGTGCGTCCTGCCAGTCATGACTTACGGTGCCGAGACGTGGACTCTGACAGTTGGGCTAGTCCACAAATTCAAAGTCGCTCAGCGAGCTATGGAGCGAGCTATGCTTGGAGTTTCTTTGAAGGATAAAATCCGTAACGAGATTATCCGGAGAAGAACCGGAGTGACCGACATAGCTTGTAGGATCAGTAAGCTGAAGTGGCAGTGGGCTGGCCATGTCTGTCGAAGGACCGATGGCCGTTGGAGCAGACGAGTCCTTGAGTGGAGACCGCGAATCGGCAAACGCAACGTGGGGCGCCCCCCTGCCAGGTGGACCGACGACCTAAAGAACGTGGCTGGGGGGGACTGGATGCGGAAGGCAGAGGACCGAGCATTGTGGCGCAACTTGGGAGAGGCCTATGTCCAGCAGTGGACTGCGATAGGCTGAGTTGATTGTCAATAAGTAGTTATAAAGAAATATTATGCAGTAGATATAAAAGCCGCGGTAGGTTATGCCCACTGGCATTTGGAGCGTGAACTATCGATGAAACGGTTTTTAAGTACCTATACCTACTTAAAACCGTTTCATTGAATAATTTTTTTATAGTACAAGATGGCGAAACGACCTATGGGCCCACCCGATGTTAAGCGGTTACCTTTGCCCATAACAACTGCAATACCACCTAGGCTGTTGCCTAAATGTTACCGCAAATCGGTTCGCCAAACTGAGACATGAAGATGGAAAGTATCAAGTGATTGTAATTACACCGGCACCCGTACCCTTCAGACCGAAACACAGCAATGCAAGCATCACTGTTTTGCGGAGAAGTAGGTACGGTGGTAGTACTTCCCCGGACGAGTTCTTTCACAAAGGAGCTCTACTACTACTCACATAATAAATAACTAAATACTATACTATATTACTGTCCTAATTGACTAATGCTTATAAAGAACCCATAGAAACAAAAAGCAGGCTATGTGATCTCCATAAATTTAACATGCTTTTAAACTCTAATTCATATATTTTCCTTAAGCGGACACACAGCGATTCTACTTACTATTGTTAAAACGCAATTAACATTTTAGGTGAGATATCAAACGATGGCATAGTAATTGCAAGATCCGGCACTCTTATTCTTTTTAATTTACATACAGAATTGCTTCAATCAATATACTTACATCATGCTACGATTTTTGTGAAAGAGGATTTATGATACGTTTAGCGCTTTCTGTCATCAACTCAGCCTATCGCAGTCCACTGCTGGACATAGGCGCATTCTATGTTAATGGCTTATTTAGACACTAGCTGTGCCACGCAATTTCACCCGCCTGTTTAATTAAAAAATCTGTATTTTTTTATTTTTGCTCAACTCCTAAGGATCGTAACGTGATGTTAAGTAGCCTAATTTAAGGTGAATGCTACAGGTCAGCCCGCGAAATTCAAAATTTTGGGCGTTTTTTGCAAATTGTAGCTTTATTTCGCGTTGTATATCGGTCAAAATATGATTGGCGGAAATAGTAACAATATATCTAAGGAATAATACTCATAAAAAATATTAACCTAGCTCTATAAGCTGTATAAGCTCGAAAATCAATAATTTGATCGTAAATTAATATTATCGAGATAGTACAGCTAATAGAGCTAGGTTTATATTTTTTATCAGTATTATTCAGTAGATATATAGTTATTATTTCCGCCAATCATATTTTGACCGATATACAACGAGAAATAAAGCTATAATTTGCAAAAAACGCCAAAATTTTTGAATTTCGCAGGGTACCCTGTAGCATTCACCTTAACTAGTATTAATTTTTTTAATCCGACTGATAGTCCCAGAGATTAGTGCGTTTAAACAAACAATCAAACAAAAAACTCTTCAGATTTATTATATTAGTATAGATAGAAGAGCGTGTGCGAAAAGTACTTAGATGTCATTATGTCATTACTGAAGTGGCAAATCATTATTTTCATAGAAGTTTTTAAACTTTGAACTATATTCAATGTCTGCTCGTGACCACGGCCAATGCAACATGGCCAAAACATCGAGGTTAGTTTGTTTTGATTTTATTGTGCGCGAAAAGTCCCGTAAACATAGTTCAATATATTGAACTATGTTTACGCATTGTTGTGTTTATGTTTATGTTTGGACTAAGGCTTAATTTTTAGGGTTCCGTACCCAAAGGGTGCTAACGGGACCCTATTACTCTCGCTAAGCTGTCCGTCCGTCTGTCTGTCACAAGGCTGTATCTTTGTAACGGTAATAGATAACTAGTTGAAATTTCCACAGGATATGTGTTGCTATGGTGTCCATCACGTCACGACAAATACTAAAAATATAAATAAAGTCTAAAACCAAAGGGAGTCCCATACAAGACCCCTCGAAAACATGTTTTTTTTCAACGTTTTTGTTCCTTCTCTATCTTCAAAACGATAATACATACCAGCGTCAAACTTGGGCTGATTATAGTGCATACTATGTAGTTTAGCAACAAATACTAAAAAAATGTCAAACGTAGATATATGTGGTGGTACCTACGTAACAAAGAGATGTAAAAATTCACATTTCGCATACGATGATGTATTTTGATAAACTCTCGTAGATTAAATCAGTTTCTATGGGGTATCAGGTCGATGGGTGGTACGGAACCCTTACTGTGTCAGTCCGACTCACACTTGGCCGGTTTTTTTGTATTCCATGATCAATCTCTGCACGGAACATATCTGTCTACCTACACACACCATACATGTTACGAATCTAGGTGATCAGCATGTGAGATTTGTGTCAATAAACGAATTTTAATAGTGTGATGCGGTGGTATATGGAATATTTAAAAAACCGAAAGTAAAATTGGAGTGGAATATATATAATATATATAAACGTCTGGATTCTTAACCATTAACCTCGAAATGAGGGTAATGTTTCTCTTAATTTTTGTTAAGGTTGTTTGAATTTTTATCCAGAAACTATAAAAAAACGCAAGTCCATGTTCATTTGAATTAGATTAGCATCTATAATGAACTCAAACCGACCCATAATACTAACCAAAATAAATTACCTAACAGTTTTCATTACCTAAAATTTTATATATTTATATTTTTGGGACATTTTTACACAACATATAATATAAACATAATGACTGCCTCGTTCGTCTAGTGGTCGCAAGCGCGACTGCTGAGCGTGGGTTCCTGGGTTCGATTCCCGGGTCGGGCAAAGTGTTATTGGGTTTTTTTATTAGGAAATTCTCAGTAGCAGCCCGGAGTATGGATTTGTGCCCGTTTAATGGCAATAGGCTCGCATACATTACATATATTACAATTTTGCATATATTACATGGGACTATAACTTAACTGGCGAAATGTGGGTGTAATATACACCTCTGCCTACCCCTTCGGGGAAATACAGGCATGATGTTATGTTATGTTGTTATAATCATTTTCTTCAGCTTCTTTTTTTTTCTCTGAGCCTTTTCCCAATTATGTTGGGGTCGGCTTCTAGTCTAGTCAAGTACATTTTACACGCAGTGACTGCCATCAGACCTACGTAACCCAGTTATATACTGGGTAATACCACCATCATAAGGTTAGACCAGTTGTCGTACTTTTGGGCTTTGACTGCCCATAACGACTACAATAGATTTTCGTATGGTAACCGGGACCGACAACTTAACTCTTAGATCTTTCGAACCACGTAGTTTTTACTAAAAAATTAACTTTGAAAAAAAGTAAAAACCGACTTCAAAATAATAAAATAATTTGTGTGACAGTTTAGGAAGTAGGTGCCTTTGATTCTGTTTGATTTAAGAAAAAATTGGCATCGACTCCCTAAACTGTTTCACACAAATTATTTTATTCTTTTTGAAGTCGGTTTTAACTTTTTCTCAAAGTTTATTTTATTTTTCTATTTTTAGTGGAATTAACAATAGAAAGACAAGCGATTGCTGTAATCCCCGATGATTTGCTGTCATCCATTGAAGAGTTCCCTTCTTTATCTCAGAAGATCTTCATCAGATTTTCACCAAATGATACTTTCTGAATGCAAATGCTTGATTTGTTGATGAAAATACCGAAATCGCTATATGTATGCCTATAATATTTGAGGAGTTCCCTCAATTTCGCATGGATCCCATTATCAGAACTGGATTTTGATAACAATGGTACCAATCTGGAAGTATATCCTTTCAAATAAAAATAAAAAATCCAAATCGGTTTAGAAATGACGGAGTTCTGAGGTAACAAACATAAAAAAAATACAATCGAATTGAGAACCTTCTCCTTTTTTGAAGTCGGTTAAAAACAGTGAGGTAATAATTTAACTGACGGTTTTTTTTCTAGTGCGGAAAGTTCAAAGAAAATCTTGATACTCAACAGAAGTTTCGCGTACCACATAGGTACGTTATTTCCTATCACAATAAGAATATACTAATGATCAATAACTTACAAATTTAATTGTCAAGAATGCACAATAAAGTACCTAGTAGATACATAACTAATTGAATTTGCATAAAGACTTTCCCTTGTAAATACTCTTCAAATTGACCTGTTCGTTGTGAATGTGATTATAATTTGTTATACGTTTTTAAACAAGAGAAATCAAAGACTTGTTCCTATAGTTCCTACATAGAGATCGCCAAATTATCCGGGGAAAAGCATTCCAACCATCCCTACCAGTCGGTGACTGGGGGAGATAACAGTTCCACCTATCTCTACTGGTAGGGAAGTATGGAATCTTCTTCTTTCGTGTCAATGGTTCACACTTTTTTTTTATAATATTTGGCCACTTCTATGGCGGTGATCGTGGCTTCATTCAGGTCGGCTTTTGTACAGTTGACAGGGCACAAGGGACAAGTAAGCAAATGGGCCATCGACTGAATGGGGGCCCCACAATTGCATTCAGTTTTTGAGGAGTCTCGAATTATGGAATGAAATTCCATCTATCCCTACCAGTCGGTGGCCGGGGGAGATAGATGGACAAAACAGATCCACCTATCCCTACTGGTAGGGATGAATGGAATGAAATTCCACTTATCCCTACTGGTAGGGATAGATAGAATGATTTTCCATCTATCCCTACCAGTGGGAATACCTTGGTAGGGATAGATGGAACACAGGGCACGCCGCAATAGCGGCGGTAAGGCCCGTCATGGAGGAGTGGCTGGACAGGGGCCATGGTGCCCACACCTACCGGCTGACGCAGATACTCTCGGGGCACGGTTGCTTCGGGAAGTATCTGTGTCGCATAGGCCGGGAGCCGACGCCCGAGTGTCATCACTGCGGAAGCTGCCCAGAGGACACGGCGCAGCACACACTGGCGGAGTGCCCAGCTTGGGCCGCGCAGCGCCGTGACCTCATTACTGCAGTAGGCGGCAGCGATCTCTCGCTTCCGGCCGTGGTTCTGTCTATGGTCAGGAGCGAGAGCGCTTGGGAAGGCGTCGTCTCCTTCTGCGAGGATGTAATGCTCGCTAAGGAGGCGGCGGAGAGGGTTCGAGAGGCGATTACCTCTCTTCCCATCCGCAGGAGACGACCTGGGCGTCGTAGGAGGGCGTATGCCGACCTCCAGCCACCCTAGGTGTGGGCCTGCGGGCGGCGGACTCAGGGTGGCCCGCCGCCCGACCAGTCAAGGCCCGTGACGGTGGAGCGTCGTGTTCCGCGCGCGCCAGTCTAGAGGAGGGTGCGGCCGTTGTGGTTGCCGCACGGGGAGAAGGGGCTCGCCTGCCAATGGCGAGCCGGGACCTGCCGGGGATGGTTGGGCGAATACGGAAGTATTTCTCACGCCCCCGGCCAAGGTCGGTAGAGGAACACCGTGGTGGTTTTTAGTCGGTAAGAGTCCGACACTGGCTCCGCCTTCCCCGGGCGGAGTGCGTCCATGAGGATTTTCCCCACGAAAAAAAAAAAAAAAAAAAAAAAATAAAAGGGATAGATGGAACAGCCGAAATAAAACAAGTTTAACCGGATTACATAAGGCAAACGCGTAAATAAAAGCGTAGTATAGCCACTAGAGAACATATAGCTGACGTCAAGAACAGACGCTCCACAATGTCTGCAGTGTGTGAACATGCCAAAGAAAAACCCAACCATTTTCTTCGATTTGATAAACCACAAGTCCTAACGAAGCGAGCCCCTTATAAGGTGTAGTTATCGTGAGAACCTAAGAAATTAGTAAATATGAAAATGCTTAATTATACAAAGCCAAGAACCCCACTCAATAAAACAACACATATTAATTAGTATTTCAAAACTTTATTATACCTTTCATACATAGTACAAAATCTAACTGTATTAATTTATGACCACAAAAACCATTTCAAAGTATACAGGATCAATAAATAAAACGTGTATGTTTGCCAAATTATCACTAGATATATATTTATATAAATTACACCGCACGTTAATAGCAATTATAGATTTTAGATCAGCCTTACTTAGCGAGCTAATAAAAATCTAAAGTCTTTACAAGTCTTCATTGCATATATCTACAGCTTTTGTTTATAAATTATTAGTTCAATCACTAGTTTCGCGTATGAATTATTACTTTTTTATGAAGTCAACTACTCGTATATCAATTTAAATTTGTTTTGATTGAATGCAATGTGTTCTAGTATTTTCATAATTTATTTATCACTTGCATCTCTATGAGCGAAGGTTGTTTTTTTGCATATTTTATGTGAGTTACTGTAAGATGTAAGTGATAAGCGTGCAGATAAGACGTGTCCAGTTTAAATATGAGCTCTTGATGGACTTAAATCTACTTTAACGACTTCTTTGATTCTGAACTAACACATTTTGCACACACACATTCGGCATGTGAATTTTGTTCACATCATCATCATTTCAGCCGAAAGACGTCTACTGCTGGACATAGGCCTCCCCCAAGCATCGCCACAACGACCGGTCCTGCGCAAGGGCAATGCTTGGAGCGTCCCTGCATGATCGAATCAAAAATGAGGAGATTCACAGGAGAACGAAGGTAACCGACATAGCCCGAAAAATTGCTAAACTTAAGTGGCAGTGGGCGGGGCACATTGCTCACAGAACGGATGGACGATGTGGCCGTAAAGTTCTGGAGTGGCGACTTGTACTGGAAGGTGCAGCGTGGATAGGCGGGGGCAAGGTGGCCCGACAACCTGGTAAAGGTCGCGGGAATCCGTTGGATGCAGAAAGCGTAGGACTTTCTACTCAGCGTGAATAAATTATTTTCAACAAACTTTGCATCAAAGATATTCTTTAAGTCTGTATTTTAATGTAGATGATGTTATATCTTTATCATCGATACCTTTTTTTATTTCATCAAGATCCTCCCTGGGTTTTCATATGGAAATCCTAATGGAAACCCTCTGTCTGGGTAATTCTAAGAGGTATGTCGGACTCCTACCGACTAAAACCACACGGTGGCCATCCTCAGCACAAAATAAAGGAGCTCCGGGATTACCAGTGGACGATGCCATGCCACTCCTTCAGTGCTACGCCTTTGGCACTTCCCTGGGAAACAATAATATTTCTTCAACATCAGCAAGTCACCATCATGTGCTGTTTTATACCCCTGGGTCGCCTATTAGACGCCTCGAGTCCCCCTGCAGATCACTAAGTGCAATTGATGTAACACAAAAAATTTAACTAGAAGGTCCAACTGGGAAATAAAGCCAAGGTCCTCGAAACTAACCACTAGTCACTAGACCAATGACCTCATTTAGATTACTAAAAGTGCCGTTAATATGACTCCTAACTTATTTCATCATCATCATCATTACAGCCGAAAGACGTCCACTACTGGACATAGGCCTCCCCCAACTAAGGGGGGGATATGCCATAATCGCCACGCTTGGCAGGCGGGTTGGCGATCGCAGTCGCTAACTTATTTACATTATGTAAATGCAACAAATAAAATATCGGAATGTGTTCAAATGTTTGAAATCCGATTACGCCCGCACCGGTCACTGAGCGTTTAAGCGTATTATATACAGATGAAAATAATGGCTGATTAATTAAAAACTAGTTCCTTTCGACTGATTTATGTAATCCGATAAATTATAAGGTGACAAATGTGACTTTCTTATTATGCACTATAGATCTTTTTTACTGTTTTGAGTGTCACATTAGCTTAAAGTATGCCCAAATGCCGATTCAGAAAAATATGTATGTCATATACGTATTATGTTTTTGAAATTAACATTTACACTTTCAGACATTCAATTCACATTTCAAAAATACTTGTTTGATCACAACCTAAGAATGAAGTGTAATATTTTATAATATAATTTTTTGTACTTATATTTTTGTAAGGTAAGTTGTCTTCTTACTGTGAGTTTGCACTGACGAAACATTCACATAAAAACATGTTGAAAAGTCAGTTTTCTGTCAATGTATCGAATCGCGTTCGCATTATCACACAACTTGTTGAAACGAAACTTGTTTGACATTTCATAGTCTATTGACATGTTTCACAATTAATTTCGATACACTTCAAAGTATCTGCTTTCGGCCATACATGTTTACCGACCTCATTGGATAACACAAAAAACGAGATTTATACAAGTTTTGACACATGATTAAGCATCAGTGCGAACGTCAGCCGTGACAAATCTGTAGACAAACATGTCAATGTATAAGTTTTTAGTCAGTGCAAACACAGCCAACAACAGATCTTGAAATCTGTCAAAGAATTTACCCAGTTTTCTGCAGTGCGTAACAATCAACAAAACTAGTTGTTACATTAGTTTCATATGACAAGTTTTGAAACATTACATGTTAAATGTTTTTTGGTGCAAACCCACAGTTCAAATCAAATAATCAATATTGATAACCTTTGACATCGAAACAATAATAATGAACTTTTATGTTTGTCAGTAGGTTAACAAATCTTCATCGATATAAATACCTAAGGCTAAACTTACTTTGTAAGCTAATAAATCATTAGTGTGATTTGGATATCATTTGTGTTACTCAAAATTAAGTGATGATTTCACTTTTGGCTCAAGATGAAATTTTCATAAAGCTAGCATCAACAGCATGTCATGCAGCAAAAATTTAAAAAAAAAAACATTAAATTTTTGTAGTGAAACTTTTTAGGAAAACCCAAAAAAAGCTTTAATAAAAACTTCATTACTGCCAAAATATTTAAGAGTCCGGAATTCTCGAGCTTGATCGACTCATTATTTATGAATGACGATTAGATAATAAATTCACACTATTGCCACACATTAATTGACCCACAACAGTCAGTAACAGTTCCGCACGGTTGTATAATATTAATTAGACCTAATTTAAATCCAATTAGAATAAAAAACAAATATCTAGAGTTAAAAATATTCACACGTAACAAGCCTAATCAAATAAATATGTTCAGATTTATTTTGTGATGACAAAGCTATTGTTGATTGCGTTTAAAGCGTGGTTAAATTCGCGTACAAGTAACTATGCAGTTTTGATTTTTTTCTACGCTCATCAACTCAGCCTATCGCAATCCACTGCTGGCCAAAGGTCTTTTGGTTGGTGCTCTGCCTTCCGCATCCAGTCCCCTCTGCCACATTCGTCGGTCGTCGGTCCACCTGGCCCCCCCCGCTCTACGCTGCGATTGCTGATTCGCGGTCTCCACTCAAGGACTCGTCTGTTCCAGTGGCCATCGGTCCTTCGACAGACATAGCCAGACCACTGCCTCATCAGCTTACTGATCCTACAAGCTATGTTGGTCACTCCGGTTCTTCTCCGGATAATCTCGTTACGGATTTACACGCGTTTAAAAAAAAAAAATCTAGATACTCGCGTTACGCGTACCTATTGTTGCGTGGGTTAGCAGATCTCGAAATCTTCATTTAAGTGTAAAAAATATTCAATCCTTCATAGCTAGGTATATGACCTATCGTATTAACAGCTTGAGGTTGTATTCCAAATGCTGGTACCCTAATGGCGCGATGTAGTGGCTACATCGGTATTTCGCGAGTCCATACCTACGCTGAATGCTTCATCTGATCAAGTACATTAGCTCCAACTAAAAAACTTATAAATGCCTATCTAAAATGACAGAACTCACCTGATTTTTTTATTCGTTTTTGTTTTTCGAATATGTTTCTTCTTGATAATATTTAAAAATAGAAACATGGTAGCCACGTTTTCTGCTCCCATAGATCTAAAGTAGAAAGTGTAATGGCAAAGGTAACAATATTACAGCATTCGTACCACAAATCGATGTTATTTAGAATAGCTATAAATCAGCAGAGAGGCGTATTATCATTAACCTTTTCGGTATTGAGGCTTATATTTTTTCTGATGTTTGCCCAAGTATAATTAATATAAATTATTATGATATAATTATTATGTTTATATAACAGTTTTTAGGAAAGTTTTGCGAATATTCTTGTTCTTCTTATCTTTATTTATTTAAAGTCCTAGGTATTTATTGACAGTTAATTTTATTGCCTGCTGAGGTCAATTCTCATTTAGAACACTTTAACAATTTTACATTAATTGATATTCAAATATCTTTCACACTAGTCTACCGGAAATAATATCAAAATTTAAATTCTAGATATACAGATATTTCCTTGGCTTATGTCATTATATAAAAACTAATGCGTAGGTTTATTCTAGGCATAGATTAATTATATCCTCTCGCCTGCTTTCGTTCGACATGTCAAACAGCCGTCAACTGGCAAACTTGACATGACATGTAAAAATAACATTTTTACAACTTTCAAAATCTAGTTCGATCTCTCTCAAGGATTTAGATTTTATTCTCTGCCTGATTACGTTTACACTGATTAAGGCTAAATATAATAATAATATGATCTTTATTATCAGGCCAGAGAAAGTACTTTATAAGATAGATAGATAGATAGATAGAGTATACTTTATTGTTTGCACACCATAAAAATAAAAACAAAGTTATAACAAACATGAGCACAGTACTAACAATTGGCGGTCTTATCGCTTAAAGCAATTTCTTCCAGACAACCATTGGATGGACTTGAAATGTACAAGAAAATATAACGGGTAGTTGGCGGTGTACTATAGAGAAAATACTATATAAATAACTAAAATAAAAACAAAAGGTTATTAATATATATATATCAAAATTATAAGTATATTTAAGATAATACATGCTTACCGAAATATAACATAACTGGATATATATAAAGATACATAACTCTATTATACAATTATATATAATACAAATATATAAGTAATAACTATTACATAAAAATAGTAACAAATTAAAGAGCTAAGTAATATTCCTTTACCATTCTCCTGAAAGCTGGCAACGATTGTGCACGTCTCACAGACACCGGCAGTGCATTCCACAGGCGTACGGCTTGAACAGTAAAAGAGTGGTCATAGAAACGTGTGGAATGCTTGGGCATCTCTAGCGTTAAGTTTTCTGATGACCTCAGGGAAAGTTTATGTGTATCACAAACGAACTGAAATCGCTCTTTAAGATAGAAGGGAGTAGTGGGATGAAAAAGAATACTATAAAGCAGTGATAGAATATGAGCATTCCGACGAAGGCGTATTGGAAGCCACTTGAGTTTTGCGCGAAATTCTGATACATGATCATATTTGCGTAAACCAAATATGAATCTAATACAAAAGTTTTGAAGTCGCTCAAGCTTTTCGAATTGGTCCTCGGTGAGATCTAGATAGCTGGCATCGGCATAGTCAAGAACAGGAAGAAGAAGAGATTGTGCAAGCCCAATCTTAGTGGCAGTTGGAAGAAAGTTACGCAGTCGTCTTAGCGATCCTGCTGAGGCATACATCCGACGACTGGTTTCTTGTAATTGTGGACCCCAAGACAAGTTTTTATCCATCAATATGCCCAAGTTTTTCACCTTATCACTAATGGGAATTTGAATACTGTCGAAGATAACTTGCGGAAGGTGGAACCAGTCAATCCTCGAAACCATACGTGAGCTGCCAATAACAATGACTTGGGTTTTTAAGGGGTTAACTCTCAGTCCGTAGCACTTGCTCCACTTAGATATTTCAGAAAGATCTTTATTAACATTGCCGATGGCTTCCGACAACTGTTCCACTGAAGTTTGTGAATATATTTGAAGATCATCTGCATAAAGGTGGTAAGAAGAAAGCAGTTTATTAGAGATTGAATTTATAAATATTGCGAAGAGTAATGGGGATAAAACGCCACCCTGAGGCACACCAGCAGCTGTATCGTTCCATGAAGAGAATTTATCTTCAATGCGAATACGTTGCCTTCGGCCATACAGGTAACTACGAAACCAATCAATAACCGTTGGAGATATGTTCAGAGAGCATAGTATTCCAAGCAAAACGTCAAAATCAACAGCATTGAAAGCGTTGCTAAAATCCAACAGTGCAAGTACTGTTAACTTTCCATTTTCCATGCCTAGCCTGATGTCATCCGTAATATTAACCAGGGCTGTGACGGTACTATGACCAGGACGGAAACCGGATTGGAAAGGATTTAGAAGTCTATTCTTACATAGGAATGAACTGAGCTGATTGTGAATTAGACGTTCTAAGACTTTGGATAGGAATGGTAATATGGATATTGGACGATATTCGGAAAAGGGCGCAGGATTGGATTTTTTTGGTAAAGGAGTAATTTGGGCGTCTTTCCAAGCAATTGGAAAAACACCACTGGAAATGGAATGATTCAGGATGTGACATATAACAGGAAGAATTTCGTCAAGGATAGGAAGGATCATATTACGGCTGACACAGTCACTTCCAACTGCGTTAGAAGTTATAGATAAAATGCTCTTCTTAACATCACAATCAGAAAATTGATTAAAGATAAGCTGAGGTTATAAGTAAAATGTTTGTGTTGTGTATGAGTGTACAGCATATATATTAAATGTTTGTGTTTTATGTAAGGCGGCCCATACACCTACAATATAATCGCGCAACATTTGGCAATATTAATATTGCACAATTATTATTGTATCGTCCTGATCTTCATATGTCTTTCAATCTCACCCCTACACGGTCAATATCATTGCACAGTTGCAAATACTGCGCAATTATATTGTAGGTGTATGGGCCGCCTTACATAAAACACAAACATTTAATATATGCTATACACTTATACACAACAAAAACATTTTACTTATAACCTCAGCTTATAAAATAATTATACAGAACATATAATATGTACTGTACATACTTACCATCACTATTGTACATACTCCGAAGACGCTCGGTGAGTTGTCATCCAGTGCCACATTACAGGGCTATCCATTTTATCTGCCACAAGCGCAACAAGGCTAGCTTGTATCTGTTTGGTTAGATAACTAGCAGTTAGCTAGAACATTTTTATATAACCACAAGAGAATATTGTTCTTCCTATACGTTACGTTTGACACCGGTATAACATAAATACTGCGTATTTTATATGAATATAAAACTTTTTACGTAATACGTCACCTACTTCTGTTTTGATGAAATTAAACAAAATTAAAGATTATTAAACAAATTATAGTGGTGCATTTTGATTTATTTGCATTGATGATAGAATTTATACCTCAAAAAACTGGACGGGTGCGAGTTGAACTCACGCAGTAAGGGTTCCGTACCACCCATCAACCTGACACCCTATTGAAACTGATTTAATTTACGAGAGTTAATCAAAAGACAACAACGCACCGTGCGCAAAATATTAATGCTTGCATAATAATATGTCTATGTTTCCTCTATTTTTAGTATTTGTTGCTAAACAACTTAGTACGCACTATAATCAGACCAAGTTTAACGCTAGTATGTATTACCGTTTTGAAGATAGAGCAGGAACAAAAACGTTGAAAAAAATGTATGTTTTTCGAGGTTCTTTATTTTTTTATTTTTAGTATTTGTCGTGATACAACAACACATATTCTGAGAAAATTTCATCCGGCTACCTCTTACCATTCAAAAGATACAGACCTGTGACAGATAGACGGATGGACGGACGGACGGACGGACGGACAGCGTAGCGAGAGTAATAGGGTCCCGTTTGGCACCTTTTGAGTATGGAACCCTAAAAAACTAAAAAAATACAAGATATCAAACTGGGACTGTTATGTAAGGTGTAAAATTATTAGCTAAGTTCATTTTAAAGGGTGAATGTACTCATCACGACGAACAACTTTTACTATGGGAGCCTCGGACGAATAAAAAGGCAGACGGAATCTCGCTAAACAATAAGTGAAGCATTCTCGCTTAAAAGTACGGGCCGGCACGCACACATTCACATCCATAGTATGCCAAAAAGCCGCGATAACGCAAAAAATCTAGTGTGATGGTAGTCTTGTTGTAGTGCCACAAACAAAATAACAGTATAAATCTGGTGTGTTAAAATTCTTTCGAAATTGTAGTGGGTTTAGAAAAAAATGAAGTGCTTCAGTCTTTGTTTAGCGAGATTCCGTCCGCCTTTTTTATTCGTCCGAGATGAGAGCAACTAAACCATAATTGGGAAAAGGCTAAGAGGATGATGTTAAATGAAATATTTACAGTAGGGCCATAATCTAAAGAGGTATACAGCATGACTGAGTGAAAGACACGCATATTCAAGGATATGGTAGAATATGCGTACACATAATGAAAAATAATGGTGAAAACAACGACGTCAATAAATAGATACGCGATCTCGTATAAGCAGCATGTTCCAAATTCAGTTGATGCAACCGTTGATAAAATTTACGTCTGTTCGCGAGACAGCTGTCAAGTGAAATGACGACAGATGACAGTGTGGTTCCGGAACCATAACTCGTGTAACCATGTTATTCTTCTAAACAGCGCATCTAGTACATAGTACATTTACGCCGATGGTTGAATAAATCACGCGTAAGGAGAAAAAATGCTCGCGCAAGCTCTGTTCATCTAGGGTTCTGCTAGCTAGTACAAAAGACGAAGAGGTTCGAAATAGCGACCAATGGGCACTGCCGTAGTGCTGTGCTAGGTGCATCACCTTACTGCATGAAACTGATTTGTAAGTGCGGAATATTGTCCACAGCTATTGGTGATATCGATTAGAAAAATATTTCAGAAATTAAGGTGTCATTTTTTATACATAAGTATTTGGAACGGGAATCAAGTACTTCTACTTCTTCGTGTCGACATGAGCTATATAATGATAATAGCTCATGCCGTGGGGAAAAGATTAGCCAGTCAGCAGGTTGGTAGCGGGGCTGACTGCCCAGGGTGCGCCGGACGATCAATTAAATATCGTCACTCGTGGAGGCTCTTTTAAAGCACCCCAAGTACTGAACGTCCATCAATGAGTCTTTCGTTCAACCAATCAACCTGTATAATAATAATATCTTATGATTTCTGTATCTCAGTATTACAAGTGCTTCTTAGATTATTATACAAATTATATTTTAAGATTCCAATAAAAAAAAAACAAAATGAAATGATTATCATCATCATCATTTCAGCCGAAAGACGTCCACTGCTGGACATAGGCCTCCCCCAAGCATCGCTACAACTACCGGTCCTGTGCCTTCCGCATCCAGCGGATTCCCGCGACCTTCACCAGGTCGTCGGTCCACCTTGTGGGGGGGCCTACCCACGCTGCGCCTTCCAGTACGCGGTCGAAACTCCAGAACTTTACTGCCCCATCAGCCATCCGTTCTGCGAGCAATGTGCCCCGCCCACTGCCACTTAAGTTTGGCAATTCTTCGGGCTATGTCGGTTAATTTCGTTCTTCTGCGAATCTCCTCATTTGTGATTCGATCACGCAGGGACACTCCGAGCATAGCCCTCTCCATTACCCTTTGAGTGACTGATGATATGATAGATCAATGGTAGCTAACTGCATAAATAAAGGTACTTTGTTTTGTCACCATTGCTATGCACTTGACTGTATATTTTGTTTTTTCTCTCTTGTCTTATTTAGTAAACAATCTTGGCACGTCTCTTTATTCAAATACTGATAAAATATAATTACTAGTTCTGCACACGTAATTAGGTTTAAAAATGTTATTTAGTGTTTGTAATTGTTAATATAATGTCATTTAATAATTAATATTGACGAATTGCATTAAAAATACATAACCAAGATTGTTTAAATAAGACTAGTAAGAAAAAACAGAGATTACCTGGTTTCACTATAAAATCACTAGGAACATCTTATTTTCATTTTATTTGACCTGGAAGGCACCTAATTGAATAGTAAGTATTGATCAGTATATTTACTCAGAAAGAAATCTGGAGAGATAAAGAGGTCTTATTGGTCTGAGTGTCCGACTAAAGATTTTCTGCAAGCGTTAGAAGGCCTACATACAGTAATAATACCTATATATTAGGTTACAGGTTAGAGACTAATACTACTACTAGACTTAATATGTGTGAATGGGGGTTTAGGGACCCTAGCCTTGCACACTGTGACTGCGGTGACCCAGAGCAATCCATGTCGCACTTGCTAACGTGTCCCTTGTGCCCGAACACCTGCACAAGAGATGATCTATTCGCCGCCACTGAAAACGCCATTGAAGTGGCCACTTTTTATTCCATCCATATTTGAACCAATGACACGATAAGAAGAAGCAGGTTACAGGTTGAAAAAGAAGAAGAAATTATTTAACATTCATCATCATCATAATCAGCCTATATTAGTCCACTGCTGGACATAGGTCTCCAATGGCACGCCACTGACATCGATCCTCGGCCACGCGCATCCAGTTAATACGAGCCACCTTGCCAATATCATCGCTCCACCGAGCCTGAGTCCTACGCTACGTTTACAGATTCGTGGTCTCCACTCAAGAACATGTATACCCCATCGGCCACTGGTTCTTCGGCGAATGTGACCGGCCCATTGCCACTTCAGCTTGCTAATCCTGTAGGCTGTGTCGACAACCTTGGATTGTTGGATCACCTCGTTTCGGATTCAATATTACGTACGTTCCCGTCCCGCACCTACGCTGTGTGTGGTTTGCGCTTTATTATTTAATTCACTTTTAAATTAACAAAAGTTGTTTTGAAAAGATTAAGTACCTACCACAAACAGGGTGATTTATTTAACTGGAACAGTATAGGCAAATCCTACAAGTACCAAAGGAGATAAGAAAACTTTCTTTGGAGACATTTGCTCTTTTTTTAGGGTTCCGTACCCAAAGGTGTCAAACGAGATCCTATTACTCTCGCTACGCTTTCCGTCCATCCATTCATCTGTCTGTCACAAAGCTGTATCTTTGTAACGGGTTTTAAGTAACCAGTTGAAATCACAGAATATGTGTTACTATGGTATCGAATAGTGTATATCACGACAAATAATAAAAATAAACTTACTTACTACTTAGTGTTTATAGTACAAAAGACATCAACGCGTTGAATAAAATGATGTATAATTAATAAGGTATTTTTGGGGTTCAGAAAAAAGAAATAAAATGAATTTTGGTGGTTTTAATCACTCTATGTTTACTTAAACTTGGTGAAAAAGTAAAGAGCTAATGCCCTACCTATTCCGATCACTGCTAATGAATATTGACAATCAGTTTATTTATCTTTTCGTGCAGGAAAAACGAGTTCGACGACCTCGTGATTGCAACTCTTCACCATTCTGAAGTCGTTGAACTCACCAGGTAATACCAAGGAATTTTATATGAACACCGTTTATTGATACAATTACACACTTCGGAGCGCGAAGGGAATATCAAGGCTAAGTTAAACCAATGCGTACCGTTCACTATTGGTCAATGAGCATAAAACATGGTCTAAATGTCAACGAAAGTAACATCGTTTACGTGGACCAGTAACGTTACTTTTGAAAAAAAATCCGATTTTAAAATTCTAATAAATAAAGCATAGGTACATACCTAAATGCGTAGCCCTTGTTGTTCTTCTTCTGTGTGCGTACCGTATGTTTGAACAAAAAATGCATCACAAAGCTAAAAGTTTTTATTTCTAAGATTCTAGCTATTTTTGACCTATTTTTAAAAAGTCGAATCTTGTTGCCCACATTTTGCAATTCCAATTTTGAAATTTATTAAATGCTTATCTATATAAGATTTGACGACAATTTTACATTCAAGCACATACATACATACATATTATCACGCCTGTTTCCCATTGGGGTGGGCAGAGACTGGATTTACACCTGCTACGATCCTGACATACCTCTATCGTTTCATCTGCACGAACTAGAATAAATTCTAACGTTGACAGATCGATACTATTTTCAGAAGTAGCCCTATTGGTATTGGACCATGATTGGCATCTTTACAATCTCATTGTACATTAACAAGGTGCTAAATTGACCATGAGAAAATTGGAATCACACAAGATTTAATATTTATGGTGCCATAAACAAGGTTTGCTATTTAGAGATTCTATTGAAATAAGAGTTTTCTAAAGGAAAACAGTAACGGGAAAGCTTTATGCAGGACAATCTTGACGTCTGTGGTTTAGTGGTTCGAGTATCGGACTGCTGATCACGAGGTCGTGGGTTCGATTCCCACAGAACACAAATATTTGTGTGATGAATATAAGTGTTTTTGTTGGTCTGGGTGTTACTTATGTATTATAAGTATTTATTTACAAAAGAAAAGTATATAAGTATTATATCCATTGTCTAGTACCCATATTACAAGCTCTGCTCAGTTTGGGACTAGATGGTACCGTAAAAATAAAAAAATAAAAATAGTATAAAATATGATGATAGATAAGTACCTACTCATCTAAGTATAAAGATGATGATGTACAAAAAATAACATGATTTTATTTTATCAGTTGGATTTTATCTGCAGTAAAACTTTAGATTTTTTCTTCTCTAGGAGTATGTAGCCCACAACAGTTTAATAAAAATGTTGTCCTTTAAATCCCAAATATTCTAAAATGAAAAACAATGTACGCAATTTACTGATTCAAAATATCTACCATTCCTTAAATTTGTATACGCTCCGCGCTTACAAGAAGATCTCCGACGTCTAATAAAATTACTACAATAACAAAATATCAAAGAAATAACCATTAAAATAAATATTCTACGATGCCAAGAACGCTGCAAAGTTACTGGCAACCACAGTGATTAACTAAACAACTATTCCTTTGGGCATTTGTCTAACAGGTAACAGGGAACTTGCTCTATATCAATTTGCTCAGTCAGATATCTGAGTTATATTAACTGCACAATGAGGAGCGTCTATTCAAAAAGCTACATTAGTGAAGTGCTTGATGCATAACTTGGGAGTCGACCTCGGTGAACGTACCGCAACCAAATCGCGGACGTTCTCAAAAAAGGCCAAGTTAAGAGCACGAGGTTCTTCGTCTTCTTCGTGTCGATGGTACAATATTCATATACTGCTGGCCCAGAAATTAGCCACCTTAATTACATTGTCTGTAGTATTGTTCAGATCGCTCAATGTGCAGGTGTAAGAGCAAAGAGAGCAAGATAACAGTTGTGGCATTAATTGAGAAATGGAACGAGGTTACGAGGTTAATGGAAGTAGATGAAGCAAAAGAGGTGTTTCAGGATCGTAGCAGGTGGAAATCCAGTCTCTGCCTACCCCGTTGGGACACAGGCGTGATAATTGTGTATGTATGTTTGTTGTACAGAAGGGTTCATTTACAATTTGTTTTATTTTTATCTCTGGATCCCCTTTGCCCCCAAGAAATAATAGTAGACATCAATCAAAACTTGTAATATAGAAATGTATTTATATTTCAACAAACATCTGCTGATAGCACACGATTAATATTATAATAATTTCGCAATCTTTTTATAACCTTGTCAAATATGCGGAAATATAAAAGGCAATTCGCATATCGAACCAATACATTTACATAAACGCCATTCACAATTCAAATGTTTACAAAGTGATTATAAACACAATCATGTTTTTAACATTTTGTATTTCGATCCTAAAATATGTTTTAATAAAGGCCTACTTATTTATCTACCTATTTATTATCACTATAATTATCAGCCCGTATTCTATAATTCTATTACAGTGAAACATAAAGATCGTACTGTGAGGCAAATATAAAATTAATCTGAACCAAAGGTTAAACGCCATTCACAATTTAAATGGTTACAAGTTTTTAAAATCTTGTATTTCGATACTAAGCAATTTTTTTGTAAAAGCCTATTTACCTAATTAATTACCATCACTATAATTATCAGCCCATATTCAATTACTGCGAGGTATAAACATACTGCGACGTCAAATAATCATAATCACTTTGTAAAATTTCCGTTTCATTTGTACTAAAGTTTTCGAACAATGTATCATGCATGCGTGTTTAGTCATGGCACGGAAAACATGACGCTCACATACTACTCATAGTTTCATTCTAGAATAAAGATAAACTGTGATCAATTATTGAATATTCTAAAATAAAAGCTCAACTCAAAACTGGTTTCGAAGTGATTAAAGCTCGAGTTTCATTTTGTAATACGGGCCTAAGAAGTGTTTAAATCACATCGCATTTAGGTCTTCGCGAGGGTCTATCTTCTTATCCGACCATTTGACAGTATATTACATAAGCTTTTTTGTTGAAAAAGTATGTTTTTCAAGACAACCTTTTATAAGACATGAATTCAGTACTGTAAGCGGATCAAAATGAGCCCAAACATCATTAAATTAAGAGGAGTTCCATTGTCTATCTTCAGACTTACTGTGCCAACCAGCTGATCTGATGTAGGTATCTATTGTATTATCAATTTATCATCGCGTTTACATGAGTACCAAACAGTAAATCCTGGTAGTGGAAACTGGTTTAAAAGGCATTGCGAGATTTATCCCAAACATACTAACACACACAAGTGAATGTAAATAAAAGCTTGTCAATGTCGCCAATTGTTATAAAAAACATGAACACAGTACTAACACTGTGCTCATGTTTTTTTATAACATTTATTTATTTTTTATGGTGTGCAAACTATACAGTGTACTCTATCTATCTTGTAAAAAACACAAAATAATTGATCTACAACAAGCTAGCGAATATTCACACAATGCAAGGGAAGTGAATGCCAAAACAGCATTCTTTGGCGAGCGATGCGTAAATGCCTTCCTAACTATGGGAAAACATTTACCGTGTGTCGCTTGCAAATGAGACAACGTTTTGATTTGCTTTTACTGATCCCTAGATATTTGGTTTCTGTGTCAGATTAAAATTTATTTTAAATAAATAAATATTTTTGTGACATTTTACACAGCAACATCCAGTCTCAAACTAAGCAGAGCTTGTACTATGGGTACTAGACACTGGATATAATACTTTTATACTTTTTTTTGTAAATACATACTTATAATACATAAGAAACACCCAGACCAACACAAACACTTATGTTCATCACACAAATATTTGTGTCCTGTGGGAATCGAACCCACGACCTCGTGATCAGCAGTCCGACACTCGAACCACCAGACCACAGACGTCAAAAAATATGAAATTAAAGAAAGTTTGTGCCGTAAAAGTTGTTGGTTTGTTTGTAATCACTTATTAAAATAAAAATATAGATAGGTACAGTCGACTGCACATTGTCGTCGAATTATAAAACCACCCTTACTGGTTACGATATAAAGATGTTTTCAGTGTCAAACTGTTACCACTGACGTGCGGTCTACCGTACTTAATTTTTAATTTAGATATTAGTCTTAAATTCTTCATGCAGATAGATTGGGTCTCTATCTCTCTGGTTATCCATTCTTGCAATGTGTTCTGCCCATGCCCACTTCATCCCTGCTATAGTTCTATATATTAAAGTTATAGTGAGTATCTAGACTTTCAGTGTAGCTGGGAGATGTCCCACTAATCATAATAAGACATTAGCTATTCTGAGTAATTTTTTGGAATACCATTAAGTATCTCTGATCCTTACCTTGTGAAAGATTTTAAAGTCTCCTTTAAAGCTAGACAATGTTGCTATTTCTTTTCCAAACTAAACCCACTTGAAATTAACAACTTTCTATCAATTCAAAGCAACAGATGATGTCCAGACGGATCTAATAATTAATCCAAAATGAAATGACGTTCCTTCAAAGAACTCTTTATGCGTTTTCGACAATAATTTCGCGAATCAAAAAACTTTCTCTCTTTTATGAAAACCGTGAACGTGAAACGTGAGTTATATGTATATAATGTATATGTATTATATATCTGTATTTATATATATATAATTAAGTTTCCTTATATATTTAAGTATTCATATGTTATTTAAATATTATTTATTTATTAGTTATATTATTATACTTAGGTAGTATTGTAAGTATGTAAATATGTAAATATTTTCGTAAAGTAGGTTTAGTTTCTGTTGTACACTTGTTTTTGTCCTCTTATATCAACATCTCTCTATCACTCTAAGGTTTGCTGTTAGAAAACTCATTTCTGAGTTAAGCTCGCCAATGTACATAAACTGTCCTACTGTAATATAAATGTATATATGTGTGTACAATAAAGAATAAGAACCGATGACCAGAGGGAAAAAATGGCTGCACTAGACGCGCGAACACTGAAGATGCTAGCTAGTTAAATCAATCACCATAAAATGATCAATCTATATGCTTACCTGCTTAATTAACATACATACGAAAAAAAAACCGAGAATCCGATAATTATAATCATTATTACTTTTATATGTTAAAACACGGAATCGTTGTAGTAGATGGATAAAATTTCGAATGTTTTGAATATTTTAAAATCGGAACCACTTTCGCAATCTGTAGGTAGACATTCTAGATATCTTCTAGGTAATATATTTTTATATTGAAGGCCGGAACTGATAAAGGCTACTCATTTATATTAGTTTATAGCATTGACTGTTAATATACACGCCATTCCTCCCACTTATAGGTTAAAGGAGGCAATGACATTGGAATCACTAACTATAATATATTATTATTTAGGTATCTATTAATGGGCATAGATATAGATATAGTCTTATTTTATAGCTACTTCAATTAACTTAAACTGTCAAACAGTTATTAATTACCTAAGCCGTGTCATTCAGAGTAAAAAAAAACTGGTAGTTTATTCAAAACATAATGAAAAATATTTTATTTTGACGCGTAATTTGACGCACAGTAGCATAAAATTAAGCAGCTTTATACAAAGTAAATTATTGGGTTGTAACACTTGTAACACTGTGTCAATACAGACTCATTTGTGCTAAACTGAGCCTATTTGGCGCAACCGTGGGGCACACAATGATACTTTAGGAGTAAGTTGTATTATAGTGATATCATAAAAAATGATATTATTATTATTGTGTGCCTCTGACTGTAGTCAATAAATTTAATCATGTCTCAGTTTGGCGAACCGACTTGCGGTACCATTTAGATAACAGCCTAGGTGGTATTGCAGTTGTTATGGGCAAAGGTAACTGCTTAACATCAGGTGGGCCTTTAGCTCGTTTCGCCATCCTATATTATAAATAAATAAATCATTTTCTTTCTTTCTTTCTAAAACATTGGATAATATATTTTACTTTAAAAGAAATTAAATTATTATTTTTTAAAGAGACAGTCAGTGGAAATGAAGTGTTTAGTTTTTTTTTAAACTAAAATTTTAACTAACATATTAATTAACATATTTTTCTATAAGTAATAACAAGAAGACAAGAATTTTAGTCGTAGTTAAGTATGAGTCGATTATGTGTTTTGTGCTTTTGTTGTATGGAAAAACTAAAAGTAAAATTTTAGTTTAAAAAAAAACTAAACACTTCATTTCCACTGACTGTTTGGACTCGGTAGGCGGCGCTTCTTATCCGGGCAGGACGAAGGCTGCCGGGACCGCTAGTATATATAATTCTTCTGTACGTGTGTTTGTCACCTAACTCCTCCTAAACGGCTGGACCGATTTGGATGAAATTTTGTGTGTATATTTCAATTGGTGCTTGGATGGTTTTAAAATACAATTGGACCCATTAGGTGGCGCAGCTGTCGGTATGTCACTGATCTTCTCGTAAACGGCAGGTACGGTTTTAATAACATTTAGCGTTGCTTTTCCGGCAGGACGACGTCTGCCGGGTCCGCTAATTGTGTAAAAGAAATTTTAAAAAAACAATGCGAATGTTACCGTGTAGGAGTTAGTACGTCCGGAATGACCTTTTGAGGAAAGAGCCATAGCAGCTTGCGGTTGACCTGTCCTACCTGATGGACCGCATGCGCCAGCCATCATGTAGCTTGACCATATTTTAGGGAGCTTAATTACCCGACGCACAACATCACTAATCAGTTAGCCTCTTTCTGTGAGACCGTCATGGTTCAGAAAAAGGCTGCGGAGCGGGATCGAGAGAAGGCCGATAGTGCTCGTAGAACGCGACGCCGGAGAGGCACCCGGTCTGGTGCCTAGCTCATTAGGGCAACACGCCACACTGCTCTGTCGATAGGACAGGTGAGCGGGGGTCTTTAAGGTCACGGCCGTCCAGAGTGGTGGCTTTGGGCGACCACTGGGTAACTTCAGGGATGACGGTGGAACACGGTATATCCATATCGCCATTTGTTTCAGCGAGTAATATTTTTTTCAACACTTGCTCGTAAAGTGGCTCTTATTGCATCGCTTTTAGGTTCATAATGTGGCTTATAACGCACGGGTGCCTTTTTCATTATATTATTGCACTAGTGCTTTTTACTTTACAGTTTATTTTTAAATCGCAGCAAAGAGTTTTTATGCCTGAACTAAATTAAACATTTTTGGGAATAAATCAACTGTATTAATTAAAATATGCTATATAAACATTTCATTTCATCAAATTAATTTTTGGCAACAAATTAATATTAATTTGTGTTAAAAATAAATTAAAAAAATATAATATTTTTATATTAGGCTGTACGGCGGTTTCCTTCGACCACCTGCGCGCGCATAGCTGTATGTCACCGCGCGGTCCGCGCGCCATTTTTATCATTTTTCACAAATTCAACATTTGTCTAAAATGTGTAATTTATGTTTTTTTCCTCGCAAGTGTGTTGAAAAACGTCGTATGACACGCGTGAGCATTGACTATTATACTCTCGGCTCCATTACGCCCTCACCTTCGGCTCGGGCTGCAATCCAGCCTAGAGTATAATAGTCAACTTAGCTCACTTGTATCATAATGTACTATTTTACTGATGGGAGCGCCACTTGGTTACTACATTCCCCTTAAGGAAAAGTCTATTGTAAATAACTATCTCTAGCATTTTTATCAGCTAGTAAACATAATGAACAATGGCCAGGGATATTTACGAGCAAGATTAACATCATCATAAAATTACTTTCCTGCTACAGAAACAAGCCAAGCTTAACCCTACTTAACCCACCAAACAGTACTAAATAAATATAAAATGTGTTACATATATCCAGCCACCGTGAGAATGATAACAATCATCAAATTGTTTCAACTATTTACTATACTTATTTGCGACAAGCAATTGACCTAGTGCTTTAATTGTCCCTTTGTTATGCTTAAAATTGTTCCTCTGACCGCTATTCGACACATCTTAAAACTAAATTCACACACTTATGATTAGAAATGATTATGTCGGTAACCATTTATGTGATTAATAATATTAATATTATTTTTGGCCGGATACCGGGACACAGTATGATCTCCACCCTATAAGCCGGATAGCTAAGTTATCCAGCAGCCGGATATTTGGCCGAACATTGCCATCCAGCGTGTCGTACTGAATAGAGCAATCTCTCAAAGGTGAGGCATGGATGATCGGGTGGATTCTTAGGATTCATTATCATCGGCCCATTACTGTCCCACTGCTGGGCACGGGCCTCTTAGACTGAGAAGGTTTCTTAGGCTTATTATAGAGATAATCAATGAGATATATGAGATTAAGAGTAATGCAAAAAAATTGCAATTCATCGACCATGATTTACCTAGTTGAGTTCAAGTGCATTAAAAAAAAAATGTGTATTAAAGTTTTAATTCGAAGATAATTGTGGTTTTATTTGTGTGTAGAATTAATATTTAATATTTTCGTAATTTACTGAAAATCCGGTATCGTAACCTACTATCCGATATACGGCCGAATGGCTAAATGAGGCCGGATAAATACATAAATATTTTTTGGACATTTTTACACAGCACCATCTAGTCCCAAACTAAGCAGAGCTTGTGCTATGGGTACTAGAAAATGGATATAATACTTATATACTATTTTTTTTGTAAATACATACTTATAATACATAATATAGAGATATAGGCTGGATACCGGATAGTTGCCGGATATCTGTTTCATCTTTAATACAAATTAGTGCAGTGGTAATGCAATATGATATCTGAGCCAAGCAAGCCTTTACTTAACGATAATGAACCGTTGAAACAGTATCATCATCATCATCATTTCAGCCGAAAGATGTCCACTGCTGGACATAGGCTTTCCCCAAAAGGGGGGGATATGCCCAAGGGCGGATCCAGCCTTTGTGTCAGGGGGGGGTCGCTTACTTACATCCAGCCCCGGAACTACAATTTTAAAAGGAGTGTGCAGAGTCCATTTTGCCGCCCTCTAGGAAAAAACTTTCAAACAATAAAATTCTAGGATTTTTCGTAATTTTTCCTAAAACATGAATTTTAGAGCTTTAGAATTCCTCTTTGTAGAATATTAATGTAACGGAACAGTTACTTGCAAAACCTAATTGGGTTTGGTTTGGTTTGGTATAAGTAATTACTTATACCTACGCCAAAAAAGAAGAAACGAAAATTAATACCGGCGCGAGCGAAGCGAGCGCGAAATTTTTCTCAGTTTCGGCTTTGTTTCTATTAACGTACTTAACAGAATATTTGCTTACACATACGTCTAGTACGCAGAAGAAAGAAAGATAAAAGAAAAGCGCGAGCGAAGCGAGCGCGAAATTTTTTTGACTGTTCATGAACAAACTGATTAACTCTTCATCAAAGCATAGATATTCTATGACAAAAGAGTTCGCATTTATTTGAGCGCAACCCGTTCTTGCGGCGCCTATAGCGGCTAATAGTAGACGCTTTAGCGTAAATAACTAAATATAAATTTACGTTATGGCAGTCCTACACTTGTACAGGCAAAGAATTTAAGCATCAGCGCGAGCGCAGCAAGCGCAATTTTTTTTTGGTATTTTTTTGCAAACCCAGATTATATTTACTTGCTCGAGTTTTAAGAACTTTTTTAATTGGGATGTTATTTTTCATTCCGATTTTCAAAAAACTAATTACTTATCATCTTATATCGAAGTTTAAACGTTCTTGAATAATTTTTACTTGGCCTAGATTTTTTAAGGTTAACATGGTAGTTAAGTAGTTATTTCTATTGTTGATGGTTAGCTAAGTATTCAATATTCAATCGACGGTGTCGCAACGGGGATATTGGAGAAGAACCTCGCGGCGACGTAGGCGGTGCTGTAAAATCAAACTTTAAATCGCGCGAATATTGTTTATAATGAACGAACAGGTTCGGTTGAGAGTTCAATTTAGTAATTTTATGTGTGTATCTTGTTTCATTAGTATGTAACACGTACATACTACATGTTTTTATTCATTGTATATACATTTGGTAAATTATGTAAACAGGAAAAAAACTATGGTTGACCTAGGCCCAGGGTCATGACCCCCCCCCTGGATCCGCCCTTGGATATGCCATAATCGCCACGCTTGGCAGGTGGGTTGGCGTCAAAGAACATGAATTTTATAATAAAAAACAGTTTTTTTTAAATATATTTTTGGGACATTGATTATATCGTGTAAATTATTTAAAAAAAAAAAACCGGCCAAGAGCATGTCGGGCCATGCTCAGTATTATAGGGTTCCTTAAGTAGGTCTAATTACAAACGAATCAAATCGAATATTAATCATTGCTATTTTAGTTTTTGCAAACAGTGCCACCTAGCGCTAAATTTATGAAGCTAAATTTAAGAAGTGTGTTTCTTTTTGTGATTTTTTAAAATAGAAAGTAACTAAAGGGGCATTATTTGCTATGATCATTTTTCTCTAAGGTCAATGACCTATGAACTAGGACGTCTTAAGTATTTTTCAGTTTTATCACTATAACTTAAAAATTTATAATCCCATTATACTCAATATAATTTTATAAGAGAGTTTTTATAAAGGTCTATCAATGTTGAAGACTATAAGTTTCTACGTTGCATAGTTTAGAAATGGCAGGGGGGGGGACACATTGCAAGCCACTTTGGCGAACTGTGTTTCGCAGATGGTATACCTGATAAAAAAGTTGTGTATGAAACATTACCTTCATTTTAGTAGACCTATTCAACGATACCCCACACGAGGGGGTGCAGCGAAAAAAATATTTTCATCCCCATTTCACATGTATGGGCGCCACCCTTAAAATACGTAATCAAGATTTTTTTATTCTTTTAAAATTGAGATCTATATCCATTCCATTTTTTGTCAAAATTTCATTTACTTATGTTTATAACTGTAGAAGTTATTAAGCGGTAAAGGATTAGGACAGACGGACAGACGGACAGACGGATAGACGGACAGACGGACAGACGGACAGACGGACAGACGGACGGACATGACGAAACTATAAGGGTTCCTTGTAGGACTACGGAACCCTAAAAATGTTTTCGAAACGTCAGGAAATCCAATCTTCTTCTTCTATCGTGTCGACATGAGCTACATAATGATAATAGCTCACGCCGTTGGAAAAAGATTAGCCAGTCAGCAGGTTGGTAGCGGGGCTGACTGCCCAGGGTGCGCCGGACGATCATTTAAATATCGTCACTCATGGAGGCTCTTTTAATCCAAAAAAAAGAAAAAAGGAAAGGAAATCCAATTTAAATAATATACGCGATATAATCCGGTTAAACTTTGTTTTATTATAATTTGTAGCGATCGCGAAAACCTAAGAAATTATTAGCATGAATTTTATTAATTGGCATTGAAAGATGAACACTCAATCATTAACGTCTTTATCGTAACATAATTAAAATACACGCAACTAAGTAACACATAATCATGCAGGTCAAATTCAAATTAGCTGAGAAATGACTCAGTTTATCTCACAATGGGTTTAAAGACTTACATTTTCCTTAAAATTGAAGATAGAAGCAAAAAGCGGTTGTGTGGGATCGGTTCGCGTGTCAGTTGATCTTTGCCATACATTGTTTACTAAGTAACAGTCACTTTTACATTTCATTGTTACACCGTCAATTATTATGACGCGCGACAGCAACAAACGAGAAACTACATGTTTTGAAAATTATTGTCACAAAACATTTTAGTACTAACATTCTTTTGAAAATAATAGAAAAAAAGTTTTGAGACCATTTCATCAATTATATGTTTAAAATGGAGTTGATGTGTTGCGGATTACGGATGTTGTCGCTGTTCAATAATAAGCGATATCAATCCCATTTTAACTTTACTGACCGTAATCGCTCGCAGAACGGGAGGCCGATGGGAAAGTAAAGTTCTGGAGTAGCGACCGCGTACTGGAAGGCGCAGGTGGGTAGGCAAGGTGGACTGACGACCTGGTGAAGGTCGCGGGAACCCGCTGGATGCGGAAAGCGCAGGACCAGACGTTGTGGCGATGCTAGGAGGAGGCCTATTGTCAGCAGAGGACGACTTTTGGCTTAAATTATGATGATGATGATGACCGAAATCGATCACAAACATTACCGGCCAAAATTAATAACACGCATAATGATAACAATTACAACATCCACGATTTTCCCTACTAGAGATAGACATAAACTCCACAGAAATGATGTCAAGTTTCTGTCTCTAGTAGGGAAAATCGTGGATATACAACCTTAATCTTAGTTTATACCAACACTCTTAAGGGGTCATTGTACTCATCATTATGAACAACTTTTACTACGGGACCAACCCTGAAATCGCAAAACAAAAATCGGCTGATCCTTACATTACATTTGTGTTCACATAAATCGACAAAATATAGTAGTATAACAGTAGACTTTTTTTTCGCGATTACAGCCATTCTCATAGTAATAGGTTGTTCATAGTAATTATTACAATGACCCGTAAAAGGTTTAGTATGAACTAAGAATAAGGTTATATAGGTTGTTATAGTATAAATTAAGAATAAGGTTATACAGGATGTTATAGTATAAATTAAGAATAAGATTATATAGGAACATTTTTCACCATCCTATTGAGGCTATGAAACTATTAACTGAGTGTTCGGCGACCATAAGAATAAGTATACTAAAATGTTAAAAGTATTTTCAGGTAAGTCATTATCTTTTTGATAAAAAAAAAAAATTGTTAAACCGAGGATGTTAATTTTGGCCCTAAGAAAACATGGTCATATCGGGCATGCAATAAAAACAGGATGAAGCTAAAAGAAACGAATGCAAAGAGAGGCCTTTTTTTTTTCGTGGGGAAAATCCTCATGGACGCACTCCGTCCGGGGGTGGAGCCAGTGTCGGACTCTTACCGACTAAAAACAACCACGGTGTTCCTCTACCGACCCTTGGCCGGGGGCGTGGGAAATACTCCCGTATTCGCCAACCATCCCCGGCAGGTCCCGGCTCGCCACTGGCAGGCGAGCCCCTTCTCCCCGTGCGGCAACCACAACGGCCGCACTCTCCTCTTGACTGGCGCGCGCGGAACACTACGCAGATAGTACTCAACATAGGGGTACTCTCTGTACTCCGACTGTGGATGATGACTAAAATTGGTGAAATTTTACGTAATCCCCATTATCTTTGTCGATGACGACTAGGAACAAAAATATTAGTCTACATTATAATATATGAACTAAACAAACTAAGTATTAATGTCATTTTGTTGCTCGCTCAGTAATAAATCTTCCACTTCTCTTCTTTTACGAGACACCTACTAATATTTACGAACCCGTCTCGAAAGCCTTGTCGGAAACTAAATAGATATTCAGATTAACACATTACATATGCAAAAATAACAGTTATCTCATAAAAATATATTTATGCATCTGGCTAGACTCTCTGCCAGTCTGTTGTAAATCTGGTAAACTGTAAAAGACTACATCATCATTTCATGATTTTAGGATTTTACCTACAACATAATTCTCTAGTTTGGTAATCTCTTTAACTACAATCAACAAAACAAAATACTTTATTGTGTTCGTTTTCCAAGATCCTGAACTGCCACAATTTTGAACACAGTCATCATCATCATCATCATTTCAGCTGAAAGACGTCCACTGCTGGACAAATGCCTCCCCCAAAAGGGGGGGGGGATATGCCATAATCGCCACGCTTGGCAGGCGGGTTGGCGATCGCAGTTGGTTGTTTATTTAAACAACCAACGAACACTGCTGCCCATCCTCTGGTTAATCCCTCAGTCGCCTTTTACGACACCCATGAGAAGAAAGAGGGTGGTGCAATTCTTTACGTCTGGCACCACACGGACGACCGACGAACACATTAATAATGCCTACATATTATGTATGTGTATGAATATTCTGTGAAAATACTTTATTGTGTTCGTTTTCCAAGATCCTGCAACTGCCACAATTTTGAACACATAAATACCTACATAATATTATGTATATTATGTGAAAATACTTTATTTTGTTTCGTTTTCCAAGACCCTGCAACTGCCCTAATTTTCGGAATTGTTATATAAGCCCTAAGTTATAATATTTATGTAATCATTATTAAATGATGCATAACGAAACAATGCTTTTAAAATAAAACATATTTGTTCAAAAATATTTGACATCACCAAATAATTAATTGAAAACAATTTAGTCTCATCAATTTTATCAAACTGCTTATTCTTTTCTTCAGCAATCATTTGTAACCCAGACTTTAAAACCTCAATATTTATACACAAAACATTAATATAAGCCACAAATCAAGACAGGATATTTCTCAGCAAAATCTAGATTTAAAAATTCTTAATACAAAAATATAATAATAAATTGTCGAGATAAGCACCTTTCTAATGTATTTTAATTTTGAAATCGACTATTTCTATGCAAATAGTCTCAGGTATCCTATTCGGAAACACTAAGGATTTTTTTGAGAGTTAATTGCCAAAAACAGCGTCTATGTAGGTTGTCTGGTGAGTATTCAAAACAGTTTTAATCACTAGTAGTCAGCTTAGTTTCCGTTTTATATATGTAACTTGTAGGAAAATCAGGCCATTTGAGTATCAATGTTTAATAATTAGTGCTTCGTCACGTGTTGATTATTTGATTGGAGGACTCGTTTCTCTCCATATTGCATAATAATAAATAACTTAATCTTAGTCAAGACGCTTTAAAACGACCGATAGGGTTGGCAGTAATCAATATTATGTAAACCATAGTTTTATTTGAAATACATTGTAGATGGATCAATCTCCACAGGCTACAATAATAATTATAATATGGATGGCACGGTTGACATCTGTCGGGTACGCCACTCTCCGGGTCTATCCGTCATATTATTTCCGGGTGTTCTCATCATGATAACGGTGAGTACTTGTACAGGCATAACCTGGTAGCCAGGACTATCCATCAGCAACTTGCTCTGAAATATAAACTTGTGGAATCAGAAGTACCACACTACAAGTATGTGCCCGACCCAATGCTTGAAAATGGTCATGTCACACTGTACTGGGACAGATCGGTCATCACTGACAGGACTATTGCCAATAAGCCTGACATAGTGATGATAGATCGATCAGAGCGCCGCATGTTGATTGTTGATATCCCAGTCCCTCACGATGGGAATCTCGTGAGAGCTGAGAAAGATAGGCAAATCATTAGATTGAATATATTAATATTGACTTAGCCCACGAGGTTCTCAACATGTGGGACGACTCAGCAGTCGTTGTGCCGATAGACGCCATGGCCAATGCCTTAATAGCCCAGAGCCTCGATCAACACCTAAGGAGACTCTCGTTAGCGGCTGGATCAAGGGCCAGATGCATAAGATAGTACTCCGTGACACGGCACGCATGTGAGGAGGTTTCTTTCTTTGGTGCCCTGACTGTATTAGCTTGGTTGTTGTTTTCGATGCCGGTGGGCTACTATTTTTTTGTGTTTCAATTGTTTTTTTATATAAAAATATTTAAAAAGTTACTAAGCAACCAATTAAAGTTAAGCGACGATTATGAGTAAGAAATATTCCTAAATGGCTACTAAGTATTTATTAAATTTTAAGTAACGTTTATAAGTAAGTCTGGTAATTTATATGTGTGTGTACAGTGAATAAAGGGAATAATAATATGATTATTAATAGCCACTTCCTACCCAATATATCAAAACTCCTTGCTGCTACCATAGAATAAGTAATAATACTATTCTCTTTTCATATGCTGCTACCGCGAATTTTCATACAGGGAATCACAAAATAGTAACCTAGACGAATGAGTTCGTTAAGGTGCTGCATTGAATTTGCAACCTTCCCTTTCTAACATACGGCAAATTGCGCGTGTGGGAACAGAGCGGAATCGCGCTGTTTTGATGTTTTTTTACATTTTTGCAAATATCTCTTCGAATAAACATTTAAATAAAAATCTGTCACACCAGAATTTAGATATGTACAAGATATATCTTATTTACAAAAAACTATAGTAAAAACTATTGGAATATCTAAATGCAATGCGAAATAGTTCAAAAACAGACTTTACATTGGAAAATAAACCTATCCAGCATATTTCATTAAATCGTGTTTTCCCTACACCAAAATCTAGTAAATATAATGAGAAATCTTAAATATGAAAATTAGATCAACGTCGTATCCACAAATGAAAATATTTTCATTCTAAAATCCCTATTTTTCCCAATGCCGCCCCTTAAATATCTTCCTAGATAAATAAATAATAATGATGTGTCTTGTAAATTATGCCTACACAAATGACGGCAATAACTCTTCCAATTAAGGATGACATTAGTTATATGATTTATCTAACAGAAACAAAATGATAGGCAATTACTTGCCATTGTACAATGAAGCGCATATTGATTGTACCAAAACGGTATACTGGATAAGCAGAGCCTGTCTTGCATGAAACTTACATACTAAGCTAGTCCATCTTACAATGGTTTAGTAACCGTTGATATTGGTTGACCGCGCGAGTATCTGCGCTAAGATTCCAGTGCAATAACTAGATTGCAAGATGTGTATCTTATCTAGCGAGATGTCTTTAGATCTCAGTAAGGGTGGTCGAAGTGACTGGACATATTAATTATGAGCCTGTAAATGTACAGCCAAGCACAACAATGCCAAAAACCAGTATAAGTAGAGCCTGTCTTGTATTAAACTTACATACTAAGTCAGTTCCGTTTATAATGGTTATCTTACCATTGCTACGCGGTTGCCCATACGAATGCATCGGTGTACAAAATGATTGGTCTTGCAAAGGTCATTGGTGGAAGGATGGAACTAAAGGTTACGATGACGTTGCCGTTTTTAAATAGGTACCTATCTTGATTATTAACAGTTCTATTTGTAAGAACTAATGATAGCCATTATATTAGTTCTTCATTGATGTTAACTGATTATTGAATTTTACATTCTGGCTAGTTGTTTCTTTGAAAATTATAACGGTTGTAAAAATACCTCAGAGCCAGGAATTTTGTCCATAACTACGACGATTTTTTTTTGTACTATGTCATGCCTGGGAACCAACTGCTTATGGAGATATTGGACGTCAAAGTCACCAATTTTGAGAGTTTCTTGCACAATGTTACTTGGTTTTATCACGGTCGAATAAAAAAAGGCAGACGGAATCTCGCTAAGAAAAGATTGAACTTAATTTTTTCCTAAACCCACTATAATTTCAACAGCATTTTTAACACACCAGACATCATATTGTTATTTTATTTGTTGACACTACGACAACGACTGCCGTCACACGAGATTTGTTGCGTGTAATCGCGGCTGTTTGTCTTACTATAAAAAAAAAAAAAAAAAAAATACACTATGGGTTCGAATGTGTGCGTGCCAGCCCGTATTCGTCTTACTATGGATGCTTCACTTATTGTTTAGCGAGATTTCGTCCGCCTTTTTTTATTCGTCCTTGGGTTTTATGTACAATATTCTTAGAATTGATGATGGGTGTTTTTAGAATATAGCATTATCATAATAGGTAATAATGTAGTATATTTTTTGTCCCTTTACGCCCAATATACATTATATAAGGGCCCAATATACATTATATATGGTGAATGTAGCTTTCTAATGGTGATTTTTTTTTTAATCGTCACAGTAGTTTTTGAGTTTATTCATTACAAACATACACACAAAAATACAAATCTTTCCGCTTTATAATATTAGTGTAGATTTACAAAATTTACCAACTTCAGTTGCATCAACGAATAGCACCACCCCATCTCTTCTCGTGGGTGTCGTAAAAGGCGACTAAGGGGTTCACCAGAGGATGGGCCAGCAGCATTCTCTGAGTATTTATTCAACCAACTGCGATAGCTATCCCACATGCCAAGCCTGGCGATTATGCTATTTTAGGGGAGGCCTATGTCCAGCATTGGACGACTTTCAGCTGAAATGATGATTTACATAACACACTTAAACATACAAGTATAAAATAAAAATATATAAATCTTGTGTCCATCTTTTAACGCCCCCCTTTACATTTTATCACGCTCCCCGCCCCCACTTCGGGAACCCCTGATCTAAAGTATATTTTGTGACTTCATAACTTTATTTGTATTGCCTAATCTAGCTTTTCGGATGTGGGTCCATCTGTTTGAATAGAATTACAATTTTGATTGTTTTAAGTCATGTTCGTGAGAATGCCATTATTTGGCTACTTCTCCCACACGTGAGATGTATTAGTGCAACTGTTGGCGGAACGATGTTTTGGCCGATTATAAGAGTGCCGTTATGATTGGTTTAATAGGTAGTAAACCGGATGCGACATTTTTTTAATAAGCGTCACGCTTTGTTGTGATTATTTACGTACCTACTTAACGAGTCCATATATCCTATTCCAACTAAGAAATCCCATTTGACACATCTATAGAATGTAACTCTGCATGTTTAAATGGCCTACTTTCACGTTTCACAGCCTCCTCTCTCTAATTTCAGCAGTTTTGTAAAGATTTCAAGAGATTTTAGGCGAAATTTAAAAATGTATTCTAGTATAAACATCATTCAGCGTAACATTTATGAATATTCAAAACATATTTTCGCCTTCATTTGTTACTTAGAAGGAGGAAGAGAGAATTTTTTTTATTGGTATGGCTTTGTTTTTCTTTCCATAAAATCATTCATGGAAATACAACCTTTGTTTAATAAATATTTGTGATGACACTCTGAAGGATTTTTATACGATACATTTTTCAATTTCGCCTAAAATCTATTTAAATCTTTAAAAAAGGCTTAAAACGTTTTTACGGTAGTATGGTCGACCACGCCTCAGTGGTAACAGTTTGACACTGACAGCGTCTTTATTTCGTAAGTATTAAAGGAGGTTTTCTAATTCAAGTGTTACTACTGTCGTGCAGTCGACTGGATCTAAATCACTATTTTAAAAACTACAATCAACACAAAATATTACAATATAAATTACAATTTCCAATTAGTCATCTGTCATCCGCGACATCGTATTTGGAATAGGGTATAGTTTA
Organism: Asteroscopus sphinx; assembly: GCA_949699075.1. Classification (NCBI taxonomy): domain Eukaryota; kingdom Metazoa; phylum Arthropoda; class Insecta; order Lepidoptera; family Noctuidae; genus Asteroscopus; species Asteroscopus sphinx. The sequence goes on from OX453017.1 coordinate 15,346,335, forward strand.
ATATAATGTACATGGGACTATAACATAAATGTGGGTGTACTACTACACCTTTGCCTATCCCTTCGGGGAAATACAGGCGTGCCGTTATGTTATGTTATGTTATGTGTTATAGTTTAATCTTTAAAAAAGGGGCATGGTTGGTCAATGTTGACAATATTATGCCTTTCCAAAGTTCAGAATTTTTCGCCCAACTATAGCTACTTCCATATGGACACCGTTTATTCTGGTAAGCGTTTATGGATTTCTAATAACTTCATCTTGTCTCTATTCCATTTTAAGAGTACCGTACCGTTATAAAGTAACTTATCAAATATATTTAATAATAAAGAATAAGCGTATATTACTTGCAATGAAGTTATTTTTCAGAAACCTCGGAAATCTGGTACAATTCAAACGTTATGTTATGTAAGTTAAGAAAAATAATAAAATAAATGAGGTTATTAACTTGAATAGACGAAACATTTTTTTTGTAAACTTATTTCACTTCAACACACTTCCGTGCGAACACGAAACGAACATAGATTAAAAAGGAGGACGTGATATTTGCATGTCAACAGACATAAGCATCTTCGCTAAATTCACATCTGACAGTGGCAATTATCTCAGATCTATCTAAACGTTATGAAACAAACAGAGAAAGTGATGATTTACCGTACGAATGAACCGACAAACAAATTACCAGTGATGCTACAAAATCACTTTATAATAACATGATTTTTTCGCCACAAAGCTCACATCACTCTAATTCAATTCTACGTTTAGATTATTACGCAACTTAGAATAACTACGCATAGGAACTACAGCCCCCCTAGCCAGGTTGATTATTTCCTTGGTTGGCCTTAAAAGGCTACGTTCAGTACATTATTCGTGCGCCTATTTGCGTGTCGGCGAACATTTTACGTGCCGCTTGCGCGCACACATTGATTGTTTTTGTGCTTCAACTTTTAACGCACCCTGGTATATTAGAAATGACGATCTCCACCGGGACCTCAAAATGGACTTCGTTAAGGACATCATCAAAAAGTATGCCGAAGCTCATGAATATAGACTTCATCATCATGTGAACGTTGAGGCTATCCAGCTCCTCGACAACATAGACTTAGTGAGAAGACTGAAAAGGACAAAGCCTTTTGAGTTAATGTAGTTTTAAAATAATAATAGTGGTAGAGAATATTAATTAAAGACTCATGAAAAAAGTGACTTCGCCTTAAGAGACCAGTGCCAGTGGGCACATTCTTAGAAATAATATTATCAGCTAGCAGTTTAAGTTAACATAAAATTACTTATTAGTCTTCTAGACTAGATCGTAATTATATTAAGGTAATAATAATTATCTATTAAGACCTTATAAAAAATAAAAAATAAAAATAAAAAAAATAAAAAACTTTGAGCGGAATTTTGCATGAATGAAGTTATTACATTGTTTCTTAAGTTGTTTTATAGTAGGATGGCAAAACGAGCTAACCACCTGGTGTTAAGCTGTCACCTTTGCCCATAACAACTGCAATACCATCCAGGAGGCTGTTGCCTACCGGTGGTACCGTAAGTCGGTTCGCCAAACTGACATATGAAGATGAAAAGTCTCATGTAATTGTAATTTCACCAGCACCCGTACCCTTCACACCGAAATACAGCAATGCAAGCATGCAAGCAAGTTACGTAATATGTGTTATAGATTTTATGATTCGGTCTTAATTACAGGCCCTTTTGATTTGATTAGTTAATTAAAGGAAAAGTTATGAAGAGTAGAAGATTATGCAATAATCGAAAGATGTTTTTAGATAATAATTTACTACTATTACGGCTCATCTTAAATACTCAATCATCTTTACTTTCGGAGTTATAACCGCCTTGTAATCTAATCTTAATGATTTATTAGTAATTTATTACAGCGCTAATGTAGGTTTTATGTTTTTTTATCAGTTTATTAGTTAATACGGTTCATCTCATTTGTAATGATGCACCTACTTTTTACTTTTTTACACTTTTTACATTTATTCCAGGAAAAATTCAAATACTTCACGCTTCGGTGGACTAATGCGCTATTTTATACGATCCAAAGATTTATAACACAGATCAGAGTTGAAATGATTTTAAATACCTATGAGTAATCAGTTTTATTTAAAGAAAATTAAGAAAGGATTATAGTCTGTTTTTTCTCTCTTGTCTTACAACCTTGATAGGTCTCTTTATTCAAATAACTACTGATAAAATATAATTACTAGTTCTGCACATGTAATTAGGTTAAAAAATGTAACTTAGTGTGTGAAATTGTTAACATAATGTCTTTTAATCATTATTATTGACGAATTGCATTAAAAAGACATGCCAAGGTTGTTTACTAAATAAGACATGTAAGAAAAAACAGAGTTTATGTATAAATCTTTTTACAAAACAACTGCAAAAGTGACAACATCCTATTCTACTAATAATATAAATAATGCGAATCACTAATTACTATCGAATGGATTCCTGCACTTTAAAACGGCTGAATGGATTTGGATAACATTTTGCACACAGAGTATCCGGAGTAATCCGGTATTACCTTATATAGGCTACTTAATTTTTATCGAGAGATATTATCTTTCTGTGATAAACCGAATTATACGCAGCCATAGTCAAGTATTTTATAATTCAACGCCATGAATAACAATTTTACATTGTTACAAAGTTTACCGCGTTCTAAATCTCGATGTCTTTATTTAAGAAAATAACAGCGGCCGATCTATGACGGCCAACAGAGTCCTATTACAGACATTACGGCTTTACAAACAACAGTTTTCTCGAAAATAGATAATGCAGATGGACGGTTCGCGACATAGTCTCAATTGCACCTGCAGGGGACTCGGTCCGAAGGAGCCCTGGACCTATTTGTTTTGAATTCCAATCGTTGATTTTTATACTGTCCTTTACCCATGGTTTCGACCGAGTATAATTCGGTTTATCACAGAAATACGTCATCACGCATCCCTCGGGAACTGTGTATTTTTTCCGGGATAAAAACTATATAATTATAGTCTCTAAATTAGCCAGGGTAATATCTGTGTGCCAAATTTCTTCCAAATCTGCTCAGTCGTTTCAGTGTGATTGAAAGACAAACAAACATCCATCATTTATTATACAGGATGGCCAATTAAGAACTATACAACGTGTATACAACTTATTTTATAAAATTAATTGTATAACAGAACATAACATCACGCCTGTATTTCCCAGAAGGGGTAGGCAGAGGTATATAAGTACGATGGTGGAGTGGTAGTGGAGGTGTAATAATACACCCACATTTCGCCAGTTATGTTGTAAGTACCATGTAATAAGGGGCAAGCCTATTGCCATTAACCGGGCACAAATCCAGACTCCGGGCTGCTACTGAGAATCCTCTAATGGCAAACCCAATAACACTTTGCCCGACCCTGGAATCGGACCCCACGTTCAGCAGTCGCTACGCGATGCGACCACTAGACCAACGAGGCAACGAGGCAGTAAAAATAAGGTAGTATTAATTTCAAGAAATGGTGACATTGATTCATTTGCACCCAAGATCGCCGGATTTGACAGCTCCCGACTTTTTCTGTGGGTTTATCTAAAGGGTTACGTTCACGTGTCTATACTAAAAAGTCAATGAATCTTCAACACTTAAAACAGAATATTCGACGCGCTATCAGTGGGATAACGCCGGAAGTATGCGGAAATGTGATGAGAAAACCTGCCGAATACATAACCTCCTCCTTTTTTTGAAATCGGTTAAAAAGAGCTTAATTTTGTTATGTTGCTAGAGGTCGACATTTGGCAGATGTTATATTCTATATAATTCCATTCGTAATTGCCAAGCCTAAATAAAGTTTATTTGAAAAAATGTTAAAAACCTATTATACCGTCGTTTATAAAAACCTTTTAAAAACGACGTCCATTGTTTAACTGCTGTGTTATTTTAATTGGCAGTTGAGCTCTTATACAATTAATTTTATAAAATAAGTTGTATATTTCTTATTTGGTCACCCTGCATTAGTAGAATAGGATTTACGAGTGTACGACTGGAGTTCGACAGACATTACAGCGAAAGACGGAACTGCGACAAGCCTTAACTTCGACGGGACTCTTCTGCGACAAGACTCATGTGCAACAGGACTTATCCTCGACACGGTTTATCTCCGATAGTCAGATACTTTGTAAATCGATTAAACTTTTCTCGTCATTATACCATTAATAATAAAAATGCATTTACAAGCCACACTATGGCAGAACAATTATTGATATACCAATGTTATAAAACATAACACAAGACTATATTTTTACAATATTCATACATACTACGAGTATTTACTGATTTAGAAAGGTACGGTTCGTGACGTTCTTGTACTGTATTTCTTCTTAAACATCTCAGGAACTTGTTTTTCTTAATTAATTTCTTCGGTTTTCAACCTTGCGTCTTCAGTGGTAAAGTTGATCAATTAATTTTATGATACCTAATCAGGTTCTTAACTTAGATTCTCTTTAAGAACATATTTATTAGCTGCAATTTCGTGATTATTCATTATTTATTTAATTGATCCGCATCTACTTACTTCTGATAATTTGATTGGTGTTTAAACACACAGAATACATACTTTAACTGAGAGGTCATTTTCGCAATGCACGCAATGATCTTTTAATACATACATAAAATCACGCCTGCTTTCCCCAAAGGAGTAGGCAGAAGTGTACCTATAGTATCTTCACCCACAAATGTGGCAACTGACGATATCGCCAGTTAGGTTGTAAGTCCCATTTAAGTAATAGGAGGTGAGCCTATTGCCATTAACCGCGCACAAATCCAGACTACGAGCTGATACTGAGATTTTCTTAATGAAAAACCCAGGTCCCCACGCTTAGCAGTCTCGCTTGCGCCCACCAGACCAACGAGGCAGTCATTTCATATCCCATTTTTAAATTATTAAAAATATCGTTACAACAACTTTTCTATCTTAATTACGAGCATGAGTTTTGAAAAACTCTTTCCGTTATGAAGAATCCCATTAGTGATAAATGTAGAACTCATTTGCCCTTAAACTGCTCAATCATTTACAATCTAAAGGGATTGAGACCGGTAACTGTCTGACACAGAACTGTGGACAAAACATTATGATGTACAAGATGTAGTGAAAGACCAAATTGCCGTCCATTTTGGAGTTGATCATAAAAAAATGTGTGAGTGTTTTAACTGTTGACATTAACGTCATCTAAAATGTGAGTAACATGCAAAGACAATCAATGCCTCTACCGGATGTTATGATCATCTCATTTCTCTATAAGTACACAGTTTTCTTTGGTTTGATTGCCGTGACATGAATATAATAATTAATTACCTATTATACACTCACACTAGGCATTTTGAGAACGTATTAAAGGCCAATGACCAAATCATTTTACTTTTAATCTTTGATTAGCGCATTTCAGTCCATGTAACAGAACTTTAACTTAGACAACAACAACAATACAGATTTTTAATGTCCTCAGCCAGACACATGCCTCTCCTAAGTTATACCACAACACTTGTCACAACGTATCTAGTCAGACCCCGCTACCTCTTTAGGTCGTCTGGATCAATATACTCAGCCTATCGCAGTCCACTGCCGCATATAGGTGACCCACAACAGTTGGTTCTCCACATTCCAGATCCAGTCCAGACCAGACAGTTCAGACCTTCTTCAGGTCGTCGGTCCACCTGGCTAGGGGGCGCCCCAAGCTGCCGTTACCGATTCGCGGTCTCCATTCAAGGATTCGTCTGCTCCAACGGCCATCGGTCCTTCGACAGACATGGCCAACCCAATGCCACTTCAGATTGTTGATTTTACAAGCATTGTCAATCACTCTTGTTCTTCTCCGGATAATCGCATCACTGCACTGATCTTATCCTTCAAAGAAACTCTCCATGGCTCGCTGAGTGACTTCGAATTTATAGACTAGCCCAATTACTGTCATTGTATCAATAACGTAAAATCACACATGACCTCTTGAATAGATTTGACATTTTTGAAATGAAAAAAACTATAATTAACTCCATTGTAATTTAAAAGTATTGTTAAATATTTATTTATTTATTTAACATGCATTATGAAAAAAATAGTATGCCAGTACCTGGTGGAACATGTATTAGTTCAAAAAAATGTTTGCTAACACCTTATTGTACCATGTTTGATGCAAATAAATACTATTTTATTCTATTCTAATGCCAAAGTAATCGGCAAACGCAGCGTAGGGCGCCAGCCAGGTGGACCGACGACCTGATTACAGAAGCTGGGGGGACGAAATGTGGAAGGCAGAGGACCAAGTGTTGTGGCGCAACTTGGAAGAGGCCTATATCCAGCAGTTAACTGCGATAGGCTGAGTTGATGAAATTAGTTCGCAAGTTTATCTAGTTTAGTTTAATTGCCCATTATTATAATTAAGAGCCTGTATTGTCCCACTGCAGGGCAAAGGCCTCCCTACTCTCCTTCTACCTCTCTCTGTCTGTGGCTAATAAGGACCAGTCTTTTTGAGAGGTGTCCAGTTCATCCCGACATCTCCGTCTGGGCCTGCTGCGTTGGCGTTTGCCGATAATTGCCCATGTTAATTAGTATTCAATAGATGATTACCGGACACCTCGTATATCTATCATAAACAACAATAAGTGTGTATCAGAGCACATTAAAGTGCAGTTTGTTAGCCGGTGGCCAAAGCATCGTAGTAGATAACTTGCTACCATAAATCTTTCAGCTCTAAGATCTCATCCGGAATAAAAACCAGTTAGGTACGATCAGCCGCATATCAATGGTACAAAATCCATTATAAGCTGAACTAGCTTAGTATGTAAGTTTGATACAAGACAGGCTCTGCTGATTCTGGTTTTGTCACCATCGCCATCAATATGCACTTGACTGTACCCACTACACATATTTATTTAAATCTTGTTTATTGATAGAAATTATTTAGTTAGGGTTCTGAATTTGAAGGACTGATGTAGGTACATTTCACCAAGTATTATTATTATAACCCATATTGTGATTATGCAAAAGATCTGTTTAAATTCATGGCCCAGATAATATAGTTTAAGTAAGTGTTTTGTGTGTGGGGTACGATGGGACTGTCATAAGCTACGTGGAAAAGTCCCTTTAAAATATTAACAATAAAAAAAATACAAGGAAACAACAAGTAACCAAACGTTTCTTGAGCTCACTTTTATCCAATAATCACATAGAAAGTATTGGTTCCATCTGGTGTATTATTTAAAACCGCGATGTTTCCGAGGCGTGGTCACGTCGCCGTCATTAGATGCTGGATGCTCTGATAACTATGGGGGACGTTCGGATATCGTCGGGACACGTCGGAATAGTTCGGCTCGTCATTATAGTTATTTACCAAATATTGTGGTTGGCGGTTGATGGTACGGAATTAAGTTATGATGTATTATATTTTTATTTGTGTCGGGCGGTCTAGGTTTGGTTGAATTTTTTTGTGTTTTTTTTTATGTATGTTTGTTATTTATGCTGTAACGGCTGAATAAATCTGGTTACTTTTATCCCGGGAAGATAAACAGTTCCCGAGGGATGCGTGATAAACGATATCCACATGGGCGAAGCCGCGAGCGCCCTCTTGTACACACGGCTACACATAAAGCTGAAATTTCCAGTATAAGCTGACCTCGCATTGTATAGGTTTTCCTTACAACGCGAGGTCAGCTTATACTGGAATGTACAGCTTGATGTGTAGCCGTGTGTATATAATATGTTACTATAAAAATTAAAATTCTTACGGTTTATTTACGTTACATGAAAACCTTTGCTTATTCAATAACTCCTAAAGTTTTCTTGGACATTAATAGGGCCTGAAAAAGGATAATATAGGCTGCTTTTTATACCGGTAAGGTAAACAGCTCACAAAGGATGCGCGATAAATGACAAATACATGATTTGACGACAACCACTCGGTATAACATGTACCAGGGTGTCATAAACGTACACTCATATTATAAATTGTAATATAAATAAAGCAGATGCTTTATCAATAAAAAAAAAAAAAAAAAAAAAAATATTATAAATGCCAAAGTTTTTGAGTTTCTTGCTTTTTCAGAATGTAATACACAGCTTGCGACGGGATGCGCGATAAACGACACCAACGCGGGCGCCCTCTAAATAAATAATTAAATAATCATAAGTACTAGTTTTTTACATTTCGCCATTGCAAAGCGATGGCGAAATAGACCGGACAGTCAAGCACCGAATTAACACAGGATGGTTGAAATGGCGGCAGGTCACGGAAACTACATGTGACTCTCGAATTCCTCTTAAACTGAAGGGGAAAATCTATAAGTCCATGATAAGACCTGCATGGATGGAATATTGGGCTACGAAAGGAATTAATGAAAGGCAAGTGCATGCAGCTGAGATGAGAATGTTAAGAGGAATGTGTGGTGTAACGAGAATGGATAGGATAAGGAATGAATATGTAAGAGGGAGTCTGAAAGTAGCGCCAGTGACAGAGAAGTTAAGTAGCAATGGTATGGACATGTGATGAGGAGGAATGAGGAGCATGTTACGAGGAAAGTTTTAAGTATGAATGTTGATGGCTATAAGAAAAGAGGGAGACCGAAGAAAATATGGATGGATTGTGTGAAAGATGATATGAATAGAAAGAAAGTGAACACGGAGATGACGGCTGATAGAGATGTATGGAAGAAAAAAACATACTGCGACAACCCCAAATAAATTGGGATAAGGGCAGGAGGATGATGATGATTAGTTTTTTAAATTTATGACACCAATATAATATTTATCTCTCTCGCTTCATCTACGTCCACACAGGAGCATGTGATAAGTAATATAAATTGGTTACATGTTTTTGAAGTGCATAATTATGTATTATTGTATGTATTGTCATTACAATAACCCTTGTAATGATATGCTCAAACATTTTTTCGGCTTCACTCTCGTAATAAAATTCCTACAAATTACTTCGTGATGCTGAAACAACTGAAAAGAATTGCAAATTCATTGCGATGTTCACATAAATCAATTTTTTCAGTCACTGCGCCGATATGACGAAAGGCAATCAAATTGTTTAATCATCTAAGCGACGTGCGCGTGCGCTACATTTCATACTATATTTACATGCAATCATCTATTTGCATTGCTATTATCACGCTATTCGTATCTTTGCTTACAAACTCATTATGATGAATAAAAACATAAAGTGGATTCGCTAAATGAAAATAATTTGATGATTATTTTTTAAACTACGATTTTAAATCGAAAGTGAGTTAATATTGCATTGTCATCCAGTCCTGAGCTATGTTTAAAGTTTCAAGCTCATCGGGAAGTTAGTTTAAAAACGATTGCAAAATTTGTACCGAACAGACAAAGACTGAAAGCTTGTTAATAAAAACGTGATATAAAATATATATGTGCAGTCGACCGCACGTCAGTGGTAACAGTTTGACATTGACAGGGTATTTATTTCGTAAGCATTAAGGGCAGTTTTCGTAATTCAAGTGTGGCGTGCGGTCGACTGCACATTTTGCCGTGTGGTATCCGGCAAATAAAAAGAATAGACCACCCCCCCTCTACCCATGGGTGTCGTAAAAGGCGACTAAGGGTTAAAATCAGGAGGATGGGCAGCAGCGTCCTCCTGTGCACTAACATCGTGCAACATCACCCACTGCGGTCACCAACCCGCCTGCCCAGCGTGGTGACTATGGGCATACATCTCAATGCACGCACAACTAAAAAAACGGCCCCCAGTTCCCGGTGGTCCCTCTATTCCCGACTACGGTAGCGGTCGTGGTAACGGTGGGACGGGGGGTGCGAAGAATCCCCGGGTTACGGCAGGCTACCAAAACCGACGACTCTATCTGGCAGCGTATAATGGACAAACGTTGAGACTGGACCATCACCTCGCCGAGCTTGAAGTAGAGTTAAGTCATATAAAATGGCATATACTGGGGTTATCCGAAGTCCGTAGAGAGGGAGAGGACACGATAACCCTGGAGTCAGGACACTTACTCTACTTCCGCGAAGGTGATCAGCTCTCCCAAGGTGGTGTTGGTTTTCTTGTCAATAAGGCCCTCGTGAACAACGTTGTGGAAATCGGTAGTGTGTCGACACGGGTAGCGTACCTTGTAGTAAAGCTAAATGATAGGTACAAGCTGAAAATAGTGCAGGTATATGCGCCGACCTCGACACACTCTGACGATATAGCCGAAGCGATGTACGAAGACATAGCTAAGGCTATGAATAGTACCGCTAAGGCTCACTACAACGTTGTTATGGGGGACTTCAACGCTAAAGTGGGAGTACAAGAACGCGGCGAATCGAAAATCGGACCTTACGGTTTGGGGCGCAGAAACCACAGGGGCCAAATGTTGGTCAACTTCTTGGAGTCCCAGGGGCTCTTCTTAATGAACTCTTTCTTTAAGAAGAAGCCCCAAAGAAGATGGACCTGGAAAAGCCCCGATAAGGTGACAAGGAACGAGATAGACTTTATCATGACGGATAAGAAGCACATATTTAGAGATGTCTCTGTGATCAATAGGTTCAACACCGGAAGCGATCACCGACTTATCCGAGGCACTCTAAATATCAATTTTAGAGCTGAAAGAACGCGCATGATTAAGTCTACTCTCCGACCTTCGCCGCTCCAAACCAGTTTGGGCTCCGAAAGGTTCCAAGCGGAACTTCAAAATCGATTCGACTCGCTGGAAACCACTGGCAATATTGAGGAGAAAACCAACACCATAGTCAAAACATTGCAGGAACTGTCTCGAAAATTCTTTCCGCCGCAGCGTGGAAGCAAGATGCCCAAGCTTTCGACTGAGACTCTCGATCTGATGAGGAAAAGACGGGAAATGACAGCCGCGCATTCGTTTTCATCAGATAATAGGTCCTTAAACCTACAGATTAGGAAGCTGATGCGACGTGACCTCCGCCGCTCCAACACCCGCGCCGTTGAGGCTGCGATCGAGCAAAATAGGGGGTCGAAAGTTTTCGCTCAGCAGCTAGGGAGGACCCATCTGATGAAACTGAAAGCCGCGGATGGCAAAATTGTCACCTCTAAGATCGAGATGCTTGATGAGGTCGAAAACTTCTATGGGCATTTGTATTCCACGAAAACGGCGAGACCAGCGGTTCCTAGCAATGACGACAAAAGAGCCCAGCTCACGCGCCATTACACCGAGGATCTTCCGGACGTTGACCAGGGCGAGATTAGGGCGGCCCTCGAGCAGCTTAAGAACAACAAAGCTCCGGGCGATGACGGCATTACTACTGAACTCCTAAAAGCAGGCGGGGCTCCGGTCCTGAAGGAGCTACAGAGTCTGTTTAGTTCCGTCATCCAACAAGGCTCTACACCGGAGGCATGGAGCGGGAGTGCGGTGGTACTGTTCTTCAAAAAAGGGGATAAAACCCTTCTGAAGAACTACAGACCCATCTCACTCCTGAGTCATGTGTACAAGCTGTTCTCGAGGGTCATCACGAATCGTCTCGCCGGAAGACTCGACGAATTCCAGCCACCAGAGCAAGCTGGGTTTCGAAAAGGCTATAGCACCGTAGACCACATCCATACTGTTCGGCAGATCATACAGAAGTCTGAAGAGTACAATCAGCCGCTGTGTATGGCATTCGTGGACTACGAGAAGGCCTTCGACTCTATCGAAACTTGGGCAGTTCTGGATGCTCTTCAGCGATGTCACATTGATGAGCGGTATATAGAGATGCTGAGATGCCTATACAACGCTGCTACCATGACTGTTCAGCTTCAGGACCAAAAGACGAAGCCAATCCAACTGCGCAGAGGGGTGAGACAAGGGGATGTAATATCCCCGAAATTGTTCACTAACGCGTTGGAGGACGTCTTCAAGACGCTGGACTGGACTGGACAGGGTATCAACGTTAACGGCGAGAACATCTCACATCTCCGTTTTGCCGATGACATCGTTGTAATGGCTGAGTCGCTGGAACAACTGGGCGAAATGCTGCACAGCTTAAACGGAGCCTCTCGACGTGTCGGTCTCGGCATGAATCTGGACAAGACTAAAGTCATGTTCAATATGCATGTCATGCCGAGGCCAATATTCGTCGAAGGGTTGGCACTCGAAGTTGTAACGGAATACGTCTACCTAGGGCAGGCAATTCAGCTTGGTAGACACAACTTCGAGAAAGAAGCCAACAGAAGGATCCGTCTGGGCTGGGCAGCATTTGGCAAACTTCGCCGAGTCTTCTCGTCGCCTATACCGCAAAGTTTGAAGACAAAGGTCTTCAACCAGTGCGTCCTGCCAGTCATGACTTACGGTGCCGAGACGTGGACACTGACAGTTGGGCTAGTCCACAAATTCAAAGTCGCTCAGCGAGCTATGGAGCGAGCTATGCTTGGAGTTTCTTTGAAGGATAAAATCCGTAACGAGATTATCCGGAGAAGAACCGGAGTGACCGACATAGCTTGTAGGATCAGTAAGCTGAAGTGGCAGTGGGCTGGCCATGTCTGTCGAAGGACCGATGGCCGTTGGAGCAGACGAGTCCTTGAGTGGAGACCGCGTATCGGCAAACGCAGCGTAGGGCGCCCCCCTGCCAGGTGGACCGACGACCTAAAGAACGTGGCTGGGGGGGACTGGATGCGGAAGGCAGAGGACCGAGCGTTGTGGCGCAATTTGGGAGAGGCCTATGTCCAGCAGTGGACTGCGATAGGCTGAGTTGATTGTGCGGTCGACTGTACCTAAGTATTAGTAATAATAATAAAGTGGATTATTATTATTTCTTTATCTAATACACATGCTTTTATTAATTAATTTTTAAATATTTCTGTAAACATGAAAAATAATAAATAAAATAGTCCTAATAGGCATCGGGAACATGGTCCAAGCTACCGATATACGGTGCAGATTGTTATTATAATCATCGGATGATGAAATTGCACGGTCACCGAATGATTGGCTTCTGAGCTACGAGTAGTTGGTTCAATTCCAGCAACGAAAAAGTATTTGTTTAACCTACAGATAGAGTCGTTTCTGCTTTGGGTGTTTGCGCATGTGCTAAATGGTTCTGTTACACAACCACTCTTCAAATGTAACAAAGATATTGTTATAAGGTACCGAACTTAGGGTTGTTTTCACCAATAAATACCTAACAAGGATTAAAAAAAACAAATGTCATTGATAGGAAGTTCGTTTTTTTATACAAATAATAAAATTCTCATCGATCTACATAAATTAAGCGATCTTATCAAGCTATCACATATTTATAACAGGAAGTGTTAATGATAATAAAATTTGTATTAGATTTTTGCAATGATTCTGATAATAACTCGGTCGATCGCTAAATACGGTTACGAAAAACTTTCTTAGATTCCAATTATCCGGTTCTTTACAATCGTCCTAGGATTTTCGCAAAGATTCGATTTGCCGATTATCCTATGGTACGTGGGACACTCAGAAAGTTTTGCGAAACTAAAAAAAATTGTTCTATACGTACATATATTTTTATCAAATCTTTTCAAAGTACTTTCCACCAGCCTCTATACAAAGATTCATGCGCCTAAACCAGTTTTCAAAACACTTTTTCCAGTCCGCCGCAGACACCTCGTTTACAGCCTGCTCGAACGCAGCCAGCGCATCTTCCGGCGACGAAAATTGTATCCCTTTGAGCTGATTTTTTATTTATTTTTGGGAATAAAAAGAAGTCACACGGTGCTAGATCAGGGCTGTAAGGAGGGTGACCCAGGAGTTTGACTGGCGTGCTGTCCAGGAAGTCCCTCGTTTTGAGTGCGGTGTGCGCAGGTGCATTGTCGTGGTGGAGCAGTAGCCCGCGGAGCCCTGTGTTTGGTCGCTTGTTGCTTATAACAGAGAAAACTTCTGGCAAACATTTGGTAGTATACCATTCGGCATTAATGCTTCTTTGATCCCGTAAGGGAATTGATACCAAGTGGCCAGTCAAATTAAAAAAGCTAGCGATCAAAATCTTACCCCCGCTTCTAGATCGCTTCACTTTGGTAGGCGTTGGCTCATTTTGAAACACCCAAACAGTCGACTGGCGCTTGGTTTCTGGGTCGTATTGATAAATCCAGGACTCATCACCTGTAACGATGTCGTAAACACGCCGAGACGAGCCTGCTTCAAATTTGTTAAGCATATCACGGCACCATTCCACCCGGGCCTGCTTCTGAGCATCGGTGAGGTTGTGCAGCACCCAGCGTGATACTATCCTCCTCACGCGAAGATGGCTGTGTAGAATCTCGTGAACGCTTCCCGATCCAATCTTCAATATGTGTTGAATCTCCTGATATGTAATTCGCCTATTGTCTTGGATTACATTTTTCACTGCTAGCACGTTTTCTTCGGTAACAGCCGTCAAAGGGCGACCGCTTCTTTCGTCATCCCCCAAAGTTGGTCGACCGCGCTTGAATTCGTTATACCAACGATACACGGTTGCCTTGGAAGGGCCTTCATCCATGAATGCCATTTGAAGTCTATCGTACGATTCATCCGGTTTCAGGCGACACTTGAAATCGTATAAAATCATAGCTCTAAAATGTTCCCGGCGCAGATCCATATTTCAGTGAGACACAATACTTTGAATTAACTCGCAAAAAATGTGGAGGGAAATTTTGAAATTGGAACTTACTTATTTTTACTTATAAATAATCATATTTTCGAAAAACATTATAACTGGCCAGTCTCCCATATATAAAAACTTTTTTTCGCAATACTTTCTGAGGGGCCTGGTATATACAACGTTACTTTTTGCTTACGCTATTTGAGCAACTATTTCAGAATCACGAGAAGAATCGTTTGGAGTAGTATTTTTTTTTATAAATTACTAAATAACATGGATTTAGAGTAAGTTCCCCGGTATTTGAAACACGGATTTGGTTTTTGACGGCGTCTGTGGTCTAGTGGTTCGAGTGTCGGACTGCTGATCAAGAGACGACCTCTGTCGGGTTCGATTCCCACTGAACACAAATATTTGTGTGATGAACATAAGTGTTTGTGTTGGTCTGGGTGTTTCTTATGTGTTCTAAGTATTTATTTACAAAAAAAAAAGTATATAAGTATTATATTCATTGTCTAGTACCCATAGCACAAGCTATGCTTAGTTTGGGACTAGATGGTGCCGTGTAAACATGTCCCAAAAATATTTATTTAATTATTTTATTTATTAGGAAGTTGAAAAGTAAAGGATATCGTGCAGGGACTACCCGATGTGCGGAAACTAATCGAGCCGATCTTCCTGAAATTTACTAACCATCTTTTTCGTTCGTGTCAATGGTTCACACTTTTTTTATATAATATTTGGCCACTTCTATGGCGGTGGTCGTGGCTTCATTTAGGTCGGCTCTTGTACAGTTGACAGGGCACAAGGGACAAGTAAGCAAATGGGCCATGGACTGAATGGGGGCCCCACAATCACATTCAGTTTTTGAGGAGTCTCGAATTCTCCATTTGCACAAATTAACCATAATAACCAAATAGAGCTTCTAAATATTTTTTTAGTTTGTAATGTATATATATAACATGGTAATGAAAACAGATCCAGAATCGATTCTCCTAATAGTGATTCTGAACAAACAAGTTTCTCAAATTGCGTTAAAAAGTAACGTTGTACAATACGTTTTTTTTTAATTTGAGTTTTTTTATATTTTATTATTAACCACGATAAGGCTATTGTTTTCATGATTTTAGGGTTCATAGTAAAAGTTGTTCGTAATAATGAGTACAATGACTCCTACTCCTATTCAAAACGACTAAATTTTCAACCTGTATCTATTAATAATCATCATCATCATCATTTCAGCCGAAAAACCCTCCCCCAGAAGGGGCATATGCCATAATCGCCACGCGTGGCAGGCGGGTTGGCAATAGTAGTTGGTTGAATAAATACTCAGAGAACGCTGCTGCCCATCCTCTGGTGAACCCCTTAGTCGCCTTTTACGATACCCACGAGAAGAGATGGGGTAGTGCTATTCTTTGTGTCTGGCACTACACGGAACATATAATTAATAGTTTTCAATAAAACACTTATCATTGTAAGCGTTAATAAAGCTTTTATTGCATATCGTTCTTTACAACGATGATTCTTTGTATTCAATTAATCATTATACTGAACACCTGTGAACTTACACCTTTATGTCCCCTTATCAATCATTTCATTAAAAACCTTTCGGATTTCCTGCTTACTTTCATACAATTATTATTGTGTGCGCTTAAACGATTTGCTATACGTTACGTAGTGTTTCTAGTACAAAAGACATCAACGCGTTGCATAAAATAATGTATAATTTAAAAGGTTTTTTATTCAAGTTAAGTTGTTCAATACAACGTTATTTTTTGTATATTTAGTAATACATATACAAAAACTAACGTTGTATTGAAAAACCCAAAAATTGATATATCGATATCGAAACGCAGAAAATTTTTGGGTAGAATAATATGACGTCTCTCACAATTTCTTTTTTTTTTCTATATACATTATTCTACACGCTACAATGATATTGCCGTACACGAAAACCGCTAAGGACTTTTCTGTGTAACGGCGAGTCGTTCATTTTACATTCTATATATGACAATGAGTATAAATACAAAATTTAAGTGATGTTAGGTGACAATAGCTAGATATTGCTGCCAGTAATTAAAATTGTCATCGAACTCTTCGTCAAATCTATTTAAGTCCTACAGCGCCCTCCGCGTTCAATACAATGGCTACCTCGTTCGTCGGTTTTTTTTTTCGAATGGATTCTCGCAGGAGATACCGAAGTACCATATCTGCTTAACCGGGCTTAGTTGGCGGAGAGTCCCATGTGGGACTCCATTCGCCGAAGGTTTTTCCCTAATCCTATACTTAAAAACGAAAGTCGCGGTTTCAATACCGCAAGCGGGCGTCCCCCAAGGGGGGGCTCGAACCTCGGGCATTGCAGGGGGACCCCGCCGTTCCATGTCCCCCTAGCAGCCGTTGCTGCATCAGGAATGATTTTTTTCTCGAAAGTGGCGGACTTTCGGTATATCAGGTGTGTGTGTAATCGGCGAGCCTCGCCGGCGAGGCTAAGACCTACCTAAACCTAATCAGTGGCTACGCAATAGCCTGCTCCTAGGAACTACTCTAGAGTATAGGCTCGGTCTCGCGTGACGAGATTATCTCCGGTTGCGACACCGTGAGGGCATCCCCAGGGGGGAGCTCGGACCTCGACTCAGGGTGCAGCAGGGGGACCCCGCCACCGGTCCCCCCAGCAGCCGCTGCTGCGTCGTATTGTGTTTCTGTTTCTCGAGAGTCGGATTCTCGGTATCTGTGTGGGTGTCGCGTCGGTCCTCGCCGGCGGGGACGATATTTAGGACGACGGCGTCGGAGTGTGCTTGTATTTTTGTCTGACTCCTGGAGGAGTGTTATGGCATCATCGGGTTCGATGAGTGTGTGTCTGGGACGTCGAATTTTGCTAATAGCAGATGGCTAGTAAACGGTGGCCGGCACGACCAAGGGATTGGGATGCTTGGGAGCGGAATCGAAGTAGCGTTTAGAGACACGCTTGAAAAACTGCTTGATGGTCGGCAGTTTGAGGTCTAGGTAGAGTTGGGCATTGCGTAAGTACCAAGGAGCGCCTACGGCCTTTCGCATGAAACGGTTTTGATCTCGTTCGTAGGTGGGCGTGGACAGTTTTTATACCACCATGCACAAAAGGGCGACCTCGATAGCGAGTAGAGTGCGGGACAGTAGCAACAGCCTCCTGGCTGCCGTTGCCGACAGGTGGGACGGGCCGAGGCACTGGCAGGCCTTACATGCTCCTGTAAACCAGAGGTGGGGCAGATAATTTGTCTATTGTGTCAGTGTCCATGTCAGTCAGTTTCATTAATTTAATTTTAATACAATATTGACGTGTAATAATAATTTAATTAATGAATGATAATTTAAATTTCTTTTGTGACATGCTTTTACATTTGACATTATTAATTAACTTTTCTTGACATTATTGTAATTTCTTGGCATGTAATTTTTTTTTTCTGTGGATTTGATTATCTGAAATAAATGAATTTATTATAATTACCCCATGTCCGGAATTACCCCAAGCCACAGTATAAA
Organism: Asteroscopus sphinx; assembly: GCA_949699075.1. NCBI lineage: Eukaryota > Metazoa > Arthropoda > Insecta > Lepidoptera > Noctuidae > Asteroscopus > Asteroscopus sphinx. The sequence continues at coordinate 15,364,403 of OX453017.1, forward strand.
GTATATGCTTTAAAGCCCGTATTTCAGAAGGTTCCTCAAGTACAGTTGAAACTTCAATCACCTGATCACTATTTAAGGATAGAATCGTTACTTGAGTATCGGTCTTATTCCAATACGGTAATTATAAACTTTAATTCAACAACATAACATACAAATTTGACCTGAAATAGAATAGAAATCTCTACTCAAGCGTAGTCTGGACCACTCTAGAGTGATTACAGATCAAATCTCTGTTCAAATACCGAAACAGGTGACAGTATACAATAAAGCTAAACTCAGCTGAACTGTGATCAATACCAGGCCCCTCAGAAAGTATTGCGAAAAAAAGTTTTTATATATGGGAGACTGGCCAGTTATAATGTTTTTCGAAAATATGATTATTTATAAGTAAAAATAAGTAAGTTCCAATTTCAAAATTTCCCTCCACATTTTTGCGAGTTAATTCAAAGTATTGTGTCTCACTGAAATATGGATCTGCGCCGGGAACATTTTAGAGCTATGATTTTATACGATTTCAAGTGTCGCCTGAAACCGGATGAATCGTACGATAGACTTCAAATGGCATTCATGGATGAAGGCCCTTCCAAGGCAACCGTGTATCGTTGGTATAACGAATTCAAGCGCGGTCGACCAACTTTGGGGGATGACGAAAGAAGCGGTCGCCCTTTGACGGCTGTTACCGAAGAAAACGTGCTAGCAGTGAAAAATTTAATCCAAGACAATAGGCGAATTACATATCAGGAGATTCAACACATATTGAAGATTGGATCGGGAAGCGTTCACGAGATTCTACACAGCCATCTTCGCGTGAGGAGGATAGTATCACGCTGGGTGCCGCACAACCTCACCGATGCTCAGAAGCAGGCCCGGGTGGAATGGTGCCGTGATATGCTTAACAAATTTGAAGCAGGCTCGTCTCGGCGTGTTTACGACATCGTTACAGGTGATGAGTCCTGGATTTATCAATACGACCCAGAAACCAAGCGCCAGTCGACTGTTTGGGTGTTTCAAAATGAGCCAACGCCTACCAAAGTGAAGCGATCTAGAAGCGGGGGTAAGATTTTGATCGCTAGCTTTTTTAATTTGACTGGCCACTTGGTATCAATTCCCTTACGGGATCAAAGAAGCATTAATGCCGAATGGTATACTACCAAATGTTTGCCAGAAGTTTTCTCTGTTATAAGCAACAAGCGACCAAACACAGGGCTCCGCGGGCTACTGCTCCACCACGACAATGCACCTGCGCACACCGCACTCAAAACGAGGGACTTCCTGGACAGCACGCCAGTCAAACTCCTGGGTCACCCTCCTTACAGCCTTGATCTAGCACCGTGTGACTTCTTTTTATTCCCAAAAATAAAAAATCAGCTCAAAGGGATACAATTTTCGTCGCCGGAAGATGCGCTGGCTGCGTTCGAGCAGGCTGTAAACGAGGTGTCTGCGGCGGACTGGAAAAAGTGTTTTGAAAACTGGTTTAGGCGCATGAATCTTTGTATAGAGGCTGGTGGAAAGTACTTTGAAAAGATTTGATAAAAATATATGTACGTATAGAACATTTTTTTTTAGTTTCGCAAAACTTTCTGAGTGTCCCACGTATATCTCTATTTGAGGCATGCTCTAAAATTAAATCCCAACTCAAAACTAGTTTTAAACAGTGATCAACGCTTGAGGAACTTTCTGTAATACGGGCGTTGGAGTTACTGTAAGTTCCCCAGTAGGTAATAGGAAGCGGAGAATGTGAAGAATGTCGTGCTTGCTACTTGATGCCACAGAAACTCATTACGTTAAACTTCTTGGGCCTTAAGGACCTATTCATCATCCCCGATGTACTGAATCTAACCAAATTATTTTACTTAAGTTACATGCCTTTTTACCACGTTTTTATAAACTCGCTTTCAGTCATGTCTGTCTGTTTGGTACAAATTTTGTAAATGATTTTAAACTTCCCGATGACCTAGAGACTTGAAACTTTCAACATAGCTCAGAACTGGATGACAGTGCAATATTAACTCGCTTTCGTTTTAAAAACGTGGTATAAAAACATCAAATTATTATTTCATTTAAATTACATAATATAGTAAATAAGATATATACGAAGCGTTAATTATTGTAATGTATTGATGCAACTGACCTCTTCATGCTAATTTATTGATTACGCAGACAATCTGAGTTATGACGTATATACATATTATATTTGTTACTCTTCAACAAAAAAATATTTCCTACGTATTTAAATGGTTATGTCCTGAACATTCTGAAAAACTATTAGAGAAATATTTACATAATTTCACTTGTTTACATATTTAAACTAGGCTGCAAAGCTTTCGAAACGTCAGGGAAACCAATTTAAATAATATACGCGATTTAAGCCGGTTAAACTTTGTTTTATTATAATGTGTAGTGATCGCGAAAACCTAAGAAGTTATTATATTTAAACTAGTTTTAAAAAGATGCGTGATAAGACGCATTAGCTCGTGAGCAGGATTCGAACCTGCGATTTTTGTTGAGTATGTTGATATTATTGACCGAGCGAAGCAAGGTCTCTCTCTTAACTAGGGCGCTCAACACTTTGTCCGTTTGTTTGTCTGTCTATCTGTCAGAACCTTATAGCTTCCAATCCAAACAATGTAGTTATTTCAAAATCTCACATAATACGTAAAACTTTAGGCGAAAGCCGAATATGATATTTAAAATAAAATAAAATCAATCCATACATGCAAAAAGAGGTTTTTTCGATCTACTAATGCATGGGGTATCGCTGAAAATAGAAATATAAATAAATTAACAATTTGGTGAGCATCCAAAGTCAGTTTTTATGAAAAAAAAAGAAGTATATAAGTATTATATCCATTGTCTAGTACCCATATCACAAGCTCTGCTTAGTTTGGGACTAGATGGTGCTGTGTAAAAATGTCCCGAAGATATTTTTTATTTATTTATCTTTTTTTGTCCCGGGGTCTATCTGAAAAACGGCTTCACGTCAAAATTTGTTAGTTATGGATCGTTTAATTAATATCCTGTATTTACAACAAATACTAAAACTTATCAATTATCAGTAAAAAATAAGTTATATGACTATACTTCACTATAGAATGCCTATGTTACGTCTAGATTATACGGCAATCAAACGGGCCCATTAGCAATAGTATCAACATTTCTCTTTCGCAATTTTCCCAACCAATCAAGACAGGAAGTAATCTCGACAAAAACTGCCTCGATGGTCTAGTAGTCGCAAGCGCTACTGCCAAGCGTGGGGTTTTGGGTTCGATCCCCGAGTCAGGCAAAGTCTTATTGGATTTTTTTATTAGGAAATTCTCAGCCTATGCAGAGTAGGATTTGTGCCCGTGTAATGACAATAGGCTCGCCCCCTATTACATGGGACTTATATCATAATTGGCGAAATGTGGGTGTCCTATCCTCTGCCTACGCCTTCGGGGAATACAGGCGTGATGTCATCGTTATGTTATTTTATAAACAAAAACTGAAAAAACATCGCACTCACTGCCGTCTCATTGGCCTATGGTGTAAGCGCTTGAGCGAATTTAAAATTCTAGTTTCAAGCCTCAAGTCATGGAAATAAAACTCGGGATCGGAGTTGCATATGATACAAGACTTTTTGTTTTACCGCCATCACCTTAATATATAATAGCAAAATTGTATACCTGTCTCACTCACATGACCTGGGGCCTAAATCAATACTGGTTCGAGTTCTGAACCAAATCGAGCTAATGTCAATTCCTAGAGGAATGCAGTAGTGAGTAGTAATGAGTATTTAAAATTCGATTGGTACAGAACTCGATCCAGTCGGGAGTAACCTGACATGACCCTAAGGCCTAAAGTCTAAAAAGCGATAGAAAGAGTTTATCAAAGAGACACCTAATATCTACCAAATTGTTTACATAGTAGTCATACGTTACGTAATTGTCTATATAGTAAGCTATAAAAATGCCTTATCGACTTATTTAATAAGCAGATCTTAAAGATAAATTCGTAAATATTCCGTCCAAACTTTTTTGGCGACCAAAAAGTAATGTTTATTAACATAAATATAGCATCGAGATTCTTAAATGATGGCAGATGACAATTCAAGATAAGGCCTTGAACATTTATCACTTCTTCAATCCAGTGTTTATGTTACCGTGGAATTGTATCAAAAAAAGATTTTTCTCCCACTTGCTCGGAAATTGGTTAATTATTCAAAAAAAAGAATACAACAATCGGATCTTTTCCGTACGCAACGAAATAACAGGCCGGTAATATCCAACATGACAATAATAGAAATTGCTGGACACTTTTTATTTGTTAAATTATGCTAACGAGGTTTTTAAGTACACACTTACATATTTATCGCTATACAGGCTGAAAGCGCATTATTTTTTTCAAAAATGTGAAAATAGAACAAGATCCGCGCGCGGGCGAATTGGCGTGAATGAAAATGGGATACTGTTGAATTAATTTGTGTTGTGTTTCCTCGCAAATGAGAGAAAAGTACTATACAAATCTCGGCCGAAATAGCAATTAACGGCCTCGTTTAGTTAAAAAGGACTCTGCTTGCGCTTCGTCCTTTCAAAATCACATGGGAAGTACTCGGCGTCGCCTCTTACTTCCAATATTACTCGGCCGTAAATTGCTTCATTTCAGGCCTCGACCGTAATGTACTATTATCATTTGCTGATGATTGACTGCCGTAGAAAGCTATAAAGCTTAGTTACATTAATAAAAGTGTTACCGTGTTGCCCAAACAAAGTCTTGGTCTTGCAGTCTTGCATTTTCGTAAGACCAAAACCAAGACTTTGGACAACTCTTAGTATTGCTTAAACGCTTGGTCTTGCAGTCTCGCATTTTCTTAAGACCAAAACCACGACTTTGGGCAATACTAATAGTATAATTGCTTAATAAACTCTTGGTCTTGCAGTCTTGCATTTTTGCAAAACTGGTCAGGCAGTATGGCGGTCTTGCATTTTCACAGGACCAAGACCAAGACTTTGGGCAACACCAATTTATAACTTTCGCTAACATAAGTAATTATTTATAAACCACTAACCTAAACCTTCTTTATAATGATCCGATACAGTGTGTACTCTTGATTGACTATTATGTTAATGATCACAGAAATTTACTGTTTTTAGGAAGTTATTCATCTTGATGGTTTTAACAGCGCAGTATCGGAGTGATTGCGAGCTCGTTGCAGATTCAATAAGCGTGTAAGTAACTAGTACCGAAGTTTAGAACACTGTGGACCTTGTTGCTTCTACTAGACACCTTATATGAACAGATGCATGCTGCTTAGTGTTCATAATGTAAGGTGTCTAATAGAAACAATAAGTTCCCCAGTGTTATTAATAATTACCTACTTGCGGGAGAAAACCAGTGGGTGTTAGCGTTAATTACTCTAAACAATAAATATTAAACACGTGCTGGCACACCAAGTTCCATCATGGTGTAACTGTCGTGTTTACAGTGCGTGTGCGCACATCGCATGTTCGCTTCTGTTCCACACTGCGCCTCGGCGATCATACCTCGCGGCAGTCGCGGCATCTCAAGCATTTTCACCTGATCAACACATTCAATGCATCCTATGAATTCTCTTCAGTCTGTGTTGTTTTGTTTTTAGATTAAAACATTATCATCATCACTAAAAACAAAAACCGACTATTCGACATGTTTTCTAGTCATCGACTAATCTGTTACAAGTCTGTAAAAATGGCCGAATTTTCGGCATTTATTTTCATTAGGTAGGTAGGTACCTACTAACTATAACAAATAAAGATAAACATTATTATTCAATTAGCACTAACAAGATTTATTGTTATTAACCGACTTCAAAAAAAGGAGGAGGTTATGTATTCGGCGGGGTTTTTTTTTTTTTTTTTTTTTTTTTTCTCTTGTATGTACACCTATTACTCCGAGATTTGTGGGCCGATTTACGTGGTTGTTTTTTTATTTGGTAGAGAAAGTCCGCGCGGTGGTCCCATATAAATTGTATTGACTAGGATTGAGTAGTTTTTTAACCAGCTTCAATAGATCAGTTTATTTTAGCTTCGCCTATCTAGATGATCTTTTCATTGGTTCGTTTTTCTGGGAATTCTTGGCCGATATGCGTGTTTTTTTATCACGATAGTGATTGCACGTTTGGAAGAACATGAGCGAGACCCAGCAGTGGGATAGCAAAGGTTAATAAAAAAAATATTCTCAAATTCGTTATATAAACGTTTATGAATCAACCCTCGCAATTTTCAACTAAAAAGTATGAAATAAAAACTTTTTAACAAAATAAAAAACCGACTTCAAAAACCTTAACTAAAAAGTAAAAAATTATCATTGTCTGTATTTTAAAATCTTAACATAAAACCAACATTTTGAAGGCGGCGCGTGATTTTCATGTACGTTCACATAAACCTGTATTTACTATAGATATTGCGCTCGACTGTACATTACATGACGCAAAGGGTCAATCACGCGCCGCCTTCAAAATTTTGGTTTTATGTTAATATTTTAAAATACAGACAATGATTATTTTTTACTTTTTAGTTAAGGTTTTTGAAGTCGGTTTTTTTTTTTCATAGATATTCTCGGCCTCAGAAAAACAGTATTTCATTATAGACAATGCTAGCAGGACCACTCAGATAATAATTATATAATTATTTTATCATCATGCGAAGCGAAATCTAAGGATATAAATTGTGGTAAGAAAAAACGTGTGTGTGTGTGTGTGTTGTGTGTGTGGATTGTGTTCACGGTAGCTTAGTGGCTAAAGCACTGGCGTACTGAGCCAGGAGTCGTAGGTTCGAATCCTGCTCGTGAGCAATTTTTTCTTTCCATAATTTATATCTTTAATAATTATATTTTGACAATACGCGCCATTACTGGGTATCTCGTATTATTCTGTCGCCAATACTAAGTGAACACCCTTCACTGAAGACTATGCAATCGTCCCAGCGAGCCGGGGTTCCCGAATTTGAGCACAGTACGGATGATCGGCATTGCCGACTAATCGGCGATTTTCTAAGCTATTAGTTGACTGATCGGCAAAAACCATAGTCGGCGCATCACTAGTAGTTACTCATAATATATATTTAGATATGTTTGTTTGTTTAATTAGTATTCCACTAATATTTTTCAAGACAAACGGAAATAATCGATTCAGATTGTTTTAGGAAGTACAATAAGATTTTAATTCACGAGGTCTTACGAGGGCTAAAATAAATATTTTATGATGTGATCTCCTAGAAAATTATACAGAAGTAGGTCCCTATCCATTTAAGTACCTATATTTACCAGTATACCTATTTCAATGCAAAACACAGGTTTTATCGCAAAAAATAAACTCATTATGATTATTTTATTTTTTGATTACACAAAATCAAATGGCAGTTAAATATTTACGACCGAACCCGCTTAATTGGACGAAAAGCACAAATTCTCACGAATTCATAAAATATTTGCCAACAGTCGATTTATGTCCCACTTTGTAACTATGCTTTAAATCAATTACCGCGATTGAAACTTTCTTTTATGTAAATCAACGAAAATTATGGAATAGCAAGAAGTTTATGTACTGCCTGTAAGTCATTTATCATTGTGCACTTACATTGACTGTTACTAACGCATTGATTACGCTCAAATCAATGATATTTAAAAGTATAGATATGTCATAACCTAACAAAATCAACGAAAAATATGTTCCGTACGCAGCGGCAGCACAATACACATAAACTAGTACAAAGTAAGTAAATTATTTACTTTAAGCATAGAATAGGTAATAATACTAGCTCTTTTCTTATGCTTTAAGTTAGTTTCGCGTCATAATTAGTACACTTTCTGTGCTTTCTGTAAACACATGACGGCATTTTTGTATTTTTTTATCACACGTCACGCTTGGCGCCTTGTTGGACTAGCAAAACGTCCCAATTAGGATGTTTTCGAGTCTTCAGATTGCGCGCGCAACAACATATCTGACCTACATTTTAAAATATCATCGGCTCAAATCAAGTGTTCGAGTATTTTTTAACCTACTTCAAAAAAAGGAGGAGGTTATGTATTCGGCAGGTTTTTTTGTTTTGTAAGAATGTCTTGCGTGGGTAACGTACGGTCCGCAATATATGTATGTGATCGTAGTTATATGAAATTGTAAGTGTTTTATGAAAGAAAACTTACATTTTTTATAACCTTATTAGCTGGTATACCTACTTACTATGTAGGAAAATAGTATTATTAGGACTGCTTTTCCTCTCTGGTGCTAGTGAAAAGAATAGCTTAAAAAATATAATACCGGTAAAAATGCCAGATAACAAGGTTGTAAGCAGGGTTAATTGCCTAAGGATCTAGGGATGCTTGGGTTTATAATATTATTAAATTGGTTTTCCTGACCTTTCGAACGCTTTGCAGCGTTTGTGGTCGCATGAAGACTAAATAATGATAATACTAATAGATTCAGAAAGTGGTTCTCCGCGACATAGCACGTATTGTGAGGAGGTTCCTGTCTCTGGGGCCCTGAGCGCTGGTAGCTTGGAGCTTGTTCCCGATGCCGGTGGCTTACTTTTAACTTTTGTAAATGTTTTTCTTTTTTCTACAAAAATATTCAAAAAATTTAATTTATAATTTATATTCAAGAATAAAGGAGATAATGCTAATAATATACGCGATGTAATCCGGTTAAACTTGTTTTATTATAATGTGTAGTGATCGCGAAAACCAAGAAATTATTATGATCCTAGAGATGATTTTAATCCCTCAACGGGCGCAAGGCTTGTCAAATGGCAAGGTCAAATGATGAAAAATAACAATTAGTAGAATCATTAATACCAAGACTAAAATATTAATATAATGGCTTACGATTTTGACTCTCCCATAAAAAGTGCAAATGTTTTATGTGCAATAATGATGTTGATGACCTTTGGAATTATTAGACACATTAATAAGACAGCTATTTATATTACCATAGACCACGTCAGACGTTACCCATACCTAAGTTTTTTAAGAAATCGTATCTTAAATCGTATTAATCATGGTTTTTATTATCATTATGACTACCTATACTTAAATCTGAATTTACAGAAAATTAGAATTGCTATGGACTCAGATAGATAGACTTTTTCTATATTTACAAAATCGAGATGTGTTCAAAGAATGTTTGCGATTTTTTTCTTTGACTTTTGTTAATCATGTTGTATTTTTTATTAAGTATCTACATACAATTTTACTCTACTGTGATAGGTAGGTACGTAGAGGCAAAGAGCATAACATTTTGGCTTGTTGATATAAACATAAAATCTAAACTTCTACTTGAAACCATGTTTGGCAAAATCAGAGTTAATAGTTTAAAACTGTATAGTGAACCTTCAACCTGCTGACTGGCTAATCTTTTTCCCACGGCATGAGCTGTTATCATTATTTAGCTCATGTCGACACGACAGAAAAGGAATCAGCTTTTCGATACATAAACTAAATGTAAAACGAGCGCTAATCCCGACGAGAAACTGTTACACAATTATGTTTAAATGATAAAATATTATTAGGGTATAAAGTAATTTATTATTTTTATGGTCCAAAATAAATGATTTATTTATTTTACATTCCAGTCGAGAGGTATTTATTGCTCTTTTCTATGAAATAGCTGTTTTTTTTTTCGCGATTTCAGTGTTGTCGCCATATTATAAAGATGTTATATTCTATGTCCTGAAAGAGCTTTCCAAATATGACCAGCATTAGCAGTAGCAGATAATAAAAAAAAACATTCATTCATTCGTTCATAATTCGTTCTCCTTATCTAAAAAAAATTAAAAATAAAATTCAAAACAATGACGATATTCAAAACGTATACCATTTTTGTGGATTGTGAAATGCCAGTTTGATTAGAGAAAAAACAATTTTAAAGTAGTATAACTTTATTTTTTTACTTTCTAATTCGATTCTCGTGACCGACCGCCCGGGATCCGACAGATGGATAGCTAATAGAATTTTGACCTGCGAATATAATAGAAAGCTTGTTGATTTACCTACCCATGTTATTCTATGAAACCTAGGTTTTGTATTAAATTCGATAGAACTCGGAACACGCGTGTCACTTTGGTTCGGTTTAGGTATATAGGTCCTTATATATATAATAAGCAAGCACGTGATAAGAAGGAAATTAATATTCTTGGTTAGAAAGAAAGAAAATTTTATCTAGGATTCATAATTATACAGAAACGAAAAATATAATATTTTGAGGAAAATATTGAAAGGCAAGATAGAGGGCAAAAGGAGCAGGGGAAGAAAGAAATTAGCCGGGATTCACAATATCATAGGCTGGACCAACATCCATGACGCTGCCAGTCTATGCAGACTGGCACAAGATAGAAACAAATTCCTTGCGGGGGTCGCTGACAGCCGATGGCACAGGAAGAAGAAGAGCTTTTTAATGCAGGACCGGATGTTTACTGCCAACGTCAGCTAGGGCAGTGCCTACCCCAAAGCTCCTGGTTATAAAGAACCTCCAACTGACTCCGACACAGTAGACAAGTACCTCTTCTTCGTATCAGTGGTAGGTATGACCGACGTGGCAAGCCGTCAGACGTGGCAAGCCCAAAACGTGGCTACTTCTACGGCAGTGGCAGCTCAGAGGTCATTTAAAATGATGCAGATGTTCGGGCACAAACGACAGAATAAGAGGTGAGGCATAGTTTGACGATCATACCCATAACTGCACCCTGTCGAAGTTTACCTCGAGGCGCCTTGAGCGCTTGCTGCTTCGGGGCGGTGTCGATACCTAGGCTTCTGCAGCCCTTGAACTAAATTTAATTCAGTAAACCGGAGACATTCTCCCATCATGATCATCATCATCATCATCATTTCAGCCGAAAGACGTCCACTGCTGGACATAGGCCTCCCCCAAGCATCACTACAACGACCGGTCCTGTGCCTTCCGCATCCAGCGGATTCCCGCGACCTTCACCAGGTCGTCGGTCCACCTTGTGGGGGGCCTACCCACGCTGCGCCTTCCAGTACGCGGTCGCCACTGCAGAACTTTACTGCCCCATCGGCCATCCGTTCTGCGAGCAATGTGCCCCGCCCACTGCCACTTAAGTTTAGCAATTCTTCGGGCTATGTCGGTTACATTCGTTCTCCTGCGAATCTCCTCATTTCTGATTCGATCATGATCATTATTAAATTATACCCAAGTTATAAGCCAGAAGGCAAAGTTAGTACCGTTCAAAATATAGTTCCAACTAATCTCAATGTTTAAAATCTCAATCTTCGGCCAGTAGATGTTCCTGTTTGCCGTTTATTGGTGACATTTTAATGACCTAAGTATTGTTTGACGACGTCTGTGGTCTAGTGGTTCGAGGGTCGGACTGCTGATCACGAGGTCGTGGGTTCGATTCCCACAGGACACAAATATTTGTGTGATTAACATAAGTGTTTGTGTTGGTCTGGGTGTTTCTTATATATTATATGTATGTATTTACAAAAAAAAAAGTATACAAGTATTATATCCATTGTCTAGTACCCATAACACAAGGTCTGCTTAGTTTGGGACTAGATGGTGCTGTGTAAAAATGCCCCATTTTTTTTATTTTTTTTTATTTTGAACATTTTTATTTATGAGAATTGGCCTTTAGGTCTCTGTTTACATCTAAAATCTTGTTTTTCTTTTCCTAGCTTCTCTTATTTTTGCCTCAAAACCCCTCTGTAAAAATGCTTGGGGCCTAGGGCCACTGATGTACTACGGCCCTATTTTAATGACAAGAATATCGTGACTGATCATGCTCAAATTGCATACCAATAGGCCGAAATCTTGTTAGCGACGGTAAGTACATGAAGTAGATACATGCCATTTATAGGGCGATGTAGATTTATCACGATATCGTGACGATAAATTAGGTAGTACCTATCTATTTGTAATACTAAAGTCAGCTTTATAAGCGTGTAATCTAGGCGATTTCATTAGGTATTTTACCTATATTGGAAATAGGCACCCATAGGTTAGATGCATACCTAGTTGGATATTTCTAGCATTTATGGATTCATTGGTTTTGGAACTGTCATCCCTTTCTAACAAATGACCAAATAACGAATTGCGCGTGTGGGGAACAGAGCGGAATCGCGCTGTTTTGATGTTTTTTTTTAATTATTGCTCATTTCTCGGCGAATATAATGTAAATAAAATCTGTTACACCAGAATCTAGAATGTACAAGAAAAGTCGCAAAAAATTATAGTAAAAACCATTGGGATTTCCAAATTCCAAGTGCAATAGTGCAAAAACAGACCTAACATAGGAAAATAATTCTATCAAGCTAATTTTATTGTATCGTGTTTTCCCTACACCAGAATCTAGGTAGTAAATATCATATCAAAATCATTAAGTATAAAAATTAGATCTAGGTACGTCGTACCCGCAAATGAAAATATTTTGAATCGAAAATCCCTTATTTCCCATTGCCGCCCCAAAAGGTTAGTAGGGACACATATAGGTACCTGCCTAAGCTCTGAAATACGGAAGGATAAACAGGCAGACATGAAAAAAGTAAAGTTCAGCTGTTCAGGTCAGAATATTTATATTTATTTATTTATTTATTTGTTCAGTGGTATACATAACAAAAACATTCTAAAGATGTAAACATAAACTCATTAGAGTTTTACCGTACATCAGTATCATCGACTATGCAAACAGGTAAACAAAAATATAGTTAATAAGGTAGGATATTAAATAAGTACAATGAGAACTATAACTAACTATTGAACTATATTTACGGGACCTTTCGCGCACAATGAAATCAAAACAAAACAAACATTTTGACTAACCTCGACGTTTCAGCCAAGTTGCATTTTCCGAAACGTCGTCAGAATTTATACTCAATGTAGGTTAATAACTCAAAAAAATCGTAACCCCGCAACGGGCAGTTTCCGATGGCAGTGAAACTGGAAAACCAGCTTCTGTTGACGGTTTTCCTCAACAAATTCGATATGAAAACCTTCAAAGAAAGAGTAGGTATTCGTCTTTCAAAAGGTCGGCAACCCATCGGCGACTCCCCTGGTGTCGCGAATGCCATGGGCGGCGAAGATCACTTGCTTGCCCATTTGCCTCCTCCTATTTTATAAAAAAAAACAAGGCTTTCCTTATTTGCCCAGGCTAAACCATAATTCACTTAGTTAATAGATAAGCTGCTTCTTGGGTTGCATGCTGCACGCTGTAATAAACTTAATAAATGGAAGAGCTTAACAAAGCATCATACAACCAGTTCATAAAAACTAAAAAACTTTGCAGTATGTTAATTTAATCTTGGTGAAAAACTCATGATTATTGACACTTCCTACATCCATCCTACATTCCTACAGACTAGTGAATAGATAAGTAGATACCAGGTACTTACTTACTCTCTTTTTGTACGAGTACGTATAACATCGTGCAGTAAATACATGATTGATTGACAACTTAGGTAGGTACTTACCGGAAAATTATCCTGTGATGTTCACAAACATTGAAAACAGTAAATATCTTTTCACTACAGAGGTAATCAAAAATATTCCTGTGCTTTTCACAACCACCAGATCACAACCAAGAATCCTGTATTTTCAAAAAACTACTGCATTTAACTGCAATGCCTGTATTATTTACATATAGTATTAGTTCAGAAAAGAAAAACTGGAAAGTCTTTGAAGAAAACAGTCACTCGCATCGATTCGTTATCATTTCGAAAAAATATCTCAAATGTCAAAACGTTATTATAAATAAAATAGGAATCATTTCGCAATACACAGCGAGAGATCGCAAGCCTATTTCGTCGGTTTGCGCGTAAGTACTGTAATTGCGTGAATTTTGCGACGTGCGCAACTCATGCTGCGCCCGCGCCGTGTGAAGTGCGCGCGCGCATCGCGTGTCCATATTACCCAGTACAATGAGTATTGCGTGATTCCATTATATACAGATCATGGTATTTTATGAAAGTTCATAACAAATATCAAATAAATGGGAAGCTGTAATTGTTTAATTTGTTGGTTTACGCCAGTTTTTGGCTTAGCGTAGCTGTGACGGTTGAAGTTTCAATTAGTTAAGTGATTGTATTTCTGCTTGCATGCATATTGATTCGGTGAATAAACGATAAGCACTCTGATGATTCTCTCTCCGATGTCGAATGGACAAGAAACGATGGACGCAGAGACTGTTGGAGTGGCGACCACGGCAGCACACTAGACCGCGGGGATAGCCACCCAAACGTTGGATGAACGACGTCCGACGACACACAGGTCTGGATTGGATGGCAAAGGCTCAAAACTACCAGGAATAGAGGAACTTGGAGGAGGCCTACACCCAAAAATGGGTATTATAAAGCCGCCGTGATGATGATGACTCCGGATGACTTATTGGGTCGATAAAACGACCAACGCCACACATTTTAAAGTAATAAAAAACGAAATGGGATTTAGGATCACACATAAGGAAATTATTTGAGATTTCCTGATTTTCGTTTTTATTTTTTTACACAAATAATCCGCCGAGGTGTTAAAATATTTTAACACCAGCGGTTGCTATGGATGTGTTCTACAAGCTGTAAAAATATAATATTCCATGGATCATTGTGTTAATAACGAGTTTTATGTTTAAGTTAAGGTTTTCTTCTCTCACGATGTTTTCCTTCACCGTTAAAGAAAGTGTTAATCAATGATTAATAATCATTCTTAATTGAATTAAATAATGTAAGTATTAAATACTGTATTAAAACACGGTAGGCTTAAGACTATAGGATTAATTATGGACCATTTCTACCTGTATTTCTGATCCGTACATGAATTCGAGAAGGCGGAAGTGCGGGCCGGATTCGAACTCATACCCTCCTTTATTTCCATAAGCAAGCATTCAACTACTAGGCTATCACTGCTTCAGAGAAACTCACGCGCATGGCCCATGCAATGGCGATGTCAATGGATCAAGCATTGCATGTCTAGAGTATGGTAAATTGGTAATAAAAAATGATTGCAGTAAATAAAAATAGAACATATTTATTTGTAATTAAATCTAAATTAACATACTAATCTATAAGAAATGTATCGCCCGGCTGTTTCTGACGATCGGATGATCTTCACAACCTGAAACAAATAACAGTACTTCTTGGCTTTTGATAGTTTACAACATAAACTTATTATACTTATTATGTTTATGGTTTACAACCGGTGCTCTCGCAGCGTGGCTGTTTTTTTAGTGTTATTCCATTGGAAAGTTTCAGGTTTTTAGCTTGACAATAAGCACAACATTCAACACTTATATACATAACACGTCTTGCACGTAACATCTTCAGTGGCATGTAAAATTTTAATGAGGACCAAGACACAGAATAGTAAAAAAGGAGTGATACATAAAAGTGTTTGTCTAAAATCCGTGTCGCGCTACCAACCTTCGGATCAAGGAGTCAACCTCGAAGCGTCAACACCATACAAAATGTGAGGTTATAATAAAATCAGCAACATCAATTTGGCTGTTGTGCTTTTATAATAAAACACAAATCTAAAATCACTCCATTTACTTTCTAATCTATGGGACAGACAATATGCAAAAACTGTACTGGCAGTCTGGCACACGAATGCAAAAGCGAAGCGTATTTAAAATGTGGATATGCAAAACTTTAAGTGCATAAACAACACTCTTTATGAGTGACATATATTTAAGTGTTTTAAACTTTCAACGAGTATATTATTGTATGGTGAATCGCATATCAACGGTAGCTGAACCATTATAAGCAGAACGGCTTAGAATGTAAGTTTCATACAAGACAGGCTTAACTTATGGTTTTGTTACCATGTGTGATGATGATTGTTGAACATTTAACACGTTTTGCCATATCACATACTAGTTATGCCACAAATGTAATTTTGTGTAGTAGACATTTTCGTCGTTTTCTGTCACTGTAGATCAAACATGCTTCAAGGGGCTGCAAGAGATCCTAGTGAGATTATGATGGGTATAAAGGCCGTTGTTAAGTACTCTCAGGACTCGTCCCGCCACCACCCTGAGCAAAGCTCCTGAAATCCCGCTTTTTTATCCAAGTAGCCAATTTGGCGTGATAGGTATTAAAAAGAATCATTCAGCGAAGGAAGAAACTCACGAAGGGAGCGAGCGATTGCGGATTGGGAGCACTTATGCATTTTTTCCATGTCTCGATTTTTTTGCTCCAGTCCCGCTTTTTCTTTTCATTTTAGTCGCAATATTTGGAAAAACTGGCAACTCTAGTGGTTGCCTTAGCATCCATCTGAGGCAAACTCTCCTAATTCTGCTAGATGACTTTTTTATTATATGTTTAATAATTTTCCTAGCTCAAGTTGTTAGTTTTTTTTTTCTTAGCTTAAGTCTATCTGTTATTTATGCCTTAAATTTTCCTAGATCCATTTCTAATATCAGCTAGTATAATATTTCTGCTATCCAACTGGTTTCAAATAGGTTGCTAAAATAAATATTAATATTAATAGAAAGAAAAGTATTTAGTCCACTGACCTGCCCTCTCTTGAGTCCAAAATATCTCGCCACTGGGTCACCAGCCTGTATTCTCATCAACATGTTCTCCTTCAATTTACTGTTGTAATGGTTAAGGAAATAGAAAATAACATTACGAGGAACATGCTCGCACAAGAACCTTTATATGGGTTTTATATTAGGGGTTTAAGAGGAAATGCAAGCAGAGACTTTTTTAAATTAGTTATTTTATAATAAACCAAAGTTTAACCGGATTAAATCGCGTATATTATTTAAATTGGTTTTCCTGACGTTTCGAAAGCTTTGCAGCATTTCGTGGTCGCAGGTAGACTAAGATGACAAATGTCTTTACAGATATTTCAAAAAAAAAATATTTTAATCTACCGTACAATATTAATTATATCCTAATGGACCTAAGCTGGGCCTATGTCCAGCAGTGGACGTCTTTCGGCTGAAATGATGATGATGACAATATTAATTAAAATTGTTTCGAAGCACGCAGTAATCACTCACAATATCACTATCTTTTACAGTGTTGCGTTCTGTTTGGGACTTGATTATTTTAAGGACTGGGTTCCAAACAGGTGATAGCTGCCAACCATATTCTCTATTAAAATTAGGATGTTTTTTAATTTCAATAGCCTCACAGAGCATTCGTTTTTTATTAATAGTTTTCAAAATTATACACTAGGCCTCTGTAGACTGCGGTCTAAATAGGCTATTTTGAGAAGTTTTGAAGGCTTTTTTTTAGACATAATTTATCAATAAAAACTAAAACAAAGTGACAGAAAAAAAAATGAAAAAAATCATTGCTCTAGGATTATACTCCGTCTATCCGTCTATCTATCTAACTAGCTCGGTTTTTTTTAAATTATCAGAAATCCTTCACAAACAAACTTAGTTATGTGGTCTGGTGTTTTAACCATGGTTATGGCCCAAATATATCCAAGGAAGGTACTGAACCCTTGGTGCGTAAGTTCGACTCGCACTTGGCCGTTTTTTTGTCTTTTGCTAGGATTTTGATCAAAACAATAATTGAGACAGTAAAGATTGCTTTAAAAAAGGATACTATCTAGTCAAGAGTTCAGCTTTCTCATCAGGTGTTAGCACAATGTGTTCAGGCACCAACTCATGCTCAGTGATGTTGATCAGTAGCTCCGACTCCAAGAACTGTTCTAGAATGTATTTAGGAGCCATGTCTACAAGGGACTGCTTCGCTGATGGTGTCATTCCTGTAAAGTGATAAGAAGAGTATAATTTTCAGCATTTGATTTGTTACAGAGGATTTCTGTATTGAACATTTAGCAAGATCAGGAAAGGACAATATCGACCCAGCCTTTGGTAGTCCACTGCTAGACATAGGCCTCTCCCAATTTGCGCCACAACACTCGGTCCTCTGCCACAACATCCAGTACCCCCCCCCCAGCTACCTCCTTCAAGTTGTTGGTCCACATGGCTGAGGGACTATGCTGTGTTTGACGGCCATCGATCCTTCAACAGACATGGCCAGCCCACTGCCACTTCAGCTTACTGATCCTACAAGCGGTCAGTCACTCCAGTTCTTCTTCGGATAATTTCATTATGATATTTATCCTTCTAAGAAACTCCAAGCATAGCTCACTATGGAGTAAGGACCAATATAGATGGTTAAAATTATTATATAACAAGAATTAATTTAATAGTAAATTTAATTATCTATTAATTTAACATGTGCCAAACGAAACCCAAGACAAAGAATTTTTCTTTCCGCATTAATATATTTAATAAATTTTATACTTGTTCTATTCTATTTTCTTTATTGTACACCAGAAAAAAAAAATACAGTAAAACTTATAAATAGAAATATATATTGTTATCCATTAAATTAATGTATTTTAACAAATGAATTTTGTCTATTGCTTTTATTTATAGACAAATTAATCTTACCTGCTTGTACTACAACAATAGCTCTGTGAATATTTTCTTCTTGCATCCTAGTACAATATGTTTTGATAGTCTTGATGCCAATTTTGGGTTCATCGGGGAAGAACACGAACATTTGATCTGTAGGGTCATCATTATGAGCTACCAGTACAATCAAATCACTTCTAGCAGGTCTCTTCTCACTGTAGAAAATTAATTTAATATAATTACTATCTACATCCAGCCAGCCAGCTTGGTGGACTAAGGCCTAGGCCTGCTCGTACTGAGAAGAGGCCCGTGCCCAGCAGTGGGACAGTAATGGGCTGGTTATGTTAATATCTACATAACAACATAACATAACATAACATCACACCTTTATTTCCCCGAGTTTTTTTTATTATTTTTTTATTTTATTTATTTTATTTCAGAGGTGTGTAGTAGTACACCCACATTTCGCCAGTTATAAGTTCCATGTCATAGGGAGCAAGCCTATTGCCATTGACCGGGCACAAATCCAGACTCCGGGCTGCTACTGAGAATTTCCAATTGAAAAAACCCAATAACACTTTGCCTGACCCAGGAATCGAACCCAGGACCCCACGCTCAGCAGTCGTGCTTGCGACCACTAGACCAATGAGGCAGTCATTATCTACATAATTATGACAGTTAATATTTTAACAAAAAAGTTACTCTAATGACCCATAATCTGTCTATAACACACTGAACTCAATGTGCGTATATTACTAAAAAGTATTTACCTACACATAATTATGGCATGGCCATAAAAAGATATTACAAATGCACTATGCAATTTCAGTACAGATAAAATGTGAATTTAAAAAATACAAAATGTCAAAAACACCTGATTTGAAAAGTTATCTTCATTTCTAAATAGCAAAATTGTTTGCTATGATTTTGTATACTGTATTGAAACAGTACATAGACTGTTAAATTGAGAAGATGCAAAATTTATAAAAATATGGAGATCCTAGATGAGAAAATAAAACAAACTTTAGTGAACAGCACAGTATCAGAGACAACAAGATTGCACATTGGTGAGTAACCCAACAATCTGTAATATTCTATCCAACTATTTTAAAAGAAAATCGAATGGTAGCATCCTATTCAAAAATTTTCACCCATAAACACAGACCAGTAAGCCTCAAGACGGAGCATAAATAAAGTTTTGCATGAAAACAATGTCGTAAAATATTGGGAAGGACCGGGGGCGGAAGGCGTGTTATGGTTGGTCGACTCAATAGTTTGGTGGTATGATTCTGTATGATTGATGCAGCTCGCTGACCAAGTGACGTCCCGATTGTTGGTGGGGCGTGTGATATGCAGTGCTACTGCAAGCTTGGTGACCGGAGATATCTGGCTAATCAGCGTCTACCTAGAGGGTTATTGGTCTGTGCCCATAAATAAGACCCTCTGAGGCTGTACAACAATATTTTTTAAGCTATAAGAGGTTTGTACCTGGGTTTATCACCAAATTGCTCTTTGAACTGCTCCAGCGTCTGGTCCAATTCATCCTGTGTTACTAAGTATCCACGGTCATGGCATAACTGTAATAAAAAAATAACTATTTAGTTTGACAACTGGTGTGTTGGAGTCTTATTTCCCTAATACCTGAATGTGAAGTTTTACTATTATTATGCTTTTGACTACCTCAAATCCTAAATAATAACAGATGGAAAAGCATTTAAGGGGCTGGTATTGGTTAAATCATTGTTGTAAGGTTTTTTTCAAAAGTTTATCAACTTTCAACACACAACATAACCTCACTTACCTGCATTACTGTTTTACGAATACGCCACAGTTTGTAGGTTTCGGCATCGTCATCCATGGTTTTTTGTTATTTAATTGATGACCTAATTTAATTATAAAGTACAATTTATTAATAAAAGTTAGCAGGGTCAACAATACAAACCAATTTTTTTTTATTTTTTATTTATTCATGACCATGGATACATGTCCTTCAGTCGTAATCATGGAACATATTATACTTGTATCCTACCTAGTAAAGTGATGGAAACTTTACTAGGTTTCTGAGGGGATGATGAGATAATACGAAAGTCATGTTTTTCAACTTTGTACCATTTATCCACACTTGTACACGTTAACGAGCACTTAACATTTAATAATCCACCATTATTACACATTAACACTCGAAGAAACACAAATTTTGGAAAACAATAAAAAATCCACAACATGACCTTTACGAATTTTCCCGCCAACCTTCAGACCAAATATTTTTTTATTTTTTATTTTTTATTCATGACTATGGATACTTGTCCTTCAGTCGTAATCATTGAACATATTATACTTGTATCCTAGTAAAGTGATGGAAACTTTACTAGGTTTCTGAGGGGATGATGAGATAATACGAAAGTCATGTTTTTCCACTTTGTACCATTTATCCACACTTGTACATGTTAACGAGCACTTAACATTTAATAATCCACCATTATTACACATTAACACTCGAAGAAACACAAATATTGGAAAATAATAAAAAATCCAAAACACGATCTTTACGAATTTTCCCGCCAACCCTTCAGACCAAAAGTTTTTTTTTTTTAATTTATTCATGACCATGGATACATGTCCTTCAGTCGTAATCATTGAACATATTATACTTGTATCCTAGTAAAGTGATGGAAACTTTACTAGGTTTCCGAGGGGATGATGAGATAATACGAAAGTCATGTTTTTCAACTTTGTACCATTTATCCACACTTGTACACGTTAACGAGCACTTAAAATTTAATAATCCACCATTATTACACATTAACACTCGAAGAAACACAAATTTTGGAAAATAATACAAAATCCACAACACGATCTTTACGAATTTTCCCGCCAACCCCTTCAGACCAAATTTTTTTTTTTTTTATTATTATTTATTTTTTATTTATTCATGACCATGGATACATGTCCTTCAGTCGTAATCATTGAATATATTATACTTGTATCCTAGTAAAGTGATGGAAACTTTACTAGGTTTCTGAGGGGATGATGAGATAATACGAAAGTCATGTTTTTCAACTTTGTACCATTTATCCACACTTGTACACGTTAACGAGAACTTAACATTTAATAATCCACCATTATTACACATTAACACTCGAAGAAACACAAATTTTGGAAAATAATACAAAATCCACAACACGATCTTTACGAATTTTCCCGCCAACCCCTTCAGACCAAACAGTCGACAGTGTTGCCAGTACTCACACACAATCACAGACCAAGTAGAGATGCTATGCAAACAAACTGAAACCAAAGAGTATATAATCACTACGTTCTAACCAAAGACATTTCTATACTGACGTTCTAACTGAAACTTGCCACCAGTGTTGCGAATGTTGCGATTGCGAACAATCTATTTGCTACTTTTGCTAGCCCACTAGTATGAGCTCAACTAAAAACGTACTGATTATTATAGATGCTTTTGCGTTCCCAGTGTCTATCTTGTATAATTTGTAGTATTTCTACGAATTCGAGCAATGATTTTCAGGCGTCAAAATTATCGTACTTTTGCGTACGATACTACATTTTGTATCGTAAATTAAAGTGGGCGTTTAAACGAAAAACACTTAAAAAATCTAATGAAAAAAAGCGTATAAGCACGCTAAACTAAGTGATTAAAGCAGATTTCGTTTAGACTTTTTCGTAAACCAAACTTATGCTTTCAATAGTACGATTGAAATGTTACCTTGTTTCTATGAACATAAGACCCAATTTCAAAGTTGATGGGTGGTTTGATAACCTTAAATTTTATTAGTTTACGTAAAATTTGCTTAGAAAAAGCACTTTTTTGTTTTGTTGATTATTTTCGTAGCGTTTAAACGTTTTTACTTTGATTGATTTGCTTTCGCTTTGGCGCTTAGTTTATCTTACGTTGTGAACGAGTGAATGCGTTTTTAGGGTTCCGTAGTCCTACAAGGAACCCTTATAGTTTCGTCATGTCCGTCCGTCTGTCCGTCTATCCATCTGTCCGTCTGTCCTAATCCTTTACAGCTTAATAACTTCTACAGTTATATACATAAGTAAATGAAATTTTGACAAAAAATGGTTTAGGTATAGATCTCAATTTTAAAAGAATAAAAAAATCTTGATAACGTATTTTAGGGGTGGCACCCATACATGTGAAATGGGGATGAAAATTTTTTTTTCGCTGCACCCTCTCGAGTGGTGTATCATTGAATAGGTCTACTTCTTCTTCTTCTTCGTGTCGACATGAGCTACATAATGATAATAGCTCATGTCGTGGGGAAAATATTAGCCAGTCAGCAGGTTGATAGCGGGGCTGACTGCCCAGGGTGCGCCGGACGATCAATTAAATATCGTCACTCGTGGAGGCTCTTTTAATGCACCCCAATAGGTCTACTAAAATGAAGGTAATGTTTCAAACATCACTTTTTTATCAGATGTACTATCTGCGAAATATAGCCCACCAAAGTGGCTTACAATGTGTCCCCCCCTGCCATTTCCAAACTATGCAACGTAGAAACTTGTAATCTTCCACGTTGATAGACTTTTATAAAAACTCTCTTTTAAAATTATTTTGAGTAAAATGTGATTATAGGCTCGCCCCCTATTACATGGGACTATAACATAACTGGCGAAATGTGGGTGTACTAATACACCTCTGCCTACCCCTTCGGGGAAATACAGGCGTGATGTTATGTTATGTTGTTATGTTAATGTGATTATAAATTTTTGAGTTATAGTGAGAAAACTGAAAAATACTTAAGACGTCCTAGTTCATAGGTCATTGACCTTAGATAAAAATGATCTTAACAAATAATGCTCCTTTAGTTACTTTCTATTTAAAAAAAATCACAAAAAGAAACTTTGTGTTATATTGATAACACAAAGTAAAATAGCAATGATTAATATTCGATTTGATTCGTTTGTAATTAGACCTACTTAAGGAACCCTATACTACTGAGCATGGCCCGACATGCTCTTGGCCGGTTTTTTTATGTTCTCCTCGGTAATTACGCGACGATTGTAGTTTTTTTTGTATAGTTTTTAGTGAACTTTGTAAATAGTGTACCTAATTGTAAATAGAATAGTGTAATGTAGACGAAAAAAAGTTATTTTTTTTAGAAATCAAAAGCGTAAAAAACATTGGCAGAAAAAAGCACAACGTTTAAACACGCTTACTATTTTAAGCCGTTTTTCCCAACTTTTATGTACCATAGGCGAAATAATCGAACATGTAAGATCGTATATTTGGCATCACTGGCTAGGCCTGTCTGTTAATTTATCGACTATTTTCTATGGTTTTTTTAAATTTAAATTATTACTACGATTACTATCCAAGTATCCCTATTATTCCCCTCTATAGATCTGTATTACTGTGGGAGTGGATAGAGTTCGACTTGGTTATTGGTTGATTTTCTATTTCTCAATCAGTGTTGCCAGACGTACACATGGCTACACACCAAGCTGTACATTTCCAGTATAAGCTGGCCTCGCATTATATAGGCTTTCCGTACAATTCGAGATCAGCTTATACTGGAAAAGTAGTAGTGATAGCGTAGCGGTTGAACGCTTGCCTTCCATGCAGGAGGGTGTGAGTTCGATCCCGGCCCGCACCTCTGACTTTTCGAATTCATATGCGGATTTAAATTCGATTATCACTTGCTTTAACGGTGAAGGAAAAACATCGTAAGGAAACCTGCACACCAGAGAGTGCTCCATACAGTTCTCGATGGTGTGTGTAGTTCGCCAACCCGCACTAGGCCAGCGTGGTGGACTAAGGCCTTAGCCTTCTCATACTGAGAAGAGGCCCGTGCCCAGCAGTGGGACAGTAATGGGCTGGTTATGTTATACTGGAAATGTAGAGCTTGATGTGTAGCTACCAGGGGGCCTAGTACGAGATTGACACTTTATAATACTTTCATAGTTTTCGTCGATTTTCATTCATAAACTACTAGTTCCTCCTCGTATCCGCCAGGGGCGCTACTGATTAATGAATGAAAGTCGTCGAATTCGATGGAAGTATCGGTAAATGTCAAACTCGTACTAGGCCTACTGTGCGTACCATAATTATCGTACATGTACGATAATTTTGTCTCCGATCAAGTACTATTATACTCTCGGCTCCATTACGCCCTCGCCTTCGGCTCGGACTGCAATCCAGCCTCGAGTATAATAGTCAACTTAGCTCACTTGTACCTATCATAATGTACTATTTAATACGATGGGAAATCTAACGATTTAAATTGTGGAAAAAAAAATCACTCACGAGTAATAATATTTTTTTATTATTTTGTCAATAATTTGAAGCTCAATAAAACGACAAGCATGAAGTTTCATTTTAAAATTTCTTTTTTCATTTCATTCTTACAAAATCAACATTTATATAAGGTCCTACATTATATTTGAAGTGGTGAATCTATTCATCATAACCATAACTATACTTTAAAAAATATAGCTTGATCCCTGTGACAGATGTCGAATACGTACAAATAATGTCAAAATACGTTGAAAATTTACGTATTTGACATGTGTCACAGAGATCAAGCTATATTTTACAAAGTATAACAATATTATCTATGGGACCAACCCTGAAATCGCCAAAAATTTAATCTGTTGGTCCCTACATTTGTGTTCACTTAAATCGATAAAATGTAGGGACCACCTGATTTTTTTTTCGCGATTTCAGGGTTTATTTATTTAATTATTTATAAAAGTACAGCCACATCACATACATTGGGGTTGGTCCCATAGTAAAAGTTGCTCAAGGAGGAGTAGATTCACCATTTCAAATATTTCGGATTAATAATGTAGTACCTTATTTATCGAATTAATAATAATATGCTAATAAAAATGACCAAATATGGTCTATTCATAAAACCAAAATTAAATAACAGACATAAAATGGAAAAGCGTTAATAATAATAAAAACACATAGTTTCGAATGTCTCGGTGAGTGAGTGATTAGCGTGTGACTCGAGTCAGAGTGAACTCGACTTGTTTTTTTTTTTCTCTCGAGTGTGTTTTTTATTTGATGTCTCTCGAGTCATTCGAGTAAAGTGGACGACTCGAGTCGCATCACTAATTTCTCATTGAAGTTTGAAGTTTCTGAATTTTCTGTACATTGACGAGACGAGATTTGTCTTTATTTATTGAATGTAATCTAGTTATCAACGCTAAATAACTAGAATGGCTGGAATTAAAGGTATGTAGTTGATATTGAAGCTAAAAGTGGATCACATTTATAGTAGGGTACCTCCTTCGCATCATGACATATTTGTAGATGAATGACTCATGTTATTTACAAATATTTTTCTATTAATTTTATTAATACAGCTGTCTAATTTCAACATTATTCATTTTCATGTACTTTTCCGCGTCACAATGGATCAGGGTAAGTTTTTGTTTCCAGAATATACATTTAAAAAGCCAGTGAAGCATCCTTTACCTATCTAAACAAAATTATGTTTAGTTCATAATTGATAAGTACACAATACAGTACTGACCTGTTTTTGCTTCATTTAATAACTTGTTTTCGGTTCGGTTCAATTCGGTCGGATTCAAGTAAATTTTTACCCAGTGATAACATTGTAGGAAAAACAAAGGAGTTTCTTATGTCACACTGTATCTTTAATCATCTATACATATAAAAGGCTTTGTCCTGAATGACTGACTGACCGATCAACGCACAGCCTAAACCGCTGATCGTAGAGATCTGAAACTTGGAGGGTGTGTTCTTTGTATGACATAGGCATCCGATAAGAAAGGATTTTCGGAAATTCTATCCCTAAGGGGGTGAAAAAGGGGGGCAAATTTTGTATGGGACAACGTGATTCCTTCGTCCAATCTACTTCAAATTTTGCATAAACCTTTTTTAACAGACTTGATGGAAGACGTGCTTCATATTTTATTGAAATTCATCCCCTAACGGGGTTAAAAAGGTGTAAAAAGTTATTTTGGCGGTGATTTGCTTCGCAGTTGATATCAATACTTCTTAGTGCTTTTGATTTAAATTATATTTTATTTTGACACATGTTTGAAAACTCAAACCGATTTTATTAAAAAAAGGTTGAACTCACTAAAAAACATAAGGCGGGCTCCACACGTTGGCCCCAACGTTGGGACGAGCGTTGGCCTGTAATTATGCCTAGCGTCCACACGTTGGAGATAATGTTAGTTTAGTTCCGTCAGAGCCAATGTAATGACGTCTGAAATAGATGTTGCACTGCGCACTTTGAGTGCATAAGAGCTGAACTGTCAATTAAAATAACACAATAGGTAGGCAGTGGATGTCATCTTTGAAAAATGTTTTGACAAACAAGAGAATGTCATTATTATTTGTTAATAAACATAAATATTTTTTGATAAAAATTCTATAACTATTGCGTCCATCCACACAGATGACATTTTTAAGACGCGGTGACCGTAGGAACAAGCTCATTCGATGAACCTTACTACATGAGTGCTGCGGCATGACAGCAAACCGCCAACGTGTGGGCGCATCGCCAACGTTGGCGCATAATTCCTTTGATAAAACCGACACGCGACGGCTAACTGCTAATACTCGCCCCAACGTTCCGTTCCGGCCAACATGTGGAGCCGGGGTAACTGCCAATGCTTGCCCCAATGTTCAGGCTAACTATATTTTCCCGATCCACACGTTGGCGAATAGCGTTGGCGCCAACGTTCGGGCCAACGAGTGGAGCCGGGGTAAGCAAATACTCTTTAAAATTGGAAGGTCTCTAAAAATATCTGTGTTTGATTTGTCGTGTATAATAATACTTATAGTTTTCATTTAGTTTGTCTTAGAAGTTTAATTTAGTGTGTATTGTTTTTCGCAATTTTATTCCTAGAGATTCCCCTAACACCATCGAATTACCCCTTCGAATTCAAGAGAGTGCAGTTTCCCATCAAAGTCTGCTTCGCAATAACTATAAACAAAGCTCAAGGTCAAACTCTTAAGGTAGCGGGAATAGACTTGAGAGAAAGCTGCTTCTCTCACGGCCAGTTGTATGTGGCATGCAGAGAGAATATAATTAGTGGCATTCTCCAGAGTAAGCGCACAGAGTAGCCTGGTATTCTAGCTCCCGAAGGAAATACAAAAAATATTGTTTACAAAGAAATACTGCAGTATGTGTGTAGTATTTCGATGTCGTTGTAAAAAGATAATACCCCCATGTAACTTTCACCAAATCAAAGACCGAGCTTCGTGTTCACAAAATATAAAGAAATTTTATTTTATTTTCATGTTTATTTAACCCTTAAATCCCTACACTATAATAAAGATTGTTACATTTTATAAGTATTTGAACATAATAATTGATATGTTATAGCAAAATTAATAACGTAAAAAACCAACTAAAAATCCTATTAGAACCATTGTCGACTTCTACGCGGACGAAGTCGCGGGCAAAAGCTAGTTATGTATATTTTTTTAAACTACTCATTTACTGATTGTAAGTAAATTGTAATCTAGCTTATGAGGCCAACTAGATTAATCATTACATTCTCTTTATTTTGACATCTTCCTCTCTAAATTTAAAATGAATGAAAACAGGAAAACTTATTGTTGGTAATATTTTCGTTTAGTATACAAATATGAAAATAGACTTTTTCTTTTTCAGTCTGGTGTCTCTGGCTTTCGCTGGTTCCATTGGAATGACATTTGTTATTCTCGCCTGTGCCTTACCACAATATAAGTAAGTATCTATTTGTTTATTTTATATGGTTACTGTTCCTTATCAGTATGTTCTAAATATATAATCTTGATCCTAGGTTTGCATTGAGATAAATATTCAGCTGCAGTATCATCTGCAAAGTTGACTAGTAAATCGTGTCCCTTTCCAATATTTATTTGTTTATACTTTATGCAACACAAAAGTAAGTACATAATAGTGTATACATATAATCATCATCATCATCATTTCAGCCGAAAGACGTCCACTGCTGGACATAGGCATCCCCCAAGCATCGCCACAACGACCGGTCCTGTGCCTTCCGCATCCAGCGGATTCCCGCGACCTTCACCAGGTCGTCGGTCCACCTTGTGGGGGGCCTACCCACGCTGCGCCTTCCAGTACGCGGTCGCCACTCCAGAACTTTACTGCCCCATCGGCCATCCGTTCTGCGAGCAATGTGCCCCGCCCACTGCCACTTAAGTTTGGCAATTCTTCGGGCTATGTCGGTTACTTTCGTTCTCCTGCGAATCTCCTCATTTCTGATTCGATCACGCAGGGACACTCCGAGCATAGCCCTCTCCATTGCCCTTTGAGTGACTTTGAGCCTTCTTATCAGGCCCATTGTGAGCGACCACGTTTCAGTACCGTAAGTAATTATTGGCAACACACACTGGTCAAAGACTTTCGTCTTGAGACACTGCGGTATTTTGGACGAGAAGATATTGCGTAGCTTCCCGAACGCTGCCCAACCGAGTCGGATTCGACGATTGACCTCTTTCTCGAAGTTGGACTTACCTAGCTGGACAGTTTGTCCTAGGTATACATAATCGTCAACAACTTCGAGTGTAGATTCTCCGATGTTTACGGGAATTGGTGCTATATGGGAATTCGACATAACCTTTGTCTTGTCCTTATTCATTTTAAGACCCACTCTATCAGAAGCTCTACTGAGGTCATCGAGCATTGTACTGAGGTCCTCCATGGTCTCAGCCATGACTACTATGTCGTCGGCAAACCGAAGGTGAGTGATGTACTCGCCGTTTATGTTAATGCCTAGCCCCTTCCAGTCCAGAACCTTGAAGACATCCTCCAATGCAGCAGTGAACAGTTTCGGAGAGATCACATCTCCCTGTCTCACACCTCGCTGCAGAAGGATAGGTCTCGAGGCTTGGTCCTGTAATCGGACTGACATAGTGGCGTTTTCATACAAAGACTTTAACACTTCGATGTACCGATAGTCAATCTGGCACCGTTGAAGAGACTGTAGTACCGCCCAAGTCTCGATCGAATCGAAGGCTTTCTCGTAGTCCACAAACGCTAAACAAAGAGGCAAGTTATACTATTCGGTCTTCTGTATAACCTGCGGCAGCGTATGTATGTGGTCTACGGTGCTAAAGCCTTTTCGGAAACCGGCTTGTTCGGGAGGCTGGAAGTCGTCAAACCTGCGCGAGAGACGGTTCGTAATGACTCTCAAAAACAGCTTGTAGACATGGCTCAGAAGTGAGATGGGCCTATAATTCTTCAGTAGAGCATTATCGCCCTTTTTGAAGAAGAGTACCACCACACCTCTGCTCCATGCCTGTGGCGTTCTTCCCTCGAGAATGACGGAATCAAACAGCTTCTGAAAGGCCTTAAGGATCGGTTTTCCACCCGCCTTCAGGAGTTCGGCCGTAATTCCGTCATCACCCGGTGCCTTGTTGTTTTTGAGCTGCTTCAGAGCCATCCTAATCTCGTACAGGCTCACGTCCGGGATATCTTCGGTATAGTGTCGGGTCAATCGAGCTCTTGGGTCGTGAGCACGATTTACAGCGGGTGTCCGGGTGGACGTGTATAACTGTCCATAGAACTTCTCGACCTCCTTCAATAGCTCTGGCTTGGAGGATACGACTCTGCCATCGTCGGTCCTCAGTTTTGCAAGCTGGCTCTGCCCAATAGACAGGTCTCTTGCGAAGACTTTGGAGCCCTTGTTCTTCTCTATCGCGTCTTTAATACGTTCCGTATTAAATTGGCGTAGGTCACTTTTCAAGGACTTTGAGATCTGTCTATTGAGCTGCCGGTAATTAGTCGCATCATCTGAGGACTGCAGAATCATCTCGCGTCTTTCCGCCATAAGCTCGAGAGTGTGGTCAGAAAGCTTTTTGTTTCTATTTGTACGACGGGTCCTAAAGATCCTAGATCCGACCGTATGGACAGGGGGTCTACTCCCGTTCGACGATATTCGATAAATCGTACGATTCATCGCACAATTTGCTACTCCGGTCAACCATCGTTGCCTTATCGCATGCGATGATCGTGTTTTGACGTTTGTTTTTCTCATCTCCGGTAAATTGTATACGACTATGAACCGTAGTCTATCTTAATTGTGCCTTTTTTATATGCCTATCTTTATTATGTAAGTATCAGTCGGAACGAAAGTTCGTACTTCGTTTGTCGTTCGTAAAACGCGAGTAGACCTACAGTTTCCACAAACCCATCGTTGTAATCGTCCACTGAGCTCCCTAGACATTCGAAACGATTCTGAAGTTCGAGCTGAAAGCTCTCGGGGTTTTGGATTTGGATCGGTGCTGGACAGAGCGTAGACTTCATCAGTCGAGATCTTTCCAGCTTGATGTTCAGATTCAATGTGCCTCTTACCAAACGGTGATCGCTTCCGGTTTTGACCGCGTTGATCACAGAGACATCATTGAATATTTGCTTCTTCGTCGACATAATCCAGTAGTCCATACAAACTGGTGTTTTTCCTAACTTGTTTAAAATTTCTACTATCCATCCTATCCATAAGGCGGGGAGCAGGGACTGTGTCAGCAATTACCGACCTATCTCAGTATTGCCAGTGCTGTCCAAGATCCTAGAAAAAATTATGAATATACGACTGCTATCATACCTAGAAAAACAACAAATTTTAGCTAATAATCAATTTGGATTTAGAGTAGGTAGGTCGACAGGACAGGCAGTTACTGAACTTACTAACTGTGTAGCTACACATATCGATATTAAAAAAAATGCATTGGGGTATTTTTAGACCTGGCAAAGGCCTTTGACACGGTCTCTGTTCCTATCCTAATTAACAAAATGGAGAAAATTGGCATTAGGGGTAAAATTCTAGATTTATTCAGTGACTATTTAAAAAATAGAACACAGCGAGTTACAATAGACGGTCTCTTTAGTCTTGACGCTCAAATAACTATTGGTGTGCCTCAAGGAAGCGTTCTTGGCCCAACCCTCTTCCTTATTTATATAAATAGCTTATGTAATCTGAACATAGAGAACTGCAAAATATTCACTTTTGCTGATGACACAGCGTTAATCTTTCATGGTAATACATGGGATGAAGTAAGGCATTACGCTGAAATAGGTCTTCAAGAAGTAGCAAACTGGCTTAACATTAATTTACTAACGCTTAACATATTA
Source organism: Asteroscopus sphinx (assembly GCA_949699075.1). Classification (NCBI taxonomy): domain Eukaryota; kingdom Metazoa; phylum Arthropoda; class Insecta; order Lepidoptera; family Noctuidae; genus Asteroscopus; species Asteroscopus sphinx. The sequence continues at coordinate 15,395,835 of OX453017.1, forward strand.
AAAACTAAATTCATTACTTTTGCAAATACGGAACAATCACTAAAAACTGCACAAAATATTAAAATACAGATACATTCTTGTCCAAACACAAATCAACATTACACTTGCGACTGTAACTATTTGGAAAGAGTCAAAACGGTAAAATATCTTGGCATTCTACTTGATGACAAATTGACGTGGTGTCCATATATTGAGCTTTTAACCAGTAGAACAAGAAAGTTAATATATGTTTTCAAAAAACTCAGGCACGTGACTGATACTGGCCTTCTTAAAACCGTTTATTTTGCGCTAGCTCAATCTATCCTAACATACTGCATCACGTCATGGGGCGGAGCACGTAGAACCCATCTCATTGAACTTGAGCGAGCTCAACGAGCATTACTAAAGGTAATGAATTTTAAGCCATTTAGGTATCCTACAGTCGATCTCTACTCTGAATGTAATGTTTTAACTGTAAGACAGTTATTTGTTAAAGAAACTATAATGTCCCAACATCAAAAACTCAAATATAATAATACACCGTCAACCTCAAGACGCACAGAGAGAGTTTGTACTACGTTGTTGTACAAAACAGCTTTTATCAATAAATTTCAGTGTTATCTTGGTCCGATGCTTTACAACAAATTAAATAAAATTATCAAAATATATTCATTAAATAAGCAATTATGTAAGAAGGTTCTTATATCTTGGCTTAAGTCTCAAAATTATGAAGACATAGAAAATTTATTTGTAATAATAAAATAGTTTATTAAAAAAAAAAAAAAAAAAAAACCACCTTCATCAGGTCTTCATCAGATCTTCACTAAATTTATATGGGACCATTTCGGGAGAAACCCGAGTTATGCCCGAACATACACAAAAAAATCATATAATACAGACGAATTGAGAACCTCCTCCTTTTTGAAGTCGTATTAAAATACCTAGATTGTTCATAAAAAATTACACTCAAACATATTTTTCCTTAAAATTAAAACCATAGATAAATGAATTAACTACAAACCTATACTATATTAAGAAATAACCTCCTCCCTTTTAGTCCGTTAAAAAAAAAAAAAAAAAAACTACTATCTACTATCATAAAATAAAAAACCTTATTTGATAAATTTTTTCTAAGTTAACATAATATAAAGCTACATTTGGAAACAAAAACTGACAAACGAAAATTTCCCTACAGCAACAAGTTCTACTTGAAGCTTGCCCAAGTTCATACACTTTGTGTTTTGACTACCGCAACTAAAGTTGAGTGTGGGGTAGGTATTTGAAAAAATAAAATAAAAAAAGACTGATTTTTACGTTTTTTCAAAACACTACAAATCGAGTAATCTACTTGATATTTTATAATAAATACATACCTATTTTAAGCCCTATAAAGGGATCATGTTCATGCCTTGTATAGACGGTGTTAGGGAGCTGCTAAAATAAATTAAATTTACATATAACTTACTAACTACCTGCAATGTATATTGAGCATTCATTAATTTTAACAAAATTGATTACTTATGCACACATTTGTACACAGTACAAAACTGATTTTATTTATTTGTTACGGGAAGAAACTAACGTCTAAGATACAGGCTCGGCCTAGTTTAGACGTTAGGGTTCATTTTGATTGTATGAAGAAGTGTGCCATTAGATTAAGAACAGTGTAAAATGTGATTTTTGTTTCAATAAAGTTTTATTATTTTATTATTTTTATTATAATGAAGTCAATCTCATTTTTTGTTACACCATCAGGGCCCAACCAGGTCCACTTCCTATGCTCACGTTTTCTGAAGAAAGAGTTCATCATATAGAGTCCCTCCTTCTCCATAAAGTCGGCCAGTAGATGACCCCGGTGGTTCCGATATCCATATCCAAATTGCCCCACTCGCAGCTCATCATCGTAGCGATTGCCCAGTTTCGCGTTGAAGTCTCCCATGACAACAGTGAAGTGAGTTTTAGAGCCATGCATGGCTCTCGAGATATCCTCATACATGGTCTCCACCTCATCGTCGGGGTGATTCGAGGTCGGGGCGTATACCTGTATAACCTTCAACAAATACCTTTCGGTTATTCTGAGTATACGGTACGCCACCCTGGTCGAAACACTCTCGATCTTCACTATGTTGTTCACAAGAGACTTGTGGACGATAAACCCGACACCGCCCTGGGAAAGTTGATCGCCCTCCCGGAAATAGAGCAAGTTACCGGATTTGAGGATTATCGTGTCCTCCCCCTCTCTTCGGACTTCAGATAACCCTACGATATCCCATCGTAACTTGCTCAATTCTTCCTCGAGTTCGACAAGCTTCTCGTCAATACATATAATATTATTAAGTAATGAGATTTTAACTAATTTATTTTTAGTTATATTTAAATAATATACAATATAATAAATATAATATATTATATTTATACTATTCGTGAAGACCTATTATTGGCAGAATGTATCTTACATATAATTATTAATTTAAGGTAATTGCTGTTGGTTTTCCAGTAAATAAATGAATTAAATAATATGTATATAATAAACCTAATAAAACTATAAGTCCATATACAACACATATAAAATACAATAATATAAGAAGGCACACTTAGGTGTCAAAGTATTCCTCCACAGTAGTGTATATTGATAACCTTAATTCCTAAGGCATGCTCTACCAATCAACCAGAGAAGATGATAATTATAGCAGGTATATGATTTAGATTAGTGCAGTGACTGAATGCATAATATTTTTGTTTGTATCACAGATTATAACTGTTTTTTGTGTCAGACCAGAAAGCCTCAAGGCACCGCATAAACAAGGTTTTGCATGAGAACACAGTCGTAAAATGTTGCTGTGGAATTGGGGGCAGACGGCGCGTTATCATTGGTCGGCTCAAAAGTTCGGTGGTATGATTGGTGCCACGTATTCCACGGATTCCGTACGCAAAAAATGCGCCTAGACATAGGCACAGGACCACATTTAAAAATGAAAAAAAAAGAATGAGGAGAAATGATTTTAGAGTTTTCTGTAGATAGGTACATTCATCTGATTCTACACAGAAATATGAGATTTGTGTTTGCAAACATTCACAATAATAGGAAAAAATCGTAATGAGGGACTGTTGATATTAACCATTTCCCTGTCTAGTGCCCCACACAGTGATTGTTTAACTATAGTGTCTGCTTCGCAGTCAGTGAACCTATTAATAAAGCTGGCTTTTCATAGTAGCCTTGTTTTCAGTGAAGATGTGGGGCAGTCCGTTTTTGATGCTGTACACGATGCTGGACTTGGGCTCAACCTCAGGGTGCCGCAGCGTGTTCTGTGGTCCTAGCTGGTACAATAAATGTTTATTGAACAATAAGGGACTGAATATAGACAGCTAATTCTACAGATCTAGACATCTTATCTGTATTTTCAATATCCATCATTGATATCAGTCATTCACATGGATGATTATTTATTTATAACTGTAATGTGAATCTCATAATTTGTGTTTGTTACTCCATCAAAGGACATGTTCCGTGTGGTGCCGGACGTAAAGAATAGAAAGAATAGCACCACCTTCTCTCTTATGGGTGTCGTAAAAGGCGACTAAGGGATTCACCAGAGGATGGGCAGCAGCGTTCTCTGAGTATTTAAACAAACAACTACGATCGCCAACCCGCCTGCCAAGCGTGGTGATTATGGCATATCCCCCCACTCCCTTTGGGGGAGAGGCCTTTGTCCAGCAGTGGACATCTTTCGGCTGAAATGATGACTCCATCAAAGGATGGCTAATGAGACAATAGAGTTTCTATTGCTTCGCTGCTGTTGGCGGCCTTGTGCCCGTTGATGGGCATAATACATATAATGACAATAAACCTTTCTCTATTTCTGACCATTCACAATATTGATGTTTTCTTTGCGTAAGGTACAGTCAACCACACGCCCAGTGGTAACTCTTGAACTACGAAAACCGCCTTTACTGCTTATAAAGACGCAGTCGAGGTCAAACGGTTACCATTGACGTGTTGTCGACTGTACACATTTTTTTTTATAACTGACGAGGGCAAACGAGCATGCGGGTCACCTGATGATAAACAATCTCCACTGCCCATGGACATCCGCAACACCAGGGGAGTCGCCGACCTTTTAAAAAGACGTATGCTCTTTTTTTGAAGGCTCCTATGTCGAATTTGTTCAGGAAAACCGCTGACGAAAGACGACATAAAATAATATAAAAATAGCTATCAATAGAGAGCCGTCTTGTATGGTGCAAATCATACTTAACTGTCTTAATTGTTCAGTAACGGCCAAAATTAATAATAATAAATATTTTGGGACATTTTTACACAGCACCATCTAGTCCCAAACTAAGCAGAGCTTGTAATATGGGTACTAGACAATTGATGAAAATACTTATATACTTTTCTTTTTGTAAATACATACTTATAATACATAAGAAACACCCAGACCAACACAAACACTTATGTTCATCACACAAATATTTGTGTTCTGTGGGAATCGAACCCACGACCTCGTGATCAACAGTCCGACACACGAACCACTAGACCACAGACGTCGTCAAAACTACTACATGTGTGTAAATGTGACATATATTGTATGGAGCTCATGTCAAATTCCTATCTCTAGAAGGGCAAATCGTGGATAGATTATCAATCAATCAATCAATCATTTATTTGCTTGAATACGGGTGTACACACGGCTACACATCAAGCTGTAAAAAACCAGTAAAGGCTGACCTCGCGTTGTAAGGAAAACCTATACAATGCGAGATCAGCTTATACTGGAAATGTACAGCTTGATGTGTAGCCGTGTGTACATGGGGTGATACTTAGGTTAAAACAAAGTTCTTTTACCATATCCTACCTTAACAGGTGTGCAAATACACATGCAATGAAACTAAACTAAATATTAAATTAGGCATACAGTTATCTATCTAATTTTAATATTTGTAATATATTAAAATTAGAAATACCATTATTACGAAATTTATTAATTATTATATAATTTTATTCTGACTTAACTAATTAATTTAATTACATTTATCATTTAAATAATCCTTAATTGAGTAATAAGCTTTATTAATCAAATAAATCTTTAATTTATTTTTAAAGGAATTAAAATTTGTTGCTTCTTTTACATTCTTAGGCAGTTTATTATAAATTCTAGGGCCCATACAAAATATACTCTTGTCAAACATAGCTGTTCTATGGCTTATTGCACAAAGTGTACTTGCGTGTCTGGAACTTTTTAACGTTTCATATTTATTTATATTATTTCTAATATGTAATGATAGTTCATAAATATATAGTGATGGGAATGTCAATATTTTTAATGTGGTTTGCATGTATCTGTAGGTTTTAATGCACAGATCGCCCGGATACATTTCTTTTGGGCTTTGAAGACAGTTTCTTTCTCAGTGGCATTCCCCCAAAACATTATACCATATCTTAGTACCGAACCAACATTAGCGTGATAGGCAGTTAGGAGTGCACTTTGATTGACAACTTTACGAAGCATATATAGAGCATATGAATACCGGCTTAGTTTTGTACATACTTGTTCATTATGTGTCCTCCATGTCATATCTGAATCGATGCGTAGTCCTAAAAAATTTGTTGAGTTTATTTTATCTATGTTTATTTGTTCATAATTTATATTTAACGTGTTTACATTCGTTTTTTTGTTTTTGAAAGTCATTATATATGTTTTAGTTAGGTTTATTTTGAGTTCATTTAAATTGTTCATTGGAATTGGATTGGCCGTAGGTCAATTCACGTAACTAAAGAAGTGTAGTTGCAGTTAAGTTTTCATCAAAACAACGCTTTTCATATTCTCTTATCTTCGGCGGTTGCTGTCAGATAAGAACTGCAGCGTCACTGCAACTTGATTGGCGCCTCATGAAATTACATTAATTATTAGGGTCCTGGCACAGAATATCTAATAGTACTAACATACAGAACGGCCACTCACCGGCCCCCGCCAATTCAAGATTCCTCACCCGCGCACCGCAGTCCGCACGCGCCCGCCGTTTGACGGCACTTGGGCTGCAATCGTGCAATGGATGTCACTCGCCAGTCGCTATGCAAGCACGCCATCTCTGAGAAGTACTGAGAAGCGCTTGGAACCCAGTCGGCACTACGAGCGGCGTGCATCCAACCTACACGTGTGCGTGCGTTCGTATACAGACGTAATCTTGTGTATGTAGGTGGTGCATAGCATTTATTTTGTATTGAGTGTCCGAGGTGTGGTCCTGGTGTTAGGTTAATTAAACAATTAGCTTATCACTTAAGTATTTTATTCTCCATGTAACATCCTTTTCAGACTATGGTGGCCATTCTTCGTGGTCCTGTTCTATATCCTGAGCCCGATTCCGACGATGATTGCTCGCCGTCACACAGAGAGCACGGGCGGCAACTCACCTTGCATGGAGGCTGCCGTCTTCCTCACCATGGGATTCCTCGTCAGCTCGTTCGCGCTTCCCATTGTACTGGCTCGTGCTGCTGTGGTATGTTGTTCTTGAAACATTTTTTTTGTCATATTGATCCCTTTGTTTTAGCGTGGATTATAGGATGTCAAAAGTCTGCCTGCGGCTGCCCCACACTGCTGCGATATTTCGCCGACAGATAATTTGCACTAATACCGACCGGTATATCGCAGGCTCACAGCTGTAAGATTGCATGTGGTGTCACACAAAATACTGGGTGTCAGGGAAACACTCCCGAAACTGAAAGTCTATTATTATACTACCGGTAAAGGTCGGCAACGCATCGGTGACTCCCCTGGTGTTGCGGATGTCCATGGGCGGCGGAGATTGCTTACCATCAGGTGACCCGCTTGCTCGTTTGCCCCCCTATGTTATAAAAATAAAATAAAAAAAATACCTAAACACAATCGAATACCGTTAACCATTAGCCTTATACTCATTGTTTTAGTGATTTGGTATTTTGTAAACCCGTAAAACTCAAAAACACAAAACTCGGGATCAACGCCGCACGTACAGTCAACAAATCGGAATCATGACCCACTCAGCTGATAATTCGTTTGAAATCGTCTAAACAATAAGGTTTTCTTCTATGCTGCACTTAGGACATTTAAAATATTTTATTGGCTAACTGTCACTGTCACTTGCAAAAAAAATTGATAACAAGTATGTTGCCAGGGAAATATCTGTTTAAGCAAAATTCAACCTAATTGTATTAAATGTCTGTAGGATATTAAGCTTATCGTGGGTCATGATTCCGATTTGTTGACTGTACCTAACCTACTTACGCTCGCTACGACACGGAATGCGTATGCGAGTGTATGTCGTTCACCCCCTAGTGCCATCTGATATTTTATTTGAATTACATTGCGAACTTTAAAAAATTAAGTAAATAAATGGGGTGTTTTTGCAAATCAGTTTTATCTAACTGCCCAAACCTGGTTATGTATGAAAAATACAAAAAAATATTAAAAAATCTAAAAAAATAATCGCATTTTTTTGTGGTTTCGTATCAATAATCCAGCACTATCATCACCTATCTTCCGTTTTCGGAAGCGTTTCCCTTACACCCAGTATGTAGTACATATGTATGTACTTTGATTAAAAGCGGATTTCGCAAAAACGCATTGCGAAAATTCCGAACGGTAATTCACTCGTTTGGGGGAGTTTAAATAATTAGACTTTATACATATAATTATAAAGATTTGTGACATTTTTACACCGCACCATATAGTCCCAAACTAAGCAGAGCTTGTACTGTGGGTACTAGACAATGGATAAAATACTAACTTATACACTTTTTTTGTTGTAAATACATACTTATAACATTAACATTTTATTCACATTTGCTGGAACTTATTCACATTTGCTGGAATTTATTCACATTTGCTGGAACTTTTTATATATTGTGTCATTCATCACTTATGCTTTATTGTATTTTTTTTCTTGAATACCTAATGGGAGTAACTAATCCCTATGTGACAGGGAATCCTAGTGTAGGGATTAGTGTTCTAACCTTATAAGCACCTTTTTTGTTATTGCTATTACTGTACAACAAGAACTGATTTTATGTGAATAAATAAATTAAAAAAATTAAAAAATAACATATAAGAAACACCCAGACAAACACAAACACTTATGGTCATCATTGCACATACATTTTGTCAATCTTTTTTGTTATGTACAGTCTAACAAAGCAATTAGTATACAGGGTCGCCGGATATAGATGAAGATTTCTCAGGAAATTATTAGAGAATGGTTTGATTAGCGTTTTGTATACAGTTTAACTTTGTCCATTATTAAAATGATATTTCACTCGAAAACATCCATAATTTTCTGAGAAACTTCATTTATATATAGGATTGGTGCAAATTGTATGAAAGTTGTGAAATATGGAACGTAGAGGTGTGAGTGAAAGGGAATGATTGTGAAAAAGAGAAAAGAAAAAAGAATGAAGAACGATAATGGCGGAGTGTGTGCGGAGCTGTGAAAGACGTTAGAACGAAATTATAATATTCTTTTGCTTTAGGACGTTTAAAATTGAAAATACTTAGTAGAAATAAAACTAAGTCATTTTTACAAGGAATTTTTATAGTGCCACGAACCCAAATCTACATATATCTGGTGACACTGGATAACTAACTGGACTAATTGCTTTGTTAAACTGTACAATACGAGTTTCCGTTGTTTGTCTATGCACAATATTAATTCCGCAGTTAACTGCAATATAACTGTGCCGCTCTGAAACCAGGTTTTGCGAAGGATCGCGCAGGTACAGTTGCTTAATAAGTGTGAGCAGGACATAAGGATGCATCGAACATTAACGAACGACTGAGAGAGACAGCGAGAAAGTCGCGGGAATCCGCTGGATGCGGAAAGCGTAGGACCGGTCATTGTGGCGAAGTTTAAATAAAACATCATCATCATCACCATTTCAGCCGAAAGACGTCCACTGCTGGACATAGGCCTCCCCCAATGGGGATATGCCATAATCGCCACGCTTGGCAGGTGGGTTGGCGATCGCAGTTGGTTGTTTAAATACTCAGAGAACACTGCTGCCCATCCTCTGGTGAATCCCTTAGACGCCTTTTACGACACCCATGAGAAGAGAGAGGGTATTATCTTTAATATCGAAACTCGATTGAATAGGTACGCCCGATTTTTTTAGGGAGTAGATGCAATCAGCGTCAAGTAGCTCAACAATTTGTGTAAGTTATTATAACACCTTATTGTTTTTTTGACTGCAACAATAATGACCGTTCGGCATGATTACGCGTGTGACTTTAAAATAATCAAATCGTATAACGTAGTAAGTAGTTGCGTCTTACGTTGTCCGCTGAGTCAAACCACTAAACGAAATTCAAGTACTCTGTGTATTAAACTATGACACTAGCGAGTGAAGCGGGCCTTGGCTGGGGCAGCCGAGAGACTGCCCGTTCCACACGCCGCGCACCGCGCATGGCACCCGCGCTCGCCCCGACCCGCACACATAGCCGCGAGCAGTTTTACGAGCACACATGCATAAGTTTCGCTTCTTGTCATTAGTATATATTCTATGGCACAGTTATACAGGGTGTCAGGGAAACGCTTCTGAAAACGAACACAGGTGATAGTGCTGGTGATTACTGATACGAAACCACTAAAAAAAATTCGTAAAAAAAATTATGTGTGAGTTTTATTTAACTGCCCAAAGCTGGTTATGTATGAAAAATGCAAAAAAATATATATGAAAAAATCTAAAAAAAGAATCGGATATTTTTTTCGTTGTTTCGTATCAGTAATCACCAGGGGCCCTACTCGCGTTTGACGAACGACAAACGAAGTACGAACTTTCGTTCCGACTGTTACCTACATAATAAAGATAGGCACATAAAAGAGGCACAATAAAGATAGACTACGGTTCATAGTCGTATGAAATTTATCAGAGAACAGAGAAGCAAACGTCAAAACCGGAGTAGCAAATTGTGCGATGAACGGTACGATTAATCGAATATCGTCAAACGCCAGTAGACCCCCTGCACCTATCTTCGTTTTCGGAAGCGTTCCCTTTACACCCAGTATTACACGTCATCATTCATCATCATTTCAGCCGAAAGACGTCCACTGCTGGACATAGGCCTCCCCCAAGTAACGCCACAACGACCGGTCCTGTGCCTTCCGCATCCAGCGGATTCCCGCGACCTTCACCAGGTCGTCGGTCCACCTTGTGGGGGGCCTACCCACGCTGCGCCTTCCAGTACGCGGTCGCCACTCCAGAACTTTACTGCCCCATCGGCCATCATTTCTGCGAGTATTACGCGTACTGTACTGTAATTTGTTTTTTTATTTTGCAGATCGCATGGGGTGCATGTTATCTGACACTGGCCGGAAACGTCATAGTATACCTCACCATTCTTGGCTTCTTTACCATCTTCGACATGGATGATTCTGATTATACGATGTGGTGAGAAATCTAAAATATGTTGTTACAACTTGAATGGACGATCTTAGGCAAATAATATATTGTATCGTAAGATAATGTTGTGGTTTCGTTTATGATTAAGTCTGATAATGATACTGATAGTGTAACATTGAATGTGTTTATGAAAAATGTTGTTAACATCCTTTTTTTTTTCTTTTAAATTTATTGATATTGAATAATGAAGCTATGGAACATCTGTTATTATATTGTCCAGTATTTGGAGTAGTATACATGTGCTCTTAGCTATATTTAAATTGTCATTTGAATGGATTTGTTGTGACAGCTTGTAATTGCAATCTTTATTTTAAGTACAGCTTCATGAAAGTCTCTGTTAGGAATGATGGTACTGTTTGTGTTTGAAATATAAAGTAATGTTGTAATTTCTGTTTTTTCGTACTTGTCTTATTTAGTAAACAATCTTGGAATGTCTTTTTCATGTAATTCGTTAATAATAATGATTAAAAGACATTATGTTAACAATTTCACACACTAAATAACATTTATTGACCTAATTATATGTGCTGAACTAGTAATATATTTTATCAGTAGTTATTTGAATAAAGAGACATGCCAAGATTGTTTACTAAATAAGACAAGAGAGAAAAAACAGAATATATGTGTTAAAACGAATGATAAATTAAAGTCCCGCTGAGTTCGTATTTGTATCTCAGAAAATACTGTACGGATTTTCATACGGTTTTGACCAATAGAAAGATGGATTAACTAAGAAGGTTAAAAGCTATAATTGCTATCCGAGCGAAGCCGGGGCGGGTCTTTAGTTGGTTGATAAATGTAATGGAATTCTTTAAATAACATGCTCTATTTTTTTCCATTATCAGTCACAGACATAGTAAAAAATATAGACTAAGTGCTGCGAACAGCCATAGTGAAGCCAACAAAAACCGTGCTCCTTCATGTAAAACCAGTGCTCACGTACACACCATACACCTGAAGGATATTTGTTTTCGCGATTCTTACTGGAAGATACCGCGACATGTGAACTGAGAGGGGTGAGCACGGTTTAAGGTGCATGTGTGTGCGTGAGCACTGGTTGTACATGGAGCAGCACGGTTTTTGTCGGCTTCACTGTGGTTGTTCGCAGCACTTAGTCTATATTTTTAACTATGTCTGTTTTATCAGTACAATAATTTTAAAGTAATAGTAAAATCTGGCCAGAGGATATATTTTTCATTAATTTATGATTCTTTACTTAATTAGATTTTTGCAGTTACAAACTATCACTTTTAGATTGGAGTACTGATAAATATATTATTATAAATTAAATTATAATTCATTAAGGGTTAAAAGTAATAATACTTTTAACCCTTAATGAATTATAATATAATTATAATTTATGTGAATTTTATAATATTACATTATTATAATAATAATTGCTATATTGCATTATTTTATGTTATTCACGTATTTAACAAACAATATTCTATTTGTTACTATTTAAACTTTAATTAAGAGAAATTTTAGTGTAAGATATAATTGGAGATATTTTTTTATCATCAACTGAAATTCTGAACAACTTTCAACAATATATTGAATACATTAAGAGGAGTTTGTATCATGAATATTAAAATTACATAAATAAAGCTTATTGGCAATACATACCATCATATTCATGATAACTTTTTGAAAGCCTGCTGCAATATTCAAACAAAATGTGCAATGTTTGTAACTTTTAAAGAATAACATATAAACAGTGGAGTGAGAACTACGATATTTACTTTACAGTATCTATCTGTATCAAAATAAAACTTTATAATCTGTATTTAAAAAAAATTGTAACCTATATTACTTTACTAGAAGCTCTGCAGCTGGGCTAGCTAGCTGTGTAACCCCAATGCACGAGTATTTTCACGAGATTTATAAAATATACTAAGAGGAATCTGAGAATCCAATAAAGCAGAGAAATAAAACAAACATTAAAAAACAAATCCTAAAAAGGTTACACTGATAGAGATGGTGAACATTTTTCCTTTTATAAAATGTTTAGTTATAATATTATTATGAATGCCTGTACTTATACACAATGATATAGAGTTACGGAAATGATTAAGAAGTATAATAATTATACTGGCCACAAAATTGATAGGTATGTTGCTCTGCTTGTTTCAAAGGCTGATTAATAAAATGTTATGCAATGCACTGCGTGTTTTGCTAATCGTTACTCATTGCTATTGTTGTAATATCGCGTAGTGTAAAGTGAAGCAACATCACAAGACCATTCCACTGACTCCTTAACAATTTTATACATACAGGAAGCATTTGATGCAGTGAAACGACGGTTCAACAACATTGGTTGTAGAAATTTTGGTAGAAATATTTAACTAATCATTAACAATATTCATATAAAAGATAACACCATATAACAGTCTTTAAAAATTTAACTGTGTTAAGATTACATTCCTGTAATGTAAATTGTGTAAATATAGCATTAGAATCAGGTCACAATAAATATCAGCTGCTTTCTATATTCTTGTTTTATTATTCACGAAACAATCGCATTGTATAATGCCCCAAGCTGTACATCTTCATTGTTATCATCAACGAGGCTGAAAACGATCGCTGCACTATCTATCAAAGCTTTGCTATCAAGGCCTCCCATAAACCACCATCACCCTAGAATACGCCAAAGCATGCCATATTTTACCAAGAGCACATGAGTTAAGAGGAGGTATCTCAGAGAGAGGTCACATGACCTGTCGTCAGGTATCGGGAATTCATTTAAATCGTTGGGAATTCAGTATTCAATAAGTCTGTATTGTGACAGGGCTCAGGCTCAGCCCCAGCCCTGTCCCTGCTAGTGACAGCGGATACGATACATATAAGCATCCAAATTGCCGATGATACATTTATATCACATTTACCGAATTATTTTACCGAAGTACCGAATTAGTTTACCGTGGCAACCTGGGGCAACTGGCGAGTTATTGTTAATACTTCTTTCGAGTGCTACTTTGTGAACTAAGGCGGCCCATGTACCTACAATATAATTGTGCAAATTTTGCAATTGCACAATGATATTGACCGTTTAGGGGCAGGCGCGGATCCAGGGGTGGGGGGGGGGGGCAATAGGAGCAATTGTAGAGGGCCATATCCGTAATTTTTAAGTACGTCATCAAAGAAGTAAGTAGTGAGCTGAATATTGGAGAAAATAAAATTTATAAGATCTGTCGGACATCCATGTAATTTATAATTTGTACTACACAATAATTGTGCAATATTAATTAATATTTCACCATTATATTGTAGGTGTATAGGCCACCTTAGTTTGCGTTGCCAACATCTGGGCTCGGCAGATTTTGTGTGTACGTTTTGTTTTACTTTATACTTATTTTTTGGATTTTGCACAAAAAGTATGATTTGTTTTAATTTTTCACGATATGTGTGAATTGGTACCTATGCACAGAGAACATAAGTAATTAATGCATTAAGACCTGATAACTAGGTAAAGAACTATTAAAACCAATTAAATTAGAGAACATTGCGATTGAAACTTATAAACAGTAAAAATAATTGCTGCCTAATTTCTGTTTTTACTTGAAATGGAACGTAAATTTATTAATCATCTTCCGCTAGTTTGACATTTCTCTTACGTCAAAATTCGTAAATCTACAGTGATTATACCGCACCCATTCGTTTTCCTTATAAATTGTAAAATAATTTCTGATTAGAACCATATTTAGAACAGACAGAATCATGGGTGATCATTTACCAGCTTGTGTCATCGATGTCGGCACGGGCTACACAAAGCTGGGCTTTGCCGGCAACAAGGAGCCGCAGTTTATCATTCCGTCAGCCATAGCGATAAAAGAAACTGCGAAAATTGGCGACCAAAGCACTCGACGCATGACTAAGGCCGTGGAGGACCTAGATTTCTTCATTGGGGATGAAGCATTTGATGCCACCGGGTATTCCGTTAAATATCCAGTACGCCACGGTCTCGTTGAAGACTGGGATCTAATGGAACGTTATATTGAACAGTGTATCTTCAAATACTTGAGGGCGGAGCCGGAAGACCATCATTTCCTGCTCACTGAACCTCCATTGAACACACCTGAGAACAGGGAGTATTTAGCTGAGATTATGTTTGAATCCTTCAATGTGCCTGGTCTGTATATTGCTGTGCAAGCCGTGTTGGCGCTGGCGGCATCATGGAAGTCGCGCCCGTCTGCTGAACGCACATTCACAGGCATTGTAGTTGATAGCGGAGATGGTGTCACTCACATAGTGCCTGTAGCTGAAGGATATGTTATTGGGTCATGTATCAAACACATACCTATTGCTGGTAGAAATATTACCTCATTTATTCAATCTCTACTTCGTGAACGTGAAGTTGGTATCCCACCAGAACAAAGTTTGGAGACCGCAAAGGCTATAAAAGAGAGATACAGTTACATATGTCCAGATATAGCAAAGGAGTTTGCTAAATATGATGCAGACCCTGGTAAATGGATGAAGAATTACATGGGTGTCAATGCCATAACTAAGAATCCATTCTCAGTTGACGTTGGCTATGAAAGATTTTTGGGACCTGAGATATTCTTCCACCCTGAGTTCTCTAATGCTGATTTCACTGTGCCTCTAAATGAGATGTTAGATGAAGTCATCCAGTCATGCCCTATTGACGTGAGAAGAGGATTATATGGAAACATTGTGTTGTCAGGTGGATCAACAATGTTCCGTGACTTTGGCAGAAGACTGCAGCGTGATATCAAAAGGACTGTTGATGCGAGATTGAAGATGTCTACCACTTTGTCGGAGGGTCGCATCACTCCGAAACCTGTTGATGTGCAAGTGATTTCACACAACATGCAGAGGTACGCTGTCTGGTTTGGAGGTAGTATGTTGGCCTCAACACCTGAGTTCTATCAAGTGTGCCACACAAAGCAGGCATACATGGAGTATGGCCCCAGCATTTGTAGGCACAACCCTGTATTTGGTACCATGACATAATCATATAATGTAATTCATTGCCAGTATTCAGTCAATAATAATGTTGAAAATTTTTAAGCAATTATGAATTTATAATTTTAAGATTTATTTTACTTAAAGAGACTTATGAACTAAAGTATGCCTATTTTCTAAGTGTAACTAAAAATTGCTACATGAAATATTGGAGCATGGTTTTTGTATAAACAAAACACTAATTAATTCCAATTATGTTTATGATAATAAAATATTCAATTCATAGAAATGTTATTACTTAGCTGGATTTTCGTTTATTAAAAGGCATTTAATATTGCATTCCAGCTTTTTACCAAATATAGAGTCTTGATATAACATTTCGTTATTTTTTTTTCTTTAATTCCCAATCATTTCCCGTGTACATAGTCTACCTACATAGTCAATGCTTATGCATTGACAACACATTTAGCTTCGTAGTAAAATCAACCTACAGTATCATTAGGAGAGAGAAACATCTAATAACAGGGAAAAAACATTTATATAGTTAGAATTATGTAATTAGGTCAAGTAGGTTTTTAATAATTTAATTATGATGTAAAATTGCTTATCCATTTATTATCTCCTAGGAATGAGATTAGTCATCAAACTTGTGCCTTGTGCTCGTAAATAGTTCATGCCTAACATAAGAGATGGCGCTATTTCGAATTGTTCGAACCACAATTTATGGCTCTATAACAGTATAACTTCGATCATTATTGATCGAAGCTCTTTAACAATGATCGATATTTTTTATTATTGATATTGGGTATATTCATAGACCAATCAATTTACGCAGTGGAACTGGTCATAGTGACCCTAACTAGCATGAGTATGACTAATGGAATTTTGAGAATATAAGGCCCGTATTACAGGATGATACTCAAGCATTGATCTCTGTTTAAAACTAGTTTTGTGTTGAGTTTTGATTTTAGAACCTTCCTCAAGCAGAGATTTATTGATCACAGTTCAGCTGAGTTTAGCTTTATTTTATACTGTCACCTGTTTCGGTATTTGAGCAGAGTTTTGATCTGTAATCACTCTAGTGTGGTCCAGACTACACTTGAGTAGAGATTTCTATTCAATTTCAGGCCAAATTCGTGTGTTATGTTGTTGAATTAAAGTTTATAATTACCGTTCTGGAATAAGGCAGATACTCAAGTAACGATTCTATCCTTAAGTAGTGATCAGGTTATTGGAGTTTAAACTGTACTTGAGGAAGCTTCAGTAATACGGGCCATAGACAATATCCCCTTTCTCCTATTATAGTATTGGGTTGTAGAGGTTAGATGGCGGTCTCTCCGTGAACTGGGCTCCTCAATTTAATCTGGAAACCTAGGCCAATAAACCGGGTAATTAATATGAATAAAATTAAAGGCGGCAAATACGCATTTTAAGTTCGCATTACTTACGTCGAACATAAATAAATAAATATTTTCGGGACATTTTTACACAGCACCATCTAGTCCCAAACTAAGCAGAGCTTGTGCTATGGGTACTAGACGATGGATGTAATACTGTAAAAATGTAAAAATACATACTTATAATACACAACACCCAGACCAACACAAACACTTATGTTCATCGTTCATCACACAAATATTTGTGTCGTGTGGGAATCGAACCCACGACCTCGTGATCAGCAGTCCGACACTTGAACCACCAAACCACAGACGTCGTCGGCAACATATTATATGTCAATGCTTACCTAGGTCCATTCAGCAAGATTTAAAAAAATACCGGCCCAGTTCGAGTTGGACTCGCGCACTCGTTAAAGCAGGGATGGCGGACCAATGCCAATGCCCCATCTGGGGCACCCGTGCCATACTTACAATAATAAATTGTGGGCACGGCATTAATTGAATACCTAACCTAATACCTAAATGCGTGAAAGAATTATTTTCATTGTTTTTCTTAGTTTTCCCCACTAAGGTAAGATTATTTGTTGGCACGTTATATCCCACGTTAAAGTAGGTACCTACACGTTAACCATTTTGTTGAAAAAATTGGCACGTTGATGTATAAAGGTTCGCCATCCCTGTACTAAGGGTTTCGTAGGTAGGGAGCTGGACCATAAACCTATATAAAAATTACGGGAGGATAGGGCCTGCGGTCAAGGCCCGTGACGGTGTCGCGTGCGGAACACATGCCTGGCTCCGTCAGTAAGAACAAGGAAGGTGCGGCCAACGTTAGGTTAGGTTAGGTTAGGTTAGGACGCACGGGGAATAGAGGGTCGCCTAATATTGGCGAGCCGGGACCTGTCGGGAGTAGTTCGCGGATGCACAGTCTATCCCACGCCCCCGGCCAGCGGTATAGTATAGTTAGTCCGGTACTGGCTCCATTCTTGCGGGCCTTCTCCGGGCGGAGCAGGTACGTCCGTGACGTTTTGGGTGAACATTCTACACAAAATTTCCAAATTTCAGGTTTGTAACTCATTCCGTTTACAAGCGTTTACCCGTGACTTAATTATACCGATGGACAAACAGCAGAGTGACAGCAATAGGAGTCTGTTTTGCCCTTTGGGTGTGGAACCCTAAAACGTTGAAAATAATATGCTTTTTTTTCGAGGTTTCTTCTTTGTACTAAGATTATGGTAGAGGCTTTATTTACATAGCGACAATGTGAATATTTCAACGTTTACCTCGTACAGTCGACAACATGAGAGTGGTAACACGTCAATTCAAAAACCACCCTTACTGCTTACGAAATAAAGATGCTGCTAATGTCAAAGTGTTACCAACGACGTGCGGTCGACCGTACCATTAAAAAACCTTGTGACAGTGACAGTAAGGCGGACGGACGGATGGATGAAAAAAAGGACAGACGATGCCGTCTGGTTCGACGAGGTCTAATAACAGGGTCCAAAGTCCTGACTAGGCGACTCCCGTTGGCACCCTTTGGGTATGGAACCCTAAAAACTACGCCTTCACTTGTAAATATTCCTACATTTTTTACTTAAGAAAGTCCCTAAGTCATCATCATCATCATTTCAGCCGAAAGACGTCCACTGCTGGACATAGGCCTCCCCCAAGTATCGCCACAACGACCGGTCCTGCCAGCGGATTCCCGCGACCTTCACCAGGTCGTCGGTCCACCTTGTGGGGGGCCTACCCACGTTGCGCCTTCCAGTACACGGTCGCCACTCCAGAACTTTACTGCCCCATCGGCCATCATTTCTGCGAGAAATGTGCCCCGCCCACTGCCACATAAGCTTGGCAATTCTTCGGGCTATGTCGGTCACTTTCGTTCTCCTGCGAATCTCCTCATTTCTGATTCGATCACGCAGGGACATTCCGAGCATAGCCCTCTCCATTGACCTTTGAGTGACTTTGAGCCTTCTTATCAGGCCCATTGTGAGCGACCACGTTTCAGTGCCGTAAGTAATTACTGGCAACACACACTGGTCAAAGACTTTCGTCTTGAGACACTGCGGTATTTTGGACGAGAAGATATTGCGTAGCTTCCCGAACGCTGCCCAACCGAGTCGGATTCGACGATTGACCTCTTTCTCGAAGTTGGACTTACCTAGCTGGACAGTTTGTCCTAGGTATACATAATCGTCAACAACTTCGAGTGTAGATTCTCCGATGTTCACGGGAATGGGTACTATATGGGAATTCGACATAAACCTTGTCCATATTCATTTTAAGACCCACTCTATCGGAAGCTCTACTGAGGTCATCGAGCATTGTACCGAGGTCCTCCATGGTCTCAGCCATAACTACTATGTCGTCGGCAAACCGAAGGTGAGTGATGTACTCACCGTTTATGTTAATGCCTAGCCCCTTCCAGTCCAGAACCTTGAAGACATCCTCCAATGCAGCAGTGAACAGTTTCGGAGAGATCACATCTCCCTGTCTCACACCTCGCTGCAGAAGGATAGGTTTCGAGGCTTGGTCCTGTAATCGGACTGACATAGTGGCGTTTTCATACAAAGACTTTAACACTTCGATGTACCGATAGTCAATCTGGCACCGTTGAAGAGACTGTAGTACAGCCCAGGTCTCGATCGAATCGAAGGCTTTCTCGTAGTCCACAAACGCTAAACAAAGAGGCAAGTTATACTCTTCGGTCTTCTGTATAACCTGCCGCAGCGTATGTATGTGGTCTACGGTGCTAAAGCCTTTTCGGAATCCTCCTTGTTCGGGAGGCTGGAAGTCGTCAAACCTGCGCGAAAGACGGTTCGTAATGACTCTCGAAAACAGCTTGTAGACATGGCTCAGAAATGAGATGGGCCTAAGTCCCTAAGTATTATTCACTAAATACTTCCCGTACCTAGTCATTGAACTATTATAAGATACAGGTACGTATAATAGCTCAATGCTCGTAGTCTCATTCATACTTGCACTGTTTCTACTGTATTTGTGAAAGAGCTCTGAATGTAGTGTTGCTCTTTTCATTCGTCGTCGTTAATTAATGTACCTACGAACTGTCTCGAAAGCAGATAATTTAATGACGTACCCGTGGTATTTTTGTTAGTTGCATAGGAAATGTGTGTTGTCATCTAAACATGGAACTAAGGTAGGTACTTACCAAGGCCGTCGCAAGGGTTAGCAGGTGGGGCTGTGCCCCCCCCCCCCTCCCTAGAGATTCGAACCTAGATCTTAATAATAAAGTAGTGGAAAAATTCACAAAAACCCAATTTATATCCTCTATTATCGTAAGTATCTTAGGTAGGTACCTTTTTATGTTATAGGATCATAGGATGGCGAAACGAGTTAAAGGCCCACTTGATTTTAAGCAGCTACTTTTGCCTATAACAACTGCTATACGACCTAGGCTGTTGCGCAGTGGCGTAGCTATGTAACCAAGGGCCCCGGGGCAAAAAGTTAAAAGTCGAACATTCTTTATTCAACTAGGATAACATATAACGTTTTCGAACGTCGTTCATGGGGCTGAGGGGCCCCTTGAGTTTGGGGGCCCCGGGGCACTGCCCCGCCTAGCCCTACGGTAGCTACGCCACTGCTGTTGCGCCATTGGTACTGCAAATCGGTTCGCCAAATGAGAAACTGAGAAATGAAGCTGTCACTAAGAGTGAAGTCTCATGTGATTGTAATTTCATCGCAGTGCCGGCTTTACCTATGGTGCAGGGTGTGCAACGCACACGGGTGCAGGGTCTTATGGGGCGCCGAACGCAGGACTTAGGGGCTCGCGACGCGTCCACTCTCAAAGACCATGCGCCCGTGTTCCGACGACGGCGACAGTTGGGTGCATCATTTGCACCCAAATTTCCGATCAATTGGGAAAATATAACTGTAGATAAGTATTCCATATTGATTGTGCGTCTACTAATGCGGCGCCAGGATATTGATTGCACCCGGGCGCTATATGGGCTAGAGCCGGCGCTGTTTCACCCGTAACCCTTTCGCAGCGGCTAGCTCCCCGATTAAGAACCACATGATAACATTGGTTGATTCGGTTTGTTATCTCGTTTCATCTACGATTCACGTAATGAGAGAAAAAGAGATAAAAACCGAATCGACCGAGAACTGAGTTTTCGTGTGGTTCTGAATCGGGGAGCAGAACCCAGCATTCCCAGCAATGCAAGCATCACTGTTTGGCGGCAGAAGTAGGTACGGTGGTAGTACCTACTTGCCCGGACGAGCTCCCTCACAAGGAGCTCTACTACTAGTTCCTACTCTACATACTAGGGATTATCACCTAAAAGCTATGAAACTTACCATCTATCCACGATTTGCCTTATTAGAGATAGAATTTTGACATAAAATGTATGGAGCTTATGTCAAACTAACTTAAGTTCCGTGTGGTGCCGGACGTAAAGACCACCACCCTATCTCTTGTCATGGGTGTCGTAAAAGACGACTAAGGGTTTCACCAGAGGATAGGCAGCAGCGTTCTGTGAGTATTTAACCAACCAACTGCGATCGTCAACCCGCCTGCCATGCATGGTGATTATGAGCTATTCCCCCTTCATTGGGGGAGGCGTTTGTCCAGCTGTGGAAGTCTTTCGGCAGAAATGATGATCATGATGATCTCCAGTAGGGCAAATCGTGAATACAGCTTATTAATTTTGGCCGTAAGTCTCACTATACCTACACAACAACAACACTGAGGGTTATAATAAAACAAAGTATCGGATAAAATCGCGTATAGTATGCATTGGGATAGTATGCATCACAGGAATAATTATCGTAGCTCGCCGTACACAATGTCACTGGCGAGAGACCATCAGTCGCCGAGGAGCTGAGGACATCGACAGCCACGCCGCCCCGCAGCAGCGATACAAGTGGACACCTCGACAGCGTGCGCGTTCAGGATACGCGTAACTCTCGCGTTCATATAGGAACTTCTCCTTACTTTAAAAAATAATAATTTTATTGTTTGTTTTTTATAGTCATTGTCATGTTATTTTAAACTTATACCTACTTTTAATTTTTTATTTGTTTTGTAAATCAAGTTGCACTTCATCTCGTATCCTTCCCATCTCGTCCGGGAATATGTACGATTACATCGCACATTTATTTAGAGCACGAGCATAAGCAATTTATTAATTACCTAAGTGGCTAAGTACCTAATGTTAATTAATATTCTGCTAAATATAATTGAGTTCACTTTCGTCCGTTTTATTGTTAACACGTTTGTTACAATTAATAAATACCTACTTATCAAGAAGTCAACAAGATTAGTATTCTTCCATCTAAACTTATCAATTCATGTACTAGCCAGCAAGGGCTCGTACATATAGTAAGTTAGTGTTGCGGATCTCCGCTTAATTGTGCCACGCGTGCGCTAGCCGTATGGAACTTCCACGTTGTTTTCTATATTCCGTGATTGAGTATGCGGTTGACTGTGCCGAAAAAAGCGGACTGAAAATCTGCCTGCAAACGAAAAATTTACGTAAACACATTACATACTACCAATATTAAATATAATTATTAAAGTAATTAGTATCAAAGAGGGTGCTTAACAGGGCAATAAACCGACAAAAGCTCGTAATCTGAATCAGGTAGCCATTAACCGTGTAATATCTATAATGTCTAATGGCAGTTAATAATAATACTGTGTTTGTTTTTCCTCCATCCATAACAATATCCGCCATAAAAATAGGTAGTTTCTAAAAGGGCTAGTGTTATCAGCCCCCATGAGGGTCGTGAATAGGGACAAAAGGTTGGTATCATGAAGATGGGTAGCTGAGTGCACCTGTGAACTAATAATACCATATTTATGATAACGCAGTAGTTAGCTGAGTGGATATACCGAACTAGCTTCCGCTCGCCATTTTGTGCGCGTGAACTTTGAAACCCACGCTGGATCTCATAGAAATCTAAATAATAAGGTAATAGAAATGTTATCGACTGTCTTTTACTACAGGTACGCATGTCACCGGTTTTCCGCTATCAACACATAGAGACGCAATCACACCGACCATGGATCTTAGCATACAATGCAAAATAAATTAAGCCTAAAGAAATCCGCTGCTAGATATGCTGTAAAATACAATTTTAAGTGACTCTGCGTCCAAAACAGCACTGAAGATCAAGCAACCGAGCAAGTGTGTGAAAAATATACACATATTAAACATACATATATAAATATAAAACATCTAGATGAATCAAAGTCGAGCTGAATCTGCTAAATTGTTTTCACGGAAATATTTCCTTAATTTTAAAGGCATGCCGACTGTTAGTCATCCTGATTTCACAAGGAAGCGCATTCCATACTAGGA
The DNA here is from genome assembly GCA_949699075.1 of Asteroscopus sphinx. Lineage (NCBI taxonomy): Eukaryota > Metazoa > Arthropoda > Insecta > Lepidoptera > Noctuidae > Asteroscopus > Asteroscopus sphinx. The sequence goes on from OX453017.1 coordinate 15,418,892, forward strand.
TAGATTGAATGAAGAATGTAGAGTGAACGAAGTCAGATCGGTGAGAAGGACATTGGAGAAGACGATTGTTAGTGGAGCGAAGATATTTAGTGTGATTTGTACATAGATACTGAAAGTGAGAAGTTAAGTAAGAAGAAGAATTGGGAGAGAAGAGTAAAGAGAATAGAGAATAAATATCCTGTTGGTAGGTATATTAAAATTTGTGCGTGAAGGAATTGACAAAACGGTAAAACACAATCGGTTTAATTCGGTTTCGCGGTAGTTCCTTTGTAAGCTATGTCGGCTACTAGTTGGGGCAAGTAGATAAAACTGTTGGATTCCGTGAACTAAGTTGAAGCCGAGAAGGCCGGGAAGGCGGTCGGTAATAGGAAATCTTGCCAACTCTTCAAAGGTTCGGAACAAGTTTAGTTTCCGTCTTAGGAAACGAGTTTATTAACTTCAATAATGGGCACATAGCTAGCCGACTACCAATTAGAGTTTCCTTATTTACAAATAGTCGAGTACAAAGGAGTTTTGTAAGTAGGTTTGATGCATTAACAGTAGCAAGTATATTTGCATGAAGCTAAACATAGAATATATAGCATGTAAGAAGACCCAGTCTGACCCATTATGAAGCCATAAGCCACGTATTCTACCCGTATTATATTCGTAATGATACGACGTTTGTTTTTGTTCTGGACCATAACGAAACCGATTAGTTTGAAGATATTTGTTGGTCAAACTTACGATTTTTTTAGGGGTTTTACGCGCGAGATGGCGGAGTGGGTCTCAGGGTGCGCCATGCGCATCCATCCTGTTCTACAGAACTACATACATGTATAGGCACGTTCGTGATGATTATTTTGTTCTGTGTTCAACATATTCGATTACGATATTACATATTTATAATTTAGACTATCATTTAAGTAACAACATTTTCGAAAAGATTGTTTACAAACAAAGTTTACAAATTGAATTGACACGGACGTCATCGGTGGCCGCGTGGCCGCAGTCCTGTTACACACACATTTGGTGCGTATACAAACGCCATCTGTTTGTATGTAAGAGTAGTAGGCACTTAATTCAACGCGGATGTATAGTGTGTGGTCCAGGGTGTGGCAGAAGGTGGCTTAGTACTCATTTCAAGTCCACCGCGTCTTGCGACACCCACCAGGGTCGGCGAACCCAGCTCAGGCGTCTAGCCTTTCAGCACCTACCATTCTCGGGCCTCGGCACCCACGAAGCCTTAGCACCCACCCTCGGAGGGCCAGGAGCGCCCCTGATGCCTCAGCGCCCGGGTTCAGTCAGCCCTGACACCAACGAATAGAATGTAATTGGCCTGTTTCTGTCAGAAATCACTTGGTATTGGCGAATTAAACCACGGAATTATACACACACACCCAACCCCGTACGCGCTATTACACACCCCACCACACAACTACTCATACACCAAGTAAGACACATTATTCCAATATTTATACAATATAATATTTCGTTTTCACTTTAATATTTTGTTAATGTAGGTTGGAAACGCCATTCTGTATTTATTTGTGAGCTTCTCAAATTAATTGTGTCCACGGAAGGGCACTGATTTCCAAGATACAGGTATTCTTCCCTATAAGCTATAGCTTGGAAGCATTTACATATATATTAATTGCTTGAAATTTAAGGGTTCCTCTAGTATTTTGCAGTTACTTACTTATGTTTGAAGTAATTTAAAACTGTATAAGGCTTTATCTGATTTAGTCCAAATAAACTATTGTTATTATTACCTATTTTAAACTGAGAAACAACCATCACCCCTTCTTATACTGTAAGTAGGTAGGTTCCGTACCGCCTTCTGAGTCTGACACAGAGAGCGCAGCGGATCGGAGTTCTAAAGACATTACACACGTTTACAGTTTATTACGCACCACACGTGATAGTTTTCAACAATGTTTTCCTGTTTTAATGCTTTCGGAATGTATAAACATCGAATTTTGTTTTAGTAAACGAACGAATTCAAATTCCAACCAATTACCAATTATGACAAATCTGTAGGGGTTACAAAATTAGGAAATTCATGCATTAAACATAATGTAGGATTTTTCTAAAAACAAAGTAGGTATAGGTATAGGCATAATACTTTACTTATAACATCAATACATACTACTAAAAAACTATTATAAAATACTATTTAAATGTAGGTTATATTTCCAATTGTTGGACGATTCCTATCTTGGCCACTAACTGAGAGTTTTCTCAACAGGTAGGTCCCATAAACTAATTATTAAAGTTATTGGCCAATTGTGGCCAACATGAAAATCAAATTAAGTTCAGATCCAATAAATGTCTGCACCATTGCTTGCCTGCTGACCAATAAATAAACCACAATCCGTTAGGAAAAGCATCTTGCAATTTCATTGTAATATAGAGAATTGAGAGAAATATTTAGCATCTAGGTGTGAGATAAAATGAATAGTTACCTATTAACTAAAGTGTTAATTATTCGTATTCCTTTATAACGTCATTACAGTTATTTCCAAAGCGATGACATAAAATAAAATGTACCTAGAACAGCGGCAAGATATCACAATCCTATGCGTCTCCCCTTGGTGTATTATGCATATTATCTGTGCCTTGGTGTCGACCAATTACCGTCAGAATGCGTTTCTATGGCGAGCGACTAGTACTTTATTTATTTATGTATACTTTATTGTACACCATAAAAAACATTACATTGAATATGCATTTAAACTATTGTACAAATGGCATACAGTACAGAACGTAACTTTGACTTTGATATTTTTAACATTAAACTGGAACCAGTAAAGCAGGTAGGTAGGTACTAAGTTCACCTTTTTTATAATTAATATTTTATTTTGATTATTATAATATAATATTCATTGGAGCTATTTCAAAATTAATTTAATGGACACAAAAAGACTTCTACTTCTATCTACGTAATTCATACCACGAAATAGAGTTGAACCAATATTGTGTAATTAAATTTTTATTATTATTATTATCAATGAGCTTCTGTTTGACCCATAGAAATAAAAATAATAAAACCTTTTGTTTCTATGGTCTGACCGCTGCCTCTGGTGTTAAGCAATCATGCGTTCCGAAGATGATGCATGCTTGCCCAGCAAAACCCTATTCACTAGTGCCTTGAAGACCACCAGAGTATTCTCATTAAAACCGAATCCCACGGTGATTTTCGGGAAGTATTTAGCGAGTTAATATTTATTTACGCAGCGGTAATTACCGCCGTATTGAATAAATCCGTTGCCTTAACACTCCGCAGCCACGCTATACCCACGAGCATGTAGATTCAGGGGTTACAGCTAATTGCAAAGTGCAACCATTGTTCCCCATGCCCTCTGCGCTAGAGGGAAACCTCACACCACGAGATTTTTAATTATTCTGCGAGACGAGGTTTGCGTGCGTAGTTATGGGTAAAATATTTTCCTATTTTTTTACCGTCTGCTGATGTTTTTTTTCTTGTATATGTATGAATTTTAAAATAGCGCATGCAGTGGTACAAAATAATATTAGCCAGTCAGCTGGGTAATATACGGACTGAAGATGACTTCCCGGAATGCGTCAGACGTATATTTAAACAATTAAAGTATCGCCATTCGTAGCTGTTTTAAAGATTGGTATTTTGATGTAGAGACCGGTTTTCATTTTCATACGAATATCTGTGGCAGTCGTTACGGGTAGTCAGAGCCTGAAAGTCTGACAACTGGTCTAACCTCCAAATCTCAGTATTACCCAGTAACTAGGTTGCGGGGGTCTGATGGTAGTCACTCCGTGTAAAATACTGATCTTCAGCCGCATCTGGTTAGACTGGAAAACTACTCCAACAAAATTGGGAAAAAAAATCGTGGATGATGCTGATTTTGATGTAGAGACCAAATTCTTTGCAATACTGTTCGCTGAAATTTCACTCACACGTAAATAATAGATTATATAAGCGGTACGGGAAGCGCAGAAGGTCGAAACGACGAAGGTCGGCTCACCTTAGGTTATGGGGTTATTGGGGTCAGAGACCAGAAACTGCCTTCTGGTAGTCACTGGTATCGCGTTTCACCGTTTTCTAGGATTTAGCTTTTTAGGAGTTTATGCTTATACATAATAATTAATTTTTACTCAACTTCTAATATATTTAAATTGTGGAAAGAAAAAAAAATCGCTCACGAGCAGGATTCGAACCTGCGACTCCTGGCAAATAATAAATTTCTAATATATTTCCTGATTTCGTTGTGGGTTTTAAGACAGTTAAATAATTTCCACCACCAATTGCACCACCCTCTCTCTTCTCATGAATGTCGTAAAAGGCGACTAAGGGATTCACCAGAGAACGAGCAGCAGCGTTCTCTAAGTATTTAAACAACCAACTGCGATCGCCAAACCGCCTGCCAAGCTTAGCGATTATGGCATACCCCCCCCCCGTTTGGGGGAGGCCTATGTCCAGCATTGGACGTCTTTCAGCTGAAATGATGATGATGATGAAATAATTTCCCCTGGAGACGTAGCGATTTATTGTTTCGGTGTTTTTCTGGTTGGTCGCCATTGTAGATTCTTTTTTTTCGGGTGGAAATCCTCATGGATACCTTTCGTGTGGGCAAGGCGGAGCGTTATGTCGGACTCTTAATCGACAAAAACCACACGGTGGCCGTCCTTAGCACAAAATACTTGAGCTCCGGGAACTCCATCGCAGTGGACCGCGCCGATGTATCGCTACGCCTTTAGCACTTTCTGGGGAATCAATGGTTCCCTAACAGCCGCACGTGACCACCACGTGCTGCTGTCCTCTCCAGGGTTGTTTAATGGACGCCTCGTCATTGAATTTACTGCCTTATATAGGTTGCTGTAGTTGAGAAAGTGAGTCGTACCTTAAAAAAATTTTCATTCATGTTCTACAGAAAATCATAACCAGAAGGCAATTCTCGTACTTAATTAAAAACATTCAAAATATAGTTCAAAACTCATGCAATCTCCTGACAGTAGATAATCCTGTTTGTCTGTTTGTTTGCTGTTTCCTGTTTGTTTGTCTGTTCGTTAGTGTTGAAACATCTACTGTCGGGAGATCAATATTTAAAGCATGCATTGAGATTAGTTTGGAACTATATTTTGAATGTTTTTAATTACGAGAATTGGCCTTCAGAGGTATACATGTAGGTACCCTTCAGACAAGATGGCAATATTACCGAGGGGATCGTTAGTTAGTCATGTTAAAATGAGTAGTAGATAGATAGATGAACGTTTACTCAGAAACTTGTTAACTTTCTACGTTGAAATGTTATGATGAAAGCAGTTGACTGTAGGTACCTATTTGAATATGTACCGAATAAGTAAGTAGTGTAAGTAACCAAAGAAAATTAAATAATAGGGTAGTAGAAATGTTATCTACTGTCTTTTAAGACCGGAACGCGTGTCGCAGGTTTGCTGCTACCAAAACATAAATACGCAATTAGGCCCACCCTGTTTCTAGTATTCAATGCAAAATAAATTAAGCCAAAAAAATCCGCTGTTAAATATGCTGCAAAATAGAATTTTAGTCACTCCGCGTCCAAAACGGCACTGATAATCAAGCAATCGGGTCGCGCACTGATGTCGTACGAGACATTAGCACGCGGCGACAAGTTTGCGTGAACTTTTACCCCTTCTATTACCTTATTATTTAGACTTCTATGATTTTAACAGTAAGCCTGCCTAGGCCTACATGGAATCACAGATGTGATAATAGTAACACAATATTACAATCTAAAGCACATTATTATAAAACTGCCTCGTTGGTCTAGTGGTTGCAAGCGCGATTGCTGAGCGTGAGATCCTGGGTTCGATTCCCGGGTCGGGCAAAGTGTTATTGGGTTTTTTCATTAGGAAATTCTCAGTAGCAGCCCGGAGTCTGGATTTGTGCCCGGTTAATGGCAATAGGCTCGCCCCCTATTACATGGGACTTACAACATAACTGGCGAAATGTGGGTGTATTATACACTTCTGCCTACCCCTTCGGGGAAATACAGGCGTGATGTTATGTTGTTATGTTATGTTATTATAAAATGTCAGACCACTTAGCAAAAACATTAGGTATCTGTATATGCATGCTTTCAAACCTGCCTAAAATGAGAAATATTTTTGAGATTAAATTCAAATGTAAGGAATCCTTATAATAGGCGCTTGAATATTCTGAAAGCTAAAAGTAATCTTAGAACAAGTTGGAGTATTACGTATAACCTTGCTGTGTGTAATGCAATTTCATTTTGATTTATAGCTTGCTCTTTGAGTATGAATTTGTTACATAATATATACTTTACATATACATACATACGTAAGTTATACAGGTGCTTGATACAAAGCCGAGTCGTTTACCTTGATAAATGTACATAAGGTACATGAAACTGTTTCTGTTTATGGAATGTGTCAGTTTATCAAATTATGCAACATATGACTGTAGTACATTACTGCCGCTGCCGACCATAGAGGCATTGATGGAAGAACGTGAAAATGTGGGCCGAGACCTAGTAATGTAATATATAAGTCTATGGCCGAGACGGAGCTCAGGCACACATACGTGAGTCCATCAATGCTTGGTTGCGGCCAAGGCTTGTATAGTATTTCTCGAATAATGCGCGGAAATCTAAATTAAGTTGTACCTATGGTAAATTCTAGAATCAATGACGAACAACAATAATTTTTCACTTATTCACGCGTCTTTATGTTAAAATGTTCATTTTTAGGTTTCCGTACCCAAAGGGTGCTAACGGGACCGTATTACTCTCGCTACGCTGTCCGTCCGTCCGTCCGTCCGTTTGTCTGTCACAGGGCTGTATCTTGTAACAGTAATAGATAACCAGTTGAAATTTTCACATAATATGTCTTACTATGGTTTCTATCAGGATAAATACTTAAAACAAAAAAAAGTCTAAAACTTACGGACCCCCTTTAGTTTTAGACAATAGAAGAATACAAGAAACCTCGAAAAACATGCATTTTTTCAACGTTTTTGTTCCTGCTCTATCTTCGAAACGGTAATACATACCAGCGTCAAACTTGGTCTGATTATAGTGAATACTATGTAGTTTAGCAAAAAATATTAAAAATAGTGCAAACATAGACATATGTGGTGGTACCTACGTAAGAAAGAGATGTAAAAATTCACATTTCACGTAAGTTCGTTGATGTCATAACTTCTTAGGTTTTCGCGATCACTACACATTATAATAAAACAAAGTTTAACCGGATTATTCGTTGATGTCTTTTGATAAACTCTCGTAAATTAAATCAGTTTCTATGGGGTATCAGGTCGATGGGTGGTACGGAACCCTTACTGCGTGAGTCCAACTCACACTTGGCCAGTTTTTTTAAACAGGTCTATTTGCAAGCCAGTTCGAAATTTAAATAAAATATTTGTTGATAAGTATTGGTTGCTATTTTTCAGAGTAAAAAGTTCGTTCCATTCTTAAATTACACGACAGATATGAGTTTTCATGGTTTTCATAATAGTAATTTATTTGGCCGCTAAACAGATAAACACACAAACATTCATACTTATGTTAGTATTGGGAAGCAGGATTAGTAATATATATTTTAAGATTTTCTACTTCCTGATCCATTTTTTCTAGCCACGTTTTGATGGTGAGATGGTGGCTTACTTTAAGCCCGAACCTTCTAAGGTACTTCTCATTCATGCAATATATGAATGTACAAATATATCCTTCCATTTCAAGCAAAGTGACAGGTGGTGCAATCTGTCAGCGCTCTCAGAGATATGGAATTTATTATTAAAATAAATATGGGTTTCATCATGTTTTTATTATAAGTATGTATTTACAAAAAAAAAAAAGTTCAAGTATTATATCCATTATCTAGTACCTATATCACAAGCTCTGCTTAGTTTGGGACTAGAATCTAGTCCCTAGACTACTACTACTACTAGTACTAGATGGTGCTGTGTAAACATGTCCCGAAGATATTTATATTTATTTATTTTATATTTTCCTCGTCAGGTTAGGAAGTAGTTCATTTTTGTTTAATTTTAACCGTTTAATTTTTGTTTACCTAATAGTTGTGTACTAAGTTTACCCTCAGCATCTTTTCTACATTCACTCTATAGCTCAAAGGTTTGCTAGTAGAAAACTAATTTTTGAGTTAGCTCGCCTTTGTACATGTACAAAGAAAAAAAAAAAATATTTTAGTCCTAGTGTAAAATGTGTGTACAATAAAGACTAAAAATAAGAATGTTTATAGAGATACCTTTATTTTATGGTACTTATGTAGGTACTGTAGGTATAATTAATTTAGTTTTTTTGATAGGTAGATAGCTAAAACGTTAAATACACGTTTAAACAAAACAAACACAAGACATACAAGTAAAAAGACAATACAAAGACAACTTCACAAGACAATAAAAAAGAACTTTAAAATCTTGGAAGAAAACTCAGCTACTTTTCATACAACATGTTATTGAAATAACCGAAAACCTCTTAAGGGGTCATTGTACTCATCAGTATGAACAACTTTTACTATGGGACCAACAATGAAATCGCTAAAAAAAATCTGCTGTTCCCTACATTTTGTCGATTTATGTGAACACCAATGTACCATGTGGTGCCGGACATAAAGAATAGCACCACCCTTTTCTCTTCTCATGGGTGTCGTAAAAGGTGACTAAGGGATTCACCAGAGGATGGGCAGCAGCGTTCTCTGAGTATTTAACCAACAAACTGCGATCGCCAACCCGCCTGCCAAGCGTGGCGATTACTTTTGCAGGAGGCCTATGTCCAGCAGTGGACGTCTTTAGGCTGAAATGATGATAATGATGATGATTATCATGCAGTATTTGCGTGAATAAGTTAGAGTAAGTTTTGGTCAAATATAATGTGTTTGTTTATTTGATTTCTAATAATATTTCGTAACGTAACATAATCAGCCTATTACTGTCCCACTGCTGGACACGGGCCTCTTCTTAGAATGAAAAAGATTCATCACGCTGGCCTACTGCGGGTACTCTCAGGTGTGCAGGTTTTCTCACGATGTTTTCCTTCACCGTTATAGCAAATGATAATCAAATTCTGATCAAAATATTTCTTACTATGTACTTATTTCGTTGTAACTTTAATACCCATTGTTTATCTAAGATTGTCAGTCATTTTACGGTAGCGGTCAGTTATGAGTAACTTTTTCAGGTTCATAAAAATAAAATATAAATACTAGGCTATGCCCTCGACTTCGTCCGCGTGGATGTCGTATATCGCGCATCCCTCGGAAACTGTTCATCTTCCCGGGATAAAAAGTAGCCTATATGTTAATCCGTGTTATGTACTCTGTATGCTAAATTTCATTAAAATCCGTGCTGTAGATTTTGCGTGAAAGAGTAACGAACATACATCCATACATCCTAACAAACTTTCACTTTTATAATACAATGTATTAGTAAGATAATCTTTATATCGTATAAGCGTGAAAAAGCGTGAAAAACAACAAATACCGAATAGCAATAAAGGTATCTATTTCTTCAAGAGACAACACAAGGTAGAATCAAAACAGTGATATTTAGTTTCATAATACATAACGTACCTATTTTACTAACGTATAAATAAATCAGGTTACTCATCACATATTTTAAACAAAGCCCTGAATATCCGTTCAATATCTGATGGCTTCGCTTGACCTACCTCTGTTCGGTTCCCGATTTAGACACATCCAAAATACCGGACAAAATCAATAAAATTCTCGAATCGCAGATTGTAGACTGCAGTATTAGTAAAATTATACAGTTAAGTACAGTCGACCGCACGTCAGTGGTAACAGTTTGACCTTGACAGCGTCTTTATTTCGTAAGCAGTTTTTTTTAGTAGGTAATTCAAGTATTACCACTGATGTGCGGTTGACTGTACCAACAGTATTAAGAAATGTGAACTTTTTTAAAAGGGATCTTACATAGAGCTTAACTGCATACCTGCATACATACATAGCATCACGTTTGAATTTTCTGAAGGGGTAGGTAGAGTTGTATAATACCTACCTACCCATATTTCGCCAGATACGTTATGTCCCACGCAATAGGGGCGAGCCTATTGCCATTAAAACACGAATGCAGACTCCGGGCTTTTACTGACAAATGTAAAACCCAATAACACTTTGCCCGACCCGGGAATCAAACCCAGAACCCAACGCTTTCGCAGTCGCATTCGAGACCACTAGACCAACGAAGTAGCCTTATTTGCAACAATATAAAACAATGATAAGTGCATTACTATGCACCTATACTATAACCTACTGGTCATTCGCCCTCGCCTTGCCCCTAACCGCGATCCGCGAAACGCGTTACCCACACGATACACACCGAAAGTCCGCCACTTTCAAGAAGACACTTCCAGATGCAGCAACGGCTGCCAGAGGGACGTAGCGGCGGGGTCCTCCTGCAATGCCCTAATAAGCCGAGGTCCAAGCCCTTTCCCGGGGGACGCCCTTATGCGGTATTACAACCGCAATTTTAGTTTGTAAGGTAGGGAAATTTTTCCGGTGGATGGAGACCCTCACGTACTAATCATTATGACCAACTTTTACTATGGGACCTATCCTGAAATCGCGAAAGATAAATAGGCTGTTCGCTACATTTATGTTCACATAATAATAATAAATAAAATATCGTCAAAATTCCATAACAACGTTGTATAAGCAGGGGGCCAATCGCGCTATTTTCAAACGTATCAACCGTTTGAACGGAACGTCTTAGGTTTTAGTTTAGCTTTGGTTTAGCTTTTGTTTAGTTTTGTCAAAAATGGTATCGCGCTAATGTTTTCTGAACGTTATAATCGTTGACGTTACCAAAGTAAAACCAAACGTGTGACGTTTAGGGCTTGCCACGAGTATTAAAAATACTTGGTGATACTTTTACAATCGATTGTCGACTAAGCATGTTGCGAAGGGAGCAGCACTATTTTAGTATGTCAAATTGTCTATGTCACTCATTGTCTATCATCAGTGTTGCCAAACGTATAACTTAAGTAGTATTTGTATAATTTTTTGCCCGTTTTATTAATTCATAAAATTTAATGAAAAAACCAATAAACTACTGCTATGAACAACGCTTTCCGTTTATAATTACTTAACGAGTACACAAGACGATAAAATAACTGCGATTTAAAGGAATGTTCATAGTAATTTGTGTAAGACGTAGCTAATATGTAGTTAAATATTTTTTGTAATCCTTCTAATGTAAAAAATGCGAAAGTTTGTTTGGTGTATCCTTCAAATGGAACGGATCTACGCATTTTTTCAAGTTTTACTAGTGTACGATTAGTACGATCGCTAAAAAAAACATCTGGCAACTGGCAACACTGATTGCCATTAGAAATATTTAAATGTAGCTACTTGTCTGTGTCAGCGTTGCCAGCACGAGTATTTTTACCCGATTTCGGGTAATTTAGGCCTTAAGCGGGTTCTTGGCGGGTAACGATGAGTGCCGGGTAATTTCGGGTATTTTTGCGACAATCACAAAAAAGAGCATGTCGAGTCCCCCTCAGTGTTATGATCTGGGTAATTTGCCAATTGTCACTAACTGTAATATGTAGGTCATTACAGTCATTTTAGGCACGCGGGACAGAGAAGATACTCAACAAAAGTTAGTGGGGTGGAGAGTTCCTTGTGAATGAGCTCTTCCGTGGAAGTCCTACAACCGCACCTGTTTCTGCCGACAGACGAAGGGTACGGGTGCCAGCAAAATAACAATCACATCCTTTCCATCTTTATGGCTCAGTTTAACGAACGCAATATTAGTAAAAAAATGTTGTAGTTTTTTATTGATGGATCACTGTGTTTAGTTTGCTTTATCATTCTACACTATTCTGCTTCTTTAATGTGCTGGTCGAATATTAATTTAATTTAATGAAGAAATAATAATATTTCAATGTATAAATTTTTGTAAAGCGCTATCTCACTTTGTTCATGCATAGTCCAAAAAAATCGAGCTCGCGTCGCTCGCGCTTGTTGTTCAAGCCTACGGTGATATGTTGAAAACAAATATTCTGTTAGTTTGTACCACAGACTAAGAAGTGTACTACGGTTTGTACACATTATTAATAAAGAGGTAAAGCCGAAAGCACCAAAGTCCAGATAAAAAATTCGCACTCGCTTTGCTGGCACTGTTTGATATACTTCTGCTGATTTCCTCTTCCTTGCCATAACTATAATGCAAGTAACTATTGCGTTATATTTTCATTCACGCTTTCTTCATGTTTTCGCAAAAGCTAAACGAGCTCGCTGCGCTCGCACCCTACTATCTTTCTTATGAAAAATTGCCATATTGCAAAACTTTTTGCGTTGTGGCGCAACTTGGGAGAGGCCTATGTCCAGCAGTGGACTGCGATAGGCTGTGTTGATTGAAAACTTTTTGGCGTTTGATTATTTTACAGCAGTATTAATAAAAGTCTTCCTGCATTATACACCACTTTGAGCCTCCAAAAGGATTAGTCCACCACTGAGAAGAATCGTCCCTTACTTTTGATTAAGCAAAATCCTGAATCCACACAGGTTGACATTCTTTAAAAGTATACAAAAAAATATTCGGCACCACAGGCCCCCTAATATTTCTATCACGTCAGTGCGGCGCGACGCCCCTTAGGTACCTAATTTAAGACTATAAACGAAAAGGTAAAAACATAATACTTTTTTTAATTAATTTTTTTGACAGAACGGGTAATTTCTTGTTTGATTGCCTGCAACACTGGTCTGTGTATTAAATAATATAAATGTTATATATTAGCAGCTAATTTACATACCAAAGCTAATTTAATTAATGTTTTAACACTAATCACGTTTAAAGAAATGTACTCTTTCACTACGTTTGGCATCGTTTGTCAACAATAACTATAATAAACTCAACTAGATTGGATCATTCAAACGACAAGTAAGTATTGTTTTGCTGTTTATGTAAATAATCATTCATCATTTCAGCCTTAAGACGTCCACTGCTGGACATAGGCCTCCCCCAAGCAAATTTTGGGGGGATATGCCATAATCGCCACGCTTGGCAGGCGGGTTGGCGATCGCAGTTGGTTGGTTAAATACTCAGAGAACGCTGCTGCCCATCCTCTGGTGAATCCCTTAGTCGCCTTTTACGACACCCATGAGAAGAGATAAGGATATGTAAATAAACAATGTTGATAATGCAGCTAGTTAAGATTTATACTTTGTTTCTATATTTGCAGAGACGAAGGTCGCGACGCAACTGTACATCCACCGTGCAGCAACTACCTACAGTCAAAGAGAATTGCCTACAGTGATTATATTATTATCTTTGGTGGCAAACGCAGATGTTGGTGAAGTTTGTCAAGGCCAATAGGGTCTGGCCGGTCTGGCCCTTAGACGGAGTCTATCTGTTCCAAAGAGGTGCGGGCTCTTTTAACATAACTTTGGCATGAGTTTGCAGACACGATCAACTATGAGGGTCTAGTGAAACTGCCAAAAGAGTGGAGCAACTGAGTACCTAATAGTACCTATTTAACATTTAGTGTGTGTAAATGTACTATTCATCTCTCATCTCATGCTCAGAAAGTAGGTCATTGTTTATTCAAAAAGCGGCTAAAACCACAGACATTGTAAAAAATATAGATGAAGTGCTGCAAACAATCATAATGAAGCAAAAAAAATTATGCTTCCAACCAGCGCTTACGCACACCATGTACCTGAAGGATATTTGCTTTCACAATGCTTATTGAATGATACCGCAACATGTGTACTGAGGGGTGAGCATGGTTTGAGGTGCATGTGTGAGCGCTGGTTGTACATGAAGGAGCATAGTTTTTTTGGCTTCACTAGATTGTTTGCATACCTAGGTATTATTAACAATAAAAGTTTTTATTTTTTACCCAACTGTGCCAGAAGGGGGCTTATTTAATAATTATGTTGAAATGTTGTGGATTCACAGTAGATGAATAGTGTTTATAATATGATCTTTGGTAGATAAAAAGTAGAATAAAATGTGTTGTGTTGGCTTAATGTAACCTATGCTAGCTGTTTATTAATTCTTATATAGCTGTTGGTTTTCCTAATAATAAATAAATAAGAATATATAAAAGTAAATAATAAAACATAATAGATTTTCTGTTATCAGTTGATGATAACAGGGGTGGCCACTAGCTCATACAAATAAGTGGATGATAATTTTATTACTTTGATAATATACCACTATCACACAAGGTTACTTAATAAACTACTAGGGTACTTAATAACCTACTCTTATTTTGTTTCAGGTATGTATCATTTTCCGAGGAAGAGATGTAAAGTGTCAAATATTAAAAATAAAGTTTTTTTTAACAAAATAGGTGTATATTTATTTTTTAAACCTATCACAACATTTTAATCCCACTAAAGCCTTTAGCAGTCCTATGCAATGCTCTACTACAGTCTTCGATCAATAATAGTATTTTTTATCGAAGACTACAGTCCGTGCAGACATGTGGAGCTCTGTACAGGTACTTATAGTATTTTAGTATTGGTGTCATAAGAGTTGCTCTTTGGAGGTATCCTGAATATCCTGCAACAATAAAATAAGGTAGATGAACATTTTATCCGGTTATATTAACCTAAACATACATTATGAAAAAGTTAACAACTAATGTGTAAACATCTTGATCCTCCTCATACAACCTCTCAATGACCCCTGTCTTCCCACACTGCTATCATAATTAGACCCAAGATAACTAGAGTCCACAAAAAAAAATCAGCATCAGCATTGCACATCTAAAAATAACAAAGTAGATTAAACAATTGCCACAATGTATAGTCACTTATGTGTGGATCAGGGTAGGGGAGGGTGTGGGGGAGTAATTTGATTATCACTTGCTTTAACAGTGAAGGAAAACATCATGAGGAAACCTGCACACCCTCCAGTGTGCAGTGCTCCATACAGTTCTTAATGGCTTGTGTGTTTAATCCACCAACCCGCACTAGGCCAGCGTGGTGAACTAAGGCCTTAACCTTCTCATACTGAGAAGAGGCCCGTGCCCAGCAGTGGGACAATAATGGGCTGATTATTTTATGCTACAGTAACTTATGAATAAAATAGAAGCATTATTTTATATTATTTAACTACGCAGTCAATATTGTGCAATTTGAGAATTATACTTACTATAAAGCATTCAGAGAATGATACCCCCTCTTGTTCATGTAGCTCTCCTCATGTTCTGGGTGTTACAATGGCAACATGGGTCGTTAGTAGGTATCTATTCTATGACATGGGTGTCATCAACACCAAAATCGCTAGCATCCTTGTAGCTCTGTAGAAACTGAAATAAAGAATATCATATTGTACATTTTAACAGGAAATAAGACAGGTCCAATGAACATGGCATGATCTACTGAAATTTATTTTCTCACTGTCAATTTATATTCTTCGTCTAAATGGGAATGCCACTGCCACTGTATACCCATTCACAGCCCCTGGATTTATTGAGCACCACTGTCACTTCACTTCGAAGAGCTATATACCTCTCTTAGCTTAGCTCTTTGCTTCACTTACTTTATAGCTTTGCTCACACTTGCTTGGGAGACTGGGTAGGACTTGTTGTCTTCCACTGGGCGGCGCGTCTGGTAGGTATGAACCAGTCGCGTAAAATGATAAAGCTATCAAAATCTGAAACATGTAATAAACGATGCTAAGTATAGGTAAAGGTTGTAAATAAAAATAATGATGTTAAATAATTTTTAACTTCGGTTGTACCTACCACAAACTCCTTCGTCTCCAGCCACTAGCTTCGTCGAAAGACGATATCTTTTTATAAACTTCATTTCCGATACCTATGTGAATCATTGAGGGTCTTAGCCAGCCAATCTGCCTGCGAGTCGATGCTCTGTCTTCAGCCACATCCACCTCACGATCACTTTCTAACACATGGAGATACATTTCTAGCATTTCATTGTTTCCAAATTAAAATTATCTCACTAACGTCTGAGTAACGTCTCAGAAAACACTGCAAAAGTAGCTCGGCACGAACTAAATCAAAAACGCTCGTGAACGTTCGAACTACAGCGGTAAATATGTTCCCAACGGAACGCATTAGGTTTTAAACGCTGTCAATTTTAGCGCGATACCGAAATTTCAAGGAAAGTCCGATCGATCGTTCCTTCACTCGTTCATGAACGTATGTTCCAAAGAAAAGCTAAAACGTTTCCGTTTTAAGATTAGCGCGATACGAAATGTGCCTAATATAACGTTTTTGGCAATGGTTTAGTTTTGATAAATACGTTCAAAATTAGCGCGATTGGCCCCCTGAGCCCGTTCTGAATGAAACTTACATACTTAGTTACGTACAAACCATTTAATAATGTTCGGTTGACCGAACATCAAGAAGATGGACATAGTCGTCTGTCCTCTAGCTTTAAAGGCTCAAATGGATAACATACGGCTACGTTCTATATGCTATAATTGCTGTGAGTTATGTCTGTTAATATTATCTCAACTTGGTTAATGTCGCGACTATTTCCTCTGCAAGATAATTTGCTGGATAATTTATTATTAAATTAGAGTAAGTTGTTTTAGTTGGTAATTGCTGTTTTGTAGTTTATAAATCTTAGTTGGTGTGTAGTTAAATCTTGTGCTGTAAAATTTAATTACTACGTTTTGGTTCAAGGAATGTCAATTGTATCGTCTGTTATCAGGGGTACCAGCAGAGAATTTATTGCATAATGTCTGGTTTTAAGAGCAGCTAGAGAGCACTAAGGAATTTTGAAGATATCAGACTAATATTTGTCCGAGATTCGGTGCCCTAAGCCCTGTGAAGCTGGGTTAAATGTTCTTTGAGTTATTACCGATGAAACAAGAAAAAAAAAACAAGTATGTCTGGGGACGCTCGCTCGCTTCTTCTGCGAGGTACTTCTTTTACTCTACGGTGGCCGAGCACACATCGACGCTACAGAAGCTTCGATTCAAAAGAGCACCCTAGAGCTGTTAAGACATGATGAGTAACAACAACAAAACTTTATTAGAAGGATGACGAACAGTAACTATCTACACCACCAACCACATATAAAACGTGGTATTGAAATAACTGAAAACCTCTTAAGTGGTCATTTTACTCATCAATATGAACAACTTTTACTATTGGACCAACCCTGAAATCGTGAAAAAAATCACTTACATTTTATCGATTCATGTGAACACAAATGTATGGATCAGCTGATTTTTTTTTTCGAAATTTCTTGGTTGGTCCCATAGTAAAAGTTGTTCATACTTTGTTGTGAGTACAATGACCCCATAAGAGGTGATTTAGAAGATGGGATGACGTAAAGAATATCGACAGCAGAATCTTCCAGTCCTTGACGCTTACAGGCTGAAATAGTGATCAATAACAGTTGAAGAATGCAATCCCACAAAATATTAATTTTAATTCCGGTATTTGCTGGATTAAGAATTCTTAGTCTCACTGGATTCAAGTATTTGCGGGATCCCGTACCTATTCCTCAGAAGTTTTTCACGCCTTTTATTCCACCCGACTCAAAATGATACACCAAAAAGATTTTTGAAATCAATAACCTTTACAAATCTTCAAGACTACTTTTACTTCCTCGCCTACTACCTCCAGGACTTCTAGATTGAGGTGTGGCTAAGGAAATTGGACCGTGTCCTAAATTAATCACAGACAGTGCATATCACGGCACCTCTCAATACAAACCACTGCAATTTCACTAAAACAGCTTTATTTTTATCACAGTCCAGAGTGAATTCCCGAACGCTCCAGCTAATTGGTTCACTGTGCTAGTTTTCCGAGCATCAGGCATCGTTATCTGCCATCCCCTCATTGGCAGACTGCCTTAAATAAAATGGCGGTTAAACGGGCCCGCTCATAACCACTGGATCGTTAAGCTAGCTCTGAAATAGAAGTCTAAGGACCTGACAGCTTGTATGAAATGTGAGGCACGTGGTAATGATCAGTTTGATATGGGACTTTTTATTTAGTTTAGATGGTAAATCAGCCAGTAGGTAATGAATGTAACACTTAGGAATTTGCATTAATTGGATAAGGTACCGTCGTTTCTTCTCTGCTGAGGATCGCTACCACAAACGGCGCGTTTCCAAGCTATGCGGTCTTCCGCTGTGTAGACCGCTCGGTACATGCTACCTGAGCCTTCTTAATCACGCCTGACCATCTTGGCCTTGAGCGCGCTTTCCTTCTATCCGGCCCAGTATCATGAGCCTTTCCAAACAATGCCGAGGTGATCGCATAACATCTCCAAAAAGGCTGAGGGCACGTTCCTGGCATATCTTGTAGATAATCGTTTGGTGATGTTAGATAAGGTACAGTAATAGAAGTTTTTAAACTATCGCGAATTTCACTCATATTGAACTATGTTTCCGGGACTTGTCGCGCACAATTAAATCAAAATATAGCAAACATTTTGACTAACCTCGATGTTTCGGCCAAGTTGCATTGGCCGTGGTCACGAGCAGACTGAAGTATGTGGGTGTCATCGCCTTGAGCGGCGGGTGTTTTCTCGAAATACCCGCGGTTGGTTTTTCGTAACGTCGCTGTCCGTAACAACATATGCTGAATCACGACACACAATGCTGACAGCATCGACTTGCAGCAGCGTCGAGGTTAGTCAAAATGCTGACAGCATTGTGTGTCGTGATTCAGCATATCTTGTTAATATGTATGTTTTCTCGAAATACCCGCGGTTGGTTTTTCGTAACGTCGCTGTCTGTAACAACAAATGCTGAATCACGGCACACAATGCTGTCAGCATTTTGACGAACCTCGACGCTGCTGCAAGTCGTGTGTCGTGATTCAGCATATACGTGGGACACTCAGAAAGTTTTGCGAAACTAAAAAAAATTGTTCTATACGTACATATATTTTTATCAAATCTTTTCAAAGTACTTTCCACCAGCCTCTATACAAAGATTCATGCGCCTAAACCAGTTTTCAAAACACTTTTTCCAGTCCGCCGCAGACACCTCGTTTACAGCCTGCTCGAACGCAGCCAGCGCATCTTCCGGCGACGAAAATTGTATCCCTTTGAGCTGATTTTTTATTTTTGGGAATAAAAAGAAGTCACACGGTGCTAGATCAGGGCTGTAAGGAGGGTGACCCAGGAGTTTGACTGGCGTGCTGTCCAGGAAGTCCCTCGTTTTGAGTGCGGTGTGCGCAGGTGCATTGTCGTGGTGGAGCAGTAGCCCGCGGAGCCCTGTGTTTGGTCGCTTGTTGCTTATAACAGAGAAAACCTCTGGCAAACATTTGGTAGTATACCATTCGGCATTAATGCTTCTTTGATCCCGTAAGGGAATTGATACCAAGTGGCCAGTCAAATTAAAAAAGCTAGCGATCAAAATCTTACCCCCGCTTCTAGATCGCTTCACTTTGGTAGGCGTTGGCTCATTTTGAAACACCCAAACAGTCGACTGGCGCTTGGTTTCTGGGTCGTATTGATAAATCCAGGACTCATCACCTGTAACGATGTCGTAAACACGCAGAGACGAGCCTGCTTCAAATTTGTTAAGCATATCACAGCACCATTCCACCCGGGCCTGCTTCTGAGCATCGGTGAGGTTGTGCGGCACCCAGCGTGATACTATCCTCCTCACGCGAAGATGGCTGTGTAGAATCTCGTGAACGCTTCCCGATCCAATCTTCAATATGTGTTGAATCTCCTGATATGTAATTCGCCTATTGTCTTGGATTAAATTTTTCACTGCTAGCACGTTTTCTTCGGTAACAGCCGTCAAAGGGCGACCGCTTCTTTCGTCATCCCCCAAAGTTGGTCGACCGCGCTTGAATTCGTTATACCAACGATACACGGTTGCCTTGGAAGGGCCTTCATCCATGAATGCCATTTGAAGTCTATCGTACGATTCATCCGGTTTCAGGCGACACTTGAAATCGTATAAAATCATAGCTCTAAAATGTTCCCGGCGCAGATCCATATTTCAGTGAGACACAATACTTTGAATTAACTCGCAAAAAATGTGGAGGGAAATTTTGAAATTGGAACTTACTTATTTTTACTTATAAATAATCATATTTTCGAAAAACATTATAACTGGCCAGTCTCCCATATATAAAAACTTTTTTTCGCAATACTTTCTGAGGGGCCTGGTATATGTTGTTACGGACAGCGACGTTACGAAAAACCAACCGCGGGTATTTCGAGAAAACACCAGCACTTGTCTCTTTATTTAATTATCATTTATCCACAAATTATCATTATACACACACACACATACCACACACACACACCACACACACACACACACACACACCACACACACCACCACACATTATTATCATTTTTCCATGGGCTGAGTTTTTTTTTTCAAAATATCCGCCATTGGCTCTAGATTCAAACGCAAATGCCAAGCCATTTTTTATCTTTGGCGGCCATTAATCAAATTTTAAAATTATCTGAGAGCAGAATTTTATTATAATCTAAAGTTATTCATAGAGCCCTAAGAAAAAAAGCCACGACCCACCGGTTTGTTTATGAATCAGTGAAATTATGTAAATGATGAAGAACTGAACATAAACTGCAGAAATATGAGACAGTGATACAATACATCTGGGGGCACGGCAGTGCCCCCGCCAAGTCGAGCAAAGACGGGCACGGCCGTACCATCCTTTTCTCGAAGCAACTCGCGGTACTTTTAAGCCCTCTGTATCTTCGTTGTGGGTTATAATTATAATAAAACAAGTTTTACCGGATTACAATTTTCTTCGATTTGGTAAACCACAAGTCCTGGCGAAGGAAAACCGATATGTACAGTCAACAAATCGGAATCATGACCCACTCAGCTGATAATTCGTTTGAAATCGGCAAAACAGTAAGGTTTTCTTGTATGCTGCACTTAGGACATTTTAAATATTACAGAAACTGCATTAAAACGGGTCAGAGGTCTGTGCCGTTTTGAGCTTTGTTATCAATGCAATAGATTTATAATTGGATTGGAAATTATGTTTTTGATAAAGCTGGAATTATGTTTTGAATTTCGAATTAGCTGTCGTTTCACGTGGTATTCCTACAAACAACTATATTTTTTAAGAAACCTATACTAACTTTTTCGATTACAGTACATTAATAAAATAAAAATAAAAATGACAAATAATAAAATGTCAAGTATGAAAAGGTGTCAAACAATACTCTTAACGGCCAAATATGCGGAACATACATTTAATTTATAATATTCTCTGTACCATATTTCACGCAATAAATGATAAATAAATAACAATATTTGGAGTTAAACATCAAGAATAAAATGTAGAAAAATAATTTTATTGGTAAACTAGTTGTCACTGTCAATAGCTAACAAAATTGAATCAAGTCTGTTGCCAGGGAAATATCTGTTTAATCGAAATTCAACCTAATTGTATTAGAATGTCTGTAGGATATTAAGCTTATCATGGGTCATGATTCCGATTTGTTGACTGTACCTAGAATGCCCCGTGAGGCTATTGAAATTAAAAAAAATCTTAATATTAATAGAGAAGATGATTGGTAGCTACAACCTGTTTGGAACCCAGTTCTAAAAATAATCAAGTCCCTAACAACACGCAACACTGTAAAAGATAACAACAACACTGTGAGTGATTACTGCGTGCATCGAAACGATTGCAATTAATAAAAATTGTACGGTAGATTAAAGTTTTTTTTTAAACATCTGTAAAGACGCTTGTCACCTTAGTCTTCTTACAACCACGAACACTGCAAAGCTTTCGAAACGTCAGGAAAACCAATTTAAATAATATACGCGATGTAATCCGGTTAACTTGTTTTATTATAATGTGTAGTGATCGCGAAAACCTAAGAAATTAATACATATAATGGTAAACAAAACCTTCATTACACATTACAACATAATTTTCTCGTGACGCATGGGTTGCTAATCATTGGGACGACGACAAGGGTGTTCCCTTGATGGATTGCTTGTTCCCATGACCGGACGTTCGCTGTTCACATCGCTCATTGCGGAAAAACAACAGATATTGTTGTTGCACATTTCTATTTAAATGTTAGCGGGCTTTGAATAAGATAAAAGGCTTTTGTATAAAATAGGAGTATGTTTTATGTACATGGACGTTTCTAAATACAAGTGAGTAGATATACATGCTGAAATTTGAGTCGCTTAATTCCTGAAAAGGAGTCATTGTACTCATCATTATTAACAACTTTTACTATGGGATCAACCCTGAAATCGCGAAAAAAAAATCAGTTGGTCCATTTGTGTTCACCTAAATCAATAAAATGTAGGGACCACCTGATTTTTTTTTCGTGATTTCAGGGTTGGTCCCATAGTAAAAGTCGTTCATAATGATGAGTACAATGACCTCTTTTCGGGATTTAAGCAACTCAAATTTCAGCGTGTATATGGGTAATATAAGCCTTATTTTAGCGTCAGCAAGTAGGTTATTGTGGACGACTTTGAGTCTGATAAGATCTCTTGATTTAATGTCCGCATGTATTTTGCAGAAATCAGTTGGAACAATTAAATAAGTAATTTTATTTAGTACTTGTTTTCTATATGTGTGTTAAATAACTTATTAATTCTACTTCCTACTTAATATTATAAATGTGAAAGTTTGTGAAGATGTTTGGATGTTTGTTACTCAATCACGCTGTAAGGGCTGAACGGATTTGAATGAAATTTGACATACACATACGGCCAAAATTAATATCCAATCTATCCACGATTTACCCTACTAGAGATAGAAATTTGACATATTTTATATGGAGCTTATGTCAAATTCCTATCACTAGTAGGGCAAATCGTGGATAGATTGAATATTAATTTTGGCCGTTAGAACATAACTCGGATTAACATATATGCTAGGCTTTTTATCCCGGGAAGATGAACAGTTCCCGAGGGATGTGCGATATACGACATCCACGCGGGCGAAGCCACCGGCTTCAGCTAGTATTGTATATATGGACTTATAGACTTGTTAGGTTTAATTTATACATTTCTTTTAATTTTCTGACGTTGAATAAGTTACTAGTTACTGTATTATTCCAATGAAAGAAAAAAAATCCATACGACACGGTTTGGTGCCAGTCGTGGAAATAAGTGATACATGTTTAAAATACAGGGTTTTCACTAGTACTCGACTTCAAGATGACGTTCAGGGTGTCAACACTCTCTCTACATTTGGGCTAAAGTCTAAACCCCTTACTAATAAAGGTTGTATAGCGTTTGTGTTTGGTTTGTTACACAATGCTTTGTCTTTTTCTTTCGAATTTCAAATTACTGGTGACAGAAAGTGAGGAATCGTTGTGTAACTATTCAACTGTTATACAATGTTTAATAGTAAGGCCGTAAGTATCTGACAACGTCTGTAGTCTAGCGGTTCGAGTGTCCGACTGCTGTTCACAATGTCGTGGGTCGATTCCCACAGGACACAAATATTTATGTGATGAAAATAGTGTTTGTGTTGGTCTGGGTGTTTCTTACGTATTTTAAGTATGTATTTACAAACAAATGATAATGAGTACCTACTATATCCATTGCCTAGTACCCATAGCACAAGCTCTGCTTAGTTTGGGACTAGATGGTGCTGTATAAAATGTCCCAAAATATTTATTTATCCAATTTAATCTAGTAACAACAATCCCGAACAAGCCGGGTTCCGAAAAGGCTTTAGCACCGTAGACCATATACATACGCTGCGGCAGGTTATACAGAAGACCGAAGAGTATAACTTGGCTCTTTGTTTAGCGTTTGTGGACTACGAGAAAGCCTTCGATTCGATCGAGACTTGGGCGGTACTACAGTCCCTTCAACGGTGCCAGATTGACTATCGGTACATCGAAGTGTTAAAGTCTTTGTATGAAAACGCCACTATGTCAGTCCGATTACAGGACCAAGCTTCGAAACCTATCCTTCTGCAGCCAGGTGTGAGACAGGGAGATGTGATCTCTTCGAAACTGTTCACTGCTGCATTGGAGGATGTTTTCAAGGTTCTGGACTGGAATGGGCTAGGCATTAACATAAACGGCGAGTACATCACTCACCTTCGGTTTGCCGACGACATCGTAGTCATGGCTGAGACCATGGAGGACCTCAGTACAGTGCTCGATGACCTCAGTAGAGCTTCCGATAGAGTGGGTCTTAAAAAGAATTGCCAAACTTAAGTGGCAGTGGGCGGGGCACATTGCTCGCAGAACGGATGGCCGATGGGGCAGTAATGTTCTGGAGTGGCGACCGCGTACTGGAAGGCGCAGCATGTGTAGGCCCCCCACAAGGTGGATCGACGACCTGGTGAAGGTCGCGGGAATTCGCTGGATGCGGAAGGCACAGGACCGGTCGTTGTGGCGATGCTTGGGGGAGGCTTATGTCCAGCAGTGGACGTCTTTCGGCTGAAATGATGATGATGATGAATCTAGTAAATATTTTTAGGCTTTATCCAGTTTTTAGTAGTTATTGTCAAAGAGGGAGTGGTGTGACAGTGGTGTGGTGGACTGGTATAGTTGATCGAGTCTGAAAGTAGCGCCACTGGTAGAAAAGTCGAGTAGCAACAGATTGATAAGGTATGGACATGTGATGCCGAGTACGTTACGAGAAAGTTTTAATAATCAATGTGGCTTTAAAAAAAGAGGCAGACCAATGAAAAGATGGATGAATTGTGTGAAAGATGATAAAATATGGATATAAAGCGAAAACTGAGATGACAGTTGTTGATAGAGATGAAGGTATGGAAGAATATCTAAACATAATGCGCCGAAGAGGGCAGAAGGATGATGTAGTCAATGTCAAATGTGGCTTCCACGGTAATTTAAGCCCAAAGCTTATTTAATTACAATTTTAATATAAATTAAGGTCAAGGAGTGATTTCTAAGTGTTTCTAAGCAGTTATATCGGGATGGAATAAATTCAAAATACTTATTTTTGTTAAGACTGTCTCGTTGTGTTTCAAACGAAAGCTTATTAAAGACAAGTGTCTATCTAAAAATAGATTGGCTGTTACAGCTGAAACGATTTCTTTTAGTGTATATACAAGTCGTATTTTTTAATTTAGGTAAATTATTTTCATTATGTACGTATAACGGTACCATAACGGACTTAAATGTGTAAGACATTGAGTTTAATGATTATAATAATGTACAACATTTTAATAAAATTTGGTAGGTACTTAAATAAATGTGAAATTTGAAGAACAAAAAATGTTTCATATCGAAAACTTCAGTAACTTTATAATCAGTTTCCGTTTCCGTATTTTGCAAAAAATAACTTCACGAGCTACGAAAGCATTTCGCGTATGTATAATCAGCCAGCATTTTAGCAAGCCATCGTGTAAGCACTATTATACATTCAACTTTTTGGTACCAAAAGTTTCCACATAATGTGAGAGTTCTGTGGCTTTTTGTGCGAAATAGTTTCCAAACTTTTGAAGTTAGCTAGCAAAATGTGGCCGTTTTTTAGGCAATGTGGCAGAAATGGAACAGATGGACGCGGAAAAGTTGGTGCGTAAGTAAACATTAGAGAGGTTTTAAATCTGGTAGATAAGAGTCCATAATATATGCTATACCATAAAGCAGCTTTTGCTACTAAGCACGTACTCTTTAACTTATTGTATAATAAATATAACTTATTGTATATTTAACCAACTAACTGCGATCGCCAACCCGCCTGCCAAGCGTGGCGATTACGGCATATCCCCCCAATATATGCTTGGGGGAGGCCTGTGTCCAGCAGTGGACGTCTTACGGCTGAAATGATGATAATAAATACACAAACCAATAAAACCTAAACTGGTTGATGTTCTACACTGTATCTACCAAATGTATGTTTTTTTTTGTGGAAAGTAAATAAATAACCTGACATGCCTGTGTTGATTCACGGAGGAACGTCATGCAAAAACCAAGTTACACAAAAACCGTTTAAAGGTAAAAGTAAAGCCAATATACATCTCAAACTATAACAAAAGATGTTTAATGGCATCCGCAAAGTATTAATGCTGTTCTATAGATTTCCTCAACACTTTCAGTTGTATACAACGTGTTATTGAAATAACTAAAAACCTCTTAAGGGGTCATTGTGCTCATCAGTCAATCAACTCAGCCTATCGCAGTCCACTGCTGGACATAGGCCTCTCCCAAGTTGCGCCACAACGCTCGGTCCTCTGCCTTCCGCATCCAGTCCCCCCCAGCCACGTTCTTTAGGTCGTCGGTCCACCTGGCAGGGGGACGCCCTACGCTGCGTTTGCCGATACGCGGTCTCCACTCAAGGACTCGTCTGCTCCAACGGCCATCGGGCCTTCGACAGACATGGCCAGCCCACTGCCACTTCAGCTTACTGATCCTACAAGCTATGTCGGTCACTCCGGTTCTTCTCCGGATAATCTCGTTACGGATTTTATCCTTCAAAGAAACTCCAAGCATAGCTCGCTCCATAGCTCGCTGAGCGACTTTAAATTTGTGGACTAGCCCAACTGCCAGTGTCCATGTCTCGGCACCGTAAGTCATGACTGGCAGGACGCGCTGGTTGAAGACCTTTGTCTTCAAACTTTGCGGTATAGGCGACGAGAAGACTCGGCGAAGTTTGCCAAATGCTGCCCAGCCCAGACGGATCCTTCTGTTGGCTTCTTTCTCGAAGTTGTGTCTACCAAGCTGAATTGCCTGCCCTAGGTAGACGTATTCCGTTACAACTTCGAGTGCCGACCCTTCGACGAATATTGGCCTCGGAATGACATGCATATTGAACATGACTTTAGTCTTGTCCAGATTCATGCCAAAACCGACACGTCGAGAGGCTCCGTTTAAGCTGTGCAGCATTTCGCCCAGTTGTTCCAGCGACTCAGCCATTACAACGATGTCATCGGCAAAACGGAGATGTGAGATGTTCTCGCCGTTAACGTTGATACCCTGTCCAGTCCAGTCCAGCGTCTTGAAGACGTCCTCCAACGCGTTAGTGAACAATTTCGGAGATATTACATCCCCTTGTCTCACCCCTCTGCGCAGTTGGATTGGCTTCGCCTTTTGGTCCTGGAGCTGAACAGTCATGGTACCAGCGTTGTATAGGCATCTCAGCATCTCTATATACCGCTCATCAATGTGACATCGCTGAAGAGCATCCAGAACTGCCCAAGTTTCGATAGAGTCGAAGGCCTTCTTGTAGTCCACGAATGCCATAAACAGCGGCTGATTGTACTCTTCAGTCTTCTGTATGATCTGCCGAACAGTATGGATATGGTCTACGGTGCTGTAGCCTTTTCGAAACCCAGCTTGCTCTGGTGGCTGGAATTTGTCGAGTCTTCCGGCGAGACGATGACCCTCGAGAACAGCTTGTACACTTGACTTAGGAGTGAGATGGGTCTGTAGTTCTTCAGTATGAAAGTACAAACCGACTTCAAAAATAATGAAATAATTTGTGTGAAACAGTAACAGTTTAGGAAGTAGGTGCCTTTGATTCGGTTTGATTTAAGAAAAAATTGGCACCGACTTCATAAAGTATTTCACACAAATTATTTTATTCTTTTTGAAGTCATTTTTTACTTTTTTAATGTTTATTTTATTTTTCTATTTTAGTGGGATTAACAATAGAAAGACAAGCGATTGCTGCAATCCCCATTGAAGAGGTCCATTCTTTATCTCAGAAGATCTTCATCAAATCTTCACTAAATCTTCACCAAATGATATTTTCTGAATGAAAATTATGTATGCCAATAATATTTGAGGAGTTCCCTCAATTCCACATGGATCCCATCATCGGAACTAGATTTTGATAAAAATTAGACAAATCTGGAAGTTTACGTCCTATCAGATAAAAATCCAAATCGGTTGATAAATGACGGAGTTGTGAAGTAAAAAAACATAAAAAAATACAAACGAATGGAGAACCTCCTCCTTTTTTTGATGTCGGTTAAAAAGTTCTGCAACTGATTGCAAATTTTTAGATCGTGTAGTTTACTATAGTAAATGCACGTACGGTCGACTGCACGTCGGTGTAACACTTTGACATTAGCAGCATCTGTCTTTCATAAGCAGTAAGGGCGGTTTTCGAATTGAAGTTAGATAGAGTATACTTTACTGTTTGCACACCATAAAAATAAACCTAAAGTTGTAACAAACATGAATGGATAGATAGATGGATATGGATTAGTTTTTTATCTACTAGAAAAGGAGTACTAAGTCGCATTCCGTTTGCTTAATCTGGTAGAAAAAATCTCTGTCGATAGTCTTGCAGCCGTGTAATTTCCGGAGCTGGAAAAGTCTATCTCCTCTCAGAAAATGAGATAGAAAATTATAAATCAAAAATCTATAAAATAATATCGTAAGCAGTAAGAACTTTGTTTTCTTTAGCGTCTGGTCATACTATAGACAACATAATAATCACTTTTGTCTGAATACTTTTGGGACCAGCCAAAATAAAGTAGCAGTAGGAGATGAAAAAAGTTACGTTGTGTTATGATTTTTAATGCGCTTTTCTGTCTTAACCCTTTCACCGCTAGCGTCTTCTATAGAAGACATGCATTTTCGTACTCTTCGTGTTCTGGGTGTATTTATAAAACGAAAATATTATAATATATTATGCAAAGTGGAGATGACAATACGACATTAAATAAAACCACTTACAGACAGAGTATTACGTTCTCTGACTGTACACAAAAAATCAATCAAATCCAGTTAATAGTTATAGCCACATGAAGTTATTTACCTAATTTTTATTAATTTTGAATGTAGGACCATTTTACTGGCATAGATCGTTAGGTCTGAGTGTCTGTCTGAGACCTGTGCAAATCCATATGATTTTAATTTTAAACTCTCTTTCTCAATTATTGCAGGTGATTACAAAAAAAAATTGTTACTTATTATTTCGATATTTACAACTTTTTTATGTGTAATGATAATCTATACATGCTGAAATTTTAATTTTAATCGCTTAATTCCCGAAAAGGGAATTTTACTATGGGACCAACCCTGAAATCGCGAAAAAAAAAACTGGTGGCCCTACATTTGTGTTCACTTAAATCGATAAAATGTAGGGACCAACTGTTTTTTTTTCGCGATTTTAGGGTTGGTCCCATTCCATAGTAAAAGTTGTCCATAATGTCATCATTATGAACAACTTTAACTATGGAATTGGACCAATTGTACTCATGTACAATTACCCCTTTTCGGGAATTAAGCGATTACAATTTCAGCATGTCTATTCGTAATAACCGTGTTTTCATTTATTCTCGTATTGTCATCTCCACGTTGTATAATATTTAACTTATAATAAAGTCGTATCGTGTATCCTAATAAAGTGATGAATTCGTCGTCTGTTAGCTGAGCTGACAGCCCGATTTTAATTTTATAACGTGGCGATAATAAAAAAAAATCATCTTTAATTTTCAAAAGAGCCAACCACATACCTAATTGTGTACCTTACCTTGCTGCTTATACAACATTAGTTTTAGTTTATACTTGTCCTGAAAAGGGGTCATTGCACTCTTCATTATGAACGACTAACCCTGAAATAGTAAAAAAAAACCAAAATTTTGTCGATTTATAAGAACACAAATGTAGGGAACAGCAATTTGTTCGTGACATCAGGTTTGTTGTCATAGTAAAAGTTGTTCAAAATGTTGAGTATAATGACCCCTTTCCAGGTTTAGTATAAACTAAAAAATGTATACAAAATACAAGCTAGCATGAAAAGAGTAGCAACGAAAAGAAGAAGTAGTTACGCCCAATCGATGTTTACTTTCGGTTCTGTATAGGAACACGTTGATTGATGAGTGTTGAGACCTGTGCCCGCTAACCCTAAGCTGGGAACTTAGTCTTGATTGAAATGACTGTAATGCTGGTTTAACTGATATAATAAAGAGAATATTGGTAAATAAATACACGTAACCGCGGCGCGACAATGAAATTGCGAGGATAATAGCGACGTATGGTCGCCCGTGTCACGTTCCGGTGAATGCTGGCGCAGCCGGCGACGAGTGTAGCTAGGACAGGTGCGCCCCGCGCACCCCTCAGCCCCCTCGTGTGCTCGTGCGTCACCAATGAGTTTCGTGGAGTTAGACGTTTGCAAAACAAAGTTGCGCCTCTAACGATTACTAATGATTTCATCAGGTCACTCAGTAATCATTCACAGGGTAAGGGTACCTACATCTTGATTTTACTGTTGACTAAACCGTGTGGTTTTTGTTTTTAGAATTTTAAAGAGTATTGATTAATAGTATAAGAGATAACCGTACTTTTGGTAACTATCGATAGCACGGCTGATTCAGTGTTTATAGGGTGTAGGGACCTCCACTGATGCGAATGGTACCGGTCTGACTGCAAACGGTTAGTCCGTTTGCGGGATCAGCCCGCTTAAAGACGCGTTATAGTTACAAAAAATGAACAATCGATAGCACGGCTGATTCAACTATATTATGATAATATACACTGTACTGAAGTGAAAAGTACAAAAACTGACAACATTCGTCAGTCCGTTTGCGGAATCAGCCCGTTCAAAGACGCGTTATTGTTATAAAAAATGAGCAATCAATAGCAAGGCTGATTCAAGTGCAGTATTATAATAGGTACTACACCTATGCGAACAGTATAAAAACTGACAATATCGATCAGTCGGTTTAGTAGTTATAGCCATTTCTATCTTTCACATTGTTTGGTACAAACTCATGCCATTTCATGATTTACCTATGATTATTGTTGTATTTATTTTTATAATCGTACTCAAAATCGACTATGCATGGGACAGGTCGTATTTATATGAAACTAGCCAATATCCGCGGCTTCGCCTGCATATCGTTCGGTTTATCACAGAAAGACCTTATCACAAATCCCTCAGGAACTGTTTATCGTCCAAGGATAAAAATTATCCTATATATTAATCTGGATTATGGTCTATCTGTCTGCTAAATTCCATCCAAATCTGTTTTGCCGTATCAGCGCGATTTTCATTATACTCTTTATGCTATTCCTAAAGTTAATTGTTTTGCAGGTTTTACTCGACCTTCAGTAACAGTGTATATGAGTTCTTGAGAAAGTGACTCTGATCGCAATGAACACTCTTTACTGTTTCTTCTGAATTTGTCATCCATCAGAAGTTGGGAAAAGAAATATTTTAATGAGTTAGGAATGTCACATTCTCCTTTTAGGATATCCTCAACACCAGAATTTGTTGGATTGGAAATAGTAAGTGACAACATGATCTTAGTTTTTAATAAACATATTTTAGTATTGATTTTTCGACAATTTCACTTTTCATTATTGTATCTGGTTGAGTACCCGTTTTGAAAATTGAATTGATGTTATGAACATCTTTTATAATGACTTTATCTTTAAATCTTTCTCTATAAACTTGCCTTTCTCATTGTAACCGCTTCTACTTCTGACTTTTCTGTCAAAAGATTCTTATATTTCTCACAATTGGTCGAAAATGAATGAATTTCTTCATTAATAAATATATTTTTCTCAATAAAATCACATATAGCTTCAAATGCACTCTTGTGACTATTAGGTTAAATGTACCATATTGTATTATATTTTTTGTGTCATACTATGACTTGGTTATCTTCTTTAATATTCTTAAACTCATAACAACTTTTGTGACTCTGAGCCTGTTTGAATAACTTTATTTAATAAATCCTTCATATGCAAATGTGAAGCAATTTCTATATAATTTTTAACCCTTGAATTGGTTTCTAGTCTATGAATTCTTTGTAAGCTGCCACAGTATCTCCTAAGCTTCTTTTGACAGAATATACATGTTGCAAGTATACAATCGCCTAAACATTCATCTAAAGAATTTTTATCCTTTTCTACAACATTTGATGGAATACCAGTTAAATTCCGTTTTAAAGAGGATTTACTTAATGTATTTTGAGTTGAGATACTTTTCAATGCAGTGAACTTTTTGTAGCAAGCTGCGCGGTAGTCACACTTACAGTCCAAATGCGCAAGTAGTTGAATGTTTGCATATTTTAAATTTCATAACACTCGAATATTTAATATATCACGACACTTATTTAAAGTTTTTGCATTAAGGCGTTACTAAGAGCTAAGTGGCGCCACCATCAGTAAAATAATAATTACTCACACAGGTACTGCAGTTTAATCAGAAATAATTAACTCTGTGAATTATAGATCGCTGTAGTTGTAGATAGAAAAAGTGGCAGTTTTTCGTATTTTTTCTATATACAACTGCAGCGAACACACACACACACAGACACATTCACAGAGTTAATAGTTTTTGATTAAATGACAGTACCTGTACTTCAATTGTTATTTACGACTAAACGATTTTCGATAAATGATGTAAACGGCGAGTAATTATTATTTTACTGATGGAGGCACCACTTAGCTTTTAGTAGCGCCTTAAAATGAAGGAGTTTTTCTTTATCCTTATTTTTTTTTAAAAAGACACGCAGTTTTAATATTTTTAATAATTTTTCACTTATTTTGTTATGGTTTTTAAAATTCAATGAAAGAAAATTTCGTCACTTCGTCGACCGATACGCATAAAAGGAGCGTGCGTCTCTCCTTGCCATCGATTGCATCGTAACTAACTACCTATCACAGCGCTGTTGCCCGTCCGACCAAGCAGCGCTGACCACACCACGAGCTAGTAATGGAGCGGTGTGGCAGCCGGTGGCATCATGTTGGTTTGTATTTTCTATGTCCAGATCAATACTAACTTCAATATTACATTAAGATCGGGTTCCTAATTTTGTACCAAACAATTCGAAAGTTTGAGATGATAACTACTAAGCTGACTGATGGATATTGCCAGTTTTTATACTAATAGCGTAGGGATAGCATCTATTGTAATACTACACTTGAATCAGCCTTGATATTGATTGTTAATTTTTGT
The DNA here is from genome assembly GCA_949699075.1 of Asteroscopus sphinx. NCBI lineage: Eukaryota > Metazoa > Arthropoda > Insecta > Lepidoptera > Noctuidae > Asteroscopus > Asteroscopus sphinx. Next base: position 15,451,656 of record OX453017.1, read on the forward strand.
CACAATAACGCGTCTTTGAGCGGACTGGTTCGGCAATCGGACTGGGAAATATTGTCAGTTTTTGTAATGATCACTTCAGTACTGCGTATATTATATCATAATATAGTTGAATCAGCCGTACTATTGATTTTTATTTTTTTCTAACTATAACGCGTCTTTAAGCGGACTGATTGCGCAAACGGACTGACTGTTTGCAGCCAGACCCATACCATTTGCATCAATATATTAAAAACAAAGATCATATCATCACCTACTACGTCCGTTCTAAAAAATTGTGTTGTTGAGGATATTCTAAAAGGAGAATGAAACATTCCTGACTCATTCAAATATTTATTTTCACAACTTCTAATGGATGACAAATTCAGAAGAAACGGCAAAGATTGTTCATTGTGATCAGACTCACTTTCTCAAAACTTCATATACACTGTTACTAAAGGTCGACTAAAACCTGCAAATCAATTAACTTTAGGAATAGCTATGACGAGTATAACAAAAATCGCGCTGAAACGGCAAAACTGATTTGGATGGAATTTAGCAGAAAGATAGACCATAATCCATATTAATATATAGGATAATTTTTATCCTTATTTTTTCCTTACTGGACGATAAACAGTTCCCGAGGGATGTGCAATAAGGTCTTTCTGTGATAAACCGAACTATACGCAGGCGAAGCCGCGGATATTGGCTAGTCTCATATAAATACGACCTGTCCCATGCATAGTCGATTTTGAGTACGATTATAAAAATAAATACAACAATAATCATAGGTAAATCATGAAATGGCATGAGTTTGTACCAAACAATGTGAAAGATAGAAATGGCTATAACTACTAAACCGACTGATCGATATTGTCAGTTTTTATACTGTTCGCATAGGTGTAGTACTTATTATAATACTGCACTTGAATCAGCCTTGCTATTGATTGTTCATTTTTTGTAACAATAACGCGCCTTTGAACGGGCTGATTCCACAAACGGACTTCTTCTTCTTCTTCGTGTCGATGATTCGAGTTTATTATATAATTTTGGACCAAAATGTAGCCACGTCTACAGCACTCTCAGTAGCCTCGCATAGGTCTTTGATTGTGCAGGTGGAATTGCACAGTGAGCAGGTTAAGAGGTGAGGCATCGTCTGTGGGTTGACTCCACAGTCACATTGTGACTCGTCTGTGTATCCCCATCTAACTAAATTTGACCTGCAGCGGCCCATCTGGCTTCGGAGTCGATTCAAGGTTTTCCAGATGGGCCATGGTAGTTGGTGGCCTGCTGGGAGCTCTTCTGCAGGCCCAATGTAGTCAGAAGGGGGAGGGTGTCTTTGTTGCCACAGTTCCTCTCGTGTCTTATTGGGGCTGCTGCCTGTTAACGGACTGACGAATGTTGTCAGTTTTTGTACTGTTCACTTCAGTACAGTGTATATTATCATAATATAGTTGAATCAGCCGTGCTATCGATTGTTCATTTTTTGTAACTATAACGCGTCTTTAAGCGGGCTGATCCCGCAAACGGACTAACCGTTTGCAGTCAGACCGGTACCATTCGCATCAGTGGAGGTCCCTACACCCTATAAACACTGAATCAGCCGTGCTATCGATAGTTACCAAAAGTACGGTTATCTCTTATAACATAAACTCCTACTAATTTGAAATATTAGGAAAGAGCGGTTAAGTCAATAACAAAGTTATTTTTTTTCTCTCCAGGTAATTTTTTAGAATATATTTTTGACAGGTCTAATTATAATGATTAATATAAACGGTTTCACTCACGTTATATCATCGGGTGTGCCCGACCGGTTGACAGTGGTTGACCGTGTGACCGGTCGGGCACACCCGATGATATAACGTGAGTGAAACCGTTTATATTAATCATTATGAATTTAACTCACGATAGTTATTATATAAAAATAGGTCTAATTATATTAGGGATGATTAATAAATCAACAAGTTTTCTAATGCACACCGCTATAAATCTACAAAAATAAATCCTAAATTTAATGAAGTTTGTAAAATCCGAAATTAACCTTTCGCAAACTTTTACAGAATTACGAAATTCTCAACCCACACTCACACCTGATGAGTGACGACATAAAAGCAAAAGCATTCCAATAAAATTTTAACCGAATAACTTATTCACATCGGTAATTTTAGCCCAACCCTTCCATGGTCCTTGGGTCCCCCGACCCGACTGCACTCACCTGTGACAGAACAAAGGCCGCCTCGTACCTCAGCCCCCACCTCTCACCTGTCGGCATGCACCGGCGTCGACGGCAAATTTCAGACTTGAAATTTTGATGTGACCTGACTCAAAAGCCTTTTTTACGTATGTTTTTTGAACAGAAAGGCGCTTAAAGAACTGGTGGCACGCTTCGTTAGGAAATGGATACAATTTTGTAAAGGTTTCTGATGCAATGTCTAGTGAGTGAATGCAATTGTTGTAATTTAATTTTTGGTCTTGTTGTGGCAATAAATCATTTTTCTTTCAATTTTTAGGGTTCGAATTTATTATTTGTGTGGGAAAGAAAGAGGGTTAATGATCGAGTTGATCAGTTTTTTTTATACAAGTTTTTAATCTGTAACCGTGGCATATTTCTAGAGAAAATCATAAATAACGTGCTTAGTCATCTAAAAATAATACTAAACCAATTCTACGGTGATTTAATAACCAAATTTTCACTTAGAAACATAGCGAGAGTTTGAGAATCAATCCTGAACGACTTTGAAAATAAGTCACCGGGGGCATTATCAAAGTGCGGAAAATTCTGGCCATTTTTTGTTTTTGGGGAATTTGCTTGTCTACAAATAGGTATTTGATTTAAAAAAAAAATTGCTATTGATATTTTTCTTAATTCGTGTTCAATATCAGTGTTGGAAACAAGATAGTTACATGCCAGCGAGGAATAGAACGTAGTATGTTAAACATAAAAAAAATGCAAAAAAATACAACACTCAAAAATCAGAAAAATTACTAAAGCAACCGATGGACTTGTACAGGCACTTACATTAAAATGGAAATGGGCTGGTCATGTAGCGCGTCTTCAAGACCTGAGATGGACCAAAAGAGTGACGGCATGGAAAGGTCCACAAGGGAAACGTAAAAAGGGAAGACCGTACGTTAGATGGGAAGACGAGATAAAAAACATAGCTGGTCCTAGCTGGTTCGAAATAGCCCAATCTCGAGAAGATTGGCTATATTTGGAGGAGGCCTTTACCTGCAGAGGGGTTCTTGTAAACAAAAACCAAAATAAACTTACTAACACTTAATTTTCAATTAAATAAACTACTAACACTAGAATAAGGTTTTTTGTAAACATTATTCCTAGATAGCAAGTTGCAAGAAATAAAAGGCTTTTTATTTTTCATTTTATTTTATTATTTATCAGTGGTATAGTCAGCTCCTTAAAATTATGTATACAGATAAACATGCCGGACCGATACGTGTGGAGGCGGCGGCGCCCGCTACTGCTGGACGTGCCAGTAGCCAGGACCAATCTATTGGCGAAAGCACCCCTTATAAGAACAATCCGCATAATAAACGAAGTTCATGAGAGACTCGATATATTTTCGTGCAATTTGAGTGAATTCGCAAAAGTTCTATTAAACTTAGTTAGTTATAATGTAAGTTAAATGTATACATTGGTTTTTTGTTGTTGTTAGTTGTTAAGTTAGTATGGTAAGTAGCATGTAAGTAGCATGTAACTTTTTATAATAATTCTAGGATAATTAATTATTATAGTTGATAGCCACACTATCGCATTAGGTTAAAGACCTGTAATGATAGATGTAAGGAGGAATAATAAATAAATAAATAAATAAATAAATAAATGTTGTATATGACCTATAGCAATGTTTCAATGTTTGTTGGCAAAGTGGCAGGAAAAAGAGCACAAGGCCGGAGTCACGTCAGCCCCCCGATTCAGAACCACACGATAACCATTTGTCGACTGATTCGGTTTGTTATCTCTTTTTATCTCGTTGCGTGAATCATGAGACAAAACGAGATAAAAAACTGAACCGGGCCCTAATTCACGTAATTTCATGACGCGCCGATCAAGTTACAGTGACGCTGCAGTTCGTTTCTGACAGCGATTGCCTTAGATAAGAGAATACGAAAAGCATTGTTTTGATCGAAACTTAACTGCAACTGCGCTGCAATGCAATGCAATTGCACTTCTTTAGTTACGTGAATTGGCCTCACTTCTTTAGTTACGTGAATTGGCCTTTTGGTCGACAACTGGTTATCGTGTGGTTTTGAATCGGGGAGCAGATCCGCATGTCTCTTTCTATCTCGGTTCACGACACTGTCGAAGCCATCACATCATTCGTAAGAAAGTGAAAACCACTCGCAAGAAAGTGATCCCTGGGGGTTGTCACGACCCTCAGCATTGAGGAATACGACTGTAGGAGGAGAAGCAATGTTTCAAACTCGATAATGCAGACAAAGGTAAAGTAGGTAGCTATGTATGCAACGCGTTATTGAAATAACTGAAAACATCTTAAGGGGTCATTGTACTCATCAGCATGAACAACTTTCACTATGGGACCAACCCCAAAATCACGAAAAAAAATCATCTGCTCTCTACATTTGTGTTCACAGAAATCAACAAAATGTAGGAAACAACTGTTTTTTTCGTGATTTCAGGGTTGATCCCATAGTAAAAGTTGTTCATTCTGATAAGTACAATGACCCCTTAAGAGGTTATCAGTTATTTCAATAACACGTTGTATAATTCTTAATAACTAGATGTAACTAAATGTAAAGATTTAAATGATGTAGATGAAGATATAACTATAAATGTAAAGCTTAAAAACCTTCCGGAAAACGCCCCTAACAACATTACCTTGTCTAATTATGTACCTACTTTAAATTTATTGATTAATCAAATGTTTCTATCCTCTTCCTTCTATAAACAAGCAGTAAATTGGTCCTTAGCAGGACCTCCTGAACCGAGGTGAAAGATTCCATAAATTACACCTCTAGCCAGTCCAGTAAATTTCAACTAAATTTCCATTAAGTTCGGATGACTTTATTAAGGGAGCCTTAGATTCAAAATTTTCGCAGACGAATACTTTATAGCTGTATTGCTGTATCTGTGTTTAACTATAACCATATACAAGAGACGTGCAAACGATGCAGGGCCATCCTCCAAAATTATCGCACACACACCTCGATTGCTATCAGCTTTAATAGGAAAGGAAATTTGAGCTTTAATACTAGTTAGTATAAAGTTGAACTTTGCAAGGTTATTAGTTTCGATTGGTGTCAAGCTCAATTTGAATGTTCAAATTGTGGGAGTATGACGGCGGTGGACGAGTCAGTGCATTATAAAGATGTGCGAGCTAAGATCGCCACTTGAAGTGGAGTCATCGCGCAGGCGCACCTAATAGGGCCGCGATTTGAAGGACCGGATTTATATTTCTCATACATAATTACCAGTCCATTCATTGAAACTTAAAATGAAAAAAAAACTTAGCTTTACGAAAGAGATAAAAGTTTATCGTGTCTTCAATATTATCATGTATTGCAAAAAATTGTAATAACAAGTGAAAAATACTAGTACGTGATAAAATGCATTTACTTACAAAATCCGAAAAACGAAGTTCTATCAAATCTAAACAAATGGCAATTATACAATCCATTAAAATTCTTCAAACTTGTTTAATATCTCTAGGAACAGGCTCTATTCGATATTTCCTAGTTATTTCTTCAACGTTATTAAAGTTTATCAGTTAATCATCATTAACAGTATCGGTCTATGCTCAGCGTACCGTGAGTGATCGCGGTCTACCCAGGGCTGGTTAAATCCACGGTAAGTGTCAGTCTCATTCGGGCTTTATCGCCTCCCGGGGCGCCCTGTTATCTCTGAGAATTCACTAATTTACAATCCACGAATGAATATTTAATGGGAGTGTGTCACCCCTGAAAATTTGGCTCCATCGTCATAGAGTATGTGGTTGTGGGGTAATTCGCAGAAAGTGCAATCTTGTCTCTTTTGATTTATTTGTTGCGTATTATTGATCTAGTTCTACTGACTAAACTACAAGGCACGAGTAAGTAATCCGTCTTCTTAATTGTTTTTTACTTTGAGAAAATTATGACGTAATGATGCTAAAGAAGTAACAAAATAAGGAAACTGAAAAACGTATTTCAAAAGAAGCATGATTTACATAAAAACGCCGATTTAAATTCAAAGAAAAAACACGAAAAATTAAAAGGCAGAAACTTCCTTATTTTACCGAATTTCCCGTCTTCTGATTCTGGTCGGATGTACTAGGCTACGCGCGGGGGTTGTGAGAGCGGGGTGAGGTACGTGGCGGGAGGGACGAGGGACGAGGGCGAGAGCGACGCAGCCTCCCTCCAGCAACGATTACTGATTAGTGTGGCGGCGAGTGCGGCGGGGCCGCCCGCTTAGAGCTCGAAAATGCCGCCGCCGACTCGTATCCAATCCTCCAGTACTAGTGTCAATGGGAAAAGGTTTTTCACTCAGGTAGTGTGGTAACCGTGCTTGGTCTCAACCCCTCGCCAGCCCACTGCCGATTGATTAACTGTCCTACGCGATCAGCTGATAGAGTGCGGCCGCGTGCACCGGCGAACTTACGGCACGCCTCTACATGTGCTTCGGTTACTACACTTACTACGTTTGTGTAACGATGAATATGAATGTATTTGGTGGCTGACGATTTTTTCGTGTTTTCAATGTGTGGAGTGACGTTGCCTTCGCCTTGTTGCAAGTAAGTACATTATGTTGTTTGATTCAAAAGTTCTTATACAGTTAGTACTGAAGATAACCCAACTTTCAATGTTTTTATTTCGTTGTCGCGGAAAATTGCCCTTTACTTGGTGTTTCGTGGTTGAATTACGATGTTTGTGAGTATGGTACATGGGTTATTATGCGGAAATGTGTCAGGAAAGTCAATGTAGTGGAATTTCTGTTTCGGCGCTGATGTCTTTATTACTGTGGTTGCACTTTTATGTCATTTTCCTTTATACAAGATGATTTTGAATTCGTTAGCAATTCTTTAGGCGATGATTGTACTCATCAGTTTGAACAACTTTTACTATGGGACCAACCCTGAAACAGTGAAAAAAAATCTAATATTCTATTAGTAAAAGTTGTTCAAACTGTTGTCCAATCATCCTTTCCGGAATTGCTAATGACTTTATAATCATCCAGTATATTACCTAATAAGCAAGTCGCAACGCCCTATATCTTCTCATGGGTGTCGTAAAAGACGACTAAGGGATTGACCAGAGGATGGGCAGCAGTGTTCTCTAGAGTATTTAACCAACCAACTGCGATCGCCAACCCGCCTGCCAAGCGTGGCGATTATGGCATATCCCCCCATAGGGGGAGGCCCTTGTCCAGCAGTGGACGTCTTTCGGCTGAAATGATGATGATGATGTTGCAATGAGTGACAAGGTGTGCCTGCATTGTGTGTTCTGTTCTAATTATTAAATTCTTCATAATGTCCTCAAATAATTACTAAGACCTTTAAACTCAGGCACGTTAAAGATCGCCTAAATAATTATGGTGTCTGTCTGGTGTGGTATGGTAAACATCAATAATAATAATTATAAGAGTAATTACCATGAAGGATTAATTTCATATACAGGCTTCTTGCTCGAGTTACGATTATTAATTAGCAAGTCGATTGGTATTAGTTTTCATGATTATTAATTTTGTATTTAATTAAAGGTTTGCACCATGTCTACAAGATAATATTCCAAGACACTGTACCTACGTATACTTAAGAAGCGTTGGCAATTATTGTCTTTCAAATTAGCGACACGATTTCGCGCACATGGATATTATATTTTGTACCCTATTTTGAAGAAAAAATATTACTGCTTGATGTTTAGATTAGGGTTCAGCCATTTTTGGTTTGTTAGTTAAAAACCTCTGTGATAACCGGGCGAACGGTCACAAGAGTGATTTTATGTTTTATAGTCTGTTTTTTGACGCAGAATCCAAAAGCAATCAATATTTTAATAAGCTGCCATTTATCATTAGAAAAAAAAAATACCGCAGTCATAGTGTATACTCAAAGAAAATTGAAAATATAGAACATGAAATATGGTTTACAAGCAGATTTTATACAGGGTATACGAAAAAATACGCCTCGTAAAATACTGGTCGTAAAATGTAACCGTCTGGATTTTTGCTAAGCATTCCCCGCTGATTCTCCCTTAACTTAAGGATATAAACAGTAAACACGTAATATTCTAGAAACAACGCGGGTTTATTACAGAGTGAAACCTTTAGAGGGTTCCGTACCCAAAGGGTGCCAAACGGGACCCTATTACTCTCGCTACGCTGTCAGGACGGACGGACGGACGTCCGTCCGTCCGTCTGTCTGTCACAGGGCTGTATCTTTTGAACGGTAATAGGTAACGGGTTGAAATTTTCTCAGAATATATGTTGCTGTGTATCACGATAAATACTAAAACAAAAAAAAGTCTAAAACTAAAGGAGGTCCCCTTACAAGAAACCTCAAAAAAATGCATTTTTTTCAACGTTTTTGTTCTTGCTCTATCTTCAAAACGGTAATGCATGCTATTTAGTTTGGCAACAAATACTATTAATAGGACAAACATAGACATATGTGGTGGTACCTGAGTAAGAAAGAGGTGCAAAAATTCATATTTTGCGCACTGTGCGATGTCTTTCGATGAACTCTCGTAAATTAAATCAGTTTCTATGGGGTATCAGGTCGATGGGTGGTAGGAAACCCTTACTGCGCGAGTCAGACTCGCACTTGGCTGGTTTTTTATAGTTTCGTATTAATAATATTTTAATTGAGTAAAAAATACATTTTATACCTTCCATCTATAAATACATAATGGTGATTTTATTTTTACATAAAAGCAGTTAAATAAGTGCCTAAACAAAGAAGCTTTGAAGAATATATCAAGCTTTGACTTCTCTAAAATAATATTTTGAAATTCAAGTTATAGCAAATATACGATCTTCATTTCCATCTCTAATAGTTTACAGAACAATGGCATGTATGCTTGAGATCTGAAATTGTACAATGAACGCTGAAATTGAATTTTCCGGCGTACTTGACTTCCTGCCTATTAACTACCACAAAGGACCAATAACGCGGATCTCAGGACCAAATTCTCTAAAACATCCTTCGAATAATTCCATAATTTTCAGCTAAAACGTTTTTTATACAAGGGCCGCTATTAAACAAGGCTCGTAGTGTTAAAAACAGGCGTGGTAATAAAAAAAAATGATGACGAAGAGCGTTGGGAAACGCTGAGTCGGCACGGCCCTTCAGTAGGTCAATGTCCACGGCAGGCGGGAAGATGGCTTAATGCGAACCAATTATCCTCTAGTCCTTTACATAATATACAACTATCGTGACGATCGACGATTACGACGGATGGGTGTAATCGAAGTTAAGGGTTGGCGATCCCTGTTTTATTAGCCGATAAAGGGAAGGCGTTATTAATTACAAAAGCCATTTTTTGTTACGAGTGAGTTCTGAAGTTTTTCTTTTGTTAGAGGATGGAAGGCGGTTTGGATTAAAATAAATGGTAAGTTCCGATTTTCCAGGGTACTGTTGTAGGATAAATACTATGTCTACGTAAGTATAAAATTAAAAAATTTGGAATGTGTCTACGTTTCTCGCGTGAAGTCTATTTATTCCCTTTAATTGAATTTGTTTTTTATCTATTGAAGAATTATGCAGTTGAGTTTTTATGTGTAGGCCAAAATAAAGCATAAATATGGCTTTGATTATGCACTTGTCTATTAAGACAGAAAAACACGAACGAAAACACGTACATTAAAATTGCTGCTAGCTGTTAGCGGCTATTTTCCGTGTGTGTACTTGTTCACAGACATACACTAAGACATATTATGCGAGTATAAGGCGCTGTACACTGCTAGCGCGAGTCTGGCCTGTTATTGTAAAATGCGGTGTTTAGACTATTATATTAATAATTAAAGAAAAGTCGTTTATAAAATGGCTGACAGCTAAAATTATTTATGTTATGATTAGCAGACTAAATGATGCTGCATATCCATGTGGATAAAAACCCCTTAATAAAAAATAAAGATTAAAAAAAGAAAAAAGAAAATGATGCTGTTACTATAACACAGTCAATTCAGTCATTAAAATTCGCAACGAAGGCATGAAAAACAGCCCAACAATATTTCTTAGTATAAAAAATGTTTTAATGCAAATTAGCTCATAAATAATGCCAGAAGCACCCAAATAATCTGAATTGTGAGTTCTCGTAAATCAACTGCCTTTGCTATAAGGAATTTATTATCCTTTTACCCTTTTCTACAGGACAGAATGCGGTATTGTATATTGTTTATGAAAAAATGGGTCAAGTGCGCGTCCCTAGTTCACTTTCTGAGGGCCTCGGTATAAATCGCAGAATAATGAGGTCTGTGGCAACATGCTATATTTTTATCGCGAAAAATGTTGTACCAAGGTTCGCTTTAATTATTCTCAACTCTTTCTTAGCTATAAAATAAACTAAAAAGCTCGAGTTTCCCTCGTTATTATTTTATGTTTAGGTAATTAGAAACAAGATGTATGTAATGTTCTTCAGAAACATTATAGCGTTAAATATTAGGAAAGTACATAACATAATTCATTTCTTTGAATACGTAAAGAGTAAAACTTGGTAATTATGACAACTTAATGAATGTGCTCTAAATTATATCAGAATAATTACGTACGTCCTCGTTAAATTACTGAGCGTAATTTGCGTTAACGATCCTTTGTTTTTGGGATCTCGAGTCCAAAGTACCTTAGAACTAAAAGCAACTAATTTCCACAAAAGCTGAGCTACCTCCCCACTGGCGGTGTTTGTGAGTGTCAGGAACAGATGTCGGGTGAATTTAATATAAGCTACCTGCCACTTCCCAGGAAGTGCGACTTATTCTTGTTTTATATCAAGGTGTATTGGTCTCACTGTTATCTACGTAGCGGGTTCATACGTGACCTGAAAAGGATATCCTGTTACTTTTCTTGCGTTCGATTGTAACTGACTGTTAGAAAAGACAAAAAGGTTGGATAAGAAATGGTTTTTCGATTTATTGTTGCCTTGTTTGTGACTTTGTGTGAGTAGAATTTTAAATAAAACGCTGTGTAAGCAAAACCATTTTATAAAATACAGCTATGATAAACAAATACTCTTTGGAATAGGTTCATATCAACCAGCATTCTCCCGGATTTATCGTCTAATAAAAACCAGAAAAACGCCCTATGCTTTAACATCAGCCAGTTAAATAAAATATATCGTGCGAAAAAACCATTTCAACCCTAGTGTTAACTGCTGATATCCCTAGGTGGGTCTGAAACAAAGCAAACGCTTGCGTTCATTATACCTGCCAACAATAGATCCCCACAATAAATTAGATCCCCTATTTGTTAAAATAAAATAGGTGGCGAATGAAAGAGGCGCAATATTTAAATAGAGAAGCGTCAACACGCTCGTCAGCCGTCAACGTCACGTTCCAAGATGGCGGCTTCCACTTTAAGGCGGGAAAACGTGACAGGAGTTTGTGTTCGAAAATCAAAATTATGTCTGGTGAAGACTTTGTTATTCAAATATGTGTTCGTCTTCATAATAAGTTATTACTGTAACATATTGCGGGAATGCTTAGGGAAAACAAACATCGCAATTGTATGCTTTCTGTACAACTCCTGTTGAGTTTGAAACTGATACAATTATTGAACTTACAAACAGTTAGAATGTATTTGCGAAGTTACATTAGTTTTGGGTTGTTTGAATATAAAAGAAAATAAAGAAAGAACAAATAATTATTTCTGTCTAGAGTGACGCACAAAATTACCTTAAATAAAAATAAAAAACAAATACAGGTAAAAAAAAGTTAATTAACAAAACCAAAAAACCCGACTGCTTGTAAATATAACTGAAAAGATGTAAACAAGATTTGTGTAGGTACATGAAGGTATATGTGAAAGTATCAAATCAACACGCAGGCGGAGGCTACCTATGTACTACTTTTGTAATTCATGATCAAAAACATAGGTAGCCTCCGACTGCGTGTTGATTTGATACTTTCACATATACCTACATGTACCTACACAAATCTTGTTTACATCTTTTCAGTTATATTTACAAGCAGTCGGGTTTTCTGGTTTTGTAAATTAATTTTTTTATTTTAAATTTTATAGTTATGTCATGTTTTATTGCGCTATTAATGTTATTTTTTTTAAATCACACATAAATATAAAATTCATATTTAACGTTGATTATTTTAATTTATTAGGTTTTCGCGATCACCACACATTATAATAAAACAAAGTTAAAATATACGCGATTTAATCCGGTTTAACTTATTTTATTATAATGTTGAATATTTTGTTGTTTTTTAGCATTTTTCATTCCAAATTACATTTAAACATATAAGTTGTATATATTTTTGTAAAGCATTTATAAAACCCTTTATTTTGATACCCCATTCGATAGGTTTTTAAGGAAAAAAATTTTTTTTAAAGAAGTAATATGGCGCCAAAAAGCGGCCATTTTAATTTTTATAACTTTGATATACCCAGTGTCACTCTCACAATTAAGACGAATCTACCGACACCTCTCAAGCTAAACTCCATACATACATACACTCGAAAAACATAACCCTCCTTCTGGCGCAGTCGGGTAATAAGGCACGGAGCAAAGCCACAGTGCTGGTTTTCAGCGACAGCCGGCGTCGACAGAATAACGTCGATCAGTGCGGCGTGATTAATTAATATCCTACTAATCCTACTTCCTACTAATATTATAAACGTTAAAGTTTGTAAAGATGTTTGGATGTTTGTTACTCAATTGCGCTGTAAGGGCTGAACCGATTTGGATACAATTTGCCAAAGAGATAGAACATAGCCCGGATTAACTCATAGGCTTTTTATCCCGACAAGATGAACAGTCCCCGAGGGATGCGCAATAAACGACATCCACGCGGGCGAAGCCGTAAGCATAGGCTAGTGTATTAAAATTAGGCAAAAATTAGGACACAATTCTAGAGGTTTATTTTCGGACAGAAATACGGAGCTTTTCATTTCTTTTAATTCGAGTAACACGAAACAAATTACATTCCGTGAGTCCTTCTTAAAAAGTACTCCGCAATTTGTGTTAAGCGGTTACCTTTGCCCATAACAACATCAGTACCTGCTAGGCTGTTGCCTAAATGGTACTGCAAGTCAGTTCGCCAAACTGAGACATGAAGATGGCAAGTCTCATGTGATTGTAATTTCACCGGCACCCGACCCTTCAGACTGAAATACAGCAATGCAAGCATCACTATTTGGCGGAGAAGTAGGTACGAAGGTAGTAGTTCCCCGGACGAGCTCTTTCACAAAGCTATTGTTACTTAGAGAGCTTGCTTTTATTTACTATCCATTGACTGAAACCTATATTTATTAAAATCGTTAGATCAACTACAACGATGTTGTCACACTTATAGGTTTGAAAGATAAATATAAAAGGTAAAGATTTTTATTTGCAAGAAACATAGTTTTTACAAAGATATTAAATGGTTTTGCTACCTTAGCTTAGAGTATTATTGTTTACCAACACTGGCAAAGATACGAGACGTGTGCGTAGTGTAATATTTTCTGTAGAATAACATACAAAGTTGGAGAATGGGCAGTTCGTGACAAATCGGAAGCCTACGGCCTTACTCGGGAGTCGTTGAGGAAAATTCGTTTAGATGCAGGATTGCGAAAACGAAGGGGCTTTGGTTTAGCCTATAAGCTCTAAGTTGATACAAATGGATTGAAATTCAAGTCTTTTTCTCGGAAAATAATGTACTAGGAACTAGGACAATGTTGATTTGCATAGCACATTAATTTAATAAACAAGATTTGGTTTCATGCTGCCTGGGACAAGGAAACACATGGAGAGGATTTGTGTGTAGTTTATAATGCATAAGAGTATTTGAAAATGTTAATAATAGATTTGTGGTCATCGTTAGCACAACTTTTGGTTCTCAGTTCTATATAGAGAGAGAGCACATAATAAACTCAAAAACCAGAAGATTTTCACTTCAGATTTAGTTAATAAATCTTCTAAAATACGTTTAACCTAACTAAAAGTGTAATTTCTTAATGCCCTTTGCTCGTTAACGATTACACTCGGTATTCTGTACACGTCTGACATTACGGGAAGAGAGTGTGAGTACAATAATGTTAGATTAAAATGAATTGTGTACAGTGTACAATATCCCCGGGGTTCCACAGCCTTATCTGACTCATTATGTTAGACGTTAATTGCGAGATTGTTTTGTATTACATTTTCGTTTACAATTATGATTATTTTGGAGTTTTATGAGTTGTAAAGGTTTCGCGGTTAGCCGGGTTGTCAAATCAAATGTAAACTTATGTGAAGGTTTAATTGATCAGCCTAGAGAAACTAGTTAATAAACCACTGAGGTAATATGTACTACGTACTAGAGAAGACACCTCGAACAAAATGTTTGTAGCACGTTTTAGAGTTTCTGCACTCTCACTCGCTTAGCCACGCTCGCGCCGCGCGTGCTCCGCGGCCAGCAAGTTGTGCTAATTTTTTTGTTCCTGATGTCTGCTCCAGTACGTAGTACATATTACCTCAATGTAATAAACCTCCTTTTATACCTTCTTTTTGGCTTTGCCGTAGGTGCTGCGCCATAGATTAGTTAATAGTTACTACACTCAATTTTTTCTTACTTGTCTTTTTTAGTAAAAAATCTTGGCATGTCTTTTTAATGCAATTCGTCAATAGTGATGATTAAAAGACATTATGATAACAATTTGACACACAAATATTTTTTTTTAACATAATTACATGTGCAGAACTAGTAATTATATTTTATCAGTAGTTATTTGAATAAAGAGACGTGCTAAGATTGTTTACTAAATAAGTCAAGAGAGAAAAAACAGGAGCTGCGTTGATGCGCGAGCGTAGTTGAATTGCTACGCCGTAGCAGACGTGACGTAGTCACGGCTACGTCATTTTATTGGATACGTAATCTGCTATGCGCTACGCTTCAATGCATTCGTATTAATTTATACTAACGAGAGGTCGCCTAGTGGTCGAAATGCGACCGTAATTCATTATTTTTTTATGATCGAACAATGCCAAAAAAAACCGACTGCCAATTTATTTTATTGATAACACTAAAGCTCGTCAAAACAAAAAAAAACAAAAACACGGTTGACAAACAGAGGAGAAAATGGTACTGAACCATTTTTTCTTTGCTTATTTATATAAAGATTGTGGAGTAGGATTTCCTTCAAGTCAAACTTTATTGTAGACACGCTGAAACCTGAAACCCAGGTTTTCAGGACTTGTCGAGACCTTGTTAAAAATTCCGTGTGCAGAAACTGCTTATTATAGTGAACATGTTACAAAGTTAGGTTAGGGGTAAATAGCTAGCTAGCTGCGGTTCCCGTATGTTATACGCTTAAAACTTGTCACTGCATGGTATAACGGTGAAGTTTAAACTAAGAAATAATGTAGGTACATTTTATTTGTGTTCGTTCATAACAATTTTATGTATTCCTAGAGATTTAGACTCTATTGTGCCAAAGTTTCAAGCGATTCTACCGACTTACTGATAATGTCCATTTGTATCTGTATTAAATGATTTGAAAAAACCGGCCAAGTGCATGTCGGACTCACGCAGTAAGGGTTCCGTGCCACTCATTAAACTGATACCCCATAGAAACTGATTTAATTTAAAAAGGCATCAACGCACCGTGAGCGAAATATGAATTTTTGCATCTATTTCTTAACCACATATGTCTATGTTTGACCTATTTTTAGTATTTGTTGCTTTGTAAACTACATAGCATGCACTATAATCACACCAAGTTTGAAGCTGGTATGTATTACCGTTTTGAAGACAGAGAAGGAACTTCTTGTATGGGGACCCCCTTTGGTTTAGACTTTTTAATTTTTAGTATTTGTCGTGATAGGATTTATAGTAACACATATTCTGAGAAAATTTCAACCAGCTACCTATTACCGTTCAAAAGATACAGCCCTGTGACAGGCAGACGGACGGACTGACAGCGTAGCGAGAGTAATAGGGTCCCGTATGGCCTTTGGGTACGGAACCCTAAAAACAAACACGGAATCCTTAATAAAAGAAAAATAGAAACAAGCTTGAAAAAGAATACTCAATAACACAATCACCAAACTTCACACAACTGAAAAATAATAAGCAGAAAACCGATATTGTTCTGCAAAGGGCGAAACTCGGAAACTGTTTTTGTTCTCGTATTTTATTCTTTTGATTAAGTTATTGTTGAGCTCTAAGGAAGTTTAATTTTCTTCGGGAAAATGTTTTGTTTTGACGCTTCCAGATACCGCTGTAGATCATCGTTTCCTTGAGTCAAAAAAATAAGGATATATGACAGGCCTTTTATAGAGAAACTTCGCGTCACGTCGCTTCGTGTATTGTATTTTATGATCAGCAAAACAAGACCTTAATATATTATATTATATAGATTATTTATATTACTTTCAGCGAATATAGTCCACAATTTGACTCGCATCTCGACGACGTCTATGGTCTAGTGGTTCGAGTGTCAGACGGCTGATCACGAGGTCGTGGGTTCAATTCCCACAGGACACACATATTCCTGTGATGAACATAAGTGTTTGTGTTGGTCTGGGTGTTTCTTATGTATTAAAAGTATGTATTTACAAAAAAAGTATATAAGTAGGTATTATATCCATTGTCTAGTATCCATAGTACAAGCTCTGCTTAGTTTGGGACTAGATGGTGCTGTGTAAAAATGTCCCATGAATATTTATGTATTATTTATATTTAATAATAATAACGGACAAAACATTTCGTGGAAGCCTCTGTTTTCAAACGAAACCACAACCACAGTTCGAATACAAAAGCCGGAGAATTAACAAGGCGTTAATATAAAATTCAATCGACCTCCCTCGGTGAGTACAATAAGGCTTTCCCCAGATGTATAAAATAGATTTCCTAAATCTGTTACACGAAAAAAAATTGGAATCAATCAGCATCACTGAATTTTGATCAGTATTCAAGGTTGGGGTGCGCTGTAACGTTCGGGTAACGGAGAGTAATCATTGTGGGCCATCCCTCTAGCTAGGGTTGCCAATTCTAATATAATAATACATATAACTACAATATTACACGTCCTACACTTTTAGAAAAGAGTAGGTTAAACTTTCTATAATTTCTTGAAGATAAAATTCTGCTGGTATAGAAAAAAGATATAGGAAACCTTTCCTGAAAAATAAAACTTGATAATAGAAACCCAGAGTAGCATAAACTATTTTCCGTACAAAAGTAAAACTCAAGAATTTAAATATTTTCCCCCCAATACAAGGACAGTCGGTTCGTAAATACTTTATTTGATCTAAAACGACGACGACGTCTGGGGTCCAGTGGTTTGAGTGTCGGACTGCTAATCACGAGGTCGTGGGTTCGATTCCCACAGGACACAAATATTTGTGTGATGAACATAACTGTTTGTGTTGGTCTGGGTGTTTCTTATGTATCATAAGTATGTATTTACAAAAAAAAAAAATATAAGTATTATATCCATTGTCTAGTACCCATAGTACAAGCACTACTTAGTTTGGGACTAGATGGTGCTGTGTAAAAATGTCCCAAAAATATTTATTATATTTTATTTAAAAGCTTACAACCCTATTTCCGACCCTTTACCTGGGCCAATTTTATTTTGCTTACAAACCCTTTTTAGGATAGAGTTTAATTTTACGTTACACCTGGGACTAACGTTGTTATACCTGGATCAAAACTGCTAACTGGTTGATTCGATGACTGCGTCGTGGAATAAATAAGTTAACTATGTCTGGTTGGGGCGTGAGCTTGTTAATACTTCACCGTGTCTGTAGTTTATGCAATAATGTTCAGATGCCATCATCCTCCTGCCCTTATATCAATTTTTTCATGGACGGTGCAGCATGTCTTTTTCTTCCATACATCTCTATCAGCCGACATCTCAGTGTTTAGATATAATGCATGATATTTATCATCATCATCATCATCATTCGCAGGTTTTATTAACCGACTGCACAAGTCTTCTCTCTTTTACGCCAAATTCCATTCTAATGATATTGTTAAATAAAGATAAAGATAAAGATTATTATTTGCAAGAAACATGGTTTTTACAAAGATGTTAGTGGTTAAAATGTAATTTTGATGACAATATTTTCAATTGTTAGGTATTCAGTAATTTTTTTACGGTATGAATATTCTGTTATAAGCGTTCCGGAATATTTTGAAGAAAAATTCAATTTAATTTATCATATTTCAGAAACTATACTACATCTGCATTTACACGTATTTCTACAAACAAAAGATGTATTAAAAATTATACACACAATAAAAATTTCTAACCGTCTGTATTTATGTAAAATAATGAAGATTTGGTAAAACGGTTTTTGAGCTTCGGGAAAACTCAACTATTATATCGAGAATTCTATGAATTTGATTAATCATTTTAATTTAAATACAAGCCATGAATTCGATTATCAAACAAACAATTAGTTAGATTTTACTGAATTTCATCTGCATTTTAATACAATGCAGAACGAACTAAACATCTGTAGGTATCAATGAAAACAGATAAAAAACAAACATAATTTATTTATGTACCTATCGGTTTATGTAGGTACAGTCAGAATCAATAATATCTGCCCTTTCTACAATTTTAAAGTCGAAAATAAAAGCTATCTGACTAAGGACATGGATAGTACGAATAAATAAGTCAGAAGAGATGGCCTTACTACTTATAAGTTATTCGCGTGGCTTGGATCAGATAGATATGCTATCATTGCTTCTGACTGTACTCACAGATAATGTTATTGTACAATAAGCCGGGCGCAATCTAACTTGGCCGGCCTGAACTTAGGCACTGCGCATGTTTTCCCTGCCCCTTGCCACCAATGACACCCATAAAACGATTACTGCGACGGTCTTGTGACAACTTCAGGCCGGTCAACTTATACTGAGCGTACTGTAATAGGTAACTTTAGAACTCTGTAATTCTATATCTTAAATCATTGTTTTTTTAAACGCTTAATATGGTTTCTTATCCGGAAATTACTCATTAAAAGTCATATAAAACAAGCAGAACTTATGATAAAGTTTTTTTCCAAGTTTCATTTTATTTACATTTTCTCGACGCACGTTTCTGCAATCTCATCGTGTGCCCTGATGGGATGGCTTGTACCAAAAGTTTGAGAGCTATCAATCATTTCAAGGATTTTTCAAATCGTTTCTGGCGGCCGTGAGATTACCAAACTTTGTTCCCATTATCTTCAGTCAAGAGGTACATGTTTTTGATGCAAATTCGGTCGGGTAGGCTTAAGTTTATCTTGAATTTTTGCAAATTCATGTAAAAAATCTGGGGTTCATTCAGTAAAATTATTTATCTTGGGTATTTTTATGTTGAGAAGTATCGTGAACATAAATCTCAGCTCTAAAAATAACGTGATATAAAAATAATATGTCCCATATCTAGCAAACAACTTGCCGACGAAAATACCAAAATTGGATGACTAACGAGATATTTAGGTCGCAAAATTCATCAAAATCAAATCTAATATCATCATTTCAGCCGAAAGACGTCCACTGCTGGACATAGGCATCCCCCAAGCATCGACACAACGACCGGTCCTGTGCCTTCCGCATCCAGCGGATTCCCGTGACCTTCACCAAGTCGTCGGTCCACCTTGTGGGGGGCTGCGCCTTCCAATACGCGGTCGCCACTCCAGAACTTTACTGCCCCATCGGCCATCCGTTCTGCGAGCAATGTGCCCCGCCCACTTAAGTTTGGCAATTCTTCGGGCTATGTCGGTTACTTTCGTTCTCCTGCGAATCTCCTCATTTCTGATTCGATCACGCAGGGACACTCCAAGCATAGCCCTCTCCATTGCCCTTTGAGTGACTTTGAGCCTTCTTATCAGGCCCATTGTGAGCGACCACGTTTCAGTACCGTAAGTAATTACTGTAATTAAATCAGTAAGTAATTAAATCTAATATATTAAACTATAACTACCTATAATCTTTAGTTAAATTATATTTGGTTACTTTAGTTTCAGAGAAGGATCGCAGACCGTAAAATTGGCTTCTGCGTGCGGAAGTTGTTTAACCGTCTTGATAGACCAATTTGTAACTATAAATCTAAGTAACTACTGCGAAAACTGTATACAATAAATTAAACCCAGTTTCACAGTTCCTATCGAACTGTTAAACTGAGTTTAAAACTAATTTGTTCAAATTTAACCTTTAAGGGAACTCTAGTGTATCGTATTCAAATGAAATTCAGTTGTATGTCGTTTGTAACTCATTGGCCTTCTAGTACAAAATATATTGAATTGTTTTGATTTAATATTGAAATACAGAAGTACACATTTACCGCTTTTCCCTAGAATGGTGTATACTGGATTTGATCCGATTATAAAGAAAAACTGTTGTATTATAAAATTCGAGTTTTTCTGTTAAATTTAAATTTAATCTAAAAGTTAGTAGTGTTTTTTTTAATAATATTGGATGGCGAAACGAGCTAAAGGCTGAGACATGAAGATGGAAAGTCTCATGTGATTGTAATTTCACCGGCACCTTCACCCTTCAGACCGAAACACAGAAATGCAAGCATCACTATTTGGCGGAGAAGTAGATACGGTGGTAGTACTTTCCCGGGCGAGCTCTTTCACAAAGGAGCTCTACTACTACTAATAGTTTTGAAAATTCATAGTTTGTATCGTTTGTATACACAAAAAATAAACAGAAGCTTAATCTTCAAAAATAGTACATACATATACATATTATCACGCCTGTTTCCCATTGGGGTAGGCAGAGACTATGGATTTCCACCTGCTACGATCCTGACACACCTCTTTCGCTTCATCTACGTCCATTAACCTCGTCATGCATGCTCGTCGGTTTAGAGAACTCTTAACCTGGCATTTTTTGAGAACATCCGCGATTTGATCGCGATACGTTCGCCAAGGTCGTCCCCTTCCAACTCTTCCATCCACACTCGCTTCGTATACTTGTTTCGTCAATCTCCTCTCGTCCATCCTCTCTATATGTCCAAACCATCTTAACATACCTTTCTCAATCTTTTTCACTACATCTTCTTTCACTCCACAACGCTCCCTTATCATGTTATTCCTTACTTTATCTCTCAAAGTTACACCACACAAAAATAGTAGACTTCCAAAAATCTAGTTAAAAACCAACTAGCTAAGTATTTATCCAGTAAAGGCAGTGCAATGCTTTAGTGGGTGTAGCGTTTAAATTAAATTCGGTCGGTTGAGCTCGGCGAGCGCGATTTGACAAGGGAGTCGCTTGCGGGCGGGCGCCCGAATATTCTCAAATGTAACACTTTTAACAAAATTAATGTCTGGGAAAGTTAAATTACATGTTTTCTGACTCGCTTATTCATGTTTTTTCGCTGTAAAAAACGTAGTAAGGACATGAGTTCATTAAAAAAATTACACTTATTTTTGCTGTTTCTCACTTTGTGTGGGAGAAACTATGTATAAAGTTGGACCCGCTTTGTGGGATCTATACTTTTATTTTTACATTTAATACTCGTTTCGTTTTGATATATTTATTTTTACACCCAGTTATTAGGTATCCTTAACATTATAATAAATACAATACGATAACTTGTACCTACATCATCAAAAGTATAAACAGATAAATACCTAATAAGGTAGAATTTAGCCAAACAAGAGTCTATCTCAATCATTTCGGACCTGCAATGCCAACCCTTATTTATCAGCATCCGAAACTATTTTATTCATCAGGACGTTTCTAATTAAATTAGCTGTGTATTAGATCCTGCGTTATCCTTCCGACATATTGGTGGAACTTGTCATCTGGCTTAGCTTTCGTGACGTGGGTCTCGGGACGTCCAAACGTGTCCAACTTAGCGGATCAAATGATAAAACGCTGTCTCATTTACCCCCACTACCGTTGTTGATGTGATATTGTTAGCGAGTAAATGTGTGGGGATTATTTTTTAGAAAAACGAATGTTTGTATTAAACATCAACGTTGTTTGAAAATCTTTTAAGTTGACTATTTGTTAGTAGCGATGAGGACTTGAGGAGAGCTCAAAAGAAGCGGTGTCGCGGCAGTTTATTTTTAAAATAAACATACGGAATCTTAAAACTCTGTTGCCTCAGTCAAATGGAACATAAAAATTAGAAATACGTTGTGAATTTCTGTTGTGGAATGTGAATAGGATTTTCTTTAAAAAAAGTGTTATTGTTTTATCTTTTCAATTCTCATGTCTATTACGGGAAATAATTTGGTATGTCACTAACTGAATATAAATATAATAAACTAGTTGACAGAAAAAGTCAACAAAAAAGTCCGTAGTACGAAACCTTTTTTACTACTTTACTGGTGCATCTACCTTATGACGACCTCTGTGGTCTAGTGGTTCGAGTGTCGGACTGCTGATAACGAGGTCGTGGGTTCGATTCCCACA
This sequence comes from Asteroscopus sphinx, assembly GCA_949699075.1. Taxonomy (NCBI): domain Eukaryota; kingdom Metazoa; phylum Arthropoda; class Insecta; order Lepidoptera; family Noctuidae; genus Asteroscopus; species Asteroscopus sphinx. Next base: position 15,474,139 of record OX453017.1, read on the forward strand.
GGACACAAATATTTGTGTGATGAACATAAGTGTTTGTGTTGGTCTGGGTGTGTTGCTTATGTATTATAAGTATGTATTTACAAAAAAAAAAAAAAAAAGTATATACGTATTATATCCATTGTCTAGTACCCATACCACAAGCTCTGCTTAGTTTGGGACTAGATGGTGCTGTGTAAAAATGTCCCAAAGATATTTATTTTATTCTTTGTCTCTGTATTACCCTAAGGTTTTCTGGTAAAGAACGCCTATTGCGTTAAGACTGCCTTTGTACCCAGTTGTGCATAAAGAATTAAATAATTAAATAAATAATAAGCACAATAATTTCAATGGAAACTTTCATCGATGCGCATAGAATTTTTAAAATATTTATATTACCAGAATACATAATGTGTTAGTCACAGATTACGAAATATAAGGAGAACGGAGTAAGCAAGCGAAACGCATCAATAAATTACAACAAAAAACCGGCCAAGTGCGAGTCGGACTCGCGCTGTAAGGGTTCCGTACCTCAACGACCTGATACCCCATAAAAACTGATTTAATTTACGAGAGTTTATCAAAAGACATCAACGCACAGTGCTCGAAATATGAATTTTTGCATATCTTTCTTACGCAGGTACCACCACATATGTCTATGTTTATCTTATTTTTAGTATTTGTTGCTAAACTACATAATATGCACTACAATCTGACTAAGTTTGACGTTGGTATATATTACGGTTTTGAAGATAGAGCAGGAACAAAAACGTTGAAAAAAATGCATGTTTTTTGAGGTTTCTTGTATGGGACCCCCTTTGGTTTTAGACTTTTTTTCATTTTTAGTATTTGTCGTGGAAGACATCATAATAAAACATATTCTGTGAAAATTTCAACTGGTTATCTATTACCGTTACAAAGATACAGCCCTGTGACAGACAGACGGACGGACGGACGGACGGACAGCGTAGCGAGAGTAATAGGGTCCCGTTTGGCACCCTTTGGGTACGGAACTCTAAAAAGCACATACGTATATAAAACACGCACACTTGTGTCCATAAGGTCCTTACGGCATTTTGAAAATAAAAGATTTTTTTCTCTCAAACTGGCGCGCATACTCACTCGGATGCAACAGACGAACTAACAGTTAGCGGCCGGCAGTGTATGCCCGCTGTGCATACAACGGTCAGCCTTTACGCGGCGGCTTGTCATCTCTCTAGTATTCTGTTGCTCTGAGGTGTTAGCATTATGAATGATTATCTATCATATTGTATAAATAAAAGGCTTTTCACTAACTGGGAATAAATATTGCAATCAATTACATCTGTGTCGGAGTAAACACCCAAGGGATTTTGATATTCGAATATTTAAGTGCAATATCAATAATATTCAAGTATTGGCATAAACATTCCATTTCTGCGTGATGAAACGCCATCTTAAATTGAGCTTCCCCGCCTCCCTCACCCATATGAATGTAAGAGGTGTGAAGGATGCTTATGAGAATATTGGAAGGTCTTTCTTAACTGGTTGGTTGGTGGTTCGTGCCCTCAAATGGGTTAATCGCTTGGAGTCGTTGGCAGCATCTGCACCTGACGGACTGAATTACGGTATCAAGGCTGTAATACGTTCTCTCACAAAAAGCACTCGGCATACATTTGGGCGAATTTATTTTTCATATTGTAATGGTGTGAACGTGAAATATTATGACAATAGTTACAAACTTCACATTAGACTCTTTTAATATGCAGATTTTATTATTATATGTTGCTACTTGTGCGTTAAAGTAATATTGTTTTATTTATATTTTTTTTAGGTTTTCGCAATCACTACACATTATAAGAATATTTTTTTATTTTTTTTTATTACAAGTTTAACCAGATTACATCGCGTATATTATTTAAATTGGTTTTCCTGACGTTTGTAAAGCTTTGCAGTGTTCGTGGTTGCAGGAAGACTAAGTTGACAAGCATCTTTACGGATATTTGTAGAAAAATATTTTAATTATTAAAAATTCTACGGTAGATTAAAGACAAAAAAGACATTATGTACTATTTGATTGCATTAAGGCTTAATGCAATCAAATAGTACATTATTCTGGAAGACTTAAATAAGTCTTCCAATGACCTATTTGAATTTGAATTTGATTCAATATTAGAATCCTCTAGGTTTGGTCATAAAGAGGCAGAAACTGTACAATAATGAAGATTTTCATTTCATAGATAAAAAAAACATTTAATGAACTTAAAATGTCCAGGTTTATTTCACAATAAATATTTTAACACATTTTTACACAGCACCATCTAGTCGTAAACTAAGCAGAGCTTGTGCTATGGGTATCTACTAGATAATGGATATAATACTTATATACATTTTTTTTCGTAAATACATACTTATAATACATAGGAAACACCCAGACCAACACAAACACACATCACATAAATATTAACATTTATGTTCATCACATAAATATTTGTGTCCTGTGGAAATCAAAACCCACGACCTCGTGATCAACAGTCCGACACTCGAACCACTAGACCACAGACTAACCCCCAGTTTCTGAAAGGCTGATCAACACAAAAATTAACTAATCGACTGTCAAATCTCAGGTCAAGCGATGTGATTGGTTGTTAGTATTTTTGCCAACCAATCACAGGAGCTGACATTAGATTTGACAATAGATCAAATTGATCAGCCTTCCAGAAACTGGGGGTAATACTATTAGGATTTCAGGCAGCGCAGGTTTGCTGAAGTAATTTATATTTTATGATCATCATCATCATCATCATCATCCTCCGAGCCTTTTCCCAATTATATTGGGGTCGGCTTCCAGTCTAGCCAGATGCGGCTGAACATCAGTATTTTACACGGAGCGACTGCCATCAGACCCCCGCAACCCAGTTACTGGGTAATACCGACATTCGGAGGTTAGACCAGTTGTCAGACTTTCAGGCTTCTGACTACCCGTAACGACTGCCATAGATATTCGTATGACAAACCGGGACCGACAGCTTAACGTGCTCTCCGAGGCACGGAGGGGTCTCGGTGTGTAACGAAACGGTCACCCATCCACAGACTGACCGCGGCAAGTGCAGCTTAACCTTGCAGATCGTACAATCCGCGCAGTCGTTGCTTCGCTACGAGCCCCTCATCATTCACTTTAATTGTAATATAAATCGCCATCAAGTTGAACATTCGTTCATAAATCAAGCGTAGCAACAAGTGCTGGTTATGGCGACATTAACGGTAGGGCGCGGTTTCCGAACGTTATTTACTTGAAGATTAGATACCGTTTTTAGCTGATTGCACGCCATTCTGAAAGGGTTGTGTATTTAGCTGAACAAATCCTTGAGATGGATGGGAAAGGTTGTTTGTGATTTATATTTTGTCACTGCAAAAAAAAAGTGTTTAACGGTTGTTTAGCCTAAACATAGTTTATAAACTTTTTTATGTATTACTTGCGCAGATAAAGAACGGGATTGAAAATGGCGGCTCCTCTATTGTTCTATGTGCCTCTCGCTCCCATTCTTTAACTGCGCGTGTAGTATGGATTTTGACGTTAGACTCAGTCTCAACAGGTGTCTAAACTTTTGTGATAAGACCCATATTGTCTAGGTACCGAATAACGTACCTCGACGAATGAATAATTCAAGTGCTAAAATGTATCCCTCCATAAAATTAGCACCCCTGAAATGCTAATGCGAAATTCCGAAGAGCAAGTCCCACATTTTTAAAAGTCAATTTAAATTAAAAACTCCCTCTGAAAAATTGCAAATTAAGGCCTGGCCAGGCAGATTATTTTCTGAAACAACTGGCAGGTTTATGTGCGTATTATCTGTGGGATAATATATTAATATACGCGGCCCCCAAAAGCCCCTATTTCACATAGTAAATTTAAAACTGTCAAATATCTCGCATCTGCTCAGCGGGTAGGGTTGGCGCTCTATTTTGATCAAATATTTACATTACCTACAACATGGGTCTGACATTTTTCTCTTCCATTCAAATTGTCAATAATGAATATTGTACGGCGAAGCTGACAGCCGCCCCGGGCTGCCCACACCCGGCGCGTGGCGTTCGGCTACAAACGTCCAAATAAACGTTAAATTTTATCGAATACGACACGCTCAGATAAAATTCGCATCTAAACAATAGATAGCATATTTGACGTGACATGAAAAGGCGTTACTCACGAAGGGGGACTTGGCCCTTTCAGAGGGGGGCTACGCGGGGGAACTTGGACTTGGCCCTGCTCATAACCTTTAAGCGTTAATGTCGACGGATAAAACAAAAGGACACCATTAGGGAAATGCCCGCGTTTGTATCGAAAAGAATACGTAATTACGAGAATATTCAATCTTTAAATACTTCAGATAAGAGAGAATTCCTTTATGAAATTTTTACTGAAATTCCAATCGACGTCTTTTGTATTACTTCGAGATATTAAAGAATAAAAAGCTGGATTGATAAAATCTCGCTTAGATTCTTTAAAAGAGAGTTCTAGCCCATATGGCACATTCGCTGTAGCTGGCACATTTGATAATTATTCGGAATTATATAAATTCTTTCACCATTCAATGTCTTTGTGTGTGGTCTGTGTGTGTGTGTTGTAGCTGTGTCTGTTATTATCATGATACGTAATCAAGGTACTTACCTATACATATACAGCCAATGATATTTAAAAGTACAGATATGTTACTAGCGCTCGCAATCTGAAGACTCGAAAACAATTGGGACGTTTTTCTAGTAAACCGCGTCAAGTAAGGTGCCGAGCGTTAACGGTGACAAATTTTTTTTCAAATGTTGTGATGTGTGTACAAAAAGTGTTCTAATTATGACGGGAAAGTAACTTGAAGTAACCAAATTACTTTGTTCTAGTTTTTGTGTATTGTGCTGCCACTGCGTATTATACGGCACATTTTTTTGTTTGTTTTGATTGGGTATGACACAGTATGACAGAATGAACGAGCGACACATTCAAGAATATGGTAGAATGTGCATACACATAATTAAGTTTTTTTGATAAAAATCTTCCATGATAAATCACGCGTACAAGAGTAAAAATTATGTAAAAATGGCTAGTACAAAAAGCGAAGGCAAAAAAGCGACCGATGGACACTGCCATGCTAAGTACTTTGATATGTAAGCTCGAAACAGTATCCACACTAATTGACGGAATTGATTGAAAATATTTGTGACAATCAAATACTAAACATCTTCCCTTAATAAATTACTCTTTCAAGCAGTCAACCAGTATAATTTTTTTTGTAAATATAATCGTCTAAGTAACAGAATTAATATACCTGTTAAATAATATTATTAGCTCTTAACTCTTACACAAGCTGAATAGCTTGCATAGCTTATTTAGATTAAGATAAAGATTATTTGTAAAACATGAGTATACATCAGAAAATATAGAAGGTAATATAAGATGTTATTAATAAAATAATTACGACAAGGGTCATGAATCCCTCGTTTATTAACGGCCAAAATTAATATCCTATTTGCCCTACTAAAGATAGATATTTGACCTAAGTTGTATGGACCATACACTGACAAAAAATAAGAAGTAGGTAAACCTAACCGATTTTTCGTTAATCCATATTGTTTTGTATAGGAATAATAAAAACCGGCCAAGTGCGAGTCGGGCTCGCGCAGTAAGGGTTCCGTACCTCTCAACGACCTGATACCCCACAAAAACTGATTTAATTTACGAGAATTTATCAAAAGACATCTACGTACAGTGCAGTACGCGAAATATGAATTTTTGCATGTCTTTCTTGCGCAGGTACCACCACATATGTCTATGTTTGTCTTATTTTTAGTATTTGTTGCTAAACTACATAATATGCACTATAAACTGACCAAGTTTGACGCTGGTATATATTACCGTTTTGAAGATAGAGCAGGAACAAAAACGTAGAAAGAAATACATGTTTTTTGAGGTTTCTTGTATGGGGACCCCCTTTGGTTTTAGATTTTTTTTGTTTTTAGTATTTGTCGTGATACACCTCATAGCAACACAATTTCTGAGAAAATTTCAACCAGTTACCTATTACCGTTCAAAAGATACAGCCCTGTGACAGACAGACGGACGGACAGCGTAGCGAGAGTAATAGGGTCCCGTTTGGCAGCCTTCGGGTACGGAACCCTAAAAATGGAGCCAATCGATTTATCACGTTACTTCATCTGCGAAAAAGCAGTAAAGTTGTAACAGTATAATTATTTTAATGTATTAATGTGTATCTGCGACTGTTTCCAGGTCTATTCTCCTTAATATTTAGAAGACAGTAAAGGAAAACAGCTCTCTACTGTTTTTGTCCATTTATGTGAACATTCAATTAACAATTATTATTACATAGAAATGCGTTTCGTTTATTGAAAAAAATCTAATTTTTCAAAAAAACCCCAACTCTCATTAATGAAATACCAACAGAAACACAATTAAAAATAACAGATATTTTTAAACAAGACTTTAATTCTTTGTATAGGTACCATTATTAGGTAATCAACTAACTCAAACACTAAATATTGCAACATCGTGTTTGAACCGTCCTTTCCATTCGCTTCGGCCGGCCACCTGCGCCCCGTGTCATGCTGACTCGTGCTGCTGATCTAAAACGTTCCTTCAATGTTGTTGTAACCTACGCATACTTATTATTGCAAATCAGTTGCTTCTTGCTTAGGAATTACTTACTCAAAATCTCTCAACATCCAGACAAACCTGTGTAAGGTTTTTGTGATGTTATTGTAATAATTTTTGAGTATATTTTAAGTTAAATAAAAAATATAAAAATAGTAGGTAGTCAGGTTTTATTTGTTTCAGTATATTTGAAATTTCCATCTCTAGTAGGGTAAATCGTGGATACAGGATATAAATTTTGGCCCTTTTTAAGTTAAATTCGGAATGTCGTGTACTATATGTCGCGGTTAAAAGAGGTCTTTATCGAAGATTACTTAAAGGATTTTGAGGATTATAGAAGCAATTGCCATTGCTTCTCTTGCTCGACTGACTTTCAGTGACTTTTAATTACAGTGAACATAAATCCGATACAGTTATACTGAATTGCGAGTCCACCCGGTGAAGTCCCATTATTGTCTTCAAGAGACAGAGGCTAAACAAAGTCTCACTACTTCCCTAATTCAGTTTTCATTTCCTTGTTCCTTAAAACGCAACACCTAATACATTTTTTCATTTCCCTCAGCATGTACTCGTAAGTGGCAAAATTATAAGTTCCCCCACTAGGTAGTGTGAAGAGTATGTGCAGTGAAAAATGTAAGTAATAAAAGTGCTGATGCGGCGGCACGTACCCTCCGACGCGGCACTCCTAGGCGGACGGGATGCACTTATGGAAGAGTGTGGAAGAATATTTATTTCATATTTCTGGACGAAAAATAAACTCAATAATGGTTCTGCATTGACTTGTCTTTGCGTTTTATTTCTTTATCATGTTGACGCTTTTCGTTTTGTTAGTGGATTTTTATATAGGTTGACTGGTTGAACGAGGGACTTATTGAAAGAGGTTGTTCAGTACTTGATGCTCATCGCAAATATGTATTAAAAATTGCACCTGAATTTTTAAAATATTATTTCAATCGATTTTATCAATAACACTGTGGACCCTATTCCGCGCTTACAAATCAAAGTTTCATGCAACAAGGTGATGCACCTAGTACGGCAATGTCCATCGGTCGCTATTTACATCCTCTCCACCTTTCGTACTAGCCAGCAGACCCCTAGACAGTCAAAGCTTGCGCGAACATTTTTTCTCCTGTACGCGTGATTTATCGTGGTATATTTTTTTCATCATTTATTTTTATTATGTGTACGCACATTCTACCATATTCTTGTAGTTCGTCCTTCACCCAGTCATGCTGTAGATTTTAATATTCAAATTGTGTAGTATTTTCAGGTTTAAAATACGCCACAAAAGCTCTCCCAGTTATGACGTACGAGGCGATTTGATGATTTAATTTTTTTGGATAAACGGTCCTTTGTTTTTTAACCGACTTCTTTCTAATTGTGGTTCACTGGTTACTATCACTTTGTGTGAGAGTTTTCTTATGTTTTCGTATAGCGAGACTTTTATACGAGAGGGTTGTAGGGCTTGAAGGGTTTCTTGTGTGCTTTCACAACCTCCATCGTTCTTACGATCTTGTTTGCACATCTCCGTGGGTGTCGCTTTTTACATCATTGACCTGCAAATATAAACAATTTTAAACATCAAACTGCGCCAAAACAGACCATTACCACCTTAAACAAAAACTAGAGGTTACCCGCTGCTTGGCTCACGTGGATGTCGTTTATCGCGCATTTCTCGGTAACTGCTCTGTTCTATTTATTTTATCTGTAGGTACAAGAGATTCGTCCTACGAAGAACATCGTAGGTTTCGTCTGAATCTAGAAGCCTGTCGCGTTACATAACTGGGACTTGCTTAAAATTCCCTTCTCACCTCGCGTTAATGTCACCTTAGCAACGTCTATCGTCTATCAAGGGAACACAATAACATCTCGAAACATTAGACGAAAGGGTTGGATCCATGGAGCAAAACAGAAATGGAAGTGCTGAAATATATATTTCGCCAGGGATTTGCTCTCAACGAATTTGCGTGGATATAAAACACTGATAATATTAAACTATCACTAGTGTCATGCGTATGAGCACAGACAACATGATCGTCAGGAAAAAACTGATGAATGTATAATAGGTCTCTATCATAAACTTTGATTACATCAACTTTTCTTTCATATTATATTTTTTCTGTATTCAGTAGGTAAACGTTGCGGTAATATCATCATCCTGCCCTTATCCCAATTTATTTGGGGTCGGCACAGCATGTCTTTTTTTCCATGCATCTCTATCAGCCGTCACCAATGTTAACTTTCTTTCTATCCATATCATCTTTCACATAATCCTCCATCCATCTTTTCTTTGGTCTGCCTTTTTTATAGCCAGCTACATTTATATTCAAAACTTTTCTCATAATATGCTTCTCATTTTTGCACATCATAGTTCCATACCGTGATAATCCACTGCAACTCAACTTTTCTGTTACTGGTGCTACTTTCAAACTCCGTCTAACATACTCATTTCTTATCCTTAGCTATACATCTGTCGCGGTGATATCATCATCATCATTTCAGCCGAAAGACGTCCACTGCTGGACATAGGCCTCCCCCAAGCTTTGCCACAACGACCGAGCCTGCACTTTCCGAATCCAGTGGATTCCCGCGACCTTCACCAGGTCGTCGGTCCACTTTGTGGGGGGCCTCCACGCTGCGCCTTCCAGTACGTGGTGATATGGGAGGAAATCTGTCACGCAGTTCGTTCAAAGAATAACTCCATTTACTCACTTCTCTGTGTTTCAACCTTCGCTCCTAGTTACTTCACTAAATATAACAGGTTGGTACTCGGTGTACGCCCAAACATTCTGACCCATGTAACCAATTACTCAAACTTAATTTAACATACTGTAACTTAAGGGTCTATCTACTGTCAACAGTGGCCAACATTTGACTTTGTGGTGTTATGTACAACATAGGTACCTAGCTATTATGATATGTAAATAGGTTCCGACAGTTTAATGTACTCTGTGATCCCAGCCTCTAATAGAAACAGTTTATCATTATCGTTTTGCGTCGAAGAGGCAACTCTCGTTTACGTGTCTCTAGTTTTTAGTAGAATGATTACGATTTAACGGGTTAATTTCAGAAAAAAAAAATTTTTTGATTTCGTACCGTATTTGTAAGTTGTATGTAAATAACGAATTTTATTTGCTTTTTTATCTGTTTATCTGATCCCTGTGAGTTGCCTGTATTTTTTTTTCAAATTTTAAGTTCAACCAGCTTATAAAAGTTTCGTATCTCATACACTTTATTTTTTCTCCATATTGTTATACGTGGGACACTCAGAAAGTTTTGCGAAACTAAAAAAAATTGTTCTATACGTACATATATTTTTATCAAATCTTTTCAAAGTACTTTCCACCAGCCTCTATACAAAGATTCATGCGCCTAAACCAGTTTTCAAAACACTTTTTCCAGTCCGCCGCAGACACCTCGTTTACAGCCTGCTCGAACGCAGCCAGCGCATCTTCCGGCGACGAAAATTGTATCCCTTTGAGCTGATTTTTTATTTTTGGGAATAAAAAGAAGTCACACGGTGCTAGATCAGGGCTGTAAGGAGGGTGACCCAGGAGTTTGACTGGCGTGCTGTCCAGGAAGTCCCTCGTTTTGAGTGCGGTGTGCGCAGGTGCATTGTCGTGGTGGAGCAGTAGCCCGCGGAGCCCTGTGTTTGGTCGCTTGTTGCTTATAACAGAGAAAACTTCTGGCAAACATTTGGTAGTATACCATTCGGCATTAATGCTTCTTTGATCCCGTAAGGGAATTGATACCAAGTGGCCAGTCAAATTAAAAAAGCTAGCGATCAAAATCTTACCCCCGCTTCTAGATCGCTTCACTTTGGTAGGCGTTGGCTCATTTTGAAACACCCAAACAGTCGACTGGCGCTTGGTTTCTGGGTCGTATTGATAAATCCAGGACTCATCACCTGTAACGATGTCGTAAACACGCCGAGACGAGCCTGCTTCAAATTTGTTAAGCATATCACGGCACCATTCCACCCGGGCCTGCTTCTGAGCATCGGTGAGGTTGTGCGGCACCCAGCGTGATACTATCCTCCTCACGCGAAGATGGCTGTGTAGAATCTCGTGAACGCTTCCCGATCCAATCTTCAATATGTGTTGAATCTCCTGATATGTAATTCGCCTATTGTCTTGGATTAAATTTTTCACTGCTAGCACGTTTTCTTCGGTAACAGCCGTCAAAGGGCGACCGCTTCTTTCGTCATCCCCCAAAGTTGGTCGACCGCGCTTGAATTCGTTATACCAACGATACACGGTTGCCTTGGAAGGGCCTTCATCCATGAATGCCATTTGAAGTCTATCGTACGATTCATCCGGTTTCAGGCGACACTTGAAATCGTATAAAATCATAGCTCTAAAATGTTCCCGGCGCAGATCCATATTTCAGTGAGACACAATACTTTGAATTAACTCGCAAAAAATGTGGAGGGAAATTTTGAAATTGGAACTTACTTAGTTTTACTTATAAATAATCATATTTTCGAAAAACATTATAACTGGCCAGTCTCCCATATATAAAAACTTTTTTTCGCAATACTTTCTGAGGGGCCTGGTACTTCTTTTGTAATTGAGTTGCTGTTTTGCAGCACATGTTTTATATTTGTGTATTGGACAACTCCCTACATATGAGACTGATATTGAAGTAACTGGCCTTATTGGTGCAGCGGTTTCAAGCGCATTTTCCATAACAATTTTTTTTTTTTCATATTTTGTGAGGTCCTATCAATGACAATGGTTTTCGCTTATTCTCAGTAGCGACCCGGAGTCTGGATTTGTACCCAGTTAATGGCAATAGGCTGGCCCCCTATTACATGGTACATAGTATAATCATATTTATTTCATATACTGGGTGTAAGGGGAACGCTTCCGAAAACGAAGAAAGGTGCTGGTGGTGACTGATACGAAACCACGAAAAAAAATGCGATTCTTTTTTTAGATTTTTTCATATATATTTTTTTGCATTTTTCATACATAACCAGCTTTGGGCAGTTAAATAAAACTCATACATAATGAAAAATGCAAAAAAAATAATGAAAACATCTATAAAAAGAATCGCATTTATTTTTCGTGGTTTCGTATCAGTAATCACCAGCACCTATCTTCGTTTTCGGAAGCGTTCCCCTTACACCCAGTATATGATATATTATAGAATAACAATTACAATGCTATAAAATCTATCTGCCTGAAATCTAGAAATCTATTTCTTGAGTGTAAAGTGTGATCGCAATATGCAGTAACTACTGCGTCCAACAGTTAGCTGAATGGAAACCCGTCAGTACGACCGCACGAAAGTTTGTAGCGGGTGGGCTCGGGATGGCCAACGTAAGCCGGATATTGATTTTCTTACTGTATATGTCGATTACGAGTCTGTGTGGTGATATTTTTGGAGGAGGATTAAAGCTCAGACCAAAATAATAAGAAAGACAGAGCGCGTAGAACTAGCGAATGAGTCCAGAAAAAGGAATACAAAATGGAAAAGGAGTACCTACTATTCCGACCACAGTGTTTTTGAGCCGCAATCTGGAGCGTACATCTAATTCTCAAACTAAAAGAATGAGATTGACGCTACCGACCGTGGCTCGCGAACACTGTGGGAGGAATAGTACTCCATTGCCATTTTGTATTCCTTTACTTTTGGTCTGAGGATTAAGGATATATTTTTTTTCCAAGATATCATATGATTTCTTACTTTATGCAGATGTGTTCATTACAATCAACCATATATCAATGGTAACAAAACCATTATAAGCGGAACTACCTTAGTACCTATGTAAGTTTTATACAACACAAGCAATTCCTCAGACTAGTTTGTTACCATCGATATGCGCTGACTGTATCTACTATTGCACCATGGTTGACCAATTTAAATTATCAATTCAACAAACAGTCATTGTCATTAGTTAACATTAGATTTGGAAGTACACACGGCTACACATCAAGCTGTACACTTCCAGTAAAAGTTGACCTCGCATTGTATATAGGCTTTCCGTTCAATGCGAGATCAGCTTATGCTGGAAATGTACAGCTTGATGTGTAGCCGTGCGTACCTAGATTAACTAATCAGAGACAACATAGTGGGATCACGAATTCGTTTTTCAAGTGAAATGATTGTATCAAGATTTTACTGCAGCGGTCTTCCATAAAGCCCGTATTCTCTTGACAGCTACTACTGCTACTAGCTTAAACTATTTACACTTACAAACGTACTCACCGCGAATAAACGCGTGTAATGTAACAATTTGAAATTCAATGTTGAGCATTACATTACAATAGTGCGCCAGCTCAACGTACTGACCGAGGTGCATTCACTTTTCTTACCGTTCGATACTGAGCATCGCTTGTTACAAACTGCGAACAATGTGACATTGATTTATTGGTTTTGGTGTTATTTACAAGTGTTGCGCATTATAATTAACGTACTCACTGCTGTAATGTTTGAAGTTGTAACATTCCATATGCACACTGTAATGCTCATCATCATCGTCATTTCAGCCGAAAGACATCTACTGCTGTAGGCCTCCGCCAAGCATCGCTACAACGACCGGTCCTACGCTTCCCACATCCAGCGGATTCCCACGACCTTCACCAGGTCGTAGGTCTACGCCGCGCCTTCCAGTACGCGGTCACCACTCAACTTTTCGGCCCCATAGGCTATCCGTTCTGCGAGCAATATGCCCCGCCCACTGCCACTTATGTTTGGCAATTCTTCGAGCTATGTCGTTTACCTTCGTTCTCCTGCGAATCTCTTCATATTCCCTTTGGATGACTTTAAGCCTTCTTATCAGGCCCATTGTGAGCGACCACGTTTCAGTGTTCGTAAGCTATTACTGGCAACACACTGATCAAAGACTTTCATCTTGAGACACTGCGGTATTTGGGACGAGAAGATACTGCATATAGCTTTCCGAACGCTGCCCAACAGAGTTGGATTCGACGATTGACCTTTATCTCGAAGTAATGTTGTGGCGATGCTTGGGGGAGGCCTATGTCCAGCAGTGGACGTCTTTCGGCTGAAATGATGATGATGATGATGATGAATGTTGTAATGCTCGCCTCGACGTATTCACCAATGTAATGCTCAAACTCGAGCTGTTACATGAAACGTGAATGCTCGCGATGAGAGCGCACCTTTATATTTTAACTAGATGGATATCGCAGCATCTTGAAAGCGTTTCGCGGCGGGAACACATCGGTTTATGATTTAGTGCTATCTACCCGCAGTTACTCAAGGGAAATGTTTCACAAATTCTGTTGCGCTAGCTTGATTAATTTTGAAGATGTTTAGGTGTAAGTTTGATTCTAGTTTTCGTTTTGGGCTTGGTTACAGGTCATTGTTTGTAGTTTAGAAATTACTATATAAGGGAAAGATGTATAGCGTGATGTATAAATTCTGTATTTACAAAGAGCAAGGCTTAAGTGAACTGCTGTAACTACCAAATAATGATACTAAGAATTTTATTCAACCCCAATGGTGTGCACTTGGAGAGGCCTATGGGTGTATTGAGACGGGCCACGCAACAACTACACCAAACTAATAAAAATGCCGCCAGATTTAGTATATATTTTATGGCCAGACAGTGCTGGTCGTGTGAATGGTCTCACTACAGCTTCCTGATGTTGTGTTGTCGCAGCCACACATTACTTGATGATGAAGAATTGTCTGTTAGAAGAGCCGAACAGCACTTTGGATCTTTCTATAGTTCTTGGAATCGAATTCACTGGACCTCGCATGCTCGGCAGCTGCTAGACCAATAAAGTAGTAATAAACAATAATTATTCTCTATTTATTTATTTATTTCTGAGCATGGGGTCCTGGGTTCGATTCCCGGGACGGGCAAATTGTTATTGGTTTTTTTCATTAGGAAATTCTCAGTAGCAGCCCGGAGTCTAGATTTGTGCCCGGTTAATGGCAATAGGCTCGCCCCCTATTACATGGGACTTATAACATAACTTGTGAAATGTGGGTGTACTATACACCTCTGCCTACCCCTTCGGGGAAATACAGGCGTGATGTTATGTTATGTGTTATGTTATGTTATTCTCTATTTAAACAAATATGTTTTATGTTCCGTGTAGTGCCGGGCGTAAAGAATTGCACCACCCTCTCTCTTCTCATGCGTGTCGTAAAAGGCGACTAAGGGATTCACTAGATGATAGCAGCGTTCTCTGAGTATTTAAGCAGCCAACTGCGATCGCCAACCCGCCTGCCAAGCGTGGCGATTATGGCATATCCCTCCCTTTGGGGGAGGCTTTTGTCCAGCACTGGACGTTTTTCGGCTGAAATGATGAATGATGATGATTTAAAAAAAAATTACATCAGCTAAATAAAATAGAAATCATTTATTTATGTCTTGTAGGCAAATTCAAATGTATTTCTTTAAAATACCATTTACATACACTTTTGAAGCGCTATGATTTAGTTGCATGGTTCCAAAAAAAGATGGTCTTATGGAAAAGAGCCGGCAAAAACAAAACATAAAAAACAATAAAATAATTAATTTGATGTAAAAGATTTTTTTTCAACTACGTTTTTAAAAATAAATTGAGTTAATATTCCATTGTCATCCAGTTTAAAGTTTCAGGTCTCTAGCTCACCTGGAAGTTAGTTTAAAATTGATTGCAATATGTGTACTAAACAGACGGACAGGAAGGAAAGCAAGTTAATAAAAACACTTGGACGACTACAAAATGGTGGACGGAATCTCACTAAGAAAAGATTGAAGCACTTAGTTTTTTCCTAAACCCTTTATAATTTCGACAGAATTCTAACACACCAGATATATATTGTTTTTTTATCCGTAACACTATGACAATGACTACCGTCACACAACATTTGTTGCGTAATCGCGGCTTTTTGTCTTACTATGTATGTGAAGTGTGTGCGTACTTTTAAGCGAACCATCTTACTGTGGGTGCTTCATTTATTGTTTAGCGAGATTCCGTCCGCCTTTTTTATTCGTCCAAGTAAAAACGTGGTAAAAACAACATGCCAGTACAAGAACAAAAAAGGCCCCAAAGTTATTACGAATACAACTAACTTGTCAAAGTTGAAATTTTGCTCTGGTTTATCAGCCAAATACAATCAAGTTCTTAGAGGCCGTCAAAGTTATAATATTGGGGATATTCCATAATTTATATTTAACCCAAAACTAGTAAGGCAGTTTCTCAAGTGGGCCCAATAACTTGGAGTTCGGCGTAAGATAAAGTAAATCACAATTCACAAACTGTATTTTTAAGCCCTGTTTTCGTGTTTGTTTTTATTTACAATTCCAATTATAAAGTTAATCAAAGTTTCTGCATTGATATGTCTGTGATGATGACTCGTGTAATAATATTTAAAATATCATATTTTTTGTTACATACATACGTACCGAGGTAAAATCATACTATTAATAGAAGATATAAGTATATTCTTTTAGGCGTTTCGGCTACAGCTACTGCTATATTCGACAGCCGTCATGGCGGCCTTGCTGTTCTGTGCTATTTCATGTGCTCGCAAGTGGCTGGCATAGCCCATCTTAGAGAGGAATTCACAGTCACACTTAGAACAACTCTGGACCCTACTGCGATAATTGTAGGTAGTAGCCACTGGTTCAAAGCCAGACCGCTTTGAGCTCATCTCGCTTGGTGTCGAGCTAATTAACATGTAAGCTCTTCATTAATTACTTCGAACATTTTATAATCCTCATTTTTTGTCTGCCCGTTATCTTTTCTTGTACATTTCATATCCATCCAATAGTTGTTTGTAAGAAATTCGCTTTAAGCGATAAGACCGCCAATTATTAGTACTTTAGTACTGTGTTAATGTTTGTATGAATTTTTTTTTTTTTTATCTATAATACGGTGAATTTTATTTTATTTTTATCTATAAGGGAGGCCTATGTCCAGCAGTGGACGTCTTTCAGCTGAAATGAATGAATGAAAATGAATATAATATGGTGTGCAAACAATAAAGTATTACGTTTTTTTATCTATGCAGCTATAAGCTTGTGCATTTCATATTAACATTTTATGATAATCACGAATCAATCCATTCCTAAGTATAAATTAATATTCCCAAAACAACTGCATCTCTTTATACATTTAAAATGTAGGAAAACGTTTTACCACATTCTATTATTCATTTTACCAAAGTCGACGACAGACTAAGACGCTTCATTAGGACGGGTAAATGGAAGTTGGTATTTAAGTGGACTTTTGGAACTATGAACTAAGACCAATTTTTCTAAAGAAGATAGATTTTCTAGCGCGATTGTTAATATGGCGGGCGCATCGAGCCGCGGAGGACAAGAATTTTCTCAAAGGACCAAATTAATTAGTTAAGACAATTAATTAATTAGTATAGAGAATGCATCTAAGTGGAGCTATGGACCGGGTTAATGTAATTATGGCGATATAATTGATTAACATAATACCAACTCATGTATTCACAGTTGATTAGATATAATTAAAGTAGTTCCGATATATTAAGTAACGAAGGAATCGAATTTCTTAATATCTGCTTACATTTCATTTAGTTTAATAAAATTTTCTATGGCTTTTTTTTTATCAATTATACTAAGTAATATAAGAATATAAAAAAATTACACAACTCTAAATAAGACACAGATAAAAAGAACATACAATACACATCAATAAAGAATACAGTCAGAGAGAGATAGAAAGAAAAATTGTTTTTGACATACAGCTGTCAGTGACGATCATGTATAAAACATGCTAAAGGCGCACCGCGAGAATTTGTGTTTAATGTAACAAATTCTCGAGAACCATGGACGAATAAAAAAGGCGCACGGAATCTCGCTAAACAATTGGTGAAGCACCCATAGTAAGACGGCTCGCTTAAAAGTACGGGCTGGCACGCACCCATTCAAAACCATAGTAAGACAAAAAACCGGCCAAGAGTATGTCGGGCCACGCTCAGTATTATAGGGTTCCTTAAGTAGGTCTAATTACAAACGAATCAAATCGAATATTATTCATTGCTATTTTCGTTTTTGCAAACAGCGCCACCTAGCGCTAATATTAAGAAGTGTGTTTCTTTTTGTGATTTTTTAAAATAGAAAGTAACTAAAGGAGCATTATTTGCGACAATCATTTTTCTCTAAGGTCAATGACCTATGTACTAGGACGTCTTAAGTATTTTTCAGTTTTCTCACTATAACTCAAAAATTTCATCATCATCATCATCATTTCAGCCTTAAGACGTCCACTGCTGGACATAGGCCTCCCCCAAGCAAATGTTGGGGGGATATGCCATAATCGCCACGCTTGGCAGGCGGGTTGGCGATCGCAGTTGGTTGGTTAAATACTCAGAGAACGCTGCTGCCCATCCTCTGGTGAATCCCTTAGTCGCCTTTTACGACACCCATGAGAAGAGATAAGGGTGGTGGTGGGTCGGGCACACCCGATGATGTAACGTGAGTGAAACCGTTTATATTAATCATTATGAATTTAACTCACGATAGTTATTATGTATTGTTGTGATATTTTTTTGTGTGCAATAAAGAATAAGAATAAGAATAAGAACTTTGGGACATTTTTACACAGCACCATGGACTGCCTCGTTGGTTATGTGGTCGCAAGCGCGACTGCTGAGCGCGGATCCTGGGTTCGATTCCCGGGTCGGGCAAAGTGTTATTAGGTTTTTTCATTAGGAAATTCTCAGTAGCAGCCCGGAGTATGGATTTGTGCTCGGTTAATGGCAATAGGCTCGCCCCCTATTACATGGGACTATAACATAACTGGCGACATGTGGGTGTACTATACACCTCTGCCTACATAAAAAAAGGGGAAAACACAGGCGTGATGTTATGTTATGTTGGATTTGAATTTGCTTTTATCAGTAAGACAGATTTTTCTGAATAAGTTTAGGTACACTGAGAACACACACATTTTTCTTAATTCAACGTTAAAAAAAAATACATATAACTTACTTTTATGTACGTTGAAGATAGACTTCTATCCAAAGTCGAAATAAACTACGACGTTTTATTCCCAAAGGGAAAAAGTGAAAAGTGAATAATATAATAATAAAAAGTCCATACATTTCTACGCTGACAGGTACCTAAAACTTTTTTGTTATAAACTGAACCTTATATTGAGTTTTATTTGCTAAAAGGTAGTGGATGTGTTTTTCAGCTGGAGTCTAAGTGAAGTTTTATGTTGTTTTTAACCCCCGACAAAAAAGAGGAGTGTTATGTTTTTGAGGTGTGTATCTGTGTGTCTGTTTGTGGCATCGTAGCGCCCAGACGGATAAACTGATTTTGATTTAGTTTTTATAAAACACTATCTGACACCCACGGCTTCGCTCCCAAGGTACGTACGTTGATAAAAAGTATTCTATGTTTTAGACTTGACATGACACACTGAGGACATGGTCTATCTGTGTGTCAAATTTCATTCAAATTGGTCTAGTAATTTTTAAGTGATGCTCGAACAAATAAACAATTAAAGTTTTATAATGGTTATGATAGAAGCACAGACATAGTAAAAAATATAGACGAAGTGCTGCGAACAATCATAGTGAAGCCAATAAAAGCGTGCTCCTCCATGTACAAACCAGTGGTCACGCACACGCCATGCACCTGAAGGATATATTTTGTTTTCGCGATGCATACTGAGAGCAAAGTGGGGATGGAGCAACTCCAGCCTCTGTGAGTGCGGCGAAGAGGACCAGACTGTGGACCATATAATCCAACGATGTCCTTTATTGTCGTACCCTGGCTCTCCAGAGGATCTATTCACCCTTACACCTGACGCCGCCATATGGTTAAAGAATCTCAATTTGTCATTGTGAATAAAATAATATAGATGTATAGGTAGCCGATAAAGATGCCATACGATTAAATAAATAATACTGAGAACGGTGAACACGGTTTGAGGTGCACGTGGCTGCGTAAGCGCTGATTTGTACGCGGAGGTGCACGGTTTTGTTGCTGTCACTATGATTTTTCGCAGCACTTTGTCTATATTTTTTACTATGTCTGTGGATAGAAAATATAAATAGCTGTACCCGCAGCTTAAGTTCAGTAGTAAAATTTGTAATTTTCGTTAATAACCCTATGCAACGCGAACACACGGCTACACATCAAGCTATAAAGGTCCATTATACGCTGACCTCGCATTGTACAGACTTTCCTTACAATGAGAGATCAGCTTATACTGGATATATATAGCTTGATTTTGATTAGCCGTGCGATATCTTATTAAGAAACAGTGTTTCAGTGTTTTGTTTTCAGTTTTTTAGTAAGGGTAGACATATCTATACGACTTTGAATTAACTGTAAAGTTAGTCGAGTCGGTTCAGAAACACTGTTTCTTAATAAGATATCGCTGACGTCACCCAAAGATGTACCAAGTGGATGAGAATTTCGTTACCACGAGCAGTGTTCACGGTAGCTTAGTGGCTAAGCACTGGCGTACTGAGCCAGGAGTCGCAGGTTCGAATCCTGCTCGTGAGCGATTTTTTCTTTCCACAATTTAAATCGTTAGATTTCGTTTCGCATGCGTCATCATCATCATAATCATGCTGGACATAGGCCTCCCCCAAGCATCGCCACAACGACATGTGTAAAATGCGTTAAAAATAATAAATATTTTTCACATATTTTATAATAATAATAGGATTTTATGCTTGCTGACGACATTGTCCTTGTTGGTGAAGATGGACTTGAGGTCCAGAGTAGATTGGCAAAATGGCAACAAAATCTGGAGAACGTTGGCTTGAAAATCAGCAGAACTAAAACGGAATACATGTTCTGCGATTTCGGCGGTCTTTCCGGTTTTGTTGCTATTGCGCTAGATGGCGTGCCCTTGCCAGTCTGCTCCGACTTTCGGTACCTCGGTTTACTTGTGCAAAGCGATGGCGAAATTGACCGGACAGTCAAGCACCGAATTAACACAGGATGGTTGAAATGGCGGCAGGTCATGGGAACTACATGTGACTCCCGAATTCCTCTTAAACTGAAGGGGAAAATCTATAAGACCATGATAAGACCTGCTGTCCTGTATGGATCGGAATGTTGGGCTTCGAAAGGAATTAATGAAAGGCAAGTGCATGCAGCTGAGATGAGAATGTTAAGAGGAATGTGTGGTGTAACGAGAATGGATAGGATAAGGAATGAATATGTAAGAGGGAGTCTGAAAGTAGCGCCAGTGACAGAGAAGTTAAGTAGCAACAGACTATCATGGTATGGGCATGTGATGAGGAGGAATGGGGAGCATGTTACGAGGAAAGTTTTAAGTATGAATGTTGATGGCTATAAGAAAAGAGGGAGACCGAAGAAAATATGGATGGATTGTGTGAAAGATGATATGAATAGAAAGAAAGTAAACACGGAGATGACGGCTGATAGAGATGTATGGAAGAAAAAAACATGCTGCGCCGACCCCAAATAAATTGGGATAAGGGCAGGAGGATGATGATGAATAGGATTTTATGCTTGTTTTCAATTACCTACTGAAAGAACAGACGTAAACCAATAGTTGGCAAGAAGCACCAATTAGACTTAAGAATCCAACCTCTTCAAAATGTTAAGTGGCTGGCCAATTATATTGTCTGCAAGTAAGGCAAGCATCTCAAGTAATTGTTTGCGAGTTCCCACTTTAGGAACAAGACACACCTCTTGCCAGTATTATAGTAAGTGAAGATAAAAGGATAACCACTGAGAAAAAGAAATGAATTTCTGAACGTCCCCACTTAAGGGTCTTTGTAAGTTCTTTATAAATCAAATGACAAAGAAAACTTTGATCTTTAGCGAATGAGAATTTCTCGTGTGCAATAACGCAACACGCAATGCTATAATTGTATGGTTTATTGGTTTATTTTTAGGGATTCACCAGAGGATGGGCAGCAGCGTTCTCTGAGTATTTAAACAACCAACTGCGATCGCCAACCCCTTTGGGGGAGGCCTTTGTCCAGCAGTGGACGTTTTTCGGCTGAAATGATGATGATGATGGTTTACGTACATACATATTATCACGCCTGTTTCCCATTGGGGTATGAAGAGACTATGGATTTCCACCTGCTACGATCCTGACAAAACTCTTTCGCTTCATCTACGTCCATTAACCTCGTCATACATGTTCGTCGGTTTAGAGAACTCTTAACCTGGCATTGTTTGAGAACGTCCGCGATTTGATGATGTTTTATTGTATTTTTAACTGGTTGTGCCCAACATTCGTGCGTAAATTTGCCAGAGCATAACCAACCGCAAAAAGACTAACCTAGATCTGCGGATATACAGACCCTAATAAGGCTTTGTTACTACAGAAATTTATTACAAAAACACTGCGGAAAATCCATAGCCTACACAATATACCTAGTGTTTATGTTCTAACTATGATGAATTCGTTTAATAAGCGGCCTGGTTGCGGAGGCACGCGCGCTCGCCTCTCGCTGCAATGCATCGCTCGCTGAGAAATGGCCGACAATCTCGTAACCCTGCCAGTATCGCTCCAAATACTTTTTAGTAGCGAATATTACATTTAGCCACGTGATACCAATTGATTTGAGTTTGCAATGCATTTAGATTTTTGTCGGTGGCCTAAATCAAAGTTACCAGCTCTCAATAATTATCCTACTACATTCTACTAATATTTAATTTAATATGAAAGTTTGTGAAGATCTTTAGATGTTTGTTACTCAATCACACGTAAACCGTTAAACGGATTTAGATGAAAGTTTCATCTAAATCCGTTTAATTTAGTTTTAAGATGAAACTTAGCAAAGAGATGCGTAGGAACTGAAGAACTTTAGTAGTAGTAGAGCTCCTTTGTGAAAGAGTTTGTAGCAGGGAAGTACTACCACCGTACCTACTTCTACACCAAACAGTGATGCTTGTATTGCTGTGTTTCGGTCTGAAGGGTACGGGTGCCGGTGAAATTACAATCACATGATACTTTCCATCTTCATGACTCAGTTTGGCGAACTGACTTACGGTACTATTAAGGCCTAGGCATTATTGAAGTTGTTATGCGCAAAGGTAACCGCTTAACATCAGGTGGGCCCTAAGTTTTAGTTTTGCCATCCTTTACTATAAAAAAAAGAAGAAAGTAGGCTGCTTTTTATAACGAGAAGATAAAAGTTTCCCGAGGGAAGCGCGATAAACCACATCCACGCGGTTGAAACAGCGTGCGATATGAGAAAGAAAGAAAGAAAGAAAATATTTATTTCAGTCTCGGTACAGGCGAGAGAAAAAAAAAACTAAAAATAACATAATAACAAAAAACTTAAAATTGACATGTCTGTATGAGACTAAAAAAGGCCCCCATCTCAGCATATGCTACAACACCGAAATGTTGCAGCGCTGGTTTTCGGATGGGTGCTGATAATGTCAAAACCTGGAGTATGCATCAAGCATACCATTACTGTCTTACTATGTTGGGCCCGTTTCTCTTCTTAGAATGAGAAGGATTGAAGCTTTTATCTATCATCACAGTATACAGCTGCGGGTTGATCAAAAATATAGGGCAGACAGAAATGTCTACATAGCCTTTTTGGAAAGCTATGTTCTGCAAAAATCTGTTTTTTCATATTTTTTTTATTCTTAACGGGCTTGCGTTTGACTCCCAACTCACCTGATGTTAAGCGATGGTGTGGTCGATGATGGTACACGCTTGCCCAGCAAGGTGAGAGGATGGCAGTTAAATATTTCGACCCATCCTCTCAAGCGGCTACACCGGGCATCGTACCGGAACACGACTAGGTCGCTTGGCGGAACGTCTTTGCTCGGTGGGTGGTCGCAAGCCGTCAGCCGTGGCCTACCACCAGTATGTTACCCGATTTGCACCACCCAGGGATCCTGTGTAGGGATTCGGAAAAGGGGTACTCTCTTACGGACGTGGACACAATCCACATTATTGTCCATTATTTTGGGGAATCTTGAAATAATTTGAATAACGTTTTGGAAAACATGTTGTGTAAAAACAACCAAGTGGAAGAGATCAATGCCTTATTATGGTCACGATAATCAATTTATTTTCATTATGAATTAACCAGTCCTTTATCTGACAAAAGGCTTCAGTTGCACAACCAAATACCGTTTCTACGCACATATTTTGTGCGTATATTTCGCTATCAGATCAACTATATTTGTTAAATCGCCACTAAAAGAGCAATGAATTAACCACTTTCCGAATCGATAGGCAAATCGTTTCATATCTATACCGATTTGAGCCGAGTACTGATATTCGGGAGCGCATTATGCTAACGACTGTGTGCTTTTGCTCAATAACGCCACTGTTGATGCTCAATGGAAACAAATGACGTAATTATCGGAATACACGAGGTGTTTTGACTGTCCATTTATGCTGATAGTGATATGTGATTGGTTCATTGTTTTGGGGTGATCTTTGTTCATAATAGGGTAAGGAACAAATTTTTTGCGCTGTCGCACAATGAAAATTACGGCTCAAGTTTTCCGTTGTGATACTGCCGAGTGGGAAGTCTGCTGTCTCTATCCACCCCCGAGAGGTCTCAGCTCACAACTAGTAAGTGAATCTTTTCTCTTCCTAACTGGCCCCCACTTCCCGAAGCATCCATGCCCCGACAGTATATGCGTCAGACAGTAGGTGAAGGCGCTTCTCTGCAAACTCCTCCAATACGGGCCTTATCACTGCTATTGTGGCGTGCCCATCGTTGACAGCCCCTGTTTCACACACTGTTGAGTATAAGCACCCTCCCTTTTGTGCCATGCTTCTGTGCTCAGTGCTAATCTTAAATGAAAAATGCACTTTCTGTAGCAGCTGTGAGCATTACTTCGTAACTTGTAGCGTTTCGTGACTTTTCGATAGCTACGCAGATGCTACGACGTAGCCTACACGGTAGCGGCATATCGGCTACGGCTACGTGACGTAGTACTAAATTATGCGTTTTGTGGTGTGTGGTATAGCTCAATAATTTATTTTAGTTGTTGCAGTTTGCTACGAAACGGTTTCCTTTTTAGTAAAGAAAACTTTAATTGGTAGCTCTGTTAATACATATTGTTGTTCTTAAATAAATAAGAAACAAATAATTATATAAACCATTTTTATAATTCTACTACTAAAAAATATTGATTTTATAAATTAAAAGCCAAGATCTATTTGTTGGTTTGTTTTTCTTTCACGTAGCAGCGACGTAACGAATTGACGTGATTTTTTGCATAGAAATAGTTTATGGGCCGGAAAGTGACATCATCATCATTACAGCCGAAAGACGTCCACTACTGGACATAGGCCTCCCCCAATTAAGGGGGGGATATGCCATAATCGCCACGCTTGGCAGGCGGGTTGGCGATCGCAGTTGGTTGAAAGTGACATACTGACTTTTTATTCCGGAAAATACACGGTTTCAGTGGGATAAATAACCGCGAGAATCCTCGGGTAAAAGCTAGTACTTGTATAGTTTCAGGAAGTAAATATTCCCTGACAAACATAAGCCTCCATGTAATTATGTAATATTATAACCACGCAAAGTAGGATTAGCGAAAACATTAAAGCAGATACTCTTCTAAATAATTGCAGCCATTTTGCACCAAACATACCATTACATTTGACCTCATTCCTTTACGACCATTCGAACATTAATTATAACATATCAATCAAATTAAGTCCCGCACAAACTTTATCGATGTGTTTATCGATACTATAACCATATAAGACGATAAAAGTTAGTACTTAAGTACTTACCATATTTGGTTATAATGGATGAGCGATTTGGGCCCCTAATGCGAGCGGGTTCCGTCGGTCCGACGCGCCGATTGCCTCATTAATATCCGGCCATATGTGTACACAAGCTATATTGGAGTGACGCCCCTGCCGATCATTATTAGTGACGCAATGGTTGGAATTCACTCGATTCGCGATTAAAAATCGATTAATATCTGTCGCTATGCCTAATGGGGAGATGCGAAAAGCGAAATAAGTTCATATATGAATTTGATGTTCTAATTTCGCCTAACATTGCTCATAATTGTTTACTAGAATGTCCAAAGATTTTTTATGTATAATTTTCTTAGGAATGTGTTGTCCCTGGAATGTCTCAATGAAACTAATATGCCAGAACCAATTAATATGCTCAAAAAAAAACGACACTTCATTTATCATCTATACTTGTCCTGATTGACTGCTTCATCAACACAGAGCCTAAGCCGCTGGGGTTAGAAACATGGAACTTTGACAATAGATACTTTTTATAACGTTATCAACTAAGGAAGGAATTTTAGAAATTCTACCCCTAAGGGGGTATAATAGGGGTAGAAAGGTTGTATGAAAATCCGTAATTTTTGTAGTCAGATGCATAAAAACCGGCCAAGTCCGAGTCGGACTCGCGCAGTAAGGGTTCCGTACCACTCATCGACCTAATACCCCATAGAATCTGATTTAAATTACGAGAGTTAATCAAAAACATCAACGCGAAATGAGTATTTTTGCATCTCTTTCTTACGTAGGTACCACCACATATATCTATGTTTGTCCTATTTTTAGTATTTGTTGCATAACTACATAATATGCACTATAATCTGACCAAGTTTGACGCTGGTATATGTTACGGTTTTGAAGATTGATTTTTTGAGGTTTCTTATATGGTTTTAGACCCTTTGGTTTTAGACTTTTTTTTTGTTTTTAGTATTTGTCGTGATCGACACCATAGTAACACATATTCTGTGAAAATTTGAACTGTTTACCTATTAGCGTTCAAAAGATACAGCCCTGTGTCAGACAGACGGACGGACGGACGGACAGCGTAGTGAGAGTAATAGGGTCCCGTTTGGCACCCTTCGGGTACGGAACCCTAAAAATGGTATTTAGATTTTTGGTTGAATATAAATAAATACGTGTTTCAGTGTTTTTGGAAAATAAACCCTTAATAAAAATTTTGATGAAAAAAAAAGTTGGCTTTACAACGCATGCTGACGGGCACAGCTAATAATACTATATAGCTGCTGCCGGCTGTTTCGCAAGCTTCACGCGTGTAGTTTTGTTTATCACAGAAAGACCTTATTGCACGTCCCTCGAGAACTGTTTATCTTCCCGAAATAAAGAGAAGCCTAGTCCTTTTCCAGGTCCCAGGCTACCTCTATGCCTTCATTACTATCGGTTCAGAGGTTTAGTCGTGAAAAGGTAACAAACAGAGTAGCTATCCTAGCGTGAGTTTTTGGAATATCTTGGATTTAACGTTATCGTATAGTTATCGACAAATTTTGTGTGATTGTTTAGTTTCAAATACGCACACGGTGGCACTGACAAAATTCTCATACAAAATTTGTCGATAACTACATGATAATGTTAACTAATAATGTCCTCCCGGCCGAATTTCGGTCACGGCGGCCAATCTCAATGGAGACTAATTATCTGCGCGGGACATATTATAGTGCACAAGTGTGTGCGCAAACACAGGTGCACTCTCTATTCCCTCACTCTCATAATCCGATGGGACGGCAATTCGACACGACCGGAGAGAGATCGGGCGCAGGACCGACGGATTTACGTGCTCTCCGAGGCACGAATGTTAACTACAAGATAGCTCAAAAACTCATGCTAGGGGCTCTCATGTCTGTAAGAGTTACTTTCTTTTATAGATGACGTCCGTGGTCTAGTGGTTCGAGTGTCGGACTGCTGATCACGACGTCGTGGGTTCGATTCCCACAGAACACAAATATTTGTGTGATGAACATAAGTGTTTGTGT
Organism: Asteroscopus sphinx; assembly: GCA_949699075.1. Taxonomy (NCBI): domain Eukaryota; kingdom Metazoa; phylum Arthropoda; class Insecta; order Lepidoptera; family Noctuidae; genus Asteroscopus; species Asteroscopus sphinx. Next base: position 15,501,426 of record OX453017.1, read on the forward strand.
TGGTCTGGGTGTTTCTTATGTATTATTACTATGTATTTACAAAAAAACAAATAAGTATTATAACCATTGTCTATCTATCTACCTATCTATTATCCCGTAGTAAAAACTCTGCTTAGTTTGGGACTCTGCTCTGCTTAGTGTAAAATGTCCTAAAAGTGTTTATTTATTATTTATAATATTAGTATGAATTAGGCAAATATGGCTAATAAGGGCATGAATGTCATATAATCTACTTCTCCATGCAGAGTTTCAGTATATTAAAATTAGCCTTCCAGCCTAGCCAAGTTGACAACGAAAAAGTCATTCGTTGAGATATGTCATTCCCATACATTTTGATTGTTTTCTATAGCGTTGGCGATTGTAGATTGTCAACTTGGCTAGGGGGGCAGGTTCATAGACTCATTAAATTGTCTCCAACTCCGGCTAAAAGCAGTAACGGACTTATTTTATTTTTACACTTTACCTTGCCTGTTAAGTTAGGTATGTTTTGTCTATACGCAATACAGAAGAGAGAGTCTTGCCATGACATGTCGTATAGAGCACAACCTTGCGTTGTAATATACAGGACTGACTGACTGGCTGGTTGAACGAGGGATAAGGATTTCAGTACTTGATTCTCGTTACAAATATGTTCAAAAAATTGCACTTTAATTATTTAAATATTTTTCAATTGATTTCATTAACAACTGTGGACGGTATTCCGCGCTCACAAATAAAATTTTCATGCAGTGAGGTGATGCACCTTTTTTTTTTGCCGGGTGGAGCCAGTTTCGGTCTCTTACCGACTAAAACCACCACGGTGTTCCTTCAACTACCATAGCCGGGGGCGTGGGGACCCGTGAGTATTCACAGAAACACCCCCGACAGGTCCCGGCCCGCCACAAGCAGGCGAGCCCCTTCTACCCGTGTGGCCTAACGTCGGCCGCACCCTCCTTGGTGGCGCACACGGAACACTGCACGCCACCTCACCTCATGGGCCTTTACCAGCTGCGCCAACTACGCCGGCTGTGCCAGGTACGCCAGCTGCTGGTCGGCCAGCAGACTACCCCGAGTCTGCTGCTCGCAAGCCCTACCTCCCGTAATTTTTTATAGAGGTTTTCTTCCTCGCGGTCCGGGCGGTGAAGCCAAGACCCTCGGTCCCAAGAGGCGCGAGAACACTACTCAGCGGGCACTCCTGGGGTTACGAGATCGACGGGGGCAGTGAAAGACAGTCCCCCCGCTGCCTGCCCAGTGGCAGGGTGAGTGCACACCGGGCCCGCCCCTGCTCCTCCACTGTGCCCTCTGTTGGCAACAGAGGGACACGTGGAGCAACTCCCCACTGGCCCAGAACGGCCCCCCCCCACGCCAGAATATTCGCCACAGGCAATAAAACAACTGCCGTTCCCTCCAGACGTGTCCAGAAGGACAAGCAGCCACACGTGGAGGTTTTCTGACCAGCACCCCAAGGTGATGCACCTAGCACGGCAGTCTTCATCGGTCGCTATTTCCACCCTCTCCGCCTTTTGTACTAGCCAGCAGACCCCTAAACCACAGAATATCTAATCGTACCTAAACAGTAAAAGCTTGCGCGTGCATTTTTTCTCCTGTACGCGTGATTTATCGTGAATTTTTTAGTGAATATGTCCTTCGTTCATCCAGTCATGCTGTTTAGCATTTTATTATAAACAGACTGAAATAAAAGTGAATAATATGTAGATAGTAGTAGTAGAGCTCCTTTGTGAAAGAGCTCGTCCGGGGAAGTACTACCACCGTGCCTACTTCTCCGCCAAATAGTGATGCTTGCATTGCTATGTTTCGGTCTGAAGGGTGCGGGTGCCGGTGAAATTACAATCACATGAGACTTTCCATCTTCATGTCTCAGTTTGGCGAACCGACTTGCGGTACCATTTAGGCAACAGCCTAGGTGGTATTGAAGTTGTCATGGGCAAAGGTAGCCGCTTAACATCAGGTGGGCCTTTAGCTCGTTTCGCCATAGTATACTATAAAAAAAAAAAAAAAAAAAGATACCTAACTGAAAATAAATAAATTGAAATCACTCTGAACTCCATTTTACGTTGATCAAATTGTTTCACTCAATTCTTTGACTGTTTAGCATAAAGTGATTCGCTAGAGGTAACTTTATTTCTTAGAAAAAAAGAAACGTTGAAGCTAATACGAAATTATACAAATGATGTAACAATACTTTGCGATTCTGCGAAGTACTTTGGCATTTTGGTAATAATAATAAAAACTCCACCAATTTTGTGTTCACCGAATAAATTCGTGTCATATTTGTTTTATTCGTTTATTTCATGTAGCATGTGTTAGGTTTCATATAATATCTGGTGCTTGTACAACTAGTTACACGATGCATGTAACTGGTGCGGGCTACATGCGCGAGCTATTCGCGCGTGCTAATGCGGTACGTTCATAAGGCACTAGACCCGTGCAATAAACACGGTCGCTTACACGAGGCATGTAACCCGCGCAAGTACCTCAACGTGCGCATGATACCCGCGCCGTACTATATACAAGCTCCAGTTAGATGCACCGTGTACAAGCACTATAAGTCTACAAACAGAATTTTCTGTTTTTCTGACATAAAGAGCCCCCCCCCCCACGCAGACTACTATTACTATTTTGAACGGTTTTAATTACCAGAATTGACCTGATCATTTTGAGCATGTCGAAGCTTTGTTCCTACTTGTCACATCTTCCTTGTTTTATTTAAATATGGTTTTGACACAGTTATTGTGTGATCACCGAATTTATCAATCATTACATTATTACGTAACGTGTCGTAATGGGTAATGGCCACTAATGGATTACATCAACAGGAAGGGTAGCTTCCAGCTGACTGCTAATAACATCATACAGCGATCACTAATGCCCACTAAACGTAGGTAGGCAATTATAATATTATCCTCTTAGTTGTACGCTTCAGGGAAGGCTTATGTGTTCACGTCATTAATTTCTTCTGAAGAAACTTCCCGTTAAGTAATGTGAAATTAAGGAACCAACTTTCTGCGTTTTTACCTTAAAACAATTCAATTTCAATTCTTTATTTGCGTGAATATTAATACAACACACACACACACAACACACACAAACACACACACCCCAACACACAGAACACTAGTTGTTGTGTTTTTGTTGTGTTTGCAATAGTGTGCCAGCTCAATGTACTGACTGAGGAGAATACGCATTTTGTAACCGCTTGACATTGAGCATCGTTTGTTACAGACTACATTACATTGTTTGTGTTGGTCTGGGTGTTTCTTATGTATTATAAGTATGTATTTACAAAAAAAAAGTATATAAGTATTATATCCATTGTCTAGTACCCATAGCACAAGCTCTGCTTAGTTTGGGACTAGATGGTGCTGTGTAAAATTGTCCTAAAAATATTTATTATTATTTATTTATTTATTGTTACAAGTTTGAATATTCGTGAGTGTAACATTGAATCATTTGCTTTGGCCTTAGTTACAAGTAGTGCACACTGCAATGCTCGGCTTAACGTAGTCACTGCTGTATTGTTTGAAGTTGTAACGTATGCACCGGTCTTCTTCTTCTTCTATCGTGTCGACATGAGCTACATAATGATAATAGCTCATGCCGTGGAAAAAAGATTAGCCAGTCAGCAGGTTGGTAGCGGGGCTGACTACCCAGGGTGCGCCGGACGATCAATTAAATATTGTCACTCGTGGAGGCACCGGTGTAATGGACAAACTCGAGCTGATACATAACACGTGCCGAATGCTTGCAATGAGTATGCACCTTTAGCTGTTCAGTTCACTGGTACGAAAGACTACTTTCTCACTCACAGTGACATAACTTTTGTATGATTGCTTTGGTTCAAAATATCGTCTAATAAGTCGCACTCAACGTAAAGTATACACTATACAGGGTGTTATATGAATAGACTTTGACACCGGATTTATAACAGGACCACGCATAACTGGCTTGCGTTTGCTGTCAAACTTTGTAACCATGAAATGGCGAAAACGAGAGTACAAATACACGAGGTTACAAATTGCATTTAAAACATTCCAGTGTGGTTTCATTTGTATATTTCGCCATTACGATTATGAAGTTGTGAACAACACACTAATAAATACCATTTTACTGTTGGAATCCATAAATAGTTTCTGCCTAAGTACCTAAGTATTTGAGCATCGGTTAATAGGAAACTGTTAGTTAAAGAATACTATAATAAAACAAAGTTTAACCGGATTAAATCGCGTATATTATTTAAATTGGTTTCCCTGACGTTTCGAAAGCTTTGCAGCATTTCGTGGTCGCAGGTAGACTAAGATGACAAGCGTCTTTACAAATATTTCTAAAAAAATATTTTAATCTACCGTACAATATTATTAATTAAAATCGTTTCGATGCACGCAGTAATCACTCACAATTAGGGCATGCAATATCGGAAGGTTTCCAACTCCGGAACTGATTTCCGATATTGGGTACTGAACTCCGGAATTCCGGAACTGGTTCCGGAATTAGTATTTTTTTTTCAATTACTTTATTTCGAAACTTTATAGTTTTAGACAGTTCAAATTTTCGATTCCACTTTATTTAAAGAAACACGTCCGTGTCATGTTAAATCACCGAATCCAAATCAGCTCTAGAAAGAGTTTTCTCAGCAGCAGGCTACATTCGCAACTGACTGAGAATCTGTCTCTCAGCAGCAGCATACTGAAAATCTAACGATCCTATCAACCCATTTTCAACAAGAAATAAAATCCCAAAACATAAACGAGATTTTTACCAAACTTGATATCGTAAGTACTTTTATTTTTGTATCTATGAGATTTACACAAGTGAAAAAGTACCCCTCTAATAAAACTTATAGCCACGGATAAAAGTATCGGTCCTTCTAAGATTGAGATGCTTGATGAAGTTGAAAGTTTCCCGTGAGAACAGCAAGACCAGCGGTTAATAGCAACATTCACGCGCCATTTCAAGAATCTCTGAAAGGTTGACCAGTGCGTTATTATTATTTGTGCGGCCCTTGGGCAGATAAAGAAAAAAAAACCTTCGGGTGATGATGATGACGGTATTACCACTGAACTCATTTTAGGGGTGCAAGCGTGACTTCTGGTTTTGTAAGAGCTAGAGTGTTTTATTCTGCCATTCAACAAGGCTCTACACCGAAGGCATGGAGCGATATTTCGGTGGTTCTGTTCTTTAAGAAAGGTGAAATAACCTTGCTGAAGAAAAACAGATGCATTTCACTCCTGAGACATGTATATAACCTGTTCTCGAAGCTCGTCACAAATTGTCTCGTCAGAAGAATCGACGAATTCCATAGAAGCAAGCCAGGTGTCTAAAAAGTTACAGCACTGTAAACCACAACCATTCTCTACCGCAGAGTACAGAAGACTAAATTTTTTATGATACTAAAGCTAAAATTTAATTAGCCGCTTTGTATGGCATATTTGAAAGAAGGGCTTCGGGCAGTTCTGAATGCTCTTAAACGATGCCACATTGAAGAGGAGTAGTAGTTTATCCTTGTGAGACAGGAGTATGTAATATCACCGAAACTACACTGAAGATTTGCAGGCCGTCTACAAAACACTGGACTAAACTGGAAAGGGTATCAACGTAAACGGCGAGAACATGTCACAACTCCACTTGCCGATGAGATCGTTCCAACGGCAGTCTCTGGAACAACTAACCAAACTGCTGTATAGAATAAATCTCTCTTGGCATGTAGTTCTTGGGATGAATCTGGACAAGAAGGTCTTGCGCTGAGGTCAGTTCTTGTTGATGAGAAAGCGCTCGAAAATATGCAGGAATATGTCAGGACACTAAGATCAGATTATTCAGCTTAATAGACACAATATCCAGAAAGGAGCTGGAGGATGCTGAGCTGTGGACACTGTCGGTTGGACTAGGTCCACAAGTCACTTTAAATAAAAAGATCCGCAATATAGCCACAGTGACTGACATAGCTCGCAAAATCAGCAAGATGTAGTGGTAGTGGGCTGATTCATGGACTCATGGCTGTTGAAGAACCGATGGCCGTTGGAGCAGGCGAATCCTTTAGAGGAGGTCGTGAAAAACGCAGCGTATGACCATCTAGATAAATGAACAAACAACCTAAAGAAAGTAGCTGAGTTGTACTGGATGCGGAAGGAGGAAGGTTTCAGTCTCGTCGCGCAACTTGGGGAAATGTCTATGTCCAGCAGAAGATTTAGATAGGCTAATTTGATTTAAAGATTTCATATAATATTGAAACTTATGAGACTAATTACATAAGCTAATTTCGAAACTCAAAATATATGAAACTGCATGCCCTTTAATGGATATGTGCTATAAACACATAGCCGAAAAGTAACTTTGTTAAGTAATTAAGAATATCGGAATTACGATATTGAGTTGCTCAATTCCGGAACTGAAAAATCGTAAAAATCTGTCCGAGATTCCGGAGTTTCGTGATTCCGGAATTTCGGAATGCATGCCCTACTCACAATATCATTATCTTTTACAGTGTTGCGTACTGTTTGGGACTAGATTATTTTAAGGACTGGGTTCCAAACAGGTGGTAGCTGCCAACCATCTTCTCTATTAAAATTAGGATGTTTTTTAATTTCAATAGCCTCACGGAGCATTCTAGGTACATATCGGTTTTCCTTCGCCAGAACTTGTGGTTTATCAAATCGAAGAAAATGGTTGGGTTTGTCTAGGGCATGTTCACACACTGCAGACTTTGTGGAGCGTCTGTTCTTGACGTCAGCTATATGTTCTTTAATTCTAGTGGCTATACTACGCTTTGTTTGCCCTATGTATGATAACCCACAATCACAATCAATCTTGTAGACCCCTGCATCTTGTAAGGGAATGTGACACTTCACCGGTCTGAGGAGTTGGCTGCTCTAGTTAGTTGTTAGTTGATCGTCGACCTGCTGTTCTACCATTCATCAAAGGGGTCACCGACAGAATTGGTCATATCTTGAAGCGTGCTTCAAAACCTATTTCAAGCCCCAAAGAAAGATCAGTGATCAGTTCCGTGTGGTGCCAGACGTAAAGATTTGCACCACCCTATATCTTCTCATGGGTGTCGTAAAAGGCGACTAAGGGATTCACCAGAGGATGGGCAGCAGCGTTCTCTGAGTATTTAACCAACCAACTGCGATCGCCAACCCGCCTGCCAAGCGTGGCGATTATGGCATATCCCCCCAATATATGCTTGGGGGAGGCCTGTGTCCAGCAGTGGACGTCTTACGGCTGAAATGATGATGATGATGACTGCTTTTTGGCTTGGTAAATTGTATGGTTTTAATTTTTTAAACTGTTGTTAGAAGTGGTGAGCGACACTCGAAATATGTTAAAAGTTGAGATCTGAATACAACGTCTGTCATAACATTTTTATATGAATATTTAACAGTCTTACTAATTGCTCAATTTATAAGTAGCGTTTTGATCTAAAATTGAGCAACTAAGTACAAGGTATAAATTTATCGACAAAATGGACGAAAATAAAAAAATAACAATTCCTCCATACTGTCACGACCTTTATCACACACAGCGGCTCTAAAACTCCAACGATAAAACAACATTTTCTACAATATCTATTTTTATACGTATATTCTATTATACGTAGGTACTAATATAGGGACCTGTCAGCTGTCAAGCCCCTAATCCGGGCAGAGGTGAATATTGTACACCCACAGTACACTTCAAACGGAGTTAGGCGAGCTTATCGCTTTATTTTATTGAGCGGACACAGTTTTATCGTACCTACATAAATGGAGTTTTTTTTAACGCAAAAAAACCAATCCTGTTTTGGTCCATTTGCGTTCCTTGATCAAATATGAAACGTTAACGGTCCAAAAATGCTACAGCCGTTTTGGCTTTAATACACATATTTCGGCTTTGATCGGATCAGAGGCAATTTTTAAGTCTCTCGACTGTCTGTACCTAAATATTTTTTCATGATTTTTGTCTAAAATAAGATCTGTATCGAAGGACCAAGGCGTCTATCACCACAAAATCTAGGATTAAATTTTTTGAAAATAATAAAGTGATGGTGCCGCAGTGTCTCAAGACGAAAGTCTTTGACCAGTGTGTGTTGCCAGTAATTACTTACGGTACTGAAACGTGGTCGCTCACAATGGGCCTCATAAGAAGGCTCAAAGTCACTCAAAGGGCAATGGAGAAGGCTGTGCTCGGAGTGTCCCTGCGTGATCGAATCAGAAATGAGGAGATTCGCAGGAGAACGAAAGTAACCGACATAGCCCGAAGAATTGCCAAACTTAAGTGGCAGTGGGCGGGGCACATTGCTCGCAGAACGGATGGCCGATGGGGCAGTAAAGTTCTGGAGTGGCGACCGCGTACTGGAAGGCGCAGCGTGGGTAGGCCCCCCACTAGGTGGACCGACGACCTGGTGAAGGTCGCGGGAATCCGCTGTATGCGGAAGGCACAGGACCGGTCGTTGTGGCGATGCTTGGGGGAGGCCTATGTCCAGCAGTGGACGTCTTTCGGGTGAAATGATGATGATGAAAGTGATGGTATTGGCTAGATCAATAAAACGTCGAAATACAGAGTTATTTACACGAAATTACGCAGGCTGCGTCTACGTTACAATACTACAAGTTCAAACAAGCCTACAACTATTAGATACTGATCAAACAAATCCTATGTTTGGTACTGTCCTGAACCGATATTAGTCTGTAAATACATTTTTGAGTGTCCGTAATTTGAAGTTCTTTATGGCTACTATATTCTATTTTTAGCATTGTAATTCTCCAAGCAATCCGCGGCGGGTGTCACTGTTTGCAACGGAAAAATATTTCCCAGGGTTTTACATAATTTATTTATTTAATGCTTTATGCACACAGGGTACAAAGGCGGTCATAACGCCATAGGCGTTCTCTACCAGACAACCTAAGGGTAATGCAGAGACAAAGAATAATGTAGATGCACCAGTAAAGTAGTATAATTACATGAAGCTACACTTTCACTTCACAATAGATGGTGAGCTGATGATATAATTGAACGAGCACGTAATGACTGGTTGACCTTAGGTAAAAAAGAGAGTCATGGAAGAAGATGGAGGTGGCCTTCACCCAAGGAGGGATCCATATCGTAAAATCCAACAACTAACCGCACTAACAACTAGTAAGTAAGTAAAATTACTAACAAATACTACTAACATCATTTGCAATGTAAATAAGGATATGGAAATAAAAGGCTTTTTATTATTTATTATTATATCATAGTTTCACTATGTGGTAAACAGTTCTGCATTTCTCAATACATTCGACGAGCTTGCATAGACTCGGAGTCTGAAGACGTGACATCTTGACGACAACCTCAAAGTTTCAATGAGGACGTCGTCTACGAACGCAACAAAGCATCTCTACACAAAACCCTATAGCTGGTCCAGCTAGCTCAATAAACCAAAACAACTGATCGAGACAGGGTTATTTATATTGAGGTAGGCTTGCTGTAAGTACTGAACACTATGCCACGGCGCAAACGACACGGCCACTTGGGACTTGCCAACTTTAAACATGTTGTGTTACTTGCAGTATGTGTCGGCAAAACTTAGCTACACCGTGAATATGTTGCCAGTTTGTTTATTGTAGCACTTTATTATATTTCTGCTGCATTTTTTTCAGAGTTTATGATGTGGGAATTAGTTGCAGCAAGATTAAAATATGATTTTGATTCTAATAAGTAATGTTGCCCAAAGTTGTCTTGCAGTCTTGCATTTTCGCAAGACCAATGCAAGACCCACAGCACAGAATAAAATGACGTCATGTCAATGGTAACACTTGAATTACGAAAACCGCCCTTAGGCCGCTTGTGTACTACACAAAATTACACGATTCATAGGTCAAATTTTTTCAGGACCGATGTATAACAGGCCAGTAATTTACGTATGCCTTTGCTATCCGTAATATTACTGACAAATGACTGGAGTAAAATAACGGACCTACGGATCTTAATATTCAGTGTAGTGCATAAGCGGCCTTACTGCTAACGAAATAAAGACGCTGCGAAGGTCAAACTGTTCCCACTGACGTCAGGTTGACTGCACTAGCGTCCAAAAAAAAAAATACCGGCTAAGTATTAGTATTCCGCTAGTCCCAAATGAATAACTTTTATGAAGTCTGGTATATAATACGGTCTGTAAAACACCAGTAAGTTGAACTGGTGTTCAAATGCAGGAATATTTTAGTATTTTTATTTTTCATACTACGTACATGTTTACATAACCGTAGAAGCTTTTCAAAACTAGAAAAATGTATCGTAATATCTCAGACCAAAAGAGTAAGATAGAAGAAGCGCGTAGAACTAGCGAATGGAGCCAGAAAAAGGAATACAAAATGGCAAAGGAGTACCTACTATTCCACACACAGTATTCGTAAGCCACAATCAGAAGCGTAGGCACACTTCGGATACTCAATACAATATATGTGCTAGCAACACCTCTATACACAAGATTACGTCTGTATACGAACGCACACACACGTGTAGGTTAAGGATGCACGCCGCTTCTAATGCCAACTGGGTTCCAAGTGCTTCTCAGTACTTCTCAGGATGGCGTGCTTGTATAGCGACTGGCGATTGACATCCATTGCAATCTTGCAGTCGAATTGTCGGCAAACCGCGGGTGGGTGCGGGGCGCGGGTGAGGAATCTTAAATTGGCGGGGTTGGTGAGTGGCCGTTCTGTACTTACGTTAGTACTATTAGGTATTCTGTAGCGTAGGTCTAATCCTCAAACTAAAAGAATAAAATTGACACTCCCGACCGCGGCTCGCGAACTGTGGGCGGAATAGTACATACTCCTTTGCCATTTTGTATTCATTTTTCTGGCTTCATACGCTAGTTCTACGCGGTCCGTCTATCTTACTCTTTTGGTCTGAGCGTAAGATCTCTATTGTTTCAACCCGCGTTTAAAAATATATATTTTCTACTTTCCACTTCTACTCGTATAAAATGAAATTCCCTTCGGTAAAATATGAATCATAGTAGCATTGATTATAGAGAGTTCGTTCGAGGTGAGAAATGCAAGTAATAAACCCATGAATTACTGCTGTCATTTAGTGCTGACAGTGTGGCAGGATGTCAGTGTGGCACATTGCAGCTTAGGTGGCCATCGACTGGAAGAGGTGATAACGGGTTGATTTTACATCGAACTAATAGGGGATTTCGCTTGATCGGTTTATGGGTTAAAACTGGGTTACGCAAAACATATTTTGTTTACTAAAGCTATACGCCTGCTTGCGCTAATGCGTCAATATCAAAGAAATCTAAATATATTTCACTAATAGAAAAATAAACTGGTTTATTTAACGCATGACTAAAACTTGTACAGGAAAATGTTTATCGTTTCTTGATGCGTATACAAGGTGTGATTTGGTAAAAAAAAAATTGTTGCACTTTAAATACAGGATATGTTTATATATTCTGCACTGAAACGCGCGCTTAACAAACAATTTGATAAGACTTTAATAAAGTTAATTTGATTTAACATAACTGTTTACCAAAAAAAAATTTGCCTAGTTTAGTTAAAATAGTTTTGTAGTCGCTTTATTGAGTTACAGGTTGTTAAAGTTTTGCTACATACAATATATTGTCTATTCATGTGAACAAAAAAATAAAAAATACGCATCGAATTGAGAACCTCCTCCTTTTTTTCGTCGGTTAAAAATGTAGGGGACAGCTGTTTTTTTTCGCAATTTCAGGGTTGGTCCAATAGTAAAACTTGTTCATACTGATGAGTACAATGACCCCTTAAGAGGTTTTCAGTTATTTCAATAACACGTTGTATAGAGAAACTTTTTTTTCAGTGTTGGATGGTCAAAAATGCCGATTTGCTTTTAATATTTTTCTCAGTGTACCAAATGAATTTAAAGGTAATACTGGGTCTTAGATTTCTGAGACAAGAATATTCTACAATTAATAGACGCTGTAAATATCTTATGTATTATACAGTCTCCAAGTACCTACATAGTAATAAGCGTAATTAAGGATTCAGTTCCATCAACGTCATTTAAATATTAATTTGAATATCCAAAGAGCACATTTCATTACTTGTCCATTATGTTATTACTCTGAGTTTTATTTTTATTTCTTGGTCATTATTATTTTCATCGCGACCGTACCTACATGTAAAACGAACGACTGGATACGCTCCAGGACAAAAGTTTAAGACTTGTGTCCATAATAGCTAGGCGTAAGTGGAAATAGACGGAACACATTGCTCGAATGGAAAAGGAATGATGGACGCGAACACTGGATTGGCGACCACGACAGCACCCAACCGTTGGGTGGACGAAACACAGGTCTGAATTGAATAGCAAGGGCTCAAGACTAAGGATTAGAGGAAATTGGAGGTGGCCTAAATCCAAAAATGGGTATCATAAGGTCGCAATGATGATGATGATCATAATCACATCGTTTATTTAATTTTACTATTTTTCTACGTATTTTTCGAAACAAAAATGTTTGTATAGGTACAACAGTTACAAACCTTTATTTTTAGTCTGTAGATGTTTATTGCAAACACTGGAACAACAGGAATATTAAAATTGGGATGAGCTGGGAGGAATGCACATATGTTGCGTCCATATTTTACTCCTTGCTTGTACGTGTAAATTGCTCGCTACACTGATGTTTAAACAATTTTGGGTAGCTTAAAAATGTTTAGAGAGATTTATTTCAGGCGTTCTCAGTGTGTGTTACGTATAAGCCACTCTTATTTACCTACGAGTGTCGTAAAAGCGACTAATGGATTATTTTAGATGGATCGGTTGCAATGAGCCGTATACTGAAAATGCTGTGGGTACTGCGAAAACTTGGGTCGCTGAGGATTAGGCAGTAGTGTAGTTTAGAAGCAATCTAAATTAAAAAGCAATCTAAATCTAAGTAATTTAGAAATTAATCTTCTACATTTTGGTTTATGTATTGCAGGATCTACTGCAGCTATTTTTGTTCTCATTGTAAATGTTTTTTTTTATTTATATTTATTTCCAATATACATTATTCTACACGATACAATGATATTGCCGGACACGAAAACCGCTAAGGACTTGTCATAATATAACATCACCTAAATTTTGTATGAACAACTCGCCGCTACTTATCTGTGTAGCGGCGAGTTGTTCATTTTACATTCTATTTACGACAATGAGTATACATATTAAATTTAGGTTATGTTATGTTATAACAATAGATTAAGGATAGTAAGGTTCAGGCGACACTCGCGTTTTGATGCGTTCATTTTATAATTTATTATATTAACCGAATCAAGAAAAACGCCAGCTAGTCCTAAACTTACCTACTCTATAAAGGAATTTTTAATCTATCCATAGATTGTACCAGGGTTTTATGAACCAGGTCTTCATGCAGTAATCAGTAATCTTTTCTATTAACTACGGCACGTTCCACTCGCAATTAAAAATGAATCGACATTAATTTTCGCTCTTGCACATCGAATGAATTCGCAACCCAGCCCAGCCGGTAGACGGAAGTTTATATACCTACCTGTAACTCAAGGCAATTTTGTGGTATATTCTAGCCCTTAGACGATCAGTTTTGATTAAGAGTTATGTCTCCTTTTTTTGTCATTTTTATTATTCTCCGTCATCTAATATGGTCCACTAAACTTGTGGATGTAGTAGACGACCCCTAGTATTTTCTTGTGCATTATTTTCCAAGGCGCTGAGTCACTTTGACACCATGACATGCAACTGAGGACCCCAAGTTACAATCACCTTAAATCAGTTACGTTTCAGTAACTTTGCTTGCCAAGGCTATGATTACAATTAATATTTTGCCTAATCTATATTAATACTACAGAAATAATAATAGATAGAGTACAATGGTTGTAATCACAATTTTACTTGCGATTCATGCGTGGCAACTTTCGAACAAACTACGCCTTACAAATTGACGCCATTAATTTTTTTTAAATTACTTTAATATATTAACTTTACAGCTTTTGTTTTTGTAGTTAGAAACAGCACAATAAGGCATTTTTGCGGGTTTTTGTTACAGTATTTACAGAAACAAGTCATAAAGCGTACTGAGAAAGGCCTTGAAATGCCCTGCACTATGGTGCAGAGTGTTGGCACGCGCGCCCTGCTCAATTTTCCATTCTATCTATTTCTGTGATTAATACCCTATTTTCCGGCCTGCACATTGAAATAACGAAGCCACGTGACGTTATATTATGTTATGGTACTTGTAGTGTATACAGTTCCAAGACTTATTTCAACCATACATAAAGGCATCCTTAAAGAAAAGTCTTATTAAAGAATATAAAGATAATTTAAAAAACTTTCAATGTAACATCTGGATGGCTCGATATTAGCTTATTAAAAAGTTCTTAAAGAACTTTCAACGTGTGTAACACGTTCATAATCAATTGTAAGCTTTAATAAGAATTTTTAATTATAATCTCACTGCAGCTTGTACCAGGTTTTACGAACCAGGTTAGCATTGATAAAATGATTCAAGAAATGTACCTAATTAAGTATTTTTTATGTGCACCTACCGCATGTCGTCTTGTTGTGGCAATAAATCATTTTTCTTTCTTTCTTTCTTTCTTTCATTCAGAAATAAGTTAACTTTTTTCTTTCTTTCTAAAAATATATACGTTTGTAGCGCATGTGTGCTCGAGATGAGAAATGGATCGCTATTAATTTTAGTTAAGTACTTGCAACACTCACATCAGTGTGTGTGTATTTTTTGTGAAACCCAGTCCTAGTAGGAATAATTTTTCTTCCTTTGCTGTGATGTACTCGGGTGAAAACATCGCGTACCTACTTTTATAAAACTTTTTGATGTAACGATATTACCACAGTAAATGGATAACTTTGATATTACTATGTATCTATTGTTGCACGTGTGCTTGAAATAGTAAAATAATCTGCTTTATAAATAGGTTCGTTCTACTCTTTGTAGCGGAACTTAGCTGCAATAGGTGCACCCTATACTACACCTATACACACATGTTACAAAATCATAACTCGTCTTTTGCTGCGTTGTAGTTTTTTCACTGTAATAATAATAATAAAAAAGTTTAAAAAAGTAAAAGCCGACTATAAAAAATAATAAAATGTTTTAAATCGGTCCACATTTGACAGTGTAATCACGTACCAACATACAAAAAAACATACAGTCGAATTGAGAACCTCCTCCTTTTTTTGAAGTCGGTTAAACCTTATACTTCCTCACACTTCTCACACATTCACACATTTCTGGTACCTAGGTTTTTTACAAAGATTTTAATTTTTTTGTATCACAAAGCCACAATATTTTATCTCATCCATCTGCTAATAGTTTTTTTCTATAGCACCTAGTAAGTAATATTTTCCATCAACTACATCCGTTCGAAGCACGTGCGCTTGAGATGAGAAATGAATCGCTATTTATTTCACTTCCAGCACTTACATCAGAGGATTTCCGCGGCGTCGAGCCACAACGAAAGGATTTCATATTTTTTCATGTATTTTGTGCTGTTCTTCTGTTTCACTAATATGAAAGTTGAGAAAGATTACCTACAGTTGGAACCCCCGCAGACTACAGACCAAACTGTCAGCCGATAGTTGGGTGATATGGGAAATTGGGTTTGCCGGTGTACGCACTCGCCTAAGTCCCCGTACCTACTGATTAAGAACCCGATTAATTATATTGTCAGCTGGCGGGGGGACAGTATTACCACACCAGTTAATTGATCGGTGGTCGATAAATTATAAAAGGTTGATTTTTACCACGTTTTTATTAACTCGCTTTTAGTCTTGTCTGTCTGTTCGGTACAAATTTTGCAATCGATTTTAAACTAACTTCCCGATGAGCTAGAGACTTGAAACTTTAAACATAGCTCAGGAATAGATGACCATACAATATTCAATTTCTTTCGTTTTAAAAACGTGGTATAATAAAAAAATTACTTTTTCAAAATAATATTATTTTTATTACAAAACGTCAGAAAATTAAACTTCTTGTAAATAAAATACAGTCAGAACTGCTAGCTTTCACAAAATGTAAAAAAATCGGTATTTGATGTAAACCGAAAATACTATACTGTCTTTTGAAGTTGGTTATGAAAAATGTGTTTTGGCATTACTTTCTAGTTCAGGATTTTAATGTACGAGTCAATAGAAAATGGAGCGAAGGCGTGGGAAAAGGCGATAGTGTATTCACTTTAGCGTTGTTATTTTCACGAATTATAGTGCTAAGTATATGAATATACTTCTCTTCCCTCGCTTTGAGTAAAACTATAGCCAACTTAAATTATTATTACTAAAATATCTTCCTTACTAGTTACCTACTTACCGTCTACACTCTTTATTCTAAAGGCCATGTTAAACAGTGATTTTGATTTCCTAATTCGCAATTAATATATATTTATTTTTTAATCTACCGTACAATTTTTATTAATTAAAATCGTTTCGATGCACGCAGTAATCACTCACTTTGTCATTGTCTTTTACAGTGTTGCGTACTGTTTGGGACTTGATTATTTTTAGAACTGGGTTCCAAACAGGTGGTAGCTGCCAACCATCTAAAAACCATCCAAAAGACAATGACATTGTGATTGATTACTGCGTACATCGAAACGATTTTAATTAATAAAAATTGTACGGTAGATTAAAAAATGTTTTTTTTTTATAAATATCTGTAAAGACGCTTGTCATCTTAATCTTCTTGCGACCACGAACGCTGCAAAGCTTTCGAAACGTCAGGAAACCAATCTAAATAATATACGCGATATAATCCAGTTAAACTTGTTTTATTATAATGTGTAGTGATCGCGAAAATCTAAGAAATTATTAATACATACCCATTTCCTCATTCACAAACAATACTTACTAACTCATTCACACACAATACTTAAATACGATTCAGGGCTAAAATAGGATTTCCCAGTGTTATTCTATCACTTTGGTAGACATTATGGGTGTTTCGTGCGAATCGTTTACTGGGAGTAGATTTACGGGCGGCGTGTAAAAAGTTGTGCCGGTTGGGCACACCTGGTGCCTGGTCATGTAGGCTGGTTGGAATCGGTTTTTATTTTAATTAAGTTGATGGTATTGTGTAGATTCTGATTTGATTTGTTGTGGATCCTCTGTAAAAAATTTTTAGTGTTATTCTACCACAATAGCAGACATTTGGTTGTTTCGCGCGAATCGGTTCACCGGGAGTAGATAACGTTGCGGGGCGCTTATTCACAACCATCTGACGTTTGAGAATAACACTGCTGGCGCCGTACCCGGAACCGCTCATAAAATGATCAGTGTGATTATACAGGCTGGTTGGAATCGGTTTTTGTTTTAATTAAATCAGTGTGTCTTGTAGTCGTTCGGAAACGAGACGTTACCTA
This sequence comes from Asteroscopus sphinx, assembly GCA_949699075.1. NCBI lineage: Eukaryota > Metazoa > Arthropoda > Insecta > Lepidoptera > Noctuidae > Asteroscopus > Asteroscopus sphinx. The sequence goes on from OX453017.1 coordinate 15,518,759, forward strand.
CTCTATGGATTTTCTTTATGCTACGTATCTACTCTGTGTAAAAAATTACAAGGAACTTGTAAAGAACATTGTATCTAATAGAATCAAGTTTTCTCTTTATCAACTTTATTTTCTAATAGGTAGGTTCCAAGCATCCCAAGCGAGCAAACGTATTTTTTTTCTAACTTTACTTAAAATATAAATTTAAAAGCTACAAACTTTAGAAAATAACTTTACAAAAACTAGAATAAAGTTTAAGACTTTCACTTCTAAAAGTGGTTAGTTGTTCCAAGTGAAACTATAAACGTATACTAGAGCCTTTACTTGTAAGTTGTAACAGAACATTGAGCCGCTCTACTGTTTTACCGGTCATCGTTGTTTCACGAACCGAACATAGAGTACTATGCTCGACGCTTTGTTACAACTTCAGCTTACAAAAAAAAGAGCGAATTTGAGTAACATTTCATCGAGCAAAGACACGAGCTACAGATCCGACAAAGACAAAGACATGTATTGCTCAAACTGTGTACATAAATGTAGGTATTTATCAGAGAGACACTTGAACTTTTTTTTTTCTTTGACACTTCAAAGAGTAAATGCAAAATGTAGAGGAATGTTACAAGTAAATGCACACTCGCCGCGAGCATTTCGTCAAACACAGCTTCGAGCATTCGCAGGAACGATACATTACATGGAAATGCTTGAGAAAGTGCTCTAGTTTCGAAAATTTTCTTGTATTTTTCCTTGACGTCTGTGGTCTAGTGGTTCGAGTGTCGGACTCCTGATTACGAGGTCGTGGGTTCGATTCCAACAACACACCAATATTATGTGATGATTATAAGTTTGTGTTGGTCTGGGTGTTTTTGATGTATTATAAGTATGTATGTATTTACAAAATAAAAATATAAGTATTATATCCATTGTCTAGTACAAGCCAACCCACTATACAAGCTCTGCTTTGTTTGGGACTAGATGGTGCTGTGTAAAAATATCCCAAAAATATTTATTATTATTTTATTTATTGTACGATTCGTAAGAACGATGCGTTACATGGAAATGCTCGAGAAAATGCTCTATCTTATACCTTTACACCATTACTAGCAGATCATCCAGCAACCTGTATCGGTATACACGGGGTCCGCACATTCTTACTGCCCCTTCAAATTAACATTAATGATAATGAATGCGGCCCGTATTGATCCCACATTAACCCAGTAACGGGACCCAAGTTTCCCATTCCAGAGCAACCAATAAATTGAGATATTTGCCCCTGCTGTGAACAAAATTTATGTACTTTTATTGGCTTTTGTACGGTCTTTCGAACGCTTCTACAGGCTACCATTTTCGTAACAACAATGGCTCGGTATTTATGGTAGAATTGATGTTATTACGTTAGGTCATTAATTTGAACTTGTTTATGGAAAAACATGATTTTATGAGTAAGTTAACTTTAAAAGGAAAAGAATGAATGAAAAAATAAATATTACATAATTGCGTCTAAAAAAAAAACCGAATAATGTGTGGATCAGAATTTGATTATCAATTGTTTTAAACTTGAAGGAAAACATCGTGTGGAAACCTGCACACCTGTGAGAGCTCCATACCTACAGTTTTCGATGGTGTATGTAGTCCGCCAACCCGCACTAGGCCAGCGTGGTGGACTAAGGCCTTTACCTTCTCAAGTTTAGAGAAGAGGCTCTTGACCAGTAGTGGGACAGTAATGGGCTGATTATGTACGTAGGTAAGTGTTATTATCTGGATCGTTAATTTATATTTGTTTACGGGAAAACATGATTTTATGAGGAAAGGAAAAGAAAAAGGAAGAAGAAGATACCAAACTGAAACTTTATGGCTAAATAATATTTAATTAATAATAATGATCAATTAATTAACATTATAACATCAAAAAAGTTTTTAAACTTTCGCGAATTCACTCATATTGAACTACATATATTTACGGGACTTTTCGCGCACAATCAAATCAAGTCAAAATGTTTGTTGTGTTTTGATTTAATTGTGCGCGAAAAGTCCCGTAAATAAAGTTCAATATGTATCTCATAATTTTGAATAGTTGTAGCACCAACTAAGCGAAGCATATGTTTAGCTTAGAATAGTAAAATCAAAGCTCAACAACAGATCGATCGAATAGACATTCAATTCGCAGTCCCTTTTGACAGTCTCATACATATTTGGGCGAAATACATTCGTCAATGCCGAATCGAGAGTAACAGGTGTAGATTTGATATTTCAATCTACTTTGCGAGTATTCTGGTCCTTGCATAATGTGTCAGTCCTCAAGCATATGAAGGTTTGCAAAATGTATCTAAGGTACCATGCAAACGTGATATTTTAGTATTTTATGTTGGATAAAAGCAACAGAGCATTAGTGTAGCATGAGTTTTCGCGGCATCATGTATACATATAGTTAACGTTTTCATATAGTTATCGACAAATTTTGTATGGGAATTTTACCAGTGCCACTATGTGCGTATTTCATCATTATTATTTTATTATTTCGTGCCTCGGAGAGCACGTAAAGCCGTCGGTCCTGCGCCTGATCTCTCTCCGGTCGTGTCGAATTGCCGTCCCATCGGATTATGAGATTGAGGGAATAGAGAATGCACCTGTGTTTGCGCATATACACTTGTGCACTATAATATGTCCCGCGCAGATGGCTAGTCTCCATTGTGATTGGCCGCCGTGACCGAAGTTCGGCCGGGAGGACATTATTATTATTATTTCATCATTCATTCATTCATTTCAGCCGAAAGACGCCCACTGCTGGACATAAGCCTCCCCCAAGCATCGCCACAACGACCGGTCCTGCGCCTTCCGCATCCAGCGGATTCCCGCGACCTTCACCAGGTCGTCGGTCCACCTTGTGGGGGGCCTACACACGCTGCGCCTTCCAGTACGCGGTCGCCACTCCAGAACCTTACTGCTCCAACGGCCATCCGTTCTGAGAGCAATGTGCCCCGCCCACTGCCACTTAAGTTTGGCAATTCTTCGGTGCGTATTTTGCACTGAACAATCTCATACAAAATTTGTCGATAACTACACCATAACGTTAACAACACGATACCGCAAAAACTTATGCTAGGGCAGTACACTAGGAGTGAATTATTTTGTTTCATATGATTAGAATGAAAAACAGGTTCTCCTGAACAAATTTAGCGTATCACGGGAAATAATGGCGTAAAAGGGAGGACGCTTTTTCGATGTAGTTGTTATAATGCTGTGAATTATGACTTCGATTTATTGTTATTTCCACTAGGAACACGTGGATTACTGATCAAAAAGTATGTAGTAAATGTTTACTTATTAATAAAGCAACCAACAAATTACAAATCAACAAATAACAACAAACAAACAACAAATTAATAAATGGTATCTTTAGTAGAAAAACTTGAAAAAAGTAAAAACCGACTTCAAAAAGAATAAAATAATTTGTGTGAAACAGTTTAGGAAGTATAGGTGTATTAGAATCGGTTGATTTAAAAAAAAATGGCACCAGCTTCCTGAACTGTTTCACACTAATTATTTTACTCTTTTTGAAGTCCAAGGACCAATCTGGAAGTAGGTACATCCTTTCAAATAAAAAATAATTTTCCAAATCGGTTGATAACTCACGGAGTTCTGAGGTGACAAACAATAAAAAAAATACAATCGAATTGAGGACCTCCTTCTTTTTTTGAAGTCGGTTAAAAAACATACAAGCATTCACTCTGTTACTTATTCTGCGCCTGAGACTGCAACGCCTTACAACATATTAGCGGTAGAAAATCCCGCAGTAAATCTTGGTAGCAGCAGGTGGCCATTTAAACTGTTTGCTGCCTTTGTTATTAAAAGAACTTACTTAAAAGACTTACGTGCAAAAAACAGAGTTTTATAAAAGCCACATAAAAGTGGGCAGCTGTATACATTTTCTTTTCAGACTAGTTTAAGACCTTTTATAAAATAGTTTAATACTTTTTTCAGCTCTATAAAAGGAACAACTGGCTAAGAAACTTTCTAGTTTTGTTTGAATGTGATTTAATAATTTAGCATATCGATGTTGTATTTCTCATTTCACCGTTTGTTATTTTTTGACTGCCTCGTTGGTCTAGTGGTCGCAAGCGCGAATGCTGAGCGTGGGGTCCTGGGTTCGATTCCCCGGTCGGGCAAAGTGTTATTGGGTATTTTCATTAGGAAATTCTCAGTAGCAGCCCGGAGTCTGGATTTGTGTCCGGTCAATGGCAATAGGCTCGCCCCCTATTACATGGGACTATAACATAACTGGCGAAATGTGGGTGTACTATACACCTCTGCCTACACCTTCGGGGAGATACAGGCGTGATGTTATGTTATGTTATGTTATGTTATAATTTATAAGGAGGTTGTATTGAGAATTACAACATGTTGGAAGCTAACAAAAGTAGTTCATCGGTTTAGGATCGTTTAAAATTCAAAGAATATTGTAGTGCAGGCACCATAACTAATTGGAGAATACTTCTTCAAAAAAAATCGTCTTGTAGGTATTTACTAAATCAGGGACAACACCACAAATAATTTGAAGGAAAAGCTTTTTTTTATTGCACCTTTTTTAAACCAAATTCATATTGCATTGTCATCCAGTTCTGCTGAGCTATGTTTAAAGTTTCAAATATCTAGCTCATCGGTAAGTTAGTTTTAAATCGATTGCAAAATTTGTACCGAACAGACAGACAAGACTAAAAGCGAATTAATAAAATCATGGTAAAATTAAAAATGCTTTATAATCTCCAATTAAGGCACACACACGATACCACAATTTAGAATTTTATGCATACATTAATCCATTTGATTATCCATCACGTACTTGCCAATAAACTGTAACCTATTTAGATCGGTATCCCCATTAATTAGGTACGTTACACACCTGCGTGTACGTCAGGATAATCAAATTACGCATCGGGATCATTGGTCGTGCATCGATTCATATCAATTACTGTAATTACTTACACGAAATGCGTTATAGACGGAAATGTACTGTTAGGGCATTGCACTAAATAACAAGGAATTATTGGAGAATTTTAGGTCAGAGAAGAAAATGAAAATGTATTTATTTAATTTCTTTATTTGAGACATGGAAGACTAGAAATCTAGTAAAAAAAAAGGTAATCAGGCTAATCATACTCCTTTTTGTTCTTTACAAATTTTCAACTTATTTTCTAGTTCAATTTATGATTATGATTTGATTTAGATTATGTCTTCATGGTTTTTGACTAGACAGTGGATCACTCAATGCCTTTGTAGGCATGACATCCTTCCTAAGAACTTGCGGGGCACAGCAGGCAAGTCAGCAGGTGAGAAATGTTTTGATCATACTCCTTTGAGTCTGGAATTATAGTATGTCATGGTTATAGTCAGTATCAGAAGTTGTGCTTATATTTTTTGTTTATTAGACAGGTTTATTTAATTTCAATATACCTAGACCATTAATTTGGGTTGTGATGAAATTGTTGTTGAGTGTTGAATTCAAAACAATGCTCGACTGGATTCTAAAATTATGTGTGATTAAAAACTATTTCAACAGAAGTTTACGTAATAATCTTAAAGTAACTTAAAAATTTTAACGACTACAGTTATGTACGATTGAACCAAGTATCCCAATAATCTTTTATTATAATACTGAACACTAACAAATATTTTTTCTCCCACTTGCTCGGAAATTGGTTCATTATTCAAAAAAAATAATACAACAATCGGCTCTTTTCCGTACGCAACGAAATAACAGGCCGGTAATATCCAACAGGACAATAATAGAAATTGCTGGACACTTTTTATTTTTTAAATTATGCTACCGAGGTTTTTAAGTACACACTTACATAAATTAGGTGTTTTTAGGTACAAAATATTTATAGTTAAATAGGCTCAATGCGCATTTTTTTTTTTCAAAACTTTGTAAATAGAACAAGAACAGCGCGCGGGTGAATTGGCGTGAATGAAAATGAGATACTGTTGAATTAATTTGTGTTGTGTTTCCTCGCAAATGAGAGAAAAGTACTATACAAGTCTCGGCCGAAATAGCAATTAACGGCCTCGTTTGGTTAAAAAGGACTCGGCTTGCGCCTCGTCCTTTCAAAATCACTTGGGAAGTACTCGGCTTCGCCTCGTACTTCCAATATTACTCGGCCGTAAATTGCTTCATTTCAGGCCTCGACAGTAATGTACTATTATTTAATAAGAATCACGTCAACCTTAATCGGTATCAAAAGACTACATTTTCAATCCTTGATCAATATTTTCCTTCAGACGCGGACATAAGGACCAAGATTGGGACGTCGTCAAGCAAATAGAGTTATAACTCAATAATTGATAAGTGTTGTGTTGTAAGGGGTTATTCCGGCTTAGCTTGACTGGGTCAGAGGAATCCTCTTTCGTATTTTGTATTAGCACATAAACAGGTCACTGGTTTCACATTCGATATTCACTCGGTAAGAAACAGCCTGCATGACACAACATAATTTATGTCAGGGTTCTGTATTTTTCGGTGACTTCTGGTCTTTCATAACAAAAGTAGATATTTACTGTGGCCTTGGAATGTCGGCCCACTATATTATATGTTTAACAAACGTTTGTATTTTGTTATAATCACAACTCTTAGTTGATAGAATTGCAGTACGTTGTTATCATTATTTTTATATTTTTTTATCTATACTCATTCCCTGTTCTAAATCTCAGTCATGGGCGTTGGGAGGATTTATTGTAGGGGGGTGCATCAAAAAATGTTATGAAACTGAATTTACTGACAAAGTATTGAATAATTTTGACCAACAACTTCAAGACGTCTCGAGTTTTTATTCACACCAAATGCCAACCAAAGACTACTTTTTTATCTGTGTACTTTTCAAGCTAGGGGGGTGGACGTGCACTCCCTTGCATCCCCCTCCGGCCCATGATCTCAGTCGCCTTTTACTACACTCGGCAAGACTTTATCTATCGAGACCCACGTGACACTATTTTAAACTGGATATAGATATCTCAAAAGTGGTCACAAGGGCATAATTTATAAGCATTATGAAGTATGTACACTGTTGCTAAGATACAAAACAATATTATGTTCCTATCATTCATGATGGAGTACACAGAAATAGTAGAGTAGAATGGTTGTAATCACAATTTTAGTTGCGATTCATGCGTGGCAACTTTCGAACAAACTACGCCTTATATATTGACGTCATTAATTTTAAAAAATTTACTTTAATCAAATGTACTTTACAGCTTTTGTTTCTGCAGTTAGAAACAGCACAATAAGGCATTTTTGCGGGATTTTGTTACAGTATTTACAGAAAGAAGTCATAAGGCGTACTGAGAAAGGCTTTGAAATGCCCTGCACTATGGTGCAGAGTGTTGGCACGCGCGCCCTGCCCACTTTTACATTCTATCTATTTCTGTGATGGAGTATGTAACTTAAGTCTAACTGAGATTCTGGATGTAAATTCTACAGTATATTGTATAATTATTCTCTATGGAGTAAAAGAAAAGGATTTTTTTGTCAGAAACCTATTTTGACTTAAATACTCATTTTAAATATTGGCGTAAAAAAAGCATATCTTTAATGTTGACAGTATAATTTACAGCATCACCTCAAAATCCATTTGCTAAAGATATTTTATTTTAGGAAAGAGCGAGCTTAATGTAGTTTGAAAAACATTGAACAAGGTCTATCTTTTTCAGGAATCCCGGGAAGATGAAGATCTGCACGTATTTGCTGCTGAGTTTTTTAGGTAAGTTTATCTTTACTTGTACCTGATTACCTTTTATAAATTCTGCTTACTACGAGAAAACAAAAAGGTTCAGCTGATTTTAACAAAATTACTTATAATATAAATAACAAATTAAGAAAATTAGAAGGATTAGGAGAAAACTATTTCTTAGTATGTTGAACGTTTATTAAACAGTCTAGCCGATATCCTGTAGATAATATTTTATGGACCAATGAACTTTGTTAAAACGGATCATATTCTTATATTTAAGATTTTAATCTATTGCATAGCTTCTATCGCGGGCCTTGAGCGTGGAGACCGAATCCAGAAATTCCGTAACGAAAATAACCTAACACCCCCCACTCCGACCGGCACAGCGGTGATACTTTTTAGTTTTGCCATCATTCTATCGATGAATAGCTTTGAAATATCACGCTTGTCTCTTTAGTTCTGCAAATCGCCTCTAGGTGGCATTGGTTGTATCGGCGATACTGCGCATGCGTAATCCCCCTCTTCGCCCCGCAATCTGGTGACTCATGCCTGCTTAGAGTTTTGGCGTTAGGGCACCTCCTCTTTGTATTTACATAAAAAATGCTATGCAATAGCTTTACCGCGGCAGTCTCCGAGTGTCACACGTCTTTTTTTTAAAATATAATACCACCATATTTTGATTCAGTAATTTGCTTATTATGGTCTTTGACAGGAATCGAAACTGGATGCGGAATTAGAAATAAGCGTTGCATTTTGCAGAATTTACGCCACGAGGATTCAATAACCGAAAACATATTCCGTTTCACCAATTCGTCAGACGGAATCTAAATCATAAATCGAATATGAAACCGAGCTAAACTGGCTACATACAAAGTAAATCAAGCTTAAAGCTGAAGTATCCGAAATAACTTTATTCCTCGCAACACATTATTCACTTTTCTCGACATATTTTTGTGGGAGCGAAGTGTCGAACTGAATTTTGCGAGTAACGAGACCACGGTCCTGTAGGTCTACTCGCGTTTTACGAACGATAAACGAAGTACGAACTTACGTTCCGACTGATACTTACATAATAAAGATAGGCACATAAAAAGGCACAATTAAGATAGACTACGGTTCATAGTCGTATACAATTTACCGGAGATGAGAAAAACAAACGTCAAAACACGATCATCGCATGCGATAAGGGAACGATGGTTGACCGGAGTAGCAAATTGTGCGATGAATCGTACGATTTATCGAATATCGTCGAACGGGAGTAGACCCCCTGGGAGTCGGCTAAATCTACGGACATAGGTATATTTTACGTACCTACATAAATTTCGATACGGTTTTGATTTATTATACACGTAAATATCGCTTCAAATATATTTTTCAACACGTGTGCCCTAAAAAAACTCAAACCTGAAATTACATTTATCAAGATAGGTAGGTACAGGTTTTTTTTTCTACCAGTTGTTACGTTTTTAGCTGTAGTAACCTCATTTTCAGCGTTTGGTAAAGTATATCACGGCTTGCGACCACCCTTCGGGTAAAGACGTGCCGCCAAGCGACCTAGTCGTGTTCCGGTACGATGCCCGGTGTAGCCACTTGAGAGGGTGGGTCGGAATATTTCACTGCCATCCTCACACCTTTGCTGGGTAAGCGTGTACCATCGTCGACCGAACCATCCCTTAACTTCAGGTGAGGTAGTGTCAAACGCCAGCCCGTTAAGCTTAAAAAAAAACTATTGTGGACTTAATAATAAAATTAATAGCTGATTGTTTGTCTCCTTATATGAGTCGTAATCAGTGAAATGAAAAAATTCATGATCTCACTAGAACCCATTTTTTGTCCAAGCCTTTTTGCACCAAAGATTATATACCCTGTATAAGAAATAACAAGAAATGATCAGTAAGGGAAAATAAAAACAAAGTTTGTTTCAAAGTAGGACGAATGGGAATGTAATTGGAAAAAGTTATTCCATGTCTAACTTATTTTGTTGTATTACTGTTTTGATGTATAAGACTGCATAAATACACTAGGTAAATAAAAAAATAAAAAAAATAGAAAATAAACCACATATTTGTCACATATCGAATTTCCGTAAAAACCTAATGTAACTTAATTCAGACTTTGCTAGTATAATGCGTCAGATCACAAAAAGTCCATTTACTTTTTTGTTTGTCTTCTCAAAAAAATAATGAAATAGTGTAAGACTATCATAAGAATATACATTACTACCCAATCTGTTTACAAGATGTTAAAGATTATCATAAGAATATACATTACTACCCAATCTGTTTACAAGATGAGATTATCAAAAGAATATACATTACTACCCAATCTTTTTACAAGATGTTAAAGATTATCATAAGAATATACATTACTACCCAATCTGTTTACAAGATGAGATTATCATAAGAATATACATTACTACCCAATCTGTTTACAAGATGTTAAAGATTATCATAAGAATATACATTACTACCCAATCTGTTTACAAGATGTTAAAGATCAATAATAGTGAAGGAAACTATGTCGGAAAGCAAGCCCAGCAACAAGCTTTAATCAAACGACCGCGTAGCAATAAAACCGGCCAAGTGTGAGTCAGACTCACGTAGTAAGGGATCCGTACCACCCATCGACCTGATAACCCATAGAAATTGATTTAATTTACGAGAGTTCATCGAAAGTCATCAAAAGACATCAACGATCGTGCGTGAAATATTAATTTTTGCACCTCTTTCTTACGTGGGTACCAATTATGTCTGTGTTTGCCCTATTTTTAGTATTTGTAGCTGAACTACATAGTATGCACTATAATCAGACTAAGTTTGACTTTGGTATGTTTTACCTTTTTAAAGATAGAACAGAAACAAAAACGTAAAAAAAATGCATGTTTCTCGAGGTTTCTTGTATGAGGACCCCCTTTCGTTTTAGACTTTTTTTATTTTTAGTATTTGTCATGATAGGCACCATAGTAAGACATATTCTGTGAAAATTTCGAATGGTTATCTATTACCGTTACAAATATACAGCCCTGTGACAGACAGACGGATGGACGGACAGCGTAGCGAGAGTAATAGGGTCACCTTTTGGGTACGGAACCCTAAAAATAAGACCATTTGGAAGATTATAAATAAAGTATGCAACGTGTAACAGTATAAACGCAAGTCTTGAAAACTGATTGCTCAGAATCTTTAGGAGAATCAATTGGTTTGGTTTTTATACTATGTTACATACTGTTTGGATATCAGCGTATCCTGAGTAGGTCCTTGAGGTCCAAGAAGACCTGTGGGTTCCCGTATGTCACAACAAAAGCATCCTGCAGCTACCCAGCAACCAACGCGGGAATTTACTGACGTCTAAATAAACAATGTAACTATAATGTGATTTTGAAAAAAAAAACAACATGTTTGCAGATAAATTTTAACTTTTAAATTGTTACGTTGCGTTATCCTATCCTCTTTCCTACTAATATTACAAACGTGAAACTTTGTAAGGATGTATAGACGTTTGTTAGTCTTTTACGCAAAAACTACTAAATGGATTTTGATGAAATTTGGCATACCGATAGAACATAATGCGGATTAAAATACAGATTACTTTTTATCCCGGGAAGATTTACAGTTCCCGAGAGATGCGCGATAAATGACATCACGTGGCTGAAGCCGCGGGCATAGGCTAGTTAATTAAAACTTAATCGTACCTATTTAAATTCGACATTTCGACGAGCTTGAAATGTGTGCGATTCTCGTTTCATATTATATCAGTAAGTATTCTGTTATTCTAATTTTGGTGTACGGGGTCATGCGTTTATTCTGTTACACGTTGTATAAAAAACTACGTAACACACAACCACAATACACACACACAACAGATACTAACAGAAAATTTTGAGGTAAGGATGCACGTAATATTCCATTACCGCAAGGCCATCGTTGAGACTCTGGTAGTAACGTCTTTGAGAGAGCACCAAAGGGTTCCTAGGAAGCTGCAGCCTATCTTATTTCATTGGGTCTGTAGCTCTCTGTGTGTCCCTTTATGTCATTTCGAGAAAGTGCTTAGGGTGAACGCAACCGTTGCAACTGAAATCCCATTTGGTAACTATGTTTTGAAACGACTATAGCTAACACGCAACTGACAGAAATTCTGTGTAACTAGTTACGGTGAATACCAAGATAAGGACCACAGACAAGACTGAGCAAAGCGTTTCAGATCCCTTTGCTGTCAAGGCGCTCGATAGCTGTATACTTACAAGCATATCGTTCGGATGTATTTTAATGGTTCCATATCCAAAGGGTGTCAAACGGGACCCTATTATTCTTGCTACGCTGTCCGTCTGTCTGTCTGTCACAGAGCTGTATCTTTTGAACGGTAATAGTAAGCCGGTTGAAATGTGTTGCTATGATAATGCGTGATATATATCACGATAAATACTAAAAATAAAAAAGTCTAAAACCAAAGGGGGTCTCCACACTAGAAACCTCGAAATACATGCATTTTTTCTACGTTTTTGTTACTGTCTATCTTCAAAACGGTAATACACACCAGCGTCAAACTTTGTTCCATTATAGTGCATACTATGTTGTTTAGCAACAATACTAAAAATAGGGCAAACATAGACATATGTGGTGGTACCTGCGTGAGAAAGAGATGCAAGAAAATATATTTCGCGCACGGTGTGTTGATGTATTTTGATCAACTCTCGTAAATTAAATCAGTTTCTATGGAGTATCAGGTCGATGGGTGGTACGGAACCCTTACTGCGTGAGTCCGACTCACACGTGGCCGGTTTTATTTAAATATCATGTGTAAAATTTTTCATGACAAAATAAAGTACGTAAAATAAAGTGTTTGTGTCTGGGTGTTCCTAATGTATTATAACTATGTATTTACGAAAATAAAAGTATATAAGTGTTATATCTATTGTTTAGTACATAGGTACTAAACAAGGTAGGTAGGTAGGTGCTATAGAGCACAAGCTCGTCTTAGTTTGGGACTAGATGGTGTTGTGTAAAATATCCTAAAAACATTTATTTATTATTATTTATTTAATAATTAGAAAATCATTAGGTAAGGATACATATAACATTCCATTACCGCAAGGCTATCGTTTAACCTAGTTTGTAATGACTTTGAGAACGAGCACCAGAGGGGGGTGAGGATATATAGTGCTACAGTTGCAACTGAAATCCCATTTTGTAACTATGTTTTGAAGCGACGAGCAGCAAACAGGTAGCTGCCAGAAATTCTGTGGAGCTACTGTGAATTCATACTTAGCAAAGCATTTAGGATCTTCATGCTCTCATGGACATATCTACGTCCATCTGCCTGCAACAGACTTAAAGGTCTTTACTTTTTGATTGGTTGTTCCATGTGGTGCCGGACGTAAAGAATTGCACCACCTTATATCTTCTCATGAGTATCGTAAAAGTTGAATAAGGGATTCACCAGAGGATTGGCAGTAGCGTTCTCTGAGTATTTAACCAAACAACTGCGATCGCCAACCCACTTGCCAAGCGTGGCGATTATGGCATATCCCCCCTTGCTTGGGGGAGGCCTATGTCCAGCAGTGGACGTCTTTCGGCTGAAATGATGATGATGACTTTTTGATGTCTAATGTGTTTAACAGTTTTATCTTTTGAACAAATTACATGTCATCAACGTCACACGCAGATATACGTCCTCTGATAAATTTGATCTATTTTTAACCGACTTCAAAAAAAGGAGGAGGTTATGTATTCCGCGGGTTTTTTTTTTTTTTTTTTTTTTTTTTTTTTTTTTTTTCATGTATGTACACCGATTACTCCGAGATTTGTGGGCCGATTTACGTGGTTGTTTTTTTATTTGGTAGAGAAAGTCCGCGCGGTGGTCCCATACAAATTTTATTGACTTAAGTTAAGTAGTTTTTTAACCAGCTTCAATAAATCAGTTTATTTTAGCTTTACGTATCTAGATGATCTGCTCATTGGTTCCTCATTCTGAGAATTCTTGGCCGATATGCGTGTTTTTTTTTCACGATAGTGATTGGACGTTTGGAAGAACATGAGCGAGACCTTTGCCCAGCAGTGGGATAGCAAAGGTTAATAAAAATATATTCTCAAATTGGTTATATAAACATTTATGAATCAACCTTCAACTAAAAAGTATGAAATAAAAACTTTTTAACAAAAAATAAAACCGACTTCAAAAACCTTAACTAAAAAGTAAAAAATAATCATTGTATGTATTTTAAAATCTTAACATAAACCAAAATTTTGAAGGCGGCGCGTGATTGACCCTTTGCGTCATGTAATGTACAGTCGAGTGCAATATCTATAGTAAAAACTGTTTATGTGAACGTAACATGGAAATAACGCGCCGCCTTCAAAATTTTGGTTTATGTTAAGATTTTAAAATACATACAATGATTATTTTTTACTTTTTAGTTAAGGTTTTTGAAGTCGGTTTTATTTTTTGTTAAAAAGTTTTTTATGACTATAAAATGCGTTAAAGGCTCACCTGATGTTAAGCAGATACTTTTTGCCAATAACAACTACAATACCACCTAGGTCGCGCCAAAATCGCGCTTGCCAAACTGAGACCTAAAGAAGGAAAGTCTCATGTGATTGTAATTTCAACAGCACCCACACCCTTAGCACTGAGAAACAGCAATGCAAGCATTGGCGGCAGAAATAGGTAGGACCTTCCTCAGACGAGCCTCTTTCACAAGGAGGCTCTATTACAACTAGAATTAATGATCTCGTAGCAATGATCTTTTCGTTGTGTAAATATCTCTGTAGTTGTCTTTTTCAATTAAAGTCAAGTTAAGTAAAGTTGTATTTTAAATAATGTGGGAAGTGAGATCGTTTTTATGTTGTATAGCAATAATAATTCATTTATTATAGACAACAGTCGGTCCAGTGATGGTGATGAATTTTTATTTACTACTTTAGTCAAATTATTTTGTAACAATTTGCATGCTGTGTGTTGTATAGCAAAATGTGTCTTTACACCTACAATTAAAATGTACCAATCGTTTCGTAACGTGACACTCTTGTAAATGGAGAGATGTAGAATCACTAGCCTTTTGAGATTAAAGTTCAAAATAACATTGGTAGCCTGAAAGCTACCAATGTGTTATTAAATCTATTCTCTATACGGCACACCTTGTGTGACAAATTAGAATTAGTAAGTATATCTGATCAGACAGAAAAGGCAATTCATGTGTTAAGAGCTTGTGTTAAAACATGTAACTAAGTTTTCACGAATGGACGCTAGCGAATTAGATTGTATCTAGATTGGAAGCGGACTAAATATACGATCTAGAATTAGCCAATTAAGGGATGGAATTGCGCAAATTAGTGCTCTAATTGAGCCCGGAGTCGACATATTACGTGCAAATATTAGGTCAATTAATCTTATAAAGAGCTGCGTTTAGACAGCGACAGCCAAATAAGGTTTTTCCTTCTCGTGAAAATTTATCTTTTGTTGCATAATACGAATCATCCTATTAATATTATAAACATGAAAGTAATATGTTTATTTGCCCTTTAAACACGCTGAAACGGCTGCACGGATTTGAATGCAATTTCAGACAGATATACCATGTCCTGGATAAATAAAAGGATCGTTTTATCGATATACTGATGCGAAGATGCGGGCATCGGGTATTTGTTTAATGTTATTTGAAAGAATTTTACCTAAACACTAGGATTTTTGGTGGGTGTCTTTATAGACATACAAAAACTCTCTGAAGACCATAGAAATGTTTGTTCCGAGCGGGAATCGAATCAGCAATCCGTCCAGAAGCCGATCACCTAGTCGTTGTGTAAATCGTATCTATTCAATAATTTACAGATTTTCTTCTTCATATTAAAAGGTATTGTGTTATCGGATAACTAGTCAATACAATTAATAACATTATTAATGTAATATAATAAATTCTCAAGAAGTTTGCTGCATTTGTAGGATCAACCTAATATCAACACAAATACTACCCTCCACCACTTTGTTTTTAAAGACGGCTTGCGCCATCACCGGTGTTCGCGCCTTCATAATGTAGCTTAATACTTATTATCTGGTATATACCCTCATTGTACTTATTTAATATCCTAACTTGTTAACTATATTTTTGTTTACCTGTTTGTATAGTCGATGATACTGATGTACGGTAAAACTCTAATGAGTTTATGTTTACATCTTTAGAATGTTTTTGTTATGTAGACCACTGAACAAATAAATAAAAATAAAAATAATTAATAAATAATGACACTGGCTTCGTATAAAATTATGATGACTCTGAAGATCTGCTCACAACACTATCATAGTGACTTTCCTAAATAACGCTACACACTTAAACTCACCCCTCTTTTTCCTCCGTTCACACACTTACTTACACCCCCCGACACATCACACCCACTTTCATGCACATACATACAATACACTCTTCTCTACACACACACCATACCTACTTACACATATACTACACACACTTAGTATAAGATAGCTTAGATAGAACTTAGATTGCACCTCACTGTCCATAGCAGTCTCCATTATTTTTGTTCTTCTTTTAAGAGAATCAAGGGCTGGCGGACCTTAACACAGGCTACTTTGTAACCTAGCTAGGACGCCAGTACTTTTGTATTTGTTACTACTATTTAAGATCGATCCCTAGCTTATACTACATTTTTGTAACAGACTGTACCACATTTTATGAAATAAATAAAATAAAGAATGTTGAACAAGTTCTTAAACGAAATCTTGATGCCTGGAAATTGATCTCTGTTCTTGCGAAAATGTTTTATTGGGTTTACGGTTGAAGTTGTAACTTCTAGATTATAATCTAACTTGCTTAGCTCGCCTTCAACAAGAAAACCTGTTAAAGTTAGATTGGCACCGATTCTGAGGGAAACCGAATTAACTTAAAATAATGATTGCTGAAGTGGCAGTGGGCTGGCCATGTCTGTCGATGGACCGATGGCCGCTGGAGCAGACGAGTCCTTGAGTGGAGACCGCGAATCGGCAAACGCAGTGTAGGGCGTTCTCCAGCCAAGTGGACCGACGACCTGATGAAAGTAAATGGGGGGTGGGGGGTGGGGGGGGGTTGGATGTGGAAGGCAGAGGACCGAGTGAAATGAATTTATTATAAAATGGATGTAGATAACCTAATGTAAATATGAATTATTAGATTTGAAAATGTATGAAACGTATGTTTAGTGTTGTGTTATAGACTACTTACATCCAACTGATGTGTGCATGCCCTATTTTAGGCGAAATATTATTTACCAATATAATTTGTTTACCATCTATGTATAAATATTCACGCAAATAAATAATTGAATTGAATTGAGTGTTGTGGCGCAATTTGAGAGAGACCTATGTCCAGCAGTGGACTACGATAGGCTGTGTTGATGATGTTGATGAATGATTGCTATTAAAAGAACACAGACATGGTAAAAAATATAGACGAAGTGCTAAACAGTGCTCCTTCGTGTACAACCAGCGCTCACGCACACACCGCACCTGAAGAATATTTGCTTTCGCGATGCTTACTGGACGATGCCGCGACATGTGTACTGAGAGAGGTGAGCACGGTTGGAGGTGCATTTGTGTGCGTGAGCGCTAGTTGTACACGAAGGAGCACGGTTTCTTTTGGCTTTATTAATACATAAATTAGAATATTATGGAATTAAAGGATTGGCTTTAAATTTGATTTCCTCTTACTTAAGTGAAAGAGAGCAATTTGTAGCTATAAATGACGTTAAATCTTCTGGAAATCAAATAAAATTCGGTGTTCCACAGGGCTTGATTTTGGGTCCTTTTCTATTCTTGACATACATAAATGACCTTCCATTTATGGTAGAACAGCAGACAAATGCTGAAATCATTCTTTTCGCTGATGACACATCTCTAGTTTTTAAAACGAATAGAGGGTCAACTGATTTAAATACTATAAATGAAGTGCTTAATTCTCTTTACAATTGGTTTGCAGCCAACAATTTGTCACTAAACTCTAATAAAACCAAATGTATTAAGTTTAGCCCACCTGGTGTATGAAAAGTGACTGTGGAAGTTAAGTTGAAGGATGAAAAGCTTGCATTGGTAGACACTACTGTATTTTTGGGAATGACATTAGATGTTAAACTACAGTGGGCACCGCATATAGCCACACTTGCAAATAAACTAAGCTCTGCTGCATATGCCGTGCGTGAAATTAGAAAACTAACGGATGTGCCGACTGCCAGACTCGTGTATTTTGCTTACTTCCATAGTTTGATGAGCTACGGAATCTTATTATGGGGAGCCGCTGCGGACATTGATGTTATTTTTATTCTACAAAAACGAGCTGTCCGAGCAATTTACAGACTGAACTTTAGAGCATCATTGCGTGAGTTATTCAAGACAATAAATATTCTTACTGTACCCTCGCTATATATATACGAAGTTATAATGTATACCCGTAAAAACATTTGCAACTATAAGAAGAACAGTGATATACATTCGATCAATACCCGTAACAAAAATAAATTAGTCGTTCCCTTATTTAGGCTTCAAAAAAGCAACAAGTCGTTTGTAGGAAACTCAGTGCGATTATATAATAAGATTCCCTTCAAGTTATGTGAATTAAACGAGACTCAATTTAAAAAAACTGTGAAAAAAAACCTTATTCAAAAAGCTTACTATAGTGTGAACGATTATATTGAGGATAAACATGCGTGGTCTGGCTTAACTCTGCAAGATAGTTAGATATAAGTCAGACAAAGCCCCTGTACAGCTGCTTCCGTACATGTACTAAATTGACAAGGCCTCTTTACATCCGCTATCTAGGTATTAATGTTTTGTTCATTATTATTTTTATGATGCTCATTTATTTAGCGTAATTTACTTGACAAAGCCTCTTTACAGCTGCTTCCAATTTTGTACTCCACTGACAAGGCGTCTTTACAGCCGCTTTAAAGTTGTATTTTGATGTATCTACAAATTTATAAAATCTATTTTTTATTCAAATAATTATGCTCTTTATGATTGCTTAATTTCTTGACGAAGCTTTTTTACAGCTGCACCCATTCTTAGTTATTAAATGACAAGGCCTCTGTACAGCTGCTATAGATTTCAGTATAAAAGAAAAAAAAAAAAAAATACGTAATAATGTATAAAATTATCTTGTATAATATTGCTTTTTAAATTTATTAATTCAGAATTTAAAAAAATGTAAATGACTTATCCAAGTGTTCTTGTATGTTCCTATGGTGATAATAAATAAATTGAAATTGAAATTGAAATTCACTATGATTGTTCGCAGCACTTCGTCTATATTTTTTATTGTCTGTGATATTTACTACTTTAAGGGCCAGTATTTCAATAGTCTGGTAACTTTTAACTGAGGAATAAATGTGACGTCTTGACAGATTTTCTATACTACAACTGTCAATATGTTAAACTTATTCCTCAGTTAAAAGTTAACTGGCTATTGAAAGACCAACCCTAAATTAAAGAAGTACATTTCTTAAAATTAGTATTTAGCACCTATTTATTATTTATTATCAGCCTGTGCTGTCCCACCTCTGGGCAAAGGCCTCCCTCCATTTCTTCCACTTTTCCCGATCCCGTGCCTCTTCCTTCCAGCACCTACTGATATTTAAATTAATTATATTGTTTTGGGTCTGAGTGTTTGTCTGGAAGATTTGTGTCTAGAAACGCATCCACAACACAAACAGACTCGCCTCAAAATAATAGTGTAGGCACACCCCGGACACTCCATATAACCAATTTGATTTAAGTACCTACCTACAACTTTTACATATATGGCGAGATGACGTTTGTACACGCGCTAAATGTGTGCGTAATTACATAGGACTGCAACACGACTCGTAATTATTCTTTTTGAATAGGTAGTACCATAGAAATCTAAATAATAAGGAATACGAAATGTTAGCAACTGTCTTTTACTACGGGAACGAATGTCGCCGGTTTTCCGCCACCAACAAATAAATACGCAATCACGCACACCATATTTCAGGCATTTAATGCAAAATAAATTAAGCCTAAATAAAAATTAGCTGCTAGATATGCTGCAAAATACAATTTTAGTGACTCTGCGTACAAAACAGCACTGATGATCAAGCAAATGGTTCGCGCACTGGTGTCCTAAAATACACCTGTATGCGGCGACGAGTCCACCACTATACCACTTCTATTACCTTTATTTAGATTTCTATGGGTAGTACCTAAGTAGTCTTTGTCACATGAAATGGAATGAGTGCATTTAAAGAGCCTCCACGAGTGATAATATTTAATTGATCGTCCGGTGTACCCTGGGCTGTCAGCCCCGCTACCAACCTGCTGACTGGCTAATCTTTACACCACGACATGAGCTGTTATCAGTAGCTCATGTCGACACGACAGAAGAAGAGAGCAAATATAGTATCTATTGAAATCCGAGAGGCCATTCTGTATGTAGTACTATATGTTTTCTGTGGTGTATGTAGGGTAACTTATAACTTTGAAATAAAGAACAATCTTATAATATTGAGACCCTTACTTAAAAGTTGTTGTCCAAAACATGTAATCCACGTGAAACTTCGACCTATCTTTTAACAGATAAACATTTTGTTGATAATTACTTAAAATTATACGTCACAATTTATAGATAAGTACATTTTTCATTATTCATATGAATACATATAATAAAACTCACTATTTAAAAAAAAAACAATATAAATTATTACATCTAGCATTAAAACCATTGATAATTAATTCATCTACAATCTACAATTTGATTAATAAAATAAAATAAATTAAAAACATCAACATGCGATTAAAATGATAAAAAATGCATCTGATACAAATAAAAACAATAAATAAATTAATAATTATTAACATTTCATTAGGTAAAAATATAAAATCAATCCAAATAAAAACGGCTGATGATAAAATTTTATTGTGTTTCAACTCTGTAAATGTAAAAGTAATTAGAAAATGGCGGAGATCTCATTTATTTTGTCCCTCATTCATTCTCAGCACGTCCTATTTTTTTTGGTCATTATTCCTTAATTACTTAACATGCAGATTAGGTGCTCGAATTAATTTGTATAGTCTTTTATATTTAGCACAACATAAAAATGTTAATATGACCCCTTTTTCTGCTTAAATTGAGTGGAAAAGGGAGAGTAGATTATCGTGTTGGCCTAATTTATTTGTATAGTCAGCTGCACAAAGATGGATACACAAACAAAATCAAAACACAAATTTTAGGAAAAACTTGATGATTATGTCTTTATATTTCACAAACCGGGTATTCGTATGTATTAGCAAATGCTAACAGTACAATATTGAAAAATTTCAATGCCTACTTTTTCTTGAATCAAGGTTTTTTTATTTCGCCAAGTGTATACATCTTTGTGCAGCTGACTGTACCTATTTTAAATATCAAAATATTAATATTGTTACGACGGAGGGTTAAGCAGAGTGGACTGAAATACTTCAACCTCGATTTTCCTCGACTTAGAGACGTTTTCAGCAGGCTGAAATGCATTTTCAGTCCGTATCAGAGAAGGCTCTATCACATACCAAAGAATTGAAATGTTGAATAAGTTGCCGTCGTTTTCAGGCGCCTGAAACATGTTTTCAGGCCGTTTCAGGAGCCAACAAATCCGATGCCGACATTTCCTGAAAACCAGTTTTCAGGCGTTTTCAGGACCCCTTATGGCCATTTGACACCCACATGTAAAATTGTTGAAGAATGAGTGAGATAGAGCTAAATATCAGACAAGGATATACAAAGAACCTTCTGGAAGAGAGTGAGCAGGATAGATCTTATATAAGACAAGGATAGATGAGGTTCGACAAGGTTCGAGAACTTTCTATTTCGAGAATGTGCAAGTGAGAAAGAGTTATCTTATGACAAGGATAGATGACGTTCGAGGACTTTCTAGCGCCACGACTCGCGGCGTATATAAACGGCACAGCTCAGCGCCAGGGAACTCCCTGAAGAAGAAGAAGTAGAAGTAGGGAATAAACCTTCGGTGAATGGAGTTCCACATGGGACTCTCCGCCAACTAAGTCCGGTTAAGCAGAAATGGGACTTCGGTCCCACCTGCGAGAACCCATTCGAAAAAAAAAAAAAAAAAAAGGAGTTCAGTTTGGATCAAGCGATAACATCGAAGCGATACTCGGAGCGATTTACTAGTAACTTTGTGTGTTAATTAGTTGTTCAGTGTAATTGTTCTGTAATAAAGTGTTCTCTACGCAGTTAATTTGATGCAATTAATTTGGTTTACCCATATCACTAAGAAACTGTTGCCCAACGGGTTTCTGGCATTTTTATCGTGTTACACGTGGTGACATGGCTCCAGGCTTGCCCTGCTCCACTGCAGCCTGCCTGACTTTAAATTGGCCAACAGGAGTGTCCACACCGACTGACCTGATTTCCCATATTTATAAGTAACACATAACATTACATCATGCCTGTACTTCCCCGAAGGGTTACCTAGGCAGAGGTATATTACACCCAAATTTCGCCAGTTATAAGTACCATGTATTAGGGAGCAAGCAGATTGCCACTAACTGGGCACAAATCCAGATTCCGAACTGCTACTGAGAATTATAAAATTACAAAAACACAAAAAAATGCACAAAAATAAGTTATAAAAAATAATTAAAATTTAATTAAAATAATAATTAATTTCAATTAAATTCTATAACAATTTTAATTGTAATATTTTATTTTATTGTATTTTATTGTACTGTATTTTAACTATGGTTCCTACTGAAATAAAGTGCTACTAAATAACAAATAAATAAATAAAAATTATATCACCTATCTCGGCCTACAGGTATGTAGTCTGCGGGGGCTATACCTAAATGGCATCTTATATACTATCATCTTTGCAATGTGGACGTGTACAATAGAAGGTACCTACTACCTAAATCTTTGGGAATTAAATAGTGATGGCATACCTTAATGGTAATCGGGTGCCAGTCGTGTGGTTGCCGTTAATAGGTCACTCTATCTTTACCTTTGGCAACCGCAAGGGTCGATTAAGAGATTATAGCAAGTAATGGACGGTGGCGCTACCTGCCCACACTGAATACTCAAGTTTTCCGAAGATCTTCTGAAGTTAGTTGACATTGATGTTGATTCTGTTGTTTAAATTAAATTGATTTAAATGGTGGAAAAAAAAAATCGCTCACGAGCAGGATTCGAACCTGCAACTCCTGGCTCAGTACGCCAGTGCTTTAGCTACTAAGCTAGACTGAACACTGCTCGTGGTATCGAAATTCTCATCCACTTGGCATGTCTTTGGGTGACGTCAGCGAAACAGTGTTTCTTAATCGACTCGACTAACTTTGCAGTTAGTTTGCACTTTCGCATGCGTAAATGTGTTAAAATAGTAAAATAATCAAGAAAGATGTTAAAATAGTGTTGAAAAACTATGATCTAGAAATAAAACTTTAGAAGTAAACATAATTTACGTACCCAACTTAAAGTTTCTCGTCTGGTACGAGTTTTAAGTAAACGCAATACGAATTCAAAACTTTGTACTGCTAAGTAATATTCACGTACACAAATATTAGTTTTTGGATACAAACTGAAAACATTTCCCTGAACTTTACTGCTTTGATATTGAATATCTAACGTATGTACTTAATGTAATAACGTAATTAACAAATAGTAGGGTAGCACACACGTACTGTTTGGCACGACTTTCCGAACTATCGCGACGTGGACTGAATGTCAAGTAACGAAGATATTGCACCATCTGGATCACATGTACCGTAACTAGTACAAATACTTTGTCCTGTGTATGTTAGTAAACAACGAGAAATTATATTTGCCAAATGGTTGAAACTTGAATTAGGGAAAGATTTTGTGATTTTTGGAACCAAGTTCCTTATGGCGCCTTGCAGTAGGTGTTATTCGGTAGGTAAAAGGGGCTCGCCTACTAGTGATGAGCCGGGACCTGCCGGGGATGGTTGGGAGTTTTTTTTTTTTTTGCATCAAACATGGTACAATAATGTGCAAGAAATAATTTTTTTGAACGAATACATGTTCCACCAGGTACTGGCATACAGATTTTTTCATAATGCATGTAATATTAAAAGTTTCCCACGCCTCCAGCCAATGGTCGTTACAGGAACACCGTGGTAGTTTTTAGTCGGTAAGAGTCCGACACTGGCTCCGCTTTCCCCTGGCGGAGTGCGTCCATGAGGATTTTCCCCACCGAAAAAAGGTGTGATTCGGGAGAAATGTAGTGTCACGTCACGCTAAGATTTGCGTTATACCCATAGAGTACTTACATTGAATATACGTCCATAGATTTGTCAGCTGACCTCATCTTTAAGCACCATCTGGTGGGTGACGTCAAAATTACAGCTAACTATTAAATAAAACATACAAAAAGACAAGTTTTACTGGGGATCGAACCTTTGGTATCTCAGTCCGACGCATGATGTTTCCTGCCATCTATGCTTGTATTATAGTAGCAAAATTGTGCAAATGGGGAATTCGAGACTCCTCAAAAACTTAATGCGATTGTGGGGCCCCCATTCAGTCCCTGGCTCATTTGCTTACTTTTCTCTTGTGCCCTGTCAATAATACAAGAGCCGACCTAAATAAAGCCACGAGCACCAAGTGGCCAAATATTATATAAAAAAAGTGTGAACCATTGACACGCAAGAAGAAGAAGATGCAAAATGTAGCATTATAATAATTTCTTAGGTTTTCGCGATCGCTACAATAATAGTAATAATCCGATTAAACATTATAATAAACCCGTCAAAAAATATGAATTTTAAGGGTAATCTCGTTCCTGACCGCACAGGTTTTTTTTTCTTAAAATTACCGTCGGCTTTACCTTTTTACCTCAGAGAGTTAAGATTATGTGGTTTTAAGGCCAAACTTCCAGCGTAACAAAAAACATTGTGGTGGGTTTGACCCCCAAAGTGTAAACAAAAAATAATTCCCAACTTCCTTTAGGCTTTGGTTATTACTTTACAAGAATACGAACCTTGAACAAGTTGTGAAAATCATCTTTAAACGTGTTCCGTGAATTCCCGCCCCTCCGACTTATCAGGCCACTTTGCTAGCCCTAATGACCGCTTGTCTTATCTTACTTTAAAATAATTCCCACCACTATTTTTATAAAAAAACGTTGACGCTTAATTTAAACTTGTTATCCTCTAGAGACAATCGTGGAATGAAGTAAGAAAAAATACTATTTAAGTAATTCTTTAGTACGAAAATTTACTTAGTAGCCCCTGAATCCCTAGTAGCATATTTAAATATTCCAAA
Source organism: Asteroscopus sphinx (assembly GCA_949699075.1). Lineage (NCBI taxonomy): Eukaryota > Metazoa > Arthropoda > Insecta > Lepidoptera > Noctuidae > Asteroscopus > Asteroscopus sphinx. Next base: position 15,543,716 of record OX453017.1, read on the forward strand.
TCCACTGGAGAGTGACGCTACCGCCGAGCGGACACGAAATTGACTTAAAATTTAAGGCACTTAAAAGTTGGAGCAAGTTTGTACAAGTAACTTACTAAACATTGGATCCCCGTAGATCCGCGCCGCTGGGGACTTTACACTTTCCAATACTAAACTTGAAAATAGGTACATACGTCTGTGACATGTTACATGATTTTATAGAAATATTAATATAATATCACTTTCACGCTGCGATTTTCTCGTGGCTTCTTATTAAATATAAGTCAGCCGAATGGAGAGTAAAGTTATCCTACCCACGGGGTGTATTGTTCAACAATTACTAGTAAATTGTGGAACAATACCTACACCCTGTGGGTGTTTTGTTCTAAGAAAACGATCAACAACTACAAATCCAATTTATTTGATACATAACATGTCTAAATATAACCATCAATAAAATATCTTAGAATACCTAGTATTACCTCTCTCTTCTCATGGGTGTCGTAAAATGCGACTAATGGATTTACCAGAGTATGGGCACTGGGCAGTAGCGTTCTCTTGAGTATTTAACCAACCAACTGATGCGATCGCCAACCCGCCTGCCAAGCGTGGCGATTATGGTATAACCCCCCCATTGGGCGAGGCCTATGTCTAGCAGTGGACGTCTTTCGGCTGAAATGATGATGATGATGACCTAGTATTAACAATAAAGCTGTTAAAAGACTAATAGACTAAAGTTGGATAACATAACTTTTTACTTACAAAGGAAAATGTGGGTTTGGATTAATGGAATAGTGAAAAAAACTATTAAGAATGTGTTCCAGATTATATTACCGTTTATCATGCTCTGTTTACGACTGTTTCAGGCCATAAATGGGCTATTTTAGCCATTCGTTCCAAGTATTTTCACCTACGTATTATTATGTTTGTTTTCCTTTTACCTATTCATATACGGCTTGCTTTGTTGAGAGTCCTTGCTTGCAGCTGTATAATGTAAACGCCAAGTATAAAAGGCCCTTTAGCAAGAGTAATTCGGTTGGAATTTAAAAGCCTGGCTTGCGGACATACAAACTAGGTTTTAAACTTCAATCAAAAATTGGTATTTGATGGAAAAGCATTTTGATTACAGCATTCTTTGTCCGAGAAAGATCTGTGGTATAAAAAAGTTAATTAATTACTGGGAAATGCTTAAATAGCCTTTTATTTAACCTTCCTTTTAATTTGTTTTGTCTAGACTGGGCTATTAATCAGACTTTTTTCAGCAACTTCAACAACAATTACTTTTGTTTTGGATTTATTTATTTCGTGTTTTTATGTACCGTGATACCGTATCATACCGTTCTAGGTACCGTTGCTTTGTAAAATAAATACGTAAATATCATTTCAGCCGTAAGACGTCCACTGCTGGACACAGGCCTCCCCCAAGCATATATTGGGGGTATATGCCATAATCACCACGCTTGGCAGGCGGGTTGGCGATCGCAGTTGGTTGGTTAAATACTCAGAGAACGCTGCTGCCCATCCTCTGGTGAATCCCTTAGTCGCCTTTTACGATACCCATGAGAAGATATAGGGTGGTGCAATTCTTTACGTCCGGCACCACACGGAAAATAAATACGTAAATATACATAGGTATATTTAAAATCCATAACACATAGCTACACGTGTCATTATCGTTCTAGTGATTTAATGCAACCATGGAATTAATAAGTACTTTAGAAAGAAAGAAAGAAAGAAAGATTTTATTTAGCACAGGACAGTGACAGCACAACAAATAACATTAAATAAAGTACTAAAATATATGTAAGTAAAACATGAAGTTGCTGTCGGGTATGCCCATGCCAAAAGGGTCACCAACTCAGCATGTGCTGGCGTTGAAACGTCCAGCGCTGATTTTCAGTTGGCACCCTGCAGCGACACACGGACGGAGGAACTGTGTTTATAGATAGTTATAAGAAATTACATATATTGGTCTGGGGTAAAAAAAAAAAATATGTGTTTAAATAAATAAAATATTTTAATTAAAATAGAAAATGTATATTAATGAATAAGATATGAGAGTGTGAAGGAAAAATGGATAAAAATAAGTTTTCGAAATATGCGACATAAAAATATGAATAAAAAGTAAAAAAAAAAAAAAAAAATTAATGCGACAGCCATGAAAGCCGTGAACAAAAATACAGATAAAAGGGTTGCGCACGTTATCACAAGAACGGCAGGAGTAATTTGAGATGCGTCACGTCTACACCCACACACAACCTTGTCAGGATCCCCAATACCAAATTGTTACTAAAGTGGTGTTAAAATAGTAAGAAACAAAAAAGTAGTATGGCCATGCTGGTGCCCTTGCAAAACACTCATTTCATTTCGACCTTGGTAATAGTCACCGGTAAGTTTTACATAATTAATAAACAGATAATAAATAAATATATTTAGGTATTATTATTATATTATATTATTTAGGTATTATTATTATTTAATATTATATATTATCTTTATATCGTAATTGTATTATTTTGATATTTTATTTATAAATTGTAAAATTAAAAATAGTTTTTTTTTTTATTAGTAAAATTAATTAGATAAAAGATTTGTCAACATTAATTGCGTTGTATTCAATCTGAGATGTAAGAATTTAGTCTAATTCTAAAAGTATTTTTACTGGTCAGGTCCCTAATTGGTGGAGGAATGTTGTTCCAACACTTTGACGCCGCATACCGGAAGCTTCCTCGAAAGGCAGCAGTTTTGTGTTGCGGTATAGCCAGTTGCTGAGCACCGCGTCTAGGCATGCGCTGCCGATAACTATTAACCCATGCCAATTTAGAATGCAGGTATGACGGACACTTGTTCTTAATCACACCAAAAAGTAGACAAGCGAGGTGCATTTTCCGACGTGACTTCATTTTTAATATATTGTGTCTATTTAGGAACGGAGTAATGTGGCTCCTTGGTGGCACATCAAAGCAAAACCGTGCACAGGCATTTTGTACCCTCTGGATCAACCTTTCAGTGCGCGCTAAGAGTCTGGGTCCTATAACAGTATCTGCGTAGTTTAATTTAGATAGAACTAAACTTTCGACAAGCTGTATACGCAATTCCTCGCTCAGGTATGGACGCATTTTATACAGAACTTTCAGGCGGTAAAAACAGTTTTTAATACAGTTCGCTATGTGAGTCTCAAAATGAAGACCCTGGTCCATAACCAAGCCCAAATTCCGCACCTCACTTACACGCTCAATATATTGTCCCTTTAAAGTTATGTTTCCATGATTCAGGTTTATTTTATCCAACTGACCCTGAGAACCGAAAAGCATAAATTTAGTCTTAGATGGATTAATAAGAAGAGAGTTGCGTTCTGACCAATTTACAATCCTTTCCAAATCCTCGTTGATGACTTTCACCGCGGTCTCATACTCTTCCGGTTTAAAAGAGAAATATATTTGTAGATCGTCAGCGTAAATATGATGTTTACAATTTTCCTCAACTTGAATTATGTCGGCACTGTACAATATGAACAATGTTGGACCTAATATTGATCCTTGTGGAACGCCTTTAACCACGGGGGTCATGTCAGATAAAATAGCTGAGCCATTCATGTCACGAATTTCAACATATTGGGAGCGATTACCAAGATAGCTTTCGAACCACTTGACTGCAGATACGTCAAAGCCATAGTACGCCATCTTTGACAATAAGAGGGACAAATTTATTGCATCAAATGCTCTAGAGAAGTCTAACAGCACTAATAAAGTACATAGACCTTTATCTTGGGCTGACAGAATATTGTCTGTTACATCCAATAGCGCCGTCGCAGTACTACGGCCTTTCCTAAAACCTGATTGCGCCTCTGGAAGAATGGCATTTTTCTCAAGGTATTTAGTCAATTGAGAATTTAATGTCTTTTCTAGTACTTTAGACATGAAGGGTAAAATGCTTATAGGTCTCAAGTCTTTTATGTCAGTTGGATTGTTTTTCTTCGGAATCGGACGTACAATGGCTATTTTCCAGAGGTCAGGGAAGGTTGATGTCAGAATAGAATCGTTTATAATAGTAGTAAGGGTATCCAAAGTTTGAGGGAGAGTAAGAAGAAACATCTTTAAAGTAATGTGATCGAAACCTTCAGCATTTGTCTTAATCTCAGACAAAACCTTCGCAATATCAGACGCGTTAACAGTCTTTATAGAAAACACACTATCACCATGTCTATTAAACTCGTAATAGGTCAGATGTGATAAAGGTAGGTCTGTATTCCCCGGGACATTTAAGAAATGGGTATTAATTATATTTGGGTCACTGAAATGCGATGGCAATTCCGACTCATTTTTAGGAGGGAGAAGAGTGGCCTTTAAATTTTTCCACAGTATATTAGGGCATTTTATTTTATTGTTTATATTACATTTATAATAAGCAACTTTTTCATAGTAAAGACTCTTGTTTACTAGGCTTTTCAGCTCCATGTAATATATCCTCTTACTCTCAGACTGGGTACGCCTACAACACACAAGGGCTTTATCACGCAATCTCATCATAAGTTTGATGTTGTCAGTTATCCATGGATACGATCTTTCTCGTACAATAATAGTCTTACTCGGAGAGTATTTAGCAAACAGTATGATAATATTACTGCTGAGATATGCTACCATAGCATTAGCTTTACTTAATAATTACTTGATAAGTACTTTACTTAATAATTACTTGATAAGTACTTTACTTAATAATTACTTGATAAGTACTTTACTTAATAATTACTTGATAAGTACTTTACTTAATAATTCCATGAATGCAACAGACAGTAATGTTTGTGACACGCTTTGCGGGACATTGTAATAAAATTCGATGAAAATGTTAATGCAGCATTGCCGTCCCAAGACATAACAAAGAGTGGAAAGATTTGTTGAGATAAAAGTACAGAATGTCAGTATGAATAAAGCCCGACAGAATGTTATTAGTTGCAATACGTTCGTAACACATACACGTGTCATTACAGTTTTAATGAAACAAGCACAGTTAGGTATACTCGACGGAGGAAGTAGGTGCAGTAAGACCCCACAACACTTTGATGTAGCGATAATTTTTCCAATAGTATTCTAGACATACAACCACAGAAATAGATAGATAAAATGGAAAAGTGGGCGGGGCGCGCGTGCCAACACTGCACCAGAGTGCAGGGCATTTCTAAGCCTTTCTCAGTACGCCTTATGACTTGTTTCTGTAAATACTGTAACAAAAACCCGCATCGAATCGTAAGTAAAATTGTGATTACAATCATTCTATCAATCCATGTGCATACAACATGCGTGTTCATGACATTAACTCACATATTATTAAACACATGACACGTGACGTGCAATGACACAACGTGTCGTTACCGCTCTAGTGCGACAGGCACAGTTTTTGTTTTCATATCTTTAACGGAGAAGTCGGTGCATATCATATTATGTATTAGTTAATTCTCATGTAAGTAAATGATTGTATTCTTGTGAGAAATAAAGTTATCTTAAACCTCATACCTAGTTTATAGTATGTTGAAGATAGTTTTCTTTTTATTTCTTGAAATGAAAATATTGCTCCATACAATGATTTCTCGTGTAACGTGGGCGTTTTTAAAGCCATTGCGCATGCACAAACTCCCAAGGTGTCTCCTCGCAAAATCGTCAACGAAATAATCAAAAAGACACGATAGTGCTCCGAATATATCGGACGAACCCTACTCTAATAAATGTTCGGATTCTGTGTCGTTTATCTAATTCACAGACAAAATATTATGATTTTTACGAAGTCATACATAATGTTCAGAGTGAATGAGTCAAAGAAAATAAAATTCTCTAAATTACATTTACTAAGGCCCGTATTACAGAAGGTTCCTCAAGTACAGTTTAAACTCCAATCACCTGATCACTACTTAGGGTAAGAATCGTTACTTGAGTATCGGTCTTATTCCAATACGGTAATTATAAACTTTAATTCAACAACATAACACACAAATTTGACCTGAAATAGAATAGAAATCTCTACTCAAGCGTAGTCTGGACCACACTAGAGTGATTACAAATCAAATTTCTGCTCAAATACCGAAACAGGTGACGCTATAAAATAAAGCTAAACTCAGCTGAACTGTGATCAATGAATCTCTGCTTGAGGGACGTTCTAAAATCAAAGCTCAACTCAAAACTAGTTTTACAAAGTGATCAACGCTTGAGTATCGTTCTGTAATACAACCGAAAATTGACGATTAGTTTCGTTTGTTGCTTCGTATAAACAATAGTTAAATCAACACGACTTAATTTCGACACGACAAATAGCACGTTACATCGATTATCGATTTTGGGAGAAGACCCCCAGACCCGGAACAATCTAATTGTAGAGAAATTAGTGGTCGTCGGTCTATTTTTATTTATTTATTTTACAACTTACAATTGTATCAAATAGTTTCTTAGTTTTATTTAAGGCTATTGTATTTATAAGTTATTGTCATTATTTTTAACTATGAAATATTATAAATGTTATATACATATAGGTATATTATTTCACTCCAGAATTAAATAATTCGCCAGAACAGTCCGCTTTTGATGAATTGCTAAAACCGTGCTCAGTTTACTAGAAACCCTAGGGCACGAGATATTAAACAACGTGTATCAGAAATGCGTGGTCATATTTTAAGAGCTCATTCAGGGCATAGCATAGAACAACTTTTAATATGGGACCAATCCAGAAATCGCAAAAAAAAAATCTGCTGTTCCCTATTAAATCATCGATGTCACTCGAAGGAAATGTAAGGATCAGCAGTTTTTTTTTTCACGATTTCAGGGTTAGTCCCATAGTAAAAGTTGTTCGATAGCATCCCCTGAATAAGCTCTTCAAATATGACCACGCATTTCTGATACACGTTGTATAGGCAAACAGCCTGCATAATGCATTTTGAGATTCATCCAGCCATATAAATATATCTAGATTTTTCTACAGGATAAAAACAAAGCCAGAACAGACCTCCACACGACGGTTTGGTTAACCACATTGAACCTAGCTGGCTATACAGTAGCAGAGTCCTCAGTTCCTCACTACCCCCACGAGTGCGGTTACTGAACAATGGAAACATGTCGTACTGTAGCGCAGACATTTTCTAGCCAACTAAGTTTGCCTTTGCTTTTCAGTTCTTTGGGTACTGGTTCCTACGTTATATTTGTATTAACTAGTATATTCGATACATGATGTCTCGATTCTCGAAAGTTTGCTGAGTCACGCGACGGTTTTGGTGGAGTACTTTTATTTATTGAGTGTTTTTTGGGTCTTTTTTAACTTTCAACATAACATAACATCACGTCTGTATTTCACCGAAGGGATAGGGAGAGGTAATACACCCACATTTCGCCAGTTATGTTATAGTCCCATGTAATAGGGGGCGAGCCTATTGCCAGTAACCGGGCACAAATCCAGACTCCGGGCTGCTACTGGGAATTTCCTAATGAAAAAACCCAATGACACTTTGCCCGACCCGGGATTTGAACCCAGGACCCCACGCTCAGCAGTCGCGCTTGCAACCACTAAACCAACGAGGCAGTTTCTTACCTTTCACCTGTTAAATCTGTTATTTATTTATTACTTTTATCAAAACGGCTGCAAGCCAGTATAGTTATGATCCTACAGGCACGTAACAAAAATTGTTTCTAGTTTAAAAAGCTAAGACATCGAAGGCAAAAACCCAAAAGCCTTTAAAAGCAAGGCTCGTAATCTCTAGACTAATGAGACAACTTTTAGTTACAATAACAAAATAAAATGTATCCTTGAAGCTACATAAACGACGTCAGCACAACGCTGTTTAAAGATTGCTTACAGCATAAAAATAAAGTTTCCCCAAGTTTCCTCGTGGAGTTCGATAAGAAAAATGTCAGGAAACCTCCACCATTTTCCAGATTACCGCAGAACAATATCATTGTTCCGAAGATATATTCTTTCACGTCGAATTCTTTCAATTAAAGTTACTAATGAACTAGTCTAAGCACTAGAATTTCTCTGAACGCGATTTCAACTACGAAGGAACTTTCAAAAGCAATTAGGAATGTTCTATTCCTTCAGTTGTATTAAACTTTGATCTCTGAATGCTATGATAAGACAAGTTTCATTTTATTTCATTAAATGCTTCGTCAAAACATCTGGCTTTGTGTAAGGTTTACAATTAAAATTCTTGTCTTCTAGAACGGAGATTAAATTAAGATTTGAGTAAAACGGCGTACGACGGCGACGTGGCGGTAGTAAAATGCTTTTGAAGCAATTTATGTTGACCAAGATAGTTTATAGATAAAGAGAACTATGATTTGAGTTCTTGGTAATGGTTTATACTAAAGAAGTCTTTTACTATTATAAATAAATAATAAATATTTTTGGGTAATTTTTTCACACAGCAACATCTAGTCCCAAACTAAGCAGAGCTTGTGCGATGGGTACTAGACAATGTATATAATACTTATATACTTTTTTTTGTAAATACATACTTATAATTCATAAGAAACTTCTAGACCAAAATAAACACTTATGTTCATCACATAAATATTTGTGTCATGTGGGAATCGAACCCGACACGACCTCAAGATCAGCAGTCCGACACCCGAACCTCTAGACCACAGAGGTCGTCAAAACTATTGCATACTATCACCGTAAAATATCTTTAAAATGTATCAGTAAGCTTGCATTTAAATAGTCCAAAATTGTCCTTAAAATTGAATTTATTGATAACACCCACAAAACTGGCTGTGCGTACAAAGCTATTAAATGTTAATTCGCTCAGCAATAACGGTTGCAAATGGACTAATTATTTCGAATTCATAGTTCAAATGCTGGCTATTAATGGTTATCAACTATTATTCGGTAGAAACAAGCCAATAACGTGCCACAGGAGGAGAACATGTCAGCCGCAACGCCACAACTTTGTTTGTAGTCTATTATGCATTTTGCGCCTTAGGGATCCAACTTCGCTACTCTGTGGTACTCATGCTGAATTCAGACGGGTGTAGTAATGTTGTTGTGTGGGTAACTTTTGCATAAAGTTTGCTGCTAATTATGTTTTGGTATTAGGTAGTTGCTATTGTTGATTATAATATGTACCTATGTTCCTAAAAAGTTTCTATTTCTAAGCTCGGTTTAGATGCATTAGGAAAATTGGAAATTATTTCATTATTTGTATTAGAAAGTTGCAAGTGTGTTCCCTAAAGGCTTTCAATTCTATAATCAAAGGTCTTTGCGTCTGTTACAGATGATTTATGATGAAGTTTCTTAGAGACAACGTCAAATTTTAATTGTGTGGAGTAGCGCATAACCCGGGAGTGCTGCGTCACCTGAGGCTTTGCGTGCCAGACCGATACGTGTGGAGGCGGCGGCGCCCGCAACTGCTGGACGTGCCAGTAGCCAGGACCAATCTATTGGCCAAAGCACCCCTTATACGAACAATCCGCGTAATAAACGAAGTTCATGAGAGACTCGATATATTTTCGTGCAATTTGAGTGAATTCGCAAAAGTTCTATTAAACTTAGTTATAATGTAAGTTAAATGTGTACATTGGTTTTTTGTTGTTGTTAGTTGTTAAGTTAGTATGGTAAGTAGCATGTAAGTACTTTTTATAATAATTCTAGGATAATTGTAATATGTTACTAATTTATTATAGTTGATAGCCACACTATCGCATTAGGTTAAAGACCTGTAAAGATAGATGAAAGGAGGAATAATAAATAAATAAATGAAATATTTTTAATTCGAATAAGCATTTACATTTACTTTGAAAACGTTAAGAATCTAGCTGCACTGTTCCAATGAGTTGGTCTTATGGAGAAGAGCCGCATAATTACCATTTTCAAATAATAAATGGTGCAATGGTTTGTTACATGACTTGGAAAAAAATGTGTGAGAACAATGTAAGTAGGTTAATGATTAAGACAAATTCACTAAAGTAAACGAATTAATAATGATATTATGTTTAGGGGCTCGTAGCGAAGCAACGACTGCGCGGATTGTACGATCTGCAAGGTTAAGCTGCACTTGCCGCGGTCAGTCTGTGGATGGGTGACCGTTTCGTTACACATCGAGACCCCTCCGTGCCTCGGAGAGCACGCTAAGCTGTCGGTCCCGGTTGTCATACGAATATCTATGGCAGTCGTTACGGGTAGTCAGAAGCCTGAAAGTCTGACAACTGGTCTAACCTCCGAATGTCGGTATTACCCAGTAACTGGGTTGCGGGGGTCTGATGGCAGTCGCTCCGTGTAAAATACTGATGTTCAGCCGCATCTGGCTAGACTGGAAGCCGACCCCAATATAATTGGGAAAAGGCTCGGAGGATGATTATGTTCAGGCACAACCATAATAGGAGGGACCCCATCGGTCTAACACTATGCCATTAATAAGCTACATTATGCTCACATTTACAGTGATCAGTGACGTTTTGGTGAATAAACAGACCGATGCGAGAGTGGCATAGGTACTTTACCACAGGCCTGAACCAGGCTATATCGCAAAACTTGCGATCCTCTGCTACACGTTTATGCCAAAATGTCTGCTAACCAGCTAGCTTCTCCTCCCAGTCAAAGTGGTCAATATTCAAAGCTGCAATGTTCAAAGTAGCAGTCCTTGAAGCAAAGCAACGGTCTTCCAACGTCTCTTTTCATTCACTACTGCACCCAGCATAACACGCTGGCGATCGGGAGGGTTCCATCCTGTGCACATAAAAATGCAGGCGCCTCTGTTTGAGAAGCGCATTTAAACTAGGCAGCTATGCTATTTCTAGAACACTCTCATAAGTCACCCTGTCTTGCCATGATATGTCCAAGATCTTACGTATAAGCAGCGCATGTAGAAAGCGTTTACCTGACGCTCTTGTTTCGCATACAGAACAAAATTGCACAATGCTTTTAGATAATTAGGAAATAATTCTAGTTTCCTTTTTTTCTCTCAATAATGCGTGTACATAGAAATCTTAATAATAATGTAATAGAAATGTCATATATGTCTTTTTGTATCGGAACGCGTGTCACTGGATTGCCGCTACCAACACAAACATACGCAATTACGCCCAATATGTTTCTAGTATTCAATCCAAAATAAATTACGCCTAAAAAGAAATCCGTTGTTAGATATGCTGCAAAATACAATTTTAATGACTCTGCGTCCAAAACAGCACTGATGATCAAGCAAACGGTTCGCGCACTGGTAGTGTCCTACGACACCTGTACACGGCGACACTTTCACGTACCTGTGCCACTTCTATTACCTTATATTATTTAGATTTATATGTATCATTTTCCGTCAGGACTTTTCTACACTCTCGCAAACTTCACGTAACATCTAGCTAAATAAATCACAAACTTTGACAGAAGTGCGAAACACCTGGCATACGCGTCCGACTTTACAGATTTATGTGTATACAGGACATTTGTGAGTTAAATAAGTTTTCTAGAGTGTTTGCCAGCGACTGTCAGTCCCGACTGTCAGTTTACTCCGAGCCAAGTTTGTTTGCAGACTGTTAGCGAATTTTACGCGCGGCCGAAGTCCTCCTCCCACTTCTCTGGGTGCCTCTCCCACTATTGAAATGATCATGCTTTCGGAAATTGTGCTCGAAATTTACACTCAACAGTCGAGTTCTCTCGGCACTTTGGCGTTTAGACGAGTTCAAGAGTTCGGCAATCGGCACATATTAAATTCCAAAGTATTGATACCACTTATGTTCGACTGGTCGTGAATTCGTGAATGCCTTATTGTTATGGCGTTCAGTGGGGTAATTATGTAATTCATTCACTTTGAAATTACCATTCATTTTGAAATGACAACAATGTTCATTGCGTGGTACATAGTTGCCGAAAGGATGAATTGTCAAAACACACGGAGCAATGAACATTGAAATCCTATTGATTGCGATCGCGAGTGAGTTACGCAATTCGGCAGCAGGTTCGCGCTGTATGAGTTAGGTATAAAACTATATTCTACTTCTCAAACTTTATTACAAAAAACTATGGCGAGACTTTAAAGTATGTTTAACATAACAACTTTGTTGCGCCAAATCTTTTTGTGGTAGATATGGGCCATTATAAGAGTTAAATTAAATCACTTTTCTTCATTGTTGAAAGAGGATTGTAATGCATTTCCACCATTTTTGTCAGATTTTACAATAGAGAGCAGATTATAGTACACAGGGTTGCCATAAAAATTTCACTATATTACCAATTAAATATTAACTTGTGGCCATACTAAAATTATTTAATGTTCATGTATTGAACAAAAACATAAGATCACACCTGTATTCCCCGAGGGGATAGGCGGAGGTGTATAGTACGCCCACATTTTGCCAATATTATAAGTCCCATGTAATAGAGGGCGAGGTTATTGCCACTAACCGGGCACAAATCCAGATTCCGGGCTGCAACTGAGAATTTCCTCATGAAAAAACCCAATAACAATTAGTTCGACCCGGTAATCAAACCGAGGACCCCACGTTCAACAGTTATTTGCGACCACTAGACCAAGGAGGCAGTCTCAGAAGTATGTTTAACACTATAAGCTTCTACAATTCCTATACATGACAACCAGTCTTAAACAAACCTTAGGAGATCAAAAACATTATATTTATCTACCAACTTGACTTTACCCGCGGCTTCGCACGTGTAGTAAAATAAAGTATAGCATTTGTTACTTCTGGATATAGTAGTTTTCTAATGGTGAAAGAATTATTAAAATCGGTTTAGCAGTTTAAGAGTTTATCGATTACATACAAACAAACGAATCTTTCCTAATAATAAATGTTTTTATTTCGTTTTGTTTTAAAAAAGATTTAAAAATGTACTAAAATATGTATATAAAATGAATAAACGGAATAATAATATAGTGTAGAAGCACTGAAATAGAGTCCCAGCTGTATAGCGCTTTGTTCCTTATATTTGTATTAGGTAGGTATAGATTGGCATGTTCCGTGGTAATCTTCAGTAATAATATCGGAGCAACAACAATGGCATATCAAAAGGCAATTTCCTCTGACAACACTTGTTCGAGTTCACATTTTAACGATTTCCCCTTTTATTCCGTGATCGCAAAACGAGATGTAAGTGAACCAAGTTTCTGCGAATTCTCTTTCGTTTCTCCACATAAAGGTTTAATATTAAAATTATTTCTGTTCTATAAAAGTCTCGGATGAAAGTTTCATTAATTTTTTTTCATCAATTGGCAGAAGTATTTTTAATCTGCACATTCAGTAAGTGTACAATTTCCGGTTTTGTAAATGATTTATTAGACAATATGTAGTGGTTCAAAGAAAATTGTATATGTATAACATTAGTGAATCCCTTTCTGAATTTAGGTACGTAGTCCGTAACAGCAGCCATCGTCGATTCTGTAATTCATAGCGCTTCAACCAAATGATGACCTTATTTTACCGACAAATGATTATTCTTCCAATGAAACATCGGTTTATCGGGGAATACAACCCAGCAACACTCGATCTGTAGCCGCTGCTTATATGAATGAATGTCCATGATATATATCAGTGGCTTAGGTATCAGACTTCATGACTCCATTTTGAGCAATTTTACCACAGAAGAAGAAAAAATTGTCGAATTCGGGCACTATTTCTTAAGATTTTGATTGAATATTATAATAATTTAATGTATAATAATTGAATACGTATAAAAAAATACTCTAAAATAGTGCCTTAATTAGATTATTTTTTCTTCCTCCTGTGAAATTGATCAAAACGAAGTTACGAAGTCTGAACACTAAGCCATCCATATATTCAAGACAACACGTTCGTGTCCTTAATTTTTTGTGACCTATCCTGGAGTCTTAGTATGTCGCGGTTTACTTCGTAGCAATGCTAGCCATAGGTTATCTGGCTCGAGACAGATATTGCCCGCCCAGTTCTGCTTCAATTTGGCGGCCCTCTGAGCTACGGTTATTTGCGTGTTGGAGCGCACTGTAACCTGGCCAGTTAGCCTAAAACCTAATCTCTCACCTTCCTTGCAAAACTTGGTTAAATATTTTAGTACAGATGTTACAAAATTATGGTTGTTGCTTTACTAGTATTATGGCTGATAGTTTGAAAACTGATTTTTAGTTATCGTATATAAGTGCAAAAATATGTGCCGTGTGTCTCCGTGCCTCGGAGAGCACGTTAAGCCGTCGCCGTCGTCGGTCCCGGTTGCCATACGAATATCTATAGCAGTCGTTACGGGTAGTCAGAAGCCCGAAAGTCTGACAACTGATCTAACTTTAGGTTGTCTGTATTACTCAGTAACGGGGTTGCGGGGGTCTGATGGATTACTGCGTGTAAAATACTGATGTTCAGCCCCATCTGGTAAGACTGGAGGCCAACCCCTAACTTAATGGGAAAAGGCTCGAGGACATTATAAATGAAAAAATATCGTGAAATTCCTACTTAAAAATTAAAGTATGCATAAAGGGAAATAACACATAAGTCTTGAACCAATTAGGAAAATGAAAGCCATTTCCAATGAGGCTTACTGAAGAAGAAATGGCTCAGTAAATCTAGGATTTGACTAAAAGAAAAACAGAAGCAGTTGACTGCGACGCCGATTACGGCTGTAATCCAATTGCTTAAGGAAAATCCCTCAGTTGATTCGCACAAGAAAATAAGAAAGAGATTTGTAGAAATTGCTCCAATTTCCTCTCTTTGCTGTGATAAACATACCAATAATAACACGTAATCTGTCAGTTACGACTTTGTTATGTTAATGTTACAGACTGGAGTTTACCGCGAAATATTTGTGTGTGGCTTTTTGTGTATGAAATTTTGAATAGACACAAAATGTTCTGATTACTGTGCTCTATAATGACGTTTCGTTATTGTTTTCATTGATCGGTAATACTATTTTTTTGTTACTTTACTTACGTACTTTTATTGTCTTTCAGCTGAAATGATGATGATGATGATGATTGTTATTTTTTAGTGTTATCTGAGCAGATATCACATTAGAAATTGGGGTTACTCTTGAAAATAATTCCGCTCACAATTCAATTCTAATTTTAAAAACCAGCCAAGAGCATGTCGGGCTATGCCCAGTATTATAGGGTTCATTAAGTAGGTGTTACAAACAAATCAAATTGAATATTAATCACGGCTATTTTAGTTTTTGCAATAGACAGCAGCATTGGTGACTCAGAGAGTGTTGTTAGTACTAGATGGTATTACTAGATGGCGCCAAATTTAAGAAGTGTGTCATGCCAACATAACACAAAGTTACTTTTTGTGATTTTTTCAAATAGAAAGTAGCTAAAGGAGCATTATTTGCTAATACCATTTTACTCTAAAGTCAATGACCTTTGAACTAGGACGTTTTAAGTATTTTTCAGTTTTCTCTCTATAACTCAATAATTTATAATCACATTATACTCGAAATAATTCTGAAAGAGAGGTTTACAAAGGTCTATCAATGTAGAAGATTATAAGTTTCTACGTTGCATAGTTTAGAAATGGCAGGGGGGGAACACATTGCAAGCCACTTTGGCGGGCTATATTTCGCAGATGGTACACCTGATAAAAAAAGTGATGTATCAAACATTGCCTTCATTTGAGTAGACCTATTCAATGATACCCCACAAGAGGGGGTGCAGCGAAAAAAAAAATTTTCATCCCCATTTCACATGTATACCCCTAAAATACGTAATCACGATTTTTTTATTCTTTTAAAATTGAGATCTATATCTAGACTATTTTTAACAACATTTCATTTACTTATGTGTATAACTGTAGAAGTTATTAAGCTGTAAAGGATTAGGAGAGACGGACAGACGGACGGACATGACAAAACTATAAGGGTTCCTTGTAGGACTACGGAACCCTAAAAAAATTACAAGAATAAATGGGTATATTTTTGTTAAATATGTATACACAAATACAATTCCAATAAAGTATATATGTATTATATCCATTGTCTAGTACCCATAGCACAAGTTCTGCTTAGTTTGGGACTAGATGGTGCTGTGTGAAAATGTCCCAAAAATATTTATTTATTTGATAAGGATTTATTCATTCTAGTAAAAACATTAAATATTAGTGCTAATTGTGCATTCAAAACCACGGATTGACTGTCATTATCCAATGCCGATCGCTTGGAATTATTTTTAAGAGTAGCCCATCCAGGGTTGGACACATGAGTAATCGAGTCCTCTAAACTTCTAGACTTTCAAAAAGAGCTTATTTTCACTTTTTATTAAGTATCTTAATTATAATTATTATTATTTTTTATTATTTTTAACGCATTTTATGCATGCGAAGCGAAAATCTAACGATTTACATTGTGGAAAGATAAAAACCACCGAGTCACTGATGCCAGGAGTCGCAGGTTCGAATCCTGCTCGTGAGCGATTTTTCTTTCCACAATGTAAATCCTTATTATTATTTTATTATTTTTAACGCATTTACGCATGCGATACGAAATCTGACGATTTTTTCTTTCCACAATTTAAATCGATATCTTAATTATTATTTTTTTTACTTTTATACTATCGTTTAACTATGTCTTAGATAATGTGTAAAATATTGTTTTATACATGTAAAATACTGAATTTCAAACTTATTTGGTAATATTTAATTGTGTGAAATTAATATCATTGTGGCTCACATAAATCTAAATAATTAAAATTTTAGTGGCTTAATCAGCTTGCTGCAGCCTTAGTTGAAAATTTAGTCTTTTAAAGTTTTATCTTTCCAATTAAGCTAGAATTTTTTCAAACAAAGTTTTGTATAATGTGCTTAATGACTGGGCTTACTAATAATTACAACTTAATATCATTCATTACTAGCTTGCTTCTGCGTCTTCGCCCGCGTATCGCAGAATGACGTTTTTACACATCCCTCGGGAATTGCTTACCTAGGACTAACATGTAAATTAAGGGTACATTGGCGGTCTTAGCGCTAATAGTGATATCTTCGAGACAACCTTTGGATGGACAAAGAATACGTGAAAAATAGATAGAAGTAAATACATAGAATATTCTTTATTGTAAACCATTAAAATTATTAAAAGTAGCCTATATCCTATAAGTTAATCCGAGTTATATTATATCTATGTGCCACATCCAGTTCCATTTAACCGTTTAAGCGTGACGTGATTGATGGTCAAACAAACAAACACCCATACTTTCGCCCTATAATATTGATAGGATTGGCTAAGTTTATAAGAATAGTTAGTAGTGGTATTAAAATTCTACATAGTTGCCAAACGCAGTTTCAAATAAAGTGTAACTTGTTTCATTAGGGATGGTAAACATTTTGTAATGACCCTATAATAATAAAAGCATATAGCATAATAATCCGCTCCACCAGCCATCCTTAAAAATCAATGTATCGGTACCCTAACTTCATTTTTAAGGGGAATATAATCTAGGAAAATCCCACCCACGCCACCACTCGGCTTTATGTGGTCGTGAAATACGGCGATTATCATAAACGCCGCGTTTTCGTCATTCAGCGTGTGCCATTAGAGGGGGGATGGAGTTCGGGGAATGGTGTGGAGGTCGGGGAATGGCAGGGAGTTCACGGAATGGCTGACTTTATCACCCACGGTATGTAGGTATTACGTACAGATACGCACAACCTGTGCCATGTATGGAGTTTTTATGTTATGATCTAACTTAGGAGGGCAATGATAACAGTTTTAAGTTAATAATACATATTAGGGACATTTTACACAGCACTATCAAGTGCCAAACTAAGCTGGCCTTGTAATATGTATACCTATCCTACTATACACGATGGATATAATACCCATACACTTTTTTTGTAAAAACATACTTATGAAACATAAGAAACACCTAGACTAACACAAACACTTCATCATCATAAACTCAGCCTATCGCAGTCCACTGCTAGACATAGGCCTCTCCTAAGTTGCACCACAACACTCGGTCCTCTGCCTTCCGCATCCAGTCCCCCCCAGATAAATGAATCTGGCCGTTAAATTGCTAAACAATTTTTGAAAATAAAGTTATTAAAAAAAAAAATTTTTTGTAAATAAAATGTTTGTTTGTTTTTTTTTATTGAAGAAAATGCAAGAGTAGATCATAGTGGCTTCGCTTTGTTGCTGGCTAGTGTGACTTGTGTACTAAACCAGTGGGGTAATTGTCTAATGCATTGACATTGACATTAGCTTTCATTTTGAAATGATAACAATATTCATTGCGTGGTACACACGGCTACACATCAAGCTGTACATATCCAGTATGAGCTGACCTCGCATTGCATAGGTTTTCTTTGAAACGCGAGGTCAGCTTATACTGCAAATGTACAGCTCGATGTGTAGCCGTGTGTACGTAGTTGCCATAACACGGATTGCCAAAGCACACGGAGCAATGAACATTGAAATCCAGATGATTGCGATCGCGAGTGAGTTACGCAATTCGGCAGCTGGTTGTTGCAGGTTCAAATGCTGCTAGTTACCTCGAAGAAGCAAGTGACGGATCGGGTCAGGGAGGAAGACTCCCTCGCTGATCCGATTTGCCGCAGGAGGACGCACACGTCTTTGTGGCGACCTAATACTACCCTAGAAGTGCCTAGTGGGCGATACATTGGAGAGTATATCGTCTGCATTGCACGGCCCTTGAGTTGTGGCGATGTCTCAAGTGTTCTCTGACATCGTCGAAGGAGATATCCGAGCACAAGAAAACTGAGTCAATGAGGGAAGAGGAAAGCCTGGAAGTTGGTCGGGCGGGATGATTAGACATGTACACATGTCCATGTTCCAAACAGTTGGTAGCTGCCAACATCCTAATTTTAACAGAGAAGATGGTTAGCAACTACCACCTATTTGGAACCCAGTTCTTAAAATAATCAAGTCCCAAACAACACGCAACACTGTAAAAGTTAATGACATTGTGAGTGATTACTGCGTGCATCGAAACGATTTTAATTAATAAAAATTGTACGGTAGATTATAATATTTTTTTAGAAATATCTGTAAAGACGCTTTTCATCTTAGTCTTCCTGCGACCACGAACGCTGCAAAGCTTTCGAACCGTCAGGAAACCAATCTAAATAATATACGCGATATAATCCGGTTAAACTTGTTTTATTGTAATGTGTAGTGATCGCGAAAACCTAAGAAATGATTATGAAAAACAATATTAAAATTAATGGAGAAAATTTCGTTTATACAAAACAATATTATAATAATAAGTACTTGCCTTTAGTTCATACTGTTAGTTTTCTGCGTAAGTAGGTACCTATGTTGTGTTAACTATTCTACCTATTATTCTGTAAACGATAACTTATTCGACGAAACAATAAGCTTAACATATTTATGTAAATCCTTGATCCTTGGCTTGGCGTGGCTTTACCACCCACGATGTGTATCTACATATTGTGGTTGATACGAGTAGATATGCACAAAACCTGTACAATGAATAGGCTTCTTACGTAATATTTGTGTTAACTGATACTGCAGATTGGGGATTCAGGTGGTTCAAACACAAGGAAATATAGCAGACTCTTTGCACGGCTTATTTCAGGCTTAATTATGGCGGGAGTTATAAAAATGACATTTACGAGTGACATTGATAGTTACAAATCTTTTTTTTTTCCTGATTATAAAGAACACTGTTCTTACATACATACATACATATTATCATGCCTGTTTCCCATTAGGGTAGGCAGAGACTATGGATTTCCACCTGCTACGATCCTGACACACCTCTTTCGCTTCATTCTACGTCCATTAACCTCGTCATGCATGCTCGTCGGTTTAGAGAACTCTTAACCTGGCATTTTTCGCGTCATCCACACTCGCTTCGTATACATGTTTCGTCAATCTCCTCTCGTCCATCCTCTCTATATGTCCAAACCATCTTAACATACCTTTCTCAATCTTTGTCACTACAACACTGTTCTTAATAATACATTACAATCTAGCCTACAAGACTAATAAGTAATTTTAATCTAACAATTTTTTCTACGTTGTATATGTTTGTTAACTAAGAATAATGTCCATTGCATTTACTTAGAGTCTGATAAAATAATATAAAAACACTTTGTTCATGTGTTATATGTACACACGGCTACACATCAAGCTGTACAAAACCAGTAAAGGCTGACCTCGTGTTGTAAGGAAAACCTATACAATGCAAGGTCAGCTTATACTGGAATAGTACAGCTTGATGTGTAGCCGTGTGTACAGTAGCACTATTTTGTTCACTAATGTTCACTACACTAACTCAAAACTACATGAAGCTATGTTCTACCGGTGGTAGATGTCAAATCTGTGGCTATACTACATCCCTCCCCGATTTATTAACAACTAGCTTATGCCCGTGGCTTCGCCCGCGTGGATGTTGTTGACCGCGCATTCCTCGAGAACTGTTCATCTTCCCAGGATAATGCGCCAAATTTCATCCAAATCTATTTAGCCCTACAGCGTGATGTAATAAGGGAGATAGGGTTTATATGCTTGATGTTCATCATGAACATATCATATTTTTGTAACACTGCTACGCCGTGCTAAGTGAACACGTAGCGCTACGAATGCTACGACACACGAAGGGCTACAATTGCTATGACACGCGTCATCATAAGCAGCCCGTATATTATATGTATACGGGTTTATTTTATACTTCATTTATTACAGCATCAGACAAAACATATCCTAAAAGACAAGGAAAAGTATAATATAACATAACTCTATGTAGCATTTTATGACACCCAAAAAAGCAGAGTTGGTATATTATTTTTGTAAACCACAGGTATGAACGTGCCGTGTGAAAGACCTTCTGTCAGTACTAAACTTCTGTAGGTGGTAATTGGAAGTGAACGGGTTTCGTACAAAATACAATATAATACTTTATACTTGGCACCTATACTAGGCGAGCATACATGAATGGTAACAGCAAATTAATATTCTCATCTACACGATATCCCTTAGGGTACGGCTTCAAGTTAGATTGACCCAGTAGGTGCTTACCTACATTCTACATTACACATAAAGACGTATGATATACAATGGAATTTATAATATTCTAATTGGGGTATCTGAGGTCTTGCGTTCATTATGTTACACGTTTTATAGCACCTACGAATTATTTATTGAAATAACGAAACATGTGTCTTACACACCCGATTTCATTTTCGAATATTAATAGCTGATTTTATTTACATTGAATGTATAAAATCACTTTGAAGTTGAAATGAAAATAAAATTGGGCCGTTTTATAATTCAGTTCACGTGAAATATTGTTTATTTCTAAGCAATTCTGTTCAGTAATGATTCAGCGAAATCATAAGGAAAATGACATCCGTATTTACTGGCTATTCTGTTTTTATTTACATATTTCAATTGCATCTATAGTGTTCCGATAGAAATAAAAATAACAGGCCGGACCGTCAGCGCCGCAGATACTGTTATGGATTTTGCTGATATATTGATTCATTTTTTATTGGTTTGATTTTCTTTAAAGTTTGTTTTCGGAAACTGTTCGGTTCATAATTTGACAGCAATTAATGTATGTTCGTCTTTAATAAAAATAGAAATAAAATAAAATAAGTAATCTTTATTTCGGTTGATATTTAATGGCATGGACAGGAATATGATGATGATAATGATTTGATGCCAATATCGCTTTGCTTTGGAATTAAGAATCAGTAAATTTTCCAGATCAAAAGTTTACACTGTATAGTTTTAAGTTCGGGTCACCACACGATGTAAACATATTTTTAAACACTGCATAGGTATTGCAACAATAAAACCTGAAAAAGATGTTTAAACGTAAACCATTGACTTTACTTCCGTTTTGCGTTACTTACTTAAAACTACCTAAAATGTCATGTATTGATTTCGTGAATCTATATTCAAAGTTGTACATAGGTACTTTCCAGATACACATAAAATAAAATTAAATACGTATATTCTGTTTTTTCTCTCTTTTTTCAAATAACTACTGATGAAATATAATTACTAGTTCTGCACATGTAATTAGGTTAAAAAATGTTATTTGGTGTGTGAAATTATTGTTAACATCATTCAACTCAGCCTATCGCAATCCGCTGCTGGACATAGGCCTCTCCCAAGTTGCGCCACAACATTGGGTCCTCTACGTTCCGCATCCAGTCTCCCCCAGCCACGTTCTTCAGGTCGTCGGTCCACGTGGCGGGGGGGCGCCCTACGCTGCGTTTGCCGATTCGCGGACTCCACTCAAGGACTTGTCTGCTCCAGCGGCTATTGGTTCTTCGACAGACATGGCCAGCCACTGCCACTTCAGCTTACTGATCCTACAAGCTATGTCGGTCACTCCGGTTCTTCTCCGGATAAACTCGTTACGGATTTTGTCCATCAAAGAAACTCCAAGCATAGCTCGCTCCATAGCTCGCTCCATAGCTTGCTCCATAGCTCGCTGAGCGACATTGAATTTGTGGACCACAGACATAGTCTGTGTTGTGGACTAGCCCAACTGTCAGTGTCCACGTCTCGGCACCGTAAGTCATGACAGACCGAACGCACTGGTTTGCGGTTTAGGCGACTTGTTATGACGGGTATTGTTAACATAATGTATTTTAATAATTATTATTGACAAATTGCTTAAAAAGACATGCCAAGATTGTTAACTAAATAAGACAAGTAAGAAAAAACAGATATTAGGTAACACCAAACCAGATAAAACTTTTTAACAAAAAATTGAACCGACGAAAACAGAAACTGAAAAGCGAAAAATAAAATTTTGCTTTTAGTCTTTTCCTAACTAAACTAATGTAAATAACTAATTATGAGTCGGCGCCACACGGCAAACAAACCAACAAAGTGCGTGCATGTTGCAAGTGGTCGAGCGGCGAACGCATTTTTGGAAAGTTATTGTTTAACATTGAAAATTTCACGTTGTATTTGATGTTATGTTGTTTTTATTATTTATTTAAAGTAATTCAATGATATTCGTTGATTGTTTCTTTGGCGCCGACTCATAATTAGTTATTTACATTAGTTTAGTTAGGAAAAGACTAAAAGCAAAATTTTATTTTTCGCTTTTCAGTTTCTGTTTTCGTCGGTTCAATTTTTTGTTAAAAAGTTTTATTTTTAATTTTTTTGTGGCTAAAATCTAACTCCATGTCTCTATTATGTTGTAGTGTCTAGTTGTAGTGTCTAGAACTACATTTATGTGTGCCAAGTTTCAACAAAATCGATTACACGACGACGACAGGTAAGAATTCAGTAGGTGAAGAAACACTCAACCCTTGTTTTCCTACCCTTAGGGGTGGATTTTGATTTTGAAATTTAAATGGGACCAATTTCGAGATATACCCTATCCATTAAAAGAAGAATCATCAAAATCGGACCACTCTGTAAAAAGTTATGCGTGGTCATACATAAAAAAAAAAAAAAAAAAAAAAAAAAAAAAAAATATATACGCGTCGAATTGAGAACCTCCTCCTTTTTTTCGTCGGTTAAAAAAGAGCGCCTTTACTAAAAACTACTTAAACATAATCTTCGCAACACACCTTCGAAAGCTTAATTTTAACTTGAAACTACGCAGTAGCTCCAAGGTTAATCCGAAACGTAAACGCCCCCGGGTTTTAAAACTAGATAACATAGTTTAACGCTCACTAACTTCGCTCTATGAATTCTTTTTAACTGTATTTTTATAACGGCTTCACGTCGAGAAAACTTGGCTGTTTTCTTTACATAAAAATATACTTCACTAAAAAGTGTTCTATGTCTGAATTTTGATCTGAATCTAGTTTTAATGGTACCCTAAATCAACCCTAAATTAACCGACGAAAAAAAAGGAGGAGGTTCTCAATTCGACGCATAACATTTTACAGAGTAGTCCGATTTTGATGTTTTTTTTTTAATGGATAGGGTATATCTCGAAGTTGGTCTCATTTATCCCATTCGTCGGTTTAATATTTTGTCGAAAAGTTTTTTGCGAACAATTTTTTTTTTAACTTTTTCAAGGTTGAAATGAATCTTCAGTGTCTATAAAAGGTGATGAAGATCTACGAGTATACAACGTGTTATTGAAATAACTGAAAACGTCTTAAGGGGTCATTGTACTCATTAGTATGAATAACTTTTACTATAGGACCAACCCTGAAATCGCGAAAATAAATCAGGTGTTCCCTACATTTTATCTATTTATGTGAATACAAATGTAGACAACAGCTGATTTTTTTTTCGCTATTTCAGGGTTGGTCCTACATTAAAAGTTATTCATACTAATGAGTATAATGACCCCTTAAGAGATTTTCAGTTATTTCGATAACACGTTGCATAAATACCTATCAGAGAAAACAACACTATAAAATAAAGAAAAATGTATGTAAGTAAGTAAATAGTATAGTTTTTTTAAATATATCTACCTTATAAATAGCCGTAATAGCCTGAGGCATGCAGGACGTTGGAAAATTACATAAAACTCGCTTTTCATCATATTTAATACTAACCGATTTTTCGAAACGAAACATCTGACACAAACCCTTTTGAAATTTCTTGACTGCAAAGTTAATATATTTCCAAATTGAAAATCCACCCATAATCTCTAACCACGAAACAAACAAAATATACAGCACAAAATACCAACATTATTTTATATGAGCACCCATAGTGTCAAAATTACATGCCGCAGTTGATAAGCCCGCCCTGAATCGCAATAGGTTCTCATATAACTCCACATAAACAAGAATAACATAATATAATAAGTAAATAAAGCGGCTCACGTTTACCCATATAATAAAACGTGGTACGTTTCAAGCTGTGTACCAAATATTCAGTTAGCGTTGGATCTACTGAGGGAGATACAGAGATACGTGACCAGAGTGCCGAGATGTGGACATCTACTTAACTGATATAAGTTATAATAAAGGGCTTTATTAAAGAACATGTTTTGAAAGGTAGCTTTATACACATATTCAAATCCGTTTGTTTTTCTTTAAGCCAGTCAGTTATTTCAATTAGAGGCGTAGTTTCCCACGGGGGCGGCGCGATGGTTTCAAAACTAAACTATTGTTATAAAGTTCGTATTAAAAAAAAATACTTCATGCCAACAATCCTGAGGTGTACAATAGCAGTGACCTGTACCTGTGTAACCAAATCAAGCTACTTGACGCGAATCAGCGTACGCGACATACGTCATCGGCTCCTTGTAGTTTTACTCCAACTGGCAAGGGGAGGCGTAGTGATTTTAGGAGAAAGTTGGGGGACGTGCGTATGGTTATATGTTGGGAACCCTACTTTAGACTATAATCAATATTCTTATTTAAACTTTTATCGGCTTCTACTCACGGATTTTTTCGGGAATCACTGCATGACTCCGCCACATGTCATGACGAACATGAGCTCATGAGTGAAACTCCGGTCATGGGGTAATTGTGTAACGCACTCACAATGGCAATCACTTTCATTTCGAAATTAAAATAAAAAAATAAAAAAAATATCTTCGGGACATTTTTACACAGCACTATCTAGTCCCAAACTAAGCAAAGCTTGTGATATGGGTACTAGACAATGGATATAATACTTATATACTTTTTTTTTGCATCGCATTGCGTGGTAAATAGTTGCTGAGAAGGTTTTTCAAAAAATACATTAACAACAAATAACATTAACATTGAAATCAACATGAATGTGAGGGTGAGTTACATAATTTGGTAGTGGGTCCGAAACTAATATGTAATTGGGAATTCTCGAGAAAATCCCGTGTATAGTAGAAGCCGCTAAATGTTCTAATAGTTAGTAGTGTAATACGATGCGAGAGTGGATGGAAGAGTTGGAGTCGGATGGATGACTTCGGCGAACGTACTGCAACCAAATCGTGGACGTTTTCAGAAAAGGCTGGTTAAGCGACAAGCATGCATGACGAGGTTTATGAACGTAGATGAAACGAAAAAGATGTATCAGGATCGTAGCAGGTGGAAATCCATAATCTCTGCCTACCCAAATGGGAAACACGCGTGATAATATGTATGTATGAAAGTTATTATATTTCAATTTCATATTTCAACATTTTCGTTACACATAGTATGTTAAGGAACTTCGTGCAATATTTATCTTCTTCGGAGAGACTATACAATCAGTCCAGTTACAAACTTCGATGTAACTAAACATTTTGGTCCATTACTAGAATCTGCTTCCAATAGACTGTTGGTCATTAAGTCTATATACCAAAAGAGGGGGTAATGCCTCCTGGCACGACGCTAGGGATGCGGGATGGCAACCATTGCACGCGACGGATTCCTTTTATCTGAGATAGTTTCTGGCTTTACAAAGAGACTACCGTTGCCTTCTGAACGTAAAATCCTTTAGGAAAATGAACCAGCTTTTCACGTATTGAGTTATACAGCACACTTTGTTTCTGCAAAAAATATCTCTTATTTAGAATATGTAAACTATTTACAAGCTCTGCTTAGTTTGGGACTAGATGGTGCTGTGTAAAAACGTCCAGAAGTATTTATTTATTTACTGCATCCACGAAATAATATTATATCAAAAATTTAAATATCCTATTAAAATCATAAAAAAAACATTGTAAGACTGCTTTCCCATTTATTATTTATAATATTTTACATTTTCATTCGATGAGTGATTACAAAAGACCAAGTACAATTCGAGAACCATTTTCGGACACTTTATTGTACACACACCAAATAAAAAAAAGAAATAAAGTAAAAACTAACATAAATGTACAATGGGCGGTCTTAACGTATAAGGAGATCTCTTCCAGACAACCTTTGGATAGACTGGAAGAACGGAAACACTACACAACCATTTACACACTACTCCCTATTTATTAACACTGCTTACATACCTTCGTTTTATCTTTCCCGTTTCTTACCTGCAAGGCGGTAACATAACAAACAACATAACATCACGCCTGTATTTCCCCGAAGTGGTAGGCAGAGGTGTATAGTACACCCACATTTCGCCAGTTATGTTATAGTCCCATGTAATAGGGGGCGAGCCTATTGCCATTGACCGGGCACAAATCCAGACTCCGGGCTGCTACTGAGAATTTCCTAATGAAAAAACCCAATAACACTTTGCCCGACCCGGGAATCGAACCCAGGACCCCACGCTCAGCAATCACGCTTGCAACCTCTAGACCAACGAGGCAGTCAAGGCGGTACCCAGATAATATTCTCGCTAAAGTGGCGTAGTTTAAACTAGTAGTTTCTTATCTAGCTGTTACAGTTGAACTCTTAACAAAAACGTCTCTGGAACGCAAATGGACGGTAAATGTAGCTGCAGATGACTGCCTAGAGAGAAAAGTTTCTTGAAATGTGGAAAGGATAGTGGTTTTAATAGTTTGTCTAATGTTTTCAGTGTTTATTTGAGAGGTTTATTGTTTATTCTAGGTAACTTTGGTAGTAATGGTAAAGATTAAAAGGAAAACAAATGTTCATAATATAATACCTACCCTATTAGAAACAAACTTCTTTATTCTTGGACTCATTAAACAGGAGTAATATAAAAATGTTTGGCAGGAACTTTATTAAACATCAATTACAGAAAAAATAAAAGTCATTCGTTGGATTCAAATATCATTGAATAATAGGTTTATTCCTAAAATGAAAGTCAGCTAGGTCTCCGATATCCTTACAAATACATGAAAAAAGTTGAGCGGTTGATGCGGTATTTTACGCGCGTGTTAACAATATTACTTAAGGACTTAAGAATAGAAACAGAATGTATCGATGATAGCTTAGCGGTGAAGCCTTCCATACAGGAGGGTTCTAGTTCAAACCCGGCCAATCTCTGAATTCCTGAAACCCGCACATCTGAGAATGCTCCATGAAGTTTTCGATGGTTTGTATAGTCCGCCAACCCTCAGTAGACAAACATGGTGCAGTAAGGCCTCAATCTTTTATTCTGAGAATAGACCCGTGCCCAGCAGTGGGACCATGGGACAGTAATGGGGTGATTATAATTATATGGATGTATGTGTGTATAGTGTGTGCATGTATGTGGCTTTCCTGGCAGGCGTTGTTATTTTCATTAGTCATTCTCGCTTCACATTATTGATCATAGATAATGTTTTATTGACTTGTCTTGATAAAAGTACCGATTTTACGTATTTTCCTACAATCTATCATTAGTGAATTTTTACTTTTTTTTTAACATACATTTTTTTTTACTATACACAGTTTTGATATTGTATTTCAAGACCTTTCAGTATTATTGATCACTATAAATGTGAGCATAATGTAGCAATTAATGGCATAGAGTCAGTTCGATGTGTTATCCAATTATGGTCGAGCCTCGAGTCTAAACATAATATTATAATTAATGAGTTTACTGACGAAATGTGGATGTACAATACACCTCTGCCTACCCCTTCGGGGAAATACAGGCGTGATGTTATGTTATCTGATGTTCATTCAAATCCATTCAGTCCTTACAGCGTGATTGAGTGACAAACATCCAAACATCTTCACAAACTTTCACATTCATAATATTAGTAGGATAATAGGGGCAGGCAGAGGTATAATAATACAACCCACATTTCGCCAGTTATGTTATAACTAGTCCCATGTAATAGGGGGCGAGCCTATTGCCATTGACCGGGCACAAATCCAGACTCTAGGCTGCTATTGAGAAAACCCAATAACACTTGATTGAATGAAATTTGGCTTAAAGATAGAACGTTACCCGAAATAACATAAAAGCTACTTTTTATCCCGGGAAGATGAACAGATCCCGAGAGATAAACGACATCCACGAGGGAGAAGCCACGCTAGGCTAGGTCGAAATGAAAATTGTCGAATTTGAATTGGATTTAAACTCCCACAACATGTCAAGAACACATTAGCTTCTGTTTACGTAACACAATGTATTGGCATCTTGTGTTACATTCAGACCACTTACCTTGCAAAAAGGGGCATACATATTTTAACATCGATGCCGAACAAATCCCGAACACATCACATCTTTTCCGACGGCATTAGCGCATTGAAGGCTCCACAAACAACCATAGCACTTACATTTGTGTCCCTTAGGAACACATTTACGCACATTACGAGTGAAATACTTCATGTCACCGCATAAAACTCGTATTTACATAGGAAGCGATGCGTGAGAATGATTGATACGAATTTAGTACGCGGGAAACGGTATTCCTTGGTACTGATGAGGCCATTCATCAACGGGTGACAACCGCCGCCATTACGTTTACGAATTTAATAAATATAATTTATGTGGAGACTATTTATTACTGCGTAAGGGTACGAGTATTGGATACCGAACGTTCGGAACCTTCGTCGATTGCTTTTTTGTTTATTGTAAAAGTTACCATGTGCTGTATAGGGCTATATGGTGTAAGTGCCTTCGTAACTACAGACTGACGCCTCTGTCTAAATTGTATCATTTGAACCTTCGATCAAAATTACTATAGATGCACGGTCTTGTAAAAAATCTAACCCGAAAAACGTCTCCCCGATAAAGTGCACTTGGATTTATGTTTACGACAACAACAAGTACGACACTACATCCTTTGTTTACACATTTGGAGTATAGTTTTTATATATTTTTTCTATACATTTTAGTATCGTGAAACGTCTCAAAGCTAGCGCGGTCGTAAAGCGGCTGAGAACGAAACTGTGCACGCGACTGATTATTATAGTTTTGATGGCGCCATTTTTCGAGCGGCGATCGTGCATCTATAGTATATTTGATCGAAGACTCAGATTGAAAAAAAAATACTCATCTCACTTTCATCAGTCTCACTTTTTTCCAAAAAATCCTGAAGCTATGATAAAATATAACAAAGGAATATACATAAAATTAAAAAATCTTTGAAATATAAAAAATAAAAATTTCATATTTTACGCAATAAAATAGCGCTGAATCTTAATAGAGTAAGATTATGTGCGCTGCGCTCAGTGATAATAAACTTTATCATTTCAGTGTTCATTAAAGTTATACTTCAGTTAACATCATTCATTCCCATTTAATAAGCACTTTCAACTATTCACTGCAAAACTATCGGAAATTAAAAACCTAAGTTCAATATTAAATGAACTTCAAAACTTTTCCATGTAGATAAATTTACAGAAAATATAGTGTAGGTTGGCCATATTTTGTATACCGGTTGGTACGCGGACTAGTGCCAAATTACCCGTCAAAATGTTAAAAATGTAACTTGTTACGTTGTTGCTCGTATGTTGAATATATTTTACATTTAAAACACCTTCAAACTTAAGTTCTTGTACGTACGAGCTAGTTTGTTATGTTGATGTAGAAGATTTCGTATATTTTGAATAGCAGTTTTAAGTTTCTGCTGATGTAGAGGTTTGTAAACTGTGGATTGCAGTCTTGTTCTACTTGCTAGCATTAAGGTACACTTTTGCTCTCTTGCTACATAGTCAGTTTATAACATTATGCTTGTGAACCTTGACTGGTTAGGTGAAGTTATTTGATTGCAATCAATTATAATATAAAAGTACAGATATGCTACTAGCGCGCGCAATCTGAAGACTCGAAAAACGTCCTAATTGGGACGGTTTGCTATTAGTCCACGTCAAGAAACCGGCAAAACAAGGCGCCGAGCGTGACAAAAAAGAAATAAAAATGACGCCGTGCATGTACAGAAAATGTAGCAATTATAAAGCGAAAGTAAACAAACACATCTTCATCATCCGCTGGATGCGGAAGGCACAGGACCGGTCGTTGTGGCGATGCTTGGGGGAGGCCTATGTCCAGCAGTGGACGTCTTTCGGCTGAAATGATGATGATGATGATGAAACAAACAAAAAGGGATCTCATACCAATGTGTATGTGTGCTGCGAATGCGTACGGAACATTTTTTTATTTGTTTTGTTAGGGTATCATGGCAGCATCCCCTGCTACCATATTCGGCAGGGGACCTTCGGGATCGTGGACGCTAAGAGTTGGGGGACTCAAGGCGACTGTTAAGCGACCCTGGGGAGGACAGCAGTACGTGGTGGTCGCGTGCTAGACTGTGGGGGAAAAATATTGTTTTCCCGGGATGTGTGAAAGGCATAGCACTAGAGGGGCACCTTGAACCGCGCCGGTGCACCGGCGCGGTTTAATGGAGTTCCCAGAGCTCCTTTATTTTGTGCAGAGGATGGCCACCGTGTGGTTTTAGTCGGTAAGAGTCCGACATACCCCTCCGCCATCCCCAGACGGAGGGTATCCATGAGGATTTCCATCCGAAAACAAAAAAAAGCAGTATAAGCAGAGCCTGTCTTGTATGAAACTTACATACTCCACTTATAATGGTTTTGTTACCATTGATATGCGGTTGTCCGTACAATCACCTAGTTGCATATTATTGTTCTACTAGCCTTTACCCGCATCTTGCGTGAGAAAAGCAATCTCGCGCATCCCTCTGTAACTGTGTATCTTCCGGAGATCAAAAGTACCTATCCTATGTGTTAATCCAAGACAGTGTGTATCTGTGTGCTATATTTCATCCAAATCCGTTCAGCCGTTTCAGCGTGATTGAAGGACAAATAAACACACAAACATCCATACTTTCGCATTTACAATATTACAATAATAGTAGGATTATTTTGACGCATAACGCAGGCGGGTGGAATTTTTCTTTCCACAATTTATATCTTTATCTAGTTGTACCTTACTCTATACGAGTACGAGATGGTAAGAAAAATCTACGCTTATGCTCCACATGGCATAATCTATTAATGCAATGTTATTAAAATAACAATGAACAACAAATTAAATATTCAGAATTATTACATCGCTTCACGCTTGCTTGTCTTAGTTATGTACTGAAAGATAAACACATTTGAAATGCAGGCATTGAAATGTTGAAACTACGAGTTTGCAATGTACTACCTACATATTTATAATGTATGTTTCACTGTTGCTCATCTATTACATTCTTTCCGTGTTTTGGTGCAGTAAACATTATCGTAGATGTACCTACTTATTTAAGTACATAATGATGCCGATTCTTTTGTACACTGCACACTCACTCACATAGACTCTGGTTATAGTGTAATCTATCATCATCATCATCATCATCCTCCTGCCCTTATCCCAATTTATTTAGTGTCGGCGCAGCATGTTTTTTTCTTCCATACATTTCTATCAGCCGTCATCTTCGTGTTCACTTTCTTTCTATTCATATCATCTTTCCCACAATCCATCCATATTTTCTTCGGTCTCCCTCTTTTCTTATAGCCATCAACATTCATTCTTAAAACTTTCCTCGTAACATGCTCCTCATTCCTCCTCATCACATGTTATAGTGTAATCTATGACCTCACTAAACTTATTTCAATCACACAACATCTCTTTTTTACTAATCCGATTTGTAAACTCGCAACAGTATTGTATTCACAGTAAGTGATGAAATCGATTGGAAATATAGGTATTTCAAAAATTAAGCTCAGTCCATTTTTATACATACTTATTTGGCATATTTTTTATTATAAATAAAGCAAATAAAAATTATGAATTTGAATTTGAAACGATAATCAAGTACTTACTTCACATCCTCTTCCAATAAGTCCCTTGTTCAACCGGTCACCCTGTCTAAGTATGGATTATTTTTGCACTTTAGTGGCTTCTTTTACAGTGTTAGGGTGCGTACACATCTGGCGAATGCGCTGTATGCGCGCTGCTTGCACGCTACGCGCATGCAGCGCATTCGCTAGCCGCCTAATTAACGCCACCTGGCAAGTGACATATTCTCAGTGTTGCAAGTATTATACAGCAAAATGGTGTCCATTTTGCGTAAAAGGGGATGAAAAATCTTGAAAGATCTCTTGTACTAACTGTACGTCCTTGTTTACAATGCGCTTCGGTCGAATGATCCTGTGTGTCTGGCAGAAGACGTAGTATCTGTCTCCCCTCTGCGCGGCCACTGACGCAATGTTCGAAAGATAATCACCACGTACCGATTCGTAATCTATCATCATCATCATCATCATCCTCCTGCCCTTATCCCAATTTATTTAGTATCGGCGCAGCATGTTTTTTTCTTCCATACATTTCTATCAGCCGTCATCTTCGTGTTCACTTTCTTTCTATTCATATCATCTTTCCCACAATCCATCCATATTTTCTTCGGTCTCCCTCTTTTCTTATAGCCATCAACATTCATACTTAAAACTTTCCTCGTAACATGCTCCTCATTCCTCCTCATCACATGTTATAGTGTAATCTTTGACCTCACTAAACTTATTTCAATCACACAACATCTCTTTTTTACTAATCCGATTTGTAAACTCGCAACAGTATTGTATTCACAGTAAGTGATGAAATCGATTGGAAATATAGGTATTTCAAAAATTAAGCTCAGTCCATTTTTATACATACTTATTTGGCATATTTTTTTATTATAAATAAAGCAAATTAAAATTATGAATTTGAATTTGAAACGATAATCAAGTACTTACTTCACATCCTCTTCCAATAAGTCCCTTGTTCAACCGGTCACCCTGTCTAAGTATGGATTATTTTTGCACTTTAGTGGCTTCTTTTACAGTGTTAGGGTGCGTACACATCTGGCGAATGCGCTGTATGCGCGCTGCTTGCACGCTACGCGCATGCAGCGCATTCGCTAGCCGCCTAATTAACGCCACCTGGCAAGTGACATATTCTCAGTGTTGCAAGTATTATACAGCAAAATGGTGTCCATTTTGCGTAAAAGGGGATGAAAAATCTTGAAAGATCTCTTGTACTAACTGTACGTCCTTGTTTACAATGCGCTTCGGTCGAATGATCCTGTGTGTCTGGCAGAAGACGTAGTATCTGTCTCCCCTCTGCGCGGCCACTGACGCAATGTTCGAAAGATAATCACCACGTACCGATTCGTAATCTATCATCATCATCATCATCATCCTCCTGCCCTTATCCCAATTTATTTAGTATCGGCGCAGCATGTTTTTTTCTTCCATACATTTCTATCAGCCGTCATCTTCGTGTTCACTTTCTTTCTATTCATATCATCTTTCCCACAATCCATCCATATTTTCTTCGGTCTCCCTCTTTTCTTATAGCCATCAACATTCATACTTAAAACTTTCCTCGTAACATGCTCCTCATTCCTCCTCATCACATGTTATAGTGTAATCTATGACCTCACTAAACTTATTTCAATCACACAACATCTCTTTTTTACTAATCCGATTTGTAAACTCGCAACAGTATTGTATTCACAGTAAGTGATGAAATCGATTGGAAATATAGGTATTTCAAAAATTAAGCTCAGTCCATTTTTATACATACTTATTTGGCATATTTTTTTATTATAAATAAAGCAAATTAAAATTATGAATTTGAATTTGAAACGATAATCAAGTACTTACTTCACATCCTCTTCCAATAAGTCCCTTGTTCAACCGGTCACCCTGTCTAAGTATGGATTATTTTTGCACTTTAGTGGCTTCTTTTACAGTGTTAGGGTGCGTACACATCTGGCGAATGCGCTGTATGCGCGCTGCTTGCACGCTACGCGCATGCAGCGCATTCGCTAGCCGCCTAATTAACGCCACCTGGCAAGTGACATATTCTCAGTGTTGCAAGTATTATACAGCAAAATGGTGTCCATTTTGCGTAAAAGGGGATGAAAAATCTTGAAAGATCTCTTGTACTAACTCACAGTGTGATAAGATCCCGGTTTTTGTCTCATCGTGTTTTTATTGAATTAATCGATAGAGTTTACAATTCCGAAGATTAGACTAAAACTCCGGGTTCGCTCAGACTTGAGGTTTTTTTTTAAAAAAATGTCAAAGTTTCGCAATATCCGACTCTTGAAAAATGAAAAAAAAATCATTATAATTTAATGGAAGTACTTATTACAGAATTTATTTATTCTATCGAAAAATGGAATAATAGCCGACCGTTCTACCAATTCCTGTTGCATTAGTATGAATGGGTCGAGAGATATGATTTTTTTTCTCATTTTTCGTTTTCATTTTTTTATTCATCTAAACCACCGTAGTAGGCGGTCATTCCTACATCAAAAAATTGCTGATACTTTCTATTATGTGTAGTATTAATTCCAAAACCTAATTCGTTGGTTTCCAGGAGTTATTGGAGATTCAAAATTTTCCTTAGGGGTGACACTTTCATGTATCCGAAAAAAAAAAACAATAAGAATATATTTTATCTGAAAAAAAAAGGTGTTTTAAATACTTTTTAATAATTAATATGGAGTTGGCTATTTGAAAGAAAGAAAATGAAAGAAAGAAAAAATTTTTATTTTTATTTTTAATTTTTTTGTGGCTAAAATCTAACTCCAGGTCTCCATTATAAACCCGACCCTAAACATATTGCCGACGTTTTTAAACATCATTTTAAAGTGGAGTCACCTTTAAAAACGTGTGTCTTACCTAGCACTGTTACCAGTGATGTCTGTTGCGTTACACATCCAATTAGAATTACTAGTGGGGAGGTACGTCAGGCTATTGGCAATATGAAAAGAGGAAAATCGCCGGGGCATGACGGGCTCAGTGTGGAGCATCTTAAGTATGCGGGTGTTCACATACATAGGTTGCTGTCTATGTTGTATACTCTGTGTATAAGGCATTCATATTTGCCACCAGACTTAATGAAAACTATTGTTGTACCACTTGTTAAGAATCGTACGGGAGATATATCGGACAAAAATAATTATAGACCAATCTCACTTGCAACTGTGATTGCAAAAGTACTAGATAGGATAATGGACGAGCGCCTTAGTGGATGCATACAACTTCAGGACGCTCAGTTTGGTTTTCAATCAGGTTTGTCAACGGAAACGGCGATTTTGTCACTTAAGCATACTGTGAACTACTATGTTGAAAGAAAAACACCAATTTATGCATGTTTCCTAGATCTATCTAAGGCGTTCGATCTCGTGTCCTATAACTTACTTTGGGCTAAGTTGAAACAGGTGGGTGTTTCTCTGGAGGTCATAGAAATGTTCTCATATTGGTACGGTCATCAGAAAAATATTATAAAATGGGCAAATGTTTATTCAGATGAATACTCATTAAATTGTGGTGTGCGACAAGGAGGGTTAACCTCTCCTAGACTTTTTAATTTGTATGTAAATCAGCTGATTGAGGGGCTGAGCAGCATGCATGTCGGCTGCCGAATGGATAATGTTAGTGTTAATAACATTAGCTACGCAGACGATATGGTGCTGCTGAGCCCGTCAATCGGCGGTTTGAGGAAACTTCTCAGCGTATGTGAAGTTTATGCTGAGGAACACGGTTTAAAGTATAATGAGAAAAAGAGTGAGTTTATGGTTCTGGTTGGAAAGAATAAGAGACCTAACAGTGTTCCACCTTTGACTCTGAATGGAGTTCAGCTGAACCGTGTTCCTCAGTTTAAGTATCTCGGGCACATTATTACTGAAACTTTACGCGATGACCCGGATATAGAGAGGGAAAGGAGGGCATTGTCGGTGCGTGGCAATATGTTGGCTCATCGATTCACTCGTTGTACGGTAGAAGTCAAGCTTACATTATTCAAGGCTTACTGTCAAAGTTTTTACACGAGTGGTCTATGGGTTAACTTTACGCAAAAATCCTACAATGCCCTCAGAGTTCAGTATAATAACATCTTCAGGGCTCTGTTGCGCCTCCCTCGGTATTGTAGTGCTTCAGGCATGTTTGCGGATGCACATGTGGATGATTTTCATGCCATCATACGCAAGAAAATTGCGTCTGTTGTGCAGAGGATGCGGGGGAGTAGCAATGGAATCCTGAAGATGTTAGCGGGAAGGATGGACACCGCCGTCCTCAGTCGTTTCATTGATTTACATGTGAGAGGTGCGAATCAATGACTCGACATTTGTTAATATTTATTAATGATTGTTATCTGTGTTTACTAACATAGTTGTTTAAGTTTTTCATTGTTACTAACAAAAATGATTATGGAATGTTGTTTTCTGAAGATAAAATATTTTATTATTATTATTATTATGTTGTAGTGTCTAGAACATTTATGTATGCCAAGTTTCAACGGAATCGGTTAACAGGTAAGAATTCAGTGGGTGAACAAGCACTCATCCCCTGTTTTCCTACCCTTAGGGGTGGATTTTGATTTTCAAATTTAAATGGGAGCAACTTCGAGATATACCCTATCTATTAAAAGAAGAATCATCAAAATCGGACTACTCTGTAAAAAGACGAATTGAGAACCTCCTCGTTTTTTTCGTCGGTTAAAAAGTAAAACAAAATTGATTTAAAAGAATTGTAAAATTAATAACAAAGAACTAAATTGACTAAGAATATTTAATAAATTGTCAAAAATGTTGATATAGGTATATTACTCATGTTTAATGTTGATTTATATACTTATGAGACATCGGAAAGGATTTTCTTTTATTTACTATTAGTTGAGTCTTTTGGGTTAGAATTTATAGACGGTTTACAAAAAACGTGTAACAGTCAACATGATACCAATTTCTCCATTAGTTTTTTAATTTCCTTTATAAAATTACTCAATCTTTGCCATCTAAGCCACAAAATAATGATATCTTGTTATGGTCGTGATAAGGAAGCTAAAACTTAATAAAAATAAACAAATTATGTTTTGGTTGAAGTGGCAGCCCTAAGTACGGATATTTCGGATATTACTAAAATTTCCAATAACTCCTGGAAACCAACGAGTTAGGTTTTGGAATTAATACTACACATAATAGAAAGTATCAGCAATTTTTTGATATAGGAATGACCACCTACTACGGCGGTTTAGATGAATAAAAAAATGAAAACGAAAAATGAGAAAAAAAATCATATCTCTCGACCCATTCATACTAATGCAACAGGAATTGGTAGAACGGTCGGCTATTATTCCATTTTTCGATAGAATAGATAAATTCTGTAATAAGTACTTCCATTAAATTATAATGATTTTTTTTTCATTTTTCAAGAGTCGGATATTGCGAAACTTTGACATTTTTTAAAAAAAAAACCTCAAGTCTTAGCGAACCCGGAGTTTTAGTCTAATCTTCGGAATTGTAAACTCTATCGATTAACTCAATAAAAACACGATGAGACAAAAACCGGGATCTTATCACACTGTGTAACTGTACGTCCTTGTTTACAATGCGCTTCGGTCGAATGATCCTGTGTGTCTGGCAGAAGACGTAGTATCTGTCTCCCCTCTGCGCGGCCACTGACGCAATGTTCGAAAGATAATCACCACGTGCCGATTCGTTCAAGGGATTTTGTCGACAAAATGTACCACCAGGAAAGATCGTGACCTTACGCACCGTGGTATTTATTTCTATCTTTCTTTTCTATCGTGTCGACATGAGCTACATAATGATAGTATTTATTTCTATAAAACTAGGATAGTTTCAAGATTTTTGGGTTTCAGTCTATTTTTGTGTCAAGTTCCATCAAAATTTGTTCATCGGCTTGATTGAGTTACAAACATCCACAAATGTACTTACTATAAAAAAATCTGTAAGTTTGTAGCAACAGCAAGTGTACCTATCGCTACATCGGTATCGTTTACAACCCCTACACCACAACACAGCCGATACAGAGTACAAAGTGAAGTACAAATAAATGAGCGGCGTGGCATCGGTCTTGAAAACACTGCGGTGTGGCGTGGCCGTAATTAGGCCCTCTTGGCACGCCGCAGCGTGTTCATCAACGTCACAGCCTGTCACGTCACTATACACATAGGTACTAGAGGAACTCGCACGCAAAATAGCATAGTTTAATCAGTTACAGGTTAATATACTCATCGTTTAAGGATATTTTTCAATAGAGAGAGATAAGGTAGCCATTTGTTAGCGATGATCACACAGAATACCTAATATGTAAAAACTTTTTTCTTAGATTTCTTTTCAGGAAGTCGTGGATCTGCTTCATTGCTGCTTTACTATACGTTCTACATACTCGTACAGAAATACTTTCAGAAAAACTTTTGAAATTATCACATACTGTTTTCCAATGTGTAGGATAAAATTAGATTGTCACTCTTGCCACGCCGCAGCGTGTTTATCAAAGTCATAGCATGTCACGTCGCCTTTGCGTATAACCATGGAATTCGTATAACCAGTGCAATGGAACTCGTACGTCAGAAACTGAACTAATTATTTTGAACAGATAAGAATAATAATATTCTGAGATGTTGCGTCGCAGATAACAATTATTTTTTAGTTTGTTGGGTTACGTAAGCTGTAATTAGGCCCTCTTGGCACGCCACAGTACCTTATCAACGTCATAGCCTGTAACGTCACTATACTCAGTATTGCGCTTACCAATGTTATCCTCATGCAGAATGATGCGTATAATACTAAGTATATAGTTTATCAGTTTGTTTACTCTTCAATTGAGGAGACAGAGACGTGGTGGTTAATTTGTAAAAAAAAGGGATACAAACTCTTTCAAAAATTCAATCATTGATTTGCTTCACCTTAGCCTCTGCATGTGGATATGCTAACTGATGCTACCAGGCAATGAGAAAACGGTGATCTATGTATGTTGAAAAATATCACAGAGTATATTTGAAGAAGGTGAGTAGGCTGTAATCACGGAATAGTTAAATAACTATTCCGTGGCTGTAATACTTATTTCACCAGGTATTCTCTTCCCGCGATGCCCCAATGCTACGTTAGTTACGTCACGATCAGTGTGTCCATTGATTAATATCTTCAATACAATTGAGATTTTTATTGATAATGAATATAAAATAAATTCCTAATTAGCCTATTTGTTATCTCTGGTTATTCATCTAATAAGTTATTAAAGGAAACTGTATAAAATTACTACACACATCAAGTGTCTAGAGATCAAGTACATTAAATTTTTTACTATAAAATTATCCAATTAATATTTACTAAATCTAGTCCTCCAGACTGGCTTCAACTTTAGTTTACTATGTTTAAGTCAACAATTACTTATCCCTATATTTTGTAAAAATTAAGAAAACTTGTAATTTTTGCAAATTGTGGGAAATTAACCTAAGTTAATGTCGTCAATTAAATGGCAAAAAAAAAGGCAAAAATGATGAGTGATTTTTTAAACTTTTATTGTAAAGATAAAAATAAAATCTGTGTTTCCACTATTGATACGAACCACACAATCACAGCAATTTGGCATCTTAAAATCAGTTCATC
Source organism: Asteroscopus sphinx (assembly GCA_949699075.1). Lineage (NCBI taxonomy): Eukaryota > Metazoa > Arthropoda > Insecta > Lepidoptera > Noctuidae > Asteroscopus > Asteroscopus sphinx. The sequence goes on from OX453017.1 coordinate 15,583,707, forward strand.
AAAATCACTTTGAGGAAAGGCCGCCCACGTTCTTTCTAAAAAGTTAAAAAGTTGTTGTGGAGTATGCACGGCATCCATACTCGGCAGAGTTCTTCTTTGGAGCATATGCCATGCGTGCTCAATTGGGTTGAGGTCTGGCGATTGAGCAGGCCACGGCAGAACGTTGATGCGAGCATCGGTAAGAGTGCGTGTTACGACTCTAGCCGTGTGTGGACGTGCATTGTCGTGCATTAGTCGAAACGAATCACCCAACCGGCTTCGAAAAGGGATGATCATGTTTGAAACAATCCTCTTCGCATAAATCTGAGCATTGAGGTTGCCCCTGATACAAATGAGATTGGTTCTTCCACCGATCCAAATACCGGCCCAAACCATTATTGTTCCCACTTCATATGAATGAACTTCATGACTAAATTTCAAAAGTTCTTGACGTCCAGAGTTCTTCCAAACTCGAGTACGTCTTGTATCCGGCCTCAAACCGAAACGAGATTGATCGGAAAAGCAAACCCAACACCAGTCTTCTTTCTTCCTATTTCTGTGTTCGCAACTCCATTGTAAACGGGCCCTACGATTGCGGGGTGCTATAGGTCCACCTATAAATCCAAACACCACCCACCTATAGGTCCTAAAGTTCCAACTCACAGTGGCCTTCGGGAACGCAGGCCCACTTCACGTAAATAATTTCGGATAGTTTGGTCGCTTATCAGCAAGCTTGAAGAGCTGTGGAGCCGCGTAGCCAACATCATGGCGGTCATGGTACGATTCCGTCGAGCAGTATTTTGGATGTACCGGTCCTGTCTGCAAGTGGTGATGCGAGATCGTCCTCCATGTCGTTTGGCCACGCTGCTCGTGATACGATAGCGTGTCCAGAGGCGGCTTATGACCCTCTGTGCAGTGCCAAGCCACAGTAGTGACTGTCACTCGGAGCGTCAATCTTATTCAATGTTTGAAGGTTAGACGTACGCTCCAGATTGCGAACACTGTTGGCGGAATAGTAGGTACTCCTTTGCCAGTTTGTATTCCTTTTTCTGGCTTCATTCGCTTGTTCTACGCGCTCCGTCTTTCTTATTATTTTGGTCTGAGCCATTGAGTAATATGATTGAGTGAAACTAAGTTTTTTCCCTTCCGCTGATCTCTCCGTCTCTCCTTTACCCATTTCCATTGCGAATAAAAACAAAAGCCTGCAGAAAAAACAATACGAATATTTCGTAACTCGATATTCAAAATAAATATCTACCCAAAAATACACTACGGGAACCACGAAAAGCATACGAGGGGTATGATATTTCACGATAAAGGTTGAAGAGCTATATGTAAAATGGAAAAATACATAAAAACAGAGCAAGTAACACGATCTTCTGTGGGGTGAGCAGCGGCCCTTAGTCACGCGTCAGCCATCGTTTGAATACGGTACTCGAACGTTCCCACGTTGTTAGTAGGCGGACGTAGGTAGGAAAGTATTATGCAGTATAACATGGTTTAACAGTGAATTGACGTAAGTAGGTGGTAGATGGTAAGTGGTGTTAACAGCAAAGGTCGATGAATATTTCGGAAGTCTGAAAGCATCATGAAGAATTATTATATTATTCTTCTTCTATTGTTTACACACACAGGCACAGGACCGGTCGTTGTGGCGATGCTTGGGGGAGGCCTATGTCCAGCAGTGGACGTCTTTCGGCTGAAATGATGATGATGATGATGATTGTTTACAGATAGACGAAGTGCTGCGAACAATCTAATGAACCAAAAAAAACTATGCTCCTTCGTGTACAACCAGCGCTCACGTACACACATGCACCTCAAACCGTGCTCTCAGTACACATGTAGCGGCATCGTCCAGTAAGCATCGCGAATGCATATATGCTTCAGGTGCATGGTCTGCTGTTTGACCCGATTTATAATATTCAATTTTAGCATTCAAGATTCAGCAATCTAATTTCTATGTGTTTTGTTAGCTTTCCTTTTAAACCGACTTCAAAAAAAAGAATTCCACGCGTAGTTTTTTTTTTATGTATGACCACGCATAACTTTTTACAGAGTAGTCCGATTTTGATGATTCTTATTGTAATGGATAGGGTATATCTCGAAGTTGGTCCCATTTAAATCGGAAAATCAAAATCCACCACTAGTGCTTGTTCACCTACTGAATTCTTACCTGTTAACCGATTCTGTTGAACTGACATCTGACATCTGTTGAACTGTCATTGAGGGTCTGATGATGGAGACGGATTAAGTAGTTGGAGTGTAAATAAAAATTAAGTAGTTAGTAATTAGTAGATTTTAACCACAAAAAATTTAAAAATCAAACTTTTAAACAAAAAAAATTACCGACGAAAACAGAAACTGAAAAGCGAAAAATAAAATTAAGCTTTTTAGTCTTAATAACTATTCTCCTAACTAAACTAATGTAAAATAACTAATTATGAGTCGGCGCCAAACAAACAAGCAAAGTGCGTGCGAGTTTAAAACTAAGCGCAAACTAAGTTTTTAATTTTTTTTATTCTCTTGGTTTGTCGAAATGTTTCTGTTGAAGTTCCTAACTACCTAGGCATTTACAGTAAAAGAAAACGGCGGAAAATATTTTAACAAGCAGACAATTATTCATTTGGTCCCTCCTCTTCAATTTGCTCTTTCTTTAAAACGCCTGAGCTCGCTAGATAACTCCATTAGCTGGATTCCTAGTGGCCTTTCTCGGTTTTTTGTTTGCTCCCTAAGTTTTCTCATCAGAGGGAAAATTTTCATTTCCTTCTGTTAATTTAGTCTTGATCTTGACTGTACTTTTTGCCCTTTCATTATATTCTTGGTTTTTTCGCTGTTCTGTTTGCATCATTAATAAAGGCGGAATAACTTATGGCAGTAACTTATTAAGGGCGGAAAAGCTGTTACCGGCTTTTTTATCTTAGGTTAAGGTATAATTTTTCAAATGAACCACCTACTCAATATATGTGTAGTGGTAATATTGAGATCGTAAGGAACGAAACGACGAAAACGTATTTGGAATTCCAGCCACCTATATTTAGAAAGTTTTTATTGATTCAATGGTAGAGGGTATTATCGCCGTACTTTCCAAGTACTTTAATAAGTCCCAAATATTCGATTAAACTTTTTTTTTTTTTTTTTTCCTTGGGGAAATCCTCATGGACGCACTCCGCCCGGGGTAGGCGAAGCCAGTGTCGGACTCTTACCGACTAAAACCACCACGGTGTTCCTTCAACTACCTTAGCCGGGGGCGTGGGAACCCGTGAGTATTCACACAACCACCCCCGACAGGTACCGGCCCGCCACAAGCAGGCGAGCCCCTTCTACCCGTGCGGCCTAACGTCGGCCGCACCCTCCTCAGTGGCGCACACGGAACACTGCACGCCACCTCACCTCATGGGCCTTTACCAGCTGCGCCAACTACGCCGGCTGTGCCAGCTACGCTAGCTGCTGGTCGGGCAGCAGACTACCCCGAGTCTGAGGCCCTACCGCCCGTAATTTTATATAGAGGTTTTCTTCCTCGCAAATATTCGATTAAACCTGCATAAATCGATTGAATTGAGTCAATGTACTAATATTACCGATGAACTTGATAAATAATATAGATTCTTTGACTTTATTTTCAACATTAATTTTAAATTTTAGTTATCTTATCATGATTATTGACTGATGATTGTAAATTAATTTGAAATCATGAATATTTGCATACTATATTATAAGCAAAAGTAATATATGGAGCACAGACATAGTAAAAAATATATACTACTATAATAAACGAAGTGAGAAGTGAGAAGATCTCACTTCTGAGCCATGTCTACAAGCTGTTTTCGAGAGTCATTACGAACCGTCTTTCGCGCAGGTTTGACGACTTCCAGCCTCCCGAACAAGCCGGGTTCCGAAAAGGCTTTAGCACCGTAGACCACATACATACGCTGCGTCAGGTTATACAGAAGACCGAAGAGTATAACTTGCCTCTTTGTTTAGCGTTTGTGGACTACGAGAAAGCCTTCGATTCGATCGAGACTTGGGCGGTACTACAGTCTCTTCAACGGTGCCAGATTGACTATCGGTACATCGAAGTGTTAAAGTCTTTGTATGAAAACGCCACTATGTCAGTCCGATTACAGGACCAAGCCTCGAAACCTATCCTTCTGCAGCGAGGTGTGAGACAGGGAGATGTGATCTCTCCGAAACTCTTCACTGCTGCATTGGAGGATGTCTTCAAGGTTCTGGACTGGAATGGGCTAGGCATTAACATAAACGGCGAGTACATCACTCACCTTCGGTTTGCCGACGACATAGTAGTCATGGCTGAGACCATGGAGGACCTCGGTACAATGCTCGATGACCTCAGTAGAGCTTCCGATAGAGTGGGTCTTAAAATGAATATGGACAAGACAAAGGTTATGTCGAATTCCCATATAGCACCCATTCCCGTAAGCATCGGAGAATCTACACTCGAAGTTGTTGATGATTATGTATACCTAGGACAAACTGTCCAGCTAGGTAAGTCCAACTTCGAGAAAGAGGTCAATCGTCGAATCCGACTCGGTTGGGCAGCGTTCGGGAAGCTACGCAATATCTTCTCGTCCAAAATACCGCAGTGTCTCAAGACGAAAGTCTTTGACCAGTGTGTGTTGCCAGTAATTACTTACGGTACTGAAACGTGGTCGCTCACAATGGGCCTGATAAGAAGGCTCAAAGTCACTCAAAGGGCAATGGAGAGGGCTATGCTCGGAGTGTCCCTGCGTGATCGAATCAGAAATGAGGAGATTCGCAGAAGAACGAAAGTAACCGACATAGCCCGAAGAATTGCCAAACTTAAGTGGCAGTGGGCGGGGCACATTGCTCGCAGAACGGATGGCCGATGGGGCAGTAAAGTTCTGGAGTGGCGACCGCGTACTGGAAGGCGCAGCGTGGGTAGGCCCCCCACAAGGTGGACCGACGACCTGGTGAAGGTCGCGGGAATCCGCTGGATGCGGAAGGCACAGGACCGGTCGTTGTGGCGATGCTTGGGGGAGGCCTATGTCCAGCAGTGGACGTCTTTCGGCTGAAATGATGATGATGATGATGATAATAAACGAAGTGCTGCGAACAATCTAGTGAAGCCAATAAAAAGTATGCTATTTCATGTAGGTACAACCAACGCTCACCCACATACATGCACCTCAAACCGTGCTTACCCCTCTCATTACACATGTCGCGGCATCGTACAGTAAGCATCAAGAAAGCAAATATCCCTCAGGTGCATGGTGAGCGCGTGAGCGCTGGTTGTACACGAAGGAACATAGTTTTGTTGGCTTCACTATGATTATTCGCAGCACTTCTGGACATTATAATAATTAGAACCGCTGTTCGCTGCTGCTATTGCTGCTACACTGTACTTCGAGCGCATACAAATATATTGATTTGATTGATTTGATTTGAGAATTGAAGTCATTTTGATATATTATGTAGGTGCCGATGAAATTATGTTTGGGTTCACGGAACGAATAGTCTTAATATAACAATCTACATTTTCAGCTCTTAGGTCGAGCTCAGTGATAAAGCACAACAAAGTTCTATTCATAAACTTAAATATTATTCAACCGCCAGCAGCTGCAAAAGCGGGATACTAATAAAACACATAACTTATCTGGTACGTTCAACTAAATTAATTGGCAGAATGGGTTCAAACTCGCCAGCTAACTCAAACAACGCGAGGTGTGAAGGGTTCAAATAGCAATTTTCAATTAAAATTTACCCCCGACTGTTTTGACAGACGTTTCATTAACCTGTTTCCATTCGGTCTGGTTTCCGGGCTACAGCTGTGTGGTATAAAGTTGTGCCATCTGTCAGCATTCTGATGCTCCATGGCTAGATTGGAATTGTGTAAACTAGACTTAACAAATACTTATGTACCTATACACCACAGACGTAGTAAAACATATAGACGAAGTGCTGCGAACAATCATAGTGAAGCCAACAAAACCGTGCTCCTCCATGTAGTACAAACGAGCGCTCACGCACACACATGCACCTCAAACCGTGCTCATCCCTCTCAGTACACATGTCGCGGCATTGTCCAGTAAGCATAGCAAAAACAAATATCCTTCAGTTGCGTGGTGGTGAGCACTGGTTGTACACGAAGGAGCACGGTTTTTTTTGGCTTCACTATGATTGCTCGCAGCACTTCGTCTATATTTTTTACTATGTCTGTGCTATACCCCATGTAAAGTTTTGAGGTAATAGCAATCTTACAGGATAATTTTCGGCGTGCGCTATAAAATCTTCTGTCTCCCACAGAAAGTAGATTTTTAGTTTTTTTTTTATGTAAATTTTAATAACATGGTTGCGATAAGGAATATACTATATACTGAACCACGCAAAAACTCCTATAAATATCCTGTATACAAGGTGTTTCTATTTTAATAGATGGGTTATAAATTATACTATGATTTATTTAAACGTTAAATATAAACACACAATTTATTTAGATAATGATATTTGCATGAAATATATTAATACAATTAAGAAACGAAAAAAAGATAAATTGCGTTGGATATTAAAAAATGAATATACATACATATGAATAACATAGTTTATCTGTGTAGAATATTATGGAAATATAAAAGATGTATAAACAAAACGTGAATAGAGAAAATATAATCATCTGCCTCCTCTAGAGAATTATTGGAAAACAAGCTTTTGCTTTAGAGTGAAATTGGAAAAATAAATGAATGCACGGTTTTCACAAACAAAGCATCACTAATGGTAGTGATCACAGAAATAGATAGAATGGCCATGTGGGCAGGGCGCGCGTGGCAGCACCATGCACCATAGTGCAAGATATTTCAAAGCCTTTCTCAGCACGCCTTATGACTTGTTTCTATAAATACTGTATTAAAAACCCGCAAAAATGCCTTATTGTGCTGTTTCTAACTGCAGAAACATAAGCTGTAAAGTACACTTGGTGTAATTTTTTTTTTAATAATGACGTTAAAATATAAGGCGTAGTTTGTTCGGAAAGTTGCCACGCATGAATCCCAAGTAAAATTGTGATTACAACCATTCTATCTATTTATGTGGTAGTGATGCTCTTTTAGAAATATGTTTTTTTATTTGGGATTAATATAAAAATAATCGATTTGGAAGGCTGATATTTTTGTGTCTCCTTGTCTGTATTTATTTACTAAATTGACAAAGTCAGAAGTATAAACGGAGATTATAATACACCCAAAATCGTCGCTCATGAAATTTTCATTTTTCTTCTATCGTGTCGACATGAGCTAGATAATGATGTCATGCTCATGTTGTGGGGAAAAGATTAGCCAGTCAGCAGGTTGGTAGCGGGGCTGAATGCACAGGGTGCGCCGGACGATCAATTAAATATTGTCACTCGTGGAGGCTCTTTTAATGCACCCCTTAAATTTTCATAGCAATTTTCAAAAACAATGGCTATTTTGATAGTAAGTTGTTCGGACTGGGCACTTTGAAAGGAGTTCAAATTTCTTGTCAACTTCAGAAATAATCAGGACTAAAACAATCAAGTGTCTTTGTAGAGTGACAACTCTCAGGTTAATAAATGATAACTACTGTTCTTGTAAGAAAAGTTCGAGCACTAGTACCAATAATGAGCATCAGGACCAAAGTCTCCATATTACATAATGGACCTGTTTCAGGGGCTAATTGGTACAATTACAGGCCCTTACTGCTACGACCATTGCTTCAACTAAAGGCCGCTAATACTCAGGGCTAAGCCATTCTAGTCTCGTAGTAGAGATATTACGGAAATAATTATTATTTCACACTCTATTGGTCTTATTATTATTTCTAATTACTGTCTCTGGGAAAGTAGGAGGGGCTCGTGGCGAAGTAGCATTGTGCGGACTGTATGATCTGGGAGGTAAAGTTGCGCTTGCCGTGGTCAGTCCGTGGATGGGTGACCATTTCGTTACAGACCGAGACCCCTTCGTGCCTCGGAAAGCACGTTAAGCTGTCGGTGCCGGTTGTCATACGAATTTCTATGGCAGTCTCTACGGGTATTCAGAAGCCTGAAAGTCTGACAACTGGTCTAACCTCCGAATGTCGGTATTACCCAGTAACTGGGTTGCGAGGGTCTGATGGCGGTCGCCCCGTGTAAAATCCGATGCTCAGACGTATCTGGGTTAGACTGGAAGCCAACCCCAACTTAATTGGGAAAAAAAGGCTCGGAGGAAGATGACTGTCTCTGAGAAAGACTGTCTTCTGTTTCAATAACAATTGACATCTGTAAAATAAAAATAAAAGATGCCCGCTAAAACTCTCCATAATAATGCTATTATTAAAACCTTTTAATAATACATAACCTTGACGAACGGACTTGTTACCTAACTAAAAATAAACGTTACAATATTTGGATAAATTTAAAAAACGTCCTAAATAAGGAACGAGAAAGGCAAGGAACAAATAATTTTACATTAACGGCAACGCAATTACTCACCAGACTGCTAATACTCAACAAATCCCAATTATCTACGGGAAAACGTACCTCATTAATTCATTCTCAGCAAAAATATACAATAAAACGGCAGAGATAATAGAAGCCGACATATTTTATGCGCCACAGAGTAACTGCTGGAAATACTGATATACATTACGACAGATATACATGCTAACTTTTCAGTAGTTTTAGAACTGAAAAATATAAACTCTAACTCTACTTATAAATAGAAACAATCGGTAGTGTCAGTTAAAAAATAGGTATAATATTTATTTCTAGAAAATCTAAATTAATGAATGCCATTTAACACTAAGAGATTTTCACTCCTTAGAGTTAAATTGTAATAATTATAATTTTTATTCAATAAATTCAAAAGCGAAGTGAAAATTTTAGCGAATGAAAACTCGACATGTAACTCAGTGCGGTTGCGAAACGTTCTGTGATGGAAATAGGAATTTTTTTATTATATTTTGCACTTATGTTGCTTATCGCGCTGTGTTTTTTGTATATTGTTTTATTATACTGTGACCTGTTACAATGAGTGGGTTTTTTTTGTGATTTGTGGGAAGTTTCCGAGTTTCTGCAATCGAGCCAGCCCATTTACAGCGGTCTGGCTGGAGCTGCATTTTTTTCTCAGGAGGCCTATTTGTATCTGCAATGTTTTCTACTGAGCTTATCATCTGCTTGTGCATCTCAATAATGTACTGCAAAAACTGTAGCGAAAGGTTATTTAGGTACCTACAAAAAATATTCTTTTAGGTTGTATGTTTACACAAGATACTTTTTAAGGAGTGCAGATAATTTGTATGGTGGTTCATTATATGTTCCTTATCGCAACCACATTATTAAAATTCACATAAAAAAAATCATTTGAATGGCATACGTTACTATCGCTACAAAATTTCCCGAGTCTCCCAAGATTTTTTGTTTTGTTAGTTGCGATAAGAAACAGAGAACCACAGCACTATGCAAATTATCCGCACTCTTTAAGGCGCTTGGTTAGCAAGGTCGCAAATTTACGGGTATTTTGAGAGGCTATTCGTTGAATCCTGTACAAGGAAATTTAAAAAAAAAATGTGAATTACTTCAGCCACAATCATGATATTAAATAATTTTATAATAAAACAAGTTTAACCGGATTATGTCGCGTATATTTAGATTGGTTTCCTGACGTTTCGAAAGCTTTGCAGCGTTCGTGGTCGCAGGAAGACTACGATGACAAGCGTCTTTACAGATATCTCTAAAAAATATTTTTATCTACCGTACAAATTCTGCTAAGCTTTCGAACTGTCCGGAAACCAATTTAAATAATATACGCGATATAATCCGGTTAAACTTGTTTTATTATAATGTGTAGTGACCGTGAAAACCTACGAAATTATTAAATAATTTTCATAAAATCAATTCTTATTTATAAAGTAAATAATTGAAAAAAGTGCTTTTATCCTGCTTTTGATATTTCTTCTCCGCCAGGAATGCACCGTTTTTTTTTTTTTGCTTTTTCTAATTAATTCTTGCAGGCTAATCTCGAAACGGAACGTGCCATTTTAAATCATTCAATAACTTGATCAAAAATTGAATTTTTGTAAGAACGCGATGCGGGGTTTATGAGGCAAGAAAGAGATGAAACTATACAGGACGAATAGCAGCATTTTTACGTAGCTCGTGAAAGCTTTTTAATTTTCCGCACTTGCAGTAATAAATAAAGCCCATAGAAGGGTTTAATGATATCCCTGGGATACTTTTAAAAGCCACCTCGTGTATCCTGGTCGTTTTATCCCCTAAAATCAACACACTAAAAGTGACGTTAATTGGAAAAAATCGATGGCCTATTGACAAAGGCTTGCCTTTATCCGCTTATTAGATGATTAGAGGGCTAGGACAGGTCAATAACCCCGTGATGCGTCACGTCGGCCGCTGAACAAATTGACACACGTCCCGTTTAAACAAACACATTAGGAACGGTGGTGTAGGGATGTCCCTGCTTTCCTTGTATCCTTTTATCTGGTCACTGTAAACCTTTTCGGCGAAATTGAATCAGTAAATGTCAGTCTTTATTAGCCTTATGTCGTGCGATTTTGACAGAAGGTGACATTGTATTAGATGCCGGCAAAATTTATTATTATTTATTTATTTATTCATGTAGGTATTAGTTCAACAATATGACTTTGCCCTACAAAACCGCGTTATCGGTTTGACTGTGGTAACTAGTCTCCGTACAATAATCGAACTATTAAGTAACAATATTCAATTCTAGCACTTATCTAAATGAGGTATATAGTCAATGATCTAAATAATATTTTTTTGACTTACGCTTAAAAATGCGTTTGTTACTTTCGTGCCTTATGCCCTCCGGTAGACTATTCAATAGATAAGGCAAGCGTTTTCTTAATTTTCTACCACACACACACATCATCATCATCATCATCATTTCAGCTGAAAGACGTCCACTGCTGGACATAGGCCTCCCCCAAGCATCGCCACAACGACCGGTCCTGCGCCTTCCGCAGCACACACATAATGTTGTATTAACATACAGCTCTTGGTTTGCACATCGAATATCAGTTAAGTATATCTACTTCATACTGTACTACATACTGCATTTTATCCTTATATAGTAGGTGTGGACTGTCTTTGAAGCACCTACCTATTTTTGCCGCCAAACATCAATGCTTGCATTGCTGAGTTCGACTGTGAAGGTGAAATTACAATCAAATGTGACTTTCCATCTTCAGGTCTTAGTTTGGCGAACCGACTCGGTCTCGCAATATAATTTAGGAAACAGCTTAGGTGGTACCTATTGCAGTTGTTATGGACAAAGGTTACCGCTTAACATCAGATCAGATGGGCCTTTTTTAGCTCGTTTCGCCATCATCCTACTAATATTATAAATATGAAAGTTTGTGAAGATGTTTGGATATTTGGATGTATGTTACTCAATCACGCTGAAACGGCTGAAAGGATTTGTGTGTTTGACACACAGATAGAGACATCACTCGGATTAAAATAGAGGCAACTTTTTATCCCGGGACAAATAGTTCCCAATGGATGCAGCATAAGTCTTTCCCTAATAAGCCAAATTATACGCGCTTATTAATTATAGTTCCGTGTGGTGCCGGACGTAAAGAATTGCACCACCCTCCTTCTTCTCATGGGTGTCGTAAAAGGCGACTAAGGCTCATCACCGGAGGATGGGTAGCAGCGTTCTCTGAATATTTAAACAACCAACTGCGATCGCCAACCCACCTGCCAAGCGTGGCAATTATGGCATAACCCCCATTTGGGGGAGGCCTTTGTCCAGCAGTGGACGTTCGGCTGGAATGATGATACGTGGGCGAAGCCGTAGGCATATTCTAGTATAACACAAAAAAGTAAAAATTGTTAAACGATCGCCGTGCATACGTAATGCACTGGAAAGTCAACGTGAAAAAGATCTCTTGCAAGTATAGTAGATACCCAGTCGCGTCAAAGACCTCCAACACTCAGGGTGTCTCAAGTAGCTGTCAAGAACGGAGTTTTAATTAAGTTTTACGCGAAAAATATCGCCTAAGACGAAAATCAATTAGCATTTCCAAGAGGTTCATGGGACATGAATCCTTAAGTGGGTTTGTAGCAAAACTGCGCTGTCAGCTTTAAAACTGCAATCAAATTATTGGCGGAATAATTTATTTTATACTTAGGAAGCTTTCGCGTCGGTCGTTACTCACCTTTTACGAGGTAAAAGTCGTTTTTAAGAGAGTTAGGGCCCGCACGCAATCTCAGCGTGTAAAATGTTCCTGCAGGAATTATTTATGTGGTGGAAAGACGAGGATTCATATCAGTTCTTTTACATTTTAGATACGGTTTTTACAAAGTTTATCCAAGCATAATTTAAGCGGCCACCCAGTTAAAATAACCGCAACGTTATATACTCGTAACGAAGGGCACTGACGACGCATCCGTTCGGACGCCGTTTTAAGGACTACATCCAAAAAAATATTGTCTTTTTCTAAAAATAACATACGTTTTCAACATTCACGGACAGATTTTGACTGTTGGATGCATCGTCAGTGGCCACCTTAAGGCCCAACAACCTACTTTATGTACATATGGTCAGAAGTCGTTCAGACCTAAGCAAGCTTTTTAAATCATTAAATATCGGCCCTACGAGCTAAAAAAAGGACATCTTAGTTTGGCTTAGTTTGAATTTGATGTGTTTGTTTTAGGTCGTTGGGCCGATTTAGGAAAAAAATACAAATTGCAGTCCAGGCCGCAACTACTTGCACCTATTTTTAGTACATTGGTTCTTCATTTATATCGACCTAAATTTCGGTTGGGCTTTACGAGGTTAAAACATTGCAGTGAGCCGTTTGTGATAAGTAACTTGTAGACAGTTTAAAGGAAAATATAGTCCTGACCGTTTTTAATTTTCGCACAATGGTACGGTATTTATTTTCTCCACTTCTTTCTTTTCCCAACTATGTTGGGGTTGGCTTCCAGTCTAACCAGATGCGGCTGAACATCAGTATTTTACACGGAGCGACTGCCATCAGACTCCCGCAACCCAGTTACTGGGTAATACCGACGTCCTAAGATTGTCAGACTACCTTGTCAGACTTTCAGGCTTCCGACTACCCGTATGGACTGCCATAGATATTTGTATGGCAACCGGGACTGACAGCTTAACGTGTCCTCCGAGACAAAGAGGGGTCTTGATGTGTATCGAAACGGTCACACATCTAAAGACTGTTTACTCCATAAAGGTATTATACTGACGTAAGTATATAAATGTCTTTGGTTTACTCACATTTATTTTCTTGCTGAGTAGGTACATCATTTATAGAAAATCTGGTTGCTCAGAATTGAAGCAAAGATACTGTAGTTTAATCAGAAACTATTAACTCTGTATAATATAGTTAGGTGTAGATAGAAAAAGTGCCAACCAGATTTTCGATAAGTGACGTACACAGCGAGTAATTATTTTTCTATGACAGGGGCGCCACTTAGCTGTGGGGAATTTATATTATGATGGAAAATGTGTTATTAAAATAATCAATCACCAATAAAAATCGAATACAATTGAACTTTAGCTTTATATAAAGACAATAACTTCTGTGAAATTGAAAATAAAATTTTATGCATCGTGGTTAGGACAATACGACAAAAATTAAAACACGGTTATTAGTAGTCTATAGAAGCATTTAAAAAACGTCCTAAAGAAGGAACGAGATAGGCAAGGAACAAATAATTTCACATTAACGGCAACGCAATTACTCACCAGACTGCTAATACTCAACAAATCCCAATTATCTACGGGAAAACGTACCTCATTAATTCATTCTCAGCAAAAATATACAATAAAACGGCGGAGATAATAGAAGCCAAATAATAATAATAATGATAATAGAGCTGTTAAACAAGCTTGAGCGCCTGCAAAACTTGTGCATTCGTTTTGTTTTTGGACTTCAAGGACGATCATGTCACTTCCGCAAGGAACTCAAGTGGCTCCCGATTCGCCTTCGCAGGAACACTCGCATATTATGTCTCCTTTATAACATCCTTTACAATCCTAAATATCCTTCTTACTTACGAGAGCGTTTTTCTTTTTTCAAACCTTCTGATGCTCCTTGCAGATCTCACCTTAAAACTCTTCTTAAATTTCAACCTCACAAAACGGATTTCTATTCGTATGCCTTCACTGTGCATGGAGTAAGATTATGGAACTCACTCCCGCCTAACATACGGGATTCTCAATCCATATCTGTCTTCAAAAGACGTGTTAAAGAGCATTACCTTTCCTCATAATTTGTTATTGCATAATATTTATATCATATTTACCTATACCTATATATTTTATATGTATTTATTTAAGTATCTATTGCTTTATTAGAACTAATTTTAAGTTTCCTATCTTTTTACACACTGTTGTCTACATTTCTTACTTATTTCTCCTCTCGCAGGTCTGCTGGTAGAAATTTCTTTGAAATAAGCAGTACCTTTGTATTAAATAATTTTAATGCTGTCTCCTTTCATATGTTATTGTGTGTACATAAATCTTAAGGTTAGACCAGTTGTCAGACTTTCAGGCTTATGACTACCCGTATGGACTGCCATAGATATTCGTATGACAACCGGGACTGACAGCTTAACGTGTCCTCTGAGACACGGAGGGGTCTTGATGTGTATCGAAACGGTCACACATCCAAAGACTGTTTACTTACATTTATTTTCTTCACTGCCAATGGTAGTAATCAATTACCGGACTCTATCATTGAAAAATATTCCAATTCAAAATTCATATTTAAATGTTTTTTATTTCAAATAAACCTAATAACAGGCACTTTTGAAACGTCAGGCTCTAGTTGCACGGTTCCAAATTGTGGGTCCTATGGAGAAGAACCGGCAAAAAATCCGTTATACTGTTTTTAAAATAGGTTATTGTTTATTATATCAAATTCATTCAAGTAATGTGAGTTTAATGTAGGTTAATGTCCGAAATAAACAAGAGCTTGAAAGTAAGAATATTGCCTTTAGAAATAAACCTAAAAAGAGTTTCTATAGTATGTAGGAGCTCACTTGTTCCGACAGACGACACCCGTTCACGAGAATGACACGAGCATCATCACATATTATCACGCCTGTTTCCCATTGGGGTAGGCAGAGACTATGGATTTCCACCTGCTACGATCCTGACACACCTCTTTCGCTTCATCTACGTCCATTAACCTCGTCATGCATGCTCGTCGGTTTAGAGAACACGAGCATCAGCCATCGCTTAACTCAATCATATTGAATAACGCCACCATCAGCATGACATTTAAGTGAGCATGACAGGCTCATACTGCTACACAATAAATAGGCAGGAATATATAGAATTACTGTAAAAACATTTATGGCCACATGATACATTTTTGTTTAAAATAAACATTGTTGGATAAAATAAACCTGAATCATGGAAACATAACTTTAAAGGGACAATATATTGAGCGTGTGAGTGAGGTGCGGAATTTGGGCTTGGTTATGGACCAGGGTCTTCATTTTGAGACTCACATAGCGAACTGTGTTAAAAACTGTTTTTACCGCCTGAAAGTTCTGTATAAAATGCGTCCATACCTGAGCGAGGAATTGCGTATACAGCTTGTCGAAAGTTTAGTTCTATCTAAATTAAACTACGCAGATACTGTTATAGGACCCAGACTCTTAGCGCGCACTGAAAGGTTGATCCAGAGGGTACAAAATGCCTGTGCACGGTTTTGCTTTGATGTGCCACCAAGGAGCCACATTACTCCGTTCCTAAATAGACACAATATATTAAAAATGAAGTCACGTCGGAAAATGCACCTCGCTTGTCTACTTTTTGGTGTGATTAAGAACAAGTGTCCGTCATACCTGCATTCTAAATTGGCATGGGTTAATAGTTATCGGCAGCGCATGCCTAGACGTGGTGCTCAGCAACTGGCTATACCGGAACACAAAACTGCTGCCTTTCGAGGAAGCTTCCGGTATGCGGCGTCAAAGTGTTGGAACAACATTCCTCCACCAATTAGGGACCTGACCAGTAAAAATACTTTTAGAATTAGACTAAAAACTTTTATTCTTACATCTCAGATTGAATACAATGCAATTAATGTTGACAAATCTTTTATCTAATTAATTTTACTAATAAAAAAAAAACTATTTTTAATTTTACAATTTATAAATAAAATATCAAAATAATACAATTACGATATAAAGATAATATATAATATTAAATAATAATAATACCTAAATAATATAATATAATAATAATACCTAAATATATTTATTTATTATCTGTTTATTAATTATGTAAAACTTACCGGTGACTATTACCAAGGTCGAAATGAAATAAGTGTTTTGCAAGGGCACCAGCATGGCCATACTACTTTTTTGTTTCTTACTATTTTAACACCACTTTAGTAACAATTTGGTATTGGGGATCCTGACAAGGTTGTGTGTAGGTGTAGACGTGACGCATCCCAAATTACTCCTGCCGTTCTTGTGATAGCGTGCGCAACCCTTTTATCTGTATTTTTGTTCACGGCTTTCATGGCTGTCGCATTAAATTATTATTTTTATTTTTACTTTTTATTCATATTTTTATGTCGCATATTTCGAAAACTTATTTTTATCCATTTTTCCTTCACACTCTCATATCTTATTCATTAATATACATTTTCTTTTTTAATTAAAATATTTTATTTATTTAAACACATATTTTTTTTTACCCCAGACCAATATATGTACTTTCTTATAATTATCTATAAACACAGTTCCTCCGTCCGTGTGTCGCTGCAGGGTGCCAACTGAAAATCAGCGCTGGACGTTTCAACGCCAGCACATGCTGAGTTGGTGACCCTTTTGGCATGGGCATACCCGACAGCAACTTCATGTTTTACTTATATATATTTTAGTACTTTATTTAATGTTATTTGTTGTGCTGTCACTGTCCTGTGCTAAATAAAATCTTTTTTTCTTTCTTTCTTTCTTTTCTTTCTATTTTACATGTTAATCACCTATTAAGATTTTTATGCAATTCTGTGACATACCAGGCCCCTCAGAAAGTATTGCGAAAAAAAGTTTTTATATATGGGAGACTGGCCAGTTATAATGTTTTTCGAAAATATGATTATTTATAAGTAAAAATAAGTAAGTTCCAATTTCAAAATTTCCCTCCACATTTTTTGCGAGTTAATTCAAAGTATTGTGTCTCACTGAAATATGGATCTGCGCCGGGAACATTTTAGAGCTATGATTTTATACGATTTCAAATGTCGCCTGAAACCGGATGAATCGTACGATAGATTTCAAATGGCATTCATGGATGAAGGCCCTTCCAAGGCAACCGTGTATCGTTGGTATAACGAATTCAAGCGCGGTCGACCAACTTTGGGGGATGACGAAAGAAGCGGTCGCCCTTTGACGGCTGTTACCGAAGAAAACGTGCTAGCAGTGAAAAATTTAATCCAAGACAATAGGCGAATTACATATCAGGAGATTCAACACATATTGAAGATTGGATCGGGAAGCGTTCACGAGATTCTACACAGCCATCTTCGCGTGAGGAGGATAGTATCACGCTGGGTGCCGCACAACCTCACCGATGCTCAGAAGCAGGCCCGGGTGGAATGGTGCCGTGATATGCTTAACAAATTTGAAGCAGGCTCGTCTCGGCGTGTTTACGACATCGTTACAGGTGATGAGTCCTGGATTTATCAATACGACCCAGAAACCAAGCGCCAGTCGACTGTTTGGGTGTTTCAAAATGAGCCAACGCCTACCAAAGTGAAGCGATCTAGAAGCGGGGGTAAGATTTTGATCGCTAGCTTTTTTAATTTGACTGGCCACTTGGTATCAATTCCCTTACGGGATCAAAGAAGCATTAATGCCGAATGGTATACTACCAAATGTTTGCCAGAAGTTTTCTCTGTTATAAGCAACAAGTGACCAAACACAGGGCTCCGCGGGCTACTGCTCCACCACGACAATGCACCTACGCACACCGCACTCAAAACGAGGGACTTCCTGGACAGCACGCCAGTCAAACTCCTGGGTCACCCTCCTTACAGCCCTGATCTAGCACCGTGTGACTTCTTTTTATTCCCAAAAATAAAAAATCAGCTCAAAGGGATACAATTTTCGTCGCCGGAAGATGCGCTGGCTGCGTTCGAGCAGGCTGTAAACGAGGTGTCTGCGGCGGACTGGAAAAAGTGTTTTGAAAACTGGTTTAGGCGCATGAATCTTTGTATAGAGGCTGGTGGAAAGTACTTTGAAAAGATTTGATAAAAATATATGTACGTATAGAACAATTTTTTTAAGTTTCGCAAAACTTTCTGAGTGTCCCACGTATATTGCAGTTCTAAGACAGAAATTAATGCAATATTAGAAAAATATTAATTTTGCCAACCAATGTAGGCACCATGCTGCTTCAAAAATAAAAGACTGAAATCAATTTTCATGAAAAGCATAGAATC
The DNA here is from genome assembly GCA_949699075.1 of Asteroscopus sphinx. Taxonomy (NCBI): domain Eukaryota; kingdom Metazoa; phylum Arthropoda; class Insecta; order Lepidoptera; family Noctuidae; genus Asteroscopus; species Asteroscopus sphinx. The sequence continues at coordinate 15,602,118 of OX453017.1, forward strand.
ACCGAAATTTTATCGAAATAAAAATGCAACGGGAGAGTTAATTTGCATGTAGCCAGACTTCTAGCACTAGATTTCAATATTTCTGCACTCAAATAGTCACTCGATTTTGCAGAAATATTTCAGTTATAACAATTATATTTAAAAGTTATTTTTTACTACCCCATTAGTAAAAAAAATACTTGCTGAGTAGGTACATCATTTATAGAAAATCTGGTTGCTCAGAATTGAAGCAAAGATACTGTAGTTTAATCAGAAACTATTAACTCTGTATAATACCAGGCCCCTCAGAAAGTATTGCGAAAAAAAGTTTTTATATATGGGAGACTGGCCAGTTATAATGTTTTTCGAAAATATGATTATTTATAAGTAAAAATAAGTAAGTTCCAATTTCAAAATTTCCCTCCACATTTTTTGCGAGTTAATTCAAAGTATTGTGTCTCACTGAAATATGGATCTGCGCCGGGAACATTTTAGAGCTATGATTTTATACGATTTCAAGTGTCGCCTGAAACCGGATGAATCGTACGATAGACTTCAAATGGCATTCATGGATGAAGGCCCTTCCAAGGCAACCGTGTATCGTTGGTATAACGAATTCAAGCGCGGTCGACCAACTTTGGGGGATGACGAAAGAAGCGGTCGCCCTTTGACGGCTGTTACCGAAGAAAACGTGCTAGCAGTGAAAACTTTAATCCAAGACAATAGGCGAATTACATATCAGGAGATTCAACACATATTGAAGATTGGATCGGGAAGCGTTCACGAGATTCTACACAGCCATCTTCGCGTGAGGAGGATAGTATCACGCTGGGTGCCGCACAACCTCACCGATGCTCAGAAGCAGGCCCGGGTGGAATGGTGCCGTGATATGCTTAACAAATTTGAAGCAGGCTCGTCTTGGCGTGTTTACGACATCGTTACAGGTGATGAGTCCTGGATTTATCAATACGACCCAGAAACCAAGCGCCAGTCGACTGTTTGGGTGTTTCAAAATGAGCCAACGCCTACCAAAGTGAAGCGATCTAGAAGCGGGGGTAAGATTTTGATCGCTAGCTTTTTTAATTTGACTGGCCACTTGGTATCAATTCCCTTACGGGATCAAAGAAGCATTAATGCCGAATGGTATACTACCAAATGTTTGCCAGAAGTTTTCTCTGTTATAAGCAACAAGCGACCAAACACAGGGCTCCGCGGGCTACTGCTCCACCACGACAATGCACCTGCGCACACCGCACTCAAAACGAGGGACTTCCTGGACAGCACGCCAGTCAAACTCCTGGGTTACCCTCCTTACAGCCCTGATCTAGCACCGTGTGACTTCTTTTTATTCCCAAAAATAAAAAATCAGCTCAAAGGGATACAATTTTCGTCGCCGGAAGATGCGCTGGCTGCGTTCGAGCAGGCTGTAAACGAGGTGTCTGCGGCGGACTGGAAAAAGTGTTTTGAAAACTGGTTTAGGCGCATGAATCTTTGTATAGAGGCTGGTGGAAAGTACTTTGAAAAGATTTGATAAAAATATATGTACGTATAGAACAATTTTTTTTAGTTTCGCAAAACTTTCTGAGTGTCCCACGTATAGTTAGGTGTAGATAGAAAAAGTGCCAACCAGATTTTCGATAAGTGACGTACACAGCGAGTAATTATTTTTCTATGACAGGGGCGCCACTTAGCTGTGGGGAATTTATATTATGATGGAAAATGTGTTATTAAAATAATCAATCACAAATAAAAATCGAATACAATTGAACTTTAGCTTTATATAAAGACAATAACTTCTGTGAAATTGAAAATAAAATTTTATGCATCGTGGTTAGGACAATACGACAATAAATTAAAAAACGGTTATTAGTAGTCTATAGAAGCATTTTAAACACATAAATAAGTTGTTTATCGAAAATAAAAATAAACAAATATTAGAGTATCTAAACAATAAATAAATCCATTTGTAATCAAATAGAATAATTGAAAAAGAGATTTTAAAATGAAATGAAAAAAAATTGCCCTACATTCAAAATTAATAAAATTTAAATAATTTCCTGTGGCTAAACTATTAACTGGATTTGATTGATTATTTGTGTACAGTCAGAGAACGTGATACTCTGTACGTGGTTTTATTTAATGTCGTATAGTCATCTCCATTTTGTGTAACCAGTTCTTAGCCTGTTTGAATCCCGCAATGGAAAGAAAGAAAGAAAGAAAATGTATTTATTGGCACAAAAAATAATATTAACAAAAAGGAAAAGAGCATTAAAAAAATAATATGTAAGTGCTCCACCAGCTCAGTATAATGTTAGGTAGCACTACAGGTACTGACACGGAAAAAAAATACTTCCCTGGGTATCACATGAAATGCCACATAATTGCACTACCTATTTTGATCACCACTGGTAATTCTAAGCGACGATAATTTACGAAAAAGATCTACAAACGTAATAACGATATCTCTAAATCTAAGCACGTAAAATCCTAACAATTGATTAACAACTTATTTACTTAATTGACTAAATATTTAAATAATAAAATCAACAAAACAAAAAGTTGCCTGTAAATTTAACAAACTAAAGCTGAGCTCAAAGGGGCAGATTTAAATTTTCATTTTATTTCGTTACCGGTATTTGGAAACTTTTAGCAGCAAATATTTTGTCTGTAACTTCTCTATTTGTGTTATCCTTCAGTAATTTAACGAAAACGGGATTTGTTTAAAACGGATTGGACGACCCTTTGTTTCTGTAATTGTTGCTAATTTAATAATGTTTTGAAAACATAACTTAATGGCATTTGTAAATATAAATACTCATAATTTGTTTCACAATATTACAATAACTTTGTTTGGATAACAGAAGAAAATAATGATTCTTTGTTTCCTTTTGACCAAAAATTTAGTTTTTTTTTTTTTTAGATATTGCTAATATTTCTTTCGTTTGCTTTGCATTTTATTGCCATCTAAAGATGCATTGTAATACGATTGGGAAAACTATAAAACACATTTGTTTGTTTGCTGTTGTTTTTCCAGACATAAATAAACACTAAACCACTTAAACTACAGTAGTACTAAATATCTAGTTTTTAATACTTAGGTATGCGATGAACATGTCGCCCCAACTAAATAGGTAGTTCCTTTTAAGGCGCTACTAGCAGCCAAGTAGTAGCGATAGCCTAGCGGTTGAACGCTTGCCTTCCATGCAGGAGGGTGTGAGTTCGATCCCGGCCCGCACCTCTTACTTTTCGAATTCATGTGTGGATATATATATGATTATCACTTGCTTTAACGGTGAAGGTTAACATCGTGAGGAAACCTGCACACCAGAGATTGTTCCATACAGTTCTCAATGGTGTGTGTAGTCCGCAAACCCGCACTTGGCCAGCGTGGTGGATTAAGGCCATAGCCTTCTCATACTGAGAAGAGGCCCGTGCTCAACAGTGGGGCAGTAATGGGCTGGTTATGTTATGTAGCAGCCAAGAGGCGCCCCCATCAGTAAAAAAAATACTCGCTGAGTACATCATTTCTCGAAAGTTCGGTTTTACCATTCGAAGTTAAGGTACTGTAGTTTAATCAGAAACTATTAACTCTGTAAAATAAAATTCGCTGTTGTAATAGATAAAAAAAGAGCCAAAAGTGGCCGTTTTTTGCATTTTTTCTATCTACAACTACAGCGAACCATAATTTACAGAGTTTAATACTTCAATTGGTAAAAGCGAACTTTCGATAAATGATGCACTCAGCGTGTAATTATTTTTCTACTGATGCCCCGGCGCCACTTGGCTGATAGTTACAACATTTGAGTACAATTTGAGTATTTTACATTTGAGTTACAACTCCACATTCTAAGAAGGCCATCTGAAATAGTAGCGGTCGGTACACCTAAACGGCCGGCGCGGCGCGGCAGCAAGCAGAATTAATGTAATGAAATATAAAAGGTGGCAGAAAAAAATGTGTGTTATTATTTTAAATTAATATGGCTCCATAAAGTTGCAAAGCGATTGGGAAAACACATTATAAAAAAAATACAACTTGGCAGTTGTATTTCTAGACATCAATAAACACTACATTAAGTAAAGTTCAGTGAACTAAATACCTGTATTGTTGTTGACTAAATATGCAATATTTATTCAATAACCATGTCACCCTTTTTTTATTTTTTGCCGTGGGGAAATCCTCATGGACGTACTCCGCCCGGGGTAGGCGGAGCCAGTGTCGGACTCTTACCGACTAAAACCACCACGGTGTTCCTTCAACTACCTTAGCCGGGGGCGTGGGAACCCGTGAGTATTCACACAACCACCCCCGACAGGTCCTGGCCCGCCACAAGCAGGCGAGCCCCTTCTCCCCGTGCGGCCTAACGTTGGCCGCACTCTCCTAGGTGGCGCACACGAAACAGTGCACGCCACCTCACCTCATGGGCCTTTACCAGCTGCGCCAATTACGCTGGCTGTGCCAGCTACGCCAGCTGCTCGTCGGGCAGCAGACTACCCCGAGTATGCTGCTCGCAGGCCCTACCTCCCGTAATTTTTTATAGAGGTTTTCTTACTCGCTGTCCAGGCGGTGAAGCCAAGACCCTCGGTCCCAAGAGGCGCGAGAACACTACTCAGCGGGCACTCCTGAGGTTACGAAATCGACGGGGGCAGGGAAGGACAGTCCCCCCGCTGCCTGCCCAGTGACAGGGTGAGTGCACACCGGGCCCGCCCCTTCTCCTCCACTGTGCCCTCTGTTGGCAACAGAGGAGGGACACATGGAGCAACTCCCCACTGGCCCAGTACGGGCCCCTCCTGCGCCAGAATATTCGCCCAGGATGCACCGGCCAAACAACTACCGTTCCCTCCAGACGTGTCCAGAAGGACAAGCAGCCGTCAGGCACACGTGGAGGTTTTCTGGCCAGCACCCCGACCATGTCACCCTAACTCAATATACTCCTTCCTTTCCTTCGTCTATTCCTTTTACTACACACTGAAATAGTTCAAATTTGAGTTACAACTCCACATTCTAAGAACTTGCTTATAGTCCATCCGCTCAAATTGTGACGGTACAGAATTATTATAATGAAATATAAAAGCTGGCAGAAAAAAATGTGTGGCAGTTTTTAAATTAATAAGAATACAATTGAAATGGCTACATAAACTTAAACCTTATTCTTCATCACTAGAAGTGTCCTTGGAATCATAGAAAGACATGCCTAGATTTTTTACCAAATATGAAAATTCTAAAGAAACAGACCTAGTTGATTACATTTAAAACTATGACGAACTGCTTACAACTAAGTGGACCCAGGTAATGGCAAAGAGAATATACATCACTACGTTTAGGTAATGGTTTCACACAAAATCATATTTCGAAAGCTCGGCTTATTGCTTTCGGTGTTGCATGGTTTTGGGCAAGTTTCCTGGTACAGGCACAGAGCTAAACAGAAATCGGAATACACGTCTCTTTGACTGGATATATACACAGCCTTTGCTTTTGCTTCCTACAAATATGTTTCAGACACATCAATCTATTGGAAGTCCTCAAACCCTTAAAGCATCATATTATTCGCATAGCAAGATTTTTATACGATGAAAGTTACAAAAAGCCTTTGCTATTTGTTATTCTTCAATTTCCAACAATCAAACAATAAGAAGGTAAAGAAAATTGAAACAAAAACTTATACCTTTTACCTACATAAACCACCCACCGTTTTCGACGAACAATTATGTTTAAGAAGAGAAGTGATCATTTAAAAACCTAATATTAATTCTGAGCACGAGGGACCTCGGGTACAGTGAGGCGTGAAATTCAATAAGTGTTGTGTAACAAACGACTCGCAGACGTGGCGTGGACGCGGCGATGTGACGGCAAGGCGAGGGCGAGACGACGCGCGACGTGGCCACGAGGCGACTTGTTGAGTTTCACCCACGAAGGATAGTTGGAACTTAACTAATGAAATGTCGGTGATATTAGCTTCGAATGGGTATTAAATGGGTGGGCTATAAGGGTAAATCCTGGATGTCGAAATGAGGTATTAATAGCGCCACTTCGGTTAATGGTTTCAGATAGAAAACCGATATTGAAAGGTCGGGTGAAAATTTTATGGCTTAACGCAAAACTCCAGCACTAGTTTTTTGAAAGTTTTTCACTCAATCTTTCGTTATTTACTCTTGAACATAGTCCTCTCTCATAAAATAAATATATGCCATGTCTTCTTCATTTTATTTACAGTAAAATATCAGTAAATTGTTATTTACTGATATTTTACATTTCGCGTTTTTCTTTCGCACAGTAGTGTTTTTCGGGATCTAAATCAAAACATCACTATAACCATTCAATACACTCCTTGTCAAAGTGTTTGTTCGTGTACAACTCGAAATCGAAACTAGGTCGCACAATAAGCAACCAGAGGCCAAACATGGCACCTGAGTTGTAGCTTATGCCACGTGTATCAGCCTAAGGCTTCCCACAAACGACTCTTGCTAACTAACTTAATGGCATTTGTAAATATAAATACTCATAATTTGTTTCACAATATTACAATAACTTTGTTTGGATAACAGAAGAAAATAATGATTCTTTGTTTCCTTTTGACCAAAAATTTAGTTTTTTTTTTTTTAGATATTGCTAATATTTCTTTCGTTTGCTTTGCATTTTATTGCCATCTAAAGATGCATTGTAATACGATTGGGAAAACTATAAAACACATTTGTTTGTTTGCTGTTGTTTTTCCAGACATAAATAAACACTAAACCACTTAAACTACAGTAGTACTAAATATCTAGTTTTTAATACTTAGGTATGCGATGAACATGTCGCCCCAACTAAATAGGTAGTTCCTTTTAAGGCGCTACTAGCAGCCAAGTAGTAGCGATAGCCTAGCGGTTGAACGCTTGCCTTCCATGCAGGAGGGTGTGAGTTCGATCCCGGCCCGCACCTCTTACTTTTCGAATTCATGTGTGGATATATATATGATTATCACTTGCTTTAACGGTGAAGGTTAACATCGTGAGGAAACCTGCACACCAGAGATTGTTCCATACAGTTCTCAATGGTGTGTGTAGTCCGCAAACCCGCACTTGGCCAGCGTGGTGGATTAAGGCCATAGCCTTCTCATACTGAGAAGAGGCCCGTGCTCAACAGTGGGGCAGTAATGGGCTGGTTATGTTATGTAGCAGCCAAGAGGCGCCCCCATCAGTAAAAAAAATACTCGCTGAGTACATCATTTCTCGAAAGTTCGGTTTTACCATTCGAAGTTAAGGTACTGTAGTTTAATCAGAAACTATTAACTCTGTAAAATAAAATTCGCTGTTGTAATAGATAGAAAAAGAGCCAAAAGTGGCCGTTTTTTGCATTTTTTCTATCTACAACTACAGCGAACCATAATTTACAGAGTTTAATACTTCAATTGGTAAAAGCGAACTTTCGATAAATGATGCACTCAGCGTGTAATTATTTTTCTACTGATGCCCCGGCGCCACTTGGCTGATAGTTACAACATTTGAGTACAATTTGAGTATTTTACATTTGAGTTACAACTCCACATTCTAAGAAGGCCATCTGAAATAGTAGCGGTCGGTACACCTAAACGGCCGGCGCGGCGCGGCAGCAAGCAGAATTAATGTAATGAAATATAAAAGGTGGCAGAAAAAAATGTGTGTTATTATTTTAAATTAATATGGCTCCATAAAGTTGCAAAGCGATTGGGAAAACACATTATAAAAAAAATACAACTTGGCAGTTGTATTTCTAGACATCAATAAACACTACATTAAGTAAAGTTCAGTGAACTAAATACCTGTATTGTTGTTGACTAAATATGCAATATTTATTCAATAACCATGTCACCCTTTTTTTATTTTTTGCCGTGGGGAAATCCTCATGGACGTACTCCGCCCGGGGTAGGCGGAGCCAGTGTCGGACTCTTACCGACTAAAACCACCACGGTGTTCCTTCAACTACCTTAGCCGGGGGCGTGGGAACCCGTGAGTATTCACACAACCACCCCCGACAGGTCCTGGCCCGCCACAAGCAGGCGAGCCCCTTCTCCCCGTGCGGCCTAACGTTGGCCGCACTCTCCTAGGTGGCGCACACGAAACACTGCACGCCACCTCACCTCATGGGCCTTTACCAGCTGCGCCAATTACGCTGGCTGTGCCAGCTACGCCAGCTGCTCGTCGGGCAGCAGACTACCCCGAGTATGCTGCTCGCAGGCCCTACCTCCCGTAATTTTTTATAGAGGTTTTCTTACTCGCTGTCCAGGCGGTGAAGCCAAGACCCTCGGTCCCAAGAGGCGCGAGAACACTACTCAGCGGGCACTCCTGAGGTTACGAAATCGACGGGGGCAGGGAAGGACAGTCCCCCCGCTGCCTGCCCAGTGACAGGGTGAGTGCACACCGGGCCCGCCCCTTCTCCTCCACTGTGCCCTCTGTTGGCAACAGAGGAGGGACACATGGAGCAACTCCCCACTGGCCCAGTACGGGCCCCTCCTGCGCCAGAATATTCGCCCAGGATGCACCGGCCAAACAACTGCCGTTCCCTCCAGACGTGTCCAGAAGGACAAGCAGCCGTCAGGCACACGTGGAGGTTTTCTGGCCAGCACCCCGACCATGTCACCCTAACTCAATATACTCCTTCCTTTCCTTCGTCTATTCCTTTTACTACACACTGAAATAGTTCAAATTTGAGTTACAACTCCACATTCTAAGAACTTGCTTATAGTCCATCCGCTCAAATTGTGACGGTACAGAATTATTATAATGAAATATAAAAGCTGGCAGAAAAAAATGTGTGGCAGTTTTTAAATTAATAAGAATACAATTGAAATGGCTACATAAACTTAAACCTTATTCTTCATCACTAGAAGTGTCCTTGGAATCATAGAAAGACATGCCTAGATTTTTTACCAAATATGAAAATTCTAAAGAAACAGACCTAGTTGATTACATTTAAAACTATGACGAACTGCTTACAACTAAGTGGACCCAGGTAATGGCAAAGAGAATATACATCACTACGTTTAGGTAATGGTTTCACACAAAATCATATTTCGAAAGCTCGGCTTATTGCTTTCGGTGTTGCATGGTTTTGGGCAAGTTTCCTGGTACAGGCACAGAGCTAAACAGAAATCGGAATACACGTCTCTTTGACTGGATATATACACAGCCTTTGCTTTTGCTTCCTACAAATATGTTTCAGACACATCAATCTATTGGAAGTCCTCAAACCCTTAAAGCATCATATTATTCGCATAGCAAGATTTTTATACGATGAAAGTTACAAAAAGCCTTTGCTATTTGTTATTCTTCAATTTCCAACAATCAAACAATAAGAAGGTAAAGAAAATTGAAACAAAAACTTATACCTTTTACCTACATAAACCACCCACCGTTTTCGACGAACAATTATGTTTAAGAAGAGAAGTGATCATTTAAAAACCTAATATTAATTCTGAGCACGAGGGACCTCGGGTACAGTGAGGCGTGAAATTCAATAAGTGTTGTGTAACAAACGACTCGCAGACGTGGCGTGGACGCGGCGATGCGACGGCAAGGCGAGGGCGAGACGTCGCGCGACGTGGCCACGAGGCGACTTGTTGAGTTTCACCCACGAAGGATAGTTGGAACTTAACTAATGAAATGTCGGTGATATTAGCTTCGAATGGGTATTAAATTGGTGGGTTATAAGGGTAAATCCTGGATGTCGAAATGAGGTATTAATAGCGCCACTTCGGTTAATGGTTTCAGATAGAAAACCGATATTGAAAGGTCGGGTGAAAATTTTCGTCGCAAAACTCCAGCACTAGTTTTTTGAAAGTTTTTCACTCAATCTTTCGTTATTTACTCTTGAACATAGTCCTCTCTCATAAAATAAATTATATGCCAATTATTAGTGTAGAATAATTTTTCTTCTTCATTTTATTTACAGTAAAATATCAGTAAATTGTTATTTACAAATACATTTCGCGTTTTTCTTTCGCACAGTAGTGTTTTTCGGGATCTAAATCAAAACATCACTATAACCATTCAATACACTCCTTGTCAAAGTGTTTGTTCGTGTACAACTCGAAATCGAAACTAGGTCGCACAATAAGCAACCAGAGGCCAAACATGGCACCTGAGTTGTAGCTTATGCCACGTGTATCCGCCTAAGGCTTCCCACAAACGACTCTTGCTAACTAATGACATTCATTTTAGCTGTTATACCAACAATTAATTGTTTGTAGCTAGAATTATTATACTTATTGTTATTTTGGCTGTAGGAGTGATTAATTGTTGATGAAGTTGACAGTACAGAGTACATTGTTTGCAGTTGCTTAACAACTGAATGTTTCGTTGTGGGTCATTAATATTTTGTTTTTGTAAAATATTAATTTTTTGTTTGTTTAATTAACATTTTTTATTTTCCTACAGACAGCATTCTAACTTCAGAAGTACTGTTAAATGCTTTTTATTAGTTCTAGTTCTTTTAATCTCGTTGAAGTTTTTGTCCAAAACGTTAAACTGTTATAACCAATTTCTCAGATTGAAACAATGCACTTGCCGGCAAGCCCAGATAAAACCCAGATTAAAAACTAAACGTAAACTACAACTTTGCATATTATTTAACATAGCAGTAAGGTTGGTTCATTTCCCAGCTTGTTTCGTGTGTTAAGCTCACGATAGGCTGTGCGGCCATGCTTTCAGGTAACTGAAAGGTGTCCTTGGTCCTACTCTGTTTCTCCTGTACGTTAATGGTCTCTAAATCTGGAGAATGCGCAAATATCCGCTTGTGCTGATGATACAGCTATAATTTTCCACGGTGACACTTGGGAAGAAGCCTATAGTGCCGCGGAAACTGGAATGCTGATAGTTGCTAATTGGCTACAACATAATTTAGTCACTTTGAACATTACAATTAAAAATTAAAAATTCTATACTGTACTTTTGTTAGAAGCCACTTGGAGTATGCGTCTGAAATATGGAATCCATGCTACCATAAATATATTGACTGTATTGAAAGAATTCAAAAAAGATTTATAAAATACTTATGTTTTCATCAAAAAGTGCCGTATCAGTCTGAAAATTACCTTAGCTTTTGTAATAAATATCATATATTACCATTAATAAGTCACCGCGGTCATTCTGTGGATGGGTGACCGTTTCGTTACACACCGAGACCCCTCCGTGCCTTGGAGAGCACGTTAAGCTGTCGGTCCCGGTTGTCATACGAATATCTATGACAGTCGTTACGGGTAGTCAGAAGCCTGAAAGTCTGACAACTGGTCTAACCTCCGAATGTCGGTATTACCCAGTAACTGGGTTGCGGGGGTCTGATGGCAGTCGCTCCGTGTAAAATACTGATGTTCAGCCGCATCTGGCTAGACTGGAAGCCGACCCCAATATAATTGGGAAATGGCTCGGAGGATGATGAAGTCGTCGCGAGATTTCCGACTGCGTTTTTAAATTAAAGACCCTCAACAATTACACAAACAGCTCTGACATTATATCAACATTTTACTTCAACGTCCCGTGCAAGTCTAAACGGTTTAATCCACCGTTACGTGTGCCATTTGCTTCAACAAGTTACAGAAAAAAACATTTGTTGTGCGTGCAAGCAGTAACTTCAATAGGCTGTGTAAGTGTAAACAGCATGATTTTGATATTTTTAATACAAGTGTGACCGCGGCTAGAAAGTGCTTAAGCCTTAACTTTTTTAAATAATAGGTTAATTTAAAAAAAAAAACTTTAAATATAGACATTCCATGTTTTTGTACCACCGTTTTAGTCATAGTTAGTACAGTATATTAGTAATAGATAATTTTGTTTGTATTCTTTTCCCCTTTGATGTTCTCCATGTTCTTGTCGGCAGTACTTTGTTCACAGACCATTTTTGTTTTACTCTATTTTTATACGTGGAGACTTGTAATTGGCTGTCAGTCTAGCACATTGTTCTTATTCTGTTTTCTTTAGCTGTAAGTCTTCCATACAAATTAAATAAATAAATTACCAAAACGAAGACGGTAAACTTCTCGGTCAACATAACAGGAACAGCCCCTAAACAACTCACACTTAAATTCCACCTTTGCAATAACATCTTAAGGGGCAGCTGCAGCTGTCCTGTTTTTGAACAAGTAGACTGCATAAAGTACCTTGGTATTAATATAGACAAACACTTGAAATGGGGCCATCAAATAGAATCACTAAGTACTCGCTTTAGAAAACTTCTATACATATTTAAAAGACTTCGATCAATAGCAGACCACAATATTCTCAAAATGACCTACTTTGCTTTATGTCAGTCGATATTAAGCTACTGCATAATTTCATTGGGTTCCGCTGGTATGACTTACCTTATAACTGTAGAACGTGCACAAAGAGCTATTTTAAAATTCTCATACAAGTTACGAATCCGATATCCGACAAATTTGCTATATCAAGAGACAAGAGTGCTGACAGTGCGCCGACCTTACATTCTGTCAGTGATTCTGAAGTTTCGTGAAACTGCAATTGCCACACAGGTTAAGTACCAGCGCTCGCGTAGGAATCCTAAATGGAACAGAGCTTTCTGCAATCTTAAATTCAGCAATAGAGGGTTTTATTGCATAGGGCCATACTTGTACACACGGCTACACATCAAGCTGTACATTTCCAGTATAAGCTGACCTCGCATTGTATAGGTTTTCCTTACAACGCGAGGTCAGCCTTTACTGGTTTTCTACAGCTTGATGTGTAGCCGTGTGTACGATAAAGTTAACAAAAGGTTGAATATCCCCAAGATTTCTTGTAAAAAACAAGCGACGAATTGGCTGCAAGATCTTAGCTATATGAAAACGGAAGACCTTATCACTACTTCCATAGACAAATATAAATATATAATATAAATATCTTCGGGACATTTTTACACAGCACCATCTAGTCCCAAACTAAGCAGAGCTTGTGATATGGGTACTAGACAATGGATATAATACTTATATACTTTTTTTTTTTGTAAATACATACTTATAATACATAAGAACAATAAATACTTAATAAACTTAATATTCATCCATGCTGTTTTTCAACACTAACACGGACATACTCGCACGCTCATCATCCCCACCACCCACATACATACTCCATACTCACCCCCACCCACACACACACACCACACACTCTAACTACACACACACCCCACACACATACAGTTATTTATTATTATTGTATTAAAATACGCAACTAATTGTGGTAAAACTAATGTCATTTCTGAAGTGTCGAGACTGGATCCTGCAACACAAGGTATCTTAGTGTGGGATCCAGTGTCACATTTATAATGTAAAAACATGTTTTCTTGAAAATAAATCAATTTCAATTTCAACTAGACGGTCTAAACCAAATCTAGCCTTTGTTCTGAATGTACCACTAATGGCTACAATTAATAACCGATCTATTCACGATTTGCCCTACCAGAGATTGAAATTTGACATAAAAATGTATGGAACTCATGTCAAATTTCAATCACTAGTAGGGCAAATCGTGGATAGATCGGTTATTAATTATGGCCGTATAAGACAAACGGGCGATTCGATAAACAAAAGATAATGTGGGGTCTATCTGGCTTATTTTTTATTTATTTATGGGTATTTAAATTGGTGGGTTATATAAGGGTAAAGCTTGCATGTCGAAATCGACCTACTTAATGACATGTCGCATGCCACACCACACGGGGAGGTGGCATATGTGAGGCTCGCACCCGCTAAAAACTGCCGCGTGATTAGCTCTCGCCTTGGGTGGATAAGCTGCGAGAACTGCAGTGCATGGCATTTGAGACTTATCCAGCGCAGCCTTCTTCCGGGCTTACCTCTTCCTAACTGACTCTGCTTCGGCGATATCCAGGAACACTTGGCACATCACCGCAAAGGCCAAGGCAAGTTATGCAAGTTATAACTACAGAAAAACACAAGAGACTCTTGAGATATAAATTGTGGAAAGAAAAATTCGCTCACGAGCAGGATTCGAACTTGCAACTTCATTTTCAAGACACCAGTCACTTTAACTGTTAAGCTACCGTAAACTCTGCTCGTGCTACCGAATAAAATTTCCACTTAGGGTGACGTCAGAAAAATATTATTGAGAAACAGATCGTTCCTCAACTGATGATTAACTTTGTTCTCTGCAATCTTTAAGGTGCGTCTACGCTAGACGAGCTGAGCATGAGCGGGGCTGCTCTGCAGGTCTTCGCTCACGGTGTCAACTAGTGTCAAGTGTGGACTTACTACGAGCCTACAACAAGAGTGCACTGAAAGCGCGATGCGAATCTCTTTGTGTTCGTCAAAAACCGACAATTGGCGGTGCACAGTCGAGCACGTCTACCTAGGGCAGGCAATTCAGCATGGTAGACACAACTTCGAGAAAGAAGCCAACAGAAGGATCCGTCTGGGCTGGGCAGCATTTGGCAAACTTCGCCGAGTCTTCTCGTCGCCTATACCGCAAAGTTTGAAGACAAAGGTTGTTATATATGTGTGCGTGCGCACCCCTCCATACGCGCTCCTGGTATGTTATTGCTAACTTGTCGAAATTACATCAGTGCGTTTCTACCTAACGATTGTTTCACTTGTCCGCCCCTCCGTCCGCATACTTAACAGTGGCGACGAGAAAATACCCGCGATTATAATTATTATTAAAGTGTAATAATGTCTAGTGTACAGTATGGAATTTTACATACTTTCGACCACGACACGCAGACGTGGAAGACGTACAAGGGTCGTATAGCCCAGTACTTTGTGGCTAATGGCATCGACGTGAAGACGGATTCTGCGGGCGAGAAAAGGAAAGCGATCTTACTGAGCGCACTCACTGAGGGTACTTTTAAATTGGCGACGGATTTAGTATTGCCTAAAGACATTGAACAGGTTCCTTACGAAGATCTCCTAACTTTGCTGGACAATCATTTCACCCCAAAATGTGTTGGGTTTGGTGAACGTCACAATTTTTACGCGGCCGCTCAGCAAGCAGGTGAAACTCACTCACAGTGGGCGGCGAGACTGCGGGGGTTGACAGCAAAGTGCGGCTTTCTAAACGTGGAGGAGGCTCTCCGCGATAAATTTATCATGGGGATGCAGCCAGGCCGGGAGAAGGAGAAACTCTATACAAAGGATCTCACCGACCTCACGCTGGCCAAGGTCGTCGAAATGGCGGTAAATCTCAGCTGCTCGCGCGCTGCTGCCGCGGCCAGTGCAGGAGCACTGCCGCAGGCGTCCGCGTCAGACCATCAAGTCTTCAAAATAAATAACGGGAAAAGTCGTAGTGTAAGCAAAGTGAGGTGCAATGTATGTGGATTTACTAATCATAAAACATCCGAATGTAGATTTGCAAATTATTCGTGCAAAAAGTGTCACGTTAAAGGCCACCTGCGTAAAATGTGCACGAAAATTAATTGCGTACAGGTGGATTGCGGTGACGGGGGTGAGGATGACGATGATGGTAAGTTTTATTATATTCGTTCGTTAAGGGGAGAACCCATGGTAGACACAGTATTTATTTATAACATCCCATTTAAATTCCAAATTGATAGCGTTTCTGCGGTGACAGTAGTTTCAGAGTGCTTTTACAAAAGTAATTTTAAAGATGTGCCATTGTCAAGTACGTGTAAACAGCTGATGACATACAATGGGGAAAAAATAGTATGCGTTGGTACGTTGCCGTTACCAATGTGCTACATGGAGCAAACGCATACTATTGACATTTACGTGGTCCGAAACGGAGGCCCGCCGCTTCTTGGTAGGGATTTTATATCACTGTTTAACTTACAGTTGACGCCGGTCAATTTCTGTGTAGATTCAGATTTATGTATGAAGAATTTCCAACAACAATACTCAAAGTTATTTTCAGATAACTTAGGAACTTTCAACAAGTATAAAATAAAATTGTCGCTAAAAGAAGATGCAAAACCGGTTTTTTGTAAGGCACGCCCCGTAGCATTTGCGTTACGTGATAAGGTCGAGAAAGAAATCGATAGGTTGGTCGATTTAGGTATTCTTGAACCTATCGAATTTTCAGAATACGCATCTCCGATAGTTCCGGTTCTAAAACATAATGGGGAGGTCAGGTTGTGTGCAGACTACTCCATAAGTATAAATAAACAGTTATTAGTAGAACAATATCCGCTTCCCACGACTAACGAACTGTTTTCAAAAATCCATGGGGGTCAACAATTTAGCAAACTCGATTTATCTATGGCATATAACCAATTTTTATTAGATGATGGGTCAAAAAACCTGACCTGTATAAATACTAACCGCGGGTTGTATAGATTTACGCGTTTAGTGTTTGGGTTAGCCAGCGCGCCGTCTATTTTCCAGCGCGCGATTGAGAGCTTGCTATCCGGTATAGACGGAGTGTTGTGCCTGCTTGACGATATTTTGGTAACTGGGAGGGATAGAAACGAGCATTTAAAAAGGCTGAATATTGTTATGAAGCGCTTAGAGGACGCAGGGTTGACATTACAAAAACAAAAGTGTAGTTTTTTTCAGGACGAAGTCAGTTATTTAGGTTATATAATCACTAAGAATGGGTTAAAAAAAGCGCCGGAAAAAGTAAAGGCTATGTTGGAAGCACCAGTTCCCACAAACGTGAATCAGCTACAGTCGTTCTTGGGGCTTATCAATTATTACAGGAGTTTCGTACCAAACGCATCCACTATACTCAGTCCTTTGTATGATTTACTAAAAAAAGGCTGTAAATGGATTTGGACTGATATTCATGACAGGGCTTTTAAGAAAATAAAAGAGTTAATGACATCGGAACAAGTTCTTGCTCATTTTGACCCGAACGCGAGAATAATATTGACTGTGGATGCTTCGCCTAGTGGCTTAGGAGCAGTTCTGTCACAAGTAGGGTTAGATGGTATTGAAAGGCCCGTTTCATTTGTATCGCGTACTTTAAACTCTGCGGAAAAGCGATATGCTCAAATACAAAAGGAAGCAACTGCCATTGTTTACGGTGTACGACGGTTTCATCAATATTTGTATGGCAGATCCGAACCGTTTATTTTACGAACGGATCATAAGCCCCTATTGACAATTTTTGGGCCCTATAAGGGGATACCGGAAATGTCAGCAAATAGGCTACAACGGTACGCTTTGTTCCTAAGTAGTTATAACTACAAAATAGAGTATGTGCGTAGCAATAATAACAGCGCGGATTACTTTTCACGCGCGAGCCTGCCGCGCGCATTGCACGCGTGTGCGTGCACCGAGCAGTGCAGGTGTTGCGACTGTGAAGTAGCGTACGACCGGGCGACTTATGTTTGTTTTGTTGTAGATGGAAGTATGCCCGTGACTTTAGAGAAATTACGCGAGCAGACAAAGAGTGACGTGGTTTTAAGGCTAGTTATAAATTTTATTTTGAATGGTTGGCCGCCAAAGGTCAACGACATAAGGTTAAAACCATATTATTTGTGTAGGACACAGTTATCTTATGAAAACGGATGCGTCATGAGAGGCCACAAAGTGGTTATACCCACAGGGTTACACCAAGTGATTCTAAAAGAATTACATTCTTCGCATTTAGGTATAGTGAAAACTAAGGCCGAAGCTCGATCAAGATTTTGGTTTCCGGGAATCGACCAAGCTGTAGAAACAATGATAGGATCATGTGACGTGTGTATTCAGCTTCGCCCTTCTCCGCCGCGCGTCTCGCTGGCACATTGGGAATTTCCACCTTGTCCCTTTTACAGAATACACATAGACTTCCTGGGCCCAATTAAAGGTTGTGTTTATTTAGTAGTGGTTGATGCACATACTAAGTGGGTAGAAGTGTACAAAATGAATATCGCTACTGATTCGTCGGCGGTGATTGGGAAACTATGTGATTTTATGTCAAGGTTTGGAGTTCCGAAAACCATCGTAAGTGATAATGGCACAGCTTTTTGTTCGCGGGAATTTGAACTGTTTTGTGCAACAAACGGAGTTTCACACATGACGTCACCAGTCTATCACCCACCTAGTAACGGCCAAGCCGAAAGTTATGTCAAGGTAGTTAAAAAGGGAATAAAATCTTGTCTTTTGTCGAGTCATACTGCAAAAGAAGTATCAGTAAAATTACTAAAATATCTCATGGATTATCGTAACTCTGTTCACACTGCTACCGGGTTGTCCCCTGCTGAATTGGTATTTGGTCACAAGTTAAGGTCGCGTTTAGATTTGATTAATCCCAATTCATCGGCACCCCTGTCACCGTCAGTATCAAATCGTGTCAAAAATCAACAGTGTACGCAAACTAAGCAACAAGAAAAAAATAAAACAAAATGTTTAAAAGAAAACGATATTGTATTATATAAAAAGTTTATTAATAAAGCAAGTTATACATGGTGTAAAGGCATCATACTTAAAAGACTTGGCAAAGTTTTGTATTTAGTTAAAGATCTAAACAATTCAGGAACTTGCAAAAGACACATGAATCAGTTGATGCGTTATAAAGGTACAAGTAATGAGGATAACATACACTTACCTGGGTCATCTCCTCCGCCATCGCCGCCGCCGCTGCCGTCGTCGTCATCGCTGCCGCCGTCGTCGTCGCTGCCGCCGTCGTCGTCGCTGCCGCCGTCGCCGGTAAAATCTCTACCGTCGCCGTCATTTTCTCCGTCACGGATTGCGTCAGATACGTCTGAACCCCAGCCCGAATCCTGCTTACCAAATATATTGCCGAGCAGTTCGGCAAGGGGGAGAAGAGCTGAATTGTACGAGCGACGTATTTCTTCGTCGTCGAAGGAGGACGAATCCGAGAACGATCTACAACAGTCTCATGAGGATCAACAGCAAGCTGGTTCTAGCGACGTAGATGTTGAAACAGCGGTGAGACATTCCAGTTCGGAGGATAAGTTTCACGAAGCAGGAACTGAACTTGATACCCAGATGGCACAAGCCGCACAACTTGATCCAATTATCGATACACCAAAGAGAACGTTACGTAAACGCCCCGTAATTAGTTATAAAAAGTATTATTAGTGTTTTGTATCAATTGTTAATTATTTAAGAAGGTATTATTGTAATAGAGGGAGGAATGTTATATATGTGTGCGTGCGCACCCCTCCATACGCGCTCCTGGTATGTTATTGCTAACTTGTCGAAATTACATCAGTGCGTTTCTACCTAACGATTGTTTCACTTGTCCGCCCCTCCGTCCGCATACTTAACAAAGGTCTTCAACCAGTGCGTCCTGCCAGTCATGATTTACGGCGCCGAGACGTGGACACTGACAGTTGGGCTAGTCCACAAATTCAAAGTCGCTCAGCGAGCTATGGAGCGAGCTATGCTTGGAGTTTCTTTGAAGGATAAAATCCGTAACGAGATTATCCGGAGAAGAACCGGAGTGACCGACATAGCTTGTAGGATCAGTAAGCTGAAGTGGCAGTGGGCTAGCCATGTCTGTCGAAGGACCGATGGCCGCTGGAGCAGACGAGTCCTTGAGTGGAGACCGCGATTCGGCAAACGCAGCGTAGGGCGCCCCCCTGCCAGGTGGACCGACGACCTAAAGAACGTGGCTGGGGGGACTGGATGCGGAAGGCAGAGGACCGAGCGTTGTGGCGTAACTTGGGAGAGGCCTATGTCCAGCAGTGGACTGCGATAGGCTGAGTTGATTGATTGATTGAGTCGAGCACGAGCAAGCGCTCGTGGTGCGCTCGTTCAAGGCTTGTAAGTCGGTCCACACTACACGAATTTGTGCTCGGCCCGTGCTCCGCTCGTGCTCAGCGAGCCCGTCTAGCGTAGACGCACCTTTAGATTTCGCCCCACTTGCGTTAATGCGTTAAAATAATCCCATCCCACTTAATATATAAATGCGAAAGTGTGTTTTTTAGTGTGTTCCTCTTTCACGCAGCAACGGATTGAAGCGATTTGCATAAAAATAGTTGATGGAGTTGAAAGTAACATAGGTTCTATACAGAAAGTGCCATTGCTAAAGAGTGTTTGTTAGTTTGTTCCTCTTTAACACAGCATCAGATTGACGTATTTTTTTGCATAGCGATAGTTGATGGGCCGTAAAGTAACGTAGAGTACTTGTACACAGGGTGTCCCAGTATCCCATTGCAAAAGTATGTTTGTTGGTTTTTTCCTCTTTCACACACTAACGGAGCAACAGATCGACGTCCGGTATAAAATTATACTGTTTATCCTAGAAAATGCATGATAAAAACCACAGGAGCAAAGCCGCGGGTACAAGCCAGTAGAATAATAAGACTTTACATGCCTCATTCATATTTCATAGATTGAAATAAATCTATTATTGTAATTCATAGTTATTACGACAAACTCAAAAATAAGATTACTAAACCCCTATACAATCCTCATACTTAATACAGCCAGTACTCTTTCTTAAAGGTCAAGCAACCTTATTATCCTATTATGTGTTCAAGCATCGGGCTTTGTTATAACCAGGGACATCTTGAGAGCACCCTTCACATTTTGAGACGAAGCCCATAGGTACTTAAGCACTGTTTAGGATTCTGTGGATCATGAGTAGATCATGAACAGAACCAATTACTTTCAAGTATTACCAGCATTATCCTATCCTACCTCCTACTAATATTATAAATGTGAAAGTTTGTGAAGATGTTTGGATGTTTGTTACTGAATCAGGCTTTAACGGCTTAACGGATTTAGATGACATTTGGCACACAGATAGATCATAACCCCGATTAAAGATCCGGAGATCGCCGTGGAGCGATAAGACCGCCGTTTGTACACTAACACATAAGGTCTATTACAAATGTACATTTTCAAGTGGATGTAAGATAATTTGTTAATATTTTTTTTTAATAGAATGATATTTGAATACGAAGCCATAAACATCTGTATCATGTTGATTATGAAAAAATAAGTAGTTTTTTAAGAAATTCAAATTCAATCTTGTTGTGCAATAAAGAGGATTATTATTATTATTAATATACAGTGTAGTTTTTATCCCGGAAAGATAAACAATTCCTGAAGGATGCCAGATCAAATGTTTGTATAAAACCGAATTTTACGCGGGAAAATGCTAGTTTGTAATATTTGTAGATATCTGAATAAGCAATGTTCAATCAATAATATGCAGGGTTAATTTTAATATACCAAAAACATTTTAAGGGTAGTTTCTGCTTATCATTCTGCTCAACTTTTACTATGGTGCAAACTCTGAAATCGTGCAAAAAATCATCTGTTCCATACATTTTGATTGAGCTAGGTACCTAACTAGTATGAAAAAGCAGATTTTTATTCACGACTTCATTGTTGGTCCCATAGCAAAAGTTGTTTGCAGAGACTACCCTCGAAATGTTTTTGGTATAAGAATAACACTGGTACAAACAGAAGTTCTATATATTTTCTTATTCATTTAGGTAATGTCCGTTCAGTATATAGTAATTATTTCATAGTTCTAAATATAGGCATTAAAAGAGCCTCCACGAGTAACGATATTTAATTGATCGTCCGGCGCACCCTGGGCAGTCAGCCCCGCTACCAACTTGCTGACTGGCTAATCTTTTCCCCACGACATGAGCTATTATCATTATGTAGCTCATGTCGACACGAAGAAGAAGTATATAGGTAAACAGAATGTCTATAACATGGACAAAAGATCTAAAGAAATCCAAAGTAAAAAGACATGAGTGATAGTTTCATTCAAATTTCCATTCAAAATTGAAGCAAAACAAACAATCGATGTGCAAGCGGCACGTAAAATGTTCGCCCCGACACACACATAGTGCGCGTAAAGCTCTATTGAAGTTGCTTACTGTGCGCGCGGAAGCTCTATACAAAATATGTCAAATTACTATCTCTAGTAGGGTAAATCGTGGATAGATTGGATATTAATTTTGGCCGTATGTGTAGTTATTCTAAGTCTGCACTTTTCATGTCCACATTGACAGGTCTTACTATTAATAATCCAATTTGCGATGATTGTAAGATCTACGAAGACAAGCTGCGCTAGCCGCGGTAAATCCTTGGGTGGGTGACAATTTCGTTGCACATTGAAACTCCTTCGTGCCTTGGAGAGCAAGTTAAGTGTTCAGTCCCGGTTACCATACGAATTTCTATGGGAGTCTTTACGGGTAGTCACAAGCCCAAAAGTCTGACTACTAGTATAAATAACCTCAGGAAGTCGGTATTACCCAGTAACTGGGTTGGGGGGGGTCTGATTGCAGTAGCTCCGTATAAAAAACTGATGTTCAGCCGCATCTGGTTAGACTGGAAGCCAACCCCAAGATAATTGGGAAAAGACAAGGAGAAAAACC
Organism: Asteroscopus sphinx; assembly: GCA_949699075.1. Taxonomy (NCBI): domain Eukaryota; kingdom Metazoa; phylum Arthropoda; class Insecta; order Lepidoptera; family Noctuidae; genus Asteroscopus; species Asteroscopus sphinx. The sequence goes on from OX453017.1 coordinate 15,624,307, forward strand.
ATTATTATTCCAAAAACGCTGAAATTCTACAGACTTCAAATCTTTTGTTTTATTGCCCTACCAGGATCCTGCAAAATTCTCCTTTCACGCGAATTATTGCAAAGTTATTCCTGTCTCCGAGTTCCTCCTTACCTCAAGTGGTTGTGTGGCAAGTGGCTCAGCGTGCCCTATCTACCCTGTCTGCTGGCGCTGACGCCACCCGTCCTATCGCGCGCAAATATCTGCTTTAAGGATCATTTATATTCCTTTTACATCCCTATTATTAGTCGTGTAGAGTTTCCTTATTATTTAAAGTGTAGGTAATGAGATACAATGCAAGATGTACTTCTTGTGGGGTGAATACTCAATGGATTTCATAATGTGATTGAATAGCAATGAGTTAACGTAGAAAACATGTATACATCCTGTGTTGTTATTGAGTTTGTGTGACAATTTTATTGTTCTTCAATATTTTTATGGAGTTTCCTGCCGGCTCTTTTCAATGGGATCTATGTTTTCGAACCGTGCAATTAAATTCTTGACATTTCATCGTACCTCGGAGCATTTTTATTTGAAATAAAAACTTTGGATTCAATTGAATATGAATTTTATAACAAACTAGCTTTTACCCGCGGCTCCGCTCGCGATAAATTCTGCTAACCCACGTCAGTCCAGTCCAGTCCAGTCCATTCCAGTCCAGTCCACTGTCCCGCTGTCCCGCTGCCCCGCTGCCCCACTGCCCCGCTGCCCCGCTGCCTCGCTGCCCTGCTACCCCGCTGCTCCGCTGCCCCGCTGCCCCACTATCCCACTGCCCCACTGCCCCGCTGCCCCACTGCCCCGCTGCCCCACTGCCCCGCTGCCCCACTGCCCCGCTGCCCCACAGCCCCACTGCCCCGCTGCCCCACTGCCTCGCTGCCCCGCTGCCCCACTGCCCCGCTGCCCCACAGCCCCGATGCCCCACTGCCCCTCTGCCCCACTGCCCCGCTACACCACTGCCCCACTGCCCCGCTTCCCCACTACCCCGCTGCCCCACGGCCCCGCTGCCCAGCTGCCCCACTGCCCCTCTGCCCCGCTTCCCCACTGCCCCACTGCCCCACTATACCACTGCCCCACTGTCCCCCATTGCCCCAATGCCCCGCTGCCCCGCTACCCCACTGCCCTACTACCCCGCTGCCCCACTGCCCCGCTGCCCCGCTGCCCCACTGCTCCGGTACCCCACTGCCCGACTGCCCCGCTGCCCCACTATCCCGCTGCCCCACTATCCCACTGCCCCGCTACCCCACTGCCCCGCTGCCCCACTGCCCCGCTGCCCCGCTGCCCCACTTCCCCAATATCCCACGGCCCCACTGCCCCGCTGCCCCGGTAACCCAATGCCCCGCTGCCCCACTGCCCCGCTGCCCAGCTGCCCAGCTGCCCCGCTGCCCCGCTACCACACTGCCCCACTGCCCCTCTGCCCCACTGCCCCACTATCCCACTGCCCCACTGCCCCGCTGTCCCGCTGCCCCACTGCCCCACTACCCCACTGTTCCACCGTCCCACAACCACTGTCCTACTGTTCCACTGTCCCACTGTCCCACTATCTCACTCTATCACTATCGTCCCGTCGCATGCCCCATGTCCCATCCTATGTCCAGTCCCATGTGCCGTCCCACTGTCCTTTCCCATGTCCCGTCTCATGTCCCGTCCCATTTCCCGTCCCATGTTCCGTTCCCTGTCCCGTCCACTGTCCCGTCCCCAGTCCCGTCCCCTGTCGCATCCCCAGTCCCATCCCCAGTCCCATCCCCTGTCCACTCCACTCCACTCCACTCCATCGTACATTACTATCCGCTCGTGCAAATGCATAGAAGCTTCGATCTGTCGGGTGAGTACGCAACCCACGAATTAATTTTTTTCTTTTTTTCTTTCTTTCTTTCTTTCTCAAAACCCATACCAGTTTTTAAGTCAGATCATCAGCTTTCAAACAAAAAAAAACATCAAAATCAGTCCAGTAGTTTTAGCGTGATGCTGGAACAAACAAACAAACAAACAGACGTTAACAATTTTATAATAGTTAAGATTATAATAGTTAAGAAGATAAGATAATATACTTGAAGAAGAAGGTAATTAAAAATTGTAGACTGAAAATAGTATTTTTTTAGTTACACCAAGATAACTTTATGCTTATTCGTATATTAAGATGGATACAACATAACAACGTTTAGGTACTTCTAAATTTTATTGCTTTTCATACAAAAAATTAGAGAAATCGCAATTTAGAGGTAGCTTCCGGTCCTTGTCTGTAAGTCGAAAGATTCTGATTTTTGGTTGGCTCAAAAGACTGCATTTCCAAGATGGCACCACCCACATACGACAGGATTTTTTTTTCTACTCTGTACAATTCGGCCCGACCAAAAAGTTTTTAATGCAATATCTTTAGCAGCCGTATTTTCTCTATGGAGGCGCGCGCTAGAGCGCATGCGTGCGAATGACAGCTGGATATGAGCGCCTTATTCACCTTAATGTATGCAAAATGTTGTAAAAAATATAATTAAAAATCACCGGTTCCCGTCATCGTAGCGAGGTAAAATACATACCAGTTTTTAAGTCAAATCATAAGTTTTTAGTCACAAACCCTTTCAACAAAATCGGTCTAGTAGTTTTATAGTGATGCTGGAACAAACAAACAAACAAACAGACAACTGACATTTAACAATTTTATAATAGTAGTAGATGAATTAATTCGGAAACAATTTCAAATATTCCCAAATTCTCGCTAGCTAGAAAGTTGATACAAAAACCGGCCAAGTGCGATTCGGACTCGCGCAGTAAGGGTTCCGTACCACCCATCGACCTGATACCCCATAGAAACTAATTTTATTTACGAGAGTTCATTAAGACATCAAAGCACCGTGCGCGAAATATGAATTTTTGCATCTATTTCTTACGCAGGTACCACCACATATGTCATGTTTGCCTTATTTTAAGTATTATTTGCTAAACTGCATAGTATGTATTACGGTATGTATTACCGTTATGAAGATAGAGCAGGAACAAAAACATTGAAAAAAAATGCATGTTTTAAGAGGTTTCTTATAAAGGTTTTTGGTTTTTGACTTTTTTTAATTTTTTGTATTTTTCTTGAAAGCAACACATATTCTGAGAATATTTCATCTGGCTACCTATTGCCGTTCAAAATACAGCCCTATGACAGACATACGGACGGACGGACAGCGTAGCGAGAGTAATAGGGTCCCGTTTGGCACCCTTTGGGTACGGAACCCTAAAAACCATGCAAAAAACTATATAAATCAACATGGAATTAAATTCTGTAATAGTATATGTTGTAATAAAACAAAGTTAGAAGTTAGTTACTTAGTTAGTTAGGTAGTTAGTGGTAGTTTTAATTTTAGTTTAGTTTAGTTTGCTGCAAAGCTTTCGAAACGTCAGGAAAACCAATTTAAATAATATACGCGATTTAATCCGGTTAAACTTTGTTTTATTGTAATGTGTCGTGATCGCGAAAACCTAAGGTTTTATAAGTATATGTTTCTTATGTATTATAAGTAAGTATTTTAAAAAAAAAAGAATATAAGTATTATATCCATTATACCCATAGCACAAGCTCTGCTTAGTTTGGGACTAGATGGTGCTGTTGAAAAATGTCCCAAAAGATATTTATTTTTATTTATTTTATTTATACATTTTTGTTACGAAACTTGAAACAACTGGAACAACCGTTTTTAAAATATTCGTGTATTTATTCCAGTATTAAGTAGGTCCACGAGGCTTTAGCTAAACCCTTCACTAACAAGGAGACCGGAAGGTTGCCCTTAATATTTCAAAATTAGGCTGCTTTGTTTAAAAAATGTCCGAATAATTTAAAGACGTAATAATTGTCCCAGGTAAATCCCTGGCAAAAAAGCCTTGGGACATTTCTGAACTTATTATAATTAATAACATAAGTACATCTATTTTTTACAAGAACGTTTAATAAATTAATATAATTCGTATATATAATATAACAATAAATATTTCACTAAAATATCTACGCCATTCTCTCTCATTTGTTAGAGTAATTTGGAGAATCATATCCGAGCCAGTGACATTATAATTCCCATCTCATATAAATTCTGAACATGTTACGCTACGATAACATTACACAATTATATGTATTGTGATTTTTTTTTTTTTTTTTATAATATAGGATGTCGAAACGAGCTAAAGGCCCACCTGATGTTAACCGGTTACCTTTGCCCATGACAACTTTAATACCACCTAGGCTGTTGCCTAAATGGTACCGCAAGTCGGTTCGTCAAACTGAGACATGAAGATGGAAAGTCTCATGTGATTGTAATTTCACCGGCACCCGTACCCTTCAGACCGAAACACAGCAATGCAAGCATCACTATTTGGCGGAGAAGTAGGCACGGTGGTAGTACTTCCCCGGACGAGCTCTTTCACAAAGGAACTCTACTACTACTTATTTACGTATTTGTGATACACAGACTGTATAGTGTATATATTGTTCCCTGTAATTGTAACAATAAAATCGGTACCTATCAGTAATTTTGTAGAACGAGTAATAAATCGTGTTTTATTTGTAGGTACTATTGGTAGTTTGTTATTAATAACGTACTTCGAATGAAATGGGTAGGTACTTATATGTAAGTACTCTTACTTGTTATGATATTTTTCTTTCAGTATAAGTAGGTATATGTGCGTGATAGTATTTTTGCACGCAAAAGCTTTTACGCATTTAGTTTGTGTGTTTGAGCACAGCAAGAAGGCGTGAACAGTATAGGTACCTAATAAATGCCCAACCTTAATTTTATAATGGTAGGTACACTTATGCTTTTGAGGTACCGTAACCTCTTTCAGTCCCTGCTAATAATACTCACTCACCAATACAAAACATAAATCTGTCGAAAAAGAACGAAATACAAGTTATCTTTTAATCAGGAGACAATAAAAAAATTGAAGTATACTGTCGTTATTATTAGAGACTTGAAAAAGAAACAATGATTTACATGTCTTTAGAATATTTTAAATCAGCCATAGCATAAAATAAGTAAATCGAATGAATGAATGAATGAATGATGAATGATAATCCTAATCCTAACAATAAAACTGTAACTGTCCGTTTGTTTGAGCATCACGCCAAAGCTACTGGACCGATTTGGATGTTTGGCATACAGATAGACCATGGCCTGGATTAAAATATGGAATACGTTTTTTATTATTTTAACGCATTTACGCATGCGAAGCGAATTCTAAAGATTTAAATAGTGGAAAGAAAAAATTGCTCACGAGCAGGATTCGAACCTGCGACTCCTGGCTCAGTACGCCAGTGCTTTAGCCACTAAGCTACCGTGAACACTGCTCGTGGTATCAAACAAACAATGTTTCTTGATAAGATATCGCTGACGTCACCCAAAGACGTATAGTGGAGGATAATTTCGATACCACAAGCAGTGTTCACGGTAGCTTAGTGGCTAAAGCACTGGCGTACTGAGTCAGGAGTCGCAGGTTCGAATCCTGCTCGTGAGCGATTTTTTCTTTCCACAATTTAAATCTTTATGGAACACGTTTTTTAGGGTTCCGTAGTCCAACAAGGAACCCTTATAGTTTCGTCATGTCCGTCCGTCTGTCCGTCTGTCCGTCTGTCCTAACCCTTTACAGCTCAATAACTTCTACAGTTATAAACATAAGTAAATGAAATTTTGTTAAAAAATAGTTTACATATAGATCTCAATTTTAAAAGAATAAAAAAATCGTTTTTACGTATTGTAGGGGGCGTCCATACATGTGAAATGGGGATGAATAATTTTTTTTCGCTGCACCCCCTTGTGTGGGGTATCATTGAATAGGTCTACTAAAATGAAGGTAATGTTTAATACACCACTTTTTTATCAGGTGTACCATCTGCGAAATATAGCCCGCCAAAGTGGCTTGCAATGTGTCCCCCCCCTGCCATTTCTAAACTATGCAACGTAGAAACTTATAATCTTCCACATTGATAGACCTTTATGAAAACTCTCTTCTAAAATTATTTCGAGTATAATGTGATTATAATTTTTTGAGTTATAGACAGAAAACTGAAAAATACTTAAAACGTCCTAGTTCAAAGGTCATTGACCTTAGAGAAAAATTATCATAGCAAATAATGCTCCTTTAGCTACTTTCTATTTGTTAAAATCACAAAAAGTAACATTGACACTTCTTAAATTTGGCTTCTTGAATTTATCGCTAGATGGCGCTACTAACAACACGCTCTGAGTCGCGAATGCTGCCGATTATTGCAAAAACTAAAATAGCCATGATTAATATTCGATTTGATTCGTTTGTAATTACACCTACCGACCCGACATGCTCTTGGCCGGTTTTTACTTTTCATACCACGAGAGCAAAACCCCAGGCATAGGCTAGTATCGTATCCTATATTATTATGACAACCACAGCAGTGCGAAATCACTTGCCTCCCCGTTCCACTTCCCAAACTTAAGCTTATCACGTAAAGAAGGCAATTAAAGAGTAAAAGCCTGTACTACCAGACAGTGCAATCAATCAGTCTGTGTCGCCGCAGCTAGTAATATTTCGCAGTATGGCTGCTGTCGATCATGCCCGCCCGCCCCATCGAGAATACGTCGAGAACTCGACAATGACGCCGATCCGTAATTAAAAATGGCCGACCATTTTTATCAAAGAGCCGACCTCAACGTGCCTCAACGCTGGTGGATCGTTAAAACTTTGTTTAACTTAATGATAACAAAAAAACCGAGTAATTTTAAACGACTAATCAATTCAGGGAAAATGGATGGTAACTGTTTTTAGATTTTAGCGGCGGTGTTATTATTAGGAATATTTTTTTTGTTAAGCGGGGTCTTAGCGAAGCTTGGTGTTAACAGTGCGTCAACGTTTGACTTTAGGCTTATATTGAAATGATTTATTATGGTACAGAAAAATACATAGTGACAGTTATAATTTATGTAACGCGATAGCGACATAATATCTGAATATTTTAAAACAATTTCGGTGTTAATCCTAGATATTGAAATAAAATAATAATATAATATCCTATATTTTTTTCCTATGACATATTAAAACATTTTTATTAATCTGAAATGGTAAATAAAGGGTACCTATGCATTGCACTAGTTTTATTATATATGCACGCATGCATACGCATTTTCTTGATTCCAAACTACGTTCAATAAATTGTGGAAAGAAAAATTCGCTCACGAGCAGTATTTTAACCTGCGACTCCTGATTCAGTACACCAGTGCTTTTATATCCGCTAAGCTACCGTGAACTCTGCTCGTGGTGTCAAATTTAACTTCCGCTTTTAAATTTTTTAGGTTTCGCTCCCCATGCGTTAAAGCGTTAAAAATAATAAATATTAATATTCAATAACTTATGAATCGAACTTTAACGAAAAGAGCATGCTAATAATACAACAGAACATAATTTGGGGAATATAGCAGCTAGTATAAAGTAATTAAAAACACGAAAACTAACTAAGTATTTACTGTACCCGTATTTTGTATTTACTGTGTGTTTTTTGAATTAACTGCAAAGTTAGTCGAGTCGGTTAAGGAACACTGTTTCTTAATAAGATGTTGCTGACGTCACCCAAAGACGTAGTGGAAGTTAAATTCGATACCACGAGCAGTGTTCACGGTAGCTTAGTGGCGAAAGCACTGGCGTACTGAGCCAGGAGTCGCAGGTTCGAATCCTGCTCGTGAGCGATTTTTTCTTTCCACAATTTATATCTTTAGAAAGTACCTATTTATGCAATGAAAAATATTTCGTCGACACGAAAATACGCAAAATCGAAATATACGGTGCCACCGTAACTGAAGTACGTAAAAAGAATAAAATATTCAGAAATGGAAATAAATAAATAAAACGTACGAGTTTAAAGTTTAAACAAGTGATGAGCACACGTCCGTGCCGGGGGTAATCGAGGGCGTAACACGTACCTACATGTGTACATAAAAAGCGTTTTCACGTAAAAAGAACTCCATTATTCGCGCCAAAATTAGATACGTTTCGCCCGAGGTTCGCATTTATTAAAAAAGTGCGTATTTCGTGCGTAAAAATAAATAATTTCGTATTATATATGTAACTGGGTGAAAATATATATGTTTCAAATACGAGGTGAAAAGAAAGGTAAAATATAATACTTTGTGCGGTGAAACCTGCCTTGAATACTAGCAGCTTTATGAATTTGTGAAAAAACTGTTTCATACATTTTAGTTGATATATATGTCGATTTTTCTACAGAAAAGATGTTATTTTCTTGAATTTGGTGTGTTCATAGCCTAAAAGTTATGTACAGTCGACTGCATGACAGTGGTAACACTTCAATTCGAAAACCGCCCTTACTGCTTACGAAATAAAGATGCTGCTAATGTCAAAGTGTTACCACCGACGTGCGGTCGACCGTACCTTTGCAATGAACATCCTAGCGAATATTATGTTACTATCAAATTGGGTCACTGTTCAGTTTAACAACATTTATAAATTATGGTGAATGCTCGATTTTCTGTTACAAGAGAATGCTCAGGTTTATCAGGTCCTTTACAGTAATATAAGACCCCGCTCAAAAATCTGAAGCACAAAAACAATCGATGTGTGCCCGCAGGCGGCACGTAAAATGTACGCCGACACAAACACACTCGCGCGTAAGCTTTACTGAACGTAGCATTTTAAGGCCTACTTGAATTTGCTTCACTCCGTGTGCGACTGCTGCAGTTTTAAGCCTAATTTTTCTAAGTACCTACCTACATATATTTTGACGTCGTCTATGGTCTAGTGGTTTGAGCACCGTTCGAGTTCGACTGCTGTGATCACGAGGTCAAATCCCACAGGACTCAAGCATTTATGTGATGAACATAAGTGTTTGTGTTGGTCTGGGTATTTCTTGTGTATTATATGTATTTGGTAAAATAAAGTAATATTAAGTATTATATCCATTGTCTAGTACCCATAGTACAAGCTCTGCTTTGTTTGGGACTAGATGGTGCCGTGTAAAAAATGTCCCTAATACTATTTATATTTATATTCTGGGTTGCGTTCACCCACTAAAATATTATTTCACCTTTCTGTAACACTGTTTTATACACAAAACATGAACACAAATTACTGGTAACTCGCTTCCACTATGCGTTTGTGTGTTTTATGATATATCCTAAACTACGATTTCATACCGTTTAAGCCGTCAACATCTTCAAACACATCAACAAAGAAAACACTAAAACACGCAAGATCTTTATGCAATTTTTAGTGATCATATAAATTGTTTACTAGCGAGAAAATAATAATATTACGCTTGCGATCTGCCGTAACTCACACAAAGAACTATCACCACAAGTGAAATATAAATAATAGGTACCTTTCTCTACTTACTATCTTCTTTCGATCTTTACTATTTTTGCCTTTTTAGGGTTCCGTACCCGAAGGGTGACAAACGGGACCCTATTACTCTCGCTACGCTGTCTGTCCGTCCGTCCGTCCGTCCGTCCGTCCGTCCGTCCGTCTGTCTGTCACAGGGCTTTATCTTTTGAACGGTAATAGGTAACCGGTTGAAATTTTCTCAGAATATGTGTTACTATGAGGTGTATCACGCCAAATACTAAAAACAAAAAAAGTCTAAAACCAAAGGGGGACCCCATACAAGAAACCTCAAAAAACATGCTTTTTTTTTCAACGTTTTTGTTTTTGCTCTATCTTCAAAACCGTAATACATACCAGAGTCAAACTTGGTCAGATTATAGTGCATACTATGTAGTTTAGCAACAAATACTAAAAATAAGACAAACATAGACATATGTGGTGGTACCAGCGTAAGAAAGACATGCAAAAATGCATATTTCGTACACTGTGCGTTGATGTCTTTTGGTAAACTCTCGTAAATTAAATTAGTTTTTATGGGGTATTAGGTCGTTGAGAGGTACGGAACCCTTACTGCGCGAGTCCGACTCGCACTTAGCCGGTTTTTTATTTTATAACGGAGAAAAATTAGCTTGTAAATCTATCATACGAAAATTATAAACGCGAAAATTGTTGTTGATGTTTGTCTGTTTTCCCTTTAGTCACGCTGAAAGGGCTGAATTGACTTAGATGACCTTTGGCATACAGATAGACCCATGTCCTGCATAACGGATTTTTTATCGATATAGCACGGGAGCGTATGTAGCTAGTTAGTCGTTGGCTAGTTATTCATAATTAAAGAAATTAGTAATGTAATGACTGCTTCGTTGGTCTAGTGATCGGAACCGTGAATGTTGAGCGTTACTCCTGGGTTCGATTCCAGTGTTGTCGAGCAAAGTTTTACTGAGTTTATTATTTCAGAAAATTCTCAGTAGCAGCCTGGGGTCTGGACTTTTTCCGGGTTAATTAATGGCAATAGGCTCGCTCCCTATTACATGGGTCTTGTACAGTCAGAAATCTTTCCAGTGAGCCACTACTAAGCCACTACTAAGGCTAAAATCGCTTGCACTCAATGTTAAATGGCAGCGGTAAATACGTATAATGTAGCAGGATTCGTTCAAGGGATATTGTTGACAATATGTACCACCGGGAAGTATTGTGACCGTACATAACTGGCGAAATGTTGGTGTACTGTACACCTCTGCCTACCCTTTCGGGGAATACAAGCGTGATGCTATGTATGTATGTAGTAATAATGTATATTTTTCCTTCAATTGTTATTACGTACGAAGAAGACTATAGCAGGCTGTACTGTACATACAAGTTCGTTCCGGAAGAGATAAGCCGTGTGTATTTCCTTCCAGCAATACACACTTAGTGTGATTCGCATATATTGTATAGCTTTCATGACTTGTGAGTTCGATAATATGCTTATCGTATCCGGTTGCACTAAAAGTTTTTATATGGCATATCTTTCCACGGCATTCGAGACGTAAGTCCACTGAAATAAATCAATAAACAAACAGTACTCAGAATCTCAGTTTTTAGTACTTATTCAATTCGATAGTTTTTATGATGAGAGTGTTTAGATGTTTTTGATACAAAACCGGAATGTAAATGTAACCATCAATGATATTATAGGTATACGCCATACCCTAACAAAACGAATGAAAAAAATGTTCCGTACGCAGCGGCAGCACAATACACTTAAACTAGTATAAAGTAAGTAAGGCCGGTGTTCATCAACGTTAATTCTCTGATTAAACGGTCGATTATTCGAAAAATGTACTGGAATTGTGGGTAAACGGTCGTTTAATCAGACAATTATCGTTGGTGAAATCAAGCCTTAGTTGGTTACTTTAAGTTACTTTCGCGTCATAATTATTAGAACACTTACTGTACACACGCCAGCATTCTAGTTTTTTTTTTCATTGGTCACGCTCGGCTGCTTACTTTACACGGATTAATAGTAAAAACGTCCTAGTTAGGACGTTTTTGAGACTTCAGTTGCCAGTGCAAGTAACATATCTGTACTTTTGAATATCATTGGTAACCATACAATTTTAACTCAGAGTATGAGCATGCGTTTTAGCGATATTTTGTAGGTAAAGTTATCGTGTAGCTACATATAAATTTTATGTGAGAATCTTATCAGCGCCACTGTGTGCGTATTTGGAACTAAGCAATCCTTTACAAAATTTGTCGATAACTACATGATGCCGCAAAAACTTATTCTCTGAAAACTAAGGAGAATGGTGATAAGTTATACTTAGTATAGTCCACCCGTTCAAATAGTGGCACCCTATGCTTCCGAGGACACTTCTAGTGATGAAGGATTACGTTTAATTTTAAGTAGTAAGTCATATTAATTTAAAAAAATCATCATATTGATTTTATTATTATTTTTAAAAACTGCACACATTTTAGTCTGCCACCTTTTATATTTGACTAAATTCCTGCTTGCCGTTTGGGCCTACATTTTGTCGATTTATGTGAACATAAATGTAGGGAACAGCTGTTTTATTTCCGCTATTTCAGGATTGGTCCCATAGTAAAAGTTGTTCGTAATGATGAGTACAATGACCCCTCTTCTTTTTCGAAACGACCATATGTTCATCGTGTATTTAGTGTGATTAAAATTTGTTTAGTGCGACATACAAGAGAATCGCCACCAGCCCCCTTAGCCGAGTTGACAATCTAAAATTGTCAACGCTATAGAAAACAATCAAAATGTATGGGAATGTGTAACTTGGCTAGGGGGGCAGTACCTACAATTTGCTCAAACATAACCTACCCTGCCACAATTATTCAATTTCATAACTACATAAATATTCTCGCTCTCTTTCAACCCTCACCTGCCATCTCCCTCACGCATTTCCCTGCATCAGCTAACGAGGCATTAAAGCCACTATTCAAATCTCGTCGTTATTCCAAGATACAATGGGAGCGAACTAATTAGTTTACTGGCATAAACAATACGGTGATTGTTGGCCTACACGAACTATGAATTACAGTACACTATATACCCTTTGTTATCACGTACATACCTTGATTAGAAAAGGTGCTGGGAGCTTGTAAATGTTGTACTACCTACCTTTAGGGGATTTGATTAGAAAGTGTTTGGGTTGAAATAGGTAGAATGTACAAAATATTATACCGGAATAGAGGAAATTAAAACAATTAAGATACATGGTGAAATACGCAACACATAGAAGGCAGAGCGGGGTTGTGCCGAGAGCGGTTTTATGAAAAATTTCCGTAATACAATAATATAATATAATATAAAGTTTATTAGGTTCAAAAATTACTAGTTTACAATTTTTTCTTTTTACAGTTTATCAAAATGATACTTGGTACAATTTTATTTAGTCACGTTGACAGCTGAACTAGTATTAACTGTGTGACAGCTGTCAGCGCCCTCCATTCTAAGTCCTAACACATAAAACAGTTTCAAGTAATTTTGTTTTCTAACATTCTATTACAATAAACTTAGAAAATAAAAAATAATAAAACAATTCATAGCTGTTTGTATATGGGGTGTGTGTGTGTGTGAGTGTATGCATATGTGTCTGTGCAGTGCAATGACGATCTCTAGAATTATCTATATCTAAGAAAATAATACTTACTCCTCTGGCTCAGCGACCCAAAGTGAGTCATGGCCTCCAGAACTCTCCACTTTGCACGATCTAGCGCGATATCTCACCAGTTGGTAGCTTGAAGCTCACGCAGACTAGCCTCCACAGCATCTCCTCAGCGATATCTGGGGCGACCCAAACAGTGATCATCTAAATAGTCACCCAGCTCTTTTATCAGCCATGGAAAGAAGTGACAACTAACAAGGAAGTTCACGGAACCAGGATCGAGGATGTACTTAATGGTTAGAAATATTATTAGTATTACTATTATCAGCCTATCGTGGATTGTCTCACTGCAGGAAGAAGACCTCCCTTTCCTTCTTCCACTCTTTCTGGTTAAGTGCAAGTTGGACCATTAAGAAGAAGAAGAATAAGAAAAATAATTTATAGTATAAAGGTTACAAAAAATTGGTTTGAGGTCCTAGACCTCACACTAGGATTCCCTGTGTCGTGAGATCTAGGCTCTTGCATTCCGTTTACAAATTTATTAGCAATGTTTCCGTATTAAGGAGACAATCATTTGCAATCATGTAGGTACTTAATACGATACATTTCAATTTCTTAATCTAAGATGGAATATAAAATAAAATAAAGTAAGGTATGAATGATATGTGTGGGGGTGTGTGTTTGTGTCAGTGTTGACCATTCTTTCCTGTACGCATCTAGCTCGTCTGCCGATCCTCGCCTAGGTCTGTCACGATACCGTTGGACGTTTTTTTGTGGGGAACCAGTTGGTGAAAATTTAGGCCCAAAAGTTGTCCGATATTTTAAAAAAACGGATGGCGTCGGCGGATGCTCCGACACCTGACAGAAGAGAAGCTTCTAAGCAAGCGTGGATACACCGTGCTTGCGAAAAGCGGTGTGTGTGGGCTCGAGAATGTAGCCGCGCGCTAATGGAGGGGGAAGGTAACGGTGACGTTTTTTGTCAGCGTGCAATGACGCTATAGAATTCTTCAAAAATGAAAAGGCAGAATTAAATAAAAAAACGACAATGAAGCTTTTTATTTTCACACAAATTAAAGTTTTCCATTTACAAAAACGTGTTCAATCTACAATGGCCGGTTGCTTTCATCTGAAAAGTTTACGGTTCTGTAACACGCCTTAATTTAGCCATAAAGCCTTACACAATAAACTGAAAAATTCTGAGAGGGGAAGTATAAAAAGCGGAGTTTTACGACGTTGCTGATTTTACTTGAAGTTTCCATATTAAAGGAACAAGCAGCAAGAATTATATTTATTACCAACACACTCGCGCTTATTTACATAAGTGATAAGTTAGTTTCCTTATCAAAATACCCTGCAGATATTTATGGCTAATAAAAGAGTAATTCCTCACAGGGTCTATTTATATGTAAAACGCGATGTAATAAAATGTCCTCTGAACAGCAAAGTGAGACTTACTACGGGCCGTGGTGCCGTACATCAGGGATTTGCCAAATATTTTTGCTAGAGCCCCTAAGAGCCCGGACAGCTATCCACCGCCAATGAATTAGCCAATAAAACCAAATTGAACCAAATAAATTCGCCATTATGTCTGTTTTTCTGTTCGGTTTAAGATGCCGAATGTTTATTGTCTTGTGATTTTTTGTACAGTTCAAAATTTCATTGTTAACGCTGAAGTATTGTTTTATGTTCAAACAGTAGTGTTTTAACGGTACAGAACTTTACAGAAGTAATACAACTTATAATTTCTCTCTTCGTTGATATAAACAAGGCTTCGTTCGTTCTGTTTCACAAGCAGTTCCTTAAGTTCATTAAGAAGAGGAAATGTTTTGCTGGCGAGTCGTAAAGGGAAGTTCCCGAAGTTTCTCCGTACAACTGATAGCGCCACTCTATCTTCTGTTTGCGTCCTGATTGTTTCAACTTTTTGTTACATTGTTAGGTTAAATTAATAATTTAAGTCACATGAGTTTTCTTATCGTCTGGAGTTGGTTTGCGGGTCAGGAAACAAGTTGAAAAGTTTATAAGTTTTTGTTTTTACTAGCTGTTAGTACCAAAGTGAGTTGATACGAAACAGTCGTGGCTTCCTTTTACATTGTGCTGGATTTCATTATCTTTAAAGTTGCCTATTGCTATTTTTAGCTCATTTCTGTTCGTCCCGATATTAAAAACGGGGAGAATTCACATTTTTAAAGTTCCCCCAATTCCGGTGTTAATAATATTCGTCGTCCAAAATTAATTTAGCTTATCGCAGACCCTTCACCAAAAACGAAACATATTTCAGTGAAAAATTGTTCAATAGAAATCTTAATTGATACGATAAAGTGTCTGGCGACCTGTCTATAAATTTCCATCGCATTTTGAAGTTAATTGATTGTGTTTACCTGGTCTGCATTCAATTATGGCACGAACCGCAGTGCCAACTTCTGAATTTTAATGCTCACGCCAGGCTGTAGATCTTCCGCTGTCTGCTTGCAAAAATAAAACAACGTGCTCCAGTTCTGTCCATGTCCGTACTGGTACATTCGGAGACAGAGACGTTTGGCGTGAGTGTGCAGGTGAGTGTACCTCCGACTTAGAATGACTGGGATTGATTGGACGTAAGTTGAATTCGTGCTAAGGATTTTGGTGAAATATGATGTTAGCTTGTTTGTTTGTCCTTCAATCACACTGAAACTAGAATAAAGATATCAGATAGAACATAAACCGGATTAAAAAATAGGTACTTCTTATCCTTGTGTGATAACATCTTTCTGTGATAACCGAATTAACGCGGGCGAAGCCAGCTATGGGCTTGTATTTCTATAAATAACCTCTTTGGATTTTTTCGCCCTGTGATCTTAAACATTGTTGTCTATTGTTACAGGTTCTTGTGGATGTTCAGTTCATGTTTAACATTTTTGTTATTTTTGCTGCTGAGATTTTCTTTTTATTTTATACATCTTTTTTTTAACTTATTATTACACTGTTGATCTTAAAATAATTTTCCTTAAAAGTTTCAGTTTTGAATTGTTCTTCTTTTTTCGTTTTAGACTATTTTGTATTTATTTTCATCTGGTATTTACCTAGTCTACTTATCCGTGCGAAAATATTACGTGTAAGAAACAAATTACAAGAAAATCGTTTCCATCACCTCGCATACATATTTCCGCCATATTTTTTGCAGAGACACGCTTACAATAAAATGTCACATAGCATGAATATACACACCGGAGATAAATCTGAGGGGCTGTTATCACACGAGAGGCGTCAAAGCCACGCAATCTTCGCCTCGAGGACGTCCCCGATCTCCTCATCTCTAAAGAAACTACGGAACTACGGAACTCCGGAACTGAATTTACTTCGCGTAGTACGTATATCGGAATGATAATACAGTCTTATTCCTTTGACATTGTTTTCCGTGTTCTCTTTCTTCCGTTTGTTCCGTTTAACAAATGTAACGTTTTATATCAACTTTATTGGCAATACTTTGGTATTTCTGCGCCATGTTACACGTTTCCTTTATCTTTGTCTTTTTATTGAGGTTTTTATGATCTTCAATTGTTTTCGTTTTAATGTCGGTATGTTGTTTTATTTATTTATTTATTTAAACTTCATGCAACATGTGTACATAGGCGGACTTAATGCCTTAGGCATTCTCTCCCAGTCAACCTTAGGGTGATACAGAGATGACAAGGCAGGTGCAATATTGATTCACGACACAAAACAAGATGAGAAATAAATTACCACTAAAACAATAGATAAACATACATAGGTATATATATATAACATACAATAAGTACTAAATATATATAATGTTTTCGGTTCCGTTTAAAGACATTTAAAGCTGAGTATGTTATCTAGATTTTTTGCTTAGTGGATGTTGTTTCTGGCTAGAATAGGACTTCTCTTCACATGACACATTGCTATTGTATTCTACCTTTGACCCTAGAACTACCTTAGTAAGATAAATATAAAAATATATACACAACGTGTAACAGAACGAACGCAGCAAATCCTGAAAGAAGTTGGTTCAGAACATAGAAATCCAAATAATAAGGTAATAGAAATGTTATCTATCTACTGTCTTTTAACACCGGAACGCGTGTCGCCGATTTGCCGCTGCCAACACATAAGTAATTACGCCCACCATATTTCTAGCATTCAATACAAAACTAATAAAGCCAAAAAAACTGCTTTAGATATAATAATTTCTTAGGTTATCGCGATCACTACACATTATAATAAAACAAAATTTAACTGGATTAAATCGCGTATATGCTTTAGATATGCTGCAAAATACAATTTTAGTGACTCCGCGTCCAAAACAGCACTGTTGATCAAGCAAACGGTTCGCGCACTGGTGTCCTACGAGACATGTGTACGCGGCGACAAGTTCACGCTCTTTTACCACTTCTATTACCTTAGTATTTTGATTTCTATGGTTCTGAATCACTAGGAAAATCGATAGGTATGGTATTTGTACCATGTTACATTTTACACATTTTTTTTCACAATTCATTTTGGATGCTACTTAAAGGATAATAGAAGTAACTATATCAGTGGGTCCCAAATAGGTCCTTGAGGTTTAACAAGACTAACGAAATAGATTTCCATGAGTCACGTGAACCCTATCTATAGCATCTTGCAGCTATCCAACAACCAAGTCGGGAACTTACTGATACCTGAAAATCATGTAATTTTGTCATTTAGAAAAAAAAATACCAGATAGTATTCATAACATTCTAATTAGGGTTTCAGGGTCATATATCAACTTTTTGTATATGTTCCTATGATTTCGTTTTAGTTGATAAATTATTCCTAGATGCCCTCAAAAATTCTCAAATTTCCCTATTTAGACCACTGTCTACAGAGGCCTAGTGTATAAATTTGACAACATTAATAAAAAAGCAAAAACATATCGGCATAGTACACATTCTTCTTATTCAGTTTATGAAATATCTTTTAAATTGGTCCAGTTTTGGAGGAGAAAACCCAAACCTCGAATTATGACTTTTTTACTAAGGCAATCCAGTCGGAGCTGAAGTAATCCTTATCGGACTTATGAAGCAGAGCGCTCGCAAAACGACAGAGATTATTGCTTCAAATACCTAATTTTCAAAAATCTATCCAAATTTCCTCTTAAAATTGAAGTTCTAGCTACCCAAATACAGCAATATACGTGGGACACTCAGAAAGTTTTGCGAAACTAAAAAAAATTGTTCTATACGTACATATATTTTTATCAAATCTTTTCAAAGTACTTTCCACCAGCCTCTATACAAAGATTCATGCGCCTAAACCAGTTTTCAAAACACTTTTTCCAGTCCACCGCAGACACCTCGTTTACAGCCTGCTCGAACGCAGCCAGCGCATCTTCCGGCGACGAAAATTGTATCCCTTTGAGCTGATTTTTTATTTTTGGGAATAAAAAGAAGTCACACGGTGCTAGATCAGGGCTGTAAGGAGGGTGACCCAGGAGTTTGACTGGCGTGCTGTCCAGGAAGTCCCTCGTTTTGAGTGCGGTGTGCGCAGGTGCATTGTCGTGGTGGAGCAGTAGCCCGCGGAGCCCTGTGTTTGGTCGCTTGTTGCTTATAACAGAGAAAACTTCTGGCAAACATTTGGTAGTATACCATTCGGCATTAATGCTTCTTTGATCCCGTAAGGGAATTGATACCAAGTGGCCAGTCAAATTAAAAAAGCTAGCGATCAAAATCTTACCCCCGCTTCTAGATCGCTTCACTTTGGTAGGCGTTGGCTCATTTTGAAACACCCAAACAGTCGACTGGCGCTTGGTTTCTGGGTCGTATTGATAAATCCAGGACTCATCACCTGTAACGATGTCGTAAACACGTCGAGACGAGCCTGCTTCAAATTTGTTAAGCATATCACGGCACCATTCCACCCGGGCCTGCTTCTGAGCATCGGTGAGGTTGTGCGGCACCCAGCGTGATACTATCCTCCTCACGCGAAGATGGCTGTGTAGAATCTCGTGAACGCTTCCCGATCCAATCTTCAATATGTGTTGAATCTCCTGATATGTAATTCGCCTATTGTCTTGGATTAAATTTTTCACTGCTAGCACGTTTTCTTCGGTAACAGCCGTCAAAGGGCGACCGCTTCTTTCGTCATCCCCCAAAGTTGGTCGATCGCGCTTGAATTCGTTATACCAACGATACACGGTTGCCTTGGAAGGGCCTTCATCCATGAATGCCATTTGAAGTCTATCGTACGATTCATCCGGTTTCAGGCGACACTTGAAATCATATAAAATCATAGCTCTAAAATGTTCCCGGCGCAGATCCATATTTCAGTGAGACACAATACTTTGAATTAACTCGCAAAAAATGTGGAGGGAAATTTTGAAATTGGAACTTACTTATTTTTACTTATAAATAATCATATTTTCGAAAAACATTATAACTGGCCAGTCTCCCATATATAAAAACTTTTTTTCGCAATACTTTCTGAGGGGCCTGGTATGTTGCTTCACCCTTAATTACCATTCTGTACCTACAAACGTACTTTCGTAAAACAACATCATTTGGAAATAGATCTAAAGCAAGTAAATGACGCGAGTGCGTGGTTAAATACATAATTAGAGTCGCAAATGAGCTTGCTTTAACATAGAACAAAGAGATACAGAACACTCACTTTACAATGCTAACTTAATTAAAAGCTTTCGTATGTAGAATTGTAGACACAAAATATATAATTTTGCGACTGCAGTGGTTTGGCGTTGTCTAAGGTTACCTGTGAGCCAAACGCTTTGGTGTCTTTGAGATCATACATATTATGAGTAATGGTGGATGAAAGTTAGTATTACCCAATCAGCAAGGATTTTAGCGGAGTTATCTGTGTGTACAGAGTGCACCCAGTACTGTGAAGGAATGAGACATTGTATTCCTCCAACATAAAGGAGGAATCCTCCAACCAGGCCGGGTCTTATTGCCTGGCGAGTGTAGATATTGGGCGTTCGTATTTAAAGTGAGTTTCGAAAATAGTACTGGAAGGCCAAATCCAAAACTATAAGGTATAGCGTCAAAGGAGTCGTGAGCTCGATTTGGTAGAATACAAAAACTGTATTTTTAGATTTGTGAAACCCAACATTTTTTGCAAAAATATATCACCCTATATTATTGAACCAATTGGTAAAGTTGCTGATAAGGAACAAATCTTGAAAATAAATGTTTTGTGGCAAATTAAAGAAAAATTGTATTTTTTTTAAGACTTTTGTAAATTTTTATACATTTTACTATCAGACTACATATCATTGATAGTTCTACTCTGCGAAGTAATCCATGGTATATTTTTTAACAGTGATTTCACGATGTACAGTAAAAAACTCTGACTGTCACAAGGAATGCAGTAAAGCCTTTGAGATTTCACAAAAGTTTATAAAAGCAATGAACAGTTAATAAGTTAATATTGCAATGTATGGAAAATAAACTTGTTACAAAAATCTTAAATCCTTTGATTTTGGCGGGCACACATCGATTGTTTTTGTGCTTCTACATTGAGCGGAACTTTGAATGTAAGTATCCCCTTATGTCTTATTACTCTAACGTATAAGCATAATCAGCTCATTACTGACCCACTTCTCAGAATAGGAAAGGTTTTGGCCTTTTTCCAACACGTTGGTTTGGTACAGGTTCGCCAACAACTCGCACCATTGGGAACTTTTTAGAGCTCTCTCAAGTATGCAGGTTCATGTCCCAGGTCTCATGTTTCCCTCTCCATAAACGTAAATTCTGATCCACACATGAATTCAGAAAGTCAGAGGTGCGGCCCAAGATCGAACTAAGGCTCTACTGTATGGAACCCAAGTGTTCAACCAAAAAAACGAAAAGGCACCTTTTGTTTTTTTTTTGCGGAGAAAATGTCTATTGCATGTCACACCACCCGGGGAGGCAGTGTGGTAATGTGGGGCTCATACCCACTAAAAGCTCCGTTGTGTACCTACTTTTGCTTTAATTGAATGGGCCCCGATAACTGCCATGACTTTCGCGACCTATCTAGCGCGGCCTACTTCCGGGCCTACCTACTTTATTTTTGCTCTCTCCTTTGGTGATGTCCGGGCATACCTGGAATATCATGGTAACTCGAGGACCGTGCAATGCAGATGATAGACTCCCCAATTTATTGCCCACTGCCTCTCTTAGGGCAGCATCAGGTTGCCATAAAGACGCCAGCGCCGACCTGTCCTCCTGCGCCGGATTGGATCAGCGAGTGAGTATGCTGACCCGCTCCGCCAGGTTCGGATCAGCGAGTGAGTATTCCTCCCTGAACCGCTCCAACAGGTTCTTCGAGATAACCTCCTCGCAGAAGGACGTGACCGCAAATGCTCTATCTTCTTCAGGGATGACAGGTTATTATTATATACCCTTCTGTACTAACTTTCTCCGTGTTTCTAATTACGTACAATTATTCGCATCGAACGGCGGCAGCCGCTTCATGCCCCAAGTTAAATTGTGTTCTGTATTTATAATGCTGCGCCCTATACAATATTCAAGGGTGAAAACTTTTCTTATAAACGCAGCCTTGGTATGAAAGTAGCTATATTGTATGCAAAAGTTTGCTGTTTTGGGTGTTTAGGTGTATAATATGGTTGAATATTAAGTTGTGGTGGAGTTGTATTAAAAATTAAGTGAATAATGCAGGCCTAAATTAAATTAGGAACATTTGTCAGGAACAGATACATTAGTACAGTCAAACGCATATCAGAGGTGATATAACCAGTATAAGCAGAGCCTGTCTTGTATAAAACTTACATACTGAGCCAGTTCCGCATATAAAGGTTATTCATAGTATAGGTTGCACGGCCAGGTGGGTAGGCCCCCCACTAAGTGACTTCTGGGCATGCTGTGGTCACGTGTCGCCATGTGAACCGGGCAGTTGTACCGGGAGACAAATAGTCTCGCTTAAGACGTGCCTTACAGGCGTAGCATAGGGAGGGCTCCGGAGGCATATTACATTCGCGGAGTCCCCCTTATTGTGCTGTAGACGGCCACTGGGGGGGTTTTAGTGGGTAAGAATCCCACACACCCCGGCCTCCATCCCGCATGAGGCTGGCAGCCTTTTGAAGGTTTCCTCTTCGCAGCAAAAAAAAGGCCCCGACTAGATGAACTGACGACCTGATAAAAGTCGCCGGAATCTGCTGGATGCGGAAAGCGTAGGACCGGTTGTTGTGGCCTATGTCCAGCAGTAGACGTCTTTCGCCTTAAATGATGAGGTTGCACGAGTTATCTATACATATAAAAGGCTTTGTCCTGAATGACTGACGGATCAACGCACTGCCTAAACCGCTGATCGTAGAGACCTGAAACTTGGAGGGTGTGTTCTTTGTATGACGTAGGCATCCGATAAGAAAGGATTTTCGGAAATTCTATCCCTAAGGGAGTGAAAAAGGGGGGCAAAGTTTGTATGGGACAACGTGATTCCTTGGTCCAATCTACTTCAAATTTTGCATAAACCTTTTTTAACAGACTTGATGGCAGACGTGCTTCGTATTTTATTGAAATTCATCCCCTAACGGGGTTAAAAAGGGGTAAAAAGTTATTTTGGCGGTGATTTGCTTCGAAGTTGATATCAATACTTCTTAGTGCTTTTGATTTAAATTATATTTTATTTTGACAGAAAACTCAATCCGATTTTATTCAAAAAGGTTGAACTCACTAAAAAACATAAGGTGGGATCCACACGTTGGCCCCAACGTTGGGACGAGCGTTGGCACGTAATTATGCCTAGCGTCCACACGTTGGAGATAATGTTAGTTCAGTTCCGTCAGAGCCAATGTAAAGTCGTCTGAAATAGATGTTGCGCTGGGCACTTTAATATTATTGAGTGCTTGTGAGTGCAGAGCTGAACTGTCAATTAAAATAACACAATAGTTAAACAATGGACGTCGTTTTTGAAAAATGTTTTGACTAACAAAAGAATATGATTGTTATTTGTTAATAAACATAAAGATTTTTTATAGAAATTCTATAACTATTGCGTTGATGACAGTTTCAAGACGCGGTGACCGTAGGAACAAGCTCATTCGATTCACCTTACTGCATGAGTGCTGCGTCAAGAACTCAAGACTCAGCAAACCGCCAACGTGTGGGCGCATCGCCAACGTTGGCGCATAATTCCTTTGATAAAACCGACACGCGACGGCGGCGGGCTCCACAAGTTGGCCCCAACGTTGGGCGAGCGTTGGCCCGTAATTATGCCTAGCGTCCACACGTTGGAGATAATGTTAGTTTAGTTCCGTCAGAGCCAATGTAATGACGTCTGAAATAGATGTTGCACTGCGCACTTTGAGTGCATAAGAGGACGTCATATTTATTCCTCAGTTAAAAGTTATCAGACTATTGAAATACCGGCCCTTAGAAGTTTAATTTAGTGTGTATTGTTTTTCGCAATTTTATTCCTAGAGATTCCCCTAACACCATCGAATTACCCCTTCGAATTCAAGAGAGTGCAGTTTCCGATCAAAGTCTGCTTCGCAATAACTATGAACAAAGCTCAAGGTCAAACTCTTAAGGTAGCGGGAATAGAATTGAGGGAAAGCTGCTTCTCTCACGGCCAGTTGTATGTGGCATGCTCCAGAGTAAGCGCACAGAGTAGCCTGGTATTCTAGCTCCCGAAGGAAATACAAAAAATATTGTTTACAAAGAAATACTGCGGTAGGTGTGTAGTATTTCGATGTCGTTGTAAAAAGATAATACCCCCGTGTAACTTTCACCAAATCAAAGGCCGAGCTTCGTGTTCACAAAATATAACGAAATTTAATTTTATTTTCATTTTTTTTTTTTTTTATAGTATAGGATGGCGAAACGAGCTAAAGGCCCACCTGATGTTAAGCGGTTACCTTTGCCCATGACAACTTCAATACCACCTAGGCTGTTGCCTAAATAGTACCGCAAGTCGGTTTGCCAAACTGAGACATGATGATGGAAAGTCTCATGTGATTGTAATTTCACCGGCACCCGTACCCATCAGACCGAAACACAGCAATGCAAGCATCACTATTTGGCGGAGAAGTAGGCACGGTGGTAGTACTTCACCGACGAGCTCTTTCACAAAGGAACTCTACTACTACTTCATGTTTATTTAACCTTTAAACATTATAATAAAGATTGTTATATTTTATAAGTATTTGAACATAATAATTGATATGTTATAGCAAAATTAATAACATAAAAAACCAACTAAAAATCCTATTAGAACCATTTTCGACTTCTACGCGGACGAAGTCGCGAAGCTAGTCTATCTATATAAAAATGAATTGCTGTTCGTTAGTCTCGCTAAAACTCGATAACGGCTAGACCGATTTCGCTAATTTTGGTTTTAAAATATTTGTGGAAGTCCAGGGAAGGTTTAAAAGGTGTGAAAATGTGCAAAATTTGCGAGGAAAATAGTAAAAACAACAATTTTATTTTCCCATATAAACTGTTCCTACCTGTCAAACATTTGATGTTCGTCCCGTTCGGTATGGTAAACTCGGGTCACCTCTAATTTAAAGAACGTATTAAATAAGATTTGGATGAAATTTTGTGTGTATGTTTCAATGGGTTCCTGGATGGTTTAAAAACACAATTGGACCCGGTAGGTGGCGCTGCTGTCGGTATGTTACTGATCTCCTAAACTGATAGATGATAGATTTAATGATATTTTTTGTGTAGATACGTTCGGGTCCGGGTCCCTGCAAGGTTTGAATTGACAAATGGACCTGGTAGGTGGTGCTGCAGTCGTTGTGTCACCAAATTTGATTTGTTGAACAATTCATAACATGGGACGGACGGGACATGGGACGGGACGGGACATGTGACATGGGAGACGGGACATGTGACATGGGGGACGGGACGGGACATGGGAAGGGACATGGGCCGGGACTGACATGGGACATGAGACGGGACATTGGACATGGAACGGGACGGGACATTGGACATGGGACGGGACGGGACATAGGACGCGACGGGACATGGGACGGGACGGGACTTGGTACGTGACGGGACATGGGACGCGACTGGACATGGGACGAGATAGTGAGATAGTGGGATGGTGAGATAGTGGGATAGTGGGATAGTGGGATAGTGGGATAGTGTGATAGTGGGATAGTGGGATAGTGGGATAGTGAGATAGTGGGATAGTGGGATAGTGACTGGACTGGACGGTCCGAATGAAAGGATGGATGGATGGATGGATGGATGGATGGAACTGGACTGGACTGGACTGAATTAACAGGATCCGTCATTTGGGTTAGCAGAATTTAAAGCCGAACGAAGCCGCGGGTAAAAGCTAGTAAGTTAATAGAATACAATTGTAGCTAATATGCAATACGCAAAAACCTCGTTTTGTTGGCAACTTATAGCTTAAATTCAAATGATTAATTCATTGACCTTCGTAACTTTATAATAATAATGATCTTCTATATAATTAGAAGGAAGGCACAGGACCGGTCGTTGTGGCGATGTTTGGGGGAGGCCTATGTCCAGCAGTGGACGTCTTTCGGCTGAAATGATGATGATGATGATGATGATATAATTAGAGTCAGGAACTTCTAGAACGAACGATAACCTTCGTATAAAAAAAAAGTAAATTGATTTTTGAAAAAAAAAAAACCTTTTTATCCTTTGGGTAATGATGCATAATCGCCTGTACCGCAAAGTTTGAAGACAAAGGTCTTCAACCAGTGCGTCCTGCCAGTCATGACTTACGGTGCCGAGACGTGGACACTGACAGTTGGGCTAGTCCACAAATTCAAAGTCGCTCAGCGAGCTATGGAGCGAGCTATGCTTGGCGTTTCTTTGAAGGATAAAATCCGTAACGAGATTATCCGGAGAAGAACCGGAGTGACCGACATAGCTTGTAGGATCAGTAAGCTGAAGTGGCAGTGGGCTGGCCATGTCTGTCGAAGGACCGATGGCCGTTGGAGCAGACGAGTCCTTGAGTGGAGACCGCGAATCGGCAAACGCAGCGTAGGGCGCCCCCCTGCCAGGTGGACCGACGACCTAAAGAACGTGGCTGGGGGGGACTGGATGCGGAAGGCAGAGGACCGACCGTTGTGGCGCAACTTGGGAGAGGCCTATGTCCAGCAGTGGACTGCGATAGGCTGAGTTGATTGAATGATGCATAATATAATATATGCATCATTACCCGAACATTATCTTCGTTGAGATATCGTTAAAAAATTACATAATTTAAGTAATTAATAAAATAATTTTTAAATGCCTTTTTTCAACAGTAAAGTCTCAGCTGAATTCAAGTAACCGCTTCAGATATCCTGAAAAAAGTAAAGTTTAGGAAAGTAAAGTAAGTCATTTCTAAACACAACGGTTTCATGAGATTATCATTTAAATTGCATATACTCGTACATACTTGCAAAGTTGACTGCAAAATACCAAAAAAAAAAACAATATGCTTCCTGTTGGTTGTCAGAGCCGCCGATATCACAGGCCTAAAGATAGAAACTGTTAGCCACGAAATTCTACCATACGTTTCGTTACCTACATTTTTGAAAACCCTCAGTTAGGGCCCGCAAATATAATTCAGAACGAAACCCAAATAAAATAGGCTGTTTCACGGCCATTATTCTATTAAGTCCTACAAAATGCGACCTTTAGCCGGTACATTTTGACATGGATTTTTCCGTCCTTTCATCGCAGGTAAGGTCAGCATCAGAATGACAAAGGTACGCCATTTGTATCGCAAATTAGTGCGGTCAAACGAATATATGAGCACAACGCGTGACGTGGAAAGGCGAAACTGTTGTGCTAATGCTGTGATAAATAAATTTCATTGTAAAATAGCAAATAGAGCAAATAGAATAAATGCATTAAAAGAGCCTCCACGGCCTTTAATTGATCGTCCGGCGCACCCTGGGCAGTCAGCCCCGCTAGCAACCTGCTGACTGGCTAATCTTTTCCCCACGGCATGAGTTATTATCATTGTGTAGCTCATGTCTACACGATAGAAGAAGATTGTAAAATATGTATTATTAATAAGCATATAGTATACCTACATAAACTAATCAAATTTTTTATATATACCTACTATTTAATTCAGACATACCTTAATATCAACACATAATCATTAATTAGTGATTAAATCTTAGTTACAATTACATTGTTCACTACACTCTTATTACAATTCATTATAATTACCTATATCTATATTATTTACAGTAAGAGTATACTCAAGTATGTTTTAGAGGCTGGAAAATGCAATTTACCATTCAGTTTCTCAAATTAGCTAAAAAATAGTTTTACAGTCAAGTGTAAATGTAAGTCTATGTTGACTATCAGATTGTGAGAGTTTATCCTAACCCTGTTAAATATTTTTTTATAGACTACCCTAATAGATGAATTTCATGTATATTTTTTTTTGTGAAATAAGCGTTTTTTTTATACACATCTACGAATAAAATAAAATTAAAAGGGTTCAACTGATGTATTCAGAAATGCTGAAAGTTTAAAATATCTCAGGAAAGTTAAAATGTGTAGCTATAAAATTCAAAATACTTTAAAAATTATTGTTGCATCATTTTACCAATTAATAGAAAATGAAAATCAATAAGATATTTTTAATACGTAGGTTCATAAAAAAATGGGAACTTAAAATCGATTCCAGGTTCTCTGAGTAGTAGCAATCCTTATCAAATTGACTAAGTTGCTGAAGTCATGCTTGGTATATATTGATATATTTATGTTAAGAAAACAAAGAGCTTTAGGATCTCTTAATAATAGGATACAATAAACAAAATTTAAGCCTATAGATTTCGCATATAAACTCAAGAATCCTACTATCCTACTAATATTATAAACGTCCAAGTTTGTGAGGATGTATGGATGTTTGTTACTCTTTCACGCAAAAACTAGTGCATGGAGTTTAATTAAATTTGGAATACAGATAGAACATTACTCGGATTAACATATAGGCTACTTTTTATCCCGGGAAGATGAACAGTTCCCGAAGGATGCGTGATAAACGACATCCACGTGGGTGAAGCCACGGGTACAGGCTAAAGTAATATAACAATCATAACACATTATTATTGTTTCAAGTTTACGAGTAAGTGCGTGGAATGCATTTTTACTCCCCCGACTTCATATGATTCTTAAAACAATGCAAGATTGCAAAATCAGTGATGCGTCACTTTTAAGAACTGTGTGATGACGTAGTATGCAATTCCTACGATGCACAGTTCAGTTATTTTACAAGAATATTGCTTCCAACTCCCAAGTACTCGTGGGAATACATAATACCTCCATATACTGAAGAAGAAAGTAGAAGTGATATAATAAAAATAAATATTGTAAATGATCAATTCTTTGCTACGCTGAAGCCCGATAATAATTCTGTGATATAATAGTGGCTCAAATCACGAAAGTTATATTAAAAATTCAATAGGTACATCCATAGCAGAAATGTATGAAAACGTAAAAGTTAAGACGAGTCTGACCTCATTTGAGTTATCGGCTGGAAATGTTCCAATCTCCGCCATTGTCTTAGCTCTGAAAGTGGACGCGTCCATATATTACGTCCACATGTCTTTACTTTGAAATGGCGCCAATTTGCGACGCCTTATATATAAGAGAAACACGTGCTTACTATAAATGTGTAGATTTTGAAGAAAACTGAGCCAACTGCAAGTTTGGACAAAGCTTTACAAAGAGTACAATTTCAAGATTTTCAAGTAAGAAATCTTAGTGCTTGTGTTCGCTGTCACAAAACTTTAGTCTTTAGTTAGTGAAGGATAAGGAAACCGGAACTCGTGCCGAGACGTTAAGCATTAAATGTGAAATATTTTTTACCTCGTAATAAATATGGGAAGCTGTAAAATATTTGTGGAATACCGCAGTTCATATGTACGTTTGAGTGCCGTAAGCTTGGAACCAATAGCCTCCATCGGACAATTACTTAAGAGCTCGTTGACCTATTTCTGAGGCTGGTTATTTCAATCTGGACTGCGGCGCGGCTTTCGAACGGTTTTTATCCGCTGCGATGCGGATGACACGAATGAGACTCGCGGATATTAGAATTTTGATTGGCTCTCTAATTTAGCGGGTTAAGCATTTATATTGTAAGGAAATTGGTAGATGGTGAGATAGATTATAGAATGTTCTGGCTGGGTAAATGTTCGTTCGAAGTTTAAATAAGTTATTGAGGGTTCATATTTCCTTAGTTTATATAGGTACACAAAATTTACAAAATATTGGCTAAATCTACATTACTTTTATCACTAAACATTCCCATAGTACCTACTATTTTCTTGCGAAGACGCATTTTGCGCAGATATGACGCATATCTTACCACACTTCTTGGCTCTGTACTACACCTGTATTTGTTTTGTGTTCTTGAATTTTTTTGGTATTTTTGTGCGTCACTTTTGTAGCAAATAAATAGTTTTTCTTTCTTTCTTTCTTCTTTCATAGAAATTAAGAAAAACACCAGAAATATTGCCACTTGTCGACGCCATTTTGACAGTTTGGGTTTCTGCGCAAGGTAGCACAAAATGGAACTAAATTTAAATACGTCTGCTAGTTTTTTTTTTTTTTTTTTTTTTTTTTATTCTTTTTTTTTTTGAGGCTTTAATACACCGCGGTGACTATGCCAGCCTCATAGGTACCTCATATTATTGTTACATTAAAAAATATACAAAACTATACTATGTACAATAAATAATATCAACATATATCCTCGGACCTTCTTAAAAAAACATCTTTTATGAATTTATATACAGCCACTGCATTTTTAGATAAAGGTTGGCGTAGAATGATGTTAATTCCACCATTGTAAAAATCTGTACAAATACAACTATATAATAAATCCCTAATATCGGCGTATGCATCGCACTCGACCAAGAGGTGATATATATCCTCGACTTTATTAGAGCACGTGACACAAAAAGGAGAATGATTAACACCAACTAAATGTAAAAAACTATTGGATGGAATGTGCCCAGATCTTATCCTCAACGCTAAAACAAGCAGTTAAGTTGCTAAGTCTGCTAGTTAAGTTGTTAAACGTTATCGAACCAAGTCATTGGCCTGGTTGTTTGATTGAATAGCTGAATATCATTCAGGCCGCTGATTGAACGGCACCGTTTAGTAAAATGGCTAGGCTATTAATTGAAAGGCTGATTAAGCTAGTTGGCTGCAACATATAGGTACACACCTCATTCCACAATGTTCTAAATAAATAAGTTTTTTTTTTCATTTAGTGCGAAAAGTGGATGAATAACTAGTTCTGGAAATTTAGTTCCCTAAATCATTCTAGTCATTTCTATCTCATTCCCGTAATCCAAAATCTAGCCAATCTTTGATTCACAGAGTAAAGTAATATACTAGAGACTTTGGATAACTATTTCTCTATATACAAGTCTGACCTTATTATTTGATCACTGTTTTATCCGATTCCTATCTAATTCCATCTCCGCATCCAAACATACTTAATTGGACATCACAAACAAAGACGTGGCCATGTTATCCAGGAGCCAGCTGTTCCAGGGTTCCTTGAATAAAGTTGCGTCGGTACTCCCGCCAGTAAACAAGTACAGTTCGACAGGAATGGCCCATTAGCCGCCACCCGCTCGCCTTTCTTATTTACAACTAAACAACTTTGTTTTCTTTTAGCATAGATGTCTCGAACGGCCGTTTTGATTTTTTAATGAAATTTAGAGATCTATGTGAAGATCATGTGTCTTTTGCCAAACATTGAGAATAAAATATCTTAAAATAAAGACTTGAGTTAGAAAAAAGTCAAGCTAATCAAGTTTTTATTTGTAAGAGATATATTTAAAGAGGATCGGTACCTAACCAGAAGATTTTAAATTGACGACCTCTGTGGTATAGTAGTACGAGTGTCGGACTGCTGATCACGAGGTCGTGGGTTCGATTCCCACAGGACACAAATATTTGTGTGATGAACATAAGTGTTTGTGTTGGTCTGGGTGTTTCTTATGTATTATAAGTATGAATTTCCTAAAAAAAAAGTATATATGTGTTATATCCATTGTCTAGTACCCATAGCACAAGCTCTGCTTAGTTTAGGACTAGATGGTGATGTGTAAAAATGTCCCAAAAATATAAAAAAACAAAACCACTCACTCTCTACCCCTAACTCAACCGACCCCCTAACAAACCCAACTTAACAAATTCAAAAATGCCATTTATTAGGAACAATAGATAATAGTGAAGACCTATTATTGGCAGATTGTATCTTATCTAACATTGTTATACTAATGTAATTGCTGTTGGTCTTCCAAATAATAAATAAATAAATAGATAAAACGTTTATTTAGTACAAAACAAGACACAAGACAAGACATACAAGTAAAAAAACAATACCAAGACCATAAAGGTATTATACACGTCAGTATAGAAATGTCTTTGACCAAGACATAACTTGAAAAAAGACTTAAAATAAAAAAAGGAACTTGACAAACTTGGAAGAGAACACAGTGAATTTTTAAATTATCTTGCAGTCTATGCACGAGTAGAACAAGAGAATAATGATAATAATAGAAAAATAATAAAAAATGAATATTTAAAAATGTAAATTATAAGTTTGTATAAGTGAATAAAGGGAATAATAATAGAACACAATACCGATTTTTTCATCAGAATACTTAATAAGTCATTATCCGAATGCTGCTTTACTCTAAGGTCCTAATACAGAGTAGCTGAATCGTAGTTGACCATTTTAGGATATAATATAATATTACTCAGATAAGCGAGAAAAGCAACGGAATTTATATAATCGAAATAAAATTAGTTATTAAGTACCCGTACATTCAGCTGGCTAGACGTTTTATCGGAATTCGATTTGCCAAAACTATGATTTGTCGATAAAGTGTGTGCCAAAGAACGGTTTGTCGATGAACGAAGTCATAAAAACGTTTCGTCGATGAATTTCCCAAGACTTGGAAACGTTATTACACAAATGAGCTACGAAAATCCGATTGTGGTTTTCATAAAACTTATTGGCGTCCCAACAGTCAGCAAAGTAGGAATAGTAAACTTTCTAGAGTGCTTATGATATTAATAACAATAGTAACCCACGTATTTTTTGTTTTATCATCTCCTCTTACGCTTCGCTTCGGGCACTGATGAGGTGCTTCGCCCTCCCAAAAAGAGGAGAAAACTAAGATATATCAAAATAATTATAATAGTCTTCTTTATTGCACAAGATTATATGAATTTCTTAAAAACTACTACAAATTTATAAATTATATAAATTATGGAAAGTAAAATTCGCTCGCGAGTAGGATTCACACCTGTGACTTCTAGTTAAAAAAATAAGAAAATGTATTTATTTGCGACTAGAGTGACGCACAAAATTACCAACAATATCATTATCATCATCATTTCAGCCGAAAGACGTCCACTGCTGGACATATGCCTCTCCCCCACGCACCGCCACAACGACTGGTCCTCCGCTTTCCGCATCCAGCGTATACCCGCGACCTTCACCAGGTCGTCGGTCCACCTTGTGGGGGACCTACCCACACTGCGCCTTCCAGTACGCGGTCGCCACTCCAGAACTTTACTGCCCTATCGACTATCCATTCTGCGAGTAATGTGCCCCGCCCACTGCCACTTAAGTTTGGAAATTCTTCAATACATAAAAAATAAATACCAACAATATAAACAATAAATATACAAAAACG
This sequence comes from Asteroscopus sphinx, assembly GCA_949699075.1. Lineage (NCBI taxonomy): Eukaryota > Metazoa > Arthropoda > Insecta > Lepidoptera > Noctuidae > Asteroscopus > Asteroscopus sphinx. The sequence continues at coordinate 15,656,911 of OX453017.1, forward strand.
AAGAATCAAGAAGCGTGGTAAAATATCTGTCATATTCGTGTTTGTGCAAAACCGCCATCGCTCAGCAAATCGCTTTGCTAAATGCACAGACCAGGGCCACAGCGCTGGACATACACACAGCTGCACAGTTCAGGGGGCCAATCGCGCTAATTTTGAACGTATTTATCAAAACTAAACCATTGCCAAAAACGTTATATTAGGCACATTTCGTATCGCGCTAATCTTAAAACGGAAACGTTTTAGCTTTTCTTTGGAACATACGTTCATGAACGAGTGAGGGAACGATCGATCGGACTTTCCTTGAAATTTCGGTATCGCGCTAAAATTGACAGCGTTTAAAACCTAATGCGTTCCGTTGGGAACATATTTACCGCTGTAGTTTGAACGTTCACGAGCGTTTTTGATTTAGTTCGTGCCGAGCTACTTTTGCAGTGTTTTCTGAGACGTTACTCAGACGTTAGTGAAATAATTTTAATTTGGAAACAATGAAATGCTAGAAATGTATCTCCATGTGTTAGAAAGTGATCGTGAGGTGGATGTGGCTGAAGACAGAGCATCGACTCGCAGGCAGATTGGCTGGCTAAGACCCTCAACGATTCACATAGGTATCGGAAATGAAGTTTATAAAAAGATATCGTCTTTCGACGAAGCTAGTGGCTGGAGACGAAGGAGTTTGTGGTAGGTACAACCGAAGTTAAAAATTATTTAACATCATTATTTTTATTTACAACCTTTACCTATACTTAGCATCGTTTATTACATGTTTCAGATTTTGATAGCTTTATCATTTTACGCGACTGGTTCATACCTACCAGACGCGCCGCCCAGTGGAAGACAACAAGTCCTACCCAGTCTCCCAAGCAAGTGTGAGCAAAGCTATAAAGTAAGTGAAGCAAAGAGCTAAGCTAAGAGAGGTATATAGCTCTTCGAAGTGAAGTGACAGTGGTGCTCAATAAATCCAGGGGCTGTGAATGGGTATACAGTGGCAGTGGCATTCCCATTTAGACGAAGAATATAAATTGACAGTGAGAAAATAAATTTCAGTAGATCATGCCATGTTCATTGGACCTGTCTTATTTCCTGTTAAAATGTACAATATGATATTCTTTATTTCAGTTTCTACAGAGCTACAAGGATGCTAGCGATTTTGGTGTTGATGACACCCATGTCATAGAATAGATACCTACTAACGACCCATGTTGCCATTGTAACACCCAGAACATGAGGAGAGCTACATGAACAAGAGGGGGTATCATTCTCTGAATGCTTTATAGTAAGTATAATTCTCAAATTGCACAATATTGACTGCGTAGTTAAATAATATAAAATAATGCTTCTATTTTATTCATAAGTTACTGTAGCATAAAATAATCAGCCCATTATTGTCCCACTGCTGGGCACGGGCCTCTTCTCAGTATGAGAAGGTTAAGGCCTTAGTTCACCACGCTGGCCTAGTGCGGGTTGGTGGATTAAACACACAAGCCATTAAGAACTGTATGGAGCACTGCACACTGGAGGGTGTGCAGGTTTCCTCATGATGTTTTCCTTCACTGTTAAAGCAAGTGATAATCAAATTACTCCCCCACACCCTCCCCTACCCTGATCCACACATAAGTGACTATACATTGTGGCAATTGTTTAATCTACTTTGTTATTTTTAGATGTGCAATGCTGATGCTGATTTTTTTTTGTGGACTCTAGTTATCTTGGGTCTAATTATGATAGCAGTGTGGGAAGACAGGGGTCATTGAGAGGTTGTATGAGGAGGATCAAGATGTTTACACATTAGTTGTTAACTTTTTCATAATGTATGTTTAGGTTAATATAACCGGATAAAATGTTCATCTACCTTATTTTATTGTTGCAGGATATTCAGGATACCTCCAAAGAGCAACTCTTATGACACCAATACTAAAATACTATAAGTACCTGTACAGAGCTCCACATGTCTGCACGGACTGTAGTCTTCGATAAAAAATACTATTATTGATCGAAGACTGTAGTAGAGCATTGCATAGGACTGCTAAAGGCTTTAGTGGGATTAAAATGTTGTGATAGGTTTAAAAAATAAATATACACCTATTTTGTTAAAAAAAACTTTATTTTTAATGTTTGACACTTTACATCTCTTCCTCGGAAAATGATACATACCTGAAACAAAATAAGAGTAGGTTATTAAGTACCCTAGTAGTTTATTAAGTAACCTTGTGTGATAGTGGTATATTATCAAAGTAATAAAATTATCATCCACTTATTTGTATGAGCTAGTGGCCACCCCTGTTATCATCAACTGATAACAGAAAATCTATTATGTTTTATTATTTACTTTTATATATTCTTATTTATTTATTATTAGGAAAACCAACAGCTATATAAGAATTAATAAACAGCTAGCATAGGTTACATTAAGCCAACACAACACATTTTATTCTACTTTTTATCTACCAAAGATCATATTATAAACACTATTCATCTACTGTGAATCCACAACATTTCAACATAATTATTAAATAAGCCCCCTTCTGGCACAGTTGGGTAAAAAATAAAAACTTTTATTGTTAATAATACCTAGGTATGCAAACAATCTAGTGAAGCCAAAAAAACTATGCTCCTTCATGTACAACCAGCGCTCACACATGCACCTCAAACCATGCTCACCCCTCAGTACACATGTTGCGGTATCATTCAATAAGCATTGTGAAAGCAAATATCCTTCAGGTACATGGTGTGCGTAAGCGCTGGTTGGAAGCATAATTTTTTTTGGCTTCATTATGATTGTTTGCAGCACTTCATCTATATTTTTTACAATGTCTGTGGTTTTAGCCGCTTTTTGAATAAACAATGACCTACTTTCTGAGCATGAGATGAGAGATGAATAGTACATTTACACACACTAAATGTTAAATAGGTACTATTAGGTACTCAGTTGCTCCACTCTTTTGGCAGTTTCACTAGACCCTCATAGTTGATCGTGTCTGCAAACTCATGCCAAAGTTATGTTAAAAGAGCCCGCACCTCTTTGGAACAGATAGACTCCGTCTAAGGGCCAGACCGGCCAGACCCTATTGGCCTTGACAAACTTCACCAACATCTGCATTTGCCGCCAAAGATAATAATATAATCACTGTAGGCAATTCTCTTTGACTGTAGGTAGTTGCTGCACGGTGGATGTACAGTTGCGTCGCGACCTTCGTCTCTGCAAATATAGAAACAAAGTATAAATCTTAACTAGCTGCATTATCAACATTGTTTATTTACATATCCTTATCTCTTCTCATGGGTGTCGTAAAAGGCGACTAAGGGATTCACCAGAGGATGGGCAGCAGCGTTCTCTGAGTATTTAACCAACCAACTGCGATCGCCAACCCGCCTGCCAAGCGTGGCGATTATGGCATATCCCCCCAAAATTTGCTTGGGGGAGGCCTATGTCCAGCAGTGGACGTCTTAAGGCTGAAATGATGAATGATTATTTACATAAACAGCAAAACAATACTTACTTGTCGTTTGAATGATCCAATCTAGTTGAGTTTATTATAGTTATTGTTGACAAACGATGCCAAACGTAGTGAAAGAGTACATTTCTTTAAACGTGATTAGTGTTAAAACATTAATTAAATTAGCTTTGGTATGTAAATTAGCTGCTAATATATAACATTTATATTATTTAATACACAGACCAGTGTTGCAGGCAATCAAACAAGAAATTACCCGTTCTGTCAAAAAAAATAATTAAAAAAAGTATTATGTTTTTACCTTTTCGTTTATAGTCTTAACTTAGGTACCTAAGGGGCGTCGCGCCGCACTGACGTGATAGAAATATTAGGGGGCCTGTGGTGCCGAATATTTTTTTGTATACTTTTAAAGAATGTCAACCTGTGTGGATTCAGGATTTTGCTTAATCAAAAGTAAGGGACGATTCTTCTCAGTGGTGGACTAATCCTTTTGGAGGCTCAAAGTGGTGTATAATGCAGGAAGACTTTTATTAATACTGCTGTAAAATAATCAAACGCCAAAAAGTTTTCAATCAACACAGCCTATCGCAGTCCACTGCTGGACATAGGCCTCTCCCAAGTTGCGCCACAACGCAAAAAGTTTTGCAATATGGCAATTTTTCATAAGAAAGATAGTAGGGTGCGAGCGCAGCGAGCTCGTTTAGCTTTTGCGAAAACATGAAGAAAGCGTGAATGAAAATATAACGCAATAGTTACTTGCATTATAGTTATGGCAAGGAAGAGGAAATCAGCAGAAGTATATCAAACAGTGCCAGCAAAGCGAGTGCGAATTTTTTATCTGGTCTTTGGTGCTTTCGGCTTTACCTCTTTATTAATAATGTGTACAAACCGTAGTAAACTTCTTAGTCTGTGGTACAAACTAACAGAATATTTGTTTTCAACATATCACCGTAGGCTTGAACAACAAGCGCGAGCGACGCGAGCTCGATTTTTTTGGACTATGCATGAACAAAGTGAGATAGCGCTTTACAAAAATTTATACATTTCAAATATTATTATTTCTTCATTAAATTAAATTAATATTCGACCAGCACATTAAAGAAGCAGAATAGTGTAGAATGATAAAGCAAACTAAACACAGTGATCCATCAATAAAAAACTACAACATTTTTTTACTAATATTGCGTTCGTTAAACTGAGCCATAAAGATGGAAAGGATGTGATTGTTATTTTGCTGGCACCCGTACCCTTCGTCTGTCGGCAGAAACAGGTGCGGTTGTAGGACTTCCACGGAAGAGCTCATTCACAAGGAACTCTCCACCCCACTAACTTTTGTTGAGTATCTTCTCTGTCCCGCGTGCCTAAAATGACTGTAATGACCTACATATTACAGTTAGTGACAATTGGCAAATTACCCAGATCATAACACTGAGGGGGACTCGACATGCTCTTTTTTGTGATTGTCGCAAAAATACCCGAAATTACCCGGCACTCATCGTTACCCGCCAAGAACCCGCTTAAGGCCTAAATTACCCGAAATCGGGTAAAAATACTCGTGCTGGCAACGCTGACACAGACAAGTAGCTACATTTAAATATTTCTAATGGCAATCAGTGTTGCCAGTTGCCAGATGTTTTTTTTAGCGATCGTACTAATCGTACACTAGTAAAACTTGAAAAAATGCGTAGATCCGTTCCATTTGAAGGATACACCAAACAAACTTTCGCATTTTTTACATTAGAAGGATTACAAAAAATATTTAACTACATATTAGCTACGTCTTACACAAATTACTATGAACATTCCTTTAAATCGCAGTTATTTTATCGTCTTGTGTACTCGTTAAGTAATTATAAACGGAAAGCGTTGTTCATAGCAGTAGTTTATTGGTTTTTTCATTAAATTTTATGAATTAATAAAACGGGCAAAAAATTATACAAATACTACTTAAGTTATACGTTTGGCAACACTGATGATAGACAATGAGTGACATAGACAATTTGACATACTAAAATAGTGCTGCTCCCTTCGCAACATGCTTAGTCGACAATCGATTGTAAAAGTATCACCAAGTATTTTTAATACTCGTGGCAAGCCCTAAACGTCACACGTTTGGTTTTACTTTGGTAACGTCAACGATTATAACGTTCAGAAAACATTAGCGCGATACCATTTTTGACAAAACTAAACAAAAGCTAAACCAAAGCTAAACTAAAACCTAAGACGTTCCGTTCAAACGGTTGATACGTTTGAAAATAGCGCGATTGGCCCCCTGGACACCGGTCGCTTTAGACGCTAAGTTACAGTGAACCTCAGTTCACAGCCTTGCCTTGTGCCTTGGTTCAGTTGGTCGTGGATTCGTGGTATCAAATTCAACTTCCACATTAAAACCATCTGATGATGACGGCAGCAACATGTTATTGAAAAACGGTGCATTCTTCTTCAATACTTGCTGTCTTAGCCCACTGCTTCACAAACGCGTTCTCCGTGATTTCCATATTTTTGTTGTCCAGATCTTAGTGAAATATATGTGTGATGAACATGAGTGTTTGTGTCTGTCTGGGTGTTTCTTATGTATTATAAGTATGTATTTACAAAAAAAAAGTATCTAAGTATTGTATCCATTGTCTAGTACCTAAAGTACAAGCTCTGCTTAGTTTGGGACTAGATGGTGATGTGTAAAATGTCCCTAAAATTTATATATAATTTATTTATTTATTATTAAACACATTTCCCATAGGTCTTGCCTAAATCGTTATACCATCTTCATCGTGGTCTGCTGCGATGCCTTAGTCTTGCTGAGCTCCATTTAATTAATGCTTATTACAGAACTGACTGGATGCGGAAGGCAGAGGACCGAGAGTTGTGGCGCAACTTGGGAGAGGCCTATGTTCAGCAGTGGACTGCGATAGGCTGAGTTGATGATGATGATGATAGAACTGACTCCCTCGACCTGATTGCCTCGTTGGTCTAGTCTCAAGCGCGAATACTAAGAGTGAGGTTTTAGGTTCGATCCTTAGGTTCGATTCGGTTCGCGCATACAGTTTTCTGTCAAGAAAATTTCTCAGTAGAAGTCCGGAGTCAGGAAGTTGGCGGTGCTACACCCCGTGCCTCTAAAAAAAGCCGTCGGTCCTGCGCCTGAGCTCTATTCTGTCGTGTCAGATTGCCGTCCCATCGGTTTATGAGAGTTAGGGAATATAGAGTGCATCTGTGTTTGCGCACACACTTGTGCACTATAATATGTACCTTGTTGAGATTGGCCGCCGTGATCGAAATTCGGCCGGGAAAGACATTATTATCATAGAACACAAGATACATACATCTTCTGGTAAGTTAGCCCCCAGCTCATCTATTAGGCTCTTATAACGTAATCGCGAAGAAAATCTAACTTAAGAATGAACCATTATACTCATTAAATTAATTAATGAAATGTATATTTACGGTAGAGATTAAGCTAACGCAGTAAAATAAAAAATAATGGCTGCGTTTTTAATATTGTTGTGTTTTAACTTTATGCCGGGGTCGTATTAAGAGGCACTTTTAATTACGAAAAACTCCAATTAGCAGGAAGGGCTCGGGTATAATCCTTGCGGTCACCGCGCAAGCTCTCCCCCACACAAACAACTTAGGGCTCTCGCACACAGAAGTCAAGGCATGACTAAATATTAAGGTGATTTCTTCACAATAGCCAGCAAAATTCAAAATTTCTTATTTTTTTGCAAATTATAGGTCTATTTCACGTCGGAATATGTTTTTCGTCATTAAAATAATATCTCTACTAAACAATAATATTGAAAAATATTACCCTAGCTCTATAAGCTATATTTAATCGATAATTGTGCATAAGTTTATACTATTGAGAAAATATAGTATATAGAGCTAACAAGGTCATATTTTTGGAGTCTTATTATTCAGTATGTGTACTGTGATTGTTGTCACGAAATATACATTCCAATAACAACGTGAAATAGAGCTACAAATTGCAAAAACCGCAATAAATTTAGAATTTCGTTGACTACTGCTTCGTAATAACCATAAAAACTTTTTATAAGAAGTTTAGGCCTCATACCTACGAATGCTTTAATTTTTAAATTAGTACATTAAATTGTTGTAGCTACATAATAAATAAAATCATTATCATAATATTTTATTAAATTGTATAATTTAAAGTGCTGTGCCCCGACGGGGTTTCATGTTGTTTATTCTATTGTATTAATAAGATTTTATATGTACACATAAATGAAAGCAATAGGTAAATACTTTGACTTTGAACATTATCAAAAAAATACCAAAGCTTTAGTTGTAAAAACGCGTCCAAGAGATGCTAGATAAGATACTGCTTACCATTTGTCCAATTAGAATGCTGTAGTGGGTTAAATAAGGCCTCAGAAATGGTCGCTTGGAAGTACGAGTGATATAGTTTTCATCTATAGGGCAACTTAGTCGTAGGAGCTTAACCTCCAGTTTAGTTGGAAACTTGTATCTTAAACCGTCCATTAATCAAATCGATTCTATGTATTTCTAGTGCGGTTTTCTTTTACTTTGGCGGTCCAAACAGAGATAAAGTTAAAACCACGGGGGCGTAATAGCATGGTCTACAAGCTTTCGATTAACCAATACTTATATGAATTAAAAAAACGTTTCCTGTTTTATTATCCACTAGCCAGTGCCCGCGGCTTTACCAGCGTGGATGTCGTATATCGCGCATCCCTCGGGAACTGTTCATCTTCCCGGGATATAAAGTAGCCTATATGTTAATCCGTGTTATGTTCTATCTGTATGCCAAATTTAATTAAAATCCATACAGTAGTTTTTGCGTGAAAGAGTAATAAACATCCACACATCCATACATACATCCATACATCCTCAAAAACTTTCACGTTTATAATATTAGTAGGATAGGAAGTAGGATATCACTTTATGTTTTTTTAAATCTTTATCAACAAAACCTCATGATAGCACTCTTCATATTAAATCGCTTTGGAGCAATAGTGTAAAGATTCCTATAAGTAAACACCACTCTTGACAAAGCACTGTTGATCGTAGAACCTATGTAGCTATTAGAGCCCAAAAAGAAGGTAGTTATTCTATAGACATACTTATTCACTTTTTTATAAACCCAGAGAAAGAAGGTTGCCTATTTTTACCAAAAAACATAAGGATACATACCGTAAATATTTTAACCTATAAGTAACTAAAAAAAGGGTTTTCATGTAAAAAGTCGCCCTTATGAGGTAATCCTTGGCAATAATCAATAGTGCGCGAAACCCCAAAGGAAAGTGGGTCAGCAGGAATGAAGGCCCTTGAAGGCATCACATGACGGTTTATTTTGCTATATGATGATAGACATCCCAGGAAATTGGGGAAGGCGAAGAAAAATGGGTTTCGTTCAGTGTTGTATTGTTCAAGGTTTTTAGGTCAGTAGGTTGAAGTCACAATAATTTGGGTTTAAGTACATATTTATTTTTGTGAAGCGTAGTTTATTTTTATTTTCATCAACCTAGTTGGTTTATTTACCAGGTAGTAAACCAAATCATGAAACAATAATAGTTAAATGATTTGGCTTTAAGTAAATTTTTTTTTTTGTTATCTTGGCTCGAATTCAATTCGGAAAATAATATTCCATGTAAGAATAACACTCATTTTTCGGAAGGAGAAATGCAAATCAATCTATGTACGATAAACTAAATGAAACACCATTTATCTGTGGTCTGGAGTTTCCAGTGTAAGACTGCTGATCACGAGGTCGTGGGTTCGATTCCCACAGGACACAAATATTTGTGTGATGAACATAAGTGTTTGTGTTGGTCTGGGTGTTTCTTATGTATTATAAGTATGTATTTACAAAAAAAAAATTTAAGTATTATATAAATTGTCTAGTACCCATAGTACAAGCTCTGCTTTGTTTGGGACTAGATGGTGCTGTGTAAAAATGTCCCAAATATTTATTATTTATTTATTTATTTTATTTATTTTATTTATTTTATTTATTTTATTTATTTTATTTATTTTATTTATTTTATTTATTTTATTTATTTTATTTATTTTATTTATTTACATTTTGCTTACAATTTGCTCGACGCAAGTCAAAGGCCACATCGAAGATAGGCTGTGTTATGGAACCAGAATTTGTATCATTGTCGTCATAACACACCAGATGAATCGCACTGTAAGAAAATATATCAGACCAGTCCCATATAATATTTAAAGAAAGCAAAACACCATACATTTCAACACTCGGACTACCAAGCTCCTTCCGTTTTGCGCGTAGATACTTTGAACTAACTTGATGATTGTAGTTATGAGGAAGAGGATCCGGATCAGGAAATATTAGAAATACATTCTAAAGATGCGGATAAAAAAACAACACAAGGAAATTGTTCGGAAATTCAAAATTCAAATAAAATAAAGATTTCTTGACTTCTTCTTCTTATCGTGTCAATGGTTCAAATATGTTGGAATAAAAAGTGGCCACTTTAATGGCGTTTTCAGTGGCGGCGAATAGATCATCTCTTGTGCAGGTGTTCGGGCACAAGGGACACGTTAGCAAGTGCGACATAGATTGCTCTGGGTCACCGCAGTCACAGTGTGCAAGGCTACGGTCCCTAAACCACCATTCACACATATTAAGTCTACAGCGACCAACCGACTTTTTTCTTGACTGATTCTTTCTTTTTTGAAAACTAAAATGAAATTAACAATACGTATTATTTTATTATTTTTAACGCAATTACGCATGTGAAAAAAAAACCGATACCACGAGCAGTTTTCACGAGCTTAGTGGCGTAAGCACTGGCGCACTGAGCCAGGAGTCGCAGGTTCGAATCCTGCTCGTGAGCGATTTTTTCTTTCCACAATTTAAAACAATACGATTGAATTTTGTGAAAACTAGCTGCTGTTTGGAAGGGAGCTTCGACACGTTGCAATTTGTTGGCTCATGATTGTAACAACAAGTCGTATGTCAGCGTGAGTAGGCAGCTTTAACTAGTCGTAAGCTAACCGCTAATAGCTAAGTTAACAACAATGCAACTGTTGTATAGTGTGTCAATAAAACCAATATCAATATCTGAAAAGCGTCCTTGGCTTGTTCAAGTTGTAGGCTATCTTTATTTATTTATTTACGTTATGTATACACACAAAAATACCATAAATTACAACACATAGGATTGAAGAAGCTAATTTTTATAAAAAAATTTATACGCAGATAGGTAAGTTATAAATAAACTACAAACAGAATGTCTGTCTCTCTCAATTATACAATTTAGATATAAACGACATTGTTTGTTACAAATTATATTATGGCCAGCAAATTGATACAACGTCAAACTCAAAACGGTAAACAAATTATATCCATTTATGTGGAGAGAAGAGAATTTCAGAAGGCTTAAACTGACTACAAGCGTAATTATATAAGCGATTATGTTTGAAGCCTCTGGGAGATGATTAATGATCTTCGTTTCGTTAAACAGGCACTGTGAGCTTTCCCAGTATTTCACAGTTGTTCTTGAAGTGTTATTTTTAGTTACTTTTTTATCAAAGGTATTAGCAAAAGTATTATTATTAACACACGGTAAAAACACAAAAAAAATTGTTAGTCAAATAAAGCCGAACTTTCGTCTACCATTTAAAAAAGTGAGTACTACTACTACTATAAGCTAACCTAACCAAAAATATTGTTCTTTAAAGATAAACAGTTTTGTTATATCAAATTAACGATTTAAATTGTGGAAAGAAAAAATCGCTCACGAGCAGGATTCGAACCTGCGACTCCAAGCTCAGTACGGTGCTTTAGCCACTACGCTACCGTGAACACTGCTCGTGGTATCGAATTAAACCTCCACTTGGATACGTCTGGGTGACGTCAGCGATATCTTATTAAGAAACAGTGTTTCTTACTAAGATATCAAATAGATTTCGCTTTGCATGCGTAAATGCGTTAAAAATAATAAATTAACAAATTAACTTTATTTAACATCTTCCCAAAATTATGGTTGGTTAAATATTTTTTTCAGTGAAGGGGACAAGTTTTTTCGTCTATTGATTAATTTTATAGATATTTTTGTTTGTGGATTTAACATTCTGGCTAATATAGCCTTTAAATTTATCGGAAGCTGTCAAAAAACTGAGGCCTTAATTATAAAACTTGATAGAAGAAGAAGGCAAAACATAGAATGTTAAATATTCAGTTTAGTTCTATAGCAATCATCATCATCATCATCATCATTTCAGCCGAAAGACGTCCACTGCTGGACATAGGCCTCCCTCAAGCATAGCAATATTAACTTTAAGTTATCCAATAGTAGGGTTTTTATATCAGTTGTATACCAATTTTGTTTGGAATAACCTGACAAAGGAACAAAAACACTGTCCTTTTTAATTTGTTGGATATTTTAGAGCCTACGCCAATATTGGCTTCACTTTGTTTTGTATAACAAAAACTTTTGTTATACATTTTTATTTGTCATACTCAATTTATTTGGCACTAAATTTTACGAATAAACCGAACCAGTCATTAAAAACTTCACAAGAGCCAAAAATACGAAAACAGTAAAAACATTTGTCATGTCCAACGTAGATGAAATTGGGCGTTTAAAAATATCCAATTGTTTCACAGCAACCCAGCTACAATTAAACGTGTTACAATTACAACATGTTACATTCATGGTACAATATAATATGACATGTTAATGATAGAAAACATCATCACAAGAATAACAATAACCCGTAAATATTCACTTCCAAACAGTTATTAACATTCAGTTAGTTACAGTCGTTATTATCTTACTTAAACTACGTTACTTTTTGTTTACGCAATTTGAGAAACTAGTTTTTTTAGAATCACCGGGAGTATCGATTGGGATAGTTTTAATACGCACATGACATTTTAAAAAAAATAATTGAAAGTCAATTTGTTTATTATGATTGGTTAAATAAACTCAGTACATCAGCGGATCGTGAATAGGTCTTCAAGGTCAGCTCGATTCATCATCATCCTCCGAGCCTTTTCTCAATTATATTGGGGTCGGCTTCCAGTCTAGCCAGATGCGGCTGAACATCAGTATTTTACACGGAGCGACTGCCATCAGACCCCCGCAACCCAGTTACTGGGTAATACTGACATTCGGAGGTTAGACCAGTTGTCAGACTTTCAGGCTTCTGACTACCCGTAACGACTGCCATAGATATTCGTATGACAACCCGGACCGACAGCTTAACGTGCTCTCCGAGGCACGGAGGGGTCTCGATGTGTAACGAAACGGTCACCCATCCACAGACTGACCGCGGCAAGTGCAGCTTAACCTTGCAGATCGTACAATCTATATTTTCCGTTAATCAGGTAGTCCCTGCACGACATTCTTAATTTTTTCCGTTACCAACTGGGAATCTTACAGTGTCTGTAAAAGTAAGTAATTTTGAGATTTAGAAAAAAAAACTAATCGATTCCCCTAGTAATTCTGAACAAACTAATTTCTCAAATTGCGTTAACAATAAGTAACGTTGTATAACAAAATGTGAAAGTGTAATAATTTGTTGGTTTGTTTTTTCATCACGCTACAACGGAGCATTGGATCGATTGGATTTTTTGCATAGTTTATGAGCCAGAGAGTAACATAGGTGTTTATTCTAAAAAAAAGCACGGTTCTTGGCCACGGGTAAAAGCTTGTTATGAACATAATTATGTTGTATGAAGAATAATAAATAAATCAACGATTGAATTGTAAATCACCCCTTGTCAGACGCATTGGTTATCGCAGTTTCTTATAAGTAGATGAGAAGTCGCTAGCTGTAGTCTATCCTCCTGAGTTAAGAAATTACTTATTCACTTTTCAGTGCACCTATAGGAGCTAAGAAGGGTGACTTAGTCAAATCTAGTCTTTGAACTAAAGTAGATAAGCAAGAGTAGTAACTATAGGTTATTTCATGTTGTTTCGAGAGACACGTGTACAAAAGGACTATAATTATTGAATACTAGATTTTGCCCAAGGCTTCGCCCACGTACTGTAATATAATATAGCTTAAATTACTTCATATTTGGATAAAGGATCATATCATATTTGGGAGGGGATCGTGGCGAAGTAGCAACCACGATGATTAAACGATCTGTAAGGTTAAGCAGCACTTGCCGCGGTCAGTCCGTCGATGGGTGACCATTTCGTTACACATCGAGACCCCTCCGTGCCTCGGAGAGCACGTTAAGCTGTCGGTCCCAGATGTCATACGAATATCTATGGCAGTCGTTACGGGTAGTCAGAAGCCTGAAAGTCTGATACCTAACTAGTTTAACATTACCCAGTGATGGGTTGCAGGAGTCTGATGGCAGTCACTTCGTGTAAAATACTGATGTTCAGCCGCATCTTGCTCGACTGGAAGCCGACCCCAATATAATTGGTAAAAGGCTCGGAGGATGACGATCATATCATAGTTGGATATTTGAATATTTTGAATAAAGTAGTTTACTAATGTTGAAAGAATGAATAAAATCGGTTCAGTAGTTTCAGAGTTTATCGATTACGGACAGTCAAATAAACAAACAAATCTTTCCTCATTATAATATTAGTATAGATTTAGCTTATGATGACTGACAGACAACATAATTAGCCTTTAAAACTTGTGCATAGAGGTTCTTTATAGCATAATGCTAACATAATCTAACTTATCATCATTTAGGCATCTTACAGTTAAAGACATCAAAAGATTACAATAATTACTTACAGAGAAAATACAATTACATTTTATTAACTAATAGTTATCGATTAGCGTAGCAAGTTAGTGTAGGATAGTAAGTAAAAAAGTTTCTCGAGCGAGCGTCATAAACACGGTAAGTCTGTGTAGGGGTGTGTGTGTGTGTGTCTATCTTAGTGCAGCAAAATACATAATTCACGCGGAAAATGCCACAGACGGCAACGGATATTTCATAAATGATAGCTTACGTAAGTATGTTTCGACAACTTTTACAATCTATGAAAAGATTGATATTGGTACAAATCGATTTCCCCTAAAGCCTTACACAATAAACTGTAAACGGCGAATGTAAATGGCAGCAAGCAATCCATAACAACCCGATTTCCTGTTAAACTTTTATGGTTCCTTTTTACAGTGAAACTATTTCAAAGTTCTCGGATACAAGAATTACAAGTACAAGTAATTCAACAGTATTTTACAGTGATTAAGTTGTAATAGCAGAGGTACAGCTTATTCTGAAAGATTGTCACACTGTCTCTGTACTATGAGTGTCTATCTGTGACTGTGTTTTGTATCTTTACGAATAAGAAAAACTTTGTACGGAAGTACTACCACCATAGAAATCTTAGTAATAAGGTAATAGAAATAGTATCTACTGTCTTTCAATACCGGAACGCGTGTCGCCAGTTATCAATACATACGCTTCCAACACATATATACGCAATTAAGCCCACCATGTTTCTAGCAATCAATGCAAAATAAATTAAGCCTAAAATATTTCGCTGTTAAATATGCTGCAAAATACAATTTTAGTGACTCTACGTCCAAAACAGCATTATCAAATTAAGCAAAAGGTTCGCGCCCTGGTGTCCTATTAGACAACTGTACGCGGCGACTACTTCACGAGCCTTTGTCACTTCTATTACCTTGTTATTGAGATATCTATGACAACCTCCATTCCTTTTATTTTGTTTACGAGTTTAAATCCTCATGGATACCCTTCGTCTGGGGAAGTTGGAGAAGAATATCTTGGACTCCTAGTAGGAGAAACTCGTAACTCCTACCGAAAAAATCCAAACGGTGGTTGACCTCAGCACAGAATAGAGGAGCTCCGAGTACTCCTGTCGACCGAGCCGGAACCCCTTTGGTGTTAACCATTGGTATTTCCCAGGAAAACAGTATTCTCTACTCCTACAGCAGCACGCGACACCCATGTACTACTGTCCTCCCCAGGGTTACTTAATAGACACCTCGAGTTCCCAACACTTAGCGCCCACGATCCCCAAGGATCCCCAATACCTCTATACCATAGTTGCCCACAAGCATAATTTACCATGTTCCGGTTTCAAGGGTTAAATTACCGGCACGATATTTTGTAGTGTTGATTCGAGTTGACAGTTACAATGACCCAATAAACAGGTCCTCTACATGAACGTGACCTACAAGATTTTAGATTAGATTAGATTTTTTTATTTAGGCAGAGGCTACATAAATATCAAAATAAATAAATATTACATTAAATACATACTTAATTAAGAAAAACAAGAATTAACTTAGTGTCAACTTTAAGTTATATTACTGTCAACATGGACCTTTAAAAGTTGTTCAAAATTATTAACTGTTCATATTTTTCTTCCTCTCTCAATTTAACATAATTCTAAACGTAAAAACTTCGAGGCTATAAAAATAGTCATAAAAAATATTTTACGACAGTAATTTTACTCGAAAAAGCAAACAAGAGCAGGAAATTAAAAGTAAGTAATAGGAAATTTAAAAGAAAAACACTTCATAACTTTGACTCAAGTCTCCGGGACATTGAATTTAACAATGAGGGCTCGATCCTTTTTTGTTTAATTTTCGTAAATAAGTAAATAAAAAAACTTCTCTAAAGTGGGTAAGGTAAAAAGGAGTTTTTTGTATAGTATAGGATGGCGAAACGAGCAAAAGGCCCACCTGATGTTAAGCGGTTACCTTTGCCCATAACAACTTCAATACCACCTAGGCGGTTGCCTAAATGGTACCGCAAGTCGGTTCGCCAAACTGAGACATGAAGATGGAAAGTCTTATGTGATTGTAATTTCACTGGCACCCCTTCAGACTGAAACACAGCAATGCAAACATCACTGCTTGGCAGAGAAATAGGTACGGTGGTAGTACTTCCCTGGACGAGCTCTTTCACAAAGGAGCTCTACTACTACCACAAGTGAGTGAGGTGAAGTTTCCTTTTATTCCCAAGGTCCTCAATTCAATAGGCTCATAACTTCCCGAGGTATTTAGTGCGCTCAGTTTCACTTTCCAAATTATTGGCCAGTTTTTAGGCCATCGTTACTCGTTAAAAAATTATTATTATTTGTAGTCTAAAATCTTTGACCAGTGTGTGATGCCAGTAATTATTTGTACACAGAAACGTGGTCGCTCACAATGGGCCTGATAAGAAGGCTCAAAGTCACCCAAATGGCAATGAAGAGGGCTATGCTCAGAGTGTCCCTACGTGACCAAATCAGAAATGAGGAGATTCGTAAGAGAACGAAAAAAAATAGAACGATGTTTATAACTAGCACAGAAATTGACCAAAATCCATCACAAACAATCTTAGTTAAGCGGTCCGGTTTTTTACCACATTTAATGCCCAAACTAAGAATATCCCAGTCAATAACTTTTTATACGTCCAAGAAAGGTACCCCTGGTGCGTGAGTTTGACTCGCACTTGGCCAGTTTCCATCATTTGTACAGATTTTTGCCGAATAAAATGTATTGACGTTTTTAGGTTTTAAAGAAATCCACTGTCAGGTTTATATCAATTCCATTTAATCGAGGTCTGTCTGAATGTCATGTGCTTTGAAAACTGAGTTGCATGATTTTAAAGTCAAATACTTTTTTATCGATAAAGACCTGCTTATATTTGATTGAATAACGAAATCTGTTAAAGCTACTTCTACAAATATTTTCAGATTTCCATAGCAAGTACAACAAAATTTAAATGTAATTTTAATAAATAATGAATACCTATCAATACCAAGCTCGTTGATGCAAATTAAAATATGATCAACAAGTTATTCGAAGCATAAAATAATTAAGTTTACTGATTTTATGAAGCATGAAATTCTTGCATTGACAATATCTTCGCTCAATCATATATATTATGTATTTATATTTTATTATACACATTTTTTATTTTCCATTAAATTGGCTATAAATAAATTTTTATTAGAAAAATATTATAATTTAACAGAAAAATACAATATTCTTTAGTTAGTATTTGTTTGTGGCTGCAAAAGCTTAATTCTAAATTAGGAATATTAAATTGTTCAATAAAACTTACTTTAATAATGTTACATTACTTTCACAATATTAAGAATGACAAGTCAAGTTATCCTTGCATCGTCGGAGGGGGAGTTACAGAAGATGGTAACAATTATGGATGGTGCTTTGAAGAGTAAAGGAATGAAAGTTAATGTTAGTAAGACAAAAGTTTTGGTTTTTGAAAAGGAAGAAGTTATGACAGAGTGCAATATTTTGATAGGTGACGAAAAGGTGGAACAAGTGAAAGATTTTGTATACCTGGGTTCCATGTTTACGAGAGATGGCAAGCATGTGAAGGACATTGAAAGGAGAGTGAGTACTGGTAATCAGGTGAATGGGGCACTACACACCTTCATGAACAGCCGCAAAGTGTCGGAAAAGGCACGGCTGGCTGTTCATGGGGGAGTGTTAGTGCCTACACTTATGTATGGTAGTGAAAGTTGGGTATGGCAGAAGAAACATGAAAGCAGAATAAATGCAGTAGAAATGAGAGCTTTGAGAAGTATGTGTGGTGTAACTTTGAGAGATAAAGTAAGGAATAACATGATAAGGGAGCGTTGTGGAGAGAATGAAGATGTAGTGACAAAGATTGAGAAAGGTATGTTAAGATGGTTTGGACATATAGAGAGGATGGACGAGAGGAGATTGACGAAACAAGTATATGAAGCGAGTGTGGATGGAAGAGTTGGAAGGGGACGACCTCGGCGAACGTATCGCGATCAAATCGCGGATGTTCTCAAAAAATGCCAGGTTAGGAGTTCTCTAAACCGACGAGCATGCATGACGAGGTTAATGGACGTAGATGAAGCGAAAGAGGTGTGTCAGGATCGTAGCAGGTGGAAATCCATAGTCTCTGCCTACCCCAATGGGAAACAGGCGTGATAATATGTAAGAATGACACTCCCATACAAAATAGGTGCCGATTTTGGTGCGTATTCGATAAGAGTTGGCACCTAATACAATAATAATATATTCATTACATTCAACATTACACAGTCGGTTACATATTATAATATTACAATGTTACCTATACGACCTAATTTTGATTTCTCCCAGTTTTTCTTTAGGACATTGTTACACGGCACCATCTAGTCCCAAACTAAGCAGAGCTTGTAATTATGGGTACTAGACAATGGATATAATACTTATACACTTTTTTTTTGTAAAAACATACTTATAATACATAAAAAACACCCAGAACAACACAAACACTCATGGTCATCACACAAATACTTGTGTCCTGTGGGAATCGAACCCACGACGACCACGACCGAGTTTAATACTTAAAACATGACAATGACATAGCATAAAGGTACATTGCCTCGTTAGTCTAGTGGTCGTAAGTACGACTGCTAAACCTGGATCCGGTCTGGGTTGGTCTGATCTAGTCTGTTGGTCCTGGGTTCGATTCTCGAGTCGGGCAAAGTGTTATTGGGTTTTTCATTAAGAAATTCTCAGTTGCAGCAGCTGCAGCTTGGAGTCTGGATTTGTGCCCGGTTACTGGCAAGAGGCTCGTCCCTTATTACATGGAACTGATAACATAACTGGTGAAATGTGGGTATACTATACACCTCTACCCTTCACCCTTAGGGGAAATACAGTCTTGATGTTATGTTATGTTATACAACGTTTTATTGAAATAACTGACAACCTCTTAAGGGGTCATTGTACTTATCAGTATGAACAACTTTTACTATGGGACCAACCCTGAAATTGCCAAAAAACCAGATGTTCCATACATTTGTGATCACATAAATCGACAAAATGTAGGGAGCAGCTGTTTTTTTTTCGCGATTTCAGGACAATGACCCCTTAAGAGGTTTTCAGTTATTTCAATAACACGTTTTACTGGTACAAAAAACAAAAGATTTTTTATTAAAATATACACCACAACACGTAAATTACTGAATTTACTCCCAAGATATGAATTCCCATTATCAGAGTCACGTATTCTCAGCTTATATTCTTAGGACAGTATAATGTTCAGTCTCAAGTCAGTGCAGATTAATTTGGCTACGGAATGTTGTTAGGATTAAGGTACGTGAGTTGAAGAACTGAATCACCGACATTGAAACCACGACCTGACTCTTAGGTTCACGTGGCGTATAAAATGACGCTTTAGACATGCAAACGCTGATGTGCTACGTTTATTTAGATTTAGGTTTTCGTTGTAAAAGGAGACGATGTAATGAGTTCCGTAATAATAAAAGAAATAGAAGTAAACTACGACGATATGTGAAAAATTAATAACTGAAAGAAGGTGTGAAGCTTTTTACACATTCTTTATGTCATCTAAGCTCGTCGCTTACATACATGTCAAGGATATATGTCAAAAGTGAATATACCGCCTGCTTCTTAATATATATAACTCTTCTGTACGTGTGTTTGTCATCTACCTCCTCCTAAACGGCTGAACTGATTTGGATGAAATTTTGTGTGTATGTTTCAATGGGTTCCTGGATGTTTTGAAAATACAATTGGACCCGGTAGGTGGCGTTGCTGTTGGTATGTCATTAATCTTCTCCAAAATGGCAGTGACTATTTTAATGATTGTTTTGTGTATGTGCGAGTGGGTCTCTACAAGGTTTGAATTGACAAATGGACCCGGTGGGTGGCGCTGCATTCGGTGTGTCACCAAATTTGATTTGCTGAACAATTGAAAACATTACGTAATTTTGAGCGGTACTTTTTATTACTCCTCAACCGTAGATTCATTATAAGTAATTATGGAATCGCAAAATTAAAAAAAAAAGTTAAATTTAAAATATCATATTTACAGCTTGTGCTGCATTACAGCGAATATTTCCAAAGAAAAAGAAGAATAGATATAAAAAATGTTAGCACGAAAAGCTACAAAATAGCTTTGTTACCGCTTATTAACTCGTTGAAACCGTGTATCAATATTGTTCGTAGAGCATCTACGCCATAGAAGCGCTACGACGTAGCAGATTCACCTACGCTATGAAATTTACGTTCGCGTATACTTTGTGGCATCGGATGTATTTTGCGTCAGCGACATTTTAGCGACCCGTTTTTAGAATTGGCGTGTTCATCTTCTCAAGCTATTGTACAGTCGTGAAGCTGAGATGGTACGCCAGAAGATTATTTGTTATTTTTGTTATAATAGAGATCTTTTATCCACTTTTGATAATAAAATCTCGTATATTGACGCCAAATTAAAGAGTTATAGGCATATTAGAGTGACTTTCAAAGTTTAATAAATAAAACTCTTTCAGAGAATCTCTACATGTGGTGAATTTAGTAACAAAAACACGGTTTTTTTTGTAGAAAGTTTTTTCAAATATAATTTATTTACAAAAATGATTTCAAATATTTTTTATTTTCAAATCGACTGAAAGATATACAAACGACGTTATTCAATAAGGGTTATCACGTAGAAAAATGATGACGTGAAAGCATTTTTGTGAAATACAGGGCTTCAAAGCGGCGACAGCAGTAATTTGGCGAGTGAAAGCTAGCGGTTCACAGTTGAGTGCTTTGTGTGATGCGATACGACGCGATGCGAGGCGGCATGACGCGGATATTTTGATTTTTGGCGGCTAGCGCACGATCTAAGTGGTGACTATAATACCCACTAATAATAATGTATAACAAAACTCGGTAAGTGACACAAAAGCGCTGCCTTCTGAAATAAGTTGTTTGCCTGTATCTCAGGAGACAATTCCTTCTCTGGTTGTCAGCACAACTCCATTACTTTACGGTTACATGAATAAACTAAATATTTAATCATCATCATTTCTGCCGAAAAATACGTCCACTGCTGGAAATAGGCTTCCCTCAATGGGGGGAATATGCCATAATCGCCACGCTTGGCAGGCGGGTTTGCAATCGCAGTCGGTTGGTTATATTCTCAGAGAACGCTGCTGCCCATCCTCTGGTGAATCCCTTAGTCGCCTTTTACGACACCCATGAGAAGATATAGGGTAGTGCAATTATTTATGTCCGGCACCACACGGAACTTATTACTTTACTTTAAATTATACTTGTTACACTGTTGCCAGGTCTCCCGATTTTCCGGGAGATTCACAGATTTTTCTAAGAATCTCCCGGTCTCCCGATTTTCGACGAAAATCTCCCGATTTTATACAATCCCTGTATAAAGCCTAATAATAGGAATAAGATCAAAACCTGGCAAAAAAACTACATAAAATGAAACAGACGGATAAGTTGCTGCCCTGAATATATCCGTCACTCCAAGTGTATCGTATGTTCACTAAACAAATTCAATTTTTTTCATTACACAGGGCAGTAAACCAAAAAATTGCTTTGATTTTAATATTACAGCTGGAATGGTGACAAAATATAATATCGTGATTACTTCAAAAACTTTGATTTTCGTTAAAAAACATCATCTCCCGATTTTTTCAATTTTTCCTCAATACATCTCCCGCTTTTTTCATAATAAGCCTCCCGGATTTTGAAAATTGGACCTGGCAACACTGCTTGTTTACATCTTAAGCATTAAATCATTCACTCTGTTTACATTGTTGGCAAGCTCAAGCTACCTAAAGTGTGAAGTTCATTACATTATATGGTTAGAACGCGAAGAAAATAAGCTAGCATTATAATATATGGTTGAACCAAATCCGTTTCTTTTTAGATTTATTACACAGTATTAACCACTTGGCAGCGTGATTTAACTGCGGTTCTATGCCACAACGTTGTGTAGATATATTATATACATACCTATTTGTATAATATTCAAGGGTTTAACAATATGTTACATACGCAATACGTGTTTAAAGCATGTACTTACATAAATTATATTACAATTATATATTTCGGATGTGTTATGTTATGTGCATGTTCTAAACGTACCTACTTGTATGTTATAGTTGTGTGGTGTAAATCATTTATGAACACGTCTTGGTCGGATTCGCAAAAGGTTGGATTCTCATTTCGCCAAATTCAATACAGACGATTACATAAATAATAAGTAATAAAATTAAAATTAAAATTGAAATTTCTTTATTGTGCCAAAAAATATACATAACATTGGTTGAAGCCATAGAGGAAATGAATATAAAGTATTCCGTGGTTGAAGCCCTAGACCTCACACTAGGATTCCTTGTGTCGTGGGGTCTAGTCTCTTTCAGTCCAGAAGACATATTAAGAGTAGAAGATAAGTAGCCCAGACATTGTCAGTAATAATGACAATCATTCCCTCGTTCGGTAATGACATTACAAAACCTCCCCACATACTTATTTTACATCATTTCTGCAGTGTTCATGGCTGACTATGGACGAATTGAAAAAAAGCTTATGTGGTAATAATAATACCACAAATCACTAGAACTGTGCTTCAATAACCCAGAAATATTGAGATACCGTCAAGGGACCGCGTTTAGGCACCGACCACCGCGATCTTGGCGTGGCCCGTGTCAGGCCTGTGGTGAGGTATGTTGCTCTCGCATCGGTCTGTTTAAGTGTCACCAAAACCGTTGTATTTCAGACACTAGGTACATTATAAATCGTCTGTAACAGACGCAAAAGCCTTTGATGATAGGTCATCGAGACTTATTTTTGTAAGAGTGTATAAATGAATAAATAGGCATTTATTCCACACAAAAAAAATACACAGGAGGTCCCATCTACGGTTGTCTATAACAATGTATTTATGGAAGTAACGTCGAGGTTAGTCAAAATGTTTGTTATATTTTGATTTTATTGTGCGCGATAAGTCCCGTAAACATAGTTCAATGTATCTATGGTTAGGATAAACTCTGGTACTCGTGTTAAGATTCAACTTGTGTTATCTAGGTACTGTGCTATTTTTACTTCGCTTAAGCCAAATTTTCTTCATTTCCTATTTGCTTCTATTGCTGTGTCTTTCGGCATTTTTCAACTTAACTTCAGCTCTAATAAAAAACGAACTAAAAACATTGTTTCAGACTAAAAGTTTAAAGTTACATAGAAAACGAAATAAAGTTACAACGGTTTTTTTGTTATGACGGCTTGGCTTTTCGTTTTTCCTTGAATATTATATGAGAAGAGAATGATGTCCTTATTACTGGATATTTGTTAATAAAGAAAGAAAAAAATATATTTATTGGACTACACTAAACTAAAAAAACACTATAATATAACAACAAACAAGTATGTAAAATATAAAAACATAGTTTAAGTACACAACATTGTTGACGCGCACAACTTGAAACACAAATAGAAACTACAACCTACTGTCACTGTCACTGTGGCTGACTAACTTTGTGTTATGTCACTGTCTAATACAAACCCAGTTCACCAAAGGTTTCTAAAACCAACCGGCAACAGTAGCTGTTATTAGAGCCTGAAATAGCAGCGCGCACTAATCAATTCCGTACCACGCCGTGGCTCGTGATGCAGGTTTCATCGTCTGTAACTCTATTACATACATCAATCTATTCACTCATGCATTTCATGTGCGTTCCATGAAACATTTTAAAACAGTTATTAAACTGTTTTTGTTTTTTGGTCCAAAAAAATTGTCTATGACGATGTTTTCCGTAATATAATTATGGCAACAAATATAATTTGGCAATTTAAATCATGTAGTCTATCCAGTGTGTAACATACACATGTTTGTTTACGCTTTCTGCCAAATGTTTACGAAACTAGCATTTTTGTAATTACAAATTTAAAACCATTACGGACCCGTGGTACTACCGATTTGTCTTACAGGTAGGGCTACGTGGCCGCATTAATGGGCCATGGTACTACTGGTAGGACCAAGGGAAATGTAGTGTCCTAAAGTATTTACCATAAGGAAACGCACTATCCCTTAGTACTACACTGGTAGTACGACAAGGAAAAATGATGTTCCATAGTACTACTACTATCAGTGTTGTTATGAAAATCTTCGTTCGTTTTCTTATCTCATTCTGAGTTCAAATTATCTATATCCTTTGCGAACTTGGCTGTTACACTGCCGTGTGTCTAGATAGTTATTTAAACTTAATTTAATTTATTAGCTTTATTGTTTACTGTTTTTGGTTAAAAGTCAGATAAAAGAAGAGATTCTTCTATTAGAAGGTCTAATCATCATCATCATTTCATCATTTCAGCCGAAAGACGTCCACTGCTGGACAAAGGCCTCCCCCAATGGTAGGGGAATATGTCATGATCATCACGCTTGGTAGGCGGGTTGGCGATCGCAATTGTTTGGTTAAGTACTCTGAGAACGCTGCTGCCCATCCTCTGGTGAATCCCTTAGTCACCTTTTTCGACACTCATGAGAAGAGATAGGATGGTGCGTTTTTTTAAGTCCGGCACCATACGGAACAGAAGGTCTAATATGTACACTAAACCAC
This sequence comes from Asteroscopus sphinx, assembly GCA_949699075.1. NCBI lineage: Eukaryota > Metazoa > Arthropoda > Insecta > Lepidoptera > Noctuidae > Asteroscopus > Asteroscopus sphinx. The sequence goes on from OX453017.1 coordinate 15,681,659, forward strand.
TAACCCAGCGCCACAGGTTTACAAATAATATTAAAGCGGTCAGTGATTTTAATCATGTGGTCTATCGAGTGTTTAATATAATATACACATGTTTGTTTACACTCTCCGCTGAGTGTTTACAAAAAAACATTTGTCGCACACAGCTATCGAATTTTCTTTGTTTTTCTTCCAAAGCGATTTTATGCTCCACTTTGGCAAGTGTTGCTGTGCGGTAATTAACTACGCCAATTAGGCAAATTCAGGTCGAGTTTTTATACGTGTATTTATTTGCATTTCCAGCAACCGTTTGGACTAACAAATTGTTGTTTGCTTATATATTGTTGCTAATTATTTATTAATTAAAACGAGAAACGATTTGAAAATAGGAGTTAGGTCAACAGTTACAAATGGGGAATGAGCAAAAAAAATGTTTTGTTTTAACTTGCGTAGGTATTTAAAGAGCAGGGTTTTATGAAACAGAATCAATAAAAATAGTAGATATCGTATTTTTTTCCTGTCAGCGTTAGTATTTTACCGTAGCATTGTAGGTGCGGTCAAATTTTAATAATCTTTGACAGATAATAGCTGACATTTATTTGCTACGAGCTAGACCGCACCCGCGCCGCGTGTCCTTTGAACCATTTTTGAAAACATCACTAGGTTTTTTGAGTTTCAGTTTGAAACCTTCTCACTTTTAAATTTAATACATACATACATACATATTATCACGCCTGTTTCCCATTGGGGTAGGCAGAAACTATGGATTTCCACCTGCTACGATCCTGACACACCTCTTTCGCTTCATCTACGTCATTAACCTCGTCATGCATGCTCGTCGGTTTAGAGAACTCTTAACCTGGCATTTTTTTTTTTTTAAATTTAATGTTCTTCTGAAAACACGATTTCTTTTTCACTGCATTACTTTGTTGGTTAGTCGGGATGCAGTCTTTTTAGAACAGAACTGATCCAATATATCAGCATTAATTAATACAGTCCACCAGTTTTATTTAACACCCGAAGTAATTTATTTTTAAAATGGTACTTCGAGCCGGGTACAAGAAACTGTCTCAATCCATCTGACTGTTCTAGCAGTTCTAGTTTTATCCAAAATTAGTTTTTCTTAATATGTTAACATCTAAATATAGTGCAAATTACTCTCATGTTGTTATTATATTTATATACTGAATATTAAATACAGGTTATTGGAAAACTGTGGAGTATAAGAGAGGCACGCCCGGCGCGACGAGGCAATATCTCGCTGATGGCATTCCTTCCACACCTGACTACTGACCTCTATGCTTTTATCGCAATACTTCAGATATCACGGTATTATAAAGTATATAGGTACGGTGTTAAGAGAAATAGTATCATTATAATACCAGCTTGTAATGATAGCACTTTTGGGCAAACGATTTTCCTCATACAGAGAAGTATAAAAAAGGAAAAATATGATTTGATGATTTGAAAATATGATTTTATAAACTGTTGAGGAGACTTTTCCCCTTTCATAAGATTCTCCTACTTCCTGTCCTTAGATTGGCCATCTTCATTTATTTCTCGATCCTTTCAAATTACACAGTATGAACAATGCTTTATTATTGGTTTCGGGAACAGTTTAAAAGTTAATCAAAAATTGTAAAAGCTAAGTAGGCTATGATCCAGCCTTAGCTTGAAAGTTTAAAACATAAAGTTCCGAAATTAAGTTCAAAATTGGAAATCTAGCTGAACCCCAAAAAATTAAGAGTAGCTAATTTTTTCGCTACTTCGCTTAGTAACCAAGATACTCTATTAAAATTTTAATTATATCATTCAACCATTTACGTAAATAATTTGTTATATAAGTAAATGCTTGGCCGTACACAAAATCATGACAATGTATCATCATTTCATCATTTCAGCCGAAAGACGTCCACTGCTGGACATAGGCCTCCCCCAAGCATCGCCACAACGACCGGTCCTGTGCCTTCCGCATTCAGCGGATTCCCGCGACCTTCACCAGGTCGTCGGTCCACCTTGTGGGGGTTCACCTTATGACAATTTATACGGCCAACAAACAATATATACATAGAAATAAAATAAAAACAAAAGATTGGGGAAGATTATTTTATGATCGGAGTATCTATTTATTTATTTATTTATTTATACAGGGTAACTTCACAGCTTACAGTAAATTAACAGAATTAAGATAAAGACGCCGATTTTCAGATACTTAATAATTTTTCTGAGTTAATTTCATAATAAGTCGGGCATATCCGATAGAATCACGTGAGTAAAACCGTACATAATGAATATTACGCCAATTGCAAAACAAAACTGCAAAGAGACTTGTTGGGCATAGATTATTTATGTATATTATAAATACGAGTCATCATTACAGCCGAAAGACGTCCACTACTGGACATAGGCCTCCCCCAATTAAGGGGGGGATATGCCATAATCGCCACGCTTGGCAGGCGGGTTGGCGATCGCAGTTGGTTGGTTAAATACTCAGAGAACGCTGCTGCCCATCCTCTGGTGAATCCCTTAGTCGCCTTTTACGACACCCATGAGAAGAGATAAGGGTGGTGCTATTCTTTAAGTCCGGCACCACACGGACTACGAATACGAGTATATGAGGTTAAATCAATTTAGTCGGCGAAACTTCACAAGCGTGATGGGTAATAAAACAATAAAACATATGATTTTCTAACATCATCATTTCATTAAAGTCAGCTGATCACGGGATTACGGAGTCACGGGACGAGTGACCTTGCAGGTTTACATAGTATTTTCAGGAATATCAGATACATCACAAATTTGTTTTTATTTTAATACGAAAAAATAATGTTTGCACGCCGCGCGGCCGTTGGCCCCGTGATCTGGCTGGCTGTAGGTAGTTGAAATTACGAGTTTAGAAAATCTATTTTTTAGGGTTCCGTAGTCCTACAAGGAACCCTTATAGTTTCGTCATGTCCGTCCGTCTGTCCGTCTGTCCGTCTGTCCGTCTGTCCGTCTGTCCGTCTGTCCTAATCCTTTACAGCTTAATAACTTCTACAGTTATAAACATAAGTAAATGAAATTTTGTTAATAAATGGTTTAGATATAGATCTCAATTTTAAAAGTTTAAAAAAATCTTGATAACGTATTTTAGGGGTGGCGCCCACATGTGAAATGGGGATGAACATTTTTTTTTCGCTGCGCCCCCTCGTGTGGGGTGTCATTGAATAGGTCTACTAAAATGAAGGTAATTTTTCATACATAACTTTTTTATCAGGTATACCATATGCAAAATACAGTTCGCCAAAGTGGCTTGCAATGTGTCCCCCCCCCCTGCCATTTCTAAACTATGCAATATAGAAACTTAAAGTCTTCCAAATTGATAGAACTTTGTAAAAACTCTTTTAAAATAATTTCGAGTATAATGTGATTATAAATTTTTGAGTTATAGTGAGAAAACTGAAAAATACTTAAGACGTCCTAGTTCTTAGGTCATTGACCTTAGAGAAAAATGTTCTCGGCAAATAATGCTCCTTTAGTTACTTTCTATTCAAAAAAATCACAAAAAGAAACTTTGAGTTATATTACACACTTCTTAAATTTAGCTTCTTAAATTTAGCTTCTTAAATTTAGCGCTAGGTGGCGCTGTTTGTAAAAACTGAAATAGCAATTATTAATATTCGATTTTATTCGTTTGCATAGATATATTAGACCTAATTAAGGAACCCTATAATACTGAGCATGGCCCGACATGCTCTTGGCCGGTTTTTATTAGAATCATTAGACATCGATAGGTACCAGTGTACAGTGGTGAAGGGTGAATATTCTCAGAAGGGAAGCCGTAGGTACCAAAAAATCCTAAAATAGCTAAGATCGCACTTTAATAAAATAAGAAAACAATTTAACAACTTTTAATTTAATTTTACATATTGAACTAAGTTTACGGGACTTGTCGCGCACAATTAAATCAAAATATAACAAACATTTTGACTAGCCTCGACGTTTCGGTCAAGTTGCATTGGCCGTGGTCACGAGCAGACTGAAGTATGTGGGCGTCATCGTCTTGAGCGGCGGGTGTTTTCTCGAACTACCCGCGGTTGGTTTTTCGTAACGTCGCTGTCCGTAACAAGATATGCTGAATCACGACACACAATGCTGACAGTTTCGGCGGACATACATGTAGACATACCACGACGCGAACACTTCTCGATTACCGGATTCCACGAGGAGGACAACCTATATCCATCTTAATTTTAATCTTAATTTTACATTATTAAAATATTTTAATTGTGGAAATAAAAAATCGCTCACGAGTAGCATTCGAACCTGCGACTTCTGGCTCAGTACGCTAGTGCTTTAGCCACTAAGCTACCGTGAACACTGCTCGTGGTATCTTCTTCTAAGGTCTTTAGGTTTCGCTTCGGATGCGTAAATGCGTCAAAAATAATAAAATATTTACATTATTTTTTTGTACTGTACAATAATAAATTAGCATAGAGATGTCGTTCAAACAATTTCTAAAGGTAAGCCGGTGGGAATCGTATTATATGGAGCCTTCGCCATTGATAGGTACCAATCACGTCTGTGAAGTTTCGCCAACTTATTTGATTTTTAGCCATTGAACATAACACACACACAGCAATAAAAATATTTTTTAAATATTTTTTACTTGAATATTCGTAAGCTCGTAACTTATCAGTCGAGACTAAGATCACGACTTATAGGTACTTAAAAGATCATCTATCATACATAAAGTCCATGCAACAGGTTGCCATTACAAGCCACGAATTGTATTGCACGAAAAGAAATTAATTTTTAGGGTTCCGTAGTTTCTACAAGGAACCCTTATAGTTTCGTCATGTCCGTCCGTCTGGCCGTCTGTCCGTCTGTCCGTCTGTCCTAATCCTTTACAGCTTAATAACTTCTACAGTTATAAACATAAGTAAATGAAATTTTGTTAAAAAATGGTCTGGATATAGATCTCCATTCTAAAAGAATAAAAAAATCATAATTACTTATTTTAGGGGTGGCGCCCATACATGTGAAATGGGGATGAAAAAATGTTTTTCGCTGCACGCACCGCCTCATGTGGGGTATCATTGAATAGGTCTACTAAAATGAAGGTAATGTTTCATACACCACTTTTTTATCAGGTGTACCATCTGCGAAATATAGCCCACCAAAGTGGCTTGCAATGTGTCCCCCCCCTGCCATTTCTAAACTATGCAACGTAGAAAGTTATAATCTTCCACATTGATAGACCTTTGTGAAAACTGTCTTTTAAAATTATTTCGAGCATAATGTGATTATAATTTTTTGAGTTATAGAGAGAAAACTGAAAAATACTTAAAACTTCCTAGTTCAAAGGTCATTGATCTTAGAGAAAAATTATCGTAGCAATTAATGCTCCTTTAGTTACAACCTATTTAAAAAAACACAAAAAGTAACTTTGTGTTATATTGATATGACACACTTCTTAAATTTAGCTTCTTAAATTCAGCGCTAGGTGGCGCTGTTTGCAAAAACTAAAATAGCAATGATTAATATTCGATTTGATTCGTTTGTAATTTAGGAACCCTATAATACTGAGCATGGCCCGACATGCTCTTGGCCGGTTTTTATGTTTTGTGTAATATTCTGTCGTTACATAATAATCAGCCTATTTCTATCCCATTGGTAGGAAAAGGTATCTTCTCAGAATCAGAAGGGATTAGATCTTAGTATATTCTGTCGGTCCAGCTTGTGGGGGGCCTACCCACGCTGCGCCTTCCAGCACGCGGTCGCCACTCCAGAACTTTACTGCCCCATTGGCCATCCGTTCTGCGAGCAATGTGCCCCGCCCACTGCCACTTAAGTTTGGCAATTCTTCGGGCTATGTCGGTTACTTTCGTCCTCCTGGGTAGGCCCCCCATAAGGTGGACCAACGACCTGGTGAAGGTCGCGGGAATCAGCTGGATGCGGAAGGCGCAGGACCGGTCGTTGTGGCGATGCTAGGAGGAGGCCTATGTCCAGCAGTGGACGTCTTTCGGCTGAAATGATAAATAAATAAATAAATATTTTTGGGACATTTTTTTTTTACACAGCTCCATCTAGTCCCTAACTAAGCAGAGCTTGTGCTATGGGTACTAGACAATGGATATAATACTTATATACATTTTTTTTGTAAGTATGGTACATACTTATAATAACTTCTTAGGTTTTCGCGATATATTGCGTATTCGCGTGATATTGTGAGTGATTACTGCGTGCATCGAAACGATTTTAATTAATAATGTTGTACGGTAGATTAAAATATTTTTTTAGAAATATTTGTAAAGACGCTTGTCATCTTAGTCTACCTGCGACCACGAAATGCTGCAAAGCTTTCGAAACGTCAGGGAAACCAATTTAAATAATATACGCGATTTAATCCGGTTAAACTTTGTTTTATTATAATACATACTTATAATATATAAGAAACACCCAGACCAACACAAACACTTACGTTCATCACACAAATATTTGTGTCCTGTGGGAATCGAACCCACGACCTCGTGATCAGCAGTCCAACCCTCGAACCACCAGACCACAGACGTCGTCAAATGATGATGATGATATTCTGTAGTTTTTCTTGCAAAACACTTTGCCAACATGATAGGATTTGAAAATACATTTTCGTGATTGCTTTTTTATCGTAAAGTAGTGCTCTTGCGGCTTTGCCCGCGTTAAAAGTTTTTACGTACAATGTTTCCTGTCGTAGTTTTAGGAAAAGAAAAATACGTATTTCTTTATTATTAATAATTATGTATTTAATTTGGAGAGTATTTATCATATTTATGTCAAGTGTGACCAGGAAGATTTTTCATAGAAACTTTAAGACCCCTTTTTTACACCCGTTGAGTTCAATTTTCGAAAAGTTCAAAACCACGCAATTTGTTAATTGCTTTAAAGATTATTTATACCGAGTTTCGACTCAATCCAGTCACGCAATAATATTCTCCCAAGGCGTAACTTCGGAATAGAAAAGATCGTGTTTCATTATTTACTTAAATGATAATTTTTTACCAAGTTTTGAGTGAATCTGTCCAGGAGAAAAGATTTTTCATACAAACTCTAACACCATATTTCACCCTGTAAGGGTTAAAATTTTCAAAAATCCTTTCTAGTGGTTGCTTACGTTACAAAATAAATCTGCTTTCCAAATTTCATGTTTATTTTTTTTTGTCATACTGCAGGCAACAACTTAAAGTTATATTTCATCATCATCATCATTACAGCCGAAAGACGTCCACTACTGGACATAGGCCTCCCCCAAATAAGGGGGGGATATGCCATAATCGTCACGCTTGGCAGGCGGGTTGGCGATCGCAGTTGGTTGGTTAAATACTCAGAGAACGCTGCTGCCCATCCTCTGGTGAATCCCTTAGTCGCCTTTTACGATACCCATGAGAAGAGATAAGGGTGGTGCTATTCTTTAAGTCCGGCACCACACGGTCCCAAAGTTATATTTCAGTGAAACTCAATTTCTCGCCCATCCAATATCATACAAAGGCCCACCAGAACCTAATTTTTCGAGGACACAGAATTCTGCGCCTAAAGCCGCGTACGATATTCCTAACAATACTTGACAAAGATTATTTGAAGGCCCGTCGTAATGGAATACTATTACATCATCGAATATTGCCACAAATGGCCCTAAACCGCTCATCCGATATAATCACGTTTGATATGCGGCAGGCAATTTCTTTACTTTGAATTGGACCCACCAAGGCATTATTTATACCTACGTGAATACAATATTACCTACCCGTTTCGTATTATCATAATATAGTTTTGGCTTGACTGATTTATTAAATCCCGGTATTTTTCGAACTAATATAGCTGGAGATATCTGGCGCATCGCAGCTAAAAATAAAAGAAAGACATTATTGAAATACACAATAACAAAAGGACTGCACTGCACTCCACTGGTGTACTAAGCCAAAAGTTTCAGTTTCGCATCCTGCCTGTGAGCAAATTTTTCTTTCTACAATTTATTTGTTTGTTTGTGTTGGTTTGTATGTAGTATTAAATTAAAGCTTCCTCAAACCTATATTTTAACCAATTAATGACTGTTAACTTAATACCAATTGTCTGTCTACTCTTAATGGTGACTACGGATTCCTATTCTCGTTGCCGAATACAATGAAGTCAAAATCCCAACTCTAATTTCTATCTTATTGTTGCATTTCTGTGAGGATCTTCCTAATAATTTGTCTGTATTGTTGCTTAAAAGCGTTCGCACGGCTCCGTCTGTAAAAGGGTTCGTTTATAAGCCGTACTTATGTATACCTATAGGCACTATTGTAGCTCGATCTATTGTGCCACTAATGAGCAATCACCGCATCACTTCACGCATCTCTACTCTTTCCATGGAGTTATAGACAACTTGATGAAAGATGTTGAACTATTTTTACGGGACTTGTCGCGCACAATTAAATCAAAATATGAAGAAGAAGAATATAAGATGATATAGGTTTAGAAGATGGATATAGGTTGTCCTCCTTGTGGAATCCGGTAATCGAGAAGTGTTCGCGTCGTGGTATGTCTACATGTATGTCCGCCGAAACTGTCAGCATTGTGTGTCATGAATAGTCATGATACAGCATATCTTGTTACGGACAGTGACGTTACGAAAAACCAACCGCGGGTAGTTCGAGAAAACACCCGCCGCTCAAGACGATGACACCCACATACTTCAGTCTGCTCGTGACCACGGCCAATGCGACTTGGCCGAAACGTCGAGGTTAGTCAAAATGTTTATTATATTTTGATTTAATTGTGCGCGACAAGTCCCGTAAACATAGTTCAATATGAGTGAAATTGATGAAAGATGTTTTAATATACGTTTAAATTTCGTTTTATTGTTATTATTCTAGTATTGTGACATAAAATTATTTGCATGCCAATTATGGTAAATGTGCTGAACTATAATTATTGTACCTGACACCAGTTTAAACAATTGAAGAAATTGAAATATGTTGATATCAGTGGAATGAAACTTTTAAGCATTTTTCATATTAAATGAATTTACAGATTGAAAGATACGTAACTGAAGTTTTTCTAGACATGTATTACATGAAACGATTTCGATAAATATTGACGTTTCTAAGCTAAATTCTCTTACCTCATCAGGATTGCATTAATTCTAGAATATTCTAACATTGTTTGGTACTTTTATAATATTCACCAAAGCCCCACGATATTTACCGGCTAAATTGAAAATTAATTGTTGAGATAAATTCTTGGCACTAGTTTTATCGCTTTTTTTTTCATATTCGCTTTTGTAAAGTATTTACCACGTACCATGTTTAAAACATATTTTCTTACGTGTGATCCACCCGCGATTTTCTTTGAAACGCTTACATGTGTACTTATTGCGAAAACACATTAATCAGCTCCCCGATTCAGAACCATACGATAACCAGTTGTCGATCGATTCGGTTTGTTATCTCTTTTTCTCTCGTTGCGTGAATCATAAGACGAAACGAGATAAGAAACCGAATCGGTCGACAACTGGTTATCGTGTGGTTCTGAATAGCATAGCAGTTACCGGATTCGCAAAAATAAATCGAAACCCCACATTTTGCATTAAAATATATCAAAGAGAGCTCCGGGAAAATTGATATCCATAAAACAAAGTAATGTAATTTAGTCAAAATAAACATGGATGAATATACGTGATTTGATATGATATAGGGACGTAATTCTTCTAAGCGTTATCCTCAATGAACCATCTTAGAGCAACAACACTCCATCGGCGAATACGTGTATAATAGTTATAAACAAACTAATGAAATAATATTTTTGACGTCCGCATATATATAGGTTAAAATTGTTAAAAAAACTAAAAAAATACGAATATTATGTTTGTTACTCAAATACGCATTGGCTGAACGAGTGGCACACAGATAGACCATCATCATTTCAGCCAAAAGATTTCCACTGCTGGATATAGGCCTCCAAAAGGGTATGCCATAATCGCCACGCTTGGCAGGTGACACCCATGAGAAGAGATTGGGTGGTGCTATTCTTTGTGTTCGGCACCACACATAACTGCTACGGATAGGCAATGTCTTAAATTAATACAAGATTTTTTTGCTGACTGTAAACTGAAAAAACGTCACCTTTAACTCGCGAGCGTGTTCTATCTGTGCTTGCAAATCGTAGAGGCTTCTTTTCGTTCATGCATGCCAGAGGCCACCCGTTTTTTTTACCACGCGAGTGAAGCTGCAAACTTCGGCTTGTATTTAATATTGAACTGAACGGGGAGAGAGCTCCCTGCAAAGATAATTTGACCATGTTCAATTATATTTATTTATTTATTTATTTATATATGCTTTATTGTACACCATAAAAAACATTACATTGAATATGCATTTAAACTATTGTACAAATGGCGGCCTTATCGCGATCAGCGATTTCTTCCAGGCAACCTTAGGATGGACAAGAATGAACTGGACAGAAAATGGGGTTGTCAGATGTGCAATTTCGATACATAATTTAGTAATAAAATAAAATACTATACTACTACTATAAAATAACAACAAAAATATATTCTATAAATCCTAATACATAAATACTATATGCATATATACATATAAATAATAAGCAACGGTAAAGTAATTAAAAACGACCACATACAGGAGAAGAAACATGTTCATAGCGACAAATAATGCTCCTTCACAAGCCTCTTAAACACTGGCAGCGATTGCGCTCTTCTAATAGGCACTGGCAATGCATTCCACAAACGAGCAGCCTGAACCGTAAAGGATTTGTCAAAAAATGTTGTGGAATGCATTGGCATTTTCAGTCTTAAATTATTTGATGACCTAAGGAATAGCGTGTGAGTGTTGCAGAGGAATTCCAAACGTTTCTTCAGGTAAAGGGGAGTAGAAGGAGAGAAAAGCACGTTATAGAGAAGATAAAGAATATGAGCATTCCGGCGAAGGCGAATAGGTAACCACTTGAGCTTAACGCGGAAATCAGAAACATGGTCATATTTGCGCAAACCAAATATGAACCTAATGCAGAAATTTTGAAGCCGCTCAAGTTTATTAAGTTGGTCTTCTGTAAGATCGAGATAGCTGACATCAGCATAATCAAGGATGGGAAGAAGGAGATATTGTGCAAGCGCAGTCTTGGTGGTAGTCGGTAAGAAATTGCGGAGTCTTTTTAAAGACCCAGCAGATGCAAAGACCTTGCGACTAACTTCCTGTAGTTGGGCAGTCCAGGAAAAGTTCCGGTCGACGAAAATGCCCAAGTTTTTGACTTTATAATACGTCGTCTTACTGGTCAGTATAATAAGATCTTCCAAAATATTGATTTCTGTGCAGTTTCCGCTCGAAAATTTCGATGTCTTCTTCACGAAAAAATCTCAAGTTTAACTCGATAATAAAATAATAATATAATATATATAGCTTTTATTATTTTTCTCTACCTTTCTGCATGCCTTTTTAGTTTTGTTTTTAACGACATTCTGTTTTAGTTTTTGATGTAAGTAGAATCGCACCTCGTTCTTTTTATTTTAATCTTACTTTTTAATAATATGTGGAAATGTCGTTGATTATGCATTTACAATTTGTTTTAGCTTATAATAATGTGTAATACCTACTTTAATGTGAATCGAACCGTTTATTTTCCCAAATAAATAAAATAAAAATAATTTAGTGGACAAACTTTAATCTCGACTGGAGCTACCTATAAGCTCCTTACTACCACATACAACATAATCGTGGTTACATTGCAACTATATTGTTTGTTCCTTGTAACCGCTCGAATCCCCTCTTTTTGGAGGGGGTTTTGGAGGGGGTTTTTTTCTTTTTCTCTTTTTTTTTTTTGCCCAGCTTTGTACGTATTCTGGCTGAAATGATAATGATGAACCGCTCGAAAATCTTCTTGATAAAACATTTTTCTTCTTACTATATTTTCCAACGTATAAAATTTGCAATATCCAGAATATAGTTAATACCTAGTTTTTCAACACGCTATTTTTAAATGCTATGTATTTGATGACGTCTATTGTCTAGTGGTTCAAGTATTGGCTGTTGTGCTCGAGGTCGTGGGTTCGATTCCCACTGGACACAACTATTTATGTGATGAACATAAGTGTTTGTGTTGGTCTAGGTGTTTCTTATGTATTATAAGTACGTATTTATAACAAAAAAAAGTATAGGTACAAGTATTATATCCATTGTCTAGTACCCATAGCACAAGCTCTGCTTAGTTTGGGACTAGATAGTGCTGTTTAAAAATATCCGAAAATATTTATTATTATTTCATTAATTTAGTTGCACGGATTCAATAAATTCCTGTGGAGAAAAACTGGGAAGAAACTCACCGGGTACTCATTCAAATAATTAATAATAACTAACTCAAATGTTTTTGTTACAATATTGTGGTGATCGAAATCTCGATCGCAGTCCATCAAGGAAACAAAAGCATCACTCCATTTGCCAAAAATTCAAACAAGGAATCAAACCAAAAATGTTTCGTTACTATCAAATGAGGGGATAATGAGAGCTTAAGTTCAGAATCACATCGTGACGTTGAATGGAGGCAATCAGCCCTGCCAGTCGCTGTAAGATCAAGTATGCACTCTCAGAGCTTTATGCACTGCCATATTTACAATGCACTACTTTGGATTTTACATAAAATGATTCTTTGTAGTTCGTTTTTTTTTTTTTCAAAATGTGCTACGTTATTTTTAGTTTATACTAAACGTCCGTGTGATGCCAGACATAAAGAATTGCACCACCCTTATCTCTTCTCATGGGTGTCGTAAAAGGCGACTAAGGGTTTCACCAGAGGATGGGCAGCAGCGTTCTCTGAGTATTTAACCAACCAACTGCGATCGCCAACCCGCCTGCCAAGCGTGGCGATTATGGCATATCCCCCCTTAATTGGGGGAGGCCTATGTCCAGCAGTGGACGTCTTTCGGCTGAAATGAGGATGAATGATAATACTAAACTCATTGTACTCATTATTATGAACGACTTTTACTATTGGATCCTACATTTGTGTTCACATAAATCGACAAAATATAGGGAACAGCGGTTTTTTTTTCACGTCTTCTGATTTGGTCCCATAGTGAAAATTGTTCATAATGATAATTACAATGACTCATTAGGAGGTTTAGTATAAACTAAGAATAAGGTTGTATAGTGTAAAAATTTCATGTTATGTGTCTAAAGAAACGGAACGACAATACGCCACGACTTTTTGTAAAAAGCAGGGCAAATTTTTTGTGAATAACTTGTCGGATAAAGTTTTAAGTCTCTCTCGGAACATATTAAATAACTTTTTTATTGTTTTTAACGCATGCGAAGCGAAATCTAAAGATTTAAATAGTGCTAAGAAAAAAAAGAAAAAAATTAAATTAAATTAAAATTAAATTAAATTATTTATTCATTCAAAAACCTTTTGTAGAACACTGAGTTATTATGGTACACATAGAAATAGTTGCAATACAAACAATAAACATTTTTACAACCAGGATACAACAGTCAAAAGGTAAGAGCAATTAGTGAAACCCTGCCTCCTAAACTAGGATACCCTGTATCTTAGGAGACAGTGTCCTCGCTTAAACAGTAAATTATGGTCGAGCGACTTTTGTCATTGTTCTAAGCGATATATAAAAAAAAAAAATGTTTACGTGAACCATAGACGTACCAAGTGGAAGTTAAATTCGATACCATAAGCAGTGTTCACGGTAGCTTAGTGCCTAAAGCACTATCGTACTGAGCCAGAAGTCGCAGGTTCGAATCTGCTGGTTAGCGATTTTTTCTTTCCACAATTTAAATCTTTGTATTAAGTAAGATTCATTATTCAATCAACTCAGCATATCGCAGTCCACTGCTGGACATAGGCCTCTCCCAAGTTGCGCCACAACGCTCGGTCCTCTGCCCTCCGCATCCAGTCCCCCCCAGCCACGATTCAGTATTGCTTGAGAAATAAATAAACAAGAAAAATAATCAAGAAACAAGTAAAGCTTTGAAAATATAACAGATACCTACTCAGCTACACTATACTTCTCCCAAATACCTGAAAAATATCATTCGTAAATAAAACTATCGCAAAAAATGTTTCTCAACTCTCTGCGACTCAATTAAAAAAACATCGCAAATAGTCCAAAAACCAAAGCTTTTAAGAAACGTTGAATAAAGATGACCAAATTGTAACAGATATTTCACTGGATGAAGCGCTACATTCAGACGTTTCGCTACATTCAGCTTTATTCAGCGCTGCACTTAGTAACTATTTACAACTGACAGTGTACATTCAAAGTGCTTATGTTCGCCAAGATATACGGACTAACTTACTTAAATTATCTCACATACATACAATATTATGTAAATACATTCATGCTTACGTCTAGAAATAGCGACGAACTTGGGTACTACATAAGTTACTGGCGAAGTAAATTATGTGTTATCTTAAGCCCCAATCGAAACGGATGACGATTTTTAGTAAGTGCCTGCCTCTGCCTACGTCCAGCGCACCTTGAGCAGTTAGCCTCGGTACAGTTATACAACCATGATATTATCTTTCCTTTTCTATGGTACCATACACTTACCGTACAGGCGACATACAGCGCATATCGATGAGGTAAAATTAGTATAAGCAGAGCCTTATGAAACTTACATCCTAAGTACGGTGACCAGACCAGATTTCTCATTTTAAGGGGCATTTCCATTCAGTATAGGTACTGTCGGGATTCAGGGTAAAAATGAGGGACACCCTTTTTTTACATGCTGAAATTTTAATGGCTTCTTTCCCGAAAAGGGGTCACTGTACTCGTCATTATGAACAACTTTTACTATGGGACAAACCCTGAAATCGCGAAAAAAAATCCGTTGGTCCCTACATTTGTGTTCACTTAAATCGATAAAATCGAGTATAATGACCCTTTTTTGGGAAAGAAGCCATTAAAATTTCAGCATATATATTTTTTATTGAAAATCAAAACAAACTAAATACCTATATGACTAATAATGTGACCAAATCGTCAAGCTAAACATAAATAAACTCTCGCATACCACAGATGCGTAGGTACGGTCACAACACCTCACGGTAGTACATTTTTGTCCACAAAATCCATTGAACGAATCCTGCTACATTACACGTAGCTACCACTGCCATCGAACATTCAGTGCAAGCGATTTTAGCCTTAGTGGTGGTTCACCGGAAAGATTTCTGACTGTACCTCCTAATAAGCATAAAAATTGCTGCCTTATAAAAATATTCATCTTGAACTACAAACTTATAAAAATCTAAATTTTCTGATAATTTAATTGTCTCGTATTGGTTTCGTAAAATTAAGGGACATGGCCAAATACTTAGCACAAAAACGTCCCGTAAAATACGGGTGGTTGACAGTACCAACCTTGCTAATTGGCCTATTTCCTCAGTATTAGCTAAATATTGAATGGCTCGTGTCGTCATGAGACAAGAAAAAAGTCAGCCACAAAATATCTTTTGCCCCCAGGTCACAATCTCCCGTGGCCAGTCTCTGGGAATCTCTTAACTGACTCCGGACTCAAGGCGGTCGCTGTAGAGAAAATATGTGCAAATGGGGATTGTGACACTCCTTAAATACTGTATGCGATTGCGAGACTCCATTCAGTACACGGCCCCTTTAATCACTTGTCCCTTGTAGGTACTATCTGTTTAAGAGACGATTTGAACGAAGCTGCTATATTTTTTCTGTGACGTCGCCACGAACATCGCCATAGAAGCGGCCAAGCCAAGCATCACATGAATATAGTACAGTCGACTGCATGACAAAGGTAATACTTCAATTAGAAAACCTTTACTGCTTATGAAATAAAAGCGCTGTCAATGTCAAACTGTTACCACTGACGTGCGGTCGACCGTACCTACCTATGAACTGAGAACCATTGACACGCAAGAAAACGAAAATCAGATATTGTGTTTTTACATACATACATATTATCATGCCTGTTTCGTATTGGGGTAGGCAGACACTATGAATTACTCGTCCCCCCCTCGACACACGTCTTTTGCTTCATCTTCGTTCATTAGGGTTTTTATACTTTTTCGTATATTATGCAAGATAGGTCTATTTAATATTTATTCTTTTATATTTTTTATTATATATATCTATTCACCTGAATTTTGACCTGCGATTCACATCACCATAACTGTAGCCATAATCGCAGGATGTACGGCAGTCTCAGCACTTAACAGTACTTTACGACTTTCAAGAAAAGTCGTGGACTGAGCCTAGCTCTATTCGAAGCCAGTGAATGAAGTTATTCAGCTGTAACTGCACCATTAACCGCTGCACGAGCATTGCTTTATAAAGCTCTATTTTAATGAACGAAACATATTTTCAATTGGTCCATAGTACTCGTTAATTAGTCGACCGGTTTTAAGTATTTTGTTTTTGTTTCCAGTATTATATATTTGTTTAATTGAACGCATATTTATTTGCTTTATTTCAATAAATATGAATGAATTATGCGTAAATTGGCTTCAACACATACGATTTTTGTAATTATTTGTTGTATTGGTATTGGATGTTTGTAATTACCATAATATACAATGCTTATTTTTTGACTGCTTCGTTGGTCTAGTGGTTGCAAGCGCGACTGCTGAGCGTGGGGTCTTGGGTTCGATTCCCGGGTCGGGCAAAGTGTGTTATTGGGTTTTTTCATTAGGAAATTCTCAGTAGCAGCCCGGAGTCTGGATTTGTGCCCGGTCAATGGCAATAGGCTCGCCCCCTATTACGTGGGACTATAACATAACTGGCGAAATGTGGGTGTACTATTACACCTCTGCCTACCCCTTCGGGGAAATACAGGCGTGATGTTATGTTATGTTATGTTATTTTTGGATGATATTACCATCATCGCTTTACATCAATATACATCCGAATTAATAAATTTATATTCAATATGCGTTATATTATATAACACATTATAGGAAACATATTATAATGAGGCATACATAGACAAACAATTATATATGTTATACCAGCTGGCGGCTCTCGAATCAATAGGGAGGCGCGCAAGGACACTGAACGGTGGCCGTGGTCAGATCAATCTAACAAACTGATCTGACAACGGATACCTAACGTCGCAGACAATGATGCGCTGGTCGAAGCCAAACTACAGAGCCTGGTGCATCGGCGAGGAGTAGCTAGCCTATCAGTTTTTTTATCGGATGCATTTCGGCGAGTGTGCGTTGGAATTACAGGATTTAATTGCCCCAAGCCATTTCCTTCATAGGACAACCAGAAGCAGGGCGATGAGGGTGACTTATGATATACATTCCACCCCTACGCACGAACCGTTTTGCTAATAGCTTTATCATGCGTACCGCTAAATAATGGAATTCCTCGCCAGAGTCAGTGTTTCCCAATAAGTATAATCTGGTGGTATTCAAGGCTCGAGTGAATAGGTTTTTGCTGGGCAAGCGTGTACCATCGTCGACCGCACCATCTCTTAAC
The DNA here is from genome assembly GCA_949699075.1 of Asteroscopus sphinx. Taxonomy (NCBI): domain Eukaryota; kingdom Metazoa; phylum Arthropoda; class Insecta; order Lepidoptera; family Noctuidae; genus Asteroscopus; species Asteroscopus sphinx. Next base: position 15,699,105 of record OX453017.1, read on the forward strand.
ATCAAGTGAGGTGGCGGTCAAACGCAAGTCCACTAGGAAAAAAAATGCGAACCCATTTTCATTTTGTTTAGTAAGTAAGCACAATAAATTACTTTACGTAGGTATCTACTAAATTAAATTTAAAAGGTAAGTTAGTTGAACCTTCAAGACCTATTAGGACTTTAAGATAATGGAAATAAGTTCCACTAAGAAATTTGTAAAAGCCATTTAAGCGTTCTCTGAGTAAATTTATAATACCTTTCTACCTGTCGGACCACGAAACTATTAAATGATTTTATGAATAAAGTTTCTTATTGTAATTTATACTAATGCCCATTAAAATAAAACAATAGTAGACCAGCTGCCGAATTGTGTAACTCACTCGCAATCGCAATCATGTGGATTTCAATTTTCATTGCTCCCTGTGTTTTGACAATCCGTCTTATCGGCAACCACGTAGCACGCAATGAATATTGTAGTAATTTCAAAATGAAAGCTAATGTCAAAGTGAATGCATTACACAATTACCCCACTGTCAATGAGTCTGTGTTTAATAAACCTTAGCCGTCACACGAGATAAAGATGCAACAATATTTTACCTTACCTACGCCCCGGACACTGCATATAACCGTACCTACCTCCTTTTTTTTTTTTCGGGTAGCAATCCTCATGGATACCCTCCGTCTGGGGACGGCGGAGGGGTATGTCGGACTCTTACTGACTAAAACCACGCGGTGGCCATCCTCTGCACAAAATAGAGGAGCTCCGGGAACTCCATTGGACGGCGCCTGTGCCCCTCTATATAGTGCTATGCCTTTGGCACGTCCCGGGAAAACAATATTGTTTCCCCCACAGTAGCACGCGACCACCACGTACTGCTGTCCTCCTAAGGGTTGCTTAATAGACGCCTCGAGGCCCCCCACTCTTAGCGTCCACGATCCCGAAGGTCCCCTGCTAGATGTGGCAGCAGGGGATGCGGCCCTTTGTCCTATCTGGGCATTGCGCCAGGGCGGTTGCCTCCGCGGTGCCTCCTTCTCCGACCGCGATTGGCCCTTTCCCGATCTCGCTCTGCGGCTTACATAATAATTATTCCTTGTACACACAGCTACACATCAAGCTATACATTTCCAGTATAAGCTGACCTCGCATAAGCTTTCCGTACACACGGCTACATCGTGTGCGTACATATTATACAGAATGATGACGTTTGTACACTGTTTGGCTGCTACATGGCTCAAAGGTACATATTCTCATTGAATATGTAGTAAATAGTCTTTTTAAAAAGCTTTGGATATCTCGTAGGTATATGATTTTCCTTTTTGCGAATAGTTTAACCTTTCAAGCTGCAAAGAGTAGACACAATTTGGAAAATCCATTGTTTAGAGCAAGGATGCCCAATTCATTTTGGAGGTCGGCTACAATTATTTCGATTCCATGTCAGCCGAAGCAAAGTGGCCCACCGGCTAGCTGGCTGTTGGCAGCATGACACCAATTGCGTTGCGGCGGCTAACTGCTACCCTGTTGGTTCGCGGGCCACATTGTAGCGCTGGTTTGGGCAGCCTTGGTTTCGAGTCTTTTGGGTACTGAGTAAATTCAACATTAAAAAAATGTCTGCCTCGATGGTCTAGTGGTCGCAAGCGCGACTGCTGAGCGTGGGGTCCTGGGTTCGATTCCCGGGTCGGGCAAAGTGTTATTGGTTTTTTTTATTAGGAAATTCTCAGTAGCAGCCCGGAGTATGGATTTGTGCCCGGTTAATGGCAATAGGCTCGCCCCCTATTACATGGGACTGTAACATAACTGGCGAAATGTGGGTGTACTATATACCTCTGCCTACCCCTTCGGGGAAATACAGGCGTGATGTTATGTTATGTAAAAAAAATGTAAAAACCGATTTTAAAAAGAATAAAATAATTTGTGTGAAACAGTTCAGGAAGTAGGTGCCTTTGATTCGGTTTGATTTAAGAAAAAATTGGCACCGAATTTTATTCATCTCGACATAGTATTATGATTTCTTATTTTTTTACTGTTTTGGCATTCTTTGGGATTTCAACATTTATTAAATATTTTGGAATTTTTAATAATTGACCTCGGTATGCTTAAAACATAATTATTTTGACCTTGTATAATAATTTGCACACCATTGTCATGGTAGAATGTATGATCTACTTAATATTCATTATCATATTTTTTGATTGCCTCGTTGGTCTAGTGACTCTAGTGGTCGCAAGCGCGACTGCTGAGCGTGGGTCCTGGGTTCGATTTACGGGTCGGGCAAAGTGTTATTGGGTTTTATTATTAGGGAATTCTCAGTAGCAGCCCGGAGTATGGATTTGTGCCCGGTTAATGGCAATAGGCTCGCCCCCTATTACATGGGACTATAACATAACTGGCGAAATGTGGGTGTACTATATACCTCTGCCTACCCCTTCGGGGAAATACAGGCGTGATGTTATGTTATGTTATGTCATCTTTTTTGTACAACATTCTTGCAATAAATAATTCTGATTTTGTCGTGTCATCAGGGAGGCACGCACACCTTTTTCTAATAATAGCGGCTATATGTATGCCAATATATGTATGTATAATATTTCCATCAATTTCACATGGATCCCATTATCAGAACCAGATTTCGATAAAAATGGGAACAACCTCGAAGTTAGTACACACGGCTACACATCAAGCTGTACAATTCCAGTATTAGCTGACCTCGCATTGTATAGGTTTTCCTTACAACGCGAGGTCAGCCTTTACTGGTTTTGTACAGCTTGATGTGTAGCCGTGTGTACTTTCAAATAATAACAAAAAAATCCAATCTGTCGATAAATGACGGAGTTCTAGGAAACAATCATTTAAAAAAATACATTCGAATTGAGAACCTCCTCCTTTTTTGAAGTTGGTTAAAATATATGACTATAGGACACTTATAGACAAAGTAATAAAATTCACACCTCTATTTTAAAAGGCTCTGGCTTAGCCTGCCTGTTCGCTTCGTAGAAACAGATACCGACATTACAAACTCCATAATCCCTTGCAAACACAGAATGAATTTTCGACCCAATATCTCATCCTCAAAGCACTATGAAAAGCAGCCCAATGATTTTAATCTTCTTTCAAACCGTAATAAATTATGTTCTATCTATTTTATGAGGGCATTTTATAGTGTGCTTACATTATACGCTTCTTTGTTAGAGGTGAGCGTAGGACTTATAAATGCGATTCGAGATTTATGTGACCGTCGAACGGAATTCAAAACTAGTATTTCTGCTTTTTTACAACGTGTTATTGAAATAACTCAAAACCTGAAACTAGTTTGTTCAGAATCGAGATTATAATTGTTTAAGATTTTTACATAGTTACAAAGACATTAAAGATACTAGACGAACAATACAAACTCTTTATAAGAAATCCGCGTTAACCAGTTTTTGCGGCGGGTATAGACTTGGCTTAGGACGCACTAAAATAGACCAATCACATTGCTCTTCGCCACACGCTCACCGTGCGACGGCGTTTCGGCTGTTATCGTCACAGCACTAGCAGTCTTTGGCTAGTGCTGTGACGGTGCAGCGGTAAAGATGTAATAAAACTATCGTTATAAATTAATTGGTCATGAATATTAAAATCAATTAATATGTAAAAAGTATATATTATATAGACAATATAGAATAATATAACATAACCAGCTCATTACTGTCCTACTGCTGGGCACGGGCCTCTTCTCAATATAAGAAGAGTTAAGAAACTGGATATTGTTAGTGTTATAGAATACTGTCCTACTGCTGAGTACCGCCTCTCGATCAGTAGAGGTTATCTGACCGCTGCTTGGTTCGAGGGGAAAGCTTAGCGGGCGAGCGTATTGTTGGTCTAGTCTCTTATAATGTATTTGCATAGTTAACTAGTTAGTTACAAGTGAAGCTATTATAAGAAGAAAGTTTAAAAAACCAATAGCTACATGCTTTTGCTTCTTTTTATAAATGCTGCAATTAGAAGTGGAACACTTTCAATTAATTTGCATTGCAAATAGTAGAGGACCGTAAAACTGATTGCGCTTACAAATCGTAGCTACGAATAGTAGAGAATTTTAATACGAAAAAAACAATATAATAGTATTGTACTACTATGTGTGTGTTGTGGCGCAACTTGGGAGAGGTCTATGTCCAGTACATACCTAGTGGACTGCGATAGGCTGAGTCGGTGTTATTATTCGCAATAACGCATGCGGCGCGAAATCTAAACATCCGTGAACTCGTATTGAATTAGTAGTATATCTACAACACTACAAAGTTGGTATTGATTATAATAAAACTCGACTTTGATTTATCTTGACGTTATATATGTAGGTATGTATAATATATATATTTTATTATATGCATAATGTATCTATTTTTATTATATGTAATTATAAGTCCGTAGTACGAAACATATTTTACTACTTTACTGGTGCATCTACCTTATTCTTTGTCTCTGCATTACCCTAAGGTAGTCTGGTCGAGAACGCCTGTGGCATTAAGACCGCCTTTGTACCTTGTTGTGCATAAAGAATTAAATAAATAAATAAAACAAAGTTTAACCGGATTAAATCGCGTATATTATTTAAATTGGTTTTCCTGACGTTTCGAAAGCTTTGCAGCGTTCGTGGTCGCAGGAAGACTAAGATGTCAAGCGTCTTTACAGATATTTCTAAAAAACTATTTTGATCGCTGCAAAGCTTTCGAAACGTCAGGAAAACCAATTTAAATAATATACGCGATTTAATCCGGTTAAACTTTGTTTTATTACAATGTGTAGTGATCGCGAAAACCTAAGAAATTGGTATTGATTGATTATCTCAGGCTGTATCAATCAGTGTATGTATAATTTAAAATAATATAGCATACATACCATAATCATGACCATTTCAGCTGAAAGACGTCCACTGCTGGACTTAGGCATTCCCCAAGCATCGCCACAACGACCGGTCCTGCGCTTCCCGCATCCAACGGATTCCCGCGACCTTTACCAGGTCATACCATATACCTACCATAGATACATAGGCAAAAAGAAAAGTCTCCTCTATTCCTAACCCTCGTCCACACTTTAAAAAAAAAATGTTATATAGATCTGCACTTGACCGCAATCTAGATAGCTTTGTCAAGATGTGGTCGATGATGGAGCGAGCAAACCTATTAGGTGCCGATTCACTCCAGCTTTAAAGGGTGCCCGGAAATACAGATGCCGCCGGCAGTGAATTCCACAACTTGGCTGTGCGCATTATGAAAGAGTTCTCAAAGCGCTTGGTCCTGATAGTCGGGATTTCTACCAAATGTGGATGATATCCTGCAGTACGTTGTGTAGTCCGGAAAGAAAGGAGATGGTGGAATAAGCTCATGGAGTTCTTGCGCACACTCTCTAGAGTACAGTCTGTAGAAAACCGACAAACAAGCAACTGTGCTCTACACTATATAGCTCCAGTATCTGCACTATAATTTACAGGTGATTGAAATTACATCCTTATTGTGTAGTGTCTGGGCAGTCGGATGCATGCATGCAGTCTATAAGTGTACAGGCTCGGGTTGAAATAGCTTCGGATGCAGATACGGGCTGTCTGTGTAGCTTCCGCCTATTCTACCATGTTTGCACACGAGTTTGTTGAAAGTAGGTATAGCAATGTGTAATATTAGATATTTAGAAATAGCTCTCGTTTTTATTAAATAAAATGAGAAAAAATATCATACGGTTATTATAGCCCTGATACTTACCTAAAAACTTACACCACACATACATTTTACACGTTCTCAAAAAATGCCAGGTTAAGAGTACTCTAAACCGATGAGCATGCATGACGAGGTTAGTGGACGTAGATGAAGCGAAAGAGGTGTGTCAGAATCGTAGCAGGTGTAAATCCATAGTCTCTGCCTACCCCAATGGGAAACAGGCGTGATAATATGTATGTATATATGTATGATACTTGCCTATTATTATTATTCTTTCTCGCGAATAATCCGAATCTTGATCATAATACACGTAGTTTTCTACAAGCTCGTTTCATACATACATACATATTATCACGCCTTTTTTCCATTGGGGTAGGCAGAGACTATAGATTTCCACCTGCTACGATTCTGACACACCTCTTTCGCTTCATTTACGTCCATTAACCTCGTCATGCATGCTCGTCAGTTTAGAGAACTCTTCATCATCATCATCATCATTTCAGCCGAAAGACGTCCACTGCTGGACATAGAACTCTTAACCTGGCATTTTTGAGAACATCCGCGATTTGATCGCGATACGTTCGTCGAGGTCATCCCCTTCCAACTCTTCCATCAACACTCGCTTCGTATACTTGTTTCGTCAATCTCCTCTTGTCCATCCTCTCTATATGTCCAAACGATCTTAACATACCTTTCTCAATCTTTGTCACTACATCGTTTCGCGTTTCGCTATTGTACGGTAGATTCATTTTTTTTTTATCTTCCTGCGACCACGAACGCTGCAAAGCTTTTGAAACGTCAGGACAACCAATTTAAATAATATACCCGATGTAATCCAGTTAAACTTGTTTGATAAAAAAATGGACCTATGTTTGTAATTCCGTAACACCGTACAACATAAGGCAAGATATCTTACACAACCTCCGACATACTTCCACAAACAAACAATAACAATATCTCGCACCTATTCACTTACAATCCTCCCCAGTCTATATCCCGCTTCGATTCATTCATTATAACACGATTAGTCACCGGGAATACGCCAATGAACGCCTATACCCATATATGAAGGCAGACAGACAGACAGACAGACAAGCAGTCAGTCGCGGTTGTCGTGAAATTAAACGGAAATCGAACGCTGCGGCTTGCGGCCGCCTCCGAGTGGGCTGTTGAGCTATATACAGAGGTATACGCAAATAACTTATTGTGTATCCGTCTGTACATCAAGAATCGGTCGAGAGGTTTTATTTTAAAGTGTGGTGAGGGAAAAATGAGCTAAGCTAGAGCGTCGTCTGATGGGGTGCTGGCCAGAAAACCTCCACGTGTGCCTGACGGCTGCTTGTCCTTCTGGACACGTCTGGAGGGATCGGCAGTTGTTTGGCCGGTGCATCCTGGGCACGGGCAATAAAATCCTGCCGAGGGATTAACCTTCGCGGGATTTTATTGCCTGTGGCGAATATTCTGGCGCGGGAGGGGCCCGTTCTGGGCCAGTAGGGAGTTGCTCCACGTGTCCCTCTGATATCAGCAGAGGGCACAGTGGAGGAGCAGGGGCGGGCCCGGTGTGCACTCACCCTGCCACTGGGCAGGCAGCGGGGGGATTGTCCTTCCCTGCCCCCGTCGATCTAGTAATCCCAGGAGTGCCCGCTGAGTAGTGTTCTCGCGCCTCTTGGGACCGAGGGTCTTGGCTTCACCGCCCGGACCGCGAGGAAGAAAACCTCTATAAAAAATTACGGGAGGTAGGGCCTGCGAGCAGCAGACTCGGGGTAGTCTGCTGCCCGACCAGTAGCTGGCGTAGCTGGCACAGCCGGCGTAGTTGGCGCAGCTGGTAAAGGCCCATGAGGTGAAGTGGCGTACAGTGTTCCGTGTGCGCCACCTAGGAGGGTGCGGCCGACGTTAGGCCGCACGGGGAGAAGGGGCTCGCCTGCTCGTGGCGAGCCAGGACCTGTCGGGGGTGGCTGTGTGAATACTCACGGGTTCCCACGCCCCCGGCTAAGGTAGTTGAAGGAACACCGTGGTGGTTTTAGTCGGTAAGAGTCCGACACTGGCTCCGCCTACCCCGGGCGGAGTGCGTCCATGAGGATTTCCCCACGGCAAAAAAAAAAAAAAAAAAAAAAAAGAGCGTCGTCTGATAAAAATGAAAATGCACCGTGATAAGCCACAAACTAAGTGTAACTGAATTAAAAATATGATGTTATGAAAGAATTAAGTTATCATTTTGTAAAAATGCTATATATAGTTAACATAATAAATATAACCAGCCCATTACTGTCCCACTGCTGGGCACGGGCCTCTTCTCAGTATGAGAAGATTAAGCCCTTAGTCCACCACGCTGGCCTAGTGCGGGTTGATGGACTACACACACCATCGAGAACTGTATGGAGCACTCTCTGGTGTGCAGGTTTCCTCACGATGTTTTCCTTCACCGTTAAAGCAAGTGATAATCAAATTCTGATCCGCACATGAATCCGAAAAGTCACAGGTGCGGGCCGGGATCGAACTCGCACCCTCAAATATTATTATTATGCGATAGTTATTATAACTTTATTCAGTGTCCCTTTTGACAAGAAAATATTTTAGAATCAAAATAACAACATTACCTACATATAGCATAAAAGCTAATCGATGTTATCCACGTTTTCCGCGTTTACAAGTGATGCAATTACAAGTGAACAACAACCTGAATATGCTCATACTAGTGCTCAATCGGAATGTTTCCAAATTTCCAATTAATCTGGTAACACTATACTATTGTGTCTGCTAATAATTTCACACGAGTGTTAAATTACTGGATACTGGGTGTTCTGTGTTGTTTGTGCACTGAATGCAGTGAACACACTTGTTTTATAATGTAAACTGAACTGAAACACACTTTTGCAGAAACTGTTTAGATGTATGAATTTTCGGAACTGTAATACATAATTAAATGTCCAAATCTTTGGCAGACCATATTAGTAGAAATGTCCGAACAATGTTTGGACTGGACGTTCTCAGAATCTACACCACAAAAAAGTTTTTTGGTCTCGCCCGTCACGTCACATCCCGTCAGATCCCACCCGAGGGATCTATTACAATTTGCACGGCCTCAAATTACTGGACCGGGTATGAGAATGCCCGCCACTTTAATGCGAACTTAGGGACCTTATTCTATTAAGGCCAACACGACGTTTCCGCATGCTACGTGACAACGTGCAAAACCGCCTTAAGCTCCTATTGTGCCTAGCTACTAATATCGTATTATATTATCTGTGGCCTACCCAAGGAACTTCAAGTTTGCATAGATAAAATCGATAAGTAAAGTGCAAGTAGTCGTGCTAGCAAATGCGGGACTCGTTCAAGACGATTTTATCATTCTACAATTAATGTACTTATCAGAGCTTAGGTTAGTTACTTTAAAGAAGCAAATAGGCATCGTAGTACTGCTTCGAAAGTGAATGTTTTTGTGCGAAGTTCGATGTGTAGTAAGTTTTTGTTTTGATTTTTTCAATCTACCTAGTAAACTATAGATTTAAATTGTGGAAATGCCTCCCTTACTAATTATTTTCATTATTTTAACGCATTTACGCATGCGAAGCGAAATCTAAAGATTTAATTTGTGGAAAGAAAAACGACGACTTACGACTACGACACGACGGTGCGAAGTTAGTCGAGTCGGTTAAGAAATACTGTTCCTTAATAAGATATCGGTGACGTCACACAAAGCCTTCGGCGTATGGAGTCCCACATGGGACTCTCCGCCAACTAAGCCCGGTTAAGCAGAAATGGTACTTCGGTCCCACCTGCGAGAATCCAGTCGAAAAAAAAAAAAAAAAAAAAACACAAAGACGTACCATAGTGGAGGATAATTTCGATACCACGAGCAGTGTTCACGGTAGCATAGTGGCTAAAGCACTGGCGTACTGAGCCAGGTGTCGCAGGTTCGAAAACTGCTCGTGAGCGAGTTTTTCTTTCCACAATTAAAATCTTTAGATCTCGCTTAGCATGCGTAAAAATAATGAAAATAATGGCCTGGTAAACTTTTTAAAAAAATTTGCTAATATTGTCGCTATAAACATATACAACGTGTATCAGAAATGCGTGGTCATATTTGAAGAGTTCATTCAGGGCATAGCATAGAACAACTTTTACTATGGGATCAACCCTGAAATCGCGAAAAAAATATCATACTAGATCATCGATGTCGCTCGACAAAATGTAAGGATCATCTGTTTTTTTTTTCGTGACTTCAGGGTTGGTCCCATAGTAAAAGTTGTTCTGTGCTATGCACTGAATGAGTTCTTCAAATATTACCACGCATTTCTGATACACGTTGTATATCGATATTTATTTGGGGGAGGCCTATGTATGATGATGATTATCGCCATATGGACAAGCTGGCGAGTTCATATTATCACAAGTAAGAAAAAGAGAAATATTCATTATTATCTTGATTTATGTAGGTATGAATATAATAATAAAAAAACTACACGGATATAGCGATAAACAGCTAAGATTAGCGTAAATGACAAGCAAAAGGAAAACACTATAGATGATTACGATAACAATTGTTATCTTTTCCTTATTACTTACATGACAAAAAAAATACATCATTCGTACTTTTGTCTTTTTCTCCCACATCCTGGTAAAGAAAAGTCAATCACACTACTTGTCCGGTACTTACTTGTACGGTACTCTCTGTCGTCAACGTATTCTTGTATTCTGTTTTCCATGTATATTCAGATAGGCATTATCATGGTCGAATTAAAAAGGCTGACAGAATCTCGCTAAACAATAAATGAAGCACCCATAGTAAAATGGCTCGCTTAAAAGTACACAACGCCGCGACGTAGACAAAAAGCCGCGATTACGCAACAAATCTTGAGTGACGGTAGTCATTGTCTTAGTGTCACAAATAAACAACATAACATAACACCAGGCCTGTATTTCCCCGAAGGGGTAGGCAGAGGTGTATAGTACACCCACATTACGCCAGTCACAAATAAAATAACAATGTATCTGATGTGTTAAAATGCTGTCGAAGTTATATTAAGTTTAGAAAAAAAATTAGTGCTTCAATCTTTTCTTAGCGAGATTCCGTCCACCTTTTTTTATTCGTCCCAAGGCATTATCTTATATTTAAGGCATCGAGAGCATCTGGTCTATTGTACTGTTAATAGAGATTCGAGTAGGTACTTCGCAAATGGAATCTGTGCTCACGGTTTGTGCAGCTAACTAAAAAAAGTTAGTCAATCTTCCACAACTGACTCAAGAAGAATTTTCTTTCGACTTCAGAAGCCTCTATTTTTGAGGGAAATCTATACTTTTTCTAACTTAACGTTGCTTTTCTGTTGTTACAGCAGTGCGAGCGTCTCCAGAGCCGCGGCGGGCGCCTACGCTCCTGGAGCCGCCACACCACGTGGACTTCACCAATGATACCGGCACCCTGCTCAGCTGCACCACCAGGGGAGACTACCAGGTGAGTCCATCAACCGAAGTCAACTGTTGGAACCACAGAAATAGACAGATAAAATGGTTGTAGTCAATATTTTACTTGCGATTCATGCGTGGCAACTTTCGAACAAACTACCCTTCTCATATTGACGACATTAATTTTTTTAAATTAACTTTAATCAAATTTACTTTACAGCTTTTATTTCTGCAGTTAGCAGAACAATAAGGCATTTTTGTGGGTTTTTGTCACAGTGTTTACAGAAAAAAGTCATAAGGCGTACTGAGAAAGGCTTTGAAATGCCCTGCATTCTGGTGGACAGTGTTAGCACGCGCGCTCCACCCACTTTTCCATTCTATCAATCTATTTCTGTGGTTGGAACCATGGTGGGTATTTACGTAGTTAAGAGAGTAGCAGAACGACTTGGCGACGTGCCTATACAAAGTCACTTTTTGCTAACGCAATTTGAGAAACTAGTTGGTTCAGAATCACGAGGAGAATCGATCGGGATGCTTTTTTTCTAAATCAAAAATTACATGCTTTTATAGTCACTGTAAGTCCCCCAGTTGGTAGCGGAAAAAGTGAAAAATTCAGGAGCACGGACTACCTGATGCACGGAAACGAATCGAGACGAACTTCCTAGATCTTAAGGTCCTATTCACGATCCGCTGAAGTACTGAATTTAACCATAATAACCAGATTCAATATTTTTTTATGTTTTCTAACTACATTATATTATTTTTCCGACTCAAATAACATAAATTACAAAGAATTTTCCAGATAACTCATAAAACATTATTATTCTCACCGCGCTACCGTAATCACTTATCGTCAGGTACGCCCATTTGTCATCCCTAGCTTTTCCCAATAAAGATAAACGATATGGCATGTAATTGTTTCGGGCTGTATAAAAGAAAGAAAAAAACTCCCTCCCAATTTATCATAAAAAACATCGTAATAAAAATTACCGCCAAAACGCTTCTCATTTACAAAGAAAAAAGATCAGAAGTTCGGCTTTCGGCGTACCTATAACGTTTATTGGGGATAACTTCATATTGCATGATACCGTTCCTTGCCTCCTTTGTACTGAAGGAATCAAATGAGGAGCGTGTAACTAATGGAGTGAGACGCAATAACAAATTGGAGACAGTGGGCGGCCTAAACGGAATATTTCCTAATTTGTTTCCTCTCTCGTAATTCTTTTGCGAAAGAATAAACAAAAAATCCTTTGCGAGCGGATATTCTATCGCCTCGTCGTGAGATATTCGTGTCAACTTGACCCATTTCCTTATTATTTGTTTTTATACATAGTATAGTTATGATATTTCACCACTTATTTTTCTACCTATATGGTGTCTATATGCCGAAAAGCTCGCTATAAGTTTATACTTTTAATAAATTGAATTCAGCACGCAGCTTCACTGCGATGTTTTTTCGACAGAACAACGTGCAACGTTTGTTTGTTAGTAGATGGATGGTCTCAATAAAATCCGTGCTTCAATATATTTAGGAGGCACCTGTAAAAAAATGCATTTGAATTAATAACTACGGCATTATAGCTTTTGTAGCTAAAAAATCATAATTTATTTATAATACACTTTATCTCTTTTATTTATTTGTAATACACATTTTTAAATATTTCTATATAAACGAAAACAATATAAAAACATTTAAAAATAAATGCATTATTATTGTTAAAACGTTCAATATGTGCTAACAAAAGCTGAAAGTTTAAACATTCACCATGTTGAAAACAATTTAAAAAAGCGTAATAAAAAATGGTGTACCTATCAAACTCAGTCATATGTACATCCACACGTAATAAGATCCAGAAGTCCATTAGAGGACCAAGCCTTTCCAAGAAGGTCGACAATTCCTACCAAAATCCAGAAAATCCAAGTAACATGATTACTATTCCCAAGAATGTAAGCAAATACGCAATTCTTTGTCCCGCAGCTTGTTATTTTATTTCCGTAGGCAGGTATTTCCCAAGAAGCGCATATCATAGATGAAATATAACGTGCTGCTCCGCATCCCGTGCCAATCTGATTTAGTATTCACAAACCCGGTCTCCCAACTCAAATATAAATAAAGTTTTCCATTCGACGGAGTTCGGAAGTTTACGGTCACAGCTACAGGGAAATAAGGATATAAGTAATAGGTGACTGTTTGGTTCGTGTTACGGTTGTGTGCTAAGTTAAAGGCTTGGTTAAGCCGTTTAAGCTGCTAACCTGATGGACATAGGCCTCTCCCCAGTTGCGCCACAACACTCGGTCCTCTGCCTTCTACATCCAGTCCCTCCCCAGCTACATTAATAAGGTCGTCGGTCCACCTGGTTGGGGGGCGCCCTATACGCTGCGTTTTCCGATTCGCGGTGTCCAACTCTCCACTCAAGGACTCACCTGCTCCAACGGCCATCGGTCCTCCGACAGACATGAACAGCCCACTGCCACTTCAGCTTACTGATCCTACAAGCTATGTCGGTCACTCTGGTTTATCTCCGGTCCATCTTATTCACCCACGTATAATTCGGTTTCTCACAGAAGATAGCGCGCTAGCGCGCATCCCCCAGGAACTGTTTATCTTCCTGGGATAAAAGTAGCTGAATGTTAGTCCAGGTTATGGTCTATCTAAGTGACTTCTGGGATGGCGGCGGCACGCTGTGGTCACGTGCCGCCATGTGCACCGGAAAGGACACAAGGAGACAAATAGTCTCGTTTAAGACGTGTCTTACAGGCGTAGCATAGGGAGGGCTCCGGAGGTATATTAATTTCCCGGAGTCTCCCCTTATTATGCTATAGACGGTCACTGAGGGGGTTTTAGTGGATAAGAATCCCACACACCCCGGCCACCGTCTCCCATGAGGCCGGTAGCCTTTTGAAGGATTCCTCCTCGCAGCAAAAAAAAAACAAAGTTATGGTCTATCTGTGTGCCGAATTTCGTCAAGTCTGTTCAGCCGTTTCAGCGTGATTGAGTAACAAACATCCAAATATCCAAACATTAACTTTTACATTTATAATATTAGTAGGATTAAGCATTTGTGTAAGAACAATGCAGCGTTACTTATATACATGTACGATACAATCGTACAGTTTTCATTATACTTAAAATAAGCATGGAAAATCAATCAATAAACTGTCATAGCAAGATTCCGTCCGCCTTTTTTTATTCGTTGGACGAATAAAAAAAGGCGGACGGAATCTTGCTAAACAAAAAGTGGAGCATCCATAGTAAGACAAAAAGCCGCGATTACACAAAAAAACTCGTGTGACGGTAGTCATTGTCGTAGTTTCACAAATAAAATAATAATATATATCTGGTGTGTTAAAATTATGTCGAAATTATAGTGGGTTTAGGAAAAAACTAAGTGCTTGAAGCACTTCGTTTTTTCTATTCTTCTATTCTTAGCAAGATTTCATCCGCCATTTCTTATTCGTCCAAGCTGTCATATCATAACTATCAAGTTTATCATTTAAAGTTGTCCCGTACAATACAAATATACACTTGTGTCCCCAACTAATGCTTGTAAGCCGACGATTGATATTATTCTAACCCCGATTATTATTATTATTCACCATGGCAAACATTAAACATAACACCCTATTGTTATGGCATGACACTGTGGCTTTAGGCGGTATCAGGTGTTGACATTCATTGTCCCATAAAGGACGATACATGGAAAGTAAGTGGGTAGTTAATAACATACTTCTGGTATTCTTTCTGTTTCGCTTTGTAGTTCCAAACTGAAAAGGCAGTAAAGTTTGCACTTTGCAGAAATTTCATTAAAACTAACAACTGTTATCAATTCTTCTTAATCAAAGAATCTTTACGGGTCTTTAGTTATACGAATTAAAGCAAAAACTCGTCGGTTGTGAGAATTTCCCCAAAGTTTTCACATTCAGCCGGAGTTTGGCGGAGTTTCGCCGGAATTTGGCTGCGAACGCTCCCCCGGGATGCTCGCTACCTGTTCAATGTGGAGCCTGCCAGAATTCTACAATTAATTTCCTAACTTTCCGTTGTAAATATTATTTGATGGCCATTTCGGTAATGGTAGAGCACAAAACATAACATTAATAAGTTGTTTGCTTGGATTTACACATGGAACTTTACTTCCAAAGAGACTTAAATCTTGTAGAGATTTCATATACGCATGACCTTTTAAAAAAAATCGATAGGTCTTAAAAAGATTGGTAGGTAAGTACTTTTATTATACAAACAATTTAAATTACATCATAAAATCTAATACGTTAACATCACATCATAAAATACGTAAAATAAAAACACACATGTTCTTTAATTTCAGCTACATTTATTTCAGTTTTCATACTTCTATTTTATATTCTAGAACAAAGCTACCTTTTAAAAGGTAGCCGTAAAATCTGAATATACAGCTATATTAATGAAGAGGGTGTATAAGTGTGGCAGGCAATGCAGGGCATGAGTCACGCCAAACAATCCTGAATGCGGGTCGCAGATGGAGGAAAACTAATGAAGTGCCGCCATGAAGCTCTTAAGAAATTGAACCGTTACCATTGAAATACTCGAACTGAACGCGTTCCGATCAAAGCAGTTGTTTTGAAACAAAAGCCAATGCCGATATTTTAGTCATTGTGAAGGAAATCGATTGTAATCTGCAAATGCATGGCGAAGTTACTCGTGTTGAAGTACGAAGATTTGTACGTAGGTAATATTTCACGGTAGGTATACTTTTTGGGATAGGTATAGTTATATAGGTAATAACCTAATAATAACCTATTTTCTTAATGTATTACTCACTAGTATTATCTTCCCTGCATGAAGAAACGAAAAACACTATAAACCATGCAAATATTAAAAAACCGGCCAAGAGCATGTCGGGCCATGCTCAGTATTATAGGGTTCCTTAAGTAGGTCTAATTCATAAAGGTATTTACGTCAGTATATACAAACTATTTTAGTTTTTGCAAACAGCGCCACCTAGCGCTAAATTTATGAAGTAAAATTTAAGAAGTGCGTTTCTTTTTGTGATTTTTTTAAATAGAAAGTAACTAAAGGAGCATTATTTGCTACGATCATTTTTCTCTAAGGTCAATGACCTATGAACTAGGACGTCTTAAGTATTTTTCAGTTTTCTCACTATAACTCAAAAATTTATAATCACATTATGCTCAAAATAATTTTAAAAGAGAGTTTTTATAAAGGTCTATCAATGTTGAAGACTATAAGTTTCTACGTTGCATAGTTTAGAAATGGCAGGGGGGGGACACATTGCAAGCCACTTTGGCGAACTGTATTTCGCAGATGGTATACCTGATAAAAAAGTTGTGTATCAAACATTACCTTCATTTTAGTAGACCTATTCAACGATACCCCACACGAGGGGGTGCAGCGAAAAAAATATTTTCAT
Organism: Asteroscopus sphinx; assembly: GCA_949699075.1. Lineage (NCBI taxonomy): Eukaryota > Metazoa > Arthropoda > Insecta > Lepidoptera > Noctuidae > Asteroscopus > Asteroscopus sphinx. The sequence continues at coordinate 15,715,585 of OX453017.1, forward strand.
CCCCATTTCACATGTATGGGCGCCACCCATAAAATACGTGATCAAGATGTTTTTATTCTTTTAAAATTGAGATCTATATCTATTCCATTTTTTGACAAAATTTCATTTACTTATGTTTATAACTGTAGAAGTTATTAAGTGGTAAAGGATTAGGACAGACGGACAGACGGACAGACGGACGGACATGACGAAACTATAAGGGTTCCTTGTAGGACTACGGAACCCTAAAAACGTTTCATTTGCATATAGCACTGCAAATCCTTTGTAATTGAAATTTGTACAAAGCTCCAGACGTACCGCATTTCATATTTCCTTAGCTTCATTACGCAAATTACAGTCTCAACAAATGCGACGTATACAGATAATATAGCACGAATACAAGCTTTCAGACAAGCACAAGATATGCACTACATACATGGAACGTGTATGACATTTTGTAATACGATTAGAACAAAAACGGTATAATGCACGGAACTACTTCAAATCTGGGAGTCAACAACAGAGTTATAGGTATACAGGTAAACAATAAAAAAATTTAGTAACTCGTTTTACTACGCAGATAAATGGCATTGCTATTGTGTGCGTAACAACTTTTCGCTCACAAGCCACGTTCAGACAAGCGATGGGAAGGACATGGCACCTAACACATGTACAGTTGTTAAATTACAAATGTAGTTAAATACTCGTAATAAGTAAGCTGTATATTATCTCTTTTGTCAACAGTACTTAACACAATAAGCCCAAACTTTTTATAGCAGCATCGTTAACTTACAAAACAGACTGATATTCGCGCACTTAAGAAACTTCAGTGCAATATTTCAACAACACTAAACTTATTTCCCACTTCGACGAATACACGAGTTTATGTTTACACTTGAGATAGTGTTTCAGCAAGCGTTTCTGCAAGTCGTATCTCATAACTTATTTGCTAAGCCAAATATTTCGCGTTTCGTTCTAACTGCTATTACCTACCATTAATAAACGTTTCCAAAGTCAAACTGGTAAAGGATCACTACTATCACTGTAATTTCCTACCTACATTTTTGTATACTGATTACGTAACTTAGGCATATTACATTGTAGTTATTACGTTTATTTTAACTCATATTTATGTAGTTGTGTTATAGATATATGTATAGCATTTATGTCAAGTAGTATGTGTATTCTATTTGTTGTTACACTACCTACTACTTACCTATATTATCCATTCTAAGGTTGTCTGGAAGAAATCGCCCTGAGCGATAAGAACACTAATTGTAAATATCTACTATACAACGTGTTATTGAAATAACTGATAACATCTTAAGGGGTCATAGTACAAATCAGTACGAACAACTTTTACTATGGGACCAACACTGAAATCGAAAAAAAAACAGCTGTTCCCTACTATTGTGTTCACATAAATCGACAAAATGTCCCTACATTTTGTCGATTTATGCCAGCAGATTTTTTTTCGCGATTTCTGGATTGGTCTCATAGTAAAGAGATTTTCAGTTATTTCAATAACACGTTGTAAAAGACATATACCTATGTTGTTTTCTTTTTGTGTACAATAAATAGTATTCGTATTGTACTGTCACACACTACGTTAAAATGTAAAAACATTAAAAATGTCCCAAAAATATTTATTTATTTATTTATTTATTAAAACATTTTGTTCTGTTGATGAACATTCTCAATGTTGTATTAAACTTTATTATTTAACTGGATCGACGCGAGACGAGTGTAATTGCAAAAGTTTGGGAAACACACCGTCTTTCTCCTTAAATTGATCCCATCAATTTGTTTCCGTACAATTTCATCTGAAGGCATATGCGTAATTTAAATATTTTCTCTCTCTGCTGAAACTTTCGATCGGTTCATTCATTGACATCAAAGTGACATCAATATTTAAACGTAAATATGTTTTTTTTTTATTAAATAAGAATATTTCTTTTCAAATTAAAAGCTTTCGAAATATGAATCATATGAAGATATGCTTAATTATTCTGATATCGAACGATTTATTCCTAGGTAGCGAAAAATGAAACAAAATTTCTTTGATTAGTTCATTCAGGTTTCAATTTAAATCGATCTAGTCCTCTTGCAGTGATAGCCCAGCCGTTGGACGCTTGCCTTCCATGCAGGAGGGTCTGAGTTGAAGTTCAAACCCGGCCTGCACCGCTGACTTTTCTAATTCATGTGCAGATCAGAATTTGATTATAATCACATACTTTAACGGTGAAGGAAAACATCGTGAGGAAACCTGCACATCTGAGAGTACCTACTCCATACAGTTCTCAATGGTATGTGCATTCTGCCAACCCGCACTAGGCCAGCGTGGTGGACTAAGGCCTTCACCTTCTCGTTCTGAGAAGAGGCCCGTGCCCAGCAGTGGGACATTAATGGGCTGATTATGTTAGTCCTCCTTACAGACTTCGGTAACGACGGCACTAGAAGAAAAGCTATAGATCTTCAGCGCGTGAAAATATTTAAAGTACACAAGTGGTTGCCTCTCGCCCCTCTGTTGTCCAATGGACTGGCAAACCAGTACGATCGGCAGAGTTTGGGATGCAGCAAAAGGTCGCAAACCACTATATGATATGGATCTTGGTAGACGCCCTTGAGGTTCTTCGCATTACCCTGTTGTATCGCCTTGATAGTCGCAAAGTAGTAAAATACCTATCACAACGAGAAAGATTTCTTGCACATTGAGAGATCTCCCAAACTCCCTTAGTCCCTTTTACGACACCTACGCCTACGGGATGCCATTTGTGGCCTTTTTTCTATCCAGGACCACACAGAGCGGTCAACTGAGCTTTACGAAATATGGCAGAATGAACCATACAAAGCATCGAACTTTTGGGAATAGTAGCCATGTAGCAAATAAACAATTAAAAATAAGACTAGATACTGCAATACTGCTGTTTGCTTGTGGTCAAGAAAGAGACCTCAAGGAATCTCATTGCCAGAACCGACAATCCAAGGCAGAACTTGGCGCAGAAAAGTGAGGAGACTTGAACCCAAATAATGGGACCAGGGAAGGAAGAATAAGATACATGTTAAATACACCCACCTTCTTTATCTTCCCAACAGTTAGTGCTTTCGACAGTTTAATATTTTTACGTGGAATTGGCCATGTCGTTAACACTTTACTTTTACGAGATATATATAGAGCTGCAGGCGGTTTCCGAAGGAGGTCGTTACAGTTCGAAGTCACGTTCCGCTGTAACGTACCTATACTAGGTTAAAAACTGCAACATTGCGCTCAAACTGAAGGAGCTGAAGTATATCTTGCTCTATTTCACTTTATTTTTCCTCCTTTCATTTCTCTCTAGAATGTTAACTCTGTTCTTGTTATCAGCTATCGTGCTAAAGATATAAATAAAATTGTGGAAAGAAAAATACGCTCACGACTTCTGGTTCAGTAGGTACACCATACCTTTGTCTTTAAATTTCGCTCTGGTTGCTTTAATACGTTAAAATAATAGAAAATTTTGAATTCATGCTTTTTTGTTTGGTAGAAAACTTTTTTTCGTGGAGAAATCCTCATGGACCTACTCCGCCTGGGGAAGGCGGAGCCAGTGTCGGACTCTTACCGACTAAACCACCACGGTGTTCCTCCAACTACCTTTGCCGGAGGCGTGGGAACCCTCTGTATTCCCACAACCACCCCCGACAGATCCCAATGTCAGCTGCACCCACTTGACTGGCGTGCGTGGAACACGACGCACCACCTTCACGTTCCTTGGCCAGCTGCGCCAGCTACGCCAACTGCGCCAGCTACGCCTGCTGTGCCAGTTTGGTAGAGAACTATCTATTACAGATTCTTGATAATTATCATAACATATCTTACTAGCAGCTGCAAAGTAAAATATTTTATTTTAAAAACATATTATAATAATCAATTATTTCTTATGTAGTTATTGTTGTTTAACTTCTGTCTAGATATTGAGGCGCAAAACAATATATTATCTAGTGTGTTTTATAGCGAAAATTTGCTGCTTTAAAGCCCTCGCAACCACGTATAACCTTTGCATTTACGTGAGTGCATTTTCACATACGCTGCTCGACAAGACTCACACAGAGGTCATGTCTAGCTGCAAAGACTGTTCTTAATTCGACATCACAGCAGCCAAAATATTTTGCATTAATAGTAGTTTATGAAACTGTTGCATAATAGGGGTTATTAAAACACGAGTGTAAGTTTAAAAACCGAGCCGTAGGCGAGGTTTTTAATAGTATCACACGAGTGTTTTAATACCTAATTATGTCAGTTTCATACACTATTTTATCTACACTCATACAATTTTAAATAAAATACCAAAGTCAAAATCTTGGTAACATTGACGTTGTTTTTCTTGATTTTTCTGGTAAAAGATTGTTCGTCATTTACGTTGCTGCATCCAGAAATTCAGGCGGGGTCATATTCTCCTAAGTTCAGTATAACTGCTGTAGTCAGATATTTTTGCCCAGAATAAAACTTTCGACATACAAAACCATAATAATAACGTAAACAATAACAATAAATTTACAAGTAACGATAACCAAATCCAGTAGGCCGTGACGCGCGGCCGCGCACGCGCGCTGGTGGTCTACACAGATAATAAAATATAGTCTGGCGAAAACATTAGAATCGGAACTAATTTTCTATCCTTGCCAGGATTCCGTCAATCTCTATTTTATCATACAAAAAATATGCCTGTAAACACTTAAATATAATTAAAAGCAATATGACAATCAAAAGTTCTGCCAAAAACGCGATTTTAAACGATAAAATTTTTCAATGTATGACAAGTGGCGCCACCCTGAATTTTGTGTACTCATTGGTGCCAAACTGTACGACTGCTATAAAAAAGGCTTGAAAACTCCTTGGTTAGGTCGAAGTGGCATTAAAAACTCCTTAGTTGGGCTGAAGTGTGCGGTTATGGAAAAAAAATTAAATTACCGCATTGTTTTGTTCAGCAAACTGTATCGTAATGAAACTTTTTAAATTCATTACAGGTGCATGTGCGTAAAGTATGTCATTATGACATTACTTTCGAGTTCATAATTCGAATTTTACGATACGAGTGTAGATAAAATAATAAACCCTTCTAGAATTAATTTTCATAAAGAACCTCTTCAATACCACGCACGTTTGAACACTATTCTTGCTTTAATATTAAACTACGCGAACTATATTGAAGCGAGAAATGTAGTGTAAAACTTGCAGCTTTGTTTTAATAAGGAGAAAACTTTGAAATTTAACTAAAAGCTTTTTGATTTCTTGAACAAATAATGTTAGAGTGTGATTTATGAAAGTTCATTTACTGAATTTCGAATAAATTATTGCAATCAATCAATCTAAATTACGATTTAATATTTCTTATTTGAGTGACCAATAGAATGGATTTTCGCGTGAATACTTAGTATGAAGTACCTACAAGAGGTCACCCGCGACGTCACCCGCGTAGATGTCGTTTATCGTGCATCCTTCGGGAACTGTTTATCTTCCCGGTATAATAAATAGCTTAAGTTGTTCTCAAAGTCCCAGGCTATATACACACCTATTTGCCACATCCAAATCCGTTCAACGGTTTACGTGTGATTGAGTAACAAACATCCAAATATCTTCACAAACTTTCACATTTATATTACCTATATTAATAGAATAGTAGGATTACAGTGAGATTCCAAGACGAACGAAGTGTGCTAATACAACAAAACTTCAAGCAATTCGAATAAAAAATGCTGCTATTGATAATTATCGTAGCTGCGTAGCTCACGTTATTATTATGATATTACCTACTGCTACTTTACTGTACCTGTCATATCAGATTCACTACCGTATATAACATGCTCCAACTTTGCTCACATAACACTTTGCCTTTTGTAGTGGCAATTTTGACACACACGGTACCCAGAACCACAGTTATTTAAAATCTCCCAAGTACGGAAATAATAGGCAAAGTAGGGCTATGTGGGTTTTTTTTTCCTAATTGATTCTCGCAGCTGGTACCGAGGTACCATCTCTGCTTAACCGGGCTAGTTGGCGGAGAGTCCCAAGTGGGACTCCATTCGCCGAAGGTTTTCCTCTAATCCTACACTTAGAACTAAAAACGCGGTTTCAATACTCCAAAACGGGCGTCCCCCAAGGGGGGGGGCTCGGACCTCGTTGGGGCATTGCAGGGGGACCCCGCCGTTCCTATGTCCCCCTAGCAGCCGTTGCTGCGTCAGGAATGAATTTTCTCGAAAGTGGCTGACTTTCGGTATATCGGGTGTGTGTGTGACGCGCTAGTCGCGAATCGCCGTTAATCGGCCAGCCTCGCCGGCGAGGCTTAGGACCTACCTAAACCTAACCAGTGGCTATTAAACCTACTCCTAGGAACTACTCTAGAGCATAGGGCCGGTCTCGCGTGACGAGATTATCCCCGGTTGCGACACCGTGAGGGCGTCCCCAGGGGGGAGCTCGGACCTCGACTCAGGGTGCAGCTGGGGGACCCCGCCACCGGTCCCCCCGGCAGCCGCTGCTGCATCGTGTTCTGTTTCTCGAGAGTCGGACTCTCGGTAACTGTGTGGGGCTATGTGGGCAAAGTAGGAGCTTTTTACTAAACAGCCAGCATTTTTTTTTTTACTTTTTCGTAATCTTTGGTTTTTAACGAAAAGTTTATACATAGGTAAGCAAACGATCTTACTTCTACTTCTTTTTCTTACTTGTACTGTGCTAGTGTTAACATTAATTATTTTTTTCTATTAGTGTACTGAATACTCTATCTCTGTCTATTCTTACCGTACAATATTACTTGATTATTTATTCCAATATAATACTAAGCAGACGAGCAGGTAAACATGAAAAGCATTTGAAGTATTGGGTAGTAAGGCAATATACGTTCCATATGGCAATATAGAGGCTGATGTAAGAGAGGTCGCTTATTGAGGGCATCATCGGTCGAGTAGTTTTCTCAACTCCTATTTGCAGAAGGTCTGCGTCGCAATCCCCTAATGCAAATATAGAACTTATTTCAATTTTTCTTCGGTAAATTGTCCAAGAATTTTTCCGTAATAATGCGAGGTCCATTTCTGTACTTGATCTTATGAAATATGTTCGTTTCGTCTAGCTAAGAATTTAATTCGGTCACTGAATTTATCGATAGTTTTTTGCTTGTTAACATTTTGTTTATTTTATTTAGTTTTGCTGGTTTTCATGGCCAATTAACCAAACAAATTGATTCGTTGCGAACAATGAACCTGTGTTTTGTGAACAGAAAAAATATTAGACCGTAGCGTAATTCAAGTAAAATTGCAAAAACTTTTTTATTTAGTATTTGACTACGATACTTTAGCAAAAAAAAAACTGTGGATATTTTAAATCAATCTGCGTAATCCCTGAGAACCATAAGAATCCTGTAGGCGTAGCTTTTAAGGCGCATATAGCAGCCAAGTGACGCCACCATCATTAAAACATTATTACTCGCTGAATATTTATTATCAACTATCTAAAATTCGTTTTTAACAATGAAAGTACAGGTACTGTCGTTTATCAGAAACTAAAAATATAATTAGCTGTAGTCGTAGATTCAACAAATGCGAAAAAAGGCCACTTTTGGCACTTTTTCTATCTATAACTACAGCGAACTATAATAATTTACAGAGTTAATAGTTTTTGATTAAACTACAGTACCTGTAGGTACTTCAATTTTTAAAAACTAATATTCGATAAATGATGTATTCAGCGAGTAATTATATTTTACTGATGGGGGCGCCACTTGGCTGCTATATGCGCCTTAAATGATAACTCCTCGAGCTCATTTTACTAATTATTATGAACTTTTACTATGAGACCAAGCCAGAAATCACGAAAAAACATCAGTTGTTGCCTACATTTTGTCAAGTTATGCAAATATAAATGTATGGAGCAGCTGTTTTGATTTCACGATTTCAGGTTTGGTCCCATAGTAAAAATTGTTCATACTGATGAGTACAATCACCACTAAAGAGATTTTCAGTTATTCCAATAACAAGTCGTATACCCATGCGAACACTCCACATCTTATTCAGTCCAGTAATAAGTTCCCTGGGTCCCATTGATATCAGAATTCCATTCATCTCTCGTTTCTTGTTTTGTTATTTAGCTTCCATAGAAGAGGAAGAAAACCTCCCCCAGCATTAGCTGGGGGCGGGTTTCTTGAACTCTTTACGGCCGTCCAGACCTTCCAAACAAAGCACAACTTCCATCAAAGCTGGAAATACAAAGAAAAATATAAAACTTGTAAGTTTCAAAGGGATCATCCCTTTATTTTCTCTTTTTGTTCCGCCGAAATGGAATACCCATGATGAATTATGTTGGACGCGTTAAAAGAAACAAATCTTATTAAAGGGATTTGGGTTTCCGTCATGTTAACAGATGATAAATGTTGATAGAGGGTTGTGTAAATATCGTATATTATCTTGCTGGAATTATTTATGTCGTTTGCTTAACATAATTGCTTACTAGATCCAACCGGAGAAATAATTAAGGATCAGTAGAAGTTGGAGTCAGTCAACTAAACGATTTGTACTTGATTGCCTACTTTGAAGGAGTTATGTTATTGCTTTTTACTGTATTCTAGAATGTTATGGAAGACCAAAGTATCGTCCATAACATAATTTTTTTAAGGACCTAATATTAATAAAGGACCTACTTACCTATGCATTATTACAACTCGTCAATCCAATACCGAAAATGAATTCAGTTGAAAATAAACCGAACTTACATCACCAATTGGTACGGTACCAAAACAATCTATTTGTTTTATACCTCTTTTAATCTTATTATTCCATTATGACAGCATTGACTTGATAATATTAGGTAAAGGCAATCTAGTTCTACCTATGATAAGGATTTAATACAAGTCAATAAAGCTACTTAAGTTACGTTATATTTTCTTGTACATTTCAAGTGCATCCAATGGTTGTCTGTAAGAAATTGCTTTAAGGACGCGTTCTCAAAATTGATAGGTACAGAATCGAACTACTACATTGACCGCCAATTGTTAGTAGCTCATGTTTGTACTTTAGTTTTATTTTTATGGTTTCCAAACAATAAAGTATACTCTATCTATCTATCTACTTCCATCTTGACCTAAACATAAGTATAAAAAAAAAAAAAAAAAAAAAATTATTTCATACATAAGTGTTCAAACATAAATTGAGGCAGCTCCAGTAAGTTACAAAAGTACTTGTGTTGGAGCTGTCTCGCTACTTCCCATTGATCATAAAAATGATGAGACTATTTTTAACACGTGACGTGGACACTGACAGTTGGGCTAGTCCACAAATTCAAAGTCGCTCAGCGAGCTATGGAGCGAGCTATGCTTGGAGTTTCTTTGAAGGATAAAATCCGTAACGAGATTATCCGGAGAAGAACCGGAGTGACTGACATAGCTTGTAGGATCAGTAAGCTGAAGTGGCAGTGGGCTGGCCATGTCTGTCGAAGGACCGATGGCCGTTGGAGCAGACGAGTCCTTGAGTGGAGACCGCGAATCGGCAAACGCAGCGTAGGGCGCCCCCCTGCCAGGTGGACCGACGACCTGAAGAACGTGGCTGGGGGGGACTGGATGCGGAAGGCAGAGGACCGAGCGTTGTGGCGCAACTTGGGAGAGGCCTATGTCCAGCAGTGGACTGCGATAGGCTGAGTTGATTGATTTTTAACAAATTTTTATATAAAATGAGGAAAACAAAAAAAAACAATTAAAATAACATTGGTTTTAGCAGCTCTGTGAGATTATTGTGTGTTTGAGAGTATATGTGGGGGATGTGGGAGGTGTGTGTATGCGTGTGTGTGTACATGTGCATGTAGAATTTGACGAGTTGTTTAGCTAATCCTGACCAAAATGTTTTCTGTTTCTTCATATGTTAGAGTTTTTAGCCATTCAGTTATAACTTTTTTACATTTGTGCAACAGAAGAGGATATAAATTTAGTTTGAGGTTCAGTTTATTATAGATGTAAAGTATTCTGAATCAATAGACCGTAATCTAACATGCGACCGACATGGGAACTCTTGTGCACGCCCCTTACCTGTAGTAACCCGGTTCAAGAAGCCAATTATTCACAGACACTGTTGGCTGTGACTGTACCTTACAAAGCGAATGCATTGAGTCAGACCACTCCTCTGCTCAATAAATACCTTCGCCTAAAAGATTAGATAAATCGCTTTTATGTAAGTTCTTCGAAAATGAATTGCTAACAAGTACAATCAATGTCAAATGTTCGAATATTTTTCGACATTCACGTGAATTTATTGAAACCTTTTCATGCAATACATAGAATACAATTTACAGCAGATTTATTTATGTTTCACGTGTTCTATTTTGTTATAATTTCAATTCATGAAATATGAATTGTATCGATATAAAATTGCGATCGTGACTAAATTGCCTAGAGGTAATTATGGACTAGCTATAAAATTCGTTCATGCATTTTAATTTGAAATGGTTGCCGTTATTTAATCTACGATCGTTTGATTTCATACTACCAAACCAAACTGACAACAGATGAACTGTTAATTGATACACTAAAGGCCAAAATTATTATCCTATCTATCCACGATTCGCCCTACTTAGCGATAGAAATTTGACATGAGCTTACGTAAAATTTTGTGAAAAAATGTGATGAACAAACCAAACATAGGTATAAACTTGGACGAATAAAAAAAGGCGGACGGAATTTCGCTAAACAAAAAATGAGGCATCCATAGTAAGACGGCTCGCTTAAAAGTACGGGCTGGCACGCACACATAGTAAGACAAAAAGCCGCGATTACACAACAAATATCGTGTGACGGTAGTCATTGTCGTAGTGTCATAATTAAAATAACAATATATTATACCTACATCTGGTGTGTTAAAATTATGTCGAAATTATAGTGGATTTAGGAAAAAATTAAGTGCTTCAATCTTTTCGTAACGAGATTGCGTCCGCCATTTTTATTCGTCCGAGGGTATGAACAAAAAATTTACATCCATACCATAACAGAATGAAAGAATACCCTTAGTCTTAGTGAATTGTTTGATAACACTCTTTCAGTTTATATCAGTCAGGAAATATGATTGATTAAAAACCAAAAATATTCATTCATTTACATACAAAATACATGTTTCAGTACAGAACAGCCTTTCACAGCACGCCAGCTGATGAAAGTGGGTCAAAAAAATCTAAATAATAAGGTTATAGAAGTGGTAAAGGCACCTGAACTTGTCGCCGCGTGCAGTTGTCTCGTAGGACACTAGCGCACGAAGCGTTTGCTCGATCATCAGTGCTTTTTTGGATGCGGAGTCACTAAAATTGTATTTTACAGCATATCTAACAGCGGATTTTATTAGGCTTAATTTATTTTGCATTGAATGCTAGAAACATAGTGGGCGTAATTGCGTATTTATGTGTTGGTAGCGGCAAACCAGCGACACTCGTTCCGGTATTAAAAGACAATAGATAACATTTCTATTACCTTATTATGTAGATTTCTATAATGTGCGCACTATCAGCATTAAATAAATAAAATGAATATTTTTCAGACATTTTTACACAGCACCATCTAGTCCCAAACTAAGCAGAGCTTGTACTATGGGTACTAGACAATTTTTTTGTAAATACATACTTGTAATACATAAGAAACACCCAGACAAACACAAACACTTATGTTCATCACACAAATATTTATGTCCTGTGGGAACCGAACCCACGACCTCGTGATTAGCAGTCCGACACTCGAACCACTAGACCACAGACGTCGTCAAGATTAAAAGTCTGTGTTTCAAAAACACGTCACATGCTTTCGGTAGTTACTTTCTGATGATAGACTCCCCAACTAGCAAAGAGATCGTATAAGCAATTACTCTCACAACTATGGATCGAAAAACACTCGTATGAAAGATCCTATTATTTCAAAAAGCCGTATAAAAGCAGCTTTCTAGATTATTTAGCACTCAGAGCTTTTTAGCTCTATAAACATGTCCAGTAAACGTGGAGTTGTCGAATTCATATTGCATTTACACGATAATTATATAAAGATATCTCTCGACTGCCTTCATTCAACCGTGAGTCTTATAAAAGCTCTTTGAAAGCAACTGAATTGCTAATTTGTCGTTAGACTAGCTTTTATAGGACGTTCTTCCGACATTTCATTATTACAGCATTATTGTGGAGTAAACGCTGTTCATTCAACAAAATAGCATCTCGGTTACTATAACAGAACTTGAATGTCATATGATAGCTTACTGCAAGGCTTTCATTCGACTTAACTATTGAAGTTGAGAAAATGCTTTAAAGTTATCTATTACAGCCCTAAAGGTTCTTTGAACATTATTTGATAGCCATCATACAGCCTAATAGTGGTATGAAAGTTCGATAAAATCTTTTACAGCACTGTAAACGCCATTTTGTCATAACAAAAACCGTAGTTGGTTAATTTTCGGAAAATGGATTATAATCGGTGGAAAAAAATTAAAAGAACTGGAGGATTCCGACGGAAAGTAAATAAGATCTATAAACGATTGAAACAGTCAACATATACATTGACTGTAACCACGGATGAAGAACGATCAATTAATATACATGCGGGTTCTGTAGGAAATATTCACGCTTCTACTGATAGTGAACCGTCTACTAGTAAAGTGTGTTCACGTTCTAAAAATATCTCCGCTGATCAAGATTCTGATTCTGATGTTAAATCTGATTACAACGATAGTAGCAATAATGACAATGACGGATCAGAGTTTGAAGATAATGATAATTCAGAGTCCGAAGACAATGAAAATTTAAATGATGAGTTTCGATCTAATTTTAGAGAGTGGGCACTCCAATTCAACATTTCTCATGATGCCTTACGAAAATTGACAACAATTTTTAATAAAAGAATTCCATATTTACTGCCAAAAGATCCTCGTACTATTTTGAAAACGCATACATCAAAGATTAATTTATTTGCTGTTGGTTCTGGATTATACTGGCATAACGGATTAACAGAATCTTTGCAAAAATGTTTAGAAATTTTTGATTGCCATTCTGATGTTTTCACCATGCTTGTAAACATTGACGGCCTGCCAGTATATAATAGCTCAAAACTTCAATTTTGGCCAATATTGTGTAAGATGGTTGAAATACCGACACTGTCGCCACTAGTTGTCGGAATATATGCAGGTCAAGAAAAACCATCGGACTTAGACAAATATTTAGAACAGTTTGTGAGTGAAATGAAAGATCTTGAAAATGGTCTCAGAATTAAAACGAAAATTGGAACTGAAATGGTTATCAAAGTAAAAATAAAAGCCTTCATCTGCGATTCACCAGCCAGAGCTATGATCAAAGGTAAGCAAATCTATGTATTGCCGTCTACATTAAATAGTCATTTAATAATATAATAATAGAGAAGTAATCATAATTTATTTATTTTTCAATAGTAATTTATTATATGAATTTATAATTATGTATTTTTCAGGTGTATCTAATTTCAACAGTAAACACGGATGCTTAAAGTGTACCACAGTGGGAGAATATTCTCATAATTCTCATACAGTAGTTTTTCCAAAAAGAAGATATCCAGCAAGAAACAACGAAGATTTTCGTGCCAAAAAATATGGAGAACACCATAAACGTGCCTCACCTTTATTACAACTTAATATAGATATGGTTGAAGATTTTCCCGTTTCCGATTCTCTTCATCTTATCGACTTAGGCGTCATGAAAAGATTATTGGTCGGATGGAGAGATGGTAAATTTGGTAAATATATAACCAAGTGGCGAGCGCATGATATTGAAAAGGTTGGACAATTTTTGTTGAATTGTAAAACACCCAAAGAGATACATCGTTCTACAAGATCTATAGAAGTGTTGGCCTATTGGAAAGCATCCGAATTTCGAACATTTCTTTACTACTTGAGCTTTGTAATTTTACAAGATGTATTGTGTTCTGAGGCATATCAACACTTTTTATGTTTCTTTTGTGCTATCACAATCTGCTCGAGTAAAAAATATTTTCATTTTCTAGATCTTGCTGACAAATGACTAGATTTGTTTCTCGAAAATTTTGATAAGTAAAGATTATATAACAAGCAATATTCATAATTTATGTCATATAGTTTCAGAAGTTAGACGATTCGGAAAATTGCAAGATTACAATGCGTACCCCTTTGAAAATAAATTGTTTTCTATCAAAAAATTAATAAGACAAGGAAACAATCCGCTTGCTCAAGTAGCAAGAAGATTAAGTGAAAAACATGATCTTGAAGTTGAGAACTTGAACGAAAATCTTACTAGATCGTACCCACACGTAAAGAAATGTAGATCTGATAAGTTAAATCTCCAATTCCGAGACTTTGTTCTTTCATCATGTGATCCAGATAAATGGTTCCTTAATTCCGAAAATCACATTATAGAAATTAAACTTATTTCGAGTGATGCTGGTTGCACACAGATTCATGGTAATCGAATACTGAGTTTGACTGATGTGTTTGACACACCAATCAAGTCCTCATTTTTGAACGTATTTAAATGTAACATAAATAATATCAACAAAACAGCTGTTGTGTGTCAAGTAAGTGATATTAAGAGTAAAATATTTGCGGTGACTCATGATTCATACATATATTTTAGTCCATTGTTACATACCCTGTAATATTAATTTATTGGCATACAAATAAAACACTTAATTATAATATTGGGTATTTTTATTTTTTCTACAGCGTTTCCTACATGCAAAATCAAAAATAAAACAAATAAAAATCTAGCATCTTTGAGTTTAAGACTTGTACATGTGTTGGTAACTAAGAAATGAAAGGAATAAGAACTAATCTTAATAACATAATATTCTTAAGACTTAACCAATAATATAACAATATTCTAAATCTCGTTTGACTACAATACAGTCTATAAAAACTTAATATGTCTTTGATCAGCAGCACAATCTATAAAATCTAAATGTTTTTGACCAACAGTTCAGTCTGTCTATTAACTCTATTAAATCTAGCTCGTCTTATCCAGCAGCACAGTCTACAAAATTAAAATTTCTTTGGTACATAATTGAGCTTAATGAACAAAAATATTGATAGATACAAATTAGAAAGGAATAATCAAAATGTTTACTCTAACTAAGAAATAGTCTGAATCGCTTCGACAATATCTATAAATCTAATTTCGGAAAAATTTACATAATTTTTTTTTTTTTGTCGGTTTAATTGGTTCTACGTTGACAAACACCATCGCCATCTAAGTCTTTATTTTAGTTAATCCTACTTTCTAGTCTAGAATTCAATTCTGAAATGTTTAGATACTCAATTTTAAGACAAAACTGATTAAAATATAATCTGATTGGAAACTGCTAGAATAAACTCACTTATATTAAACATTATAATTACTTATCAGTCTTGTTACAATCAACTTATCAAAATCGCCATAAATAACTTTAAGCTTTATATTTATTGAATTAGTAAATAAACTTAAACTAAAATACTAAAAACAGAAATAGTAAGGTTTTAGACAAAGGGTCATACATAATATCAAATCGAATCTGATCAAGTATTAGGAAGTAGTAAAAGTAAAAACCTTTAAAATCAACACCTTTCCTCTAAGACTTTAGTTAAATAATGGAACAAAATATGCATATTTTTTTTTAAATTCTGTTTCCTTCAAATCTTTTAAACTTCCGTTTCCTGAAAAAGTAAATTTTGATAGTTTACGATCTCATCTTCTAATTCTTGGTTAACAAGTTCAATTTCTTTGAAGGGAGGTTCTGAACTTTTCTCACTAACAGATGGGCGTTCTTCGTTATGCCCTTTTATTTCTTCATTTACGAGTACTGGTGATTCATTTTCTGTATTTTCCAATACTTTCTTTTTTTGTCTCCTTTTTTGAGCTGACCTTTTTAACTGTTTAGATTCACACCTTTTCTTAGCATTTCGGAGGATATTTTTCAAAAAAGATTCACATTCCAATATTGTAAATTGCTTGTCTGATGCATGGATGATTTTAAAAAAGAAATTAATAGTATGTTTGTAAGTTTTAAAACAAATTTTTGAGGTCTCCCCGCGAGATCCGCCAGCCCAAGAACATTGCTTCAAAAAATCTCGGTCAAACATTGCATCACTTAATGCATATGCATTATTTATTGCTTTCCCCTTACCTTCACCACACACAACTGAATAAACTTTTGTCATTTCATCCGCGTTTTGCTTATTTTTCAACAACCCTTCAAACTCATCCAAGCTTTCCTGATTACCAATAGATTTTATTTCTTTATTTAAATCTTTTCTCGGGTTCACGTTTAAAATTGATGAACGTTTGATGAATTCATCGAATTGGGCTGATATTTCAGATAGTTTTTGCATTATTTGTTCTTGCTTTAGGGTAATAATTATTTGATTTTTTGATATGTTGTCAACTTTCGTTTCTAAAGTCATCAATTTTGTACTTAAATTGTTTGTGTTTTCCACCAAAATATCCGTATTTGTTATAGATGCTTCTTGCCCTCCTAATTCTTCACAGATTTGTTCTTGTGTGTGTGTAATCAAGATATCTGAATTAAGATTTTCTATCTCCGGTGCATTTTCTCTGTATTCATATGCCTTAAAGAAAATATGAGATCTAAGTAGACAAAAAAAGGAAATAAAAATAGGTAGTACACACAGTTAGAGGTTTACATGGTAAGGGGTACTCTCTGTCCGTACGATCCAAATTACTTTCGTGACAAATTTATTGTCGTGTTGCCAAAATATAATTAGTTAATTTAAATTTAAATAGTGTTAAAAGAAATAGTTTTTCAAGAACAAATCATATATTATTTATTCTTGGATAGGATGGTTTCATTGCTATTCACAGCTACTTGTAAAGATTTGGAGGGGTCTAGGCAAATTTTTGAAGCAGATGGCTTATTTTTCTAAAACAACAGTAAAATAGAAATAGAGATATGATTTTATTATAACAAACATCATGCCTATACAAGAAACTTTTTTGGCTCCATTCAAGTTTTAATTACGTATTCTGTCCATAAATTTGAAAACATTCCGCAAGAAACATGGGTCAAAATATAAAAATATATTAGATGGTCCTTTCATATAAAAAAAAGAATTTATGTAGTATTGTCTAGTTCCCATAGAACAAGCTTTACTTAGTTGGGGCTAGATGGGACTGTGTGCAATGTTCGAAAATATTAATTTTATTTGAGTAATTATTTATTTTAAATTTATAAACTAAATATATAAAAAAAAAATTTCATATTTCGACCTTTCCTATTAAAAAAAATACCGACCTGAAATTGTGTCTCAGCACATTGACGCGCCAATATGTTAAAATCTGTTTTTGGATTTTTGGGTTTGCTTGGCATATGCTGAGTAAAAATATCTTGATCGGTATCACTCACATCACTCATAGCTCTTAATTCAGTTTCTGCTTCCTCAAAGCTCATAATATTTTTCCTTTTAATAATGCAACTCATACTTCGCCAGTTATCTTCAGGTGTTGAGTATGGATCGCGTCGTAATTTTTCACTCTTAACTTTAGGCCATCGTAGATTACCTTGATTTTCCCAAGATTCAGGAACGGTGGTTAGTACATACTTCCCTTTTTCAATAGTTTCTACAATTTTAAATGACATGCTGAAAACAAACTGTTGTTACTTAAAGTTGACACTTATTTCCTTAACTTACGTACGTACATACGATAATGAAAGAAGTGTCAATTTTGCCGGCGGCATTTGTCGTGTATTGTCATGAAGTAGTACGTAAGTACGTACGAACTTCATGACAATACATGACAAATGCCGCCAGCATTAAGAGAGAGGTCACCAATGACAGAGTTGAAAGTTGGATCACTATTATGGAATATTGAAGTTAATAGCTGAAGTTTAAAAATTATAATTTTTTTATTTTCACCGATTCTCTTTTTTTTAAGTACACGTATTATGGTATAACTATATGCCCCTTTCGGATCAGACAAGGTTTATTAACACATTGTATGAATACAAAAATTATTATATACTATTCATAATAGACCCACAAAATTTGAATAAAATAGGCAAGGAAAAAGTAGCAATAGCAAAATAATATTAAGAGGCCGTACCTATACGAAATTATGTCAATTTCGCTGAGACGTGCATTCACAGTCGACACGCACCAACAATTACACGCTAAAGCTTTAATTACTACTTCGAATGTTTAAACGGACACCGCGAGGGCGGCTTTCCCGTAAGTAGTTCTTTTAAAACTAATTATTATATTCGTGTGCCCGCATCGCGGAAGTGCTCCCCCCACTTCACCGATTTTCCCTTTCCAGATGGGAAATCCCCTCGAACGAGCTCAAATGTGTTGATATGTTAATATGAAGATGAACACGTGTACCTAGATAAAAAAGATACTTACACCTTAGTATTAATCCTAGTTACAATAACAACATTCGTCACGTGGATAGTGATAATAAACTGAATAATTTGAGCAATTCGGGCACCAGAAAAAGGAGGTGCGTAGTAATAATTTTATTCTTTTATCAGACAATACAAAATGCAGTAGTTTTGAACAAGAGTGATTATTAATAACAGTGCGACATGCGTAACATTTTTGCATTATTGAAAAATGTGTTTCCTTCCAAGGCCACTTCGATGCCTTAAGCTGCTTTAAGTCATCTTTTGTTATAAATTTATCTACATCCAAGTAGACTACCATTTTAGTATCACCTATAAAAAAAACAATATTGAATAAGATTGTACCTATGAATTTATACTAAGTGTTACCGACCAATCACTAACCTAAATGCAATGTAAATATTAATTTGTGGCAGATATTTACTAATAAATTGGATGGTAGGCAGTTTTTCAAATGATTTTCTGCTTGTTTCATCGAATGGTTACTCGTTTTACTACTTTACCATTTGTCACTAAAATATTTTGTAAAAGTCACTCTTATCTCACTTTACATTCCTCTGAAGTACCTATTAATGACAGTATTTGTTCTAATAACAATAAAAAGTAAAATATAGAGAGAATAATGATTTATCATTTTGCGCTAAGGAACCCTGAACATACTGCAATGGCGCTCCTAAAAGTCGTAAAATGGAAACGTCATTTTTATTTCTCGGCTAAAAGCATAGTGAATGCCTTGTGATGATAAGTGAGTTGCTATTAATGGCGAATTAATGTTACTATTAAATTAATATTGTTTGTGTTTCATTCTTTCCTAAGAAATCTAACGACCCATGAAAATATTAACTAAAATATAAGGAATATAGACGAAAAAATTAATTCCGCATATGAAAGTAAGACCTATGAGCTAACTTATAAGTTCACGAATTATTGTCACTATGGCTGGAATTGTATGGCATAATATGGCAAAATACTTACATTTATTTTATTTTTTTGTCACAAACACAACAGCAACGCACTATCGTTTTAAAATAAATGAAAGGGTCTAAGAGTGCTGCCTGGTTGCATTCTTACGACCAAAGAGTCGAGTGATTGCAACCGCACTGCTATATTACTACAAATAAGTCGAATGAAAGAGGTTCTACCGACTTGGGAAAAGCTGATGTGTAGAATAATGGCATACTGATGTCTATTATAGTACTAGTAACATTCGAGTTGCGATTACTCTATATACTTTCGACTATTTGGCCATTCAGACGATAATCTTACGATATTTACATCATTTAAAGCATAGAGAAGTGCGCCCAAATCGCGTTGACAGAACGTGCACAGATCATTCACTTGACAATTTGAGGATCAGTCTCACCACCAATAGCAGAAATAGAAACGTGTTGCTGACTTTTTTGCGACATTTTTTGCTAGTTGGGTCGTACTAAAAAAATCTTTTGTAAAGTAAGCTTAGATTATTCTTGCGGAACAGAGCACACGTGAGCTGATGCTACTGTTAGAATAGCATCGCCTCTTAGACAGATTGAAATAGGATTGGCTGGCTAGCGATGTGTGGAAGATCGAGACTTTATAATTGAGATTGAGAAGAGCTGAAATTAATTAAACCTTCTCAGATCCTTTGTGTAACTTATGACTTAAAAGAAAAAAGTAAGTAATTTTACATATTTAATTGTAGATAAGGTTTAAATTCAGATTAATTAGTTTAATTAAGGTTAGCCCGAAGAATTGCCAAGCTTAAGTGGCAGTGGGCGGGGCACATTGCTCGCAGAAATGATGGCCGATGGGGCAGTAAAGTTCTGGAGTGGCGACCGCGTACTGGAAGGCGCAGCGTGGGTAGGCCCCCCACAAGGTGGACCGACGACCTGGTGAAGGTCGCGGGAATCCGCTGGATGCGGAAGGCGCAGGACCGGTCGTTGTGGCGCTACTCGGGGGAGGCCTATGTCCAGCAGTGGACGTCTTTCGGCTGAAATGATGATGATGATGATGATCTACGTATACGTTACGTATTTGGGAAACTAACAGATATTAACAAACATAAGTGTACAATAGGTAAAACAATATCCATAAACAGTTTTATTATTAAGCTGTTGTTTAATAATATAGTGATGTTCATATCAAACAAAATGTACTACCTAGTCGGGATTCCATGTGTCAGTTAGAAAACGTTGAGCCTCTTAAAATATTCACGAGTTGGCTCGCCGGCGCGGGTGGAGCCTGGCCGAGGACACAAAACATCATTAGAAGAGAAACGTAAAAATAAACTCCGCTCTATAAATTATTTAATTAATTAAGAAGAATTTGTCTTTTACGTAATGAAGCGTGCTTTGAATAAAAAGCTTCGCTTTTAATTAAATGAGGTTTAAAGTTGTTTCAGAGAAAGAATTTAATGTTCCGCGTAAATAGGTATTCGTTGTTAGAAGGCTCTTTGATTTGTTGTTTTTGTAAAAAGAACTTTTTATGAGAATACATTCATGGCAGGTTTTTTGAAGTAAAAAAGGCAACATCAAAAACCCTGTTACCTTGTTTATTATTAAAGGAACTTTAACTCCCACTAAGTTTATTGTTTCTTCACGTTTTTAATAACGTTAGTAGGTAATCTAGCCTTAAGAAGTTAAGGATTCTCATTCTATTTTCTACCGTGCTTAGTTTTTATCTCGCAAGAAATTCCCCAACAGCATACGCTGTGTTAGTTTTATAACAACGGCGCTCTTAAACCAATGTTACCTTTTTCAAGGAAGATAGGAGAGTTTTCGTGCTGAAAATGACAGAAAAACATCCAGCGTATCGGCTATTATCTACCCGTAGGTTGGGAAATGGCTGTAGGAAATCGGTAACTACCTAGTAGGTACTGCAGTGAGGTGCCTACTACAGTGCTTGTACATAAATGACGTGGTGCCTAAAGTCATTGAACGATATCTCGTTACCTAAGACCTGTGTATTGGATTTTGAAGTTAAGATAACTTTGAAAACTTTGCTTCTTACAAAAGTATCCCGTCTTTTTCTTTATATATATTCATCTATATTCATTGCAAATGGCATCTTCACGGTTATTGGTATGTTCGAATAAATGCATTACTTAATTATGATTGTTCGCATCAACATTTTACTGTGGGTATATTTTTACTGTTAAATCAATGTTCACGTCAGTATGGAATCAGTGAATGATATTGAAACACCAGTGAATTAAACGCGAGTGCTCGTCGACGGGCCGGTGGGCGGGCGGTTAATGGCACGGAAAAATGCAAATTTCCCTGAAACGCATCGCAAACTATCACGCTACGTATTTTATACCTTCACCCGTCGTCGGTACATTAGGTCGTAGAGATTGTTTAAGCTTTCAAGACGTAACAACTTAATGTTTGGAGTAGGGTTAACATTTTCTACGCTTACGCTTTATAACAAAATAATTCAATGTTTGTGTTTCTGTTGCACTGTTATTTAAATGAAACCATTTTTCTTTCTTCTTTCTTTCCTTCTTTCAATGGGGTGCCAGTAATGTTCATTTCAAGTACATATTTATAATTTACCTTCGTCCTATAATTCCACAGAGTCCTCAAAGGGTCCCAAAAACAAGACAAATGCTGCCATTATTAGGGAAAATTTAAGTAAAACTTGAGAATGTAATATTTTTAAACATTCGCGTAACATCTTCATGTAAAAATACCATTAAAATATCGAAAAAACATCAATTTTCTACCCGATTGACAGGGCAGTGAATATTTGGCAAAGGAACAAACATAAATATTTACATGAAAAATACGGGTGCAATGCAAAAACTGCGCGATACGGGAAAGACACTCAAGGGATGGGAATTCATAGCTTATAGCGATCCCGAACATGCCCCCGAGTAATGATATATTACGTTGTATCTTAGGTATTAACTGACAAAAGCCGCCATGTCTCAACTTTTTTTTTGTATACGTGAGATTTATAAAATTTATAATGTGTTTCTATTCCTTTATCTTTTTCCCAATTATGTTGAAGTTGGCAATCGGTCTAACCCAATGCGGCTGAACATCAGTACTTTACATGGAGCGAATTAGACCCCCGCAACCCAATTTCTGGATAATACCGACATCCCTAAAGTTAGACCAGTTGGCGGGCTTTCGAGCTTCTGACTACCCGTAACGACTATTCAAGACCCTGGGCTGGACTGGACAGGGTACCAACGTAACCGGCGAGGACATCTCTCATCCGTATTTTGCCGATGACATAATTGTAATTTCTGAGTCGCTGGAATAACTGACCGAAATACTGCACAGCCTAAGCGGAGGCTCACGGCGCCGGCGTGTTAATCAGTAAGCTGAAATGTCAGTAGGCTAGCCAAGTCTGTTGAAGGACCGATGATCCTTGGAGCAGACGAGTCCTTGAGTGAAGACCGCGATTTGGTAAACGCAGCGTAGGGCGTTGCTCAGCCAGGTGAACCGACGACCTGAATAAAATAGCTAGGGGGGGTTGGATGTAGAAAGCGGAGGACCGAATGTTGTGGCGCAACTTGGGAGAGCCCTAACGAGTGGATTGCGATAGCCTTAATTGATGACATTATTGAGCTATTATGTTTAACTTGTTTTAATTGTAACTGTTTTTAAGGTGTCATTGTCTTTGTCACAGAGGAATTGTTGTAATCACAATTTTACTTGTGATTCATGCGTGGCAACTTTCGAACAAACTACGCCTCCCATATTGAAAACATCAACTTTAATCAAATGAACTTTATAGCTTTTGTTACTGCAGTTAAAAACAGCACAATAAGGCATTTTTGTGGGTTATTGTTACGGTATTTACAGAAACAAGTCATAAGGCGTACTGAGAAAGGCTTTGAAATGCCCTGCACTATGGTGCAGTGACGGCACGCGCGCCCTGCCCACTTTTCCATTCTATCAATTTCTGTGTCTGTGTCCGTTTCTTTATATTCTAATAAACCTGTATTTATTATTAAAATGTTTTTTTGTTTAATTAGCCCTACCTTTCTATAATTAAAACATCACATTTTGTAATTTTAACAAAGGATCATTTCAAATTACTACTCGACTTGACAGTATTAGATTGAATTCAATTTCGTTCCGGATAGATAGACGTAACTCAAATATTTTAGCAATTTGATCTGCTTATACAGTATAATTATCTTCACCCAACCATATAAAAGTGCAACTATACCACTGATACATGCATCAAACTTACTTAAAATAAAGTAAGATAATGTACCATCAAATCTGTATATAGATTAGGATACTAATCCCTTACTTCAGGAGCTAAGAATTTTCAAACTTTCAAAACGCGATATCTCAAAACTACGTTAGTACTATTAGATATTCTGTGTCAAAACACTATTTTTGGAGATACTACCCTTTTGTTTGTGACGTGCGATTTGTTATTCATAAAATCTCCCATGTTTGCCATGTAATCAGGATTTTACTTCTTTAAATATCTGCAATTACTTCGCAATATTATTTGGCGAACGATTCCCTAGATATCCTCTTATCCCGAACTCTGTTTAATATGAACTTTCTTCTATTGTCAGCTGGACTGGCTGCTCCCAGACAACTCGGTGGCAAGTTCCCTGGCAGGTCTCCGTCGGGTACTGGCCAACGGTTCGCTGGAGCTGCCAGCCTTCCCTGCGGAGCACTTCAGGAGGGATGTGCACGCCATCACGTATCGGTGTCGAATGAGGCTCAGCAGCGGGTTCGCCGTGCTCTCCAAGAAAATTCATGTACATGCTGGTGAGTACCTAACACCTTTTCTTTCGAGTGAAAATCTTTATTTTATCGATACGTCTGGGGAATTCGGAGCGATACGTGGAACTCCTACTGACTAAAACCATACGATGGCAATCTTCAGTACAAAAAGAGAAGCTCCGAGAACTCCAGTACACCGCGCCGGTGCTCCTCTAGTCTAGCTACGCCTTTGGCAAGTCCCGAAAAAGCAATATTGTTTCCCTAACAGCAGCACGTGACCACCACTTGCTGCTGTCTCCTTCAAGGTTGCTTCGCCTCGAGTGCGTCCGTCAATCTTAGCGTCCCCGATCCCAGTTAGTAATACCTAAACTCTGTAATAAATATTTTGTGGTAGTTAAAAGGGGTAGTTGAGGTTGTGTACCTACTCTGTGAGAGAAGGAATAAAGTTGAAAACAAATTCGAACACTCAGTGAAAGCATACACTTACCTAGTTATGTAATATATTATATACTTAGATAAGTTTATCCGTTTTCACACAGAGAACATAAAATAGGATTGTTTATTGAAAGTTTGTCACAGTATGGTTTATGGATCAAGAATTAAACCTAGTTAGTACGTTGATACAATAAGACATTTGCTCATTGCTTCTCATGTTAATGTACCTACATATTTTAAGAAGCAAGAGTCTAAGTTCAAAACATGGCAATTCACTTCTATAAAGTCTATTTTTTCTCTCTTGTCTTATTTATTAAACAATCTTGGCATGTCTCTTTATTCAAACAACTACTGATAAATATAATTACTAGTTCTGCACATGTAAGTAGGTTATGAAAATGTTATTTAGTGTTTGAAATTGTTAACATAATGTCTTTTAATAATTATTATTGACGAATTGCATTAAAAAGACATGCTAAGATTGTTTACTAAATAAGACAAATTAGTTTGCACGTTATCTGTACAAGAAACTATTTGGCTATTATCCTTTTTTATATCCATCTCTGTTTGTATCCGGTATGGTTGGCGTTATACGTTAGAGTTAAGGCGAAAATGTGCGTTAATGGTAAATTATTATTTAACTATAAACGGCAAGATCGACAATCCAACAAGCCTCGCTCGCTGTTTCCTATCCGCGCCCGACAAGTACACACGGCTGCGCGCGCGCCATCTTCTGGCGGCGCCACTGTCACGCACATGCACTTCCCAGTATGCTCCAAATAATAATGCTGTTTCATTGCTCAACGCTCTGATCGCTGAACAACCAGAAGTCGATATTTTTTATACCAAAATAAACCAATTTGTCAGCTTTTGTCATAAATTTTTAACTGATTATAATTAGACTTATAAGAATTATATATGTACCTTAATTATAACTTGGCCTACTGTACGTGTTGGGCAACTGTAAGTACAGTAGGCAGCTGTTAAATAAATAAATAAATAAATAAATTAGAATCAAAAACCAGCCAAGTGCGAGTCGGACTCGCGCATTAAGGTTCCGTACCTCTCAACGACCTGATGCCCCATAAAAACTGAGATTTTATCAAAAGACATCAACGCACAGTGCGCGAAATATGTATTTTTGCATGTCTTTCAAAAGAAAATTTCAACCGGTTACCTATTACCGTTCAAAAGATACAGCCCTGTGACAGACAGACGGACGGACGGACGGACAGCGTAGCGAGAGTAATAGGGTTCCGTTTGGCACCCTTCGGGCAAGGAACCCTAAAAACAAAGTGTACATTGAAATATTTAACTCAAATTCCGTGAAAAACAAAATGTAACTGAGATTGTGAGAAACTTTTTGCGCCACTCGCGACTTCGTCTTGCACTTGACCAGAAAATTGGCTCGCGAAGCTACAGTTCAATAAGTCTCAAGTTTACTTCAATAAAGGAATTCCCTGCAAAGTCTATTTGCTATTTTCCACAGCTATTTTCTGTATAAAATCTGATGTTGCGTCAGATTTGACGTAGGTAGTCTAATAAACTAGAGGAAGGCTAAATAGGCTAAATGCTTGTTTTGCGACTCGGTTAACCACAACTCGAGTCGGGCTCTAATCTCACAGAAATCTTTTACCACATCTTGCAAGTACCTACAGACTAATTAATTACGGAAATGCAGTGCTGTTTGATCATAAAATACTACAGCATTATTACATTAGGTGCTGTCAACAACAATTAATTTTCAAAATGAGAAATTGTTCTGGCCAGCCTCAATTAATTTTGTTCTATGTCATCAAATGTTGATGTTGCGCGAATCATTCTTAATTTTGAAATAAGAACAGTTCTGTTGTGTGTGACGATAGTTCAGCGTTGCCAGATCGTCCTTTTAGGGACGGTTTTCGGTCCTATTTAATGTCGAATCTTTCTTTCACCGTCCCTTCGTCGAAACCGTCCTTTCTAGTCACAGACCAGTAAGCCTCAAGACGACACATAACCAAAGTTTTGCATGAGAACACAGTCGTAAAATGTTGGAGGGGAGCGGGGGGTGGACGGCGCGTTATGATTGGTCGGCTCAAATGTTCGGTGATATGATTGGTGCCGCTCGCTGACGGAGTGCCGTCCCGATTGGTGGCTGGGCATAAGATATGCAGTGCTACTGCATATGCTTTGTGACCGGGGGTATCCGGCTAATAGGCGTCTAGAGGCTTACTGGTCTGTTTCTAGTACACAACTATGCTGCGTATAAAACTACGTTTAAAAATATACATAGGTAGCTTCATAACTTATTTCTGAACGCATCATAACACGGTGGACTACAGCATACAAGTTTGCTATTGTGTAACAAGGACAGCAGGCTAACAACATAAATTTGACGTTTCATTTCACGATGCGCTCAGCGTGAATTAATTTAATAATTTATCGTGTAATTCATGGACGTTTGTTGATCGTGTCAGGTGGAGCGTATCTATTTATTGATGCTGCAGTATGTTATTACTTTGGCTAGTCGCAAGAAAAAATGATCGGAAAAACCTTTTTTGCTTTAGGGCTAGAATAAATCCAAATTTGACGACCTCTGTGGTCTAGTGGTTCGAGTGTCGGACTTCTGATCACGAGGTCGTGGGTTCGATTCCCACAGGACACAAATACTTGTGTGATGAACATAAGTGTTTGTGTTGGTCTGGGTGTTTCTTATGTATTATAAGTATGTATTTACAAAAAAAAGTATATAAGTATTATATCCATTGTCTAGTACCCATATCACAAGCTCTGCTTAGTTTGGGACTAGATGGTGCTGTGTAAAAATGTCCCGAAGATATTTATATTATATTTATTATAAATTGTTTTATGATAAAAAAATAGCCACTCTAGTGTATTTGACAGGTTAGTTTCTGTAATTCTGTACTGCGTCATGTGTAGTACTCATTTATAGTTGCCGTGGAACTAGTTTTTTTTAAAAGAAAATGGCAAATGTTTGGAAAACTGTCCGTTATTCTGGAAAACCGTCCCTTTTCAGACAAACTCCCGTCCGAAATTGCTTGCTGGAGCTGGCAACACTCACAACACTGCTATAGTAATTGTTTTTATATTTATAAGAAAATGTAACAATTTTTATTTAATCTTTTGTAGGTACCTATTATAAATAAATTATCACAGTATGTAACTTTATTTTTAATTTAACTCACAATATCAAAACAGTAAACAGAATTTAATAACAATATACAGTGCTGGCACCTGGCACTGTTTTCTTATCTATATACAAAAAAAAACTTGTTTTGATTGAATAGTTTGAAAATAGAATATTTAATTAAATTGAAATGAAAACCACACATGCATGAGTGTCATTTATTTCAGGTATAGTACTCAAATTAATATTTCTCACTGATTGAAAACTGAATTACACAGCACTTTGTTACACAGTTTAAGTAATGTTGAATCAATACCCAGATTCATCATTTCAGCCGAAAGATATCCACTGCTGGACATAGGCCTCCCCCAAGCATATGTATGTTGGGGGGAATCAACAATTAAATTCAATTAGTAATGTTGAATCAATACCCAGATTACTTAGATTAAAAATACATAGGTGAGTTTGCTTAGTGTCTTATTTTAGTAAGAATTTTCTTGTGTAAAAATATTGTATAGGTTTGTTGTAATAAGTACGTGGGACACTCAGAAAGTTTTGCGAAACTAAAAAAAATTGTTCTATACGTACATATATTTTTATCAAATCTTTTCAAAGTACTTTCCACCAGCCTCTATACATAGATTCATGCGCCTAAACCAGTTTTCAAAACACTTTTTCCAGTCCGCCGCAGACACCTCGTTTACAGCCTGCTCGAACGCAGCCAGCGCATCTTCCGGCGACGAAAATTGTATCCCTTTGAGCAGATTTTTTATTTTTGGGAATAAAAAGAAGTCACACGGTGCTAGATCAGGGCTGTAAGGAGGGTGACCCAGGAGTTTGACTGGCGTGCTGTCCAGGAAGTCCCTCGTTTTGAGTGCGGTGTGCGCAGGTGCATTGTCGTGGTGGAGCAGTAGCCCGCGGAGCCCTGTGTTTGGTCGCTTGTTGCTTATAACAGAGAAAACTTCTGGCAAACATTTGGTAGTATACCATTCGGCATTAATGCTTCTTTGATCCCGTAAGGGAATTGATACCAAGTGGCCAGTCAAATTAAAAAAGCTAGCGATCAAAATCTTACCCCCGCTTCTAGATCGCTTCACTTTGGTAGGCGTTGGCTCATTTTGAAACACCCAAACAGTCGACTGGCGCTTGGTTTCTGGGTCGTATTGATAAATCCAGGACTCATCACCTGTAACGATGTCGTAAACACGCCGAGACGAGCCTGCTTCAAATTTGTTAAGCATATCACGGCACCATTCCACCCGGGCCTGCTTCTGAGCATCGGTGAGGTTGTGCGGCACCCAGCGTGATACTATCCTCCTCACGCGAAGATGGCTGTGTAGAATCTCGTGAACGCTTCCCGATCCAATCTTCAATATGTGTTGAATCTCCTGATATGTAATTCGCCTATTGTCTTGGATTAAATTTTTCACTGCTAGCACGTTTTCTTCGGTAACAGCCGTCAAAGGGCGACCGCTTCTTTCGTCATCCCCCAAAGTTGGTCGACCGCGCTTGAATTCGTTATACCAACGATACACGGTTGCCTTGGAAGGGCCTTCATCCATGAATGCCATTTGAAGTCTATCGTACGATTCATCCGGTTTCAGGCGACACTTGAAATCGTATAAAATCATAGCTCTAAAATGTTCCCGGCGCAGATCCATATTTCAGTGAGACACAATACTTTGAATTAACTCGCAAAAAATGTGGATAGAAATTTTGAAATTGGAACTTACTTATTTTTACTTATAAATAATCATATTTTCGAAAAACATTATAACTGGCCAGTCTCCCATATATAAAAACTTTTTTTCGCAATACTTTCTGAGGGGCCTGGTACACAGTAAAAGAATAAATAAATTTTCTGCCAAAGTTATTTATCCCGAAATACTCTCGATTTAAATGTTAAACATTACAAGATAATGTTAATTGAGGGTCCTCTCTATATAAAATGTGCCATCCCAGTAACAATTCATGGGAAATAAACTAAATGAAGCGTAGATGAAAGCGATTTGGAATCCGCAATTAGGGCTCTGCGAAGAAATTTGCGGGATTACCGAGATAAAGCACAGTCAGCAGTCTTTTAATTGTGCCCCACTCTTATGCTGACCTTTAATAATTACGAGGACAGTAATGATTTTAAAGGCTTTTTGGGAATTTATTTACGTAAGTGGTTCCTTGTGGTGCCGGACGTAAAGATTTGCACCACCTTATATTTTCTAATGGATGTTGTAAAAGGCGACTAAGGGATTCACCAGAGGATGGACAGCAGCGTTCTCTGAGTATTTAACCAACCAACTGCGATCGCCAGCCCGCCTGCCAAGCGTGGCGATTATGGCATATTCCCCCTCTGGGGGAGGATAGCGTCCAGCGATGGACGTCTTTCGGCTGAAATGATGAAAATGATGATGATGATTTACGTAAGTACTTGTCTTCTTTATATCGAGGCGATGATGGCAAATTTTGACAGATTTTGACGGTCCATTGTCGCGCACTGCATTTTGGTCTGCTATAATCAGCTCCTCACGCGTGCAGATAACAAGACACGCGGTACAAGATAGAAGATGTGCTATTGTTTGAAGAGTGACGCACTCACACTGGACGTCTGAACCGTCCGTGAACCCCCATTTTTGGTGATTATCTTTACTTCTGTCAACTTGGCTTTGAAGACTATTTAAGGATCGTCAAGTTGCCCACGGGAATGGAAGCCCTGGTGAAAGTGTTTTCGATGATTTCACAAAGAAAACAGGTGGTCCAACTTTTGTCGCCGCAGAGATTGCACTTTTTATTTGAGGCATTGGTATCAGCTGGACCACGCACCTGAAAAAGTTTTTACGTCCTTTGTATATTTAATCGTAGCTTTGAAGCCTTTGAGGCACTGTGCTGTGCTCAAAGCACAGTTGCAGTTGTGCATTGGACGACCTGGATCATCCTCTATATTTACTTGTGTATAGAGAATGCACCTTGTGCACTTTCCCGCGCAGATGACTAAAGTCTCCGTTGAGAATGGCCGCCGTGACCGAAATTCAGCCGGGAAGACATTATTTATATTTTATTTACTTGTATTTTGAATGTATTAATATTGTATTAAAATAAGGAATGGGTATACGTATACGATTTAGGTAATAAGTACTTAAAAAAGACACGTTAATATCCTAGGACTACGCTGAAAAAAGACACGTTAATATCCTAGGACTACGCTGAAAAAAGACACGTTAATATCCTAGGACTACGCTGAAAAAAGACACGTTAATATCCTAGGACTACGCTGATAAAAGGAGCGTGTCCTAAATTCACAAAGTGAGATCATTGAAAAAACTCTTCACAAGATGTCTCGAGTTGTAAATTCCTTTTTTCTTTAACAAGATGAGGGTATCACGAAGTCTATTTATCAGGGACACTTTAATTATCTTTTTTTCGCTCTCAATAGTGCTTGTCAATAGTGTCACCTTTTAATTGAAACAAATATTGTTCTCAATAGAATTTAGATAATTTATTTACTTATCTAATTAGATATTCTAAGATCCAATAACTGGGGCTCTTGCTCAGCTCTTGAGTTCTCATTTCTAGTCAATTTGTTTTGAATTGAACACTCCGTAAAGGTAATGAGAGATTAAATAAGTTAGTATTAAAAAACCTAACTAGATAGGTACTAAGCTGAGGATCATTCTCGTTAGATCCATAGTTTAGATCCATAATGGATCTATGGAGATTTTTTTCCCTTTAGATCCAATTTTTAAAAAGTGGATCTATTGAGAACTTTCTTTCTCGTTAGATCCATTGTCTGAATCTATGAGATCCATAATAGACCTATTGGGATTCTCATCATCATGACGCATCTTTTTTCTACAGCTTTACAGAAAAGTACCTAAACCTGTTATTTCTTCTCCAGCACTAAACATACCATGGGAGATTCACGTGCCAGACGAGTACGTGATGGCGGGAAACGCGGTGGTGTTGCGGTGCGTGGTCCCGCCACACTGCGCCGACAGGGTCAGCAGCACCGACTGGTTTGCTGAGGACCTGTCTACTGTTCCGCACCATTTAGGTATAACTTTCATATTATTTATAAGTAGACTTCACAAACGCGGTGGTGTTGCGGTGCGTGGTCCCGCCACACTGCGCCGACAGGGTCAGTAGCACCGACTGGTTCGCTGAGGACCTGTCTACTGTTCCGCACCATTTAGGTACAACTTGAATATTATTTATAAGTAGACTTCACAAACGCGGTGGTGTTGCGGTGCGTGGTCCCGCCACACTGCGCCGACAGAGTCAGCAGCACCGACTGGTTCTCTGAGGACTTGTCCACTGTTTCGCACCATTTAGGTATAACTTTCATATTATTTATAAGTAGACTTCACAAACGCGGTGGTGTTGCGGTGCGTGGTCCCGCCACACTGCGCCGAAAGGGTCAGCAGCACCGACTGGTTCGCTGAGGACCTGTCCACTCTTCCGCACTATTTAGGTATAACTTTCATATTATTTATGAGTAGACTTCACAAACGCGGTGGTGTTGCGGTGCGTGGTCCCGCCACACTGCGCCGACAGAGTTAGCAGCACCGACTGGTTCTCTGAGGACTTGTCCACTGTTTCGCACCATTTAGGTATAACTTTCATATTATTTATACGTAGACTTCACAAACGCGGTGGTGTTGCGGTGCGTGGTCCCGCTACACTGCGCCGACAGATTCAGCAGCACCGACTGGTTCGCAGAGGACCTGTCTACTGTTCCGCACCATTTAGGTACAACTTGAATATTATTTATAAGTAGACTTCACAAATACGGTGATGTTGCGGAGCGTGGTTCCGACACACTGCACCGACAGGGTCAGGTAGCACCGACTGGTTCGCTAAGGAGTTGTCCACCGTTCCGCACCATTCAGGTATAACTTGAATATTATTTACCTATAAGTAAACTTCACAAACGTGGTGATGTTGCGGAGCGTGGTCCCGACACACTGCACCGACAGGGTCAGCAACACCGACTGGTTCGCTGAGCACCTGTCTACTGTTCCGCACCATTTAGGTATAACTTGCTTATTATTTAAACATTTAACTGTGTATTGATAGTAAAGATATAAAAATTGTACCCGTTTCTGAAATAAATAATATTTGAATTTGAATTGAATTGAATTTGAATTATTTGTAAATAACATCACAAACGCGACGGTTTTGTGGTGCGTGGTCCCGCTACACTGCGCCAACAGGGTCAGCAGCATTGACTGGTTTACTGAGGACCAGATCACTGTTCCGCACCACATCTGTACTTGTTTATTGTGTGTAATTTTCTGTATTTGTTTATATTCTACATGAATTCATGTAGAAAGACCAGTGATGGCGCACCATACGTACTGCGGGTACTGCCTGTGATTTTTCTGTAAAAGATCATGAAAAAATACGTCGAAAGCAGAAAGACTCCGTCATAAATCTATCAACTTTGTACTAACTGCCACACAAGTCGGGTTTGTCTCCACGGATCCCGGGATCAGATTGAATTAGCCACGGATCCCGGAGCGTTGTATCCACTAATACCGTGATCCGTTTTCCTCAAAGAAACAAATTAATATTTTACCCGCTGATCACGGTATCCGTGGCTACAAGAAATAAAATAATAATAAATATAATTAATAAATAATAATAATAATATAATATAATATAATGGTATGGTATAATTTTCGAAACTGATCACGGTGTACAAAGTACTTTTTTGTTTTGTGTTATTTCCCAAAAGTAAAGAAGTTTAAATTAAATATAGATTAAAATAAGTATTGGTATACCTACCATAGATATACCTATACTACTAAAAAGTCGCTTCCATGTATAATCGTAAATCGCTACTTGACTAATTACTAAACCATCATCATCATCCTCCGAGCCTTTTCCCAATTATATTGGGGTCGGCTTCCAGTCTAGCCAGATGCGGCTGAACATCAGTATTTTACACGGAGCGACTGCCATCAGACCCCCGCAACCCAGTTACTGGGTAATACCGACATCCGGAGGTTAGACCAGTTGTCAGACTTTCAGGCTTCTGACTACCCGTAACGACTGCCATAGATATTCGTATGACAACCGGGACCGACAGCTTAACGTGCTCTCCGAGGCACGGAGGGGTCTCGATGTGTAACGAAACGGTCACCCATCTACAGACTGACCGCGGCAAGTGCAGCTTAACCTTGCAGATCGTACAATCCGCGCAGTCGTTGCTTCGCTACGAGCCCCTAATTACTAAACCAATAATTGATTTTGAAAATGATATAATACCTATACAATGTGTTCAAATAAATCAGCAGAATTACCGTATAATAAAATTGCTGCCATCAATTTGATTTACACATCTCTATAACATCGAGATATCGAGTTATGATTTATATTATATACGTGCATTCATAATCTAATTAAGTTGTTCAATATAGTTGATTGTATGGTATAATTTAGTAACAGTCACGTCCCTACTCCCTATGAGTATTCAGTGAATAGAACAATCTAGCACAAAGCGTGTCTTCGCGCCAAAATAATATTTCGTGGTTAAGATCTAAGAATTTCGCGCCAAAAGGAAATTGTTGCTTTTTCTCATCAAAACACTTGTCAACCGACGACACACGCAATTACATTTTCATCCGGAATCTCATTTTCACGAAAAATAAATTGAGGTGTTAAAATGGAAGTTGAACGCTTGATATATAACAATTTCACTCGTGTAATAGAGGTTCATGATTATTCAAAAATGGTTTCCTTAGAAGAAGATATAAATAAAACGTTTCCTGCCTGAGGCGTTTACTTGTACTTCGTGAAATTAATTTTGATATTAACATAAATACACAAACGTCGACATAAGACGTAATTTGCACGCACGAAGAAAAAATATAAGTATTTCCTTAGAGTAATAAGACAAGTTATTTTAAGGTTATTTGATATTTCTATAAATCATTTCGTACGATACCAGATACCGACAAAAGAATTTTAATTAATTTCATTATTTTACTAAGGACAGCGCGAAAATATTTTCTCGTTACACATGTGTAGAAAAATTATAGAATGTTAAAACCAACTTCATAATTTGTTGGCATTCATATATTATGTATAATAGGGCCTTTAAAGCGCTGATCGCCTATATTGAAGCAATCCCCATATTGGGACAAGTATTTGGAAGAGGCTTACCGACATTTTTGTTTCGTGTCTGCATGGGCATTTGAGAATTTGTGGCATCAAGGCGAAGCATGACCACTGTAGACAAGATATTTGTTTGCGGAAAACTAAACAAAATTAAATTGTATAGAACTAAAAATGACATTTTCTATTCTAATAATTTCTTAGGTTATTTTCTATTCTTTCATACACAAAACCGTAGTAGTGTTGCTGGACTCAAAACAGCCTACACCGTTTTTTCTTACTTGTGTCTTATTTAGCAAACAATCATGGCATGTTTTTAATGTTGACTTTTCAATAACTACTTCATAAATATAATTACTAGTTCTGCACATGAAATTAAATAAAAAAATATATATTTAGAAATTGTTAAAGTAATGTCTTTTAATAATTATTCATGACATGCCAAGATTGTTCACTAAAAAAGACAAGCAAGAAAAAAACAGAGTTTGGTGTTGTCTATAATTGAGGCAGGCTTACGTTTTAAATTTTTATGTAAACAAATATTTATAGTTTTTTTTTTGTCATAGGTTCTAAGTATCAGCGTCTAGACGACGGGTCGTTGTACATAAGCGGGGTCAGTCCGCGCGACCGGCACAATGCGTTCAGGTGCCGTGTACGGGACCGGATTACCGGCACTTTGTACACTAGCCCGTATTTTGGTAAGTTCATTTTAATTTTAACCCTTTACCGAACCAAGCCAATTTCAGCTTCTTTGGGCATATTTAATAAGGAATACCAACCAATTAAGTATATGAAGTCAGTGATAATTTCTACCGGAAATTAATAAATATAGGTAGGTACGCCAAATATGCGACCATTCCAATAAATTTACATTGAAAAAATATTTTTATGTGTAGTTAAACTTTCATTTACCTGTAACAATTTTTTTTTTTTTAAACCTGTGTCTACAAAACTTAGGTAACACGTAACCAAAATTTTTGCTCTTTAAAGGTAAACAGTTTTGTTAAATCAAATTAACTTTAATAACGGCTTACCAATTTTTTTTTAAGGCGCTACCAAGAGCAAAGTGGCGCCCTTATCAGTAAAAAAATAATTACTCTCCGAGTAGGTACATAATTTATCGAAAATCCGTTTTTAACAATTGAAGTATAGGTACTGTCGTTAAATCTGATACTATTAACTCTGTAAATTATTATAGTTCGTTGTAGTTGCAGATAGAAAAAAATCGAAAAACTACCACTTTTGGCACTACTGTTTGTTTGTCTCTTCTCATGTTTTACTGATGGGGGCGCCACTTACCTCTTAGTAGGGCCTTAAGCCCCAGTTTTTTTTTTTTTTACTATAGTATGTCGAAATGAGCTCAAAGCCCACCTGATGTTAAGCGGTTACCTTTGCCCATAACAACTGCAATACCTACCACCTAGGCTGTTGCCTAAATGGTACCGCAAGTTTGGTTAAATATGGTTTGCAGGTTATAAAAAAATAAAAATAAAAATTCTTTATTTCAGGCAAGGCGACGACATACTCATACACCCAATACACCCATATCACATTATTACAATTAGAAAATTAGAATTAATGCATCGAAACGATTTTAATTAATAATATTGTACGGTAGATTAAAATATTTTTTTAGAAATATTTGTAAAGAAGCTTGTCATCTTAGTCTACCTGCGACCACGAAATGCTGCA
Source organism: Asteroscopus sphinx (assembly GCA_949699075.1). Lineage (NCBI taxonomy): Eukaryota > Metazoa > Arthropoda > Insecta > Lepidoptera > Noctuidae > Asteroscopus > Asteroscopus sphinx. The sequence continues at coordinate 15,751,977 of OX453017.1, forward strand.
AAGCTTTCGAAACGTCAGGGAAACCAATTTAAATAATATACGCGATTTAATCCGGTTAAACTTTGTTTTATTATAATGTGTAGTGATCGCGAAAACCTAATAAGTTATTAATTTAATTAATATCAGCTTCATTTTACCAGGTCACATAATAGTGACAGAACCAAAAGGTGGTGTTCGGCCGCGGGTGGCGATAGAGCCGCGCATGCGCCGCATACAAGGCGGGCAGGACGTGCGCCTGCCGTGCGCCGCGCATGCGTGGCCCGTACCTAGCTACAGGTCAGAGGAATCATTTCATTGTACTAAGCGTTCCAACTGCAATCGCCAACCCGCCTGCCAAGCGTGGCGATTATGGCATATCCCCCCAACATAAGCTTGGGGGAGGCCTATGTCCAGCAGTGGATGTCTTTCGGCTAAAATGATGATGATGATGATGAAGCGTTCCAACTAAGAATAGGACTGTCCAGACGCCTCCTTGTTTCACATTGCTGGTCAATTTCGAGTACTTAATTAATTAGTTACTAACCTTTCCACCGCCAATGACACCTATAGAAGACAAATAATTTCGTGCCCTCAGCGCCACGACTGTATAACTTTGTACTAATCTCCATACAATATTTGTCTTCTATATAAGACGTGGCACTGAGGGCACGAAAGGTTAATAGTAATTACTGAGTTTAAGTGCCGGTTTTTATTATTCATTTTATTGCAAATTTATTTAGTTTTGAGTGATTAAATTGGATTAAATCATATAAAAAGAATGCAATGTAAAACAACATGGCGTCTTGACAGCTTTAGGTATTCTTAGTTGAAACGCATAGTATTAGGTACTTAGGTAGGTAGCTTTATATTGGAACAGTAGGTAAAAGAACTGTAGGACGGTATAGTCATGCATGGATTGCGTAATGGTAGAATTTGAATGTAGCAAGCACGCGTCTCATTAAAGTTGTACAGGATGTTTGGCTGGCGAGCGCAGCGTTTGTTCGACTGCTCTATAGGTACTTATTGATGAAGTACCTACACAGTATAAAACTAAAAAATAAAAGTTCCTTTAAGAAAAGCCAACTCGCACGGACTTCTTCAATGGGCTATGAAAAGAATGATAAGTACCTATTTTTATACTTTTCTGAAAAGTTCAAGTAGGTACAGTTATTGGAAATTCTAAGGCGCTTATTCTCACTGGAATGTTGTTTTGCTAAAATGGATATTTTTATCTTTTTCATCATGTATAGGTATTGACACTTTCTATATTCTTATTAATATTTTATTTTTAACTACTAAAGCACAATAATACATAGCCATTATTTTTACGTAGTATTTTCTTTCTATATATTACTGTAAATACTCTGTACACTGTATAGGTAATCCAGGAATGTCAGATTACTTGCGCAAAAATAAACAATAAATGAAATACAGCTTTTCTTGTTAAAAAAACCTCGGCTGAACATTGTCGGCTCAACAAGTTACCTACATGAAAAGCTGCACTTGAAAGTCTACTGAGAACAATACGAAATAAACAGTAACATGTCAAAATTTACAGAAAACCTTATTATAATTACTCGCTGACTTTCTAGAGGTCTTCTAGAAAAATTCTAATAAAAGATCAGAATTGCTAATGAGGTGAGTTTATAAAATAAGAGAATGCAAAAAATGTCTTGTGATTTGCCAGAAATATAATGATCATTTATGTACCAAGAAGTAAGACTACCATTTTTATTGTTTGATATAAATAAAATAATTTATAAACCTTGATAGTACACAACAATGGTAGTACGTTTCTATTACCACTTCACACTTAGAACCACTGATAGTCATCCCGTACAATACTTTTGCACATTAAAGAAAAGCGGAGTAACATTTTCTTGAGCTGTATCCACTAGCTAAAAGGTATCGCTTCAGTAAGCAAACAACAGTGTCTCGGAGACCTCAAAGCAAAGAGGCTAAAGCTACGGTTTTTACCTCAGAAATAGGTCTTGTATTACCATCGAGTAATGGACATCAACTGCTGATTCTTTAAAAGAGTTCAGGTATACATACTGCACTGGCTGTAACATTATAATGCGTATTATTGACAGATAACTGTTTGCTTACTTTAATACACAACATGTTACGTTGAACACTAATCTGTAACTATAGCCAATGTGTTACATACTTTAATTAAGATAGGTAATAAAATACAAAAAACAAACAAACAAAACAAAAACAAAAAATTTAATAAAAAAATCAACACAAATCACAAACATTACACACATTGCGGCTAATATTAACTTCAAATTTAATCAATTATATTCACACAATATTAGCTCGCGTGCTACATTCGAATTAAATTTGATATTTCTGCCATTTCCGTCAAAGCGCCGCCTGATTCAATGTTTCGAAATGAAGATAAAACCATTTTAATTAATGAATTTTGTAACATTTCAACGCCGTTGCTGAAATCGCTTCTTGTTTCCTCGTCACTTAAAATACAGCCGACATATGCTTCTATACATACAAGCGTTTGGTCGACAACAACGTACTAAAATTCACAGTTAAATCCCTTAAATCTGCCGATACATGCGACGGTCAAACTGGCCGTTTTATTTCGTCGTCAAAGCATTTTGATCCCGTGTCGAGATTTAACCGCAATTTTATAATCCCCATGCGACGTGATTCGTTTTAACTGCCAAGGAGCAATTTAGCCAGCAAAACCCGGTAAATTGCATTATACCCTTGTAAATGTAGCTATGTTGCTCTTGTACTTAGCTCGTCTCTGGATAGCGAAATGGCATGTAATTTAAATAGATTTTCATAATGTTATCGTTTAGACCACTGTTACGTTGCCTTTTAGATCCCAGTGTGTGGTGAGACCCTATAAAGAAAGGTCATCGGATTTTGAAGACTCAGCGAAGTCGCTACAAAATACAAACGTATAGGTACCCAGTGAATATAATAAAATATAGTTCAATAGTTCACAGTTCTTTACAGATCAAAAATAATAAGCATGATCTTTAATAATGTGCTATGAAAGTAGGTTCAGACTCTATAAAATTACCTACCTGAAAAGTAAGAATACACACAATAAAATGTTGTTAAGTTTCAGTGACCAAACCTTTAGTCCAGTAGGTAACCGCACAAACTGAGCTCAATGGTCGGTAGCTGTACAGCGCACAGAATTTCCTTCGCTTGATATTTGTCTTTTATACGTAGTTGTAATTACTACCAACACAAACGAAAAGTTTCCTCCAAACCGTACCTATTATACTACCTGTAGATGAACTATTATTCAACATAAAGACGCCGGTAGCCAGAACTATCCTCGAAACTCCCGTTTTAATAGCCGCACTATCGTTACAAAAGGTCTCTACGTACCGGAGAAATAAAGAACAAAACCATAATAAAATCTACTGTGATTTCAAAACGTCTGAAAGTTATAGACTACATAAAAGTTTCACAAACTCCTTCAGTGAACTGATAAAATTTTATGTTTTCAAAGAATTACAGTGGCGAGCTTCTGAATACGCCATAAACTTTCATATCCAGCCATAGTTCGTTGAAACCTTTTAGAATGCAAATGTCTCGGTGCATTTCAACTCCTTTCAAAACTATTTCTAAAAGGGGACCTAACTTCAAGAACATTGAAGATTTCGCGCCACATAGCCATTTCATTTCCGTGAATTTGCGCATAGGATATAAGAGCGTATTCTCAAAGCTTTTGCCATCATGTAATAGTGTTCTGGAGTGGGTTGAAAGCTGAAACTATGCGACGGTCTCTTTCGCGTAACATTATCTGGCCGGCACCGAAACAAGTTGCTCCGCTTTAACCCTCAGTCTGTAATTCAATCCCAAACAAATTTGCCTCCACATGAACTATGTCAAGAGGTATTAAATACTTCAAACGATCTTACGAATATTTCCCATTACTTTGTCCTATAAAAATGTCTTCGCATCTCATAAAGACTGCGGCGTATTTAATAGATATAGCTTTTTCACATTCTTTCATTGAATATTTTATTAACGTTGTTTATTTGTTGTTAAAATAGAAATTCATGTAATTATGTCAAGCATATCATAAGATTATGGTAAAGGAAACACATAATTATTCTTCTAGTCTATCCAAAGGTTGTCTGGAAGAGATTGCCTTGTACGATAAGACCGCCCATTGTACTTATACAATATTTCTGTAAACTACCGTCTTTGTATTCGTTTGGTGTATGTACAATAAAGAATATATTAAATAAAAAAATCAATCATTGTGATGTTTTTTTTATAATGAAGGGGTACTATAGCGTCACCGAATATGTAAATGACAAATTATGATATGAAATGTTAGAAATATACTTGATTTGGATTTATTAACTATGTGACATTGTATAATTGACATTTTTTGGTACTGAACTTGGACATATTAGTAATCATGGTATAATAACACCAGGTAGTCTCTTCCCGTGACAGCTAGGTCACGTGATTGCCTCCGTACTACGTCATCGGCCGTTGGGCCAATAGCGGGCTGTTATCGTGACACTTGTCAGTTTGATGTGCTGCCACTTTGTGAAAATAAATTACCCGAGCAAAATGCATTTTTTCATTTACTTTCTTCTATAAAGAATCACTTTTTAACTAGTAATTTAATATCGTTTCCTTTATTAACTAATTAGATGAATAACACGAGATAACAAATAGTTAGGTTAGTTAGGAATTTATTTAATATTCATTATGAACAAAAATCTCCTTAAGTATATTGAAGATATCAATCAACGGCAACACTGATCGTGACGTAGCTCAGAGGCATCGCGCTGTCATTGCGGGAAGAGAATACCTGGTGAAACATCTTATTATACCATGTTAGTAATGTGATATTGAATAATTGACATTATTTTTTTCTAATTTTGACTTTTATAATGTACCTATGTGTAAATTTGCATGCCGTAAGGTTGAATATGGTGATACTAAGTGTAATTTTTATTTTTAACATCAAATGTAATTTTACCCATATTTCGCAAATAAATGGATTTGATTTGATTTAATTTGATTTGTTTGTTTATTTTGACGCAGTAATATCGCAGAGCTATCAAAACTTTCAGGATATTTTGTATACAATAACCTTTAAATCCTATTAGCTATAACAATAAATAGTGGGCTAACTGTAATGCCTCTGACTGTAATTATAAGCTGGCCGGGCTCAACCCAACTTTGGCACGAGAACAACATTTACTTTGGATTGATATCTCCTTTGTTTATGTATGCAATTACTAAACCAGTCCTGCCCTTAGTGCTTTTGCAAAGGAAATACAAAGGCCTTTTCCAGAGCATTAATATTTCTGTAAATACTAAAGTTTATCTGATAACGTAATAAATCTTGAAATAATTTGATGAAAAGGATTTTATTTAATACTACGTTTTTAAAACGAAAGCGACTAAGTATTGCATTGTCATCCAGTTTTGAACTAAGTTTAAAGTTAAAAAAGTTCAAAAGTTCAAAAAAAATATTAAAGGTAAACATTAACTATAAATAAATAATTAATAATTAAATAGGTAGGTAGGTATTATTAAGCAAAGGATCCTGAATTAAAGATTATAAAATGTTGGTACAAGTATGAAAAGGTATCACCATAATAGAAACAACTTGTATGGGACGATGAATCGATAAAAACGTTGAAAGGCCGAGCGAAACATGTCATTATGGTTCGTACCTACAACAAGAAGCTATTTGTCACAACTTGTCCTCTATTGATGTCTTTAGCTTGTTGAATGTACCCTTTTCTATTGTAATATACTCGTAGAACATAACATAGGAACTTCTGTCACGATAAACTGCTTTGGACAGATTTAATTAATGTTGTTTGAATGTTGTCAATTTATTATCTTAAATATTGGCGCTTTATAAACTTGATAAATGAATTCGCAATTTAACTAATCTATGCTTGCAAGGTCTCCTTTTAGGTACCATAAAATAAAAAAGAATACCGTAATATACCTATGCTTGATAAAAATAAAAAAGGCTTGACATATTCTTATTCGTTTTCTATCCCACAGGTGGTTTCGCGAGCACCATGAGGAACTAATCCCCATAGAGAAGACATCTCTATGGCCAAGAGCACGGCTCCTAGGTAGCGGTCTGCTGAGCCTGCAATCGGTGCGACGCGAAGACGCCGGTCGTTTTGTGTGCTGGCTCAACAACACCGTTGGTGGAGAGTCCGTGCATTTCACGTTAATAGTCACAGGTGAGCATTGATAGAGAATAAACTTCTATGGTATGGTGCGGCTACTCGGAAGCGGTCTGCTGAGCCTGAAATCGGTGCGGCGTGAAGATGCGTGTCACTTCGCGTGCTAGCTCATCAATACCTAGAGAGTACCTATGCATTTTACGCTTATTGTCACAGTTTAACATTATGATAGACAAGATTCTATGGTATGGTGCGGCTACTCGGAAGCGGTCTGCTTAGTCTGCATTCGGAGCGGCGTGAAGACACTGGTCGTTTTGTGTTCTGGCTCAACAACACCGTTAGTGGAGAGTCCGTGCATTTCACGCTTGTCACAGGTTAGCATTATGGTAAAGAAGTTTCTATGGTATGGTTCGGCTACTCTGAAGCGGTCTGCTGAGCCTGAAATAGGTGCGGCGTGAAGTTGTAGGTCGTTTCGCATACTAGCTCAACAGCACCGTTGATAGAGTCCATGCATTTCACGCTAATAGACACAGGTTAGCATTATGATAGAGAAGAAACTTATATGGTATGGTGCCGCTACTCGGAAGTGGTTTGCTGAGCCTACAATCGGTGCGGAGTGAAGACGCTGGTCGTTTTGTATGCCGGCACAACAACACCGTTACTGGCGAGTCCGTGCATTTCACGCCTATAGTCACATTTGAGCCTTCAGTTTTCAAGACTGTCTGCAATGCAAGCATTGTAGCTTGAAGATATTGGTCGTTTTGAGTGCTAGCTCAAGAGCCACTTTGCTCTCTTCTAGAGCTACTCTGCCACTCCGTTGGAGTAAAGTCTTTGAATTTAACATTTATTTCTGCCTCTTTTTAACCGACTTCAAAAAAAGGAGGTTCTCAATTTGATTGTATTTTTTTATTATTAGGTATTTGTTACCTCATAACACCGCCATTTAAAAACAGATTTGTTTTTTTTTTGTTTGAAAGGATATATATACTTCCAGATTGGTCCCATTTTTATCAAAATCCAGTTCTGCTCTTGGGATCCATGTGGAATTGAGGGAACTCTTCAAATACTATAGGCATACATATAGCGATTTTGATATTTTCATTAACAAATTCATTATTTTCATTTGCATTCAGAACGTGTCATTTGGTGAAGATCTGATGAAGATCTTCGGAGATAAAGAAAGGAACTCTTCAATGGATGAGAGCAAATCATCCGTGATTGCAGCAATCGCTTGTCTTTCTATTGTGAATGCCACTCAAAATAGAAAAATAAAATGAACTTTAAAAAAAGTTAAAACCGACTTCAAAATGAAAAAATAATTTGTGTAAAACAGTTTAGGGAAACGGTGCCAGTTTTTTCTTAAATGTAATATTAATCAATTAAATGAATTACTGATTTTATTTCTTTTTTAGGAAGTAGGTAGGTGCCTTTGATTCGGTTTGATAAAAAAAATAAAAAAACATTTTGAAGTCGGTTTTTACTTTTTTTTTTAGTTTATTTTTCTATCACACTCTCTCACTCATAGGTTTGCTAGTAGAAAACTCATTCTTCAGTTAAGCTCGCCTTTGTTGGTAATTACTTGGTGTTAGTCTTTTGAGCTTGTAAATTGTGCGGAGAGCAGTAGAGTTACACCGGTCACTTCGCGTGCTGGCTCAATAACATATTTGAACGATGAATGAGATTTGGTATTTATAAAGTTCAAGTTCAATTTTCGAAATCTTTAGTAAGGTCAGAAAAATTCTAGTGACAAAAAAGTTTTAAATGAAATTTAATGAATTTTGTTGCAAAAACTTTGATAATTTGTACCTAAGTAGGTGCCTTAATTATATCATGTTACAATTGTTTTACTGCTGCATGTGGATAAAATGACAAAGGGATTAAACGTTGCTCTATACAGAAACTTTATTTAATCAAAAGCCATTTGTATAGGTATTTCATATATAGAAACAAATCGCGAATTGCCAGTTCTATGATTTTACTTTAGCATTTCCATTTAGTGTTATTATACTCGTACGTTTCAATTGGCTTGTATTTCAGACACACCGGTGTTCAATCGGTTTAGTGCGATTGGCTCTATTTCAATATCTATAAGTCTCTATAACCATTGTCATAATTGAACAATATCTGGGTTATCTATTATTTCAATACATTTAACTCTATTCTTAAAATCAACATTAGACTTGAGGAAAAGATTGTAAACGTAAAGATGTGAATTGTGGAAAGAAAAAATCGCTCACGAGTAGGATTCGTACCTACCTGCGACTCCTGGCTTCGCATGCGTAAAGGCGTTAAAAATAAAAAATAAAATTACAACACGTGTTCGTAATAATAATTATTAAGAAATGATAATAAATAAATAAAAAAAACAATTAGTTAGATACAGTAACCAATAACAATAAAAACGTTTCATTTAAATTAATATACGAACAGTCCACATAAGTCTACAGAACAAGTTACAAGGAAAAAATAAGCAAATGAAAACACCGAGTACATCTGGGCCCTCTCTAGAATACGTGAGGAATACATCCGCTTAATTTATGTTAATGCTTTCCGTTTCCTGAGCACGATTCCTTCCGTATTACGTTCCTAATTGGGCTAATCGTAAAATTTTATTACTTACAAAATAACGTATTCTTTTCTTACATATTTTCTCTTCCACAGAACCTATCTCCGTCCGAATAAAACCCGAAGTCGTCCGAACGAGAACGAATAGTGACGTCACATTCGAATGCAAAGTGTCGGGCCATCCAATCGAGCTTGTCTACTGGGTGCATGACGCGAAGGTTGTGAAGCCGAATGAAAGAGTGAAGATTTCTGAAGACGGCCTAAGATTACATATCAAAAATTCTCAGAAGGATGACCAGGGCGTTTATCAGTGTTTTGTCAGTAACACGAAGGATCAAGCTTATGGAGTGTCCGAATATTTAATAGATGGTAAGAAATCTTACTTAATATTATAGATGCGAAAGTATGGATGTTTGTTTGTTTATTATATAATAGAGGGGGGCAAACGAGCAAGCGAGTCATGTGATGGTTAGCAATCACCGCCACCCATGGACTTCCGCAACCTGGGGAGATGCGTTGCCGACCTTTTAAAAAGATATGTGCGCTTTTCTTGATTTCTATGTCGGTGTCCATGTGTCCATGTACTACATGTGTCATTTGTCCGTCAAGTTCCTGAAACGAATAAACGAATTTGAATGGAATTTAGCACAGGGATAGATCATGTCCTGGATTAACACACAGGATACTTGTTATCGAGATATCACGGAAGCGAAGTCGTAGACGTCAGCAAGTTTTATTACAAAACTATTTTGTATTTATGTGGCCTTTAACTTTTTAAATTGTTCTACCGGCTATAGTTAGCTGGTCTGAAGAGCTCGTAGTCCTTACTTGGATCAAAATAAAGAAAAAAGTATAATATTCATGGCTATTTAAAATTGGAAATCATATTATTGGGCAACACAAAATCTTCAGGTAATGATTAAATGCCTAATGGTAATTTTAAGTACCTAGGTGCCGTATTAAATTGTCTGGAGATCCGGGAATAACCCTTCCATCACCCATGTTGCGAGCTGCTGAGCTGTTTTGTCACATTAAAAGATTATTATAGAACGACCTGGTTTAAAAGGTAGCTGGGGTGGACTGAACGCGTAAACCGGAGAACCGAGTGTTGTGGCGCAACTTGGGCTCTACCAAGTTCCTTGGCCTCTGCCATGTCCAGTAGTGGAGTGTGATAGGCTGAGATTTTTGATTGATTGAGACTAACGCGGCCAGATGGCAGATTCTGTTACACAGACATTCTTGTCTTATATCTTTTTATTCTAGGTACTTCATGTTTTACTTCTTCCTAAACCCTGGGCCCGGCCACACTTTAGCAACATAGATCTGTCAAAAAATTACAATATCTATAGTTCTATGGGCCAACACAGACATAAAAGCGGTGCGGTTGCGACTTCCGACGCGTTTAGCGTTGCGTTTGAAGAGAAATTGGGTGACGTTGCCGATTTTGACGGTGCTACGTCGCACCGCTTTGTGTGTAGGCTCTTAAAGAACTGCAAAGTTTCAGTAAAAGCGTGTACATTTACAGGGTCCAAAAAGCCAAGTGTCCATGACTTTTCAACTTTTCTTCTAAGAATTGTAAAGTTTGTTTGGTAAGAGGCTGTATGTTTGCAGTGTCCGAGGGTCGGTCGCGTGCCGTCGGCAACCGCTCGCGGCGCACACCCTTCGCCCGAAGTACTCACACACACGACGCTGACTGGAACTTCACTGGCACTAGAGGTAACATGGATTAAAGATACACAGATTTACGTGTCTAGCTTTAAGTTCTAGCGGGTGCTACAGCGGGCAGATTATCATTAAAGAACAGGTTTTGTGGCACAACATGGGAAAGTTAACAGTAAAACATTTCATTGACAATCCCTGGTGACAAATGCAGATGTACCTTCGCAATTCGCATGATTAACTGTATATAAGTTCAGGGCTCAAGCTCTTCACTACATTCACGCTCTGACACTCGCCCCGAGAGGTCGTGCTGCTCCGCTCCGTCCTCTCGTGACGAATTAAGTGCTCGAATATTTTTCGCTACGGCTCACCGTAGCGCCCTCCGCAGTCGCCCCGCCGACTGCAGCCCGATAAGCACATTCGCTGTCTTTTTCAAAACAGCGGGCGCGCTTTTGTCTCTTTAGACAGAGTTTCGTCAAAAACGTAGTGTCCCTTCAGGAAAAAACCCACTTATTTACTGTGGTTCTCGGTGGATACCTAACGGTGATAACAAACCGAGGGGCGTTGACCCGACACGCCAGCTGCGCTCCTTAAGGGCAAAGCAAAATTGGAAGAAGCTAGGGCCAGAAGGCCTTGGGGGATCTCCTAGTCTTCCCTAGCTTACCCCCGTTTCGTCCTATCTAGCATTCTCTAGGGGTTTACACCCATTGCACACTAGAGACTTAGGGACCTGGTTGCACATTAAGACTGGCAATCAGGAGTGCAAGCTTAGGGCTCACCAGTAGGCACACAACCTCCCCGTCTATACCCGACGGGGAGGGTTTGAACACACTCCCGGGAACACCCACCCGAGGAGCAAACCCCCATGTTAGTACGCCACTAATTTTCTCCCCCTCTCGTTGTTGCTAGGCTTGGCTTAGTCACCATCTATATGATGGTGTCTGATGCCGAGTTTCTCAGCATCCTAAAAAACGTCCTCTTCAAGGACCCCACCTTTATCGCCAACTATGGCGACTTGTTTGGCAGCGCTTTTGCCGCCAAACAACCTGACGTCCCCGACTCTCCAGAGTCGCCCGATACCCCCCCGCCCCTAAGGAGGAATAGGCGCCCCGCCCGTTCCGACAGTGATGAGGAGAGGCCGAGGTCTCCGCGTGGTCCGCCTAGGCGTTCAGCCAGCCTGGACCATAAGGACCGTACCCCCTCACCTCTCCCCACCCCAGCCCCCACTCAATATCCTGATCGCTCCCCAATCCCATCAGACCAAGAGATGTCTTCGGACAGTGAGGTCAACTCAGACGAGGCCGGTGCCTTTACCACGGTAGTGGGCAAAGGTAAAAAACGCGGCCGAAAAACAAACAAGGCCGAGGCTCTCGCCTCAAAATCTTTAAAACTCTCCGAGGCAAACCCTGCCCCGGCCCCTACCCCCCGTCCCGCCTCTCACTCCTCCTCGCAGGATAACAGGCCCCCCTCCCCTCAGGAACATACCTCACCTTCCCAGAAGAAGGTGCCCATCCCGCCTCCCTTATTCATCCAGGATAAGGAATATTGGACCAGGATATCCGACTGGTGCAATCAAAATAAGATAAATTTCACTAGTGCCCGCCCCACACAGCAGGGCATTAAAGTAGTTGTCCCCACCCCCACTGATTACCGCAACCTTACCAGGTTGCTACGCGAGCGTGGTGTGTCTTTTCACACCTACGCACTCCCAGAGGACCGACTCCTTAGAGTTGTGATCCGAGGGATTCCGTCCGAAGTCAGCTGCACGGAAGTGCACGCCGACCTCGATCGTCAAGGGATCCCGGTTGCAATAACCCACCGTATGTTCCGTGGTAAGCACGGGGAACCCTATAACATGGTCCTTGTCATTTGCCACCCTGGCGAAAACGCCAAAAACATCTATAATATAAAGACCGTATGCAATTTATCAGGCATCACGGTCGAGCGCCCCCACAAGTCGAACCAGCCTGGTCAATGCCACCGTTGCCAGCTGTATGGTCACTCCCAGCGTAACTGCTACGCAAAGCCCAGGTGCGTTAAGTGCCTAGGCGATCACGGGACTACCGAGTGCGAGCGTCCCAAGGAGAGGGACCAGTGCACGGAGCCCCCTAGCTGTGTCCTTTGCCGCAAAGCCGGGCATCCAGCAAACTATCGCGGATGCCCCAAAGCCCCCAAAATGCGCAACGCCAAAATGGCAAAACGCGCCTCCGACCGCGTTGCGAGGGAAGCCCCCTCCTACGCAGCCCCCCTCCATTACCAACCACCCAACCCTAGAGGCCCACTCGGGCCCTCCCCTAATTTCCACGGCCCACTCGGGCCCAACCCCTGGTTTAAGGGTAATCAAAAGCCCCAATACCCACCTCTTCCGACCTCTCGTCTCGCGCCCCCGGCCTCAGAGCCCCCCGCGCTGATGAACTTACCCATCCCCGCACCTTCTCTCAGGCCCAAAACTGCACCAGCAGCTAAAGCCCCCCCCCCTATGAGAACCCCCCCTCCGGTAAACTACCCCGGCCTTCTGCCGAGAGAATACCTCGAACCCCAGTCAGGGGAAACCCGTATTGACGCCTACTCTAGACTCTGGGCCTTTACCCAAGGCATCCACGAGCAGCGCCTTCAGGTACTTACCAAGTACCAAGACATCTATAGAATACTTAATTCCAATTATAATGTATAATACGGCCCCACCCAAAAGATTCAAACCCCGTTCCCTAAATTTAGGCTTCTTTAATGCCCGAGGCATTAGTGGTCAACGCGATGACATAGCTGTCTTCTTGCGTGAGCACCAACTTGACATATTACTCGTTCAAGAGTCCTTTCTCAAGCCCCACTGTCGTAATCCCAACATAGCCAATTATAGGCTGATTAGAAACGACAGAACGTACACCGCACTAGGCGGAACGCTAATCTATTACCGCAATTCTTTATATTGCATCCCCATTGATCCCCCAGAGCTAGCATGCCTGGAGGCTTCAATCTGTCGCCTAGGCATGACAGGGCACCAGCCCATCACCATAGTCTCGGCCTATAGGTCCTCAAACAAACCCGCGAGTCTGCTCGAGGACGACCTAAAATCCTTACTCGATCTTAGTAATTCTGTAATTATAGCAGGCGATCTAAACGCCAAACATTGCTCATGGAGCTGTGTCTCCAATAACACCGCTGGTGTTCAATTAGAAGCACTTAGCGACAGACTTTCCTTTGACGTCATCGCCCCGATGCGTCCCACTCACTTTCCCGACACAGTAGGGCAACGGCCCGACATCCTAGATATAGCCCTGTTAAAGCGCGTAAACCTCGGTATTCGCTCTATCGAGGTAATTCAAGAATTAGACTCAGATCACCGACCTGTGATCATTCAACTGGGTCCCCGAGGTGGTCCCTCGGATCCCGGTACTCCACCCTTAACTAAAACAATAACCGATTGGAGGAGACTAGAGGACCGCCTCAAATCTACCTCATCCCCCCAACTAGATTCAATCCCTGACTCCATCGAGACAGTCGCGGATACGGTGGCCGCGATCACCTCGCTCACCAACCATGTGCAGTCCGTAGTGGGCGAATGCTCACGGCAGGTTCCGATGCTGGATGACCAGCGTCTGAAACTGCCGGACGATGTAAATGAGTTGAGGACCGAGAGGAACGCGGCCATCCGTGCCTATGACGCTTTTCCCAACGAAGCCAACCGTGCCCATATGCGCTCTTTGCAGAATACTGTAAAAAGACGTGTAGCTCAGGTACGGGAGGATCGCTGGGACAAGGAAGTCAGCGAAATCCAACCGTCTCATTTAGCCTTCTGGGCACTTCAACGCAAACTCAAATGCGAGACCACGGCAGCTATGCCCCCCCTAAATCGACCCAATCAAAGGCCGGCCTTTGATGATGACGAAAAAGCCGAATGCTTAGCCGACAGCTTGGAGTCTCAATGCACTCTCAGTACGCTTCCCGTAAGCCAAACCCACCTTGACAAGGTTAATTCAGAAGTAGAGCGTAGGTCAGCCCTCCCCCCCCCCCCAATAGATGACCCTGATGACCCGCTCCCACCGATCACCCCTGACGAAGTTCTCTCTATAGTCAAGGATCTTAAGCCCAAAAAAGCCCCCGGCGCAGACGGCATCACCAATAAGGTGTTGAAACGTTTCCCTGCCACCCTAATCGCTCTAATGACCGTCATCTTCAATGCGGCATTTAAAAACAACATCTTTCCCCAGGCTTGGAAACAGGCTACGGTAATCGGTATTTCAAAACCGGGCAAACCAAAAGCCGAGCCGAGTAGTTACCGGCCGATTAGTCTCCTCAATGTCTTCGGTAAAATCTACGAGAAGCTTATTTATAAGCGACTCAAAGATTTCGCCGACTCAAATAAACTCCTTCCCGACGAGCAGTTTGGCTTTCGTACAAAGCACTGCTGCGTTAATCAACTGCACCGCATTGTAGAACACATCAGTGCAGGCTTCGTACGCGGTCAAATGACCGGTACTCTCTTTTTCGACGTAGCAAAGGCTTTCGATAAAGTGTGGCACAACGGCTTATTATATAAGCTGTACACTATGAATGTGCCACATCGTCTCGTGCTCATCATCCGAGACTACTTATCGAATCGTACCTTTTGCTATCGCATAGAAGGGGCTCTCTCCTCCCCCCATCCCATTCACGCCGGTGTGCCACAAGGCTCCGTGCTCTCCCCCCTACTGTTCACGCTGTACACCAGCGATATTCCAAAATGCGGTGCAGCCCGTATTGCCCTTTTCGCCGACGACACGGCAATCTATTACTCCGGCAGGAGCCATGTCGCTATTTCTCGTACCCTCCAATCCGCGGCCAACACCCTAGGTGACTGGTTCCGGAAATGGAGAATCGAAGTCAATCCCGAAAAAAGTGCAGCGGTCCTCTTCGATAAGAGACCCCTGTCACAGTATCGTAAAGAATTAAGCGTACCAGTCTCAATGTTCGGAAAACAGATCCCATGGCAACGAGAAGCCAAATACCTTGGCGTGATCCTTGACCGTAGACTGACTTTCAGACCGCATATCCGCAAGGTGAAAAACCGTGCCGCCTTCGTCCTCGGACGTCTCCACCCCCTACTCAATGCGCACAGTAAGTTGCCCACTCCTCTCAAAGTAAGGATATACACCACCTGTATCCGCCCCATACTCGCCTATGCTAGCGTTGTGTTCGCACACGTTAAGCCGGTGAGAATTCACATACTCCAAACCCTCCAAAACCGTTTCATGCGAAGGGCCGTAGGCGCCCCCTGGTACGTACGCAATGTCGACCTCCACCTAGACCTCAAACTGCCGACCATCAAGCAGTTTTTCAAGCGTGTCTCAAAACGCTATTTCGATTCCGCTCCCAAGCACCCCAACCCCTTGGTCGTGGCGGCCACCGTCTACCAGCCATCTGCTATTAGCAAAACCCGACGTCCCAGACACACACTCATTGAGCCCGATGACGCTATTACACTCCTCCAGGAGTCAGATAAAAGTACAAGCACACTCCGACGCCGTCGTCCAAAATATCGTCCCCGCCGGCGAGGACCGACGCGACACACACACAGAATCCGAGAGTCCGACTCTCGAGAAACAGAAACACATGCCGACGCAGCACCGGCTGCTGGGGGGATCAGTGGCGGGGTCCCCCTGCTGCACCCTGAGTCGAGGTCCGAGCTCCCCCCTGGGGACGCCCTCACGGTGTAAGCAACCGGAGATAATCTCGTCACGCGAGACCGGCCCTATGCTCTAGAGTAGTTCCTAGGAGCAGGCTATTGCGTAGCCACTGGTTAGGTTTTCTAGGTAGGTCTTAGCCTCGCCGGCGAGGCTTGCCGCTTCACGGCGTTTAGCACGTCACCCGATAGGGACCGAAAGTCCGCTACTTTCGAGGTAACCAATTCGATGCAGCAACGGCTGCTAGGGGGACATAGGAACTGCGGGGTCCCCCTGCAATGCCCTAGCGAGGTTCGAGCCCCCCCCTTGGGGGGCGCCCGCCCGATTACGCGCGGTATTGATGCCGCGCGCATCTAGTTTGTAAGTATGTAGGGAAAAAACCTTCGGCGAATGGAGTCCCACATGGGACTCTCCGCCAACTAAGTCCGGTTAAGCAGAAATGGGACTTCGGTCCCACCTGCGAGAGCCCATTCGAAAAAAAAAAAAAAAAAAAAAAAAAAAAAAAAAAAAAAGCTCTTCACTTCAAAACCTTCAAGGATAAGAACTGTGTGCATATATGTAGGCATTTAACTAATTTTGGTATCAACAGCCTACCCCACCGGCTATAGTAATTATTATTATTCATATTATCAGCATGTAGTGTACCACTGCAGGGCAAAGGTAGAAGGCTATAGTAATAGTTGTTACAAATAAGGAAGTCTGACACTACAATAACATTATTAAATACTTAACTAATTAAAATCAGTTTATACCAAAATATACATTCATAGATTAAAATACTTTTTGAATTAACCACTTTTTTTGGAACCTAACATTTTTTACCTTGGAGTAATTAGTATTAAATTTTAGAGTACCTACCTAAGCAATTACCTACAACTTGACGTCGAGTTACTTACAAAGAACCTATTTTCAAGAGTTTTACTCTTACGAAATAAAGCTCTGAAATGTATGAAACCTAACCGAAATATTCAGTGCGAGTAGGTATAGTTTAAATAATAATTTGACCGCAGATTTTCCGTGAACAGAAATTCTATACCACGCTTCGGTAGAAAAATAAAACACAAGGAAAAGTAATCTCTCACTGCTTTATGTTTCAGTTGTTTTGTTACATAATAAATGTTGTTGATATTTCCCACATCGCACCACCATAATTAATTTTAAAACTTCACGGGGTCACAACTCGTATTTTATTAAACACACGAGCCAGCGAGGTGGTAATTCGCTCAACAAATTATCTAGTGCGCCTCTACAACTATCTGAAATAAACAAGGGTTCTATATAACTTTTCCACTTACTGCCGGTGTCAGGTCCCAACTTTATCATAAACAGAAGGTAACAAAGTTTTGACGTGGCCACGAACCACGAGCCACGATACTAATCCCGAATTTTTACAAAATGTTTGGACGCCACGCATTTATAATCTCGGGAGAAGAAAAAAAACAAAATATATTTACGGCCAAACTTTGTGGCAAGTTCCCTAACTGGCCAGGTTAAGTATGTTTGAGGGTTGGGGCTCAGTTTAATATACGAATGTTCATACTTCGTATATCTATTCAAAATAGCAAATGGGTTATATTTCTCCACGTTCAAGTGGCCTACTTACGGCATAGTAACAGTAACTAATAGGTTCTCTGTGCTTACGGGTCCAAAACAAAAAATAAATAAATAAATAAAAAAACCGTGAATCGCACACACGAACTCAGAGAGGCTTGATATGTTCCTGACTTCCTGAAGGCCAATTCTCGTAATTAAAAACGTTCACGTTCACGTTGAATTGAATTCGAAATATAGTTCCAAACTAATCTCAATGTTTAATACCTCAATCTCCTGACAGTAGATGTTTCTGATTGCCGTTTATTGTATTGGTGACATTAATGACCCAAGTGTCACAAATAAACATCTACTGCAAACAGGAACATGTAGTGTCAGATATAAAGCATTGAGATTAGTTTGGAACTATGTTTAGAACGATTTTAATTACGAGAATTGGCCTTCTGGTTAAATTTATTTAAAATGTCCATTATATAATCCTTAGGTACATGCAGTTTTTTTTTTTCCTGCAGCTGGTACCGAGGTACCATCTCTGCTTAACCGGGCTAGCTGGCGGAGAGTCCCATGTGGGACTCCATTCGCCGAAGGTTTTTCCCTAATCAAACACTTAAAACTAAAATCGCGGTTTCAATACCGCAAACGGGCGTCCCCCAATGGGGGGGCTCGGACCTCTTTGGGGCATTGCAGGGGGACCTTGCCGTTCCTATGTCCCCCTAGCAGCCGTTGCTGCGTCAGGAATGAATTTTCTCGAAAGTGGCGGACTTTCGGTATATCGGGTGTGTGTGTGACGCTAACTTGCAGATCCTCTTATTTTGTTTAAATATTAAGCTGCCCGCTGAGTCATCATATAATGGTACAGGGCGAATGTCCAACTATTGTGTCTGCTGCCTGGACAGTGAATGTTAAATTATCGGACTCTAGAAAATGGTATGTACTTTCTAGAGCCACGTGGAAATCAAATGATCAGTAATTTACATAGGATGCTATATATTTTAACTCTAGCCCCCTTATTGCAAATGCATAGTCCAGGTTTAGACCCTTGTTTAAACCGGATTAAACGTAAAACTCCAGACATAATAAAAAGGTGTCTAAGCCTAACTTAAGCAAAACCTATTATTAAACCCAATTTTGTAAGAAGGTGGAAAAAGTTTTGCTATAAATGGGTATAGGTAAAGGTTACGAGATTTCATACTTTAAGTACACCCACCATGTTTTAGGATTTCCAAGACTCCTCCAGACCATTCGTCGAGGTCTAAGCACTTCAAGGAAAAATAAATGCTACAAAAAGCTTTATTGCGTGGGTAACTATACCTGTTTATAGAAAATACTGTGCTGTTATGATACGTATTTATTCCAAAAATGTTTACCTTCATACCTTTCAATGATATTCTCGCAAATTCAAACGAAATTCCAGTTTTATACGTGAGTATTATAAGAGAGACACCTTTTTCAGTTAAGGAAGTTTCCGCACGCCGCAATCCCAGCGACACGGAATGAGCGCGTAAATAAAAACGGAAACTTAGTTCTATATTTACGTTTAGTATCCACATTACTTTCCATACACGAGTGCATACGGTAGATATGTAAATTTTAAACTTTTTATACGTCCGCCTGACTTCTTCATAAAATATTTAAAAGTCCATTTTTAAGCGCGGATCCGGTGCAAGCTATTAAAGTCAGCTCTTCAGCTCAAACAAAGAGCTTCAGTGACGCAGGCAGCTGCCGCGGGCGCATCCAACCGCCGCACGAAATACTAACCGAGGTACTACCAATTAAGATCGTATCTCGCAGCTCGTAAGGTCGGTTTTCCCCGCCCCCACCGCGAAATATAAGCCGCTTTGTTTCATTATTAATTCGTTCCCCGCTATTTGGTGTCGCTGCTCTTCAGGGGTTCAGAATAAGTAGGGCCGTGACGTCCACCCAACCACTTATTTCTATGCCGATTTTTTTTCATTATTTTGTTTTCCTTGTGTGGGAAATCACTTTTCTAAGAACGGTGGAAATTACCTCCGTGATGGATTTGGCAGCCCTGATCCACGTGTTTAGAATAAATAGCGTGTTTGCATCATTATTTTAACGTTTGGATGTACATACAATTAAAGGTACGAACAAAAAGAATCCATATAGAATGTACACCTACTTTTGTCCCAAATAGTCAGCCAAAAGATCGTAATTTTTGATGCAAATAAACAATTTCATGCTATGAGAAACACGCTTGTCAACAGTTTGCATTTCTTGAATAACCATCCAAGTCTCCATTCGTCCACAAAACAAATAAAAGAAAATAAATTCCAAACAAAACCGTTTTGCTTGACCGTACTCAGAAAAATCGTATTTTCCAAACTTAGTTCTTTGATCCCATTGAACAAACTTGGAAATAAATAAATTGTTAGCCAAAGACCGTCAAGAATTTGTTTAAGACGGGCCTTTTGCCTTCAATAATATTACTTAGTATAGTCGTAACTTAGTAACAAAACAAAGTTATTGGAAAAAAAGAAAAGTAAAGGAGATCCAGAAAGTTTGAAGTCGACGTTCCTACAAGTGTGTGAGCGTGGCCTTCTATAAATTATCCGAGTAACTGACCTTCTGTTAACAAGCCTCATTTGTTACTGGCGCGAAGTAAACCCGACCAGCCGGGGAGGAATGACTTCTAACCTCTACCATTGATAAACTGCTGCATTTTAAACTAGTCTGGGAGTCTAAACTCCTACTTATAGCTCGGTTCGGATTAAAGAGAAAATCAATTTCTCAATCGATTAAAAAATAAAACTTCAGATTTAGAAAATAGCTAGTCTATGCCTATGCCCATGTGAACCTTTTTTTTCTTAAAACATTTAACAGTTTTTAATTTAAATCACAAGCATTTCAACACAAAAGGTTTAATTAAAATCGGTCCAGTAGTTTTAGTGTGATGCTTAAACAAACAAACAAACATTTACAGTTATATAACAGTTTTATAATAGTTATGCTGGATATGAACTCTATCATGTATTTCTCAAATTTTGAATCGTAGATACATAAGTTGCTTGTTTATCTCTCAGTAATATTACTGCTTAATGCGAAAGTTTGTATGTATGTCTGGATATTTGTTTATGCAGCTATTAAACTTACTACAACATAACATAACATCACGCCTGTATTTCCCCGAAGGGGTAGGCAGAGGTGTATAGTACACCCATATTTCGCCCGTTATGTTATAGTCCCATGTAATAGGGGGCGAGCCTATTGCCACTAACCAGGCACAAATCCAGACTCCGGGTTGCTACTGAGAACTTACTTAATTAAGCTTACTAAATGTTTCTAAAGGAATTGTAGAGACGGCACCCAAGTCTTTATAAAAAGCCGCTGCGTTTTCGCACATAGATACTGTACTACTATTACGCTGTATTTTACTTACTACATCAGAAATACATATAAAAATCAATCTAGCCAATAACACTCATGGTAGGAGATTCAAAGCCGTATGGTATCTAGCATCTATCGATAGCGTCGGGCAAGTTCACAGACGCGTCTAACGGCAAGTAAACTATTGTGCGCTAACAATCATGCCTACGTATTCCGTCTGGCGCTTTGTGTATCACAGACTAATAGAATTTATGCGAATTGTTCAAACTTCGCTATAGGTACATAATTGGTATGTTTACGTGCGATGCGGGGAAAACGGCTTTAACAAGAGTGAAGTTTCTGCGATTATTCTACTTGTGATAGTTATAGTACCTACAAAAATTAACAGAATGAAACAAAATCGAATAATTGGATTTCCTTCTCCCGCCTAGCCCTTTCACATCTAAGTTGGGCTCGATACTGACATTCTAAAGTTAGACCAGTTGTCAAAATTTAAAGCTTCTGTCTACCCCATAAAGTTATTATACTTTACGTCAGTATATGCAAAGTCTTCGGTCTACCCATAACTACTTCCATAGATATTCGTATGGCAACCGAGACCGACAGCCTGAAGCACGGAGGGTTATCGATGTGTAACAAAACGCACAAAATAATTTGATTGTCATCATCATCATCATTTCAGCCGAAAAACGTTGGACCACTGCTGGACATAGGGCTCCCCCAAAAGGGGGAGCTATGCCATAATCACCACGCTTGGCAGGCGGGTTGGCAATCGCAGTTGGTTGAATAAATACTCAGAGAGCTGCTACCCATCCTCTGGTGAACCCCTTAGTTGCCTTTTATGACACCCACAAGAGGAGATGGGGTAGTGATATTCTTTGTGTCCGCACTACACGGACCGGTAATTTGATAGTATGCAAATGTAAAGCTACATATATAGGGAAACTCCTATAACACAATGATCGTACACCCAAAGTTGATAATGACAACATTTAAATAATCTAACAAATGATAGGTCTTGCAGCACCTGATAACGAAACTCGTAAATAACAACTTTCACATAGTTTACGTATACAAAATCGAAGTAGCTTTAAAACTAACCGTTAAGGCCGGTCCCGAAACGGGCAGCTAAATACTAACCAAATAAATGTCGCAATTTAATGTGCTCTCTAATGAAGGGACGGAACCTTTCTGCATTATTACATTTGCGCAGAACCCAAAGGTATCGCGAACTACACATAATTTTAATCCACAGTTTATTGGGACATTTATAAAGGACCGCACACTGCGCTGAAACAATGCGAATTTGTATTAGAACAAAAGCAGTTTAGATATTTGTTTAATTATAAATTTGTAGTGTGCAGCGGCGTGTGTGAAGCAGATAGTTTGAAGTTTCCATAATATGTTTATGCCGCGTTCCTAATATGCTTGGCTTAGCATTTGCATAACTGGCGAAATGTGGGTGTACTATACACCTCTGCCTACCCCTTCGGGGAAATACAGGCGTGATGTTATGTTATGTTATGTTATGTGTTAGAATTTGCACCGAACATATTTTTGTATATACCGAAATCCTACAAGTGGCTATAGTGGCGTAGGTTTATTATTCATGAAGACCATTAGTAATATCTGCCTACTGTCAAAGATTATTTTTGGTTCAAAAAAGACAGCCAAGTCAGATTTAGTTCATGGACAAGTAGGGAAGTGGCAATAAATATAAATAAAACCAAAAGAGATCTGTATTGTACGAGGTCGTGGGTTCGATTCCCCACAGGACACAAATATTTGTGTGATGAACATAAGTGTTTGTGTTGGTCTGGGTGTTGCTTATGTATTATAAGTATGTATTTACAAAAAAAAAAAAGTATTTAAGTATTATATCTATTGTCTAGTACCCATAGCACAAGCTCTGCTTAGTTTGGGACTAGATGGTGCTGTGTAAAAAATGTCCCAAAGATATTTATTTATTTATTATTATGGATTTTCATGGAAAGCTGCATTACTTATAGCTACTTATTTAGTAATGAGATCACTAAGACCGCAGACTAGTACTCACTCTCGTTCCAAATGGAACTGCAAACCCAACACCGAAAACAAACTCTGATTCAAAAAATAGCAAAACAAATAGAAAACCATTAACTCTGGAGCCACTGAATAGCCAGTTTAAATTCCTGAACTAAGTAGACACTTATTGCACTGTATTAGAATGCTAATGGTCCCCGCTTTCCTCCTTATGTAAAGAAATGTTATGCATATAAATTATGTAAATTTTTTAATCTAACGTTATACAAAACTATGGTAATGGCGAGATTACCAGCTCTAAGCCGCATCCCGCCTCGTTTTTTACAAAAGGACGAACGGATTAAAGAATTTCATGTCTCCCTTTAATTATGGAGCTACAATCAAAAGAATTAATGAGAGACATGTGTTCGCAAGCGTGAATTTTTGAAATAAAGGTCAAAGAGTAATCCGGAAGATTCGCTTCACGGAACGTTCAATTCATTTGGGATATTCTCCCTTTTGTTATACGTCAACTTTGCTGATCCGTTCTTTATTTTCTTTTTTAAATAAATAAATGAAGAATTTATTTATGGGTGTTTAGTGTTTAGAAAAGTTAGTAACAGTGGCGGATTTACACATTTGCCGCCTGTAGGCTATTCAAATTTTGCCGCCCCTACCTACCTTTACAAGTGTCAGTTCCTTCCTAGATTATTTTTACAGTCCAACGATTTAGTTAAGATTGCAAACAGAGCATACAACACCTAATAGTACTAATTAAACTATTTTTATTGCGCTTTCGTACAGTTTGAAAACAATATAGGTTTTCAATTATCTGGTAACAATCCGGCTGATGATGACGATGAAATTCAATCAAGTTATGAAAGTTTTACAATTTATTTTTAATAAATATGATTCTTGTTAATTTCTGTAAGACATAAAAAAATGTTGGCCCCAAATTTGCCGCCCCTAAAATCTGCCGCCCTAGGCTCCAGCCTACTCAGCCTGCTGGTAAATCCGCCACTGGTTAGTAACTATACTTGTAATGTTTCAGCTATTTTATTACAACATACGTTCGTGAAACTAAAGTGAAACGTGCGTTTTCCCCATAGAAATCTAAATAATAAGATAATTAGAAATGTTATCTACTGTATTTTACTACCGGGACGCATGTCGCCGGTTTTCTGCTACCAAGCCCACTATGTTTCTAGCATTTAATGCAAAATAAAAGGGGTGCATTAAAAGAGCCTCCATGAGTGACGATATTTAATTGATCGTCCGGCGCACCCTGGGCAGTCAGCCCCGCAACCAACCTGCTGACTGGCTAATCTTTTCCCCACGGGATGAGCTGTTACATTATGTAGCTCATGTCGACACGATAGAAGAAGAAGAATGCAAAATAAATTAAGCCTAACAACAATTCCGCTGTTAGGTATGCTGCTAAAAAAATGTTAGTGACTTTGCGTCCAAAACAGCACTGATAATCAAGCAAACGATTCGCGCACTGGTGTCCTATGAGACACCTGTACGTGGCGACAAGTTCACGCGCCTTTACCATTTCTATTACCTTATATTACTTATTTAGATTTCTATGGTTTTTTCCCATGGACATAAGTCCAGCCTGCGACAAAACACAAGCGTGATCAATTGATCATACCTTTTATCTTGAATTATTTCTGTTTGAAACTCGTCAGTCTTTTCGCTAACAACACCAAACAATGTTTTAATATTGTTTAAAAAACAGCCCTTCAGAATAAACTTTTGAACAAAACAAAACGCTAATCCAATCGCAAAAGTTTTGTACAGTGTTGCTAAGCCTGCTCCTGCTTTATCATTTGAGGTGGAAAAATTATACCCAGGCGCGGCGAGCGTGCCGTACAGCCGGCCGGACGGATTTGCCCGTCCGGCCGTCTGTCTGTCTTGGTAATACCGACCTTACCTACTTATAAAGCTTACTTGATATGGAAACTATTATAGCTGCTTTATATTGTACAATACATACTGTATAAAATATCACTCTCTTTATGTACATATACATAATTTTTATGTAACAAAAACCCTGTTGTTTCTGTGAGCTACGTTATCAGAATCGATATTCATAGGTACGTAAAGACACAACTCATTTGGAAAAACTCTTCAATAATAAAATCAAATTAAATATTAAATCATTATTAATTGTGAATTGTAAGTGATTTATTACCTCTGTAATTCTGCATGGAGCGTTGACGCGAAGCCAGAGCAAGAGCAAGTTCTATAAAACGCGTGCCGCAGGGCGCAGGTACTTACACACACCACACTGTATTACACAATATGTACCTACACAAGGTCGTGAACTCGTCACGTGTCTTCTATACATATAAAATGCTTTGTCCTGAATGACTGACTGACGGATCAACACACAGCCTAAACCGCTGATCATAGAGACCTGAAACTTGGAGGGTGTAATCTTTGTATGACGTAGGCATCCGATAAGAAAGGATTTTCTGAAATTCTACCCCTAGGGGGGTGAAAAAGATGGGCAAAGTTTGTAGGGACAACGTGATTCCTTGGTCCAAAATAATTCAAATTTTGCATAAACCTTTTTTAACAGAATTGATGGAAGACGTGTTTCGTATTTTATTGAAATTCATCCCCTAACGGGGTTAAAAAGGGGTAGAAACTTATTTTGGCGGTGTTTTGCTTCAAAGTTGATATCAATACTTCTTCGTGCTTTTGATTTAAATTACATTTTATTTTGACACATGTTTGAAAACTCAATCAGATTTTATTCAAAAAAAGTTGAACTCACTTAAAAACGCAAACAAAGTAATATGGCAGAAGTACTCCGCAAAAAAAATATATTTGTTTGCTCATAAAGGGGTTTTCGAAGCCCTAAATAGATCTTTACAAGATATTAGGAATAATAATTGTCAAATGGGAGAAGTTACTGTATTGTCAGCAGGCGTCAAAAACTCAAGGTCAAACTCCTAAGGTAGCGGGAATAGACTTGAGGGAAAGCTGCTTCTCTCACGGCCCGATGTAGGGGCATGCTCCAGAGTAAGCACACAGAGTAGCCTGGTGATTCTAGCTCCCGAAGGAAAAACAAAAAGAAATTGTTTACAAAGAAATACTGCGGTAGGTGTGTAGTATTTCGATTTCGTTGAAAAAGATAATACTCCCGTGTAACTTTCACCAGGCCGAGCTTCGTTTTCACAAAATATAACAAAATTTCATTTTATTTTCCTGTTTATTTAACCTTTAAATCCCACACTATAATAAAGATTGTTATATTTTATAAGTATTCAAACATTTGAACATAATCATTTATATCTTATAACACAATTAATAACGTAAAAAATCAATTAAAAATCCTATTAGAAGCATTTTGGACTTCTACGCGGACGAAATCGCGGGCAAAAGCTAGTCATCACTAAACTGCTTGATTTTTTAAATTATATTTTCATTAATGGTTCACCTTTACGTGTATGTATACGTCCTTACAAGGAACAACAGGGTTTATGTTACATACCCCCAGTTTCTGGAAGGCTGATCAATTTGACCTGTTGTCAAATCTCATGTCAGCTCCTGTGATTGGCCAGCAAAAATTTTGACAACCAATCACTTCGCTTGTCCTGAGATTTGACAATCGATTAGTTAATCTTTGTGTTGATCAGCCATCCAGAAACTGGGGGATAGTGTACAAGGCAGTTAAAGGTCGCTTTGATTGTTTTCATAGATGAGGAAAAATTTATTGACGAGAAAGAAAGAGAGGAATTCTTGAACGTATCAAAAGCGCTTCTTGTATGCGTTCAACTGCACCATAATTAATCAGTACAGTCAGAAATAAATAATACTTCAGGAACATCGTTGAACAAAGCGCACGTAAAAAGAATAGATCGGGTAGACAAAGAAAAATGGTTCATTCATTTTCTACACAAACATTAGATAACGGAACGTCTAGAGTTTTCCCTGAACATCTAAAGAGCTGAATATTAATCAGACGGAACCCAGTGCACCTACTGCACTGTACAGTCTATTCCGACGCAGACTGAGGGGGTTATTATTCTTTCCCCTTTCTCCCGAGATAATAAGCTTAGCCTTTGTTTTTAATACTCACCAGTTAATGGGGTTGTTTGTATGAGGGAGAAAAGAAAACTGACAATTTATGCAAAATGTGAAATGAAGTCCCCTATGTAATGGTACAAAGGTACTCCGAAGACTTTTGATAAGCAATAGACGGATATTACTACCAACATCATACGAAGCATCTTAAACTTGTTCAGAAAATATGATATCATGTCTTACAACAAAATATGACCTAACCCTTCAATAACTTCTGAGTATTTTAAAACAATAACCAGGTTAGCTGGAAATATAGTTTCAACAAAATTGTGTTTTCTACCGACATATTAAACGATACGTGGAAGATATATTACTTGATTTGTTGCAGAATCTAAACCGGAGCTGGTGTACTGGTTCTCGGAGCAGAC
The DNA here is from genome assembly GCA_949699075.1 of Asteroscopus sphinx. Lineage (NCBI taxonomy): Eukaryota > Metazoa > Arthropoda > Insecta > Lepidoptera > Noctuidae > Asteroscopus > Asteroscopus sphinx. The sequence continues at coordinate 15,779,367 of OX453017.1, forward strand.
CTTACAGCCGGGTCCGAGTGTTTCACTGAAATGTGTCGCGATGGGCCATCCCCCTCCACAGTTCACATGGTTACTTGATGGTTTTCCCATTCCCACCAACTCAAGGTAAGTAATATTATATACCTATAGGTTCTTCAGTCTAATTCTTAGAAGATTCTCATTTGCAATTTTTTACCCTGACAAAGAGCTAAAATCAAAAGTAATTAAACATCAGGTAGCAGTAAAAGTTTTATTAACTGGCAAACTTTTGTCTCCTATATGTTTACACTCCTGTCAAAACTTTTAACGTGTTTTGATCGAAATTCACTAAAATTTATACGTTTATCTCTTAGACAAACTGTGTAATGACTGCTATAAAACAAAGAGGGTCACGCCTTGGTAAAGTAGAACTTTTTATGTTGCTAGTAGTAGTATATAAGATTACGATCTTACGATCGAAAATTCACATCCTTTAACTGTTGCACATTTTCTTTTTTTTTCTATATTCAGACACCAACATAATCCAATATTTAGGTTCGTAGTCGGACAACACGTGACATTACAAGACGACGTGGTGAGCCACTTAAACATCAGTCGCGTCACAGAGCAAGATGGCGGGGAATATGCTTGCGTGGCCTCCAACACTGCGGGGAAAGCTCTCCACGCAGCCCGAGTCAACGTATACGGGCTTCCCTACATCCGAGAGATGCCCAAAGTCACAGCTGTGGCCGGCAGCGACCTGAATATCAAGTGCCCCGTCGCAGGGTACCCTATCGAGTCAATCACGTGGGAAAGAGGTAAGCTTTTCTTAACTTATTCACCGCTCGTTTACTGAACAAGGTGGGGTTATGAAACGTTTTTCAGTAATGTAAGATTCTTAGGTTCGTTTAAAAGTTTGTGAACTTTTCCACGTTTTTTGCTCGACTGACTGGGACCACGGTGTAACTTTGTACGTGCAGAGCTTAACTTTTAGGAACTTACTAAACCTTTTTGACTGTGCAGTTTTTACGATTGTCCCTTTTTAGGGTTCCGAAGTCCTACAAGGAACCCTTATAGTTTCGTCATGTCCGTCCGTCTGTCCGTCTGTCCGTCTGTCCGTCTGTCCGTCTGTCCGTCTGTCCGTCTGTCCTAATCTTTTACAGCTTAATAACTTCTACAGTTATAAACATAAGTAAATGAAATTTTGTTAAAAAATAGTCTGCATATAGATCTCAATTTTAAAAGAATAAAAAAATAGTTTTTACGTTCTTTAGGGGTGGCGCCCATACATGTGAAATGGGGAAAAAAAAAAAAATTTTCGCTGCACCCCATCGTGTGGGGTATCATTGAATAGGTCTACTAAAATGAAGGTAATGTTTCATACATCACTTTTTTATCAGGTGTACCATCTGCGAAATATAGCCCGCCAAAGTGGCTTGCAATGTGTCCCCCCCCTGCCATTTCTAAACTATGCAACGTAGAAACTTATAATCTTCCACATTGATGACCTTTGTGAAAATTCTCTTTTAAAATTATTTCGAGTATAATGTGATTATAATTTTTTGAGTTATAGACAGAAAACTGAAAAATACTTAAAACGTCCTAGTTCAAAGGTCATTGACCTTAGAGAAAAATTATCATGGCAAATAATGCTCTTTTAGCTACTTTCTATTTGAAAAAATCACAAAAAGTAACTTTGACATCAATCAGACTTCTTAAATTTGGCTTCTTGAATTTATCGCTAGATGGCGCTACTAACAACACGCTCTGAGTCGCGAATGCTGCCGATTATTGCAAAAACTAAAATAGCCATGATTACTATTCGATTTGATTCGTTTGTACAACTACTTAAGGAACCCTATAATACTGAGCATGGCCCGACATGCTCTTGGCCGGTTTTCTACATTTATATACGAACAAGAATATCTTGACCAATATTTCGCCAATACGTCAGTTATCCATAGCTATAAGAACACAATTAAATCATAACTCCTATAATATAACAGGACATCTTCCCCAATAGACATAGATGGAAGCATTTAATAGGTTATTCATGCTGAGTATAACATGCTTTGCGTCAATTCTTTGCCAAGTGGCGCTGATTTAAAACGCGTCCTGGCAACACTCCCGATCCCGATCTCATTTCGATGACCGTGCGCTTTATTTACTGTACTACAACTATTTCCTTATTTGATACTCTAAATGCATTTACAAATGTTTCTTCAGTATGCGATCGTTTATGTTTATCATCCTGACAGGTTTCAAAAACAAGAAACACCAATTTCAAGCGTAACATATAATTTTAGTAGTGCTTGTAGAGATGATTAAATAAAACTTTAATAATTAATTTATGTACTCGTTTTCAACGACTATAAAAATTTCAAGATTTCTTCAAGAAACTAGGTAATAAGTAGTAATTATCAGCCTATGAAAGATATTAATTAGCAAATTTTGTGAAAATATACGTAAAAATTAAATATTAAATCACGAATTGCCTTTTCAGACAGTAAATATAACAGCACATAATTGTTATAAGACTAAAAATGTATCCCTCGAGGACAGTAAATATGGAAAATTAAAAGTACTAAAAAGACATTGAACTTATAAAAGTCTCGTTTCCAGAGTCTTAATGATTCAATATTTGTTAGGGTCATCAGTTTTAGAAAACAGTTCTTTGTGATTTCTTTACGATTATATTAATTTAAACTTGTGTAATAGTACAGGACCTACTACTATAGCACATTTTATGAAATACTTGGCACTACATTTCCGTGTGGTGCCCGGACGTAAAGAACTGCACCACCCTATATCTTCTAATGGGTGTCGTAAAAGGCGACTAAGGGATTCACCAGAGGATGGGCAGCAGCGTTCTCTGAATATTTAACCAACTGCGATCGCCAACCCGCCTGCCAAGCGTGGCGATTATGGCATATCCCCCCAAACTGCTTGGGGAGGCCTATATCCAGCAGTGGACGTCTTTCAGCTGAAATGATGATGATGACATTTCAAACCATAAATGACGTAAAATGCGACTAAGGGCAATTTATCGCTGGAATGAGCAAGGAGTTTACTCGCGTTTGACGATATTCGATGAATCGTACTATTCATCGCACAATTTGCTACTCCGGTCACTTTAGCGGATGCGATGATTGTGTTTTGACGTTTTTTTCTCTGATCTCAGGTCAATCAGATACGACTATGAACCGAGTATATCCTTATTGTGCCTTTTTATGCACCTATTTTTATAGTGTAGGTATCAGTCGGAACGAAAGTTAGTACTTCGTTTGTCATTCGTGAAACGCGAGTAGACCCCCTGCATCGGTCACCGATACTTCGTGTCAACAGGCGCGCTTCGTTCAAACCAGAATCTCGATTACGTAGGATCATATCTTACAACTTTATAGGTAGACCTTCATACACCTTCATGAAATACTTATTTGTCAACCTAAATTTAATTAAATTTAGAAACATCAGTACCTAGGTGCCTAAATTAACTTCAAACCTCGGTATCACATTCGCAAATAACCAAACGAATTAAAGTAATTTACTCATTTTACGACGTAATATAATAATACACTAGTACCTACTATTTTTTGTTCTATGCTAGTACCTACTTTATGTGGTTTCAATGTTTATAACAAGGTCTGCACGTAGGTAGGTATGTACCTTTTTATATTGTTTGTTACGCGTGGCAGCCCTGGTCGCTAATGATACGAAATTGATATAATTTTCGTCGGGGACTCACGTACTGAAATTGAACTGTCGCTCCGGGACTTCTGTAAAAATGATTTTATTTTCTATTACATTACTTTTTTCTCCATATAAATATTTATTAACGAACACCTATAAAAGGTGATATTAGATGTGTAGGTATTACAGTTATTATTTTTAAATAGTATAATAGAAGTCGAATTGAAAATCGTGCCCCTCCACCAAATTTTCCATAGAATAATGTTATTACATAAACCCGTAAAGTTCTGGAGTGGTGACCGCGTACTGGAAGGCATAACGTGGGTAGGCCCTTCGATCAACAATTGTTAATCGAAGGTAGGCCCCCCACAAGGTGGACCGACGACCTTGGTGACCGTGGTTGTGGCGATGCTTGGGGGAGGCCTATCTATCTAGCAGTGGACATTTTTATTTATTTATTTAATTCTTTATGCACAACAGGGTACAAAGGCGGTCTTAACGCCATAGGCGTTCTCTACCAGACAACCTTAGGGTAATGCAGAGACAAAGAATAGGGTAGATGCACCAGTGAAGTAGTAAAATATGTTTCGTACTACGGACTTATAATTACATATAATAAAAAATAAAAAAAATAGATAAATGCATATGTACATTATACATATAATAAAATATATATATTATACATACCTACATATATAACTATAAATATATAACATCAAGATAATTCAAAGTCGAGCTGAATCTGCTAAATTGTTTTCACGGAAATATTTCCTTAACTTATTTTTAAAGGCGAGCCGACTGTTAGCCATCCTGATTTCCTGAGGAAGCGCATTCCATAATAGGATAGATTGCACGAAGAATGTAGAGTGAACGAAGTCAGAGCGGTGAGAAGGACATTGGAGAAGACGATTATTAGTGGAGCGGAGATATTTAGTATGACTTGTACATAGATACTGAAAATGAGAAGTTAAGTAAGAAGGAGAATTGGGAGAGAAAAGTAAAGAGAATAGAGTAGTTAATGCCCTCATATGCCTACGTTGGCGGATAGGCAACCATTTTAGAAGCAAACGATACTCAGACACATGGTCATATTTACGAAGATTAAAAACGAATCGAATGCAGTTGTTAAGAAGCCGGTCAAGTTTGTTGAGAAGAACTGCATTCAGGTCAAAGTAGCACACATCACCATAGTCAACAATTGGGAAAATCAAGGCTTGTACAAGCTTTGTTTTAGTATTTGGTGGGAGGAAGTTTTTCAGGCGATAGAGCGACCGTAATGTTCCCGTAACTCTCTGGCTGACACTCGCCACTTGGTTTTGCCAGCTTAAGGTGGTGTCAATAGGCAAACCAAGGTCTTTGACACTAGGGCTGAGTGGGATGACCATGCCATTAAATATAATTGAAGGAAGTGTTGCACAGCTCAGTTTGCAACTACTCCAGTGACTCCCTATAACGATGGCTTGACATTTATTAGGGTTCACTTCAACCCCAAACATATCAGACCAGTTTTTTATGGCCATCAAGTCACAATTTATGGCATCTATCGCGTCGGATACATTTTCCACCCTTGCTTGAGAATATAACTGCAAGTCATCGGCATAAAGGTGATAAGAACACTGAAGCTTCTGGGTAATGAAGTTAATAAAAACTGAAAATAGAAGTGGAGAGAGAATGCCGCCTTGTGGGACGCCAGTCTCTAGTTCACTCCAAGTTGAAGAGGATTCCTCAACATGGACAGACTGCTGACGATCCCGAAGATAAGTAGAAAACCACTCCAGCACTTCAGGTGAAACCATAAGATGGGAGAGAATAGATAGGAGAATATTGTGACTGACAGTATTAAAAGCATTGGAAAAATCAACCAGCACTAAAACAGTAACCATGGTGTCTTCCATACCAGCCTTAATATCACCTGTCACTTTGAGGAGGGCGGAGGTAGTGCTATGTCCTGGCCTAAAACCAGACTGAAGAGGATTTAAGAGGTTGTTGAGATAAATGAAACGGGAGAATTGCTTATGGACACAGGCTTAGTCACCAAGTCACCATCGATGTGCGCTTGACTGTACATACAGCAAAGCTTTTGCTCCTATCTAACTTCATTGATATATTTTTGTTGTTGTTTAAGTCTAAAATCATAAAAGTCAAAGCATATAAGTAACTACATGCTTTTCAAGAATCCGCTAAACAGGACAGATATGTATTTTCATACTAACATTGCCGGCCGCTCGTCGCATGTATTTTACCAGTACAGCATTTTCGATTTATCTCGAAGGTTTTCAAAATAATGTTCGAATTTCCAAGCATGTTTGAGAAAAACTAATTTTCATACCAAGAGCACAGACATAGTAAAAAATATAGACGAAGTGCTGCGAACAATCATAGTGAAGACAAAAAAAACAACCGTGCTCCTTCGTGTACAACCAGCAGCGTTCATAAATCATTGCAAACATGCTTTTTTTTTGTCCGTGGGGAAAATCCTCATGGCCGCACTCCGCCTGGGGTAGGCGGAGCCAGTGTCGGACTCTTACCGACTAAAAAAAAACCACCACGGTGTTCCTCTAACGACCCTTGGCCGGGGGCGTCTGAAACTTTTACTCTCCCAACCATCCCCGGTAGGTCCCGGCTCGCCATTAGTAGGCGAGCCCCTTCTCCCCGTGCGGCAGCCACATCGGCCACACCCTCCTCTTGACTGGCGCGCGCGGAACACTACGCGCCACCGTCACGGGCCTTGACTGGTCGGGCGGCGGGCCACCCCGAGGCCGCCACCCACAGGCCCACATCTAGGGTGGCTGGAGGTCGGCATACGCCCTCCTGCGACGCCCAGGTCGTCTCCTGCGGATGGGGAGAGAGGTCAACGCCTCTCGAACCCTCTCCGCCGCCTCCTTAGCGAGCATTACATCCTCGCAGAAGGAGACGACGCCTTCCCAAGCGCTCTCGCTCCCGACCATAGACAGAACCACGGCCGGAAGCGAGAGATCGCTGCCGCCTACTGCAGTGATGAGGTCACGGCGCTGCGCGGCCCAAGCTGGGCACTCCGCCAGTGTGTCCTGCACCGTGTCCTCTGGGCAGCTCCCGCAGTGATGACACTCGGGCGTCGGCTCCCGGCCTATGCGACACAGATACTTCCCAAAGCATCCGTGCCCCGAGAGTATCTGCGTCAGCCGGTAGGTGTGGGCACGATGGCCCCTTTCCAGCCACTCCTCCATGACGGACCTTACCGCCGCTATTGCGGCGTGCCCAAATGCAAACATGCTTCTCTGTCTCGTAATTACCAGTATGCATGCTTGATTTCCTGGAATAGATGTCCTAACGTTCAAAACTCAAAACAATATCTAATGCATTTTCTCTGTTTCCATACTCCTTTCTAATATATTTTTATTGGTTCGCTCTATCGCGTATTATATTTTTTTCTATACCTACTGAACCTACTAGAAGAAAAATAAAAAGTTCTTTTACTTTGCCAATATTGCAAGCCTGGCTACCAGGAAATAGGTAGCTCTGTTACAAAGTATTGATACACCTGAAACTCAGCTTGAAATGCTGTAAGAGATAAAATAAGTTTCCCGATACTTACATTATATCTTGCGAACAAACGTAACATAATATAAAATTGAAGACAGAGCTGAGAACATTATTTATCGACGTGATCTTCAAACAAAAATAGGTTCTCAATATCTCCTAAATAAAACAGGACATTCACGAGGAAACGAACGACACTTTAGTCAAACAGTATCGAATTAAGTCCCCCGGGGAGGCGACGAGTAACTGCGTCTTCTAGCAACAGGTTCTTAGAACGACTGGGGCGAAGGTGAAACGAAATATCTATAAGTTTCAGATTATCTTCGGGAGTAGCGACTGTTACGTGAGGAGCGATGAGACTCGCGGAGTGATTATTTGAAGAGATTGTTAACTTTGAATAAAAAGTCGAAGTAGATAATGTTACTTCTAAATAGAAATGTACTACATCAAACAATTTAAACTTTAGTAGTTTATCCAATATGAAATCAAAACAAATAATTTGTTTCGTGAATATGGGAACATAGTAAAGGTGACAAGGTTTAGAAGTTTGGATGGTTCCAAAACACGTTGCGACGTTGCGAAATCGTGTAGCGATACGATGCTTCTCGTGGAAACCTACGACGTCCATCGATAAAAATCGCGACACGACGTCGCATCATGACACGACGTTTTCGATACGTTGTCGTTGAAAATTTAAGAAAATTTGCCATAGTTGATCCGGAGATATGTTTTGTCCATTAATTTAATTGCACGGGACGCTCTTCCGTTAGGGATCTACATCAATGTCGAGAGTCATCTTTGACTATTGAACATCAAATGCGTCACTAGGCGCAGGATTGCATCGTCAGTTATCACGACACAACGTCGTGCCCGTGCATAGTACCACGATACGATATCAAGTCGAGACTTTTTACAATGCACGTCGTAGATTTCCACGACACGACATCGCAACGTGCCACGATGCGACGTCGTATCGTGTGTGTGTGTTTTGGTCCTTAAGCATGTAAAATATTAGTTACACAATGGTTTGACATGGAATAAAATATTCGGAAACGTAAAAAAGATTGAGAGCTTATCTTTAAAATCAAATATTACTGAAGTCTCATCTATTTTTACCCGGGTGTCGATCTTAAAATCAAATCTTATCTATTTTTACCATAATTTAAAAAACTTTTAAATTTATTAATTTCTAAAGAGATGCTATAAAAAGCTTAGCAATGATTCAGCTTTTAATTATTCCCCCACATTAATTCCTTATTCAGCGCCACGGAGACGGAAATCGTTTCCAGCTAAAATGTAAAAATACGCCGTGTCCAATATTTTTTCGTTGTTTATTTGAAAACTCTGCGTAATGGCGGCTTGGAAATATGTTCGTTATATCTTCGCCTTCGTAATATCCCGGCCACAGGGAAAATTGCGTCTCACAATCTAATAGACTAGACACCTTCGCAACATCCAATTAAGGACAAATCTAAGTTATTCTTCTCTTGTTTTGCCTTAGCTAAAGCCAACAATAACATCAGATATGTTGGAACAGGGACAGGAAATTAAATACTTGTAGGATGTCTTTAAGCAATGTGGAATAAATAAAGGGAATTACGTAATTGTATTACTAATAATTATATTATTGGTTTAACCTACTTACTTACTTATTTATTCTTGCTAATACTTTTTTTTAAATAGATAAAAAAACTTTCATTTTATTTTGCATTTCTTATTTTAATTTCCCGTCCAACGAAGGCTATAAAAAGGTTCCCATCATTCTTTACTTTTATCCTTCTTTACTTTTTCTATGCAATCTAAAGAATTATACCTGCGCTTGAGTCGGTGCGAACGGACGCATTCTCTATTTTTTACAAGAAATATTAAAACATAATTTTTCGCCTCGTTGAATATTGGACTTTATTACCGAGATCCAAAGGCGGTTTCAAAGTTGTCAACCCAGCTGTTCGTTATTCGGCATCATATAGGTAATCTAACAATAAATTGACTAAATTTTAAACTTAAATCTAAGTATTATTGTAATTTTTAACCGACGAAAAAAAGGAGGAGGTTCTCAATTCGACGCGTATATATATATATATTTTTTTATTATTTTTTTATGTATGACCACGCATAACTTTTTACAGAGTGGTCCGATTTTGATTATTCTTTTTTTAATGGATAGGGTATACCTCGAAGTTGGTCCCATTTAAATTTCAAAATCAAAATCCACCCCTGAGGGTAGTAAAACAGGGGATGAGTGTTTGTTCACCCACTGAATTCTTACCTGTTAACCGATTCTGTTGAAACTTGACACACATAAATATAGTTCTAGACGGAAAGTTATTGTTTATCATTGAAAATTTCACGTTGTGTTTGATGTGACGTTGTTTTTATTATTTATTTAAAGTAATTTAATGATCTTCGTTGATTGGTTGTTTGGCGCCGACTCATAATTAGTTATTTTTCGCTTTTCAGTTTCTGTTTTCGTCGGTTAAATTTTTTGTTAAAAAGTTTTTTAACTTAACATTTTTTCTTTGTAGTCCGTTCGCATGTTTTATACTTACCTACCTGGTTACACAGGGAAACCTATTATTAGCCATACAATATTGTAATACACATATTCTGTAATTTATTATATGTATCACTGTTGGTTTTCTAAATAAAATAAATAAATAAATAATAAATAAAAGGTAAAAGAGAATAAAAAAATAAATGCTGTAAAAATTATTTTTATTTTAACAATAGGTATGTGCATTATTGGGTGAATAATGATTATATTATTTCCCAGGTAAAAATTACTGATAGTAGAGCCTATAAGTAAGTATTTACCTCAATTTAGTTTTTTTTTTTAATATTTAACAGGCTTGCGTTTGACTTCCACCTTACCTGATGTTAAGCGATAGTGCGGTCGACGATAGTACACGCTTGTCCAGCAAAGGTGAGAGGATGGCAGTGAAATAGTTCGACCCATACTCACAAGTGGCTACACCGGGCATCGTACCGGATCACGACTAGGTCGCTTGGCGGCACGCCTTTGCCCGGTGTATGGTCGCAAGCCCTCGGCCGTGGCCTACCACCAGTATGTCACCTGATTTGAACCACCCAGGGATTACGAGTAGGGATTCGTAAAAGACTCTCCTACGGACGTGGGTGACTCGAACCCCAAAACACAACGACTATACAGCCCAATAGACGCCTAATGTTGAATATAAAGCGTACAATAAATTCTGCCACTAACTGAGGCGGGGTACTGCAATCCGATTGGCCCTACCAAGGCGGCTATTGGCTAATCACTAACGCGGCAGTTTTGACGGCTCATGTAAGTGGTCGAAACTGATTCGAGGATTTCAAGTGGCAAATAGTGGTGACCTACATTAGTATAATTTCATGGATGTGTTGCACAGACATCGGTCGCCTATTATGAGGCGTCTATGGGCTGTATGGTTGTTGCCAAAACAAAATTAAAAAAAAATAACAATTAGTTATGTATTTAATAAAAATAAAAAATGCCAAGTATCTACCTACTAGGTACCGCCACGTAAATTGGATTACTCAGACTAGCACATTTGGAGTAAGAAAGTACTCGTTGAATTTAGGGTCCCAATGAATTTCACTTGAAATAAAATTGTTAAGACCGTTAAACCCGCCTCTCGTTTACCAGTATTACTACGAAGATCAAATTAAGACTCTCCGGTCACTCCCTCGTAATTTTCCTTTTTCGTTTCAGACCCTTGTCAACAGCGGGCCTTATCTTTTTCATAGAGTGCCCACTCTCATTAAGCTGACCTACGATCTTTGATTCCTGCATCGACAGGCTGTTCTCGTGATTCGAAAGATTAAACAGGAACTTTTCTATTATTATGAACACAGTATAGAAACTGTAGAAAACTGTGTAACTCTACACCTAATAATATGACCTAGGAGTGAAGATAATGATATTGTGAGTGATTACTGCGTGCATCGAAACGATTTTAATGAATAATATTGTACGGTAGATTAAAATAATTTTTTAGAAATATTTGTAAAGACGCTTGTCATCTTAGTCTACCTGCGACCACGAAATGCTGCAAAGCTTTCGAAACGTCAGGGAAACCAATTTAAATAATATACGCGATTTAATCCGGTTAAACTTTGTTTTATTACCACTTATATGTTTAAATGTAATTTAGAATGAGAAATGCTAAAAAACAACAAAAAATTCATCGTTAAAAATGAATTTGACTTTTCAAAAAAAACATTAATAGTATGATAAATAAAATATGATGAAAAAACTAAAAAATTTCAAAAAAAGTAAAAAAATAACAAAAACAAAAAACCCGACTGCGTGTAAAAATAACAGAAAAGATATAAACAAGACTTATCAACACGCAGGCGGAGGCTACATAGGAACTATTATGTAATTCATGACCAAAAACATACGGTAGAAACCTATCGAGTAATATTAGGATCTTAGTGACAAGGGTATAAAAGCAGGATAATTGTGTATTTCACATTACATGAGCATTGTCTAATCTATATAAAGTCTAAGACTACTGCCATATACATTGCAGATCTACTATGTATGAAAGCATGCACTAAAATTTTAAATAGGTACGCTAAACGCTGACCTAGTTCGGGATTTTAATACTTAAATTTAGAATTGGGCATAAATAAATGCCGTGCACATTTTACCAAACTTGCCTCTAGTAGGCAACTGTTGAAATTTTATTTTTGCCGTCGCCGACGAACTCTCGACCGAGTTCGCTTAGCTAGACTTGATTTTGCTTCGACTATTTTAAATTGGAAAATTTCACTATGTGGTTTGATTTCAACAGAATTATGCAAAAGAATTGAGTATATGACATCTTTTTAATTCCTAAAGGTTCTTTTAATTGGCTATGAAGAAGGATTTGAAATATTGATAAGGTTCCAATCCTTTTTATTAGGTTCCGTACCCAAAGGGTGCTAACGGGACCCTATTACTCTCGCTACGCTGTACGTGCGTCCGTCCGTCCGTCTGTCTGTCACAGGGCTGTATCTTTGTAACAGTAATAGATAACCAGTTGAAATTTTCACAGAATATGTGTTACTATGGTGTCTATCATGACAAATAGAAAAATCAAGCATAGTATGCTTGAATTGCTGTGTTTCGGTCTGAAGGGTACGGGTGCCGGTGAAATTACAATCACATGAGACTTTCCATCTTCATGTCTCAGTTTGGCGAACCGACTTGCGGTACCATTAAGGCAACAGCCTAGGTGGTATTGCAGTTGTCATAGGCAAAGGTAACCCGCTTAACATCAGGTGGGCCTTTAGCTCGTTTCGCCATACTATACTATAAAAAATAAATAAAAATAAAAAAAATAAAAAAACCAATGGGGGTCTCCATGCAAGAAACCTCGAAAAACATTCATTTTTTTCTACGTTTTTGTTCCTACTCTATCTTCAAAACGGTAATTCATACCAGCGTCAAACTTGGTCTGAATATAGTGCATAGTATGTAGTTTACATGATCATATGTAGTTTACATGGGGGACTGGATGCGGAAGGCAGAGGACCGAGCGTTGTGGCGCAACTTGGGAGAGGCCTATGTCCAGCAGTGGACTGCGATAGGCTGAGTTGATTGATTGATTGATGTAGTTTAGCAACAATTACTAAAAATAGGGCAAACGTAGACATATGTGGTGGTATCTGCGTAAGAAAGAGATAGAAAAATTCACATTTCGCGTACGTTGATGTCTTTTGATAAACTCTCGTAAATTAAATCTGTTTCTATGGGGTATTAGTTTGATGGCTGGTACGGAACCATTGCTGCGTGAGCCCAACTCACACTTGGCCGGTTTTTCATGCCTCGATCACCTTATACGTATTTTGCTCTAAGACTTAAAACAAACGCAAACTTTTCACAAACTAGCACTCAATTGATATTATTTTATATAAATCTCCATTTCATAATAAAATCCATCTTATCTTATCCAAACTCTTACTCACCTCTCAACAATAAGCGAGTTAAAACGAAGCCACCTGTTCTAAGGCAGGGCCAGCTCTTTCATTTGAATATCGATTACTAATTACACGAGGAAAAGTTATTTAAGTGCCGACTGAAAGGCTTTTCGTTACCATGAATCTGGTAGGAGAGCAGAGCTAGAGTTCCTTAGACTGTGAAACTGGTCAACCCATTTGTTGAACTCTTGAAAGTATTATAAATTCAAATTACTTTAACAAAGTTGCTGGCGGTAATGACGTCAAAACGAAGTTTGTTTTCGAAACTCATAATTTTCATGTTAAAATGTTTCTAAATTGCTAAGCCAAAACACGTGTATCTGCTTCGAATTTTAACTGACTTGTATGTTGTCTAGATAAACAATGTTGATCCCTTATATCTGTGGTTGATCTAGAATGTCAACAGGTGTTCACACGAAATACTTTACTCTTAGCTTATTTGCCAGCAATCGCAGCTGGAATCCCGCTAAAACGATGTACGGTCACGATACTTCGCGGTGGTAAATTTTGTCAGCAAAATCCCTTGAACGAATCCTGCTACATTACACGTACCAACCGCTGCCATCGAACATTTAGTGCAAGCTATTTTAGCCTTAGTGGTGGGTCACTGGAAAGATTTCTGACTGTATATTGATCGCTCTGAGCTCTCAAGAAGTAGTACAACTATAATTTTTTTTTAATTAAAAATGCAATTGTCAGCGTCCTCACGAGTTTGCGGCCGTGAATTTAGAGCGGGTATATAACATAAAATTAAATTTAAATGTCACAGTCAAAACTATTCGATCCTGCTCGTTTCATCTTTGAAAAGGATATTTCTTTTCAAATCAAATCATTTAGATCTTTATCGAACAAAATTAATTTAAAATCCAATTGTCCACAGACGGTCAAAACCTTCCTCTGAACCGAAGACAAAAAGTGTTCCCCAACGGCACTCTGATCGTGGAACAGACACAACGAGGCGAGGATGCTGGTACCTACACGTGTCAGGCAGCAAACAGACAACGACATGTTGCGAGAAGAGACGTCGAAGTACAAATATTAGGTCAGTACCTACATTATATTTGACGATAAATGTTCAGATGAACTCCCAGAGAAGCTGATCGTTGAACAGACGCGAAAATGCCGAAGACTTTTTCAAACTGGACGCAATAGGGTATTTGGCAATTTTAGTAAAAATTATATTTTTCAACTATTGGTAAACATAATTATACATGCTGAAATTTGAGTCGCTTAATTCCCGAAAAGGAGTCATTGTACTCATCATTATGAACAACTTTTACTATGGGACTAACCCTGAAATCGCGAAAAAAAAAATCAGATGGTCCCTACATTTTATTGATTTAAGTGAACACAAATGTAGGGACCAACTGTTCATAATGATGAGTACAATGACTCCTTTTCGGGAAATAAGCGATTCAAATTTCAGCGTGTACATACGCAAAATTAGCGACGTGGTAAAAACATCGAAATAATAAGTAACACCATTTGTAATCATCTGTAATCATTGAGGAAGAGAGTTTAAAATCATATGGACTCGCACAGGTCTTTGACCTAACGATCTTTCCCTAGAAAAATGGTCCTACATTCAAAATTAATGAAATTAAAATTTCTTGTGATTTGATTGATTTTTTATGTACGGTCAGAAGACGATATACTCTGTACGTGGTTTTATTTAATGTCGTATTTTCATATCCACTTCGTATTATCGTGATTTACATAATTATACCTATATATTATGTAAGAATTAATTCCCAGTTTTCGTGCAAGAAATCCAGAAACATACCTAACTCCTTTAAGATCTGACTAAATTTGAAGACTGATGTTATTCTCAAATCTCAATCTTCACCCGCCCTTAACACTACTTAGAAGAGAAATCAGAGCATAAACTTTCTCATTTTCTGTACCAAGATTTAATGCGCTATAAAATCACGAATTCAAGAGGGGTGGAGTTACTCATCCGTAATTCATTAAAGTTAGCACGTTTACCATTACCGCGGCATCCGCGGAGCGTTAACTCCCAGCTTTCCTGGTTAATAGGGCAATAAAATAAAAATATTAAAATAAAAATGAATGGAAACTTCACAAAGAAACCCTCCTAAATGAGGTCCACGATATCAAAGCATGAGCGCGGCTTTTAAGATTTCATTTTAATTAACATTTAGGCACCTACCTAAAAAAATAATGGGGAAATTAAGTGTGTCTACGTGGCCAAATTGCGCGTTAATATTGAATCCTTAATAATGTTGAGTGAATAATGGTTTTTATTCGCAGAGTTGCTACACGTGTCGGCTGAACATTGCCGATGTAGTATATTTTGGGACGAAAGTGGAAGGCCCTGAAATGGGCCGCGAATGCCATGCACCGCAGTTCTCGTGTCATCCACCCAAGGCGAGAGTAGGCACACGGCGGGGTTTTTAGTGGATGCAATTCCCACATAACGACACCACCTACCCGGTGGTGTGATACGTGATAGGCATTTTCTCCATCTATAAAAAAGTTATATTTTGGGGCGGCTCATCCACCCAAGGCTAGAGTAGACACATGGCAGAGTTTTAGTAGATGCGTGCCCCACATAACCACGGGTGTCATGGCAAGCAACAGGCATTTTCTCCGCTCTAGAAAAAGGTATATTTTGAGATTCCAAGTTTCAAGTTCAATAAAACACTGTCAGAATTATTTGTGTGTCACTGTCGTTTGGAGAGTTTGGGATAGGTACATACCTCTGGGTGTTTTTCTCGTTACAAAATAAAATGTAGGTACGCTGCCATAAAACGAATCAGCAACTTTTACAGAAAATGAGAAAACCAGCTATGTTCCCTGTATATTTTTTCGTATATTCCTAAAAATCTTTTCGACGAAAAAATTAAACAAGCCATTCCTTTTTGCAGTTCAGCCAAAAATCTTACCCATACCAGCGCTAACAAATTTATTACGGGAAGGTATGAGAGCGGCAATATCTTGCCAGATCTTAGAGGGTGATTTGCCGGTTGCTTTTCGGTGGGAGAAAAACGGACAGCCTGTGACGTCATCACCTTACGCGCCTAGTGGAATAATAACACGAAGAATGGATGAATACAGCGCGTCGTTGGTGATAGAGCAAGTGACGTCACTTCACAGTGGGAATTACACGTGCATTGCTTCTAATGTTGCTGGATCAGAACGATACACAATACCGCTAACAGTCAATGGTAATGAAACTTCTTACTGTATTATTTTGTTTATGTTGGGGATGAAACTAAAACTCATGAATCTTCAGTACCACCACGATGGCGTTTGGAACCAAATGATGTAGCGGTAGCAGCTGGCCAAGACGTGACTTTGCAGTGTCAAGCTGATGGTTACCCTAAACCAACAATCACATGGAAGAAGGCTGTAGGTAAGTTGAAAACTACGTAGATAACTTGACTAGGAATCTTAACTAAGAAGATGCCATTTTTTCAACAAATTCAAGAAAGTTTCCTTTTAAATTCAAAGTCATTTGTTAATTTGTTGTAACCTTTTACCAAACAAAGATAATTTCTAAAACGATCTCTGCTTTTATAATCCACGAAACACTGTCAAAATAACTGGGTCAAATTTCAAACAGGTAACACTCCTGGCGAATACAAAGACTTCATGTTTGAAGGGAGCTCAAGGGTCATGGAGAATGGCTCGCTCGTATTCGAGCGAGTGGCCAAAGACAGCGAGGGACATTATCTTTGTGAAGCTAGGAACGACATAGGCGCTGGATTAAGCAAACTCATCTTCTTAAAAGTCAACGGTAAGTACAAAAGAAACGCATTTTCTTCTTCCTAATTGATAAAATAATCCATTTTCAGTCTATCCTAAATTAATGTCGAACGTCAAAGTCTCGGACATTTTTATATTATAGATTTCCATACCGATAATTTTTGTGATCCGAAGAACGCCCTGATTCCAATCTTTTTCAAATTCGGTCAGTCAATTTGCCGAAGGAAATAGAATTTTTACCGCAAGGATCATATCCCTAGCTATACGTACAGTGTATAAAAGAAAGGAAGCATCTTTTTGTCGAAGGTCTGTGAAAAGTTGTGGAATGTCTTGATGGAGAATCCGTCGCAACGATGAGTTTCGCCCGGACAAACCGGGCCGTACTCAAATGAAAATTCTTTTGCGTCATTATTGTTTTGTTGCGGAGAAATGGAGCTGTCCTTAGTTAAATAAATGTTGAGAACGTATTGTCTCTTAACTGGACATAATAGGGTTTGGACTCCTTTTTATTCAAAAATCAGTCATTGTTAATTTAATGTCTGAAGAGAGCAAATTAGCAAGTCCGTATTAATGCAAGTTTCAAAAAAGCAAACCAATAGATGTTATTGACATCTTTTGAAAATATTAAGTTTTGCATTCCATTGATAAGAAAGCGCAAGAATGAATAATGAAATAAGGAATACTCTAATATCTTTTACGTCCGACCATTCCTACCTCAGTCACTTTATTTAATTCTATAGAATTCCGCGAGGCGTCGCCGTCACGCCGATAACTCGCTCAAATTGCTGAACTGCCAGCATTATATTGTACCTCTCTATGTAAAATTAAAGGAAGTCCATTTTCTCACCACTTTGCTAAGGCCCTGATGCCTGATGCTTGCTGTCGGTACTTTAAAACTTAATTTAGATAATTCTGTGGTTGGACTTACATTCTATTGCTAATTTTATGAAAAAGCAAAGTTACTTTCTCAATTAGTGGTAAAGTTACAATTCCGTGAAGTAAAATATAAGTTAGACACGCTTTTATTCTGAAGTGATTGCTTGTTTTATGGTAATATTAAATTTAACATCATTAATTAACATCTGTTGCTACTTCTATGGTGCCTAATAATAACGCGCACTTGTCCGTTGAGTAGACACAATAAAAGCGACCATGTATTAGTACCTAGTTTATTCGATTGGCGGCAGTCGGCAACGCGAGGCGAGCGCATCTGAGCAGAAAACTCAATGACCGTACGTCGCAACTCGCAATACGTCTCCTCTTTATTGGAAAACGAGACAGTTGGCTTCCACTAGAATAAGTCCGCGGTGTACGTGTTTGTATTCGCCGATATTGGCTTTTGTTAAGAAGCAAATATCATGAAATATCGTCCGTTGTGACGTCTACGAAGCCGCCGTTATTTATGATTGTTTAAATCAAACCTTTTCGAGATGAAAACACAGCTCTCCACAAAGATTGTTATTTATGTTACCGTTAACAAATCGTAGCTTGTGCAAACACAAGTAAAACTTTCTTCGATTGTGGCGGACGGCGGCTCCTAAACCCGTCACGTCCGTGAAACAGTTTGTAAACAGTACCGCTTCTAGCCGTAATCGTATTTCCCGCTTGTTTATTTCGGTTTGACACAAGGTTCACCAGATTTACACATGAACAAAGTTTGCCGACGTTCACTTGAACCTAAATAAATAGATTTAAAAGTTTTCCTCGCCCGTGCTCTGAAAAAAAATTACCAGATTTTGGGCATTGCTTCGCAAATGGGGCTGTAATATTTTAAATAGGCAGTAAATCTCAAAAATATGAGGGTTTCGTAAACAAGGCACTCGCCAATAAATAACATTGGGCCTACACAAGCACGACATAACGAGCTTGCCTTTATGGAAATATTTTTTCCTTACTTCTGGCGCACTCAAAGAGAATATCGAATAGAGTGGGGTTAGGCAATCTCTTTGCACAGCCACAACTCTTGATTTCTTGTCAATATGAAAAATCATACACATACGGTTACTAACCAAACAAGATCTTATGAAGTAGTTTGACATACTACTGTTGAATTTATATTGAATAACTTAAACGAGAAGACTTTTTGCTGTCACTTCCAACTCTAGACTTTTTGCTGTCACTTTCAAGCTCTTCTGTTTTTTACTTTATTTATTTTCTTATGCTGCTTAAATACTTCAATATCACAAAGACTTAATCAGGAAGGACACATTCTCTGGAACTGTCTATACAACCAGCCTAATAGATAGGCATATTCAACTGCCAAGTTCTGTCCCTAAATTTTTAGTTACTGAAACACATCACGATCGAGGTCGATTAAGTTAGTTGATTGTGTACCTGCTTTGTGTTTCTAATATCCTAAGTTTAGAAAGAGGCTAAGATCCGTGCCTGAAGAATGTTTAGTATTCAATCCGTAGATAAACATTTACGAAAAACCAAATTGAGTAGGTTTCAAAGACTTGATTTTGTCTTTAGAAAAGTTGTTCCAATTGAATAAGTAAAGAACATATAATTTCTTATTTAGTGGGCAATATTTAGTTGGTAAAGAACGGAATGTAAACTTTGCCGCGGTATATTGCAGTTATGCAAAACGGAGCCAAGCAATGCCTCGGAAGGTGAATGTCTTGTTTTATACAGAACATCCAAGCTTCTGTGGAGTTTCGACCTTGCCTTAAGGGTGTTATTGAGTAACTAAATAAGTTCGGGTTCTTTGAGAACCTATTGAAATATTAATAAGATAGACATAATATTGTATAGATGTTATAATCACACACCCTAACTAAGTAATGGGTTACGACCGAGCATTAGTATCATAGTATCAGTTTACAAACAAAGTAAAAGTTATCAACCTTGAAGTAGGTACCACATTCATAAGCTCATCGCTCAAATGCCCCTCTACATAGCACCGGCCAGGTTTCCAATGAAGAGCAAGACAGTGCAGGTGACTGCTGGTGAAGCGGCTCATCTGCAATGTGCTGCGTCAGGAGACGCACCCCTAGAGGTCAGCTGGCGAAGTCCACATCATCACACCATTGCACATCATTTGGATCAAAGGTAACATCTTTTTTTTAATGTCTAGCAAGACACCTTAAAGTCTTCGATCATATATACTAATTTGATTGAAGCCTTAAGCGATCCTTAAGTCAAGGCACAGTTTGAAGTTCAATCTCTATCTGATTATTGATAACCTGGAAATAGATTTAGTGACAGACTTGTAAAATCTAAATATATAAAACAAAGTCGGGTTAGTTACACCATTTATAACTCAAGAACGGCTAAACCGATCGACCGCGAAGTCGCGGGCATAGGCCAATATTATATAAAAGTAGATATTTCGTGCATTTGGCAAACTTCGCCGAGTCTTCTCGTCACCTATACCGCAAAGTTTGAAGACAAAGGTCTTCAACCAGTGCGTCCTGCCTGTCATGACTTACGGTGTCGAGACGTGGATATCCGGAGAACCGGAGTGACCGACATAACTTGTAGGATAAGCTGAAGTGGAAGTGGGCTGGTCTGACTGTCGAAGGACCGTTTGCCAATGGAGCAAACGAGGCAAACGCAGCGTAAGGCGCCCCTAGGTGGACTGATGACCTGAAGAAGGTGGCTGGGGGGACTGGATGCGGATGGCAGAGGACCGAGTGTTGTGGCGCAACTTGGAAGAGGCTTATGTCCAGCAATGGACTGCGATAGGCCGAGTTGATGAAGTATTTCGTGAAGTGTAGAATGTTATTGCAAAGAAAAAATAATTTCTGAGATTTGCACGGTCTATAGAATTTTTGTACCTATCTAAATCGATTTCCGATATTTTTTTTGAAACAATGGACTAAAAAGTAAACCCTAAGTCATGTTAACCAAAGACTTTACAGTGACAGTTCGTGTGTAGTTCCAATTAAGATGTTTTTTCCAGATACACAATTCGAGAGCAAGTGTTGGACGACGGCTTAGTTTCAGAATTAAGCATACTGCAGACGTATAGACAAGACACTGGAGCCTTGACGTGTCGAGCGTCCAACTCGTACGGACAAGATGAAATGCTCATACACCTTGTTGTGCAAGAGGTGAGAAAAATACAAACGTCCCAAGAATTTTATTATTTACTCATAACAGAACTCATTTACCAAATTTTTTCGTAAAGTTTAGTCATGTTAAAGAAAGTAGCGATAAAGACCAAAGAAAGAGACCTAAGAAAAGATGGATGGATTGCGTGAACAACGATATGGATGAAAAGGGAGTATGTAAATGATGGGATGGGCCGACCCCAAGTAATTTGGGACCAGGGCAGGAAGATGATGAAAGAAAGTGGCGATAGCCATTCAAGTCTAAATAGAATCTCGATGTGTAGTGCCGGACATAAAGAATTATACCACCCTTATCTCTTCTCATGGGTGTCGTAAAAGGCGACTAAGGGATTCACCAGAGGATGGGCAGCAGCTTTCTCTGAGAATTTAACCAACCAACTGCGATCGCCAAACCGCCTGCCAAGCGTGGCGATTATGGCATATCCCGCCCAACATATGCTTGGGGGAGGCATATGTCCAGCAGTGGACGTCTTTCGACTGAAATGATGATGATGATGATGATCAGAATTTCGGTTACAAACATTATATTGAATGGAAAGTATTGACATTTTTTAATATTTCAGGTACCTGAAATGCCAAAAAACATAAGAATAATAGACCAGCAGTCGCGTTCGATACAAATATCGTGGACGCAACCATATGCTGGCAATAGTCCTATCATCAACTATATCGTGCAGTATAAGGAAGCTCCAGGTGAATTACCGACTCGCTACTATTATTTAATGTCTTTTCTTGATTTAGTTTTATCTACTTAACACGAAGAAGTGTTTGCTCAAAATACTAAAATGGTCATTTGTTCGATTTGAAAATATTTATTATTTTTCATAGATTCATGGCCCACAACGCCTCAGAAAGTGATAGTCCCGGGCAGTGTTACTTCAGTGAGTGTTCAGAATCTTCAACCAGCGACGTCGTATCACCTCAGAATAATAGCAGAGAACAGACTGGGACAAAGCGAGCCAAGCCAGCTGGTACAAGTCACTACCACGGAAGAAAGTAATAATGAAGGGTCACTACATACTCATAGTTAAGATTATTAGACCGAAAATATTTTGTATATAAAATAGATGATCATAATTTGTGACACTGTTTTCATCGATGAGAAAAGTATGACGAAACACCATGACGCGATCCATAGGCTACAGCCAATCGCTACTAGTTTTTTTTTATGTTCTGATATTGCAGCAGTTTTGGATAAGTTTTGTAGATTTTAACATAGCCTGATTGACTGCCTCGTTGGTCTAGTTGTCACAAGCGCAACTACCAAGCGTGGGTTCCTGGGTTCGATTCCCAGGACGGTAAATGAGTGTTATTGAATTTTTCATTAGGAAATTTTCAGTAGCAGCTCGGAGTCTGGATTTTTGCCCGGTTAATGGCAATAGGCTCGCCCCCTATAACCCCTATTACATGGGACTTATAACATAACTGGTGAAATGTGAGTATACTATACGCCTCTGCCTACCCCTGGAAAAATAGGCGTGATGTCATGTTAAGTTTTGTTATAATTATAATAAAAATGTGGCAAGAGCGAAGCTCTCAAATTCAGAATTTGAATAGCAAATAACCATATTTAATACTTTCCCCCAGTTCCTAGCGGCCCACCGTTGGACGTAAGAGTGGAAGCGAAAAGTTCCACAGAGCTCATTGTGAGTTGGGAGCCGCCGCAAAGAGACTTGTGGAACGGAAATATACTGGGTTACTACGTGGGATTTCAAGAGGTAAATGCACATAACTTCGTTGTTTCATTTGAATCTAAATGAGACAGCTCGTTTTGCATATCTAGCTTTTTTCAGATTTCTGATAATCTGAATCCAGAGTGGACTGAGTGAATATCTCCATTATCTTGCAAAGTTTTTGCCCTTATTCTTCAGCAATATCTTCTGATTTGATTTAAATTTCTTCCGTGTGATGCCGGACGTAAAGAATTGCACCAACCTATATCTTCTCATGGGTGTCGTATAAGGCGACTAAGGTATTCACCAGAGGATGGGCAGCAGCGATCGCCAACCCACCTGCCAAGCGTGGCGATTATGGCATATCCCCCCCAACATATGCTTGGCGGAGGCCTGCATGGCCATGTCCAGTGGACGTCTTTCGGCTGGAATGATGATGATGATCTTCTGATTTTAACTTGAAAAAATCTTCCAGCTAAACAGCAACAGCACAGTTCTAAGCGCTAGTGGTCCAGGCGGAGCTTCTTACACTGTCCGCACAGTTGAAGGCGCAGGCACTGCCCGCACGAGGACCACGTTGTCAGGCTTACAGAAACACGCCGCATACGCAGTGGTCGTGCAGGCCTATAACAGCAGGGGAGCGGGCCCTGCTTCGCCTCCTACAACTGCTACTACCATGGAAGATGGTAAGTTGTCTTTTATATCCTTTTGCACTAATTCCATTCCACCCATTTCCTTGCCTGTACTTAACACAGCAATTGTTAAGTAGATGCTTTCAAAAAATAATGATTTCAGAGTTTTACAGAGATGTAAGGACAGTTGCTCTGTAATGATACACAAAACACATCAACGGAAACTACGTATAAATGCTCGAAACGACGCACTCACACAGATGCACGCGTCAACAAGGCCCCTCAGTGTATATTTGCACTGACAGAACTGCGACGTCCGCTTAGTTTCTTGTTGAGGCGTGCGTCTGTGTGATTCAATCCGGAGCGTTAGGACGTAGTTTCTGTACTGTATGTTATGTTTACTGTGGTAATGGTGCGTAACGCAAGCAGAATACAAGTTTCTGTAACCTATATGTCGTGTCATTTGTTTGTGATTATATTGTACCGGTCGTTGTGGCGATGCTTGGGGGAGGCCTATGTCCAGCAGTGGACGTCTTGCGGCTGAAATGATGATGATGATGATGATGATATTGTAGCGAAGAAGACTTGTCCTACGTATTTGCGGTCTATTTTTATATTCATCCATCCTATCTTTACAGTTCCAAGTCTTCCTCCGGGAGCTCTTCAATGCACAGCGCTAAGTTCTCAATCAGTCCGTGTAGCATGGGAACCACCACCTCTCAGAGGACGAAACGGTATCTTACAAGGATACAGGGTCACTTACGCACCTGTCACGGATTGGTATGGTAAGCATCATATTACTTCTTCTATTACAAACTCCTTAAAATTCTTAAAAATTCTTGTTTCATCCAAAATATCCACTTCAGTTCAGTTTTCTTTACTTCGGAATCCTGAAGTAACTTCAATTTCAGGGAATGAAGAAGCGGTAACAAAGCAAATATCAGGGCTGCACACAACACTATCAGGGCTACGACGATACACCAACTACTCGGTCACAGTGTGTGCGTTCACGGCAGCGGGCGACGGAGTCAGGGCTGCTCCTGTTTATTGTCACACTGAAGAAGACGGTATGATGATTATTTCTTTATTTATAGCTTTATTTTGTCCCGAAAGTTCAGTGAGTTCAAGCAAGCCTCGATTATAACTTCGTAATTTAAGCAGCCAAGATTTTCGGAATACTGGTTGGCTTTTTAATTTGGCTGCACCAGATTTAAAATCGCAAAAAGTATGTCACCAATAACCTACTCTTAAATGAAATCTTACATGAATATCATATATATATCCTTGCGAATAAATATCTTTATCTTAAATAGCATTTGTCCCCACAGTCCCTTCTGCGCCCGCTGACATCAAAGCAGTCGTATCGTCGCGTAACAAGATCTTAGTGTCATGGCTTCCACCTTCCGCGCCTAACGGTGTTCTTGTTGGCTACACCCTCTACATGAGCGTCATAGAAGATGGAAGAGAGGTTTGTAATCTTAGTTTAATATTAATTGTTAAACGGTAATTGAGTCTTCCA
This sequence comes from Asteroscopus sphinx, assembly GCA_949699075.1. Classification (NCBI taxonomy): domain Eukaryota; kingdom Metazoa; phylum Arthropoda; class Insecta; order Lepidoptera; family Noctuidae; genus Asteroscopus; species Asteroscopus sphinx. The sequence goes on from OX453017.1 coordinate 15,804,130, forward strand.
GAAGAGAAAACCCCTGAAACATTTTGCTCACTCTACAATTGCCAAGATGTTTGGACGATCTACAACAAAATCCAATGCAAGCAAAGAGCAATAGCAACAGGTGGTTCTACAGAGATGAATATGCTTTAAACCCAATAGCAACTTTTTGGGATAGGCCTATATCCAGCAATGAAATGGATTTCAATTAAGGGTATAGCGACTAGGAGGCAAAAAATTATCAGAGATTGATATTTTGAGTCACAGTCTATTCAATCATTTCTGTTAATCACAGATACGTGTTTTTATTCATTTTGATCTTATACTTCATACAAAACATTATGCGATTCTCCCATGGGGCTAGGAAAATATTACAGAACGTCTCGTGCTACGTACCCTGTTGCTTCTTCCACATTCATTCATCTTTTCATACATGCGAACCGGTTGCGAGTGCTACGCCCCTGACCTTTTTTAAGGACACCGCCAATAAGGTTAGTTGTTCTCCACCTAGGGCATTAGCACTCATTTGTACTATGAATGAACCCGTAAATCGCCCTTTATTTTTCCTCTCTACATAAACAAAACATCTCGGCACACTTCAAATCTTTGTCATGCCATTTTCTGTCCAACGAAAAGTATTTCTTACCACGGCTTTTTATCTGTAATTTAATGTTACACCGCACAGACTATGTAAGGAACACAGTATCACAACATTTCATCTACTTGCATGGCTCCCCTGCCATACTCGGTACTCACATTTATACAACATACAAGCATAACATCGCGGGCAGCCAGGCACCTTTTCGCCAAAAACCAATTTCTCACATCCGCATGCAGAGCACCATCCACATATTCACTTTTATTTTTATCTAAATCTAGTCGTATATCAATCAAATCATCAACCACAACTACGCAGATATAAAAAAAGTATTCATGATTCCGCACCACCATTTTCGTCTTGCCTGCATTTTCCTGTTCTTTTGTCTTCAATGTAGCATTCATCACCTACCGTCATATATGGTGTTTTACCCGTTAACATATCCCCAAAAGGTGGAAAGCTTTTTATTGACATTTGATTTAATGTTGCTCTAGGAGGGTACTCACAAACGTATGCTGTCTCCAAGCACGTTATCGCACGAGACGTCGAGATCACCACCGCGGGCTACACACCAATTCTGGGTATCGGCCTCTACGAGGCTCGGAGAAGGAGAAGCAACCAGAGTTGTCACTGTACTACCTTCTGAATCAGGTTAGTCTATAATCCACCATCTTTTCTAGGGCACATGGGTCTTTTAATATCAGTTTTCTCTAGATAATGCCTGATATTTTCACCTATATGTTCTAAGTATAAAACAAAATTCAATCATGTTTTTGAATCTAATCTATCTATTGTGAATGTTAAAGTGATTCGCCTGGAATCTTCAGATGAGAGATTCCTTATTTAGTGCTTCCATGATGACAGGAACCAATTCCTTATATCGTGGAATTACATAAAAGTAATTGTCTATTCTCTTCTACGCAAGACTAGGTTACTGGTGTTCATTTTCTTCTATTCAAAAAAAGCCCGTTTCCTGACAGTTCCAGCTCGGATTACGTCATTCAGCCGCAGCATCGTGACTCCTTGGAAGGAGAACATTTCGTTGCCTTGCAATAAAGTCGGCGTTCCCACACCGTCTACTACATGGAGTATGAACGGGGTTACCTTGGAGTCAACCTTAAGAAAAAACGTTACTAGCGACGGTTCTTTAATAATCAGGTAACTATTTCAGCTTGCTTTAGCGCTGAAGAAAACTGTCAAAATTATTTAAACCCCTTCTAATAACTGGAGATCTGAAGGCGAACTCTCGCAATAAAAAACGTTCAAAATATAGTTCCAAACTAATCTCAACTCTTTAAATCTCAATCTCCACGCAGTATATGTTCCTGTTTGCCGTTTATTTGTCACACTTAAGTCATTATTGTCACTAATAATCGAAACATCACACAAATCAGAAACATCTACTGTCAGGAGATTGAGATTTATAGCATTGAGATTACTTTGGAACTATATTTTTAAAGTTTTTAATTACGACTCAACCAGCAAAAATGTGTACTATAGCAATCGAGAGAACGTTTTCGGACACACTATTTAGTGTATCAAATATGTCCTATAACAATGATGTAAACGTTTAGCCAGGCAGGTTTTGGCGCAGTTACATCGCAATTTTGTGACAAAGCCATGTTATTGTAGCTCCAAAGGTCACAAGTTAGTACTATACTTGTACTATAATAATGTCGTAAAAGTCTTTTCAAGGTTTTAACAGTGATTTTGTGGCGCTTTCATCACAAAACAGTTACAAAAAAACCACCACGACTCTATTAATGGACTTTTTTGTACTATAGTAGAGATCGGGGATCTTTTATAGTACAGTTTAATTTAGTGTCATTTCTCGTATAGATTGTGAGTTTGATAAGAAATAAAATTAAAGATTATTTCTAGGCAAGTAAATTGATATTAATATTAGCAATATGGCGCTCACGACTTGTGAAATCAGTGTTATCTTATATAGACAGTCAATTTTACTTGCGACTAAAATTTTATTGATAAAGTAGTTAGTATTTTTTAACAAATTTTTAATGCCCCCCCTTGATTTTCAATAATTATTAAATTAAAATCAATTAAAACATTGGAATGTTTCCAGTGTTGCTATTAACGGATAAAAAGGTACCTACGTGCTTACTATAGGCTTAATTAGTGCACACAATGACAGCCATCGGCAGCCATGATAAAAATAGGTTTCCTTGGTACATCTTGGATTAAACCACTTGATTTTCGAGGCATATTCCGCAAAATAATAATCCTATCACTCTGCATCATCATTATCATCGTCTGAAAATTCACAAACATTAGCATACACACACACACACACACACAGCACAGCACACACAAAACCATTTATTTTTTTCAGCCATTTTATAAACAAAACGCGGGACTTACGTCGTAAAAACGATGTTAAATTTCTTTTATAGGATGTTTATGTTGACTAAAACTAGTAATATACTACTTTTATGTATCGTAAAGGTCCAATAAAAACGATAAAAGCTCTGTAACGTCACTATGTGATATACAAGTTACGAATTAGTGTTCTGCTATAGTAGCTATTTGAAAGATTTTATTGCTCAAATTCTATACTTACCTGTGATGTAAAAATCAGCAACAGTACATTACTGTCCTATAGTTGTGTTTTCAATACTATTTAAACACTTGTACTATAATACTCATTTGGAAGCTACAATAACACAAAATTGCTTCAAAACAGTATCGTGTAAATCATTAATAATACAAGATGGCTCTGTACTTGATGTAGCGGCATCAGTTATAGTACTGTGATAAAGGCGTAATATATGGCGTCGATATAAACGTTTACAACACTTATTATTGTTACCAAAATGCTGTTTAATATTATACAGCTAAAATATTGTATAAGTCGCTATTAGTCGCCACTTTTTAGTGATAAATGCATTTCTTAACGGACTACTTTGCTGGTTGGGGAGTATTGGCCTCCTGATCTATCTTATCCCCTCGCATGCCAAACCACCTTTTAAAGACGACGTCCATTGTTTAACTATTGGGTTATTTTATTTGGCAGTTGATCTAATATCTTGATTTTCTTTTAAAGCGTATAACAATCCTTTCTTACCCTTCTAAACCTTTTTGGTGTAGTTGGATGTTTTGTACCCTATTTCATTCTGTACAGGCATGATTTTTCATCATATAATTTCCCACCATTGACACAGCATGACACAGTACCTGGACAGCGGCAACTACACGTGTTCCGTCGAGAACGTTCACGGGCGCGACGAGGTTACCTACAGCGTGGAAGTCAAGGTGCCTCCGCAGCCACCCGTGTTAGCTGTGGTGGACTCGTACGCGGACTCGCTGCATCTGCAGTGGAGCGATCAAGGCGACGGTGGAAGCCCCATTTTAGGTAACTTGTCTTATCTCTTCGCGTAGAATAAATTTGAACGGAGGTTTACAACTTCTGCACTAGGCTCAAATCCATGTTTAGTACGCACCAAACTTTACGGCGGCTGTGAAAACGAGTCGTATGCCTGCGCAGTAGCAAATTTTATAGAGTGCGCAGGTATTAATTGGGGTGCGGGGCGCTGCGCAACGCTAACTTCACAGCCGCCATAAAGACTGGTGCGCATTATACCAATGTTACCTTTTTAGTGTCAAATGTTTTTTCTAAGTTCATGTAATTTCTAAGCATCGACCATACCATCGACCATAGACGACTCATGACAGGTGACCGATGTCTGTCAACAGATCTATGAAATTTCACTAATGTAGGTCGCCACTTGTCGCCACTTGAAATCAGTTTCGACCACATATATGAGCCATCAAAGCTGCCGCGCTAATGATTAATCGCCAATCGGATTGCAGTAGCCTCAGCCTCAGCTAGTGGCAGAATTTATGTGTGTACGTATTATATTCAACATTAGGCGTCTATTGGGCTGTATGGTCGATGTTTCTAAGACACCTGAGCAAAACCAGGACTAAAATGGCCACACACTATCCGTGTATGGAATAGAAGCGAGCCCTTTCCCTGTAATGAGAGATATTGAGACAATTACAGGCTGGTATTATAATAATCCATAGCAACGAGGCCTACTTCAAAGTTTAGGAACTTTCTCGTCTCAATACTACGCAGTACACGGTCCAAGTACATCTGCCATGCAATTTTTCACCTAGACCGTGAATTGCGCGGTATGGGACCAACAACTACACGCTTATACGAAAAAGAAAACAAGACTATAAATGGCCAAAAAACATAATTTTCTTTAAACACTTCTAGGATACGTGATCAACTATAAACGTGAGCATGGCGACTGGGAAGAGTTACAAGTAGAAGCGGGCACATCTGAGCACGTTCTTCCGAACCTATGGTGCGGGACTCGGTACCAGCTGTACATCACCGCCTTTAACCGCATCGGAACTGGCCTGCCTTGTGACATCGTGCACGCATATACTAAGGGCACTGGTTAGTAAAGAATTTTCAAGTTTATCAAAACTGTCTCGAACATGTTGTGGAACTTACCTACTGAGATGCAAAAGTTTCCAGGGAGTTATATCCTGTCTAGGCAGTTATCATTGAAAAATCTGGCACCGGATGTATGTACAGTCGCCCAAATGATCTACCAATATTGACAAAGCTTTCTAGGACAGAAAATGTAGCTAAGGACGGTATCAGATTATTTTTGCTAGTGAAATTGTACCACATTTTCTAGGGGACCGTACATCATGAATTCTTCAACCTACCAACCAACCGTATCTATCAAAGGTGCCACTCAAAAGCGTCGCATCTGAATCACGCAAAAAGCGGAACTTCTCGACACCCGACACGATACACCCTCGCTACGATCTTAACTTCTACAGCATTGGGCCCTAATTTTAATTTTCGCTGATCAGATGTTACAGTCAAAGCAATAAAAACCCTTGACCAAGTACTTAGCTGGATGCGGAAAGCGCAGGACCGGTGTGGCGATGCTTGTGGGAGGCCTATGTCCAGCAGTGGACGTCTTTCGGCTGAAATGATAATGATTATGAAGTATTTCAATAATATAGTTAATTATTATTGACGTTATTTTCTGCATTCCAGTACCAGTGAAACCAAAGCACTCCCAGATGATTACTCTGAACACGACAACAGTGACGGTGTGGCTGGACTCATGGGGCGATGGCGGATGCGGGATTTTGTACTTCGTGATAGAATATCGAGAAATTAGTCAATCGCAGGTATGGGCTATCGTATTTTGAAGACACTTGTCTTGTAGAGAAATCTAGACTAAACCCAATTTTATTTGTTTATTGAAAATGAAATTGACCTGATGAAGGTCGCGGGAATCCGCAGGATGCGGAAGGCGCAATTCCGGTCGTTGTGGCGATGCTTGGGGGAGGTCTACGTCCAGCAGTGGATGTCTTTCGGCTGATGATGATGATTGATTTACTTTTTTTTCATAAATTTTTGTAAGCCATCCATCGGTTTCGTTTCGGTTTGCCGCACAACAGATGAATATAGAAACATAACGCATTTTTTTGTAAGTAAAATAGTTGAAAGTAATATTTTCTTTTACAGTGGCGCCTAGTATCCAACAGCGTGCAAGCAACAGAACGCGTGTTTAGCGTGCCGGGCCTAACACCGGCCACGCACTACCAGCTGCGAATAACCGCGCACAATAATGCGGGGCATGCAGTCGCACTCTATAACTTCACCACGCATTCGCTTAGCGGCAGTAAGTCATTCAATCCTCGCTACTCCGCCCAAACGGTTGGAAATGTTAGATAGAACAATTATTTGAAAATATTGTGTAAGCTGATAAAAAAAAACATAATTGCTATGCCCCGTTTGAATTTTAAATAGACCCAATCACATAGAATAGAATAGAATAGAATAGAATAGTATTTATTTGCATCAAACATGGTACAATAAGGTGTTAGAAAACATTATTTTGAACTAATACATGTTCCACCAGGTACTGGCATACAAATTTTTTCATAATGCATGTTAAATAAATAAATAAATATTTAACAATACTTAATATATACATAATTATTTTTGTGTTTTTTAATTTACTATTTCAACGTAATTCCCACTCTCGCAATCCCCTTTCATTCCGCAACTGCGGGCCGCTTTCGTCAATTTTATGCGAGTTGCAATAGAACTTATTTTCGAGACAATCATTCTCGCACGTTTTACCACGAAAGTAAATGACGTAAGTCTCAAAACAGTTTTCATTACAAGAATACTAAGCAATATTTACATATTTCCTCTAGCCAGTATTTAATAAACCTTATTATCTTCCTATCCACATAAATTTTATCTAGCTAACTCAAATTATAATGGAGATATATTCTAAAAATCTTTAAAAACGCATGATTTTGAAAAAATAAAAGTATCGAACAAAAATCAACCTACTATGTAACTGTCAACTCAAACGATAGATAATGGCTCAAAATAGTACATTACTGTCGAGGTTTGAAATGAAGCAATTGACGGCGAGTAATATTGGAATACTACCTAAGTGATTTTAAAAGGACGAGGCGCCAGCCGAGGCCTTTTTAACTAAACGAGGCCGTTAATTGCTATTTCGGCCGAGACTTGTATAGTACTTTTCTCTCATTTGCGAGGAAACAATACACAAATTAATTCAACAGTATTTAATTTTCATTGGCGCCAATACGACCGCGTGCGGTTCATGTTCTATTTTCAAAGTTTTGAAAAAAAAAATGCTAGTTCAGCCTTTATAATGATAAATATTTTGTACCTAAAAATTAATGTTTAGAATTTATGTAAGTGTGTACTTAAAAACCTCGGTAGCATAATTTAAAAATAAAGACTACAGCAATTTATATTATTGTCGTGTTGGATATTACTGGCCTGTTATTTCGTTGCGTACGGAAAAGAGCCGATTGATGTATTTTTTTTTTTTGAATAATGAACCAATTTCAGAGCAAGTGGGAGAAAAACCATTTATCGAAAGAACAATGTCCATTCCCCATACATGCGTTGACCTGTCACTCAATTTTTTATTTTGCTGGGTTCTTCCGATTATTGGTGTTTTATTAGTAGCATTCATGTCTACTACAAACAATGATTTCATTCTTTTTTCTCTGTGAAGCCAAGAAAAGTTGTTATAATAAAATCATTTTTTGAGGTTAAGTATGAAATTTTTTTAGGTAGGTTATGTCGGGGTTACACCTGCGCATATTTTATGAAAATTAAATTATGCTAGGGCCACACTTGCATATATTATCGTAATGAACCTTCTTGAAGACGAAATCATGACTCGACCAAAAAGAATATAATCACTAGGTACGTATAGAAGCAACTACAAGCTAGCGATGGGAGATAATATCTAAATTAAAAATGTTTCGTTTTGATAATTTATTGGGTGCGTTCAGTTATGTCACCCGATGACGCACGGAGCATACTTTGAACGTTCAGTTACTCAGCTAATCGCATAGAAATTATGAGTATCAGAAGTTTTTCTAGGCTTCTCTTTTAAATTCTAGTAAGTGTTTTGAAATCAACTCAAAATTAGTATTTTTTTAAGATATATCATATCACTAGAACCGCCAATTGCCTAGCAGGTCAAAACTGGACATTGTTCTTTGACATTCATCAATCATGTGTTCGACTCAGCATGTTTTCAAAAAGTCACAGTCTCCTTTTGTGAGGCTAGCCTTAATTTGGTGAATGTTAAAGTAGTTTTTACCGTGGCACAGTGGTGGAGGGCGAGGTGTCGGGCGCGGCGCCGGGCGGGGCGCGCTCGCTGGGAGGCGCGCGCGTGCTGCTGCCGGCCGCTCTGTCGCTGCTGGTGCTGGGCGCACTGCTCGCCATCGTGCTGCTCGTGCGCCGGAACAGTCAGTATCAGTCTCGATGCTTCCATTAACACGCTGACAACTGCCAAATACCCAAAATAAGTTGAGGTGAATGCTACAGGGTAGCCCGCAAAATTCAAAATTTCTTGCGTTTTTTGCAAATTGTAGTTTTATTTTGCGTTGTGTATAAATAGAAATATGATTCGCGGTAGTAATAACAACATATCTACTGAATGATACTCATACAAAATATTAACCTAGCTCTATAAGCTGTACAAGCTCGATTATATTAATTTACGATCAAATTATCGAGCTTCTAGAGCTTATAAAGCTAGGTTTATATTTTTTATAAGTATTATTCAGTAGATATATTGTTATTTCTACCGCGAATCGTATTTTGATTGATATAGAATTCAAAATAGAGCTACAATTAGAAAAAAACCCAACAAATTTTGAATTTCGCGGGCTGCCCTGTAGCATTCACCTTAATATTAAGTTAATAAGTTGCTCAGCATTTAAGTCCAAACTAAAAGTATTTCTACTCGATCATCAAAAAGAATTTGAGGATGTTCGTGCTAACTTGTCCGCCATATAATAAGAGCCATTATTAATTATTACTACTAAATATTATTTAAATTGCAATTTGTTGTGTCATTCTTGTTAATATTTTATAGTGTTACTCGCCTACAGTTTGCATTTGTTTTGTATACAGGGTGGAAACTTTCAGCGGGGCAGTAAGGGGAAGTACCTTATCCGTTGCAGTTACGCGAAAATGGTCTTAGGAGACTATCCATATTTTTTTATGGAATTTTGATCCCCATTCAGATTAAAAAAAAAAAAATTTTCGTACTCCAACGATGGTTGGTCCCATATTAGAAACAGGATCGATTGGCATCAAAAAATGTTTTTGTGTAAAATGGCTATTTTCTTGCTAACAGTAATTTTTTTTTTAAACTGTGAATGGGGATCAAAATTCCATGAAAAAATATGGATAGTCTCCTAAGACCATTTTCGCGTAGCTGCAACGGATAAGGTACTTCCCCTTACTGCCCCGCTGAAAGTTTCCACCCTGTATATTAGTCAGGCAGTATACTTTCATATTTATATGCTTAGTTATCAAATTAATTTTCATGTACGTATACATATTTTTAACCTTCATTATAATTGTGATTGCACTATGTCTTCATTTTGTTTCGAGCGTATGGCACACGTGGGTCGCAGCTGAAAATCAGCGTTGGGAATATCATTATGCTGAGCTGGTGGCCCTTTCGCATTTACATATGTTTTATTTGTTATGTTCTTTTATTTTTGTAAATTTGATTGTTTGTGCCAATAAACACATTTTCTTTCTTTCTTTCCAAATAGGCTTCATTAAAAAAAAAATACTGTATCTATTCAGTTTGTGGAAGTGAAAAGAATATATGCTAATCTTGATCTTATTTTCAAAAACACTATTGTGCCCAAAACATGTTTTTTTGAAGTGTTCTCTATAGAAAAAAATTGTAACTGACTTACTCCTCTGACTCAACGACCCAAAGTGAGTCATGGCCTCCGAAACGAGAACTCTCCACTTTGCACGATCTTGCGCGATATCTGGCCAGTTGGTAGCTTGAAGCTCACGCAGATCAGCCTCCACAGCATCTCCTCAGCGATATCTGGAGCGACCCACCGGTCTACGTCCGGTTGGTTGGCCCAGATACGCTCTCTTGGCTCCTTGATCCTCCCCCATGTGTTCGACGTGGCCGATCCATCGCAAACGTTGTGCTATGATATCACGCCAATAATATTAGGCTCGTCCACCAGCTCTTCGATTTCGGCATTCTTCCGGACTCTCAGCATACCATGCTGTGTTTTTGTCGGCCCCAGGATTTTACGGAGTACTTTCCTTTCTGTGTACCAAAAGCTTGTCTTCCTCCTTGAGCGTCAGTGTTAGTGTCCAAGCTTCCTACACAAGGTGTTAAGTGACCAAGCTTCTCACTAGAAAAACCAAACTTCGCATTTACAAAACCGTTATAAGGCCGATATTAATGTACGGTTGTGAAGCTTGGACACTGACGCTCAGTTCTATTCATAGAGTTAGGTAACAGTATACAAAGTCTTTGGTTCTATTACATTTTGATTTAATTGTATGCATAATGTGCACTTATACAGAGATATGGCATGATCTTCAAGTTAAAAGACTATTATGACTCAAACGAGTATTTCAGATCCAATATTTCACTTCCATTTACGTTTCGATACGTCAAAATGGTTAGTGCTAGAACTACAGTTCTTATGTGATTTATCAGCTATCTTCTGCCTAACTGGCCCTAGGGAGTCGCTGCAAAGATTAATTTGATAATCTCCAGTTTGAGAGGGCACTCTAGATGTGTGGTATGAATCCTAGACTTCGATAGTCCATGATTGAACTATCAGAAAAACCGTACTTGATACTTGTCCTGACTGAAAAAACACTAGTATTAAAAGTAACCTAAACAGCTTCAAAACTACTCATCCTACTTATAGTATAGCTATTAAAACACATACACTTGATCATAGAAGCTGGTGCCACGGAGACTGTGGCGACGGAAAGCGGTGTGGGCGAGTCTCCGTCCGTAGCGCAGCTGCAGAACAAGGTCAACCGCGACCAGCAGTACCTCGCCGCCAGAGCGCAGCACCCACCGCCACAGCATCACTACAAACATGCTTCCAATGGTAAGATAACAATATACTACTTATTTAAGTAGTAGTAGTTAGTATATATTTATATAAATTGTGGAAATAAAAAATCGCTCACTAGCAGGATTCGGTCTTGCGACTCCTGGCTCAGTACGCCAGTGCTTTAGCCACAAAGCTACCGTGAACACTACTCGTGATATCAAATTTAACTTCCACTTACGTCTTATGGTAGTCAGCAACATCGCATTGAGAAACAGACGTGTTCCTCAACCGACCCGATTACCTTTGCAGTTAATTGAAAGTCTTATAGATGTGCCTACCCTTACTGATTATTTTCTTATTTTTAACGCATTTTAAGCGAAATCTAAATATATAAATTGAATTATCTTATTATTATTATTTTTTAATTGTATTATTTTTGAATATGCTTCTTTCTACACGTTATTGATGGTAAAATGATGTATTGATCTGCCGACAACTTTGAACTAACTTGGTTGTAAATCTAACGACCAAAATAAGCAGTAAAATAAAGCCATCAGATGCGCCCCTCCGCCGTAAGGATAAGGCGCTCATCTAGCTCAAAACAATCAACGGAGACGTGCCCACTTTCTTTGAACAGCAGAATAAAATTGTAATCATGTATAACTGCACTATCCATTGGCATTTTCCATATTATTCGCATAAAAAAACAGCTAGTCTATTTATGAAAGTCCATGCAAAAATTTATTTTATTTCGCCTTCAACAGAGTACATTGAAGATATATGTCCATACGCGACATTCCAACTGACAAAGCCAACAGCCTACAGTGAAAGCAGCTACAGCGGCAACGTGTACAGTGGGCCTTATCACTCTGTCAGGGGGTCTTTCGTGTATCACGATCTCAAACAGAATGACAAATATAAGGTAAAATTCTCTTTCAATTATAATATTCGGAGCTTTTTAGGGTTCCGAAGTCCTACAAGGAACCCTTATAGTTTCGTCATGTCCGTCCGTCTGTCCGTCTGTCCGTCTGTCCTAATCCTTTACAGCTTAATAACTTCTACAGTTATAAACATAAGTAAAGGAAATTTTGTTAAAAAATAGTCTACATATAGATCTCAATTTTAAAAGAATAAAAGATTCGTTTTTGCGTATTTTAGGGGTGGCGTCCATACATGTGAAATGGAGAAAAAAATATTTTTTTCGCTGCACCCCCTCGTGTGGGATATCATTGAATAGGTCTACTAAAATGAAGGTAATGTTTTATACACAACTTTTTTATCAGGTGTACCATCTGCGAAATATAGCCCGCCAAAGTGGCTTGCAATGTGTCCCCCCCCTGCCATTTCTAAACTATACAATGTAGAAACTTATAATCTTCCACATTGATAGACCTTTGTAAAAACTCTCTTTTAAAATTATTTCGAGTATAATGTGATTATAATTTTTTGAGTTATAGAGAGAAAACTGAAAAATACTTAAAACGTCCTAGTTCAAAGGTCATTGACCTTAGAGAAAAATTATCATTGCAAATAATGCTCCTTTAGCTACTTTCTATTTGAAAAAATCACAAAAAGTAACTTTGAAATGACAAACGTCTTAAATTTGGCTTCTTGAATTTATCGCTAGATGGCTCTACTAACAACACGCTCTGAGTCGCGAATGCTGCCGATTATTGCAAAAACTAAAATAGCCATGATTAATATTCGATTTGATTCGTTTGTAATTACACCTACTTAAGGAACCCTATAATACTGAGCATGGCCCGACATGCTCTTGGCCGGTTTTTATTGGAGACCTTTAACTAATCCTAGAACATTGACGAAAATACAGATGCAACTTTACAACCCGTCCTTTCGATCTACAATAGCACGAAAGCGGTGACTTCAAATAACAGGACACATTGTGAAATTTGGACCTTTATGGTTTTTGTCTAGGTCTCTTAATTTGTCTCCGACCTCAAAACAAAACGATAAAAATAATATCTTATTCAAACCAGGGGTATATAGTATTCTTAAGTGACAAGCTCGTACCAGGCCCTCTGAATATGTTTCGAGTTTCTCCATTGTTTCTATTAGTTTATCACGAGCATAATTTCAAAAGAAGATCTGTTCTTTCATATTTGAATACCTTAGATTGTAAACCAAATTAATAATTTACTGGTCTTCGTGAGAACTTGAGAAGTACAGTCGACTGCACGTGAGTGGTGACACTTGAAATAGAAAACCACCCTTACTGCTTACGAAATAAATACACTATTCGTTTCAAACTATTACCACTGACATGCGATAGACCGTACTGCAAATGGTTCTAAACTAGAAACCATTCTTGAAAATTTGTCTACATCTTGAGATCCGAATAACGTGAATTTATATCCGTTGCACGATGTAGCGAAATTAACTCGTTTACAAACATTATTATTTTTGCTCCAGGGCAAAGAGCCAGAGTACACGAAAGTAAGAAGAAAAGGCAACAGACTCCGAGATCCGCACTCAGAGAGCCAAGGTACAAACCCCCTTCGTTGACTCCTGAACCCCGAATATAACGAAGCTTACTGAGTATCTATGACGTAGTTAGCTACATAGTTTTATTTTACGTAGATTGCACCTTCTATTAATTAAGTTTACGTTGTCCTCTTTAAGTTTAAGTAATTGAATTGTAATTTGACATAATGATCGCCTTTTATGCAACCTTTGGGAGCGTAAATGGTGTTGTAATTTATAAAGGTAAGCATGCACACAGTATGTATTGTGACATACCTTTCGTGATTGTTTTCGTTTTGTGTGTAGCACCTGTCCATTCATTGTCATGACCTAGTGTGAACGTTCCCGCTTCTAAGTGTTGGCGCCCAACTCCTTAGTGTTTGTCGTACGCTCTTTCATTGTAACATTCAACACATCAACCATGATTTTTATTCACTTCCATTTCATGTTCTTTGCCGTGAACTACGCCTCGAAATACGTCTTACTCCCGACTGGTTTGAGTTCTGAACTATATCGAGCTAATGTCAATTCCTAAAGGAATGCAGTACGAATTGACACTAACTCGAATTCAAATTAGATTGATATAGAACTCGATCCAGTCGGGAGTAAGGCCCCAGAAACTAAAATAAAAATACAAGTTCTAAATTCAAATCATAATTTGAGGGCTCCACTACGAAAGTACGAAATAGGCACAAAAAAATCACATCATGCTGAATATTATTTATGCCACTTCTGATGAGCAAGAAGTTTCATCCGCACTTTCGTAGCGACCATTCGTGGCGAGTTGACGGCTACCACATTTCCCTTCTACATCTGACTTGTACCTTCGTATTGCAGAGTCGGACAACTTGGGCTCAACGGACTCGGAGGTGAAGAAGATATTAACGCTGCACCTGCCCATTACAGAGTACGAAGACGATGCCAGTGACGACGCCAGCGCGCCGCACTCCGACAGCGAGCCACAAGCGAGGCTCAGACCTGCACACCCCACTTCATGTTAGTTTGTGCATCAAATTCAATAGACTATTTGGTCCATAGCTGGATATATAAACTATCCAGACCAGATACGGGTACCTACTTATAAAAAGTCAATTCTAGTTGCACGGTACCAAATAGTTGCACGGTTCCTATGGAGAAGAACCGGCATAAAGTTTCATGGATGGATTCAATGGAAGTGACTGCCTGTTACCGGCCTAGATTATTTGGTTGCCGAGTTGGATAGTTACCCTTTGACGAATGTTAAAGTTTCATCGTGTCAGTTAGCAGGCTGTACCGTGTGATTATAGATTAATTTGAATAATAACAAAATAAGACTATCATGTTCCTCTTACAAGAGTTATAAGTAAGTGTCCTACGATTACATTTCCAGTTAAATGGCCAATCAACTCAGCCTATCGCAGTCCACTGCTGGACATAGGCCTCTTCCAAGTTGCGCCACAATTCTCGGTCCTCTGCCTTCCGCATCCAGTCCCCCCCAGCCACGTTCTTTAGGTCGTCGGTCCACCTGGCAGGGGGGCGCCCTACGCTGCGTTTGCCGATTCGCGGTCTCCACTCAAGGACTCGTCTGCTCCAACGGCCATCGGTCCTTCGTCAGACATGGCCAGCCCACTGCCACTTCAGCTTACTGATCCTACAAGCTATGTCGGTCAAATGGCCAGCTTATTGCATATTCTTAGTGACGAGTATTTTCTCACATTATGGGGAATCATTCCAGGCTAAATTTTTTGTCTCAAGTTTCCACTCTCCCATGTGGACAAAGCTTCGGTCAAAGCTATTCAATAATGAATATTTAGTTTTGTCATGCTAAAAAATGCATATTCATAACATACTCCTTGCTCCTAGATCCAAGCGTAGAGCGCGAAGAATCCTCTTCATCATCTGAGAACTCAGTGGGAGGCGTGGTACGCAAGGCGTTTCCATCGCGTAAGGGCAAGGCTGGCGCGTTGGGCAAACGTCACGTGCGCTCCTCCTCCGGCTACAGCAGCCACAACGACGAGACCACCTTCAGGTACCTGTAGACACTGTGAGCAGTAGATTACTTGTTACTTACTATTAATTTTAGTATTAAATGAGGTTCTTTTTTTGTTCCGTGTGGTACCGGACGTAAATAATAGCACCACACTATCTCTTCTCATGGGTGTCGTAAAAGACGAATAAGGGAGTCTCCAGAGGATGGCCAGCAGCGTTCTCTGAGTATTTATCCAACCAACAGCGATAGCCAACCCGCCTGCCAAGCGTGGCGATTATGGCTTTGGGGGAGGCCTATGTCTAGCAGAGGACGTCTTTTGGCTGAAATGATGATAATGATGAGGTTTTTTTCTAAAGTTGAAGTTTTTACAAACATTGAGAAAAGTTTCGGACAGTCATTTCGTAGGTACTGGAACAAACGACTTTTGATGCAAAGGCATTTGTTTTCTGGTGGATCTATATCACGATTTGCAAAACTTCTATTTCAGCCGCGTGTAAAATTCAATTTTACAAACCAAATAAAAAACGTATTCGGTCTAAAATGAAATAATCAACTTTAAAAAGAACCTCCTCAAATAACTTGGCTTTTAGTGCACTTCCAGTGGTGTTCCTAAAGATTCGATGACTAAAAATATAGCTGATAGCAGCTAGGACCTATAGGGCTTTGCCAAAAATGAAGTTGATGTCCGTGGGAGGTACGGCAAGCGGATTGGTGATCGTAAAGCACTCCTTACACACCAGGAACACTGCCGTCCAAAATCATTCGTCCACTGTTAGACACTACTTCAAGAACTGCTCATAAACAGTAAAAAAAAATTAGGATGGGATAGGATGGCGAAACGAGCTAAAGGCCCATCTGATGTTAAGCGGTTATCTTTGCCCATAACAACTGCAACTGGTCGTCGTGAGCAAACAATTAGGTTGATTTAGTGCTTGAGAATTAGGGCTAGCAAGTTTGATGGTCATCCCACTCCTGTCGATCATAAAAGCTTGTCCAGTGTATATTATCATTATTATGATGACTTCCTGGTCCCTATCAATCTTTTATCCAATAACTATAATGTTTAATAGTGCACACTCACCATCACTTACACTTGGGTCCAAATGGCAAACACCAACGGGGCAGGCCCAGACGGAGATGGTGGGATGAACTGGACTTCTTCCAAAGACTGGTCCGTAACAGCCACAGATAGACACAAGTGGAAGAAGAATAGGGAGGCCTTTGCCCTGCAGTAGGACAGTGCAGGCTCTTAATGTAATATTTGCTGTCACCCATGACTTCGCTTCTGTGTTTTCTTAATACAAACTCTACCACCCTTTTTGAGATGGAATTTCATAAAAGTCCTCCTTAGTGCACCTCTAGGGTAGGTACTCAAGGAATATTTCCTCCAAATTTCCGGCTCGACCGGTTTAGGCACTCCGTTGTCTGTCAGTCAATCACGGTACTGTTTTATAGGTGTAGATAGAAGATAAATGCTTACAATCTGTTCTGTATGTCCCTCATCTCTCCACAGCATATCGAACTACCCGTCTTTCAACGAACACATCCACCCGCCGTCCCGCTTCTCTGACGACACGGAGTGCGAGGGACACCCGCGACGCAAGCGGGCTCCACATCCTCACGGCGACGCCAAGCTCACGCGCGAAGCCTTCCAGATCAACGTCTGAAACTAAGCAACACTCACTAACGTGGGGAAGATCATGGATACAAAGTACTCTTTCCGTCACAGCTGCATCACGTGACCTGTTCCATCAGCTACGTCATAATGTTCAAGCGA
This sequence comes from Asteroscopus sphinx, assembly GCA_949699075.1. Classification (NCBI taxonomy): domain Eukaryota; kingdom Metazoa; phylum Arthropoda; class Insecta; order Lepidoptera; family Noctuidae; genus Asteroscopus; species Asteroscopus sphinx. The sequence continues at coordinate 15,821,338 of OX453017.1, forward strand.
GTCAAAGTCAAGATTCCTGTGAGTGTGAGCGAGAAAGAAGTTTTTTTCGTAAAGCCTCTCGTATGCTGCAATGCCAGACACAATTAAATTTCCAATGTCTCGCGTGGATCACACAAGGGTTTAAGATGGAGGCTGACGAGGGAGCCTAGTACAAGTTTGAAACTTACCGATACTTTCATCGAATTCAATGACTTTCATTCATAAATCAGTAGATACTAGTGGTGCCTAGCCCCTGGTGGATACTAGGAGGAACTACTGATTTACGAATGTTATAAGTCGTCGAAAACTATAAAAGAAACTTATTCATAAGTGTCAAACTCGTACTAAGAATCCTGTATCATTCAAGTGTAACGTGTAATAAGTGAATAAGACAGAGTGAGAACTCCGAATGTTACATTACGATCGAATACTGACCAATCCCTAACTTCAATACTAACAAGTGAATAGAAAGGATAAGACAGTGGCACTTTTGCTTCACTTCTTGTTATAAGTGGGCTGTGACGTAATAATGTAAGTCGCCGAAAGAGGGCTAGCGGAGTTATATTATTGTATCATAAAGAAGACAACGCAACTACAGATGGCAGCACCTCAGTACAATGTTATTACAACCAATCAAAACAAGTTTAAATTTACTGCGGTAGGCGTGCCATTAGTTACGGTTGTCTTCCTGTAAAATGTACTGAAAAGACTAAGATAAATTTATGATTTTGAGCTCTATTCTCAAAATTATAAAGTCGTGTATCTATGTAGATACTTATTGGAAAGAGTAGGTTTTGTTACTCTCTCAGAGTAGGTAATAAGGCATGGTCAATCTGGGTTAATTTATTCAACAAAAGCTGCACTGTTCAGTATGGTAAGTGGAGTTAAATAATACATAATAATAATATGATATTTTGAAATATAAATGGTACAGTTGACTGCTCGTCAGTGGTACCTAACATTCGAATTAGAAAACTGCCCTTACTGCTTACGAAATAAATTATACAACGTGTATCAGAAATGCGTGGTCTTATTTAAAGAGCTTATTCTGGGGATGCTATCGAACAACTTTCACTATGGGACCAACCCTGAAATCGCGAAAAATATATCAGCTGATCCTTACATTTTGTCGAGCGACATCAATGATTTAGTTGGGAACTGCTGATATTTATTTCACGATTTCAGGTTTGGTCCCATAGTTAAAGTTGTTCCATGCTATGCCCTGAATGAGCTCTTAAAATATGACCACGCATTTCTGATACACGTTGTATACTCTGTCAATGTTAAACTGTTACCACTGACGTACGGTCGACCGTACTATTATATACTAACACTGCCATAAAAGCATATTGAGTTTCGACTAATTTAAAATCTGTGGAACAATAGTGTGTGTAAAGGTTACAAATCGCCTCTTAAGGCTATCAATTTTCCTATATCACGAGTAAATCAACGCATCTTCCATTTTCTAATGTAGCGACTGTACATTGGATGGGATTTTGCATGTAATATTTTTACAAAACGGTTGCCAAACTCCATAATACTTCCATATTGCTATACATGTAAATATAACTGTAGATAGGTAGGTTTAGCCAATATAATTATAAATATATATTCTTTAGTGCCACGTATAATACTGAAACTCATTAAACCTTTTTGTACTCCGAAACTGAGTATTAAAAAAACGGCTTTAAATGCCGTTAAATGTTGTAGGTTCTAAAACCACTGGTCGATGTGTAAATATTAATGTAATTAATGCTAAGTACACGTTAATGACTATCGAATATAAAAATAAGAAGAACAATAATTAAAATAAAAATATATATTTTAAACTTAATGCCTTATTGACCAAAAGTCTTAAAACTAGTTACGGATGTAATTGTGTAATTATATCCCATATTTAATTAAAATACGAATTGTTTGATTGTTGTAAAGTTTATGAAAACAATAAAATGTTTTCATTGGCAAATCTTATCATTGTCTATAACATTAAGGTTTTGGAGTGTGTAAATGAATTTTCATGTAACTATTTATGTATATCTTAAGATTATGATAAGCATTTGTTGAAGTGCCAACAGTGAATCACCGTATAATCTAATACAGTACACCATTTACACATATTTGCCAACACTAACACCATAAGACTAAATTAATGACTAAATTAAACTGGACTACCCAACTTAGCTTAAATTAAATCATCTTTTGGAGACTGCTTGGGTAACGATGAATAATGATTAAATAATTTTAATTTCATGTATTTCGTGAATCGAGAATACATGCTTAAACTGTTGACAATGATGTGGAACCTATCAATACGTATCTATTCTATTATAATATACATAAGGCCCTTTGAAACCGCATTGCATAACAGATATACCCCCAGTTTCGGGAAGGCTGATCAATTTGATCTGTTGTCAAATCTAATGTCAGTTCGTGTGATTGGTCGGCAAAAATATTAACAACCAATAACAACACTTGACTTTGACACAGTGTTGCCTAACAACTGATTAACTATCGATTGTCAATCGATAGTATCGAAAGACCCCAAATCATTCATACTATAGATAGTATCGATTGGAAGGTATCTAACAATACTATCGACAGTATCGATAATATCAAACAATTTTTACGATACTATCTATAGTATCGATTTTTCGAAATCATGCAATAGTATCGATATTTGTATCTGTATCTTGTATATACTATCTGTGGTTGTCAATATGCGGTTTGAAAGCGGTCATATTCGTCATTCGTGCATTATAATCGATGTAAATTAATGAAACGTTAGTATTATACAATCCTCAGTAAACAGTAACACGTGACAATACACTTACCTATAGTTTGGTGAATACGGCAGAAAGTTACAATTATTATTGTATGTACATTATAAACTGTATCATGTTGTAGTATAGTCTACGAGTGTTGACACACAAACTGCGTTCGTATTCGTAACACAATGTTTTAAAGTGAGTTGTGTGGATTTATAATGATTTACAATTGTTTACTTTGACACTCTTTAGTAATTCCAACGAAGACTGCCCTATATTTAATTGAGATCTATTTTAATATAATCTAGACACAATTACCTAATGCTAGTCAATAATACAATGTAGATTTTTTTAGTATTCGTGATTTTAACAATGTTAATGTTTCAATCATTTATGATCTATTTTGCTTTGCATCGAGATTTTGAATTCCATTTGGAAATGTTCAAAATTTATATAATGAATAGTCAACAAATTACAAATATTGGATATAAAAAATATTTATAGACTGATTTCTCTGTCTACTTTTATAAAATTCCACAATGCGATCTCGACACAAGTCCTTTTTGTCAAAATATGTAATAATTTGTTACTGTTAATATCTCAAGTTTAGGAGCAAAACGTCGTTAACATAACTTTAATCTAAATCATTTTGAATTCTAGTCAATGTACCATATCATTTTTAAACATTTTGTTAATATAAATGAATACACGAGTATATGTAAGGGTTAGTTAATCATGTTGTTACAGATATGTTTTTATAATGCAAACAAATGAGTTATTAGGACAGTATGATGTGAACGAAAATAAAAATTCATTTACTTGAAAATTGATCTATTTAATTTACCTTACATTTTAAATAATATTTATCAGTTTCTATATTACATTGCAACATTCATAATTACTTTTAGAAGATCCAGCTAAAAACACGACACAACAAAACGATTTTACAGAAACATTTGCGGGTAAAATACCTATGACATAGGTTAATGGAGAATTGAACACCATTTTTCAGCTATAAGAACCACTTACAACTTACCTAATAATTATTTGAACTATGTCCGAACATCTCAACATATAAATTAACTAGCTACTGTGTCAAACAGACATGTCCGATTACGGTCTGTTTGTGAAACATCTATACAAAAATATGTATATTACTTTCATCTCTTTTAAGAACGTAATATTATATTATTGTATGCATGGTATAATAATGTTTCACCAGGTATTCTCTACCCGCGATGGCCCAAGACTACGTCACGATCAGTGTTGCCATTGATTGACATCTTCAATACAATTAAGGAAATTTTTAATCATAATGAATATAAAATAAATTCCTAACTAGCGTATTGGTTATCTCGTGTTATTCATCTAATTAGTTATTAAAGGAAACTGTGTAAAATGAAGAGTTCTAAAGTGATTCTTTATAGAAGAATGTACGTGAAATAAATGCATTTTGCTCGGGTAATTTATTTACACATAGTGGCAGTACATCAAACTGACAAGTGTCACGCTAACTGCCTGCTATTGGCTCCACAGCCGATGACGTAGTCTTGGAGCAATCACGTGACCTAGCTGTCACGGGAAGAGAATACCTGGTGAAACATAATATTATACCATTAGCTGACGCCCGCGCCCGTGGCTTCTCTCCTGTGTTTTCTTCATACAAACTTTCAACTCCTATTTAACCCCCTTAGGGGATTAATTTTCAAAAATCCTTTCTTAGTACTCACCTACATTATCTATGGAACTCCTGTGCAAAATGTCATCCTCCTAGACCCACCGGTTTAGGCTACGCGTTGTCTGTCAGTCAGTTTTAAGAATATTATTATGAAGATGCTTGTATGTATCGTAGGATAATCGAAAAAATCGGATCTTTGCGAAAATCCAAGGACGATTGCAAAGGACCGGATAATTGGAATTTTTGAAAGATTTTCGTTATCATCCGGGCTATTTTTAGGATAATTGCAAAAATCCGGCTTATCTTAGGTTAGTCGCGAATAACCGCTCACGTAATGAGTGCTGAATGGCTGATATGAACGTTGTGCACTTACGGATGCGCTGATTGGCTTACGGCTACATTCCTTCGTCTTTTGAGCCACGACGACTCTTAGATAAGCCAATCAGCGTTCAAGTTCCCAATCGTCCTAAGCGAACTAGGATTTTTGCACGTTGTTCCTGTTTACTACTCTTTTCATGGTGTACAATAAAGCATATTCTATTTATCTATCTATTTTTGCAATGATTCTGATAATAGCTCGTATGACAACGAAAATCTTTCTGAGATTCCAATTATTCGGTCTTTTGCAATCATCCAAGGATTTTCGCAATAATTCGATTTGTCTGATTATCCTACGACATATGCATATCGGAAATGTCAGAAATGACATCATTCCATGCCGCAACACGGCTCGAATTTACCTAGTGACCTAGCGTAACTAACTTCACTTTAATCACTGTCGCTGTCCGCGTCGGCAGCGAAGTCGTAAGGTCGGAACTTTTCTCGAAAGTTCTTCACGTGTTCGTCTTCTTCTTCTCGTGACAGTAAGCACGTCCGCCAGTCAGCCTTGTCCTCGCAGTTTAGAAGCGGTGGACTTGATAACACGTCCCTATGAAATTATTAGAATAAGTATAATGCAACGTTTATACGAGCTTAGTATTTGTCATTAGCGCTGCTTGTCGCTTAGTTAATACGATCGGCTTCTATTCACTGGCACTTGCACTTTCACTTATACCAATCTCGAATTATGTCTTTTAACGCTGGATATTAGTGTAAGTGATAAGTAGTACTAAGCATTAGTTACTAAGGTCGTGTAAACTTAGCTTAACTAATGCTTAGTATTTGTCACCTATACTAATACTTTGCATGTAAACGGCTGAATTCGTGCTTAGTACTAGTGAAACTGCCAGTGTAAGCGAATAGAAGCTGATCTTATTTACTTAGCGACAAGTAGAAGCGATTAGTACTAAAGACAAGTACTAAGCTCGTGTGAACTTAGCTTTACAGTAGTTGTAAGTTCTTAGTTGCAAGTAAAACGGACTGCGACGCTTTTTCTTGAATTATTAATCTGCAACAATGTTTCTAATTATTTTAATCAAGAAACAACTATTCTGGAACTAAACTGAAGATCCAAGATAACAGCATTACTCAAAGTTACTTTTGATTGTGTTTGGCGTAGTGTAAGCATCTGTGCTACGAGTGATAGGGTATTTACAGTACGCGTAATATAACTGTGCCGCTCTGATACCAGGCATTGCAGAGGGCTGCGCAGGTACAGTCGCGCATAAGTGTGAGCAGGACATACGGATGCATCGAACATTAACGAACGACTGAGACAGCAAGAACATGCGCTCCCCCGCCATCTTGTCACTCGATGAACAACCTATCGGTTTTGCCGCCACTACCGCGCATGCGCGCTACTGATTTGGTTGCAAAATTGACTACTGCGCAGCCACCTGTTTCTCACTTAACAGCGGCACAATTCTATTACACATATATGACTGTATAGTATATGACCTAAAGATAGTTGTTTCTGGTATCTGTATGTTTGTGCACATGAGATTAAACCATTAAGTAGCAGTAGAGCTCCTTTGTGAGAGACCTCATACGAGGAAGTACTACCACCGTACCTACTTCTCAGCCAAATAGTGATGCTTACATTGCTGTGTTTCGGTCTGAAGGGTACGGGTTCCGGTGAAATTACAATCATATGAGACTTTCCATCTTCATGTCTGTTTGGCGAACCGACTTGCGGTACCATTTAGGCAACAGTCTAGGTGGTATTGGAGTTTTTATGGGCAAAGGTCTACCACTTAACATCAGGTGGGCCTTTAGCTCGTTTCGCCATCCTTTACTATAAAAATGAAATAAAAATTGCAAGAGACATATATGGTACAGGGCGATTGTTTAACTATTGTGTCTGCTATCTGGACAGTGAATGTGTTAATATCTATAAAAGCACCTACGACAGGCTACGACGCATTGTTTTACACATAAAACGTTTAGATAATACTTCTACTGTCGTTATTACCTTCCGAAATGCAGCGGGAAGTGTTGCTTAGTTTTGGCGTATATCTGATCGCCGGAGGGCAGTTCTGCGTGGAAGTATGGCGCTCCCGGCAGCGACACCTGCCTTATGTCCGTGTAAGGAGGCAGCACTTCCATCTGGATACTGTTTATACCAGCTTCATCCTAGATTGAGAAGCATACATAAATGAGTTTGTGAGGATCTAAAGCTCTCATAGTAGCTCTCATAGCAGTGATAGCTTAGTGGTTGAACGCTTGCCTTTAATGCAAGAGGTGTGAGTTCGATTCCGGCCCACACCTGAATTTTCGAATTCATGTGCGAATTTATATTCGATTATCACTTGCTTTAACGGTGAAGGAAAACATCGTAAGGAAACCTGCACACCCGAGAGTGCTCCATACAGTTCTCGATGGTGTGTGTAGTCCGCCAACCCGCACTAAGCCAGCGTGGTGGACTAAGGACTAACTACAAACATTCACATTTATAATATGAGTAGGATATCATAAAGGACAGTGGGCAAAATGTATGGACCCCGTCCCCAGAACTGTAGCATGTTCTCACATATATTAAACGAAAGGTAAGCCACTTGTTCATTTTTTAATGTTTTCAAATGGCTATAACTTTTTTTCTCCCAGTGGTTAGAGATTTGCTGCCTTAGAATAAAATAAAACTATTGATAAGACCTTTCGTTTAAGGTATGTGAGATCATGCTACAGCTCTGAGGACGTTTTGCCCATTCTCCTTTACTTTAATCACAGACCAGTAAGCCACAAGACGCCGCTTAAACAAAGTTTTGCATTAGAAAACAGTCGTAAAATATTGGCGGGGACCGGGGGGCGAACGGTGCGTTATGATTGGTCGGCTCAAAAGTTAGTAGTACGATTCCGAGTGATTGGTGCCGCTCGCTGATGGACTGACGTCCTGATTGGCCGCAGGGCGTATCATATTCAGTGCTACTGCATATGCGTTGTGACCGGGGGTGTCCGGCTAATCGGCGTCTAGAGGTTTACTGGTCTGTGACTTTAATGCTTCATGCCTTACCTGGAATATCTCTAATATCTGCGACTCACAAGCCAACGGCACGGGTACACACTGTATCTGCATGTGCGACGTACGGTAGTTTCGCTCAAAGAACACCACTACATGGTTCATTGATCCAAATAATTTCTTTAACGCTTCCTTGAACTTCTTTATTTCGTCTATTATTTCGTCCGGTACCTGTAAACAATTGAAAAATTATACTTCATTTTCAAAAGTAGCTGATCAGCGTGTATGGAGCTACGAAAACCAAAAAAAAGTTAATTAACAAAACCAAAAAACCCGACTGCGATAACTGAAAAGATGTAAACAAGACTTGTGTAGGTACATGTAGGTATATGTGAAAGTATCAAATCAACACACAGGCGGAGGCTAGCTATGAACTACTTTATGTAATTCATGACCATAACTCATGCTAACATACGTAGCCTCCGCCTGCGTGTTGATTTGATACTTTCACATATACCTACATGTACCTACACAAGTCTTGTTTACATCTTTTCAGTTATATTTATACGCAGTCGGGTTTTTTGGTTTTGTTAATTAACTTTTCTATTTTAATTTTTTTAGTTCTGTCATGTTTTATCGCGTTATTAATGTAATTCATTTTTTAACTATGAATATTTTGTTGTTTTTTTAGCATTTCTCATTCCAAATTACATTTAAACATATAAGTTTTGAATATTTTTGTAAAGCATTTATAAAGCCCTTTATTTTGATACCCCACTCGATAGGTTTTGAGGGAAAAAAAAAATTTTTGAAGACCTAAAATGGCGCCAAAAAGCGGCCATTTTTTTTTAAATTTTGATATACCCAATGTCACTCTCACAATTAAGACGAATCTAAAGACACATCTCAAGCTAAAATCCATCAAGCCGTTTAGGCTACAGAGCGTGCCAAAGAAATATACATACATACATACATACACTCAAAAACATAACCCTCCTTCTGGCGCAGTCGGGTAAAAATATAGACAGAAGTTGCTTCTTTATTAAGATGTATCTAGTCTAGAAATATTTGAAATGTTATGACTCTTTAGTCATAACATAAGTCTTTACTTATGTTTATCTTATACTATCGTGTCGATAGTATAAGATAAACATAAGTACATACTAATGATACTAATAATACTACATAATGATAATAGCTGATGCCGTGGGAAAAACATTAGCCAGTCAGCAGGTTACTACTACCAGCAGCAGTAGGGTGCTACTTATGTCTATGAAATCGATGAAGACAATTTGATATTTAACTTATTTGAAGATTTAATTGTGGAATGAAAAAATCGCTCACTAGCAGGATTCGAACTTGCAACTGGCTCGAAGCGATTTTTCTTTCTACAATTTATATCTTTAGATTTCTCTTCGCGTGCGTAAATGCGTTAAAAATTAATAAAAGCTACTAATAAATATAGCTTTTTATATTATTATTAGTGATAAATATAAATTGATTGGCATGGTCTTTAACTTACTCTAGTGCTGGCTTGGTGATGTGCAATAGGAAGAATTAAAACATGGTAAGGAGTCAGCGGTCCCTTCGCTAACGCTAGGTAACAGTGGGTACCGACACTTATTACTAAATGTTTCTCCACTGTCGGGGAAGACAGACAGAACCAGCATGAATCTGAAATAAAAACAAACATGTGACAAACAAAAATGAAAATATTTATTCTGTAATTAGGTTGTCTTCAATTCATTTGTCTTCAGTTTGTTTCTGGAGGGGCTCGTAGCGATGCAACTACTGCGCGGATTGTACGATCTGCAAGGTTAAGCTGCACTTGCCGCGGTCAGTCTGTGGATGGGTGACCGTTTCGTTACACATCGAGACCCCTCCGTGCCTCGGAGAGCACGTTAAGCTGTCGGTCCCGTTTGTCATACGAATATCTATGGCAGTCGTTACGGGTAGTCAGAAGCCTGAAAGTCTGACAACTGGTCTAACCTCCGAATGTCAGTATTACCCAGCTGGGTTGCGGGGGTCTGATGGCAGTCGCTCCGTGTAAAATGCTGATGTTCAGCCGCATCTGGCTAGACTGGAAGCCGACCCCAATATAATTGGGAAAAGGCTCGGAGGATGATGAATTAGGTTGTCTTCAAGACTTTTAGACATCATGTATTAATGATATAAATTAAATTGTCATCCTGGCTTTTTTCCCAATTTTTTAACTGGACTGACAGTCCATCTATTAATTGGACTTCCAATGACGCCTATAATCAAAGAGGAAATTGTCATCATCACCAAAGAACATCCCCTACAACATACAACAGAGTTGATTTATGTACCTACTACTCACACATACGTGGGACACTCAGAAAGTTTTGCGAAACTAAAAAAAATTGTTCTATACGTACATATATTTTTATCAAATCTTTTCAAAGTACTTTCCACCAGCCTCTATACAAAGATTCATGCGCCTAAACCAGTTTTCAAAACACTTTTTCCAGTCCGCCGCAGACACCTCGTTTACAGCCTGCTCGAACGCAGCCAGCGCATCTTCCGGCGACGAAAATTGTATCCCTTTGAGCTGATTTTTTATTTTTGGGAATAAAAAGAAGTCACACGGTGCTAGATCAGGGCTGTAAGGAGGGTGACCCAGGAGTTTGACTGGCGTGCTGTCCAGGAAGTCCCTCGTTTTGAGTGCGGTGTGCGCAGGTGCATTGTCGTGGTGGAGCAGTAGCCCGCGGAGCCCTGTGTTTGGTCGCTTGTTGCTTATAACAGAGAAAACTTCTGGCAAACATTTGGTAGTATACCATTCGGCATTAATGCTTCTTTGATCCCGTAAGGGAATTGATACCAAGTGGCCAGTCAAATTAAAAAAGCTAGCGATCAAAATCTTACCCCCGCTTCTAGATCGCTTCACTTTGGTAGGCGTTGGCTCATTTTGAAACACCCAAACAGTCGACTGGCGCTTGGTTTCTGGGTCGTATTGATAAATCCAGGACTCATCACCTGTAACGATGTCGTAAACACGCCGAGACGAGCCTGCTTCAAATTTGTTAAGCATATCACGGCACCATTCCACCCGGGCCTGCTTCTGAGCATCGGTGAGGTTGTGCGGCACCCAGCGTGATACTATCCTCCTCACGCGAAGATGGCTGTGTAGAATCTCGTGAATGCTTCCCGATCCAATCTTCAATATGTGTTGAATCTCCTGATATGTAATTCGCCTATTGTCTTGGATTAAAATTTTCACTGCTAGCACGTTTTCTTCGGTAACAGCCGTCAAAGGGCGACCGCTTCTTTCGTCATCCCCCAAAGTTGGTCGACCGCGCTTGAATTCGTTATACCAACGATACACGGTTGCCTTGGAAGGGCCTTCATCCATGAATGCCATTTGAAGTCTATCGTACGATTCATCCGGTTTCAGGCGACACTTGAAATCGTATAAAATCATAGCTCTAAAATGTTCCCGGCGCAGATCCATATTTCAGTGAGACACAATACTTTGAATTAACTCGCAAAAAATGTGGAGGCAAATTTTGAAATTGGAACTTACTTATTTTTACTTATAAATAATCATATTTTCGAAAAACATTATAACTGGCCAGTCTACCATATATAAAAACTTTTTTTCGCAATACTTTCTGAGGGGCCTGGTATAAATAAGCATATAACTTTTATACACACGCCAAATGTGTGTAAATACATAGGACAACACGGCTCATAAATAATACTTCTAAGCTAAACGTAAACGACATTTTGTCGTAAAAGCATTTTCTACTCTATAGATGGGTAGAGTCAGAGTAGAAAATGTCGTTAACGCCCTTTGAGCCTAGAGGTATATTGTTATTGAATAGTTTGTACATAAGTAGTCTTTGTGTAGTAGAAAGAGCAAATGAAGTGACTATTGAAACTGAGTGTCCATTTTGTATTATTATGTGTTCTGTGACCATAGTATGACTCAAAATAGTTATTATTAAAAAAGACGACGATGTTGCGGCCCATCCTTTTGATGACCTTTTATGACACCCATACATAAAGATAGCCTCTGGATTACAGGAAACCATAATAATATGGAAGTATTAATATTTTAAAGAGAATTATAAAATACCTGGATCCATTGATTTCTTTTTCCTCTCAGCGTTGTCATCTCTGCCTTTTCTTTTTCTCCTGCCTTGATCATCTTCTGGTCCATCCATGTTAAAGAAGAACTGACCATTGCCAGAAAACTGAAAATGTATCAACAGACAAAAATTAGTTATTATAACTTAACTCCAATTTTAATGGGCACAAGGACTTGGTACCCATGAAACAAAGTAGTTCTTTGATGAACTAAAAGGCTGATCATATAAAATAACCTAAAACAACTTATCTGATGTCAAATCTTTGTCATGTAATAAAAAGTAAAGTAAAATGCTTTGTAACCTATATCTTACCTTGACAGCCTTTCCAGGTTGATGTTGTTTCAACAGTTCTGGGTCATATGGACACATTGTCTCATCCGTTGTACCTTGCAACAGATCCGTCACACGCATCTTAGAGATTGGCTGCAAGGAGCAAGCATAGATCCATTTCTCCTTCACCTTGTTACCGACGGGAGCTAAAGCTATGAACCTGGTTGAACCTTCTCTGTAGTCTTGGTGGGTAGAGAGATTCCTGGTCAAAAATAAGTATTGATTGAAAACCTATAAAACACATACAACAATATGATATAACAAATAATTATAACAGCAGAATAATAATAACACGAATCTTTTTTTTGTTTATTTTATTATTTTTAACGTGGGGTCCTGTGGGGTCGTAATATTCGACCACACTCATTTTAATAAATTATTTCACAGATAAAGATATTGCTAACTAAGTTGGCAAATGTCTCGAAACAGCGCCGTGCGCCCGAAAAGGCCGGCCACGGAAACCAGTGCATTAGAAGCCCTCAGCTTAACCGCCCGCCGGTTTTACCTCGCGACGCGCTACTTTAACGATTGTAAACATTCTCGAAATAAACGACATAGAATCAAAGTTTGAGTCTTAGTTAATAAAGTACCTAAGAGACTCCTCAAACGCATTTACGCATGCGGAGCAAAACCGAAATCAAAAATTTTTTTTTTTTTTACATCCATAGCCCATATTGTTGTGGCTGCCGCGCTATTGTAGTGCGTCGGCAATGTTTGCCAACGCGCGTACAGACGGATTCGACGCCGTCTGGCGCAAGAAGTCCGCCTCACTACTGCGCAGGCTGCGCGGCAGCCACAACACCATCCTGCACATGATAGCCGCCCGGGCTGATAGTCCGCTTGTGTGGGCGCTAGTCGACCGGACCAAATCCCTTTTAGTTATTAAGTACTAACATAGGTTAAGTTATATGTTACTAACACATTGGATCCATCGTTATCTTAAATAAATAAAATAAAAATAAAATTAAACCGATAATCTGTTTTTTAACATTCATTATTGTAAGAATATAATAATAGTTATATAGTTATAGCTTGCATAATTTACAATCAAATGATAAGTTACCTGTAGGGTTGTCTTTCAAAATGTTTGTCAGGAGAGGGTACAAAATGATATCTTGGTTTAATGTGGATGGCAAGCCATGACAATAGGTCTGATAATTTCTCTTGTTCTACATCTATCTGAAATAAAAGAATAAGATAAGATGAGTAAGCAAAAGAAAAGCAAGAAAGAAAAATGGTTTATTTACTACAGCCAGAGGCAAACAATAACATACAATTTCATCATCTATAGTACAACTCCTAAAAGTACACCAAATAGGCTCAGTTCAGCAAAAAGGCCAGACAACTAGTGTTTGGCGCTGGTTTTCAACTGGACCTTGTACTGAATTAAACACTTTTTTTTGCTAAGTAATCTATGACAGCCTAGCGGTTGAATGCTTGCCTTTCATGCAGGACTTTTCTAATTCATATGTGGATCAAAATTTCATTATCACTTGCTTTAACTGTGGATTTGCACCAAAAAACATTTAACTTGTCATGTCTCGAAACTTGTCATATGAAACTAATGTCACAACCAATAATGTTACGTTCACACTGCAGAAAACTGGGAAAAGACTTTGACAGATTTCAAGATTTGTTGTTGGCTGTGTTTGCACTGACTACAAACTTATACATTGACATGTTTGTCTATAGATTTGTCACGGCTGACGTTCGCACTGATGCTTAATCATGTCTTGCAACTTGTATAAATCTCATTTTTTGTGTTTTCCAATGAGATCGGTAAACATGTATGGCCGAAAGCAGATACTTTGAAGTGTAACGAAATTTATTGTGACACATGTCAATAGATGTTTCGTCAGTGCAAACTCACAGATATGACACAGGAAAACATTGTGAAGAAACCTGCACAGCTGAGAGTGCTCCATAAAGTTCTCGATGGTTTGTGTAGTCCGCCACTAAGCCAGCGTGGTGGACTAAGGCCTTAACCTTCTCATTCTGAGAATTTGTGCCCAGCATTGGGACAGTAATGGGTGGATGATGATGAATCTATGATATATAATTGTTTATTGAATAATACACAAAAAGGAATGAGAACTTCTTATGAACTTTTTACTCACTATCTTTTTAACCTTTTCAACGCTAGGGTATTGTAAAGGTTTTCGTGCCCTCAAAGTTATTTAATCAGTGCACGAAATGATTTGCCTTCTATAGGTGTCATTGCCGGTGAAATTAAGCAAACTAGTAAGCAGATGTAGTTATTCTAGAAAAAAACAAATGAACATACCTTTGTAATTTCATCCTGCTGGATTCCAGCTGGCCACAAGGTTGTTATCAACATGTCCACCCCTCGGTACTCACTCTGTCCTCTGAAGCATGCATCCCTTACCGCACTGCAGTCACTTGGCTCAAATGTACACATGGGGATATCTTTGCCAAGCTCTCTCCTTGATAAACCAGTTAGGTAAGCTATTTTGACATCGGCACTGGTTGTGAATATTCCCCTTTTTCCTGTACAGTAGAAAAGTTACTAAATAATCCTATAAAATATAAACATTATTCAACAAACAGTTCAACAGAGATATTAAATAAATCAATTTACCCATGTAGATAACATTAGGAACAATTTCGGACCCTTCTTCACAATAAAGGGGCACATGTTCACTTTTAGATGGCCCAAACACGTATGTAGCAACTGGAACTAAAACAACATTCATCATACAGTACCAATATTACAATGTTGCCCCTCTGAAGTGAGCAATCAGTGACGTCACAGATAATATAAGGTGACGTTCACACAGGTACTGTTGAAATGGAAATCATTCTGGAATTAATAAGTGTGTTATGTTTATTTATTTATTTGAGATGAAGTTTTGAAACAAAAAATTTGTAGGTTCGTTATTACATTGTATATTTTCTTCTCTTCAGTGAATACCTCACAATTGCCACTTGTTGTGTAGTTTGGTAGGGGTATTTGTCCTGTACTTACACTTTATAGTCAGTGGGCAATAATATTTAAAAGTATAGATATGTTATAACCTAATAAAACAAATGAAAAAAATGATCTGTTTGCAGCGGCACCACACTTACATGTAAACTAGTACAAAGTAAGTAAGTTAGTTACTTTTGCATCATAACTGGTACACTTTCAGTACACACACTATGGTATTTTTGGTTTATTTTTGTCACCAGTTACACTCGGCGCCATGTTTGATGCAGACTAATAGCAAATTTTCAAAGGGAAAGTGAATAAAATCTACTGTGCCAAGCCAACATACCTTTCCGTGTGCCCATTTTGTATGCATCCAACTGTGAATTATCATCTCCAAAGAAATTTCCCACACATAACAGGACATCAAAAGGACCAGACTTCTTAACTATAGTATCAACGCGGGAAAACAACGCGTTGAAGTTTCCATTCACATCTCCACATATCAACCTGTAAGAAGTTATTGTGGTTATTGCAATGTTCGCTAGGATTGAACACAGCGTTTTCTCAAATATTTTGATTTCCACACAATATCAGGAAGAGGATTGGAAAGGAGGTGAGGATTTTCCATTAACGATTTCTCTGCTATGTGGTCTAGCTGAGCTACCTAATCATTTATGAATGAAAGACTCATTCTAGGACAACCTAAAAATATTATAAAATTACTTACGTTTTCTGTTTGTCCATTTTGGATGTTATTTTCTCACAAAAGATTACCAGTTATTTTGATTTTGAGGTTTATTGAAGTTATTTGTTTGAACGTCGTCCAAAGACGTTGTCAATGTTGACAAAAAAATTGTGGCAATCAATCAAAATTCAAATAAAGCAAGCACAGACCAAGTAGAGATGCTACGCATCAGACGACAATCTCCGAACAAGAAATTTGGTCAATAGGGAACCAAAGAGTAACCTCAATAATAGAAAATGACAAGCACAGATAATACATTTTTTTCAACTTCCAACCAAGCAAAAGGTTTTTAAATTTCGGCCTTGGACACAAGGCTTTTGCCTCTTATTCATGCGTAGGTAGGTACCTATACATGCATTGCTAATATTTTATTTTTTATAGTGAAATTGAAATAAAAACCATTACTTTTACATAAATCTGTTTATTTTTCAATTTTCTGCTATGAACATTGTTTTTTTTTCAGTTATTTCTAATCAGAATAAAATTCTACATTTTCTTGTTTGATTAAAATGTCCCGAAGATATTTATTTATTTATTTGCATCCACAGGATCTTCCTAGCCACAGGAGTCATCGTCTTCAGTGTTGAAGGGACTGTTATTTGATTGTACATTACCTGCAAGGAAAATTAAGGCTTTTAACTACTTGGTTTTACATTAATATCTACAATGTTATCATTGCATTTACATAAATCAAACAAAATGAAAGAAAGAAATAAAATAATTATTTTAATCTTGTTACAGGCGAGAGAAAAAATAACACATCAACAATAAAATTAAAAATAATATGCCTGTAAAAGACTAAAAAGGCCCCCATCTCAGCATATGCTACAACACCGAAATGTTGCAGCACTGGTTTTCAGATGGGTCCCGGAATGAACATTATAACCTAGTAATTTAAAGTATAGCCTAGTGGTTGAATGCTTGCCATCCTTGCAGGGGGATCTGAGTTCGTACCCGGCCCACACCTCTGGCTTTTCGAATTCAAGTGTGAATCAGAATTTGTTTGTCACTTTTTACTTTAACGGTGAACGAAAACATCGTGAGGAAACCTACCCACTTTAGAGCTTTATACAGTTCTTGATGGTGTTTAGTTCACCAACCCGCAGTAGGCCAGCGTGGTGGACTCAGGCCTGAATCCTTCTGAGAAGAGGCCCGTGCCCAGAAGTGGAACAGTAACGGGCTGATAATGATGAACCATTTTTTAATAGAAATATCTTTAGAACTTTACCCTGCCTACCATCATGCTCAAACATTTCTCAGTTGATTGTGACATTCACACACAGCTTACTTTGTTGAGGCAACTTATAATATTGTTATTCATATTATTTTGTTTTTAAATATAAATGCCATTAAAGAAAATGAAATAAGCTGTTGCTTACCTCATTTAACAAATGATTTCCAACAAAACTGTATGTAGGCGGTGGCATCTCAGTATCTGAAATAATAAAAAATAGTTTTACAACAGCATTAATATTATTAAGATTCCACACCCGAAGGGTCCAAATGGAATCCTATTGCTGTGGCCAAGGGCAGATCCAGGATTTGTTTCTGGGAGGGGCACAAGGACCAGACAGGCAAGGAGTACTTAGAAGTGTCCCATAAAGTATTGCATTATGTGTGATATTTTATGATTTCCAACTTGCGGTAGCATGTAGTATACTTATGTTTGCAAAAAGAAACAAATAATATTCAAGCGGTATTGTATTAATCTCCCAACTCCTAGTTTTATTTGAACCATCTGGTGGGAAGGGCTTGTTTCCCTGTGTATCAATTCATTAAGCTTCGTTCGGCCCACAGAAGCCTGAAATAATCGTTTTCTGTAGTGTGTAGGTACTGCATGCAGATTGAAAAGTTCATTGTCAAATATTACACTTTAACATTGAAATGAAATATATTATTATTTGCTTACCTGATGTGATCATATAACAGTGGCTTGATGTGCTAGTGGCTAGTAGTAGGCTTGTTTGTTGGGCAGACGTTAACAAACATTTCGTAACCGTAATTCGTAATGTGCGTTTTTATTTAGTTATGTTAAACTTTGTAGAAAACTGAATAGTATATTTCAACTTTTAAATGGGATAGGTACATAGTTTAGACTGCCCATTTTACAAAGAGTTAATTACAAAGAGAATTACTTCAATAATTGAGATTATACATGTATACTACACATAGGTTTATAACAACAATATAATATATATATAAACAGACCAGAAGGGGAAGGCCGAGGGGGACGAAGTAACTGTCAAAATCTATTATTGAACCCATCTAGAATCATAGACATAACGTTGAAAATTTTTGTTCTAAGATTACTACCCGTGAAAGCAAGCAAGAATCAAATTAAGTTTTTTTTTTTTTTTTTTTTCTTGGCAAGTCATCAAATTAAGTTATTCAAAGGGATATGAAAAAATAATCAATTTTAATCGATTTTTGGGTCGATTATTATTTCTAGAAAAATCGATTATTCAGAAATAGATTTTTTATTTTAAGCGTCGTTTAAATTTTGTGTTTTATGTACCATGCCTTCGTCAAGGTAAAGTAAAAAGGCATTGTATTATAGTATTATTGACACTGACATGAATGAATAAAATAGTTCATTCATTTTGTTCCAATCTTCATTATAATTCAAGTTTCCGCGTTCGTTGGTTCGTCCATTTTGTTTTGTATCGAAAGTAAATTTGTGTTTTGACGCTTCTATTTTTGCACAGAATTTCCGGCACCAAACCAAATAGGTTGACGAAGCTTTTGTTTCTAAATTCCTTACCAAGCAACATGTTATGGTAAAAATAATAAGAAAAGACACGATAGCTTCAGCTTTGGCCCTAAAGTAATAATTACTGTTGTAAAGTTGATTTAATATGTTCTTGATAGTATTCGACCGAAAGTTCGGTTTCGGTCGAGTTTCGGCAAAAAACAAGTTTCGGTTTAGTTTTGGTTTCGGAGGCAAACCTGCCGAAACTACGACCGAAACCGAAACTGCATTCGGGAGTTCTAGCGCTGTGATCGGTCATGTTCGGTGCGTTAAATTCCACCCAAGCGAGTAAGCGATGAAGACATTTTACCGCGTTCTGGCTGTTGTGTTGTGTTTGCAGTTTGTTTTGTTTGTCGTGAGTTTTCGTGTGATTTATTTTGAGTTCGGTAAGTTACTATCTAAATATTTTTTTGGTTGATATTTGATCGGTATAGTTCATTAGTGGTGATAATAATATGTATTCAGAGTTTCAAATTTAATTTTAATACTTATTACCAAGCTATTCAAGTGGAAAGTACAGTTAGATACTTACCTACGTCCCTAATTGTTTTTTTTATAAAAAAAACCCTCAAAACATGATCCTTGTAAGGAGGTTTCGGTTTTTATAAATCGATTTTAATTAAACAACAAAGAATCGATTCTTAATAAATCGATTTTTTATAGCTAAGTTAAGTCACATCCCTAGTTAATCAAGTCTTTGATTTGGAATTGAAGTTTGGTGCAGTGTTGCCAACTGTAACATCACCTTTGTAGCTAGATCAGTGTTGCTAGCGCACTTTTGACAAAAGTTACCTGATCGTGTTAAAAAGTTACTTTTTATTAAGAAAAGTTACCTTTTAATTTAATTATTGCAGTATTTTAAGTTGGCAATGTGTGTTGAATATAATAGGGTGTTTGACAATTTTTGAAAATGTACGTAAAACGATGGCGAAACATCCAATTAAAGCATTCATTAACAAATAATTACTAAAATATGCTTGTAAAATTAAATAATCAAGATTTTAAATTCTCATTTTTAATTTCACACTAAAACGCTAAGTCACGTGACATTATCGTCAACCTACGTCACTGTTCTTGTTCCGGTCAGTGTTGCCGGAATTCCCATAAAAGTACGACACGCTTATCAAAAAGGTACGAATTTGACAAAACGTAAAAAATCTTAACGCGGTTTTTTTTTGTCACATGAGACATGACTAAAACGTTTTGTAGTTTGTGTTTGAATCACGCATGTGGTGTAGTAGTACATGCCTCTACCATGTATTCCATGTATTCCTTAGTATATTACAGACCTTATAACCATCAACACGTCTATTATTACTCCCGACACTACATGGCGACCGTGACAGGACAGGCGGTGCGCGCTTGTTTAAAAGTTTAGTAAAAAATTGTGAGTGCAGAATTTGAAACAGACTATATTAATTATTAATTTATAAAGTACCATCTAAAGTCAAAAATGAAGTGGAAGAAAAGAAAAAAAAAGGCGCCAGGAGTGAAGGGCTTCGAAAGAGGACAGTTTGATTTGAGCACCTACATCCTTACACGTTAGTATAACGGGATGGGTCCAAAAAGACAATTATAAGGATGATCCTGATAGCCGTTGATACTTAGCTGCCGTTGATTATTTGCCTTCCAGAAGAAAAACATAAAAATTAAGAAAAAAAATACTAATAGTGAAGTGAATGGTGCAAAAGTGTTGTGAGTAGGTACTCGCTGGTGGCTCGTCTTCCAAATTTTATTAGAGACATTTATTTCGCGTAGTTACTTAACTTTAAAGAAGAGAGTACATAACATTGTTTTTTTAACGAATAGGTATTTTATTTTTGTGATTCAATTATAAAAAAAAGTGACTACGGTAAAATTATAATTTTTGGAAAAGTACATATTTGTAAGTAGGGACCATAAGTTATCACCGCGTAATTAATTAAATGTCGATTGTTGCGCATTCTAGAGCGCTGGTCACTTGACACGGGTGTCCGATTGCTTACTAGTAGATACCGTATATGGCAAAAGAATGTGTCATGTCATACTATTTCCAATAAGGACATGCAAATTCAAAGTAAGTGACATTACTGGTGCTTCGTAAATAAATGAAGTTGGATTATTACAACACTGAAATAAATATGACTATGCAGGAAAGGAGGAATAAAATAAATAATGTTGTATTAGTATAATCTGTAAACAAATGGTCTGATCAATCACGAGTTGCAGAATTATATAAAATATTTTTGTTGGAATTATTTCTAATAGGGACATATTACTGTAATGATGACGATATGAATGTGAGGTAGATATATTAAATATTGTGTAATTAATAACCCTGTATCTCGATCATTATCAACGCGAGCCGTTATAGTGAGAGAATTGGGATTGTAAAGAAATAATAAAAAGTCAACTAAAAATATATAAAAATGATGAAATAAATAAATAAAATGAAGTAAATAAATGAAATAAATAAAGAAAAAAATTTATGAAAATGTTATAAAAAATATGAAGATGTCGCATATTATGTACTAAAAATGTGTTTTTATTATCTATTTTCTACAATGGCCATACGTAGAAAATAGAAAATTGAGACATGATTCCGGACTTTGACTCGCATACTATTACGGAATGCTGACACTGGGACTTGACAAATGTTTATTATACAAACTTATGAGAGTTTTACTCGCTTAATATCCTTAGTTTAGTAACATAAATGTAATCACTTAGAAATGTATTAGTACTTAGACATAAAAAAATATGTAACCATTTTTTTTATTCTTTTTGCGGTGGAGGTGTGGTGTAGTAGTACATGCCTCTACCATGTATTCCATGTATTCCTTAGTATATTACAGACCTTATAACCATCAACACGTCTATTATTACTCCCGACACTACACGCACATACAAAACAAAAGCTTTTAAATTACGTTCAAATAACCTACAAATGCTGATTAGTTTAATTGATAGTAAGTTATAAAGTACATAACCTGGCTCAATAAAATAAAAATGAACCTAAATCAACTATAAACATGAATAATTATTAATAATATACCTACTCATTCAAAAACTGGTAAATTTCATTTTTACGATCATGGAAACATTTAGCTCGCCCTACGTCGTACAGGACTATGACATCACCCAAAATGGAGGCCAAGCCTCAAGACGTTTTGTATCACGTGATCAACAGATTAAAAAAATCAAAATTTCAAACAGAAAAATTAAATATTTAGAATATATTTAAATTAACAAAACTTAGTAAAAATTAATCTTCAACCTAAAATCTACGTTGTGTACAATTTTCATAATTTTTGGCAATACCTGTCAAACACCCTATTAAGTAAATTATGAAGAACAGAACATTTAGGTACATCGAAAAGAGGTGACAAAGTCACAAATTACCTCGTTCAGTAGTGCGAGCAAAGCGGCCAAAAAGTTTTTTAGCATTTGCAAAAACATCATACCTAACAAAGCGCATTTCAAAATGAGTTTTCAACTTGTCTTTTCATATATTTACTATTATTGAGCTTCCTTGAACTGAGCTTGAACAAAGTTATTATGAGAGAATCCAAAAATCTAAATGTATTTTGTGTAAGTAGGTTTTTCAATGATTTTCCAAGTCACATATATTTTATGGCTTTGCAGTTTTTTTAACTGTAGGTGCACTTAAGAAGAAACGCTGAAACAATCTCTGTTTTGTTATTAAAATATAATTTTGTGTACCTAGTGTTAATTAGCGTGAGAAAGAAAGAGGTTACGATACTCATATAGTAGTTTATGTATAATCGTTGTTTCTGTTTTTGTTATCTTTCTAACACATTGCATTAAAATACCGATAATAATATCTTAATATATAAAACAATGTCGGGTTAGTTACTTATAATAACTCAAGAACGGCTAAACCGATTTTAATGAGATTTGGCTTACAGAAAGAATGTTGAGTCATCCTACTCAACAGCACCATCAAGACCAAGAGGAGCGGGGCAAGTGGCGCGTCATCAGCTCCACCGCCACCCGCGCGCCCACTCATACAGTCAGTCAGCTGTTGCACCCTAGCAGGCACGGCCGCGCTCGCGCATATTACTTATTTACCATTGTTTTTACCGATCGACCGTTATGTACATGTTTTAATCCGTATATATCATTACAGTCATTTTATACAGTCCGCTATATTTTTCATTTCTCTTCCACGACGAGCTACCGTGGCGTTCATTGGTCCTTCTACCGCTAACATTGAACCGAAGCGTGAAAAATCAAGATTGAAAAATTTAAAAAAATCAACGGTTCGACGGTTAAAAAAAAAAAAACGTTTTTTTTTTTTTTTCTTGGAGTTTCGGATTCAGGAGGTCTTCTATTCAAGTTCTTGTCATCGCCTGCATTTGGACGTCATGAATATCGCCACGGCTGAGTGCATATTAGCCGTCTTTGCCGAGTTCAACCCAACAGGCGCAAGAAGATAAAGATCACTGACACTACGGGACAAAGAACAATCTCACTGGAGGCCTATTCACATCTTCGATTCATCAAGCTGTCGTCGAGCATCGAGTATTATTCGAAAGATTATCTCCTCAGCGGCATATTCATGGATTCTTCATCAGTGGTTTGCAGCAAAAACCGTGAGAGCGTTCCAATTCCTTCTTATCATATTTCATAATCATCCCGTCAATAGTATCATAATAACCTTAATTCCAATTCCATTATTTCAATTTAATTTCATCTTGTAGTTTTTGCAAGTCATTCCGTCGATTCATATTCATTATATTCAGCCTTTTTACTTGTTTTGACTGCTTCATCACTTCATATTAAGTAGTTTTAAACCAATAAGACATTCATAATCGTTGTTTATTCAGTTTAATAATTAAATTCAATTAATTATTTATTATGCTAATCCATTTATTTATTATCCTAATCAATTTATTCACATCATATTTCATTATTCTAACGATTTTAAGTTGTTTGTGTGTTTTGTTAACATTGCATCATCCGCTTAGCCATTACTCAGCAAATTCGAACAAAAGCGCCTATATTATTTTTAATAGCAATCATACTCCTTACTGCGTGTTGATACGTGCCTTTTTATAACTTGTGTAGCTATTATTTTTTAATCAGGCACTTTATTTTTCTTTGTTTACATTTTTCTTTTGACTAGTTAGTGGTCCTATTGACATTATTCTTGCAATTTTATCATCATAATGCCTGATACTAAAAGCTTAATTAAGAAGCGAGCTTCAATTAAGGCTAAGCTTACGCAATTTTCTTCCTATTTAAATCTTTTAAAGTCTTGTAAACAGTTAAGTGAGGTGCAACTCATTGAAATCGAATATCGGCTTGGTACATTTGAAAGCTTATACGAAAAATACGATGCGTTACAGAATGACTTGGAGGCGTTGGTGGACGACCCTAGCGAGCAATATGCGGAACGCGAAAAATTCGAAAAGCAGTACTACAGCTTGGTGGCATCCGCACGTCAGCTGATCAGCGGCGCTCGCAAGCTTCTTTCGGGGGACTCCGCATCTGAGGTGGACTCTTGTATTACTAGTACACACAAACACAATCCCATTCGTTTACCCAAAATTGACTTACCCAAATTTTCAGGCAGCTATCATGATTGGTTGGAATTTAGAGATACGTTTACTTCTATTATACATAGCAACAATAACATAGATAAAATTAATAAACTGCATTATCTTCGTGCTTCCTTAAAGGGTAGCGCTTCTCTTGTGGTTGACAATCTTGACTTCAGGTCAGACAACTACGACGCAGCCTGGAAGTTACTCTGTGAGAGGTATGACAACAAAAGATTGCTTGTCAACAATCATGTGCAATATCTTTTTAATATTCATCCTATCGATATAGAATCAAGTAAGTCGTTACGTCACATCATTGAAACCACAAATGAGAACCTTAGGGCCTTGGCTACTCTTGATCAACCAGTTCAACACTGGGATACATTAATAATTCACATTATGACTAATAAACTCGATCAGGTCACAAATCGTGAGTGGGAAGAGCACAGAAACTCTTTGTCTGAACCTCCAACATTATCTGTCTTCATTAACTTCATCAGTAACAGAGCTGACTTGTTAGAGACACTTGAGGAGGCTAAGTCGTTAAAATCTAAGGGTGAGGGTCAATCTACAGCTAAATCTAACAACTTTGCTGCAGTAACGGAGAAATCACGCAAACCGTTATCGTGTCCTATGTGTCATCAAGACCATTTCATTTTCACATGTGAGAAATTTAGAAATCTCCCAGTACAGGCTCGTATTCAAAAGGCTCATAGTTCTAATGTTTGCCTTAATTGTCTTCGTCCAGGTCATGATGTTTCTAGGTGCAAATTGGGTCATTGTAAACAATGTCTTGAAAATCATAACACTTTGTTACATGAAGATAATGATATTACACAAAATACTGCATTATCAGCAATTCAATCTTTAACTTCCCGAGTAATTTTGCTTTCCACAGCGCTCGTGAGGGTGCCCGATGCTGGCGGTAACCTTCATACATCACGAGTCTTGCTGGACAATGGCAGCACGGCAAATTTTATCTCGGAGGACTTCGTTCGTAAGCTTCATATTCCTACCTACTCTACCAAATCCAAGGTAATAGGTATCAATCTTAAATCTTCCCTTTGTACGCAAGGGTGTTCAATTACATTGAAGTCATGTGATGATGATTTTGAACTTAATATTGAATGCCTCGTCTTGCCAAAAGTATCAGCGTCAGTTCCAAACACTGATGTTGATACTAGCAACATACGTCTGCCTTCGAACGTGCGACTTGCCGACCCTGAGTATTATGTTCCGTCTTCGATCGACGTCCTTGTCGGCGCGGAAGCCTTTTGGAGTATCATAGGCACTAGCCGTATCGCATTAGGCATACACATGCCCACTTTGCTTGAGTCCAAATTAGGTTGGCTCATTACGGGTTTACTAAATCAATCAGACTCTTCTTCTCATCTATGTATGCATACTAATAATCTACATGTGGCCTTAGATCCTTTGCAAAACGAGACTGTGAGGGGAGAGACGTGGCGTTACGTTCCTTCACCTGAAAGCCCCGCAGACCTCGCTTCGCGTGGACTTAGAACTAACAGGCTATTGTCTTCTTCATTGTGGCGGTCATGCCCTATGCCCACAATTCCTTATAAGAGACAAGACTTCATGGCCTCAGTTCCTCGAATCACATAATAGAGATCTGTTAGACTTACCAGAAAGAGTCTTTTTTATCATGTTGACATTTTAAATCTTATTTTTGAAAATCCTATTATTGCGTTATTTTCAGTTCAATACATCCTTCTTAAATACTACTTCTAATTTATTTCATGTTGGAGGTAGACTTAATAATACATTTTTTGATTTTAATGAATTGTATTCTTCCGGAAATGATTCCAATTGACTGAACCGTAATATCAAGTTTAATGAATCATTGAGTTCCACAGATACAAGTGGACTTAGATCGTTTTTGGGAATTGGATACGGTGTCTTCAAAACATAAACTTACTTGTGAAGAGAGATCCTGTAAACAACATTTTGTAGACACCACATATCGCGATCTAGATGGCCGCTTTGTAGTGAGGATTCCTCTTAAGGAATCACTGGACATGTTGGGCGATTCATTCATCATGGCTAAGCAGCGATTTCTCTCACTTGAACGTCGTTTGTCTAGAGATCCTCAACTTAAAAGCTTGTATGTTAACTTCATCAATGAGTACATCAAGTTGGGACATATGTCAGAATCTAATCATCATGATTCAACATTCTCAAATCACAATGAATCAATCACAATCAATCACAATGAATCACAATCCTATGCCCACAATTCCTTATAAGAGACAAGACTTCATGGCCTCAATTCCTCGAATCACATAATAGAGATCTGTTAGACTTACCAGAAAGAGTCTTTTTTATCATGTTGACATTTTAAATCTTATTTTTGAAAATCCTATTATTGCGTTATTTTCAGTTCAATACATCCTTCTTAAATACTACTTCTAATTTATTTCATGTTGGAGGTAGACTTAATAATACATTTTATGATTTTAATATCAAGCATCCTATCTTATCGTGGGTAATCTTCCAGAGCAGCATCAACATCTGGAGTTTCCATTTCTAGACACAGGAGAGGATTACGCCAGTCACATCACGATAGCTGACCGAAAAGGTAATGTTAGCTCACAAAGTGCTTCATCTCCTGTGTTCGTGTGTCTAGCTACGAGAGCCGCACACCTAGTGCTTGGGACGGATCTCACGAAGGAGGCTTTCCTGGCTGTGATGAATCGCTTTACTGTCCGATGGGGAAAGTCTCGTAATATATCTTATTTCGTATCTTAGACGAGTCTTGGACTTGACTTACCTTCAAAGAGATGGATACATGTTAAATACAAGTGAAGGCTACTTTCAACTCTAGGCCCTTAACTCCGCTATCCAACGATCCATCCGTCCTTGTTCCTCATATTCCAGCCCACATCCTAATTGGTCGTTCTCTATGTTCTCATGCTGCCTCATCCACAGAATAAAAACGTCGAACATCACCGGTTTCGCCGCATAGAAACTTTGAAACATTTCTGGACTCGTTTCTGTGATGAGTCGCACTATACATGTTCTCCCTGGCAGAGATGGCATCGCAAGGGCCGCCATCATCCGCAGACGTAAGAGTGTCATCCGACGAGCCTATCTGCCTACTGCCAGTCACTGCTGTTGAAGAGACTTCAACCGGGGGAGTATGTTGAGTCATCCTACTCAACAGCACCATCAAGACCAAGAGGAGCGGGGCAAGTGGCGCGTCATCAGCTCCACCGCCACCCGCGCGCCCACTCATACAGTCAGTCAGCTGTTGCACCCTAGCAGGCACGGCCGCGCTCGCGCATATTACTTATTTACCATTGTTTTTACCGATCGACCGTTATGTACATGTTTTAATCCGTATATATCATTACAGTCATTTTATACAGTCCGCTATATTTTTCATTTCTCTTCCACGACGAGCTACCGTGGCGTTCAAAGAACATAACCCGGATTAACAAATAGGCTACTTTTTATCCCGGGAAGATGAAGAGTTCCCGAGGGATGTGCGATAAACAACATTCACGCGGGCGAAGTCGCAGGCATAGGCTAGTATAATATAATTCAATATTATTCGATTTCGATAAGTTACCTAAAAGTTACCTTTTGAGTCGTGTTACCTGGAAGTAACCTGGCTGAGGTGAAAGTTACCTAAAAGGTAACAAAAGTTACCTTCTGGCAACGCTGAGCTAGATCTTTTGCAAAAGTTGCCAGATCACTAGATTTTACCCCGCAAAGAAGCTAAAATAAAAAAAACTAGAAATATGAAACTAATCTCAACATGAAACTAAAATCTTTTAGCTACAATTTTTTTGGTGTTGTAGCTGATGTGGTTGCAAAAATGGCTAGATCTAGCTATAAAATAGCGAAGTTGTCATCACTGGTTTGTTGAGGTTCAAGTCAATTTGTTGGTCATTGTGTCATTAGTGTCAAGTGTCAATGTTGACAAATGACAATTGAATTCGGAAATTCGGACATATTGGAGCGTTCACTTATATCTATAGTTGTAAAATAACGGTAGACTACCGTTGCTTAGCAATAATCGCCGTTAGCTACCAATAAGCAGCTGGTTAGCTAGGGTTATTTATCCAACTGCGACGTGAAAAGGGTGGTTATGTTGAACAGTTTTTCAAGTTATTTTTAGCTATTATTTCCTGCTGATCTGGCTATCTTTAAAATTTTGAGCTAGCAACACTGACACTTATGTCAAATATGCAGCTTTGCCAGAAGGTTACTTCCAGGTAACACTACACGTAAGGTAACTTTTTGTTATCGAATTATCTAACTATTTTATTGCAATGTTACAATTATAGCAAAAGCAGAAACAAAGATTATACCTAACCGACTATATGAGTAACGTAACCTCTTTCTTTCTCTCACTAATTAATAGAAAACACAAAATATATAAATTTGTTTAAATTTTATTTTAATACAAATCAGAGATTGTTTCAACGTTTCTTGTTAAGTGCACCTACAGCTAGGAAACACCAAAGCGTCAGGTTTGGCCTTGAAATATTGTAACATGGAAAAACGTTGAAAGCTACCTACATACACAAAATATATTTAGATTTTTGGATTATCTCATAATAACTTTGTTCAAGCACAGTTCAAGGAAGCTCAATAATGGTAAATATATGAAAATATAGTTGAAAACTACTTTTCAAATGCGCTTAAAATGTTCGATGTGATGTTTTTGCACTTCGCTCACGCTACTGTAGTCGTGACGTTGTCCCATATTTTAGGTACCTAAATGTTCTGTTCTTCTTAATTTACTTAAGATACTCAACACATTTTGCTAACTTAAAATACTGCAATAAATATAAAAGGTAACATTAAATTCTTAATACAATTTGTTTAAAGGTTACTTTTTGATCACTCTCAGGTAGGTTTTGACGAAAGCGCGCTGGCAACACTGCAAATATGTCAATGTCAAACAAATTGTCAATGAGTTGTTGTTTGTTACTAGAAAATATATAAATATCTTTAATTTTAAATGTTTGCGTGCTTATTATTGTGAATTTAAAACATGGCCTCATCCAATAAATTACCCGGCACGGGCTTGGAAGAAGTAGGAGTCCCAGGACAGTCATACCTTCGTGATGCGCTCACCAGTTGCACAGACCCGTTGAAAGCTATTGAAGAGTTTCAATTAGAAAATGGCATATTATTACCTTCTCTGAGACCTATGTTGCCTCTGCTCGACCTTCATGGGGTACGTCGGCTCGATTTCCATACTTCTGTTCTTGAAGAACTAAGAGATAAACTAATAGCACACATCAATGAGCTTGGGTCTAAAGATGGTAAAGAGCTTGACAAAAAACTCAAAGAATTGCTTACCAAGAGCTTTCCCGTCGTCAGAGTGAAGGCTCTTAGGCCGGTAATTATGAGTATCCTGAAAAACACCCCTCATATTGATGATAAATTCCTCAGAGTTTTGGTGAGAGATCGGGAATTATATAATGATACTGACACAGAGGTAAAACGGCAAATTTGGCAAGATAATCAGTCTCTCTTTGGTGATGAAGTGTCACCATTGCTCAGTCAGTATATCAGAGAAAAGGAGAATGTATTATTTGATCATGAAAATCTTACAAACTTATTCTTTTCCCCATCGCCTAAAATTAGGAGGCAAGGAGCAGTTGTACAGAAACTTGCTCACATGATCGGCAATAGTGTCAAATTGTATGACATGGTCTTACAGTTTCTTCGCACATTGTTCCTGAGAACTAGAAATGTTCATTACTGCACACTGAGAGCTGAGCTGTTAATGGCCTTGCATGACTTAGAAATACAGGATATAATATCTGTAGATCCTTGTCACAAGTTCACATGGTGCCTAGATGCATGTATCAGAGAGAGGAATGTTGACATCAAGAGGTCAAGAGAACTGCAAGGATTTTTGGACAGTATTAAAAGAGGACAAGAGCAAGTTCTTGGTGATCTATCTATGACCCTATGTGATCCATATGCTATTAACTTCTTGGCAACGTCTGCTATTAAAATATTACAACACTTAATTAACACTGAAGCTCTTCCAAGAGATAATACAATACTAATACTTTTATTAAGAATGTTAGCACTGGGCTTAAGTGCGTGGGTAATGATTGATTCTCAAGAGTTTAAAGAGCCTAAGCTTGACAGTCAAGTTGTTACTAAATATTTACCGGCACTCATGTCGCTAATGGTGGATGATCAAGTCAGAGCTCTCCACAATAAATTGCCCCCAGATGAAAGAGAATCTGCCATTACCACTATTGAACATTCAGGTCCACCACCTGATGCTTGTGAAGCTTACATGAGAGAAAGTTCGGTATGTGGTGTCCTAGCCATGTACTACACACTACATGCAGCTAAATTACGAGACAGGGGTGCTCTGCTTCGTATCTTAAGTATTCTGGGCAGTTGTAAAGATGGAAGGGCCTATGAGGACCCCTTCTTGCATGCTCTTGTAGCTCTATTAGTGCAGCTACCTGATGAATTTCAAGGAGAAGACTTCAGTACTGTGTTGTTTGATGAGTTCTTTTTTGCTGGATTGTCTAAGGACAATGTTACGAGACATTTACTAAAATTGTTGTGGTACATCCACCCCAAACTTCCAGAAACAAGAATACAAACTCTTATGAAAGCTCTTCAGCCTGGCACACAGCACAATGAATCTGTGCATAAGTTGTATGAGACTTTACAACAGAAGATGACTACTCAGACAGAGCCAGTGCCCAGCACTAGTGAAATGGAATACTTAGACTCTCCACTCATGAGTGTTCCGACACCAGCACCCTATCATATGTAAACATTGACTGTTTATACATTACTTATTGGTAATTAATAAATCTGACTTATCTGCAATGTGCAATGTTTAATTTTATAAATAAATTGTAATAGGGTATAAAAATACATTAAACAAACAATCACTGTAAAATATTTATTAGTAGCAACTTACAGTAAGTTTCAAAGTAATACATATAAAAAATGTTAAAACAAATTATTTTACTTTAATGTTCATAGATCATATTGGACGGAATAAGACTGAGCATTTATGGCATAAACATTACATTGAGTTGCACCTGTTGCAAGTAGTTACATTTGAAACAGTTGGGATACATTCCAAAATGTTCATTATAATTTTTCAAGTTACATAATATGATGCCATGAGCGTCAGAGTGGCCTATCTACAGAACAAGAATTTTGAGTAGTTAAGGTGAATGCTACAGGGTAGCCCGCGAAATTTAAAATTTCTTGCGTTTTTTGCAAATTCAAATCTAGTTTCTGTTGTATATAAATTAAAATATGGTTCGCGCTAGTAATAACAATACATCTACTGAATAATACTCATAAAAAATATAAACCTAGCTCTATAAGCTTTAGAAGCTCGAAAATCGATAATTTGGTCGTAAATTAATATTGTCGAGCTTGTACAGCTTATAGAGCTAGGTTAATATTTATTATGAGTATTATTCATTAGATATATTGTTATTACTGCCGCGAATCATAATTCGACCGATATACAACGCGAAATAAAGCTACAATTTGCAAAAAACGCAAGAAATTTTGAATTTCGCGGGCTGCCCTGTAGCATTCACCTTAACAAAAAAATGTGAAAAAAACTAAAATTTAAATGTTAAATTTGCCCAGAAGTGGGACAGCACAGGCTCATAATAATAATAACAAGAAAATGTAAGTAATTTTGATTCAATGTAACTTTAACCTATTCACTGCCAACATCATAACGGTTTTCGTGCTCTCAGCGCCACGTCTTCTATAGAAGACAAATATTGTATGGACGTTAGTACAAAGTTATAAAGTCGTGGTGCTGAGGGCACGAAATTGTTTGTCTTCTAATAGGTGTCATTGGGGGTGAAAATGTTAAAAATTAAAATTAGACTTAGACTCAATTATTTTTCTGATTATACTTTTAGGCCATTGTGTTCTTGTGGCTCTATTCCTTACAAAATTCACAACACTTCAGGATAATAAATTCTATATTCAAAAAATACAGACGGCCACTTTGTCCCTCATGGGCTCATTTATTATAGAATGATGCATTAATGCGTTCACTGGTCGAAATTACGCGCGATGGTCACGTCTGTCGGGCTTCATGTCCAGAGAATGGAGGGAGCGAAGGGAGCGGGAGCGCTCGAACAGAGAAGGGTCCGTGTAGATAGGCTCGCTGCCGTCGTCGAAGGCATTTGCTAGGCGTCCCGATGATCCTGCCTCCTCGCCTACGTCGGCAAATGTTCTTCCTAATCCACTGAAATTGAGATAATGGGATAGAATTAGTTCAATTGGTATCTAAAGAAAGGGTGGATGCAGGATTTATTTTTGGGAAACTTCGAGCCAGACAGGTCACTAGATCTTTGGGATTAATTCTTTATCAATGAAATACAAGAATAACTATAAAAACTAAATGCTCTTTGTTCTGTTTGAACTAATGGGGGGGAGCCCCTGTGCCCTCATAAATCCGTCCTTGACTCAAGGGTTTCGTATTGGCTCCTATAATTTTTTCTACTCATTCACCAAAACGTCGGTAACAATTTCTTGACGGTGTTTCCATCAACATACCTAATTTCCTTATGCTACGGATTTACATATTTATTTGAACAATGCCAATGTTAATATTTGATTGAGGCAATTGCTATGTTTCGACCTTTGACTGACTGATTGATTACCACCCGTTTAGTCAATCCTTATTGATTTAAAATAAATAAAATATCTTTGGGACATTTTTACACAACACCATCTAGTCCTAAACTAAGCAGAGCTTGTGCTATGGGTACTAGACAATGGATATAATACTTATATACTTTTTTTTTGTTTTGTAAATACATACTTATAATACATAAGCAACACCCAGACCAACACAAACACTTATGTTCATCACACAAATATTTGTGTTCTGTGGGAATCGAACCCACGACCTCGTTAACAGCAGTCCGACACTCGAACCACTAGACCACAGAGGTCGTCATTGATTGATTGATTGTTACCATTAAGGCAATAAATAAATATTTCTTACGAAACAATAGATTTCATACAGCATTATTGACTGACCTAGCCTCTTGCCTCAACATAGTCAGAATAGAGGTCAGTGACCTGTTCAGTCTAGAAGAGAGGTACCACGTTCATAGGTTTGTAAATTCACGTTTCGGAGTTTCGGTACCTACTAAACGAACTGAATTATAAGAACTAGAAAAGGTTGGCCTTTTATCACATAGGACCTATGTTTGCGTTTTTGGTGGTATCTATCTGGGTGTACGACAGACCAGCTCTGGCTTCACACATGATTTTATCACAGGCTTTATAATTAAAAATAATAATGATAAGAGGTATTACGAGACATAACAAGGCCTTTTACCTACCTATTTGAAACAGGCGTGATACGCTGTTATACCACCGTTATACCTACCTTTTATCACGCAGGTAAGTATGTTTTTATTCATTAATGAATAAAAAGTAAAATCATAAATATAAAATTATCAGTTAATTTATCAAACGTCACTGCATTCAACCATGTTGGGATCGGCTTCCAGTCTTATCAGATGCGGCTGCATCAGTATTTGACACAGAGCGACTGTCATCAGACCCCCACAATCCTGTTACTGAGCAATACCGCCCCAAAGGATAGAACAGTTACTGTTGTCAGACTTTGACTGACTATCTGTAAAAACGACTGCCGTTGATATTAAATGTCAACCGGGACCGACAGCTTAACGTGCTGACCGAGGCACGGTGCGGTATTGATGTGTAGCAAAACGGTCACCCATCCACCAACTGACCGCGGCAAGCGCACCTTAACCTCGCAGATCGTACAATCCGCTCTGTTGTTACTTAGCCATGAGCCCTTACGTACCTATATGGCTATTGCTAATTTTATCTAATCAAAAGACATTTACCTCAAAGAGAAGGGTTTATGCAGATGTGAGGCGGAGAAGAGTGATGGTCGTGTGGGCCTGGGTCCTGGGGTCACTGGCCGCAGTGCCGGTGCAGGCGACGAAGCCTGTATGTTCTTGCGCAGCACCCTCCAATAGCGCCTGATGAAATAATTAAATAAAGCATTTATTTATTAAAAAAGGTTTGTGTGTGTTAAAATAACCACATCTATAAAAATTGGCAGTATCTAAGTATTTGTTAACATAACATAACATCACACCTGTATTTCCCCGAAGGGGTAGGCAGAGGTGTATAGTAGGTACACCCACATTTCTCCAGTTATGTGTTTTGTGTTAAGTGTGTGTTAGCTAAGGATAAATGAAGGTTCTAGAAATTTGTATCCGTTACCGGCAGTACCTAGGTGTCTCCGAACGCTACTGACTTTCGAAGGTCTAACGTCCGACAGATGGCACGGTAACCATTTATAAGTTGCTAGCCAAATCACTTATGATGGGTTAACTAACAATAGTGGGACAATGAGCTACCGTGTCAACGACCCATAGGTACGAAACGAAACTACTGGCTCAAAAGAAAAATCAGCTTGCATAGCGTGATCCTTCTACGATTCATCTCATGGGCTAGTTATAAAGTTGCAAGTACAAGTACCTACCTACCTACTGATTTAGGAATGACGTCGGGGGAGCAACTAATATGCATTCACACAAATAGATAGATAGAATGGTTGTAATCACAATTTTACTTACGATTCATGCGTGGCAACTTTCGAACAAACTACGCCTCCCATGTTGACGTCTAATTTTTAAAAATTCACTTTAATCAAATGTACTTTACAGCTTTTGTTTCTGCAGTCAGAAACAGCGCACTAAGGCATTTTTGCGGGTTTTTGTTACAGTATTTACAGAATCAAGGTTTTGAAATGCCCTGCACTCTGGTGCAGAGTGTTGGCACGCGCGCCCCGCCCACTTTTGCGTTCTATATATCTATTTCTGTGTATGAATTATTATACTTACATAGGCACACAACTTTTACTTTGGGACCAACCCTGAAAACGCAAAATAAAATCAGGTGTTCCCAATATTTTTGTCGATTTAAGTGAACAGAAAACGTAGGCAGGAGCTGTTTTTTTCACAATTTCAGAGTTGTTCATACTGATGAGTACAATGACCTCTAAAGAAGTTTTCAGTTATTTCAGTAACACGTTGTATTTTGCGATCGAAACCCATCGATGTTTCGTAAGGATTCCCAGAAAAATCTTTACAAAGATAGGTACCTACTTTAATGCTTTTTTAAAAGGTTAACAAGAACATTAAAAAAGTTCAAAAGTCACAACCAACACACTTTCGAGCACTCATTATAATAAAAATACAACATCACGCGCACGACACGTGGCACACGTCACACGTGTCCTTTGCATGTGAACTTGTTTAAACATACGCATCTTAAAATAGATCCTGTTATTACTTATTATGCATCCATCACATTGCATTATACTATATCAGTCGAGAAAAGCAAATAAGTTAACGGAAGAGACTTGATAATAATTAATTAGTATTGTCTGGGCTATGTCAAGGCACGTATCATTAAACAATTGTGTTCCTTCCTATGGCCCCAACGACCATACAGTCCAATAGACGCCTTATCCTAATCACTAAATAGTATAAAACAAAGTCGGTTTCGCTGTCTGTCCTATGTAGGTATGTTTAGATCTTTAAAACTACGCAACGGATTTTGATGCGGTTTTTTTTAATAGATAGAGTGATTCAAGAGGAAGGTTTATATGGACATTCTGTAGTACCTATATTTAGTATCAGCATTGTACCTGTGCGAAGCCGGGGCGGGTCGCTAGTGTTGAATATAATGCGTACAATAAATTCTGCCACTCACTAGCTGAGGCACTGCAATCCGATTGGCCCTACTAAGACGGCTATTGGCTAATCACTAACGCGGCTGTTTTAACGGCTAGTAAGTGGTCGAAACTGATTTGAAGATTTCAAGTGTTGAATAGTGGCGACCTGCATTAGTGAAATTTCATAGATGTGTTGCAGACATCGGTCACCTGTTATGCGGCGTCTATGGGGTGTATGGTCGCTGTATGTCCCCCATCTGGGGCGGAGGGCAGATACTATGGCTCTCCATTGCACTCTGTCATTGGCAGTAAACTTGACTTCAGTCCAAGTTAGTCCAATTTCCTGGGCCTCCGATACGACTGTACGCCGCCGAGTTTGTTTTGGTCGACCACGCTTGCACCTTCCTTGTGGATTCCAATCCAGACTTATCGAGGTATATGGTCTTGGTCTCTGCGCACATGTCAGATCCAGTTCCACTTACATCGACGTATCTGTAGTTCTATAGAATCTTCACGGCACAGTTTCTGCAGTTCTACGTTTGTCATTGTGTTCGGCCAGACGATCCTAAAGATTTGGCGCAAGCCACAGACATAGTAAAAAATATATAAAAATATTTTTTACTATGTCTGTGGCGCAAGCAACGCTTTTTAAAGACCTGGAGCAATCGAGTTAGGTCTTTCGTACTCTTCCAGCAGGTCTCACATCCGTACAGCAGAACTGATTTTAAATTTGAATTGAAGACTTCCCCCTTATTACAAAAGTTTAGACCAGTTTTAAATCCTTCTTTAAACCAGGTCTAACGTCAAATTCCGTCATCTAACGTCCGGCTTAGGCTAAACCTATTATTGCTAAACCCGATTTGTAATAAGGTGGTTTAAGTTTTACTCTGTTGGAGAGGTGTTTGGACTGCCATACAGGACGGAGAGAAGCGAAGGCGCCTAGCAATCCGGGAAGTTATGTCAAAGTCTGTCCCCCCAGTTCCCGACACGATGCTCCCGAAATATGTAAAGATATCATATATACCTAATGTATATCACTAGTTAAGTAGGTACCTAAGTACCTATCCCTAATTAGGTAGTTAAAATTCTTAATTGTTTACATCTAAGTGATTGTTTGTATTAGTCAAAAGTTAAAGGTTGTTCTTAATGGTGCTTAAAAGATAATTAAGTATTAATTCATTGTTTTATCAAAAATAATACTAGTTAACTATATTTGAATGCTACCTTCCTAGTAGGTACAGTTACTTTTTCAATAGTTTTTGCAAAACATATTTGAAAGAAAGAAAGAAGAAAGAAAGAAAGATTTTATTTAGCACAGGACAGTGACAGCACAACAAATAACATTAAATAAAGTACTAAAATAGATATAAGTAAAACATGAAGTTGCTGTCGGGCATGCCCATGCCAAAAGTAAGTATTTGATTGGTAACATTTCAAACAATGAAATGTACAATCATTTATTTGAATTAACGAAAGCCCTCTTCCTCTCTCCTAATTTTCTGTGCTGACAGGGATACCTATCTATAGTCCATGATTACACAGGGTGGAAAAAAACGAACGAGACATGGAGGAAAAGTTCAAATTAAAATTAAATCAAGGAAATTAACAATCCATCATCACCATCATTTCAGTCGAATGAAGTTCACTGCTGGACATAGGCCTCGACCAAGCATCGCGACAACGACCGGTCCTGCGTTTCATGCATCCAGCAATAACAATACTAACTTCTTAGAATAATTAATCTAAGAATAACTTTTTATCTATACATAACAAAACCTAATTATAGTAATTAAAAACAATTTTATTGATAACTAGCTGTGCCCGCGACTCCGTCCGCGTGGATGTCGGAAAATAACATCGTGTCATAAATATGAACACAATATCTTCAAATATATACATATAAGCGCCTACACAGACGATTACACTATTTACCGACCATACTATATTTTGTTTTTACAACCAACCGGCTAAGGTGATGGAATTTCATGGAATTAGCCCTAAACTCCCTCATTCTGAGAAGACACTCGTGCCCAGCAGTGGGAAGTAATTGGGCTGATTATGTTATTCTATAACACTAATCACATCTCTTCTTATGCTGAGAAGAGGCCCGTGTCCAGCAGTGGGACTGTAATGGGCTGGTAATGTTATGTTATTCTAGAATACTAATAATATCCAGTTCATTAACTCTTCTCATTTTGAGAAGAGGGCCATACCCAGTAGTGGGACAGTAATGGGTTGACTACGTTATGTTATTCTATATTTTCTAGTTTCTTAACTCTTCTCGTTCCGAGAAGAGGTCCGTGCCCAGCAGTGGGGCAGTAGGTAATGAGCTGATTATGTTATGATAATCCATTACACTAACAATATCCAGTTCCTTAACTCTTCTCATTCCAAGAAGAGGCCATGCCCAGCAGCGGGACAGTGATGGGCTATGTTATGTTATTCTATATTTTCTATAATAATAATAGAATCCAGTTGTATTTTTAGGAACCTGCAACCTGCATCCAACCAACAATCATGACCTCTACTTTGTATGCAACTTAATACAATAGAGGGGTCAAGCTGTATCGCTGGATCTACTCAACCGATTCAGATAAAACATACAGTATATTTTAAGTTAGATTAATACCAATACAAATGCTAAGTTTCATTACGATCCGTTCAGCCGTTTTCACGTGATGAGGTAACAAACAGACAGACAGACAGACATAAATTTTTTAAATGATTGAATCGTGTTCTATACCTTATTTCTAATCCCCCTAGCCGGTTTTCGCGAAAAAAACTCAATGTACAGACTTTTCGACCTTTACAGTTTTATTATAGTATAGATAGATAGGTTGATATGTAAATGGATACCTTGTATCTATGGACTGATTAGTTAGGTAGGTATTTAAGAAGTAGGTATATACAGGGTGGAAACTTTCAACGGGGCAGTAAGGGGAAGTTCCTTATCCTTTGCAGCTACGCGAAAATGGTCTTAGGAGACTATCCATATTTTTTCATGGAATTTTGATCCCCATTCACAAATTAAGAAAATAATTACTGTTAGCAAGAAAATAGCCATTTGACATAAAAACATTTTTTGATGCCAATCGATCCTGTTTCTAATACTGATCAAAAACTTCTATGGGACCAACCATCGTTGGAGTACTCGAAAAGTCACAAATTGCAAAAAACTTATCCCGTACATTTTGTATGAAAATTTTACGCAAAAGCTTTTTTAGTGACGGTTGAGATCTTTTTGTTGACTGAATAAAAAGATAAGTTTAAAAACAATTCAAATTTCGAACTCGTTATTATT
The DNA here is from genome assembly GCA_949699075.1 of Asteroscopus sphinx. NCBI lineage: Eukaryota > Metazoa > Arthropoda > Insecta > Lepidoptera > Noctuidae > Asteroscopus > Asteroscopus sphinx. Next base: position 15,860,537 of record OX453017.1, read on the forward strand.
AAATAAAAAACAATCTTGACAGTTTGTTGCGTCAGAAAAGCTCTGAGTGTGTTGTGGATTTTACATTAAGTGCATAATTGGACAGCTATTGTTTCGAGAGAAATGACCTCCAATTTAGAACGTTTAGACTTGCTGGAAGCATATTACGTAAATAATAAAAATACATCGGCTGCGTTAGAATGGTATAGGATCAAATATCCAAATCGTCATGAGCCAACCAGAAAGGTTATTACAAATCTTTTAAGAATTCTTGCACAAGGTTCAGAAAATTCCATAAAAAAATATGTGAAAGTTTCCACCCTGTATACCTAAATCTATTAGAAAAATCGTTTATCGCTGTAGATATAAATACCTAATACCTACTTAGAATTAATCATTAACGCCTACAGCTGAAGAAAATCCTCTCTTATAGGTACCTACTCTCCATATTAGGTAGTTGTTCTCTTTATTTTGAGTAGGTACCTACGATTAACGATTTCTACTGATATTGATGTTAGTTGAACCACTTGAACCTATATACTTGTCCATCATCTTAACTTATCACAGTTTATTCCTAGGCGTAGGCCTCTCCAAGTTTTGCCACATCTCCTGGTTCTCCGCTTTCCGCATCTTGTCTTTCCAACCACTTCCATTGCCCTCAGCTGTAGTCTTCAACCCACTTACACAAAATCTAAACGCAATGATGCTATGCTACAAATACAATACAAATACTCTTTATTGTTCACAAGAACAAGCAACATACATTATTTACATATAAGATAATTGGGCGGTCTTATTTGCTATAGGTGATTAAAGAAAAATCTTCGAATGGACAATCTACATTGTCCATATTGTATTGTAACTGTACCTATTATTGTTAGCTGTTGTTGTTGACTTGGCTATGCAAGTAAAGAGAAGGGAAGGTAGTACTACAGTTCGTAACTATTACTTACCTATAGATATACAAAGCAGCAGTCAGCATAGCCAGCAGCAGTGACAGCAGGACACACAGGGCTACTAGTAAGGCTCTGTAGTGGTAAGGAGGCACGCAGATGCCGGCGGCAGAGACCACGGGTGAGGAGTCACTCTCGCCATTCTCTTCCAGTAACTCGTTTCGGTTGTCAAATACCTGGTGAATAAATACTTGTATCAATAGAAGTGACTATAGTAAGCGAACCGTTCTATCGGCAAACAATTCTTTCGTAGAATTATTAACTTTGATTTGGGGTGTTTCTGCAACCCATTTTGCAATGGGTTGAAGAAATACCCCAAATCAAAGTTAGAGCGTCGGCTCACAACGTTTTTTTTCTTTTAAAAAGTGATCGAGCCAGTGGCGGATTTACACATTTTCCAAAGATATGCTGTTAAAAAATTTCCGCCCTTACCCTCTGCAATTATCAGTTCCTAGTTTATTTTTACAATCCAGCAATTTGGTTGAAATTGCACAAAAAATTGTTTTTGGGTATATTTCTGAACTAATCAAAGCTCAATCATGTTATCCAAAATACAAGTTATCGGAAAGATGTCTTCTAGACTTCTTGCTGCAAGGCATCAGAAAACCGTCTTTTAGTTTTTTTTTGTGAATTCTGTGACACGGCCTAAAAAAACGGCCCTCATATTTGCCACCCCTAAAATCTGCTCCTCTAGGTTCAAGCCTACTAACGGCCAAAATTAATATCCAATCAATCCACGACTTGCCCTACTAGAGATAGGAATTTGACATAAGCTCCATACAAAATAATATTTTATTTTATTTTCTAGTTTCTAGTAGGGTAAATCGTGGATAGATTGGATATTAATTTTGGCCTTTAGCCTGCTGGTAAATCGGCCACTGTCAAGAGAGCACGCACTACAAGTTAGGCGCATCGCAGATATCCTTGGAGATATACATGTACCACAGATAATATAATACTACCTACTTATATGGTTTGTTTAAATAGTGTGACAATGGGTATAACGTGCAGTTGGCGATTTAATTTAATTACCAGTACAAACAGAGGTCAGACGTGCCTGCTTATATGTACTTACAAGTTATTATGACACATAAAGCGCTAGACGTCCGTCTAATCTAAACATTCATTTTTTTCGTATTCTCACGTCTGCATACCTTACAATAGTTTCCTGACATAATTATCATCATGCTTTAGATTTTTTGTGTGAGTAAAAAACGCATCCGTTTTTGTTTGCAGACGCAGACGCTTAAATCTTTACAAATTGGAGAGAAAGATTATCAAGTCCTAGGTTAATGGGTTGCTAACCCACTATCAGTAATCTCCTCAGTGAGTAACTTGTATCAACAGTGTTCAGATAAAAGGCGTTTACTTATTAGTTGTTGAAATAAAAGATAAAGTTGTCAAAGGATAATATTTGTGTGTTATTTGGTTAAACAACTGTCTACATGCTTGTTATCGCAAGTGAATAACATTATTAATTTAGAACTTCGTGTAACTTTAATATACCTACCTAACTACAAAAAAACAATGAAGACTAAAAAAACAATTAAAAAAGCTTTGCCTGTAAACCGAACCCTCAAAAAATTTTTTTTTTTATATAAAAAATCTTTATTAAGTATTCAGAGTTTGGTTCAACTTATCTATCTTACTTAGATATTATAACAGTATTGTTTTGTTTGCACATAGGTATTTAAGATAGAGTTAACGCCGCGCCGGTGCCCGAAATTCTCTCTGCGTAAACAAAACCGATTAAACCTGGTGATTGTAAATCTCCAACTTTAATAAATCTTGTTCCGTCTCTTTTAACCAGTCGGAAGTTATAAAAGACTTTATTAAAGAATTGATTCCGCGCCAATCTAAGAAAAAAAAATGAATTTTGAAAGATAAAATGAATCACCAAACACAAAAAATTGTGGTCTAATGGTTCGAGTTTTGTGTGATGAACATAAGTGTTTGTGTTGGTCTGGGTGTTTCTTTTGTATTATAAGTATGTATTAACAAAAAAAAGTATATAGGTATTATATCCATTGTCTAGTACTCATAGTACAATCTCTGCTTAGTTTGGGACTAGATGGTGCTGTGTAAAAATGTCCCAAAAATATGTATTTAATGCCTACTTCAGTAAAATTTACTACAAGTAAAAGCTTTCCAATTTCTTACCTCGATCATCTTCCTGACATGACTAGGAGTCTCAACGTCATTCTTCAGATATTTGTCCACACTGGCCTCTTCATACGACACTTTGTATACATTGCCCGCATTTTTATCCTCTGATTTGTCTGCCTTTGTGTTATTACCATCGTCCGATTTAGCTTCGGCAGTGTCATTGCCTTCCGCTCCAAGTGTCGAGTTAACATCCCTTCGACGCCTGCCAAATGAGGGCTCAGATCGTCCTGTGTGACTTGGGCAGTAGGCCTGCGAATACAAAATTGATTAGGACGGACAATTTCGTTAAAACTATCCTAAATATCAAACAAAGGAAGTGGTCGAATGGGGTAACCCGTGTCCTTGACATTACGTTATAAATAAGGAAAAATTGTTTCTTTATCAGTAGGAAATTGACGCTGTAAAACAAAGTAGCAACAGAATGCAGTTCACCTATCTTTCCAACTGGGCAGTTAAGTTAATCAATTTCTCTCAATACATCCGGCAATCACAGCAAGATAAGGCAGTGATAAACTTTAAGTCTTTTTGTTAGATTAGCATTCATTAGCAACTTGATTTAACTACTTTGTTTATCATATTTTGCCTTAATTGTCGCATTGTTGAGCTAAAGCCTCATTACCAGTAGGCTACAAGTTCTACCCTCAGAATACAGGGCTGTACTACGATGCTTCCTAGTTCCTAGTCCAATCAACTCAGCCTATCGCAGTACACTGATAGACATAGGCCTCTCCCAAGTTGCGCCACAACACTCGGTCTTTTGCCTTCTGCATCCAGTTCCCCCTAGCTACCTTCTTCAGGTCGTCGGTAATTCTAGCTGGGAAACGCCCTAATTCCTAGTTATAATTACTTTGAAAATACACCTATCTATTGAAAAACGAACGCACAATGCCATTTGTTATTCACGTGATACTAGATAAGCAAAAAGGTTAAGAGATCGTATAGACGATTCTAAAATTGCATAAACAGCAGTCTATATTATGCACGACCCTACATCAGTTATCTTAAAAGTGATAACCCTGTAACTGGATGAAGCTTGATAAACTATTTTTTCTTATAAGCATTGACGTAATTCAAATCATGTGTTGTATTCATTTAGATAAAGATGGTCCAAACATGAACATGTCTAATCAGCTAATAGGTTTTTTATTGTGTTTTTTTAAACATTTACGCTGTAACAAGTTATATGTCGGTCAATTAGTCCTCATCAAAACTAAATGTTTTTCTCTATTATAGAAATACTCAGTCATCTATAACTTTATTGCACCAATTTGTCCCAATAAAGATTTGTCATTTCGCCCCATATCCCGCAGAGACAATAATTTATCGGACTCTTAAACTCCGTCTTGTTGGATCATCTTCGTTAATTATTATGACGTAAAAGTTAATTGATAGGTAGTTAATGTACTGACCGGCTGGCATCCATCTCGGCACGTACGCACAGTAGCTTCAAACACTAAGAAGTTTGATTCCGGTATTTTGAACGCATTGAATCTAGCTTCCAGAGAATCTCCGTTGCGGCCTTTATCTAATTCAGGGAACACATCAGGATCGACGGGGCATCTGGAATTTAGAAATCAACATTTGGTATTTTGCTGAAGAAAACAAATGATAAATGATGAACCTAAGAACAGGAAGATAAGATTCACGTTAATGGTCAACGGACTCTCTCTTGAGTTTATTTATTGCATAAGTTTCGCCCACCGCATACATAACCACTATTACCAAATAATACGGTACAGTCTCAGATCTGAGGGTACAGTATTGTCCTTATATGTACGCCAATGACGGGTAAACACAACATTGGCTAATCAAGACGACTTAATGCTAAACAAAAACTAATACTCGTAATAACTAAAACAACTTTTTTTTTATATTTCTACAAACTAGCTAAGTCTAAGGCGATTTGTTGATACTTAAAGACATCAATATTCTTGATCTAATTTTTTTCTTGAGTTGTGGTTTATGTCGGCTTCTTGCACAGACTTCATGAATTAATTTAAATCTCTACACATTCTTACGAGAGGAGAGTTAAGGAAGTAGGTATTCTTGCTACTGCTAATAAACGCTCAACAATTAATTATATTTGTTTTAGCTATGCGCTTTCTAGCAATAAACAACTCTACGACGAAGAGAAAATTATAAACAGAAATTAAATGATTAGGTATCTACTCACCCGACTCTATCAATCAGCTGCACCGAACGTCCCGAATAAGGATCTCTGGCAATCACATTTGTAGCAAATATGTCCGTAGCATAATTGTACCCGTCTTGAGCCTCCAACCTAAACGTTAGCGGGTCTCCGACAGCAATGGTAGTGGTCGGTCTGCCTTGGTACAGGATCATCAGACGAACCTTGGAGTTTAAGGAGCTCTCTTCTGGCAGATACTCGATGGGAATAGGACTGCCGGACCTGTCGACCAAATCATACCCGAGACTACGGTTAGATTCGAAGATAAACTTTCTTGGATGCTGTTACTGACTTTGAATGAATTTATCGATTAATCAATTACTAAAAAATAACATTTATTGAGGTTGAAATAAATAAACAGATTCATTCAAAGTCCGCCGTTAGTAGCTGTTAGTGATAACAGCACTCAAAATCAAAACCATTCAACTAACTAAATAAACCGAAATGTTAATGTCTACATTCTAGTTATTCTAGTAACTGCAACATTTAAAGGAAAATCTGGCAAAAACAAACACATCGTTTCAGAAAACCCAGTAACTATCTAATAATGATTCCACAATCTCCCAAAATACACCACCAATAAAAACAAAAATGTTTCAACGAAATAAACACTTGGAATAAACAATCATGTAACTAATACAAATAAATATAGAGGAAAAATTCAGAAGCGAACTCATGAAAACACGCAAAATCTGTTATAATGTTAATTTGTAGTAAAATCTTGTGTCTATTTGATAAAAAATCCAAAACAGCTTTAGTACTTTTTGCGCTAACTTATACGACAATCGCTCTAGGATGTTAATTGGACCTTATTCCGCGGACTCCTTCAAAGAAACAATAACACTTATTATCAAATAGACACAAATTACTTTTCGATAACATAAGTTCTCACCCGGCGCCAATGTAATTGGATGTGACCACAGCCTCGGCAGGGCCCCTGAACAGGCAGGTCAGGTTGAAGCGCTTGTCGCGTGAAGTTTGCACGTTGTCGCTAAATTGGACTACAACGATGTTCGTCATTGTGTCTCCGTACTGAAAACAAACATTTATTTTTCGCTTTTTTATGAGTCTATGAAACACATTTGAGTTATCGACGCTCTTAGTAAACCCACCCATTTAGATACAGAACAAACACACTGCATTTCACTGCATACCAATCGTGGCATACCTTATGTGTCATTAACAATTGTACAATTGGTAAAAGATTATTTGCCACAACAGGTCAAATCTTTGATATTCTTAGCAGATTCTTAAAATGAGAGCGAAATGTTTTTACATGTAGTATTTGATACTGATCTGATTATTTGCTTATTTTCAATTCCTCAAGGACTCATCCAAATTATTAAATTATTGAAACAAAATAAACAAACCCGCTGCGTTCCACATTCAGGATATCCATGAGCTCCAGTTATGCGCAGTACATTCCCCGTTCCGCCATTTCCACGGAAGAAGCATCGGTCATAGAAGCCATAAGTATACATGCGACCGTAGAACCCTTCAGGTAGACGAAGAGTGAACTCCATTCCATCTTCGTTACATACTTGGGATACTGCAAAAAGATTGATTACCTATAGTCCAAACGTAACTTCTTCTGTAGTGTCGACATGACCTACATAATGATAACAGCTCATGTCATGGGAAAAGATTAACCAGTCAGCAGGTTGGTAGCGGGGCTGACTGCCTAGGGTACGCCAGTATAGAACGTAACTATAACAGCCTTTTTCTGGACATGAGATTCCCACAATTCTTCTCGAAGAAATTTGAGGGGATTTAACCACATTTACTATACATGGCTGACAGATTAATAATCATGATAATTATAACGTTTTACGACCCTGCATTAGAGGATTTTTGGGACCAAATAAAAAGAAGTTATAAATATTAAGTTGCTATAAATACTTTCCCATGGAACTTTTACGCGTTCTTCTTACCATCCAAACAATCATCAGCCATCCTTCCAAGAGCTCTTTCATAAAAATCATATTCGCTGGCCGTATTATCAAAATGCGCTGGATTAGCCGCATCCAACTCTCGGGTGTCTCGATCACTGAGCTCACAATTGTCGCGAGGTTCGCCTGCGTAGGCTCCGTCCACGCCCCTGTCAACGAAATGTGGGTCAGTAATACAGTCGCTAAAACTAGCGTGGTTACATCATAGCTTGTTTAATTTAGTTACCGATAGTTGAACGACCGGCAGATAAAGTCTCTGGCCTCTATGCATTCGCGTTGGCAGTGCGCCAAAGATTGAGCGGTAGTGAACCGACGGACGTATCTTCTCTGCATACGTTGTCTGCCCACTTGTCTGAAGCTATCTTCTTCACAACGAGTTCCTTGCCACGGCCTTTGACCTACTGTAGGCCTACCGAGAGGTCCGCCTATTCCGTTGCCACCGATTGGACCCCCGATTGGTCCACCAATTGGGCCGCCGATGGGACCGTTGATGGGACCTCCGAGACCATTAACAGGTGGTCCTACTGGCCCTATTGGACCATCGGGTTCATATACAGGTCTACTGCCATATGCTGGCTCGCCGCCATATACAGGACCACCTTAACGGAATACAAGGATTAGTAAAATTAAAATTTATAAAGTTATTAGTTTATTTATTAGTATTTATAAAGCATATATAAATAAATAATAAATAAATAAAATACTTTTAGTAAACTGAAAAACAAACATTTCCTAGATGTCTTACTTATGGGTCGTTCCACTGGTCCAGGTTGAGGATAAGATCCACGGTATCCATTGGGCCTTTCAATGGGTCTTCTTACACCAAAAGTTGGCCTAGGCTCCACCGGATACCTGTTGTAAAGGTTTAGTCAATTCGTTTGTAGTTCTTAATAGGTACCTACCTACTAATTCTATCACAAAACACAGGTTATATAGTGTTGTTCATTGTTTACCTATCAGTACCAGGTCGAATCCCTCTATCCGGGAATCGCTCAGGACCTGCGTAGTCTGGTCCATAATAGCCACCGCGTCCGTAGCCTGCTGTGGAAAATCTCTCTCATATTATCACGAACAATAAATACCACGTCTAAAATACATGTATTAATAGTGCTCACCAGGGTATGACGATCCGGTCGGCGGATATTTGTTATACAATTCTGGGTACCGGTCCCCGCCCAATGGTGCTGGGTCTCGGTTCACCCCAACTGGGTACCGACTGAACGGGTACCGACCCATATCGTTAGAACCAGGGTATCGGTCCTGATCGAATCTTTCAGGATAACGGCTAGGGATCCACCCCGGTCTGGACGGGTATCGCCCACCGCTGCGTACCGGGTATCTTTCAGGGTATCTATCTGCTGGGTATCGTTCTGGATATACGTCGATAGGGTATCGGCTAACAGGATATCGGTCAACTGGATATCTTCCAATGTCGTTAGTAGGATAGTCGTAGAGCGGGTATCGTCCACTGTCAACTGGGTAGCGATCACCACTGGGGAGAGGATATCTGCCACTGCTTGAAGGGTATCTATCAACTCCAGGACCAACTCCGGGTGGGTATCGATCAACGCTAGCGGGATATCGATCAACGCCAGCGGGATATCGATCAACGCCAGCGGGATATCGATCAATGCCAGCGGGATATCGATCAACGCCAGCGGGATATCGATCGGCGCCGGCTGGGTATCGATCGACGCCAGCTGGGTACCGGTCGACACCGGCTGGATATCGATCGACGCCGGCTGGGTATCGGTCAGCGCCCGCCAGGTACCTATCTACGCCAGCAGGGTATCGGTCGGCGCCAACTGGGTATCGATCAGGGCCAGATGGGTACCGATCAATACCAGGTGGGTAGCGATCGACACCGGCTGGGTACCTATCAGAGGGGTATCGTTCTGCAACGCCGGGTGGGTATCTGTCAGACGGGTAGCGGTCTGATCCGACGCCGGGTTGATACCGGTCGTCGGGGTAGCGGTCGCGGTCGCGGTCGTCTGAGCCGGCCGGGTACCGGTCGTCTGGGTACCGGTCCGGCCGACGGTCGCTGTACCGGTCATCGTCGGGGTACCGGTCATCGTCCGGGTAGCGGTCAACGCCTGGCGGGTATCTGTCCCGGTCGCCTCCATTACTACCACCTTGAAATGGAAACATTAGATTAGAAAGAGTTAGGTATTTGATTGAAATTTAGGTAATGCTGTAGCATGCGAACAAACGTCTATACTACTGCTAACTACTGGCTAACCAATTTTTATAAATACCAAACTACGATTACCTTATAGTTCAGCATGCTTAAATAAATTAATACTTTATAAGAATAACAAAAAACATCTACATAATTTACCGACTTACCTACTATTTAACTTTATCTACTCTACGTACAACTTACTATACAACATGTAACAAAAACCCTGTTTTTCCTGTGAGGTACGTTATCAGAATCGATATTCATACGTAAGGACACAAGTCATTTGGAAAAAACTCTTCAATAAAAATAATCTAATTAAATATTTATTAAAAAATATTATATTTATATATAATTTGTATTGATATAATCACTGAGTGAGTGAGTTTTGAGTGATATAATCACTTTCAATTTTCAGTTAATAATGATTTAATATTTAATTTGATTATTTTTATTGAAGAGTTTTCCAAATGAGTTGTGTCCTTACGTATGAATATCGATTCTGATAACGTACCTCACAGGAACAACAGGGTTTTTGTTACATACTGTATAAATACTCACCGTTGAACATTAAAATCTAAAAACTACAAAAAATATTATCTAAGGAAGGTTCTACAACATATTTATGACCGACAGTTTTAAGTCCCAATAAATATACAATAGTCCACAAACCGCTCTTAACACAGCTACAAGCTACAATCGTCCTAGTGATTGTTGAATGTTATCAGTCATATTACAATTTGTAAAAAAATGTGGCAAGATGATTCATGTAGGTACCAGCCATTCGTAATAATACCTATGTAGGAATCGATTCAAGAATGCCATTATAGATTGACCGCTAAAACTCATTCGTTTTGCGGTCTTTTTATCATCCATTGAAGGAAAATGCAAAATATAAAATCTATCAAGGATTGGAAAGAGAAAAGTTGAGATTGTTACACCGACAAGTCTCGTCATAATCTTCAGGAAATATAACAATCTTTTTCAACAATACATCTTTATGTTGAGAAACCTCAGAATTATCACGACTCTATTAGGTACTTTATCAAAAAAATTATAAGTACTTAACTTGAAAAAATTATGACAAGGACAGTTTTTGGAAAAAATTCAAATGCTGTTTACCAGTGGCGAAGGGTCTATATAACACGATTCCCAGCCTTAGGAATTGCTTAAATACAGATCAACGACATTTCTATGGTAATTTATTGTTCTAAAGTACAAAAAAAGAATGCAAATATAAATTAAAAATTGTTAAATTGTTTATTAAAATTTTATTAACGTGAGATCTTAGCTAGTTTAGGATTTTTAGGTACCTACGGCTTCCCTTCTGTAAATATCTACCCTTCGCCACTGCTGTAGGTATACATATTTCAACGTTCATCAATCACTGGGACATAACCTGATCCTGTCTATCATGCATCGAACCTGTGGAAGTGGCGGGGCGTCCTGCCCAATTGCCCTGTGAACCAGTTCCAGGGCTTCCTGCTTCGGTCTCACCGCCCACTAGCTGATCTGAATGCCCAAACCATGGTCATCAAAATTTTGTGCTTTCAAAGAATTGTCATATCAGTGTGCATGAAATGACAATGTTTGAGGATTATTTTACATAAAGTGTCCCAATTACCAATGAATTTTATTACTACAACTTTCTATTTTTTTCTTGGTGTTTCGAGAATTTTCAGAGAATCTATATTTTTTTAATCACGTTATAGTTAATCTTATAATTAACTTATCCTTGGGTCACTAACTGGACCTTAACCTCGCCCTAAAGATAAATTGGTAAGTGAATTGGGCATCATTGGAATATGAAATAATTCCGTTAGTAAAACAAGCATTATCGTTTCTAATAGTTGTACATTTATGAGGGTTATACATTTAGCAGGCTATGTACCTATGTTTTGATATTTATTCTTATATTCGTCCTTTAACGATACCTAATAATATGATAAAGACGATCTATTTGTAGACGAAGGAGGTTCAATGTCGGGCGATTCTCAACATGCTTTGTTGAGGCAATTGACTGGCAATCAAAGGCTGTCAAACGTTGCTTAGACAAATAAACAATGCATCTTAAATTAATAAGAATTGTTAAAAAACATAGGTAATTTGAAAATCAATTCCAAGTTTAAAGTTCCAAGCCACAACAATGCCTGGATAACTAGGTTTTGATATACTTATTTGTTCAGTTAAAATAATATTCTTCGTCTCCATGTACCAGTCTACTAATACCTCATTGATTTAAAAATACGCATTTCAAAATATAAGTTCACTGACAGTGCTTTATTATTCGGACATTGTCATAGGCAACCCTAATCGCTTCTAATAATAAATGTTCTACGCTGTGCTTCTATTAAACCCAATTTATACTGATACGTTTATTGGTCCCTTCCTTTCCTTCCATTCTTTTCCACAAGTACAATACCTCATGACTGTGTCGTCTAAACATTATTTTATATGTGCAATCGTGAAAAGACTAGTTATCCTAGGAAGATAACCACGAAACTAGAAGTCATGTTTTGCATTTATTGCCCAATACTTTCAGGAAAAAGTTATCAAAACTTGGTCTGTATTTTTTTTTAAATGAGTGTCTACGAGGACGTTCTGTTATTGTCCCAAATACTGATGTTATAGATTCTTCCAAAATTAATTAATTTAAATCTGTTTAAAACAATCGTAATTCAATTCAGATTAATTTTTCGTGAATTTTAAATATAAACCATTTACAAAGCAAAGTCAAGCGATACTCACGCATCAAATTTTCATAATAATCGAAATCGGGATCGTAAAGCAGTCGCATGCCATCCTTCTGATTGTATCTGCTCAGCCGGCATGTCCTGGCCCGGTCGCTGTACACCGCCGACCTGCAAACAACAATGCTCAATAGTCCCTGCTGCTGAATGGCCCATACGCACGCAATCGTACAATGAACTTGTAGCACCTTATCTCACAGTATATTGTGACACACATGGCAAAGCTAAAGAGATAAATTGTTTTGACTGTGTTATCCGTTTTTGAAGTCAAAAGATAAGTCGCAGATATGTATTTGTTTTTATAGGTCAGATTTTGTTATGATTGGGTTTCATAGCAATGTGGGGGTAGCGTTAATACTCTTGAAGATATGGCTGACTTTATTGGTGTTTTTGGGAAAGATAAAACATCCTTAAGTGCTCAAAATTAAGCTGCCAAGTACTTGTCTTATTTTATTTTTCAATATAGTATACAGTTGGTATAGTAAATATTGAATAGTAGTTACAAAACGGCCTTTTACGGTCGTAAGTTATGTAAATGTATGGGCGTCAATTGAAAAGAGTTGACATGTGCATGTCGAAATCGTGGTCGAACGACACAGTAACATGATTCGGTACATTACCTGCACTGGAAGCTGGTCTGCCTCAAACATTCATCCAAACACTCGCTGAGCGAGCGTCCCGTTATCTCCGAATGGAACTCTCCGGTGATCCGGCTGTTTCTGTATCTCTGGAAGGCCGTATCCGGCCGGCGTCCGGGAGAGAACAGGTGTGACGTCACACTGTTATCTGGGTACTCCGTGCCGCGAGCTGTCACCCGATGAGAGACTGATCATAATCGTGAGAAAAACCTTAATATGGTTTCATGCATCGTTAATTTAAATTTAGGAAAGAATGTTAATTGCCAAGCATTGAGCGCTTGACATAAAGCATAGATAGGTAATTTACACAAGGTTAGAATTTTATACTACGTACAGCTGTTATCTAAGAAAAACAAATGATCACGATAATACTCACGATTGTCCAAACAAACAAGGTCATAGAAGTGATGGGTGGGAGATGCGCTGACTGTCACGTCGTCCTTTTGTGACACAGAATCTTCTTCAGAGAGAACGCACTGGCGCGTCATAGCGTCATGCTCGATCGAGCGACAGAAATATCTAGAAAAAATATAGTATGCAAGTGAGGCAATTGGCCAACTTGCTCTAAGAGAAAGTCAAGTATAAATGTTTTATATGCAATTAAACCAACTTACAACTAGTGAAAGTAGATGAATAAAACAAATAATCTTACTTCTCAGCCCGAACACACATAGCCTGGCATTCATCGAGAGTCATATTTGAGAAAACATCAGCTTCGAACGGCCCACCGAGACGCTTGTTTTCTTCTTTGATGAAAACTGCTAAACCATCGCAACGTCGCTCGGCTACAATGACATAAAATCATTAGAGATGAATGTGATTGTAACTTAGAATTGAAATATAGTTACAAAGTTAAACCAAAATAGTTGGCGAAATTTCACAGACGTGATGTGTATCGATACTTAATTATAATAACACAAGAGAAAACATGATTTCTGAACTAATTTTCTGAACTCACAATTTTAATTACAGCCAACTGATCACGGGGTCAACGGCCATCGCATGGTACGCCGAAAAAAGATTTATTACGTACCATTTAAAAACAATTGATTGTAGTGTTATGGTATCTGATATTTCTTAAAAAATAATTTTTAAACCTACAAGGTCACACGTCCCGTAACTGTTGATTTCGTGATCAGCTGACTTGAATGAAATAATGAGTTTAGAAATTTTTCTTGTTTAATATCATTAGATATCGACACCAACCACGTCTGTGAAGATTCGCCAACCAATATGATATAACCTTATTTATGTAGGATCTCTTTGGATATCAAACAAATTACCATTTAGACAAGTATTTTCCAAATAATCTGCGTTATGGTCGTCTTCTAACAATTCCGGATGTGTTCTTCGAGTAAATCTGCTCAGGGAACACGTCCTCAAAGCAGAATCATACGTAGCAGAACGGCATACAAAGCTGAACTCTCCCAAGCATTTGTCTTCGCATTCCGTACGGTTGGCAACCATAATTTCCTTGAGATCCGAAGGTGGAAGTTTGAGACGCTTGCGGGCGTGACGTTCAAAAACATACCGGCGGGATGGACACTCACGTTCCGGACGATTCGCTAAAACAATGATGATAAAATGATAACAATGACCATTGTGTCGACAGGAACAAATAAAGGTATTGATTAACATTTAAAATAACTCACATGTAAGACAGATTTCATTGAAGTGAACGCTGTTTGGTACGATCATGAGAGTCCCAATACCTTCGGGTGCCGCCTGTTCCCGAGTCAAATAGCAAGTAGACTCCTCATACTCTGGTTCAGGGCTGAAGGCAGCTATACGGGCTCCAGGTTGGAAGTCTATGGAGTTGCAAGTCCGAACGAGGCTGTTGCCAGAACGGTCGCGCAAGCATAGGTCCTGGCATTTTTCTAACACGCGGAAAGGTGGTGCCGTCTCTCGTACCTATGTTAATGACGAATGAATAAACGGTATTAATTCGAGTAAATGCTATAAAAGTTCTTGAATTTGTTTGTCAACAGTCACACTAATTAGTATGTTGATAAACAAACGTTATGCATAATCGAGTAAAGTAGCCTTGAATAATCAAAAGCAAACAAATACAAGGTTCCTTTAATCCAAAGAGCATTTAATCGCTACTTTAGGCTGGCAGCACATGCACGGTTTCCTGATTAGGTTTCCGAATCGGAATGCCGTAAGTTTGACGCAAACGTTCGCTTTTTTCCATTACACACATTTTTATTGCCAGTACGTTCAGTGACGCCCACAGATTATAAACACACTGATACCAAAGATAATAATTATAATCATTAGCGTTTTAACTGGTACTGGTGACGCCTTCGTGAACGCACGGCAAGATGGATGACGACGAATTAAATGCTATTGTATATTTGCTGTAATTGAGCAAGAAGAAGAAACGTCCAGAAAAAATAAGACTATAAAAAGACTATATGATTACTTAGTATTGCCATATAAAATACTGAATTATCGGTAGCATTGGCAATACTGGGTGCAATTCTGAATCGAAATTCCCGTTTGTGTGCGGCCGCACACACAAAATGTATGTGAGTAGGTACTGCGTTTTATTTCCAGTTCGACATTACGAACGCACGGGCTAGTTTCCGAATCGGACGTCAGGAATTTTCTCCGAACGGAAAATATAAGAACGTATGCGCCATGTAGAACACTTTATATGAAATGCGTGCGTTTGGGTGCCTGAATCAGGAAAACGAATTCGAAAACCTAATCAGAAAACCGTGCATGTGCGGGCGCCCTAAATCAGCACTTATTTGTTTGTCTCTCGTTTTATACTTACAACGTCATCGTCAAATCCATGTAGCTGTTGGTTCGGTAGTCGTTCATACATCACTCGTCCCATTCCTTGATTACATGTCGTTTGAGCTGTGGACGATGCAATGTATTTTTAAAACACGTTTCATCATCATGCGCCTGATTATTTGACTAATAAATCTGTCATTGGGCAATCAATAAATAACACAAATGTTGTCTAATATCCACTAATCTTTTCAAATTATGTCAGAGATATTCTCAATTTCAGAGCAATGATATTATAAAACACAGAATAAGTTGTAGGGTTATTATAAATTGGTAGAATCACTGATAGACAAAGTATAGTGTATAAAAGAAAGGAGCATGCTACAAGAAAAGTTTTAACTGTGAATGGCTTTGAGAATAAGGAAATGCTGCCATGCTTTTTTTTTTGCCTTGGGGTAATCCTCATGGACACACTCCGCCCGGAGTAGGCGGAGCCTGTGTCGGACTCTTACCGACTAAAACTACCACGGGGTTCCTTCAACTACTTTAGCCGGGGTCGTGGGAACCCGTGAGTATTCACACAACCACCCCCGACAGGTCCTGACCCGCCACAAGCAGGCGAGCCCCTTCTCCCCGTGCGGCCTAACGTTGGCCGCACCCTCCTAGGCAGCGCATACGGAACACTGCACGCCACCTCACCTCAAGGGCCTTTACCAGCTATGTCAGCTGCGCCAACTACGCCAGCTGTGCCAGCTACGCCAGCTGTGTCAGCTACGCTAGCTGTGCCAGCTGTGTCAGCTACGCCAGCTGTGCCAGCTACGCTAACTGCGCCAGCTACGTCAGCATGCTGAAATGCTGCCATGCTGAGCTGACCCCAAATAGGTATATAAGAACAAAGGAAAATTACTAATTATTAAAGTTTAACTCTCGAACAATGTTATTACTTTTTAACCGACGAAAAAAAAAGGAGGAGGTTCTCAATTCGACGCGTATCTTTTTTTTTTTAATGTATGACCACGCATAACTTTTTACAGAGCAGTCCGATTTTGATGATTATTATGATAGATACATGATACACGTTTTTTGTAAACCGTCTATAAATTCTAACCCAAAAGACTCAACTAATAGTAAATAAAAGAAAATCCTTCCCGATGTCTCATAAGTATATCAATCAACATTAAACATGAGTAATATATCAACATCTTTGACATATTTTTAGTCAATTTAGTTCTTTTTTATTAATTTTACAATTCTTTTAAATTAATTTTGTTTTTCTTTTTAACCGACGAAAAAAACGAGGAGTTTCTCAATTCGTCTTTTTACAGAGTAGTCCGATTTTGATGATTCTTCTTTTAATGGATAGGGTATATCTCGAAGTTGGTCCTATTTAAATTTCAAAATCAAAATCCACCTCTAAGGGAAGTTAAACAGGGTAGTATGAGTGCTTGTTCACCCAATTAATTCTTACCTGTTAACCGATTCTGTTGAAACTTGGCACACATAAATGTAGTTCTAGACACTACAACATAATGGAGACCTGGAGTTAGATATTAGCAACAAAAAAAAAAAAAAAAAAACTTTTTAACAAAAAATGTAACCGACAAAAATAGAAACTGAAATGCGAAAAATAAAATGAAACTTTTAGTATTTTCCTAACTAAACTAATTTAAATAACAATTATGAGTCGGCGCCAAACAAATAGTCAACGAAGATCATTAAATTACTTTAAATAAATAATAAAAACAACATAACATCAAATACAACGTGAAATTTTCAAAGATAAACAATAACTTTCCAAAAATGCGTTCTCCGCTCGAATACTTTCAACTTGCACGCACTTTGCTTGTTTGTTTGGCGCCGACTCATAATTGTTATTTAAATTAGTTTAGTTAGGAAAATACTAAAAGCTTGATTTTATTTTTCGCTTTTGAGTTTCTATTTTCGTCGGTTAAATTTTTTGTTAAAAAGTTTTATTAAATATCATTGTTCGAGAGTTAAACTTTGATAATTTTCCTTTGTTCCAATTTATTCGAGGTCAGCCCAGCATCTCCTTATTCTCAAAGCCATTCACAAATTACAGATAAATAAATTCTTTTAGCATGCTCCTTTCTTCTCTACACTACTTTGTCTTAATTGTTATTTAAATTAGGTAGTTTAGTTAGGAAAATACTAAAAGCTTGATTTTATTTTTCGCTTTTGAGTTTCTATTTTCGTCGGTTAAATTTTTTGTTAAAAAGTTTTATTAAATATCATTGTTCGAGAGTTAAACTTTGATAATTTTCCTTTGTTCTAATTTATTCGGGGTCAGCCCTGCATCTCCTTATTCTCAAAGCCATTCACAAATTACAGATAAATAAATTCTTTTAGCATGCTCCTTTCTTCTCTACACTACTTTGTCTATCGGTGATTTATCAATCATAAACACTACAACTTCTTCTGTGTTTATTGTTTGTTATTATTGATATTCCGAGTCTTTTGAGGATGCGATAGCTTTGCGGAAGAGGAAATCAATAAGAACTGGAATACATTGTGTATCTACTTCTGTTTGATAGTCATACTTTGTGTGATATTGTTCTCATCAGAATGATGCTCTTTGATTAGTAGGTATGTATGTTTGTTTGTTTTATAGAATATATTTTTGTTGTTATTTTATAGTAGTAGTATAGTATTTTATTTTATTACTAAATTATGTATCGAAATTGCACATCTGACAACCCCATTTTCTGTCCAGTTCTTTCTTGTCCATCCTAAGGTTGCCTGGAAGAAATCGCTGATCGCGATAAGGCCGCCATTTGTACAATAGTTTAAATGCATATTCAATGTAATGTTTTTTATGGTGTACAATAAAGCATATATAAATAAATAAATAAATATGTACCTACTTAGAATATTATTTAATTAATTATTTTATTATTTTTAACGCATGTGAAGCGAAATCTAACGATTTAAATTGTGAAAGACAAAATCGCTCACGAGCAGGATTCGAACCTGCAACTCTTGGCTCAGTACGCCAGTGCTTTAGCCACTAAGCTACCGTGAACACTGCTCGTGGTATCGAAATTAACCTCCACTTGGCATGTCTTTGGGTGACGTCGGTAGCTCAGCGTGCTATGGAAAGGGCTATGCTCGGAGTTTCTCTGAAGGATCGAATCCGAAACGAGGTGATCCGACAGAAAATCAAATTTGTAGACATAGCCTACAGGATAAGCAAGCTGAAGTGGCAGTGGGCCGGCCACATAAGCCGAAGAACTAATGGCCGTTAGGGTAGACGGGTTCTTGAGCGGAGACCACGAATCGGTAAACGTAGGGTAGGACGCCCTCAGGCTCGGTGGAGCGATGATATTGGCGAGGAGACTGGTAGGAACTGGATGCGAGTGGCCGTGGATCGATGTCAGTGGCGTGCCATTGAAGAGGCCTATGTGCAGCAGTGGACTAATATAGGCTGCTCATGATAATGATGACACGATGGCTAGCGCATGCGCCCCATTAATGACAGGTCGTCTCAAAGCTGCTGTGGCTTCTTCCTCAAAAGGACATTCCAGACGACCTACATGGTTACACTCGCATTGTTTTTTTTATTTGTTTTTATAAGAAAATGTCTAGACTTTAAAATAAAACTTGACCTCTGAGTTTATTTCGGTATTTTTCTATCAGATAGGAAATGCCACCTAGACCTAAAAACATACTAATTGTAAAAGTGTTCCTAAAAGATTTATTTCCCAAAGTAAAAATGATTTTTACTTCCGTAAATCTATTTAAAGTCATTATACATCACTATCTAAAATGTGTCAAGAATGATACCATATTTGGGGCCAGGAGGAGCAAGTTCAATTGCTTATGATGTACCTACATAAATAACTGCAGATGTAACAAATCCGGAACTCAAAGAGAATTCTAATACCGCCGCAGGGGAACTACTCGCGTGCGCATGCGAAATTGCGATGTCGTGTTTTGTCATTTTTAGGGTTCCGAAGTCCTACAAGGAACCCTTATAGTTTCGTCATGTCCGTCCGTCTGTCCGTCTGTCCGTCTGTCCGTCTGTCCTAATCCTTTACAGCTTAATAACTTCTACAGTTATAAACATAAGTAAATGAAATTTTGTTAAAAAATAGTCTACATATATATCTCAATTTTAAAAGAATAAAAAAATCGTTTTTACGTATTTTAGGGGTGGCGTCCATACATGTGAAATAGAGATGAAAAAATTTTTTTCGCTGCACCCCCTTGTGTGGGGTATCATTGAATAGGTCTACTAAAATGAAGGTAATGTTTTATACACCACTTTTTTATCAGGTGTACCATCTGCAAAATATAGCCCGCCAAAGTGGCTTGCAATGTATCCCCCCCCCTGCCATTTCTAAGCTATGCAACGTAGAAAGTTATAATCTTCCACATCGATAGATCTTTTTGAAAACTCTCTTTTAAAATTATTTCGAGTATAATTTGATTATAATTTTTTGAGTTATAGAGAGAAAACTGAAAAATACTTAAAACGTCCAAGTTCAAAGGTTATTGACCTTAGAGAAAAATGGTCATAGCAATTAATTCTCATTTAGCTACTTTCTATTTGAAAAAATCACGAAAAGTAACTATGACATGACACGCTTCTTAAATTTGGCTTCTTGAATTTATCGCTAGATGGCGCTACTAACAACACGCTCCGAGTCGCGAATGCTGCCGATTATTGCAAAAACTAAAATAGCCATGATTAATATTCGATTTGATTCGTTTGTAACCTATAATACTGAGCATGGCCCGACATGCTCTTGGCCGGTTTTTTCTAATACCGTAGTTTTTTTATGTTGTGCCTTTTTCTGTGCTTATTTTTATTGTACAGTCTAACAAAGCAATTGGTATACAGGGTAGAGAGATATAAATGAAGTTTTCTCAGAAGATTATGGATGTTTTCGAGTGAAATATCATTTTAATAACGGACAAAGTTAAACTGCACTTATATAAAACCCTAATCAAAACATTCTTTAATAACTTCCTGAGAAATTTTCATCTATATCTGGCGGCCCTGTATACTAATTGCTTTGTTAGACTGTACGTATCCGTCCGAACGAAACTTCGGCAAACGCGCGTAGACCCTGTTATTTATAAAGAATGAAAGAGAAAATTAATATTTTTTGGTCCTATACAACACTATTTTAGTTTATACTAAAGCTGTTCCATTTATTTTGTCAATTTATGTGAACACAAATGTAGGGAAAACCTAATATTTTTTTCGCGATTTCAGGGTTGGTCCCATAGCAAAAGTTGTTCATAATGATGAGTACAATAACCCCTTTTCAAGCTTAGTACAAACTAAAACTAATATTATATTGTAGGTATATCTTACCATTGGCCATGGTGAGCATAGTGAGCGCAGTGAAGGCGTGCATCACACTCGCCCCCCGTGGCTTCATCTTCTAACGCTGTGGTCCTACCGCGTCACCGACCACACATATGGTCACCTGCAATAATATTTTTTGACATGTTATTATTGAACCAAAATTATCGATGCCTGATCGAATCAGAAATGAGGAGATTCGTAGGAGAACAAAGGTAACCCCCTTAAGGGAAGGTAAGTTCCCTTCAATATGGTTGAGTTAAGCGATGGCTGATGCTCGCGTCATGCTCGTGAATTGGTGCCGTCTGTTGGGACAGGTCAGCTCCTACATACTATGGCAACTCTTTTTACGCTTATTTCTAAAGGCAATATTCTCACTTTTAAACTCTTGTTTATTTCTGACATTAACCTACAATTAATTAATTTGATGTAATAAACAATAACCTATTTTAAAAAACTTTTTAACAAAAAATAAAACCGACTTCAAAAACCTTAACTAAAAAGTAAAAAATAATCATTGTATGTATTTTAAAATCTTAACATAAACAACATTTTTAAGGCGGCGCGTGGTTGACCCTTTGCGTCATGTAATGTACAGTCGAGCGCAATATCTATAGTAAATACAGTTTATGTGAACGTACATGAAAATCACGCGCCGCCTTCAAAATGTTGTTTATGTTAAGATTTTAAAATACATACAATGATTATTTTTTACTTTTTAGTTAAGGTTTTTGAAGTCGGTTTTATTTTTTGTTAAAAAAAATTTATTTCGTACTTTTTAGTTGAGGGTTGATTCATAAATGTTTATATAACCAATTTGAGAATGTTATTTACTAATCTTTGCTATCCCACTGCTGGGCAAAGGTCTCGCTCATGTTCTTCCAAACGTCCAATCATAACGTGAAAAAAAAAACACGCATATCGGCAAGGAATTCTCAGAAAAACGAACCAATGAGCAGATCATCTAGATAGGCGAAGCTAAAATAAACTGATTTATTGAAGCTAGTTAAAAAACTACTCAACCTAAGTCAATAAAATTTATATGGGACCACCGCGCGGACTTTCTCTATCAAATAAAAAAATAACCACGTAAATCGGCCCACAAATCTCGGAGTAATCGGTGTACATACATGAAAAAAAAAAAAAAAAAAAAACCGCGGAATACATAACCTCCTCCTTTTTTTGAAGTCGGTTAAAAAGAGTATATCCATGGAGTTTCTTGCCGGTTCTTCTCCATATGACCCACAATTTGGAACCGTGCGACTAGAGCCTGACGTTTAAAAGTGCCTGTAATTAGATTTATTTGAAATAAAAACACATTTTAATTTGAATTTGAACTGACATAGCCCGAAGAATCGCCAAACATAAGTGGCAGTGGGCGGGGCACATTGCTCGCATAACGGATGGCCGATGGGGCAGTAAAGTTCTGGAGTGGCGACCGCGTACTGGAAGGCGCAGCGTGGGTAGGCCCCCCACAAGGTGGACCGATGACCTGGTGAAGGTCGCGGGAATGCAATGGTTGCGGGAAGCGCAGGACCGGTCGTTGTGGCGATGCTTGAGGGAGGCCTATGTCAAGTAGTGGACGTCTTTCGGCTGGAATGATGTTGATGAATATTTAACCCAAACGTAGGTAATATAAAGCAGTGATAGCCTAGTGGTTGAACGCTTGCCTTCCATGTAGGAGGGTATGAATTCGAACCCGGCTCGCACCACTGACTTTTCGAATTCATGTGCGGATCGAAATTCGATTATTACTTGCTTTAACGGTAAAAATATCGCGAGGAAACCTGCACACCAGAGAGTACAGATACAAGTTCTCAATGGTGTGTGCAGTCAGCCAACCCGCACTACAGGCCAGCATGGTGGACTAAGTCCTTAGCCTTCTTGTACTGAGAAGAGGCCCGTGCCTAGCAGTGGGATAGTAATGAGCAGGTTATGGTAGGTAATCTAGGACAGTGACGACTTCCAATATACTAATATTTAATTATATCTCTGTTCATCATTTTGCACAATTTTTGCTATTGCACAATTTTAGCTATGGGTCCACAGACATAGTAAAAAAATCCACACAATTTCAGCTAATTGCTCGAATGTCATGAGCTATTATTATTCCGTAAACAATAAAGCTATGCTTGTGTCCGATTTCTATTTCGAAACCAAATTTTAAGAGTGTGTGGTCTGGTCAACCAGTTAGCTACACTTTAACGGCCAAAATTAATATCCAATATATGCACGATTTACCCTACCAGAGATAGAAATTTGACATACTTTGTATGGAGCTTATGTCAAATACCTACTTATCGCGTTGGGTAGTCAGTCATGATTACATCGGCTCCCGAATAAAAAATATATATCGGCCGTAAAAATGTCTATAAAATCGCTTGAGTTAGTGCTACGCGATCTGCAAACTACTGTGAGTACGTTAGTAGCTAAAGTGAGTGAATTAGAGGACCAAGTGAAGAAGCAAAACGAAATAATTTTGAAAATAACACCGAAGAAGATTGAGGAAAAAATCAGCACAACTCCAACTACCCGAAAATTGATGCCAAAAGAACAGGATGGTCTTGCACCGCCTCAGCGCTTTAAGCGCTTAGCGCATGTAAACGCAGCAGCCGCTTTAGATAAGACATCGACAAAGTTCAGCGCTGCGCGTACGCAATGCAACACGACGAAGCAGGTACCCGAAACCTGCCGACCGAACACGAGCAACGTAGCTGCTGAGGATAACTGTGCGGCCACGAAAACTTCGAGTGCAATCAAACCCGCTAATTTAAAAACCTCCTCTATGACTGAACCTATCAAACGCGTCGATATTACACCCAGTGAATCTGATGCGGAAAGCAATGTATGGCAAGAAGTACATTCTAAAAAACATAGAAAACAACGAAAAATAACGACCGGGATGGGGAAGGTAGACGACGAATTGCAAACAATAGAAAGACTTAAATACATTCAGGCATGGTCCTTTATACCAGAAACAACGGTGGATAATGTTCGCAATTTCCTGAACAAAATAGAAAAATCTAGTGATTATGTTGTCGAAAAACGCAACATTATGACAAATAAGCATGCATCTTTTGTAATCGGTATACCCGAGACACTTTTCGAGCGTATTTGCACGCCAACGGTGTGGCCACCGCGAGTCAAGTTCGCCGAGTGGTTTCTCGCTCGGCCCCGTGTGTAGCGGGGGTAATGACGACGGCAACGCGACGAAGACTTCTATAGTCACAGTGAACAAGTCAAAACAACTCGCGCAATCGGCGCAATGGTCTCCTGCAATATTGTCGGCGACACGGACACGATGTATGAATATCATTCCGACACGTCCTAAAACGCCTGTACGGTCCAATGAAAGTAAATCTTGCGCGCAAAACTGTCGTGATAATGATTTAGTGATCACTCTCTGTCATCAAAATGTTGGATCCATCTTAGCCAAACAAAACAGGTTAGAAGTGTTACTATTGAGTGAACTTAAATGCGACGTATTAGCGCTAACGGAGCATTGGCTAACAGATGCCAAACTGTCAATGATCTCGTTTAATGGTTACTCGCTAGCCTCAAAGTTCTGTAGAAAAGACTATTTACGCGGCGGTTCGTGTATTTATATTAAATCGAAAATTAAATATGTTAATAGACCTGACTATTGCCGCTTATCTGTAGAAAAAGTGTGTGAAATTTCCTCAGTCCATTTAATTGATTTTAATGTTATAATTATTTGTATTTATCGGTCACCCGCATCTGACGTGAATGAATTCTTCGACTGCTTTGAAGGTCTGCTTGACAAGATTATTGACGAACCACTAGACGTAGCAATAGTAGGTGATTTTAACGTAAATGTGATAAAGGACTCGACGATAGTTCGTAAATTGAATGACATTTTATCTATTCGTGATTTTACTGCGCATGTGAATTTTGCGACAAGGGTTACACGAACAAGTAGCACTGCTATTGACAACTGTTTTAGTAATGTAGATGAAAATCGAATTAGCGTAAGACCCACAACGGCCCATATCAGTGATCACCGAGGACAGCGTATTAACTTGAAATGTGTTTCTAAAAATGCCTCACTCCCTGTTGTTCGGACGATTAAACGTCAATATACACACAGTAACATAGCCAGCTTCGTACGATCACTGGCAGCAATTGACTGGGATGATGTTAAGCATAAATATGCAGACAATTCTAGTCAATATGCAGATGCTCTGGTCAATATTATGTCGTATGCAGCTGAAATAAGTTTTCCCTTGAAATCAATACCCATCAAGAACCATAACAAACACTGGATAACCAACGACATATTAGCCATGAAAGACCTGCTACACGACCTATATAATATGAGAAACATTTTTCCATATTGCGAAAACCTGACTATGCTTACCGACGATCTGTCTAAGAGATATGACAAAACTTTAGCAAGTGAGTGTGCAGCGTTCTATTCGCGTCGAATCGAGCAAAGTAGCAACAAGGTGAGAGAGATCTGGCAAATTGTGCGAGAACGCACAAAGCCTCACCTTAAAGTCCATAATGACTTTGCTGACGATGTTAGGATGGACGATGGTTCATCTTTTCACTCTAAGCTGGACGTAGCTAACTTTTTTAACCGCCAATTTGCCAACGCCGCGAAACTAGCAAACGCACCCGAGGCTAGGTTAGACGAAGCACTTATTCTTCTCCAGCAGAGTAGGCCACCCTCCTGTAGTTCTATGAGACTTAAGCACTTTACGACTGAAGAGATAGGGAAGATCATAACATCTCAAATAGCCCCTAAAAATGCGAAAGATCTGTATGACATATCGTGCTTCTTAATACGAGGTGCTGTGGAAGCAATTGTGAAGCCTTTAAACGACCTTTACAATACTCTGATAAGACAGAGCACGTTTCCAACTGCCCTAAAAAATGTTAAAGTCTCACCAATATATAAAGGTAAAGGAAAAAAGGAAAACTGTGCCGACTATAGACCTATAACAATAATACCGGCTGCCGCAAAAGTGCTGGAGTCAGGTCTATGCAGCAGACTTGAAAAATACCTCAGTAGCACGGGTGCATTGTCGGACAACCAGTACGCGTACCGTGTGGGCCGCTCCACGACAGACATGACGCGTGAGCTGGTCTGGCAGGTGATGCAGGCAAGGGAGGCGGGGCTGCAGGTCGCGGTCATTAGCTGTGATCTGTCGCGCGCCTTTGACGTTTGCAATCATGGCCTACTCTTGATGAAACTTGACCACTATGGTGTGAGAGGCCCCGTCTTGTCACTGATAAGGGATTTCTTGCATAATCGGGTACAAACGGTCGTGGCTGCTACAGGCAGTATTAAGTCGGAACCTATAAACTTAGAAATAGGAGTTGCACAAGGTTCCTGTGTGTCCAACCTGATCTTTAATCTCCTCATGAACGACCTTCCGGATTCTGTGCCAGATGCTCAACTTCTGATATACGCGGATGACGTAGCTGCAATTGTTACAGCCCCAGAAGTCACTGCTCTCGAACAAAAACTTGACATTGTAGCGCGTCAGCTGGCGCACTGGTTTCGAGTCAACGGCCTGGCACTGAATCCGAAAAAGACAAATTTCACCCACTTTAACTTGTCCGGACGCCGATATCAAGATCTAACCGTTAAAATGGAGGGTCAGACCATACGTCAGGTAGACTCTTTCGTAATTTTAGGGTTTCACGTCGATAGGAGTATCACCTGGAGTGGACACGTAGACGGCCTATGTGATAAGCTAGGGAGAGCATGCTTTGCGCTGGGGCGGGTCGCACGTGTCCTTTCACAGCAGGCAGTTCGGGGTTGCTACTTCGCAACGATCCAGACGCTGCTTACCTACGGTATTGACATCTGGGGGCAGTCTGCGGAATGGCACCGTGCATTTGTTATGCAAAAACGTGCTGTGCGCATACTAGCGAGAGTCCCACCACTAACACCAGCGAAAACTATTTTCGTGAACCTTAAGCTGATGACAATGCCAGCCTTATATATGTATAATGTGTGTCTATACATGTATAAAAACATAAATTTGTTTCATCAGAACAAAGATGTGCATAAAATAGCCACACGAAACGCGCACAGGTTAGTGATTCCTAGACATCGACTTACTAAGACAAGCAAATGCACTCGTATTTTCGGTGTAAAAGTGTTTAATGCCCTGCCAGAGTCCATTCGCAGCTCTAAGACCTTGCCGGTTTTTAAAAATAAAGTTAAGTCCTTCTTTATTGCAATGGCCCCTTACAGCGTCGATGAATTCATTCCTAAGCTACAATGATATATTATTTTCTAGTAGATGAAATTTTTATTGTTATTTTTGAATAATACAACTTTATACACTGTATTTTTATGAATGAATTAATTAATTTTGATAATTCTATTTATATTTTGTTTTGTAATGACGTGTAATTAATTATTGTTATCAATAAAAATAATCTAATCTAATCTAAATTCCTATCTCTAGTAGGGCAAATCGTGGATAGATTGGATATTAATTTTGGCCGTTAGTCGTTAACCTTTATCTATCTGTGCCTTTATTAAGTTTCATTGTACAGCAGAGTTATAAGAAAATGTTTACTTTTAATCGTGCTCAATTTCATACTCGTAGGTACCTAATTATAATACCTATATAATATTTGTTCCGTGTGGTGCCGGACGTAATGAATTGCACTACCATATATCTTCTCATGGCTGTCGTCAAAGGCGACTAATTCACCAGAGTATGGGCAGCAGCGTTCTCAGAGTAACTAACCAACTGCAATCGCCAACCCGCATGCCAAGCATGGCGAGTATGGCATATCCCTCCCTTTGGGGGAGGCGTATGTCCAGCAGTGAACGTCTTTCAGCTGAAATAATGATGATGATGATGAGGTACCTAATATACTGCAAACGTTTCACTGAAAACATGTAATTACTACAACAGTATGTGGATAACCACGGTACTAACCATATTGCAAAAGCTTCATTAGGACCAAACAAAAGAATTAAATTTTGTGCATGATCATTTAGTTTGTCATTCAGAAACCGATCATCGTTTTGCAAAATCAAGAGACAAATTCAGAGCAAGGTTGGTTGAGGTTGGTTAGAATAAATATTATGTACAAAGCTATTCGTTTGACGTTTAGTATATAATTACGACCTTCAGTTAGATAATTATGGTGCTCGGCATCATGGGGCCGTGCGTGTGATGATTGCGGTGTATACCGATCTAAATTATGATGTTCTGTAAATAAATAGTCCGTGTATTGTAGTATGTACCTACCTATGTCAATAAATTAATGTGGACCGATAGCGCCGTTTTTGTTTAGTGTGATTGTGATTAGAGTTAGAGCCATTACAAGTCTGTTATTAGTTTATGACTCATTTTAGGCACTTAATGTACCTACGACTGTATTGTCTAGCACATGGAATTAAAAAAGCAAGGGGAAGTGGCATACGGCTACCGTAGGCGTGGCATAATTAAGTGCAGATGCGCAACATTAACTTTATCGCGCTTAGTTTCCCGCTGCGACACTATGACGATGACGTCTCGAATGATTAAGTGAAATACTAGACTATACCTTATTGTGTAATCATAAGGTGTAAAAATGATAACAGACCGAAAAATGATTCTCATAGATGTGTATACAATTTTGTATTTTAATCACCACTATGTATAAAATTTTGATAAATTTCAATAAATCAATTTTAATTTTAACTAGACCCAGTCACATAATTGTTTATGTGTATTTTAATGTACTATTTCAATTGTCAGTAATGACTTACGGCACTCAAACGTGGTCGCTTACAATGGGCCTGATTTGGAGGCTCAAAGTCACTCAAAGGGCAATGGAAAGGGCTATGCTCGGAGTGTCCCTGCGTGATCGCATCAGAAATGAGGAGATTCCGAAGAATTGCCAAACTTAAGTGGCAGTGGCCGGGGCACATTGCTCGCAGAACGGACGGCCGATGGGGCAGTAAAGTTCGGAGTGGCGACCGCGTACTGGAAGGCGCTGCGTGGGTGGACCGACGACCCTGGTGAAGGTCACAGGTATCCGCTGGATGCGGAAAGCGCTGGACCGGTTGCTGTGGCGATGTTTGGGGGAGGCCTATGTCCAGCAGTGGACGTCTTTTGGCTGAAATAATGAATGATGATGATGATAATTTCACTTGTCAATGTGTGATTTTGGCAACACTTTTTCCCGAACCAAGTAATCGTAAGGGCACTTCCACTTGTTTTCTTTATTTCGTGGTCTAGCATTATAACAATCGTTTTCCCATCCTCCTCATTTGTCTGCTCTAAGACACCTATTCTGAGATTGTGTGATCTTTTGCCTATTGTATTAACACAACTATTTGTAGGTGCATAGACAAAATATTTGTTCAGTATCTGTATTGAACAAATATTTTCCATCACAACAACATGTTTTCCATTTGCATATTTTATCAAATCATCTGTCATTCATTCTGACCGTGATTCCAATGGCCGCCTTTAGATGATTCTGCGTGCATCCACATTTATCACTCTATATTGATCTGACATAGATTTCTAGAGATATTGTACACAACGGTCGTTCTTGTTAACTAGGTACTATCAGCAATCTTTCCGGTGAACCACCACTAAGGCTAAAATCGCTTGCGCTCAGTGTTCGACGGCAGCCGTAGGTACGTGTAATGTAGCAGGATTCGTTCAAGGGACTTTGTCGACAAAATGTATCACCGGGAAGGATCGTGACTGTACCTTCTATACTCAATACTCTTTTGATAATTTGATATTCAAGATATCCATCAAATACATCGTCGTCATCGCAGCCATTTCTTCCAAAGGGGATGGCAGATGTGTATTAAATTAAACACCCACAGTTCGTTATTTAATAATAGAATTTATTGATAGTGAGCGTACTTTTTATCGCTCGACAGCAGACAAGATGCCTAAAACCTTATGAGATTCTAATAAAAGAAAACTAGAGTCCAACCGAATTTTGTTTTAGTTTTAGATTTTCGAGCGTATTCGGCCAAAATAATAATTTTCGGCAATTTTCGTTACGGCCGAAAAAATGTTTTCGGACTTTTCTGAAAACAATCTACATGGTCGTGAAATCTATTATTACTATTTAGTTCAGCGGGTCAACTATCACAGACAAGTAAGCCCTTATTGGTCTGTGATTAATATATAGGAAGAAAATTGCCTTATCTTGCTTAAAAATCTGTTTTTGAGAAAAACATAACTTTAATTTTCGTATGTTTCAAGTATTGATATATTTAGGACCATTTGATTATTTAATAATGTGCTTTAATGATTAAAAGATTGATATTTCACCAAACAAAAATTTTTCGATATAAGAGAAGTAGTAGTTTCAGCTGAAAATATAAATCCATTTTTGGTCGATCTCAGAAAATCTAATTCACAATTTTCTCAGACTCCATTTTCCACAGTAACGCTTGCGCCAATGAGGCGATCATAACACCCAGTCATTATTCATACTTTTCATACGCCAGCATTGTCGATAAAACAGCTTTAACAAGCATAAACCTATTGGCTGAACAATAAGTGTTATTTATAACATTCGCAACTATCGGAGCACGAACTGTCGAGTTATAACTAGGCATATACAAAACCCATGCATCACTACTCTTGCGCTTTGTGTAACAGTACTGGTTTTATCGATGGCATTCACGGTACCTATTGAAATGGATACGTACCAACATCGACACCGTTACTTTGCGCAGGTGCGTGAAATAGATGCAATTAATTGTACTCATATAAAATGTTGCGAAATATTTCAATTGAATACTATAATAATGGTTTATAGCTAATTTTATGGAAAACTACCTGTATTTAGATTATAGGCTTTGTGCTCGGCTACGTGGTTTTCTTAAAATAACAGGGCACCACGTCGTCGGTCGCATCCTATGGCTGTCGATAAACACAACTAACTCAACTAAGGGAAAAACTTAAGGACCGCAGCAACCAACACACTTCAGTCCACAGAAATAGATAGAGATAGAATGGTTGTAATCACAATTTTACTTGCGATTCATGCGTGGCAACTTTCGAACAAACTACGCCTTACATATTAACGTCATTAATTTTCAAATGTACTTTACAGCTTTTGTTTCTGCAGTTAGAAACAGTACAATACCATTTTTGCGGGGTTTTGTTACAGTATTTACAGAAACAAGTCATATGGCGTACTGAGAAAGGCTTTGAAATGCCCTGCACTATGGTGGAGTGTTGGCACATGCGCGGCGCCCTGCCCACTTATCCATTCTATATATTTCTGTGCTGCAGTCACTGCTACTTGCTATAATATTGCAAGAAGCATCACAATAGATTCTATCTGGTCGCAATGGTGAAGGAGCCTTTTCTCAAAATAAATATTTTCCAAACATGACATGGAAGTTTTGTCCGACGAAATGGTGAAAGTCGCGGGAATCCGCTGGATGCGGAAAGCGCAGGACTGGTCGTTGTGGCGATGCTTGGGGGAGGCCTATGTCCAGCAGTGGACGTCTTTCGGCTGAAATTATGATGATGATGATAATGAGAACGTTTCTTGATATCGTAAAAGGGATTCCGTAAGGACGCCCACGCTTAGATACAAAGATGATTTTGTACATGGTCGATTTATAACGAATGTTGAGGAGTGTGTGTACGTTACAGATTGTCCTCAAAGTAAATTGTTTGGAAATTGGAACCCAGTTCTAAAAATAATCAAGTCACAAACAGCACGCTACACTGTAAAATATAATGACACTGTGAGTGGCACTGCGTGCATCGAAACGATTTTAATTAATAAAAATTGTACCTACTGTTGTTTTTATTTTAATATCTGTAAAGACGCTTGTCATCTTATCTTAGTCTTCCTGTGACCACTAACGCTGCAAAGCTTTCGAAACGTCAGGAAAACCAATGTTAATTATATACGCGATGTAATCCGGTTAAACCTGTTTTAATACAATTAAATTATTTTGATAGGTTAGGTTGAGTTCTCGAAAATTAAACGAAGGACGATAAAGAAATGAGTCCAATACACGCCATTGTTTACTAGAGCCAATTCAATTTGATCAGGTTCCGAGAACACATTTTATTGCTTACGATAGGCTGAAACAAAGAGCACTTACTATTACACTTTCCCAGTATAGATGACTACCGTGACTACACATTTTCCTGAAAGAAATAGTCGTGAATACGTTTGTATTCTAAAAAATTGAATTTAAGTATATTAAAATATTTAAGCAATTAGTGTAGAGTAATAATCAATTAAAGACCCCTCGACGGGTATAGGCCTCCTCCAATAACTTCCAGACTTTTCTTCCATCCATGCCTTGTCTGCCATTTCAGCTATTTCGTCGTGCCACATGTATTTCTCTTTTCCTCTTTCCATTGATTGGTTTTTCTTTGGGTCCATCTGTCGTCGTCTAATCGCGCCAGGTGGCCCACCCATCTCCACTTCAATGCTTGACCGTGTTGAAGGGCATCCAATACTTGTGTCTTCTTTCTTGTCACCGAATTTGGTTGTTTGTCTAATGATTAGTCTTTAGGATGCTCCTCTACATCCCCCTTTGGCAAACATGTATTTTGTTTTTAGTTTTACCATTGAAGATCCAAGTCTGACAAGCATATGTAACGCATGGCAACAGGCATGTGTTCATGGCCTTAGCTTTTAGTTTTAACGATAAGTGTGATTTCATTATTTCCTTGAAACTCCAAAACTTATTCCAGGTTAAATTCAATTGTTACATAAACTATATGTTTTTTACGAAAATTATGAATACAGCATGACTGTGACAGTAGAATGTGTGTATGTGTCCAAAATGATTTATTTTTTTACATATTTTTTGTGGAAAGGAAATCAAGCAATGAACATCCTCCTTCAATAAGTCCCACGTTCAATCAATCACCCTGTAGAAACATTATGATAATGGACATAAATAAGGAACGTAAACAAAGGGAGTACATAATTGTCTAGACACATTATCAACATTATTGTTGTGCTTAAACCCATTTAATTAGGACATTATTATTATATCAGTTTCCTTTTCTTTTTCCTTCCTATACCAGAGGCAATTAATAAAGTGTATGAAAACAATGATAATAATACCTACCTAACCTATAAGTTTTGACTGTTTTGAGCAAAAATACTATTAAGAAATAGTTAACTGCGCAGTAGTAGTAGTTAGCTGGATGCGGAAGGCAGAGGACCGAGCGTTGTGCGCAACTTGGGAGAGGCCTATGTCTAGCAGTGGACTGCGATAGGCTGAGTTGATAACTGCGCAGTAGCATTAATTAAAAAAAATGCCTTTTTCTACGTTGAGCTCGGTTGTCTAACCAGCTAGCTTATTCACAATCGTCCAAAAGTAACCTTTTCGGATTCGTGCGTAAAGTTATCGAACGTGTCCCCTAACTAAACGCTATTCACAAATCCGAGACTCGGATGGAATTGACGTCATTCACCAGCACGATCGTAAATATTCAATTTCGGTTTTGTGAATAGCGTTTAGAGGACACGATTTGATTAACTTTTCTTGCAGATTCGGATAGGCACTTTTGAACAGTTGTGAATAACATAGCAGATGTGAAAAAAGTTTTTTTATTTTAAACGGAGCGTTGGTCTAACTTTTTCATCCTTTATGTTAAACCATTGTCATTGTGAAGTTTGAAGACCTTCTTGTTTGTTTTCGGTCTTCAACCAGTGCATTCTGCCTGTTATGATTTACAGTGCCGAGATGTAGACACTGACAGTTTGGTTAGTCCACACGTTCAAAGTCGCTCAGCGAGCTATGCAGCGAGCTATGCTTGGAGTTTCTTTGATGGAAATCCGTAACGAGATTATCCGGAGAAGAACCGGAGTGACTGACATAGCTTGTAGGATCAGTAAGCTGAAGTGGCAGTTGGCTGGTCATGTCTGTCGAAGGACCGATGGCCTTTAGATCAGACGAGTCATTGAGTGGAGACCGCGAATCGGCAAACGCAGCGTAAGCCCCCCCACCCCGTCAGGTGAATCGACGACCTGAAGAAGGTGGACATGTGGACTACGATAGGCTCAGTTGATTGTCAAGATATTTCAAAAGCTGTTTTATAACCATGACGACTGCATATAATATAGTTATTGACAATATAACAAGTCAGGCTAACGACTTATTGCACTCCGTAAAGCGGAGAAGTGTATTATTCAGAAGACCAATTCTCGTAATTAAAGACATTCAAAACATAGTTCCAAACTAATCTCAATGCTTTAAATCTCATTCTCCTGACAGTAGATGTTCCTGTTTGCCGTTTATTTGTGACACTTAGGTCATTAATGTCACCAATAAACGGCAATAAGCATTTTCAGCAGCAATCGGCTTCAGGTATGCGGAAGGCAGAGGACCAAATGTTGTGGCGCAACTTGGGAGAGGCCTATGTCATACTGGCAGCAGTGGACTACGATAGGCTGAGTTGATGATGATGCTAACATTGATCGGTCATCAGACTCAAATACGGCAAGCGCTGCTTTCGGATTGGAGTCTGATTTTTCATTTTTTATGTAGGTATGCAGTAGCCACGAGCCCTCAGTGGCCCCAAATTTGCAAGTATCAAACGTAGGTACTAGCTACAAACATAATGAACCTCGAATCTACATGACAATGCCAGACCGAAGGTTTGGACTATGAAAATTTTGGTGTTTCCAAAAAATTGTGCCGATGGAAAGCGGATGCCAGCGTCCGGTCCATTGTGTTCCGACCGATGTCCTCGCCAGCCAATTGGGCAAATGACGTAGCATCCAAACTTCGGTACAGTTATCTTTACCATGAAATCACTGTCTGGCTGTTTGCAGAATGGGATCGATGGATTCTGAATAGATTTGATCTTTTGTTCGTGTTATTGGCGCAATTTTGTACTTTTACCGATAGGTTGGTTATACCTACATGAATGTTTGTGATTCATCAAAGGCCGTTGATTCTTTAAAAAAAAGTACATGCGGAAGAACAATGACCGAGTTGCGAACAATTCATGTTTAACAAATTTTGTATTTTGCAGAAAAAATATGAATCAATCCAATAAATCTTTGGGTACTCCCAAAGATTTTGTTTGTCTTTTTTGTGTGGGTAGGTACTCCTATTTTTGTAAATCTGTAGGAACCAGCCTTTTTGCTGCCAACTTGATTAAATAATGCAATATTAACTAGTAATCGTTTCAAAAACGTGGCATTAAATAAAATCTTTTTTATCACGCTTTTATTAGGTCGACCTGTATAGTTCCCGGCACGAGACGTGAGCACAAATTGTACCTGCTTGGTAGTCTCTGTCGTCACCGTATTCTAGTATTCCGTTTTCTACGTATATTCAATTATGCATTATCATATTATTAAGCCAATGCATGTGCCCGTTTCTGGTCTGTTGTACTGTGAACAGAAATTCGACCACTTAAGCAGTGGAATCTGTGCTCACGACTCGTGCCGGCAACTATATGTAACTAACTATGTAATGGAATCTAAGGTAACTAATTTAACCATCTTCCAAGGGTCGTAGCGTAATGAAAATTGGCAGCTGTATGTAGTTCTGATGACAATACAATAATATGGTACTGTCGAACTGATCTGATGATGGAGCCGGAAGATATGATTGATATGAACTGGAACTTCATGATGGAAAATCGTATCATAGCTGTTTTGGATTTCTTAGAAAAGTCTTGTAACTTTGACCACGATTAGGTTTCAAGGTCTGATGATGAAGCCGGAAGATAGGCACTGGCATTCCATGATGGAATATCGTATCATAGTCGTGTTTGCAATTGTGAGAAAGGCCACGTAATGGACTTTGGACACCATCAGGTTTCAAGGTTATAACAAACCTATTATATATTGAATAGTGTAAATATTGACATAGGTGCTTGTATAAAATGTATATAGACCTGTACATGGAGAGTGTAAACAGAATAATACTAATATATCTATATACGATGTATATTGATGTGTAAATAGGGTAGAAGCGTGTAAACTAGTATTTTTTAAACTATTAATTTATTATCAAATCATTTATATGCATTATAACATAGTTTAAGAGATGAGATCCAGATTTGGACGTGTGTGGCGAGGACATAGAATCGTATACATATTTATTCTAAAGTAATAGACTAAATACCACACATGGGAACATTTATAAATTAGAATCAAAACTGATCCCCTCAGCATCCAAAGAAATAGAATCAATCAACTCAGCCTATCGCAGTCCACTGCTGGACATAGGCCTAAAGAAATAGAATAATATGTTTTATATATAATAGGTAGCAATTAACCTATTTGAGTGAAAGTCAAATGTTTTGTCAAATTCAAAGCACACAATACCAACATCCACTGATCAAATAGAACACTTTTCACGGGAACCAATCACGCAGAACGAAATGGTGTGAAAACTGATTGAGCTACCATTGTAGGGGCTGGGATGGGCTAGGATGGGCTCGTGGGAATCTGTGACGCAAGGTTTGCAACACGAAGCCAGCTTCCTGGATATAAATTGTATTTAGAACAGGATTATGGAAACTGACGAAACTGGAATAAAAGTGGAGTATACCTTAGCCAAAATTGAGTCTGTTTTACTTTGTTTTTCGTGGGAACATTCCATTGTTTGCCCGCTTTCAAGGCTGAAAAGAATGTCATTAAAACGCTTTTTGATGACGGTCACCTGTAGTTGTATATAAGCAGTATTGTATGTTCGTGGTATGTTCTATTTTCGGGCAATCATATTAAACTTGTGTGAATTTAGGTACAATACAAATAATAGTTTCAGGTTTTCCCTTTTACAAACTTTTATTTACAAGCATTTCCTATAAATAATATTTCTTGCGTGTTTTTACCGGCTATGCAATCCGTAAGCTCGTACTACAGTCATAATTTGTTTTGTTACGTTATTAATCATTACATAACCACATATAGGTTAGCCACATATTAGAAATAACTTTTACCCTGAAAGGGCCTGCAATGCCTTATAGAGGCGTGATAAGGCACATTTGCATGCATTTGTTACCATTTTACATAACATCTACAAGCAACTAAGTAGGTTGTGTGCTATAAATTTATCAACCAATAATCGTTTAGAAATCCTTGTAATTAATACATAATACAAAATTAATACATAATTTTTAATTTTTTTTGCTCAATACATAATTTTCACTTTGGCAGCTACTTATAATTAATTTACTTGAAGGGTTAGGGTGCCGGTGAAGTAACAATCACATGAGACTTTCCATCTTTGTCTCAGTTTGGCGAACCGACTTGCACGGTACATAGCAACAGCCTAGGTGGTATTGCAGTTATTATTGGCAAAGGTAACCGCTTAACATCAGGTGGGCTTTGAGCTCGTTTCGCCATACAATACTATAAAAAAATTACATGTTGTTCTAGCCAGCTTTTTTTGTCTGTCTGCCCTCACGTTGCGTTGTAGGTATAGGATCATACATGGATATGTATTAGGTCCTTACATATGAAATTAGCGTTTTGTCGTACTGACCACTTTGTTCTGAAATATCTCCTCTTTGGTTAAGAATTCCAAATTCAAATTTATAAATTCATTTAGCTGGTACATTTGAGTTTTGAAAACAGTCATTCATTTGTTTTTGCCTTATTATTTTTTTCTTTGGCGTCGCTTATTACCACACAATGGAAAACATGAAATATCGGTATATTTACGAGTACGAGTTCTACCGTGGCACCAGTGCTGCAGAAACAGCTCGAAGGATTAATGATGTGTAAGGTGTCGCAAAAGAAAGCACGGTACGTTTTTGGCTTCAACGTTTTCGTTCTGGAAATTTCGACCTTCAGAACCAACCCCGTGGACGGCCGGAGACCAAAGTGGAAAATGAAGAATTAAAGGCTATTGTGGAAGCGGATCCATCACAAAGCACTTCAGACATAGCTGCAGGCTTCGGGGTAAGTGATAAAATTGTATTAATCCACTTGAAGCAAATCGGGAAAGTAAAAAACTTGAACGATGGGTACCTCATGAATTGAGTGAATCGAACTTGCAAACACGCATCGACTGCTGTGTTACTTTGATCGAATCATTACTTATGATGAAAAGTGGATACTGTACGATAATCGGAAGCGCTCGTCGCAATGGCTGAACCCTGGAGACCCAGCCAAATCCTACCCTAAACGAAAATTGACTCAGAAAAAGTTCCTTGTGAGTGTTTGGTGGATTAGCGCCGGTGTCGTTCACTACTGCTTTCTAAAATTTGGCCAAACGATTACGGCAGATATCTATTGTCAACAACTGCAAACCATGAAGGAAGAACTAGCTTCTAAACAACCGAGATTGGTTAATCGCTCTAGGCCACTGCTGCTTCATGACAACGCAAGACCACACACTGCACTACAAACAACCACTAAGTTAGATGAGCTACAATAGGAATGTCTGCGACATCCACCGTACTCCCCGGACCTTGCTCGAACAGATTACCATTTTTTCCGGAATTTGGACAACTTCTTACAAAGAAATAAATTCAACTCTGAGGCGGCAGTCCAAACCGCCTTCAAAGAGTTTATTGATTCTCGCCCCCATGTATTTTTTGGTAAAGGGATCAATGAACTACTATGAGATAGCAAAAGTGCATAGATAACAACGGTGCATACTTTGATTAAATAAATATATTTTACAAAAAAAATAATACTCTATATTCCTCCCGTACAAAACGCCAATTTCATATGTAAGGACCTAATATTAACTTTCCAGTTAAACTGGTTTTAAATTATTGCGAAATAAACCATTGCAGTAGTGGCGTGACTGATATTTAACAATTTAGCAGATTCAGCTCGACTTTGAATTAGTTATCTTGATGTTATATATTTATAGTTATATATGTAGGTATGTAAGCGCCACTTCACATACATACATACATATTATCACGCCTGTTTCCCATTGTGGTAGGCAGGGACTATGGATTTCCAAGTTTTTTTTTATTTTTGCTGCGAGGAGGAAATCTTCAAAAGGCTACCGGCCTTATGGGGGGATGGATGCCGGGGTGTGTGGGATTCTTCTTGCCTCCGGAGCCCTCCCTATGCTACGCCTGTAAAGCACGTCTCAAGAGAGACTATTTGTCTATTTCCACCTGCTACGATCCTGACACACCTCTTTCGCTTCATCTACGTACACCACTTCATGGCCTGCGGAATATCCGCAAACGACTGGCAGGTTACGGCAATATGAAGGTTGGAATGGCGCACTGCTGTAAAGGAGGGTGCAAAGCGTTTTGAACACTCACGCCTCGAAGCCCTTGACGCCAAACGCCAACATCGTAAAACCCGCCCTAAGCCTTTTTACACTGACAGCGGCCAATTATGCTGTTTTCTTTGTGACCGAACGTTTAAAACCAAGTTTGGCTTTGCAAGTCATACACAGCGCATGCCAGGTGCTGACCGGATGTCGCCGTCGGCGGACACGTCGTGGAAGACATCATCAACAATGCAAACTAAGAAATAAGTATTCAAAGTCTATCATTTTTCATAATCTTAATTTTTAAGTAGATCGTAGGTAGTAAAATTCAGATGAGTATTATGCTTCTAGAAGCTAGTTTTCCTTTCTGTGACATCTAATAGGCAACTGCCTAGATGCCTTGCTAAACATTTGTGTTTAGTCTAGTTATACGTTTTATTTGCCACGCCACACGTGTACCACCACGCCATAGCAAAACAGGTATGCAAACACATTATCCTAATTATGACAAAAAACCAGATAATGTTTTGGAAGAGTTTTTATAAGACAAGCAACTTAATAACCTCATTATTAAGTTGCTTGTCTTATAAAAACTCTAAACTCTTCTAGTAGTCGGTTAAGGAACACATTTTGGTTTCTTAATAAGATGTACTTGACGTCACCCGAAGACGAAACAAAGTGGAGGCTAATTTCTATACCACGAGCAGACTTCACCGGAGCTATGGTGTATGGAACAAGGAGTCGCAGGTTCGAATCCAGTAGGCCAATTCACGTAACTAAAGAAATGCAGTTGCAGTGCAGTTGCAGTTAAGTTTCGATCAAAACAATGCTTTTCGTATTCTCTTATCTACGGCGATCGCTGTCAGAAACGAACTGCAGCGTCACTGCAACTTGATCGGCGCATCATGAAATTAAGGAATTAGGGCCCTGTTCGTGAGTGAATATTTCTTTCCACAGCTTGTATCTTAGGCTTATATTATTTAAAAAAAATGCAATTTTATTTCTGACATAGATTATCTCAAAGCTTTTGTCATTTCACTAACTAGGGCCAATGAATTTCATAAAAGGTAAATATTCATTTCATAATAAAACAAAGTTTAACCGGATTAAATTGGTTTCCATGACGTTTCGAAAACTTTGCAGCATTTCGTGGTCGCAGGTAGACTAAGATGACAAGCGTCTTTACAAATATTTCTAAAAAAATATTTTAATCTACCGTACAATATTATTAATTAAAATCGTTTCGATGCACGCAGTAATCACTCACAATATCATTATCTTTTACAGTGTTGCGTGCTGTTTGGGACTTGATTATTTAGGGAAACAAAAAAAAAGAAAATGAAGTAATGAAAAAAATGAAAAAATGAATGAATGAAATGATGTAATGAGTCTTATGTGGTCTGCCAAATCAGTCTAATGCCCATGTAAAAATAGTTATAATTTAGACACTAGACTGGTCGGCTTATTCACATGCGCTCCAAGATTTGCTTCCCACGGGCTCCAAAACGAAAAAATATTAATTAATAAAATCTTTCAAGGATTTCCAAGTATTTCAAAGTACAATTCAAAGTACAGTACAAAATATAAAATGACAGGCTTTATGTGCATAGCAACTGTGATTATCATGTTCTTCATTCGTGATAGTAAAATAACAGAAAAAAGTATGCAAGCCAACTGATGAAGCTACAATTTGACCTGTCTTAGCGATCAATATAAGGGTGTGACTTCAAAACCCTTACTCGTGCAACGGTTGCGATGACCCACTTACAGAACAAGCTTATTCAGGTTAGTGTGGAGCAGGTTGGGAGGGGCTAACTTGAAAAATCAATCCCCATTCTGGAAAATTTGAAGAGTTAAGAAGTAGTATTGAGAGGGTTAATACTACTTACACTCATCATTCGCCATTCTCCAAACCTTTTCCCAATTATATTGGGGTTGGCTTCCAGTCTAGCAGATGCGGCTGAACATAAGTTTTTTACATGGAGCGACTGCCATCAGACCCCCTTAACCCACTTAATGGGTAATACTGACATTCGGAGACTACTTACACTAAACCGCATTAAATTAATTAATCATCATCATCATCATCATCATCATTTCAGCTGAAAGACGTCCATTGCTGGAAATAAGCCTTCCCCATAATCGCCGCGCTTGCCAGGCGGGTTATGATCGCAGTTGGTTGGTTAAATACTCAGAGAACGCTGCTGCCCATGCTTGCATGCATGAGAAGATATATCAGGGTGGTGCAATTCTTTACGTCCGGCACTACACGGAACATTAAATGAATTACAGTCCCTTAAATAAATGAATATGAATATTAAATACAGTAATATAAAAGTACACCTAACTATTTATAGTCATAAGACATCAAATTTTATTTCGGCCATTGTAATGGGCTAGCATTTGACTGTCACCTCACTTGATGGTAAGCGCTGGTGCGGTCAACGATAGTACACGCTTGCCCAGCAAAAACTCACGTATAAAGTAGTATCATCAAAGTATCATGACTGTCAACACAACTAACCTTTGACTATTGAAAACATTACATTACAAATATTATCTGATTATATCTACAACTGATGATATCTTGACAATAAAACTCGTCAAGGGAACTCCAGGTACGAATATAAATCAATAGTAAATAAGATACTTAAGGGATCTAGATAATAATGATATAAGTTGATCAGTGACCCTGTCTATAGATTATCAGACTTATCAGCATGCAATGTGCATTACATAACTTACAGTCGATGCCCTTTGGGTACCTACGCAACCTGGTAAGGAAACTCACCAGGGAAAAACACCACAAGCTATGGAAAGACCATGGTAAGTGCAGGCAGGCTTCACGAAACAAGCCCTTTGACTGTCAAAACAACAGCTACGTTCAGTCACAGCCGCTATTACAGGCCACGGTTTTTTTTTTTGT
The DNA here is from genome assembly GCA_949699075.1 of Asteroscopus sphinx. Lineage (NCBI taxonomy): Eukaryota > Metazoa > Arthropoda > Insecta > Lepidoptera > Noctuidae > Asteroscopus > Asteroscopus sphinx. Next base: position 15,902,490 of record OX453017.1, read on the forward strand.
ATATTTTTACACAGCAGTCCCAAACTAAACAAAAACTCCTTTTCTTCGGTCCTTTAACAAAAATCTCATTGTCATAGGTGTTACAGACAGCCCACTGTGCAGAGCCTGCATGGTGAAAGACGAGACAGTAGCTCATGTGCTTCTAAACTGCCTTGAGTTCGCCACATACAGGGCCAAGTACTTCGGTAAGTCAGGTACTCTCCGAGAGATCACCAGCAACACCAAGGTGGTTCTGGCCTTTCTTGAGGAGTTGGGGTGGATCGAAGATCGAAGAAAGTTCCCACCCGTAAGCAAAATACACGCTTAGACGTGGAGTTGAGGAAACCAGCCCGTTATACTATACTATACTAACTTACAGTCAAAACTAGAAAAGAGACATGTCCTGACTGACTGATTCATTAACGCAAAGCCGAAAATAATCAAGTTAGATTAGAAACATGAAATTTGGGCAGTCGATTCCTTTTGTAACGTAAGCACTCACTAAAGAATATTTTTTGGAAATGTTAACGTTATAATAACCATAGATGTCCTCATCAAAAAAGGGGAATAATGATTTCGGAGCACAAAGGACTCGCAGAGTGATACAGAAAACGTGTTTAACTGTGACAGCTGGTAGCATTGTTTTAACATACAACGTGTATCAAAAGTGCGAGCTCATTCAGGGCATAGCATAGAACAACTTTTACTATGGGACCAACCATGAAATCGCGAAAAAAATATCAGCTGTTCCCTACTAAATCATCGATGTCGCTCGACAAAATGTAAGGATCAGCTGATATTTTTTTCGCGATTTCAGGGTTGGTCCCATAGTAAAAGTTGTTCTATGCTATGCCCTGAATATGCTCTTCAAATATGACCACGCATTTCTGATACACGTTGTATAGATCAATCATCTTCGCCACTTCACACGTGTCATTAAGACACGAAGTACAGTGATCTAATAGTGTAATTTTATAAAATAAAACCAGCAAGAACGTCACAACGCATAAATATTTATAATAGTTGTTCCTTTTCAATGCACGTGCGGGGCACGCTTGGTGTTGCATAATGCGGTCACACAGCGCTGCGCCGGCGGCGGCGGCGCCGCCCTAAGCGTCCATGTTTTGTTATTATTCGTTAAATATTTAAAGTTAAAACAATTAATTAAAGTAAATTTAATTGAAATTCTTCGTGAATGCAAAGGTCATTTGAGACATTTAATAAAGTGGGGAATTAAAAAAGATGACGTAGATATAGTAAAATTTCCATTAGGTACGTAGATAGGTTGTTACAGGTTACTATAAATAAGTAATTATCTAATCTAAATTAAAATGTACCAATAATGTAGATTTGAATCTATAGATTTTCTTAACAACTTTATCTTGATTCTCACTCTACAGAAGTTTACATTATTTACTAACAAAGGTGTATGATTTAAAAATTAACAAACTCTAATAGATTTTAAACTCTTTTGATTTGAATTAATTTGATTATAAATAACCAATTCTACGGAAAACGCAAATTATTTAAAACAACATGTAGGTTAAAGTTTAATTTTACTCTGAAACATAATATTTGTAAATACGTAGTTCATAATCTGGTACCTTTGCAAGTACTTTTAACATTCCTAAAAAACTTAATACACTAGAAGCTACGGCTACGCTTTACGCCCAAGACGGAAAACTTACTTGAGCTTTTCTTTTAAGGCGGCCTCTACGAACCGTAGCACGCCGCGTCGTAGCACTTCAGTCTCACAAAGTCCAAGCAATCACGCTACACACGGTCGCTAAGTATCTCCAACACACAGAGACCACAGCACGGGCTAACCACTGGACAGCCAAAACCAAATTGTGGCCATTTCTACTCCATAATTCAGTTAAATCACATTAAGGGGGGGACGACAATGGGAGAGCATCGATGTGAGCGAATCACACCATCGCTACGCATCGCTAATTTTCCATAAAGATCCGAGTTTACTGGTACTGGTGGCCGACCGAATATAATTATACTTCATGGACATGCGTGGACTATTGTCAGACTAACAAATTCAGTGCGAGCGACCTGTGTGGTCAATAAAACTTATATCTAAGCACGAAGGTGCTCCGTTACATAAAGGTCGATGCTTATGAGCTATGAGCTTTTTTCTTTAATAATCTATCTTACCTGAGAAAATCATAGTTGCATTTTTTTTAACACGTAAACTAATTTGACCGTTCTTAAATAGTTGCCATCCCATTCTTAACATAACATAACATCACGCCTGTATTTCCCCGAAGGGGTAGGCAGAGGTGTATAGTACACCCACATTTCGTCAGTTATGTTGTAAGCCCCATGTAATAGGGGGCGAGCCTATTGCCATTAACCGGGCACAAATCCAGACTCCGGGCTGCTACTGAGATTTTCCTAATGAAAAAACCCAATAACACTTTGCCCGACCCGGGAATTGAACCCAGGACCTCACGCTCAGCAGTGGATCAGCATCCTTTTCTTGTATCTACTATTAGTAAAAGAGAGAGAGAGAGAGAGAGAGAGTTTAAATCGATAGAGATAGTTTAAAATAAGTTTAGTTCGTGTACAAGAGAATCGACAACAATATGAGAATTGAGATCTAATTTAACTTAACAAGCATACATTCAGTGACCCCAAAGAGTGCGCTTTTCCGGAAGCCAAGTACAATGGCATGCGAGTCGTCGGCGCTTGCGCTCGCCATCCAACATGGCGGACAGTTCGCGCCATCCGCCATTACGCGTCAGCCGTCGCATGCGCACCATGTAGATCCAAATCTATAACAAATAAATTGAGTCATGTCTGCCTGTGATAACTGCAGTCACACCAATATTTTCGTTTGAATAATTTAAAAAACAAGCAAGTATAGTTCATAGTTATATATTGCTAATAATTATTATTACTTACAACTTACAAGTCATGTAAACATTTCATTACGTTATTACATCAAATTAATTAATTATATTCATACATACATAACATAACCAGCCCATTACTGTCCCACTGCTGGGCACGGGCCTCTTCTCAGTATGAGAAGGCTAAGGCCTTAGTCCACCACGCTGGCCTAGTGCGGGTTGGCGGACTGCACACACATGGAGAACTGTATGGAGCACTCTCTGGTGTGCAGGTTTCCTCACGATGTTTTCCTTCACCGTTAAAGCAAGTGATAATCGAATATAAATCTGCACATGAATTCGAAAAGTCAGAGGTGCGGGCCGGGATCGAACTCACACCCTCCTGCATGGAAGGCAAGCTTTCAACCGCTAGGCTATCACTGCTTAATTATATTCATTTGTGGACATTACTTAATTCATCATTTATTTACAAATAAATAATTACTATTTAACTAGCTTAATGCCCGCGACTTAGCCCGCGTGGATGTCGTTTATCACGCATCCCTCGGGAGCTGTTTTATTTAATTTTTCCGGGATAAAAAGTAGCCTATATGTTAATCCGGTTAAGCCTATAGGTTGTTTTGTCTGTATGCCAAATATCATCCAAATCCGTTTAACCCTTACAGCGTGATTGAGTAACAAACATCAAAATTACAATTATTGTGTAAAACTATTGTTGCACGCTGGTTTTTTGTGGCAATAAATGTTTTTTTTTTCATATTTTGCTTGCTCTAACACCCCCCTAGCCAAGTTGACAATCTACACAATCTTCAATCGTCAACGCTAATAGAAAACGATCAAAATGTATGGGAATGACATATCTCAACGAAAAAATCATTCGTTCAGATATGTCATTCCCATACATTTTGATTGTTTTCTATTAGCGTTGACGATTGTAGATTGTGTAGATTGTCAACTTGGCTAGGGGGGCAGAACGCTTTTTCTTCTACGAATTAGCTTGTTATCAGTAAAACAGGAAGCTGAAAATTGAGCAACATTATTTTAGTACCTAGGTAGTAGATATTTACTAAAGTTTTGATTCAAAAATATTCACAATATTTATTTAAACTGCCAAAAGATCAATAACGGTGTTTAGAAATATTCTTTTCAAATCAATGTAGCGGTTCATTATTGACGATTCTGTCTATTATATTAAAATCTAGTTCAGCCATAGATTTTTTGATTCATTCCTCGTCGTTACACTGTATGTTACACTAGTGTAACCACGAGGAAAAACCTGTTCCTACGTGATTACACCACTACATTAAAGATGAGGCTCTCGTACTAGAAAAACGATATTAAAACTATAAAAGAACAATGGCCATTCTCTTAACATACTTGGACTAAATCTATGTGTTCAGCTAAACACCTGTCATACATTTCTTTACATCGTTGTCACGTCATATTAACTATGACGTAACAATCATGGTATAACATCTTACTATACCATGGTAACAACGATGCCAGTTGACATGAAAAAAAAAACTTCTGCGTCTCTGGCTGGACGTTACATATGAACTTATTTTATTTCTTGTCTAAGTGATTTGTGTTCCACGCAATGATTTGATCGCTAGCGACGTCAAAATTGGTGTTTGGACGAAGATATTTGCAGAGATTAAGGCCCGTATTACAGAAGCTTCCTCAAGTACAGTTTAAACTCCAATACCTGATCACTACTTAACGATAGAATCGTTACTTGAGTCTTATTCCAAAACGGTAATTATAAACTTTAATTCAACAACATAACACATGAATTTGACCTTAAATATAATAGAAATCTCTACTCAAGCGTAGTCTGGACCACACTAGAGTGATTACAGATCAAATCTCAGCTCAAATACCGAAACAGGTGACAGTATAAAACAAAACTAAACTCAGCTGAACTGTGATCAACAAATCTCTGCTTGAGGAACGTTCTAAAATCAAAGCTCAACTTTAAACTAGTTTTAAACAGAGATCAACGCTTGAGTATCCTTCTGTATTACGGGCCTTAAAGTTGCTGGAGATGTTGCTAGCAATTTTAGCTGGCAAAATTGGTATCTGGACGGGATATTTGCAGCGATTTGAAGTCGCTGGCGACCAAAGTCACTGGCGTGGAGTCGGACCATAAATCTTTGAAAAATAAGTAATATTCAATCGTAGGATATTCATTACATTCAAAATTTTAATATAAAAATGATTATTTATTATTTTTAACGCATTTTACGCATGCGAAACGAAATCTAACGATTTAAATTGTGGAAAGAAAAAATCGCTCACGAGCAGGATCACGTAGGAGGACGTCACCCAAAGATGTACCAAGTGGATGAGAATTTCGTTACCACGAGCAGTGTTCACGGTAGCTTAGTGGCTAAAGCACTGGCGTACTGAGCCAGGAGTCGCAGGTTCGAATCCTGCTCGTGAGCGATTTTTTCTTTCCACAATTTAAATCGTTATAAAAATGAACTTTGAAAATTGCAGACATAAATACCTTAGCTAAGTCATTTTACTTTTTCGTGTGTTCATAATGAGGTTCGTGGACTCGTGGACGTGGTTAAGTAATAACCACGTGTATCTGCAAGATTAAGCCGCGCTAGTCGCGGTCAGTCCTTGGATGGATGACCGTTTCGTTGCACATCGAGACCCCTCCGTCCCTCGCGGAGCATGTTAAGCTCTGTGCTGCCGGTCCCGGTTACCATATAAATATCTATTAGATAGCAGCCGTTACGGGTAGTCAGAAGCTCGAAAGTCTAACAACTGGGTCTAACGTTAGGTAGTCGGTATTACCCAGTTGCGGCGGTTGTCGGGTTGCAGGGGTCTGATGGCGGTCGCTCTGTGTAAAATGCTGATGTTCATCTGTGGTTCAGCCGCATCTGGTTAGACTGGAAACCGACCCCAACATAATCAAATCAAATCAAATTATTTCTTTGCTAGAATATGCTACATAATATAGATGTTACAGAAATTAAATGTATCCAGGCACGTATGACGTGCAAAGATACATGGGATACATAACAGAAATATTAAATAATAAAATGTCAACAGAAAGTACATAATTAATTAGGCTTACATAATTACATGGTATTAATTTATATATATTGTAAACATTACTGACTTATCTTCTAAGTATTCATTTACACAAAAAAAAATTTCTCCCACTTTCTCGGAAATTGGTTCATTATTAAAAAAAAAATATCGGCTCATTACATAAATTAGGTGTTTTTAGGTACAAAATATTTATCATTAAAAAGGCTGAATGTGCATTTTTTTTTCAAAACTTTGAAAATAGTACAAGAACCGCGCTCAGACGAATTGGCGCGAATGAGAGTTGGATACTGTTGAATTAATTTGTGTATTGTTTCCTCGTAAATGACAGAAAAGTACTATACACGCTGAAATTCGAATCGCTTATTTCCCGAAAAGTGGTCATTGTATGAAATGAATGACCCCTTTTCGGGAAATAAGCGATTCATATTTCAGCGTGTATATGTAAGTCTCGGCCGAAATAGCAATTAATGGCCTCGTCTGGTTAAAAACTCGGCTAGCGCCTCGTCCTTTTAAAATCACTTCGGCTATATTACTCGGCCGTCAATAGCTTAATTTTAGGCCTCGACAGTAATATCTTGAATACTATCTTATTAATTGGCTTGTCTTTGTAATAGGGAAATTGCTCGGAAAAAAATGGACTTACACGACGAGAACATTTAATTTTATACTTATTTACTTAATACACCAACCAACACTAACGCACGAAACCGCATTCGCTCGCTAGTCACAATGAATTAAATACGATATTGTTTCATACCATGACCTTGGATGCGGGCGCACGGTCATCACTCATCATCGCTGATCCAAAATGGTGATTACCGGTCGCCATGTCGGTTCAGAGGATTTACAAAATGACTGCGATAATGGTGGGCGGATTCGCCACCGTGTTTTATTATTATCAACAATGGCAATCCTGGGAATGCGTTATCTTCGTTAATCTGGTACAAGAACTCGTTGCATATTACAATTTTTTCCAGTGGTACGGTGACGTAAGAAAATTTGTGTTATTTACGAATTTCATAAAAACCTTAACTGGACAAGCTACAGAACCAGCGTCGGAGCTAGTCATTAGCATTATTATTTATTCAGGGTGATTTGTAATTCGACCTTTTCCTTGAAAGGGGTTATACTAGAGCTCATTTGCAACAAAAATGATCCCGTGAACCAGGGGGCGCCAGTCATTTGTTTTCGAGTTATATCAGTTATCACCAACAGTCGCAGTCAGTCTCCAATTAATTATACAACGTGTATCAAAAATGCGTGGTAATTTTTGCAGAGCTTATTCAGGGGATGCTATCAAACAGCATGGTTTGGTTTTGGACAGGATTTGGTTAAAATTTGGCACACAGATAGACCATATCCTGGAACAACACGTAGAATACTTTTAATTGCCATAGGTACCACGAGAGTAATACCACGGGCGTCAGCGTGTACCCAATAGTGAGCAGATGTAGAGTGGTGAGCAGATAGTCCAATTATACAACGTGTATCAGAAGTGCGTGGTCATATTTTAAGAGCTCATTCAGGGCATACCATAGCATAGAACAACTTTTACTATAGGACCAACCCTGAAATCGCGAAAAAAAATCAGGTGATCCTTACATTTTGTCGAGCGACATCGTTGATTTAGTAGGGAACAACTGATATTTTGGTCCCTTATGTTATCTAAAGTTTTTATTCAGTGTTTACAAAAAACATCGTTTTCTGGTTTATATAGCCAACTCCGGAATAAGCTATCATCCACAAGCATAGAATTAAAATAAACTCCACAAGTATATTTTAAATACATAGCTAACTACTAAAGGAACTTATTTGTGAAACCGGGAAACCATCATAATTTGCCGCGTTATAAATATCGTTGCTTTTATACGGAGACAAATTGGATATGCCCCAATAAACATAGGTAATAGGCAATACCTACCTACAAAAATACATGGCAGTTTAAAATAAGTAGTTACAGCTTTATTCGTAATGTGATTAATGTAAGATAAGAAAGGAAATGTTGACGAGTTTTATTTAAACAACGTAAAACGAGAAAACATTTTATGTAATTAATAAAATACAGGACATAATCTTAAAGCCAAATATTTTGAGACATTATATTCTGCTATCTCGGTAGTCTCGGTACAAATATACGTTATATAAACTATTATTTTTTTGCCTTTTGTTTCATTAGACGTGTTTATCTTTCTTGTGTTTCTTTGTCGATAAAATATGCTTTGTTTTGCATCTTTTAAATACTGCAAAGCAGACCTTGAGAACTTCGTAAATCAAACAATAGAATGTTTGATTTGTGAACTGTGTTTTTTTGAAGAATTTATTGAGGGTTAGTCCCGACTCGTCACGATCCCGATCCGTCACTAAAATTTTTGCCCATGCAACAAATCCCGATTCGTCACCATCTAAAAATAAATTCATTTTTATTTAATATTTGAGTCCCGATTCGTCACCCTTGTAAAATTTCTTGTTGCAGGGTACAGTTAGTAAGAAAAGTGTTAGTATGTTTAATAAAATATGGAGTATAGTTTTGTGGGTTTTAATTACTGATATGAAAACTTTTATAAATTCAACTTAAATCACAGATTGTACATAATCACAGATATGTTATATTGATCACGATTGTTAAGACTCTCAAATCAATATATTTTCAAGAATTTCAAGTTAAACATTAACTTATAAACATGATAAATAAAATGTCAGACTCTACGTGATATTTTATATACAATGTACTTATTCAACATTAATAAAATAAATCTGTCTTAAGGAACATTAATTATAGAAGAGATCTTAAAAAACAAAGCTACATAAATTCAAAAGAATATGATATAATCGGTCATTGTGGCGATGCTTGGGGGAGCCCTATGTCCAGCAGTGGACGTCTTTCGGCTGAAATAATGATGATGATGATGATGATGATGATATAATAAAAAAAAACAATTAAGAAAATTTACAATTAAGAATCAACAATATTATTAAATAACTATCAAACATTTATAAATTCACCTAAATTCCCAGATTGGATATATTATAAACATAGATTTTACATAATCACTGATAGGTATATTATACAAAGTATTATTGAAATAACTGAAAACGTCTTGGCGAATGGCGAAACGAGCTAAAGGCCCACCTAATGTTAAGTGGTTACCTTTGCCCATAACAACTGCAATACCATCTAGGCTGTTGCCTAAATTATACCGCAAGTCGGCTCGCCAAACTGAGACATGAAGATGGAAAGTCTCATGTGATTGTAATTTCACCGGCACCCGTACCCCTCAGACCGAAACACAGCAATGCAAGCATCACTATTTGTTGGAGAAGTAGGTACGGTGGTAGTACTTCCCCGGACGAGCTCTTCACAGTCTGAACAACTTTTACTATGTGACCAACCATCACGTCACACTTTCTCGTAACAGGAATAACAGGCAGAGTGGCAAACAACTAATGAATTGACATTTTTGAATCTTATTAGTTGCAAATATCTACTTAGTTACACAAAACAATAGAGTTGGTAGAATTTGTCTCCCTTCTACTATATTTCTGTCCCTTTCTGAACTATTTTATTACTATAACAACAACAACAACAACATAACATCACGCCTGTATTTCCCCGAAGGGGTAGGCAGAGGTGTATTAGTACACCCACATTTCGCCAGTTATGTTATAGTCCCATGTAATAGGGGGCGAGCCTATTGCCTATTGCCTATTACTACATATTTTATTATTTCTACCTGTGAAGATTTGTAAATGGCACAGGATTACCCATTTTCAGTATTATATAGATTCTGTTTGACTGTAAATCTTCCAAACTTTAAATAAATAAAAAATGTGAACAAAAGATCCGGTTTTTATTGCACCAAGAGAAATGTTTGTTTTGAAGTTTCTAGGTATACATAATTAAATAAATAAATATGTATGTATGACAATTCCTACAACTGCGTTTAGGAGTTACAAAACAGTGTAAACTAGAATTTTTAATGGTTTAACATTAGCTTGTTACATGTACTCAAATAATTTATTTGAATTTTAATAGATTGATTGATTATTGACTGATTGATTGAGAGGTATCTACTTGGATGACACCAGTAAAACAATAAAAAAATGAAAAATATTTTTAGGACATTTTTACAATTTTAATTTATACAAACTAAGCAGAGCTTTTACTATGGGTACTAGAGAAGACAATGTATATGATACTTATATACTTTTTTTTTTATAAATACATAAGAAACACCTAGACCAACACAAGCACTTATGTTCATCACACAAATATTTGTGTCCTGTGGGAATCCAACTCATGACCTCATGATCAGCAGTCTGACACTCGAACCACTAGACCACAGACGTCGTCAAAGCAGTACCAGTACCAGTTTTGAGCCATCAGTGATAAAAAAGAATATATTTATTGTACTCAGCTTTCTTCTTGACTGTACTTTAACCTAAATGAAGTACCGATGACGAGTCGGGACTAGGCGAATAAAAATATTTAATACAGTGACGAATCGGGACATGTTTTTTCATGATGACGAATCGGAACCGTGACGAGTCGGGACTAACCCTTTATTGATTTGTTTACTTTGAAAGAAAGAAAAATGATTTATTGCACAACAAGACGAGAAAGAAAAGGTGACGCCTTTGTTAAAGGTGGTTACACATTTGTGCGAATTCTACGATCATTACGAGCGATTGTATAAATTCAGGTTCATGAATGCTACGCAAACCACAGAGTATTTTCATATTTTTGTCACAGACATAGTAAAAAATATAGACGAAGTGCTGCGAACAATCATGGTTAAGCAAAAAAAAACTATGCTCCTTCGTGTACAATCAGCGCTCACGCACACACCATGCACCTGAGAGATATTTGCTTTCGCGATGCTTACTGAACTATGCCGCGACATATGTACGGTTGACCGCACGTCGGTGGCAACACTTTGACATTAACAGAATCTCTATTTCGCATGCAGTAAGGGCGGTTTTTGTATTGACGTGTTACCACTGTCATGCAGTCGACTGTACTAAGAGGTGTGAGCACGGTTTGAAGTGCATATGTGTGCGTTTCTGCGTGAGCGCTGGTTGAACACGAAGGAGCATAGTATTTTTTGGCTTCATTAGATTGTTCGCAGTACTTCGTCTATATTTTTTATGTCTGTGATTTTTGTATGAAAATTCGACTGTACAAACGTTGTTCACGATTATAATACAAAGTTAGTGCTAAGAGGTTTTGGGTTTTGGGGTATGTTTTCAATCACACCGTCCCTTATATAGCTGATTAACGATTAATGAATGTCGACGAATTCGATACCGAAGTATTCGTCCCCCAGACCGGCCAATAGCAAAACAAATTCAAATTTTTTCGCATAAAAGTTGGTACATAACACAGTTGGTCTTACGTGTAATTACATATTATCACGCCTGTTTCCCATTGGGGTAGGCAGAGACTATGGATTTCCACCTGCTACGATCCTGACACACCTCTTTCGCTTCATCTACGTCCATTAACCTTGTCATGCATGCTCGTCGGTTTAGAGAACTCTTAACCTGGCATTTTTTGAGAACATCCGCGATTTGATCGCGATACGTTCGCCGAGGTCGTCCCCTTCCAACTCTTCCATCAACACTCGCTTCGAATACTTGTTTCGTCAATCTCCTCTCGTCCATCCTCTCTATATGTCTAAACCATCTTAACATACCTTTCTCAATCTTTGTCACTACATCTTCTTTCACTCCACAACGCTCCCTTATCACGTTATTCCTTACTTTATCTCTCAAAGTTACACCACACATACTTCTCAAAGCTCTCATTTCTACTGAATTTATTCTGCTTTCATGTTTTTTCTGCCATACCCAACTTTCACTACCATACATAAGTGTAGGCACTAACACTCCCCCATGAACAGCCAGCCGTGCCTTTTCGGACACTTTGCGGGTGTTCATGAAGGTGTGTTTAGGATTACGTGTAATTAGGATTAGTTTTTACAACTTTAGTCAATAATTTTTTAATTTTATACTTTTAAAATCATTGACATATGCCATTAAAACCTAGGTGTTCTAACAAAAGCAGTGTCGGAAGTGAAGTTCCGACAATATTGTTATCTGCAGTGTGCAGGTATAAAACCTTGAAAGGAATGTCAATATTTTTTGGGTACCGTACCCAAAGGGTGCCATGCCAACGGGACACTTTTTATTTTTTTGCCCTGAGGAAATCTTCATGAACGCACTCCGCCCGGGGTAGGCGGAGCCAGTGTCGGACTCTTACTGACTAAAACCACCACGGTATTCCTTCAACTACCTTAGCCGGGGGCGTGGGAACCCGTGAGTATTCACACAACCACCCCCAGGTCAGGACAGGTCCTGGCTCGCCTCAAGCAGGCGAGCCCCTTCTCCCCGTGCGACCTAACGTTGGCCGCACCCTCCTAGGTGGCGCACACGGAACACTGCACGCCACCTTACCTCAAGGGCCTTTATGAGCTATGCCAGCTGCGCCAACTACGCCAGCTGTACCAGCTACGCCAGCTGTGTCAGCTACGCCAGCTAAGCCAGCTGCGCCAGCTACGCCAGCTGCGGCAGCAACGCGAACTGTGCCAGCTACGCCAGCATGCCGCCAGGTCAGCATGCTAGTTATGCCAACTGTGTCAGCTACGCCAGCTGTGCCAGCTACGCCAACTGTGCCAGCTACGCCAGCCGTGCCAGCTACGTCAGCTATGCCAGCTGCTGGTCGGGCAGCAGACTACCCCGAGTCTGCTGCTCGCAGGCCCTACCTCCTGTAATTTTTTATAGAGGTTTTCTTCCTCGCGGTCCGGGCGGTGAAGCTAAGACCCTCGGTCCCAAGAGGTGCGAGAACACCACTCAGCAAGCACTCCTGGGGTTACGAGATCGACGGGGGCAGGGAAGGACAGTCCTCCCACTGCCTGCCTAGTGGCAGGGTGAGTGCACACCAGGCCCGCCCCTGCTCCTCCACTGTGCCCTCTGTTGGCATCAGAGGGACACGTGGAGCAACTCCCCATTGGCCCACATGGGGCCCCTCCCGTATCAGAATATTCGCCAAAGGCAATAAATGCCAACGGGACCCTACGCCGTTTGTCCCTCTGTCCGTCCGTTTGTCTGTCTGTCTCATGGCTGTATCTATTTACCGTAATACCTATTAGAGCCAGTTTAAATTTTCACAGAGTATTTGGTGGCCTCTATCATGACAAATACATAAAACTTTTTAACAAAAAATTGAACCGACGAAAACACCCACCCTTAGGGGTGGATTTTGATTTTGAAATTTAAATGGAACCAACTTCGAGATATACAAAAAGAATCATCAAAATCGGGCCACTCTGTAAAAAGTTATGCGTGGTCATACATAAAAAAAAAAAAAAAAAAAAAAACAAATATACGCGTCGAATTGAGAACCTCCTCCTTTTTTTCGTCGGTTAAAAAATTTGAGAGAGTCCCCAATGTCCAACAAGAAATATTTTTTGTTCCTGCTCTATCTTAAAACAGTAATACATAGGTAGTAAGCGTCAAACTTGATCGATCGAATTTTAGTGTATATCATAGATTATACACTAATATGGAAAATCACACCATTTATAATAAAAATAAGGTAAACACTATTAACCACAGACATGTGTGGTGGTACGGAACCTATAGTGCGCGAGCTCTAGTCGCACTTGGCTGTTTTTTGTCCTCTGTTTTACATAATACCTACGTTGAGGTAATAATTAGTCATGGATTCGTGTGTATAGTTTGCCCTTCCTTATTGTATGATGCCATGCCACATGCTATGTAATTATAGGTACCTATTATGAATGAACTACTATTAATTTTAATGTTGTTATATGCTATGACATTGATAATATTTTAATTTTATTTTTATATACAAAAAAAAAAATACAAAAAAAAAAAAAAAACAAACCTATCTCATAATTAGTTCTCATGACAGAATTTGAAATCCAAAAAATAAAACCGGCCAAGGGCGAGTCGGATTCACGCAGTAAGGGTTCCATATCGACTGATACCCCATAGAAACTGATGTAATTTACGAGAGTTCATCAAAAATCAAAAGACTTGGACGCATCGTACGCGAAATATGAATTTTTACATCTCTTTCTTACCACCACATATATCTATGTTTGCCCTATTTTTAGTATTTGTTGCTAAACTACATAGTATGTACCAGACCAAATCAGACCAAGCTTGACGCTGATATTTGTTTATTACCGTTTTGAAGATAGAGCAGGAACAAAAACGTTGAAAAAAATGCATGTTTGGTTTTAGACTTTTTTATTTTTAGAATTTTTCGTGATAGGGGTCATAGCTACACTTCTGAGATAAAGATAAAGATACAGCCCTGTGACAGACAGACGGACGGACAGCGTAATGAGAGTAATAGGGTCCCGTTTGGCACCCATAAACGGGTATGGAACCCTAAAAAAGGGAGCAAACAATTTAATAAAATTTATGGTAAACTAACTTGAACACTCGGAATAAGTATACCTACCCATTATTACGAAATACTTTACTTCACCTACCTACTTAATAACTTTTTCACAATTTACAATTATGTTTCTCCGTGGTAACAACTTCGTATAAATTTTAACTTAACCATTTTTTACTTCTTTGTTACGATCTATTGTTATTTTTTTGCATCCAGTGCTACTTGTTGAAAGTCTTTAGAATATTGAATAGAGCAAATTCTCTCGAAATCTCGAAAATAGTTCGAGGTTACTTACCTGAAACTGCATTGTCTAAATTGATATTGACAGTGTTGTTGATGCAACACAGATGCAACAATACTGCCAGTATTAATTAGTATTCTTTATTATTATTCGCTATTTTTGATAGTTATTTATTAGTAGTTTACTAAATAAATGTAAATAAGTAGGTAAGTAGTTAGAATATTAAAGAATATTAAAGTATAAATTATTAGTTATAGCACCATCAAGGTACCTAATTAAGTAGTTATCAATAAATACTTATCAATATTATCATTATCATTGTTGCTCAATAAATAGGTACCTACTTAGTTACCTATTTCAAAGAGAGAGTTTTCTATTTATTCATTATTTGAATATTTATTTAAATTTTCTCCCACTTGCTTAATGCGAGCAATGCAAATTGCTCGGAGATATCTTGTGTTAATCCAGGACATGGTCTATCTGTGTGCTAAATTTCATTCAAATCCGTTCAGCTGTTTTAGCGTGATTGAAGGAGAAACAAAAAAAAACCAACATCCATAATTTTGCATATATAATATTTGAAAAATTAAGCATATTTGGGTGTCGTAGGAAATATGAAAACAGCATAAAATGTTATCCATTCATAATAATAAATTTAATTTAATTTCGGAACATAATAATAAATTTTACAAGTAGGTCCTTAGTAACTTAACATACTTATGAAATATTTAAATAAGCTGAACAAAAATTGGCCATTACTGCTATGACGACGATATTACTGAGACAAACGGCCAAACCTTATATGGATCAAGCCAAATTAGTATACCTGTGATATTATCATTAGAACAGAGTCTACCCTACCTACTAAATGAAATGTAAACAAGACGAAAAAGAATTAGCAATAAATAGCGTAGGTATTTGAATGAGATTCACTCATCAACAGAGACACTTAAATAATGAAATCATTATTCATACAGAGCAGAACACATTAATATCACTCATATCATTATGTAACCAAAAAGAGATATAAAGTAAACTATTAAATAATTACCTACCAACGGCCGCAGGTCGCGTGTTATTCACAAGACCGGTTTCATTAATGAATACATTGTGCTTCGGAAAAATAAATCATAATATTGACTGCGTCTGCACAGCGCAATGTAATTCGTATAATTGCTACTGTTTACAAGGCTAGCAGACATTAATTAAGAATGAGTAAACAATCTTGATCCTAGTTTGATCGTGAACTTGTCCTTGAACATATTGTTTGCAATGCACGCTGTGTGTTCATGATTTGTTTAACTTTTTTTGTTATTCCAAATTCAATTATAATAATATGTAGGCTATGTAGGATATTGCGAATAAGTTACCTACAGGTAAACTTTCTTTTTTCATGAGTATTTGAATTAAAGTTAGGTAGGACCTATACGTAAACGGTAAATTATTCTAGTATCACATACGTAAGAGGTATGCGGAAGTCATAACTAATTTTACGACATTTTCCCAATACCTAAAGTTACATGAAAATTTAAATGCTTAATAATATGTAAGGTTACAGAAAAAGCAATCATTTCAAATATTTTTCACCAGATTTTATCTATTTATATATTAATTACATACTTACAGTCGAACAAAAAAATGGAAAAGGTAAGCAAAGGAAACTTTTATAAATCATTCTATTCAGATTTATTTTGCTTTGACAAGACCCCGAAATTTATCTAATAGAAATTAGCAGTTGCAGTGTATGTAATTCATCGTTGATTTTATGTTTCAGTTGATGACCGAGCAATTTCTGTTGCACAGGAGTTGCGAAAGCGCTACCGAAAGTGACCAAAACAAGTTGCAACACCAGCCGAGTCAATTTGTAAAACGCTCTGTAGTGAAACCACTAATTACATTTCAGTTTCCCATATTTAATCTACAAAAAGAAATTTCAAATGCCCTTGTGCCAATTTTCTGATCAAGGTAACTTATAATATAACTGATAACTGTGTTTTTGTTTTTAATTGGTGAACAATATTTGCTTTTACCGAAAGAAATTGCTTTATTAATAAATATTTTTCTTTCTTTTTCTATTAAAATTCACAATACTAGGAGATAAATATATCAGCGAATAATAGCCCAAAACACTAACAATTTTGTCTGATTTCTTTACATCTACCTATTTCCAGTTATTGATGCCTTCAGTTACAAAAACGTTATCATCCACAATCAACGTGCTTCAGTTAATATAATCGAATCACTTGAAATTATTAATTAAATTCATCTGAGACTAATACACACATAAACATATAACGCAATTTCTATGAATACACATTTATTCGTTATTTTTGTTATCATGTAAGTAACATCCATGAATGAATGAATTTTTCTATTTTGTTTTACTAAAACAACCTACCCAACTGACCCAATACCAATTCCTTTGCCTATACAAATCACTCCATATCTGAGCTAAGCTATTAATATCATACCATTAACCTAGATCTTGACAACATTCTTCCAAAGGCTTGAGTTATTGCCATATAAAGTTGCATTACTCGACCAATTGCAATGAAGAAAAGGTGCATTTATTGGAATTGATTTTGGACGCTGCTCACCTTCTCACCAAATGTCTCGAGTGCCTATACGTGATCTGAAAGCCGTTGTAGAAGTTGTCGACGTCGCCGTCGTGCTTATTTTGGGTCACGGGCGGTATGATGGGATGGGTGGTGAGGAGAGGAGCGGCGCTTGGTCAGAACGTAAATCAGTTCAGAAGGTCAACTTAATACGATGCCGGCTAACTTTCTCAAGCAGGCATATGAGCTGAATGAAACAATAATGTTGACGCATGTTTTGTTGTGCCTTAGCAAGCTGCAGCTGAGTGGTTCATTTTCTTAAATCTTAACAACAATATCTACATGAGCTCCTTATCATCCGTTGTTAGAAGTAGGCCTTCGGCACTTGTTATTTGGTTGGTTTTGCGCACCGGTTGCCGGTTACCGGGTGCCTACGTGACGCAGCCCGCGTGGCGAGGCTGGGGAGTGGCTGGGGCGAGGGGCGCAGCGCCCGTTTGTTTTGCTGCGTGCGCATAGTAATGATGGGCTTTGGCTATGACTTATTTTATCGACTGTGTTTTTGTCGAAGATTTTGTTAGAATTGGTAAAATAAAAGATTTACTTATTTGTGTTGGTGTTTGCCACTGAATAAGCCTTAATATGCATGTGTTTAAATTAGAGATGAGGAGCTAAAATAAATAAACTAAAAATAATAGTATGCGATAAAATAAAATTTTAATAGCCGCTTACCTACTAAGAGTTAGCTAGGGGTCCCAAGTATGTCCAGATATCGCTGAGAGAGAGAGTTTAGGCAGAAAATGGAAGGCTCTGAAGAGGTCCGCGCTGGATGTATCGTGAATTCAATGCATCGCAGTCCTCGTGGCCCATCCACGTTTTGACTCTTTGACGTCTGTGGTCTAGTGGTTCGAGTGTCGGACTGCTAATCACGAGGCCGTGGGTTCGATTCCCACAGGACACAAATATTTGTGTGATGAACTTAAGTGTTTGTGTTGGTCTGGGTGTTTATTATGTATTATAGGTATTTATTTACAAAAAAAAGTATATTAGTATTATATCCATTGTTTAGTACCCATAGTACAAGCTCTGCTTAGTTTGGGACTACCTAGATGGTGCTGTGTAAAAGTGGTGTACCATGCGATAGGCATTCTCTCCGCATAAAAAAGACAATAAAAAGGGTTTATCAAAGTACGATTACGATGGGTATCATGTCGGTATCACGTGCTCATAAAGCTGTTGTAATAATATAATGTCGATATGGACAGAAGTAATGTAAACATTACGAACGGCACTAGCGTATCACTGAAGCTCGTAAGGAGGCAAAACACAACAAAGAATCAGTCGGTTTTACAAACCCAACGCGAATAGACGCTACAACTGTTAATCGAAAAGAAGAAATATTTTATTGAATTAAACACTTACAAAGTGTAACTTAAAGTTCTTTAACAAGCAAATTTTTGTTGGAGGAAGAGAAACCAAGTTTTCAAGATGTTTTCGACAAAGAAAAGTTTGGATAGGATCCTGCAGATCTACAAGAAGGAGATTCGTCGGCAAATCAGCAAGACAACCAGTGTCACCAACTCTGATGCCATGGCCCCGAGGCTCGACCAGCCAGCAGCCAAGTCTTCTCAAATCGAAGAAAGTGGCCTTCCTAAGAAACTTTTGAAATTGCGAAAATACCACAGGTCAGTGAACTCATTTGAACTCCACGACAAAGTTTGCGTAACCATCGAAGCCGTATCATGCATGGAGTTTGCATTGTTAATGTGGATACACACTACACTAAAAATAAAACAAACAAAGCGAGTGCATTGTTACAATAAAAAGAGCCAATTCGATTCGTCGATAAGTAACATGCGAAAACTGCGTGACACGGTAAAGTGACTCACCTACTTAAAAATTAACATCAACTTTAAGTAGTATAGTATGCAGGTGTTTTGTACTATTGTTTACTAAATGAAATAGTTTTTATATTTACATACCTATTTGTAACAAAAAATATGGCAATAAAGGAGACTTATCTGGTCACCTACTTTTGCTTATCGAAGAAGTGTGGAAATTATTTATTACATCATAGATAACTTTATTGTATCTAGATTTTAACATAACAAATCACACTCGTGACTGTAAATCGTTTTTCTCTACTTTCTAATTCCCACAGTAAGTCAGTCGGTGAAAATGTATCCGTATCTTTTCTGATGTGTAGATTCCTGTCAACCCTGACAACCCAGGAAATGCCGATGGCTACCCGAGGACTGGCCGTGTCGAAGGACCAGTCCCGGGAGTTCATGGCTTGCTTCCCGGACATCGTGAGGGATCTCACTGAGACTGGCAAGCACATTGATGTGCCAGAAGCCAGCAAGTGGTTGGCTAAGGTACGTTATATGTCGCTACAGTCAGTCGTAAGTGAAGAAGTGTGTTGTTTATCGGCCAAAATTAATATCCAATCTATCCACGATTTGCCCTACTAGAGATAGGAATTTGACATAAGCTTCATACAAAATATGTCAAATTTCTATCTCTGGTAGGGTAAATCGTGGATAGATTGGATATTAATTTTGGCCGTAAATCTGTTATAAAAACTGACTAGAAACCACTGAGGTAATATGTACCTATGTAGGTATTGTACTACGTAGACATTACGATCAAAAAATATCGAGCAACTTGCTAGCCACAGGGCACGCGCGGCGCGAGCGTGGCTAAGCGAGTGAGAGTGCAGGAGCTCCAAAACGTGCTACAAACATTTTGTTCGAGGTGTCTTCTCTAGTACGGAGTACATATTACCTCAGTGCTAGAAACTTGTTTGTCCGTCGTGTCAGTTAATGTATCATAGCTAATTTTCTCCGGACTAGCAGTTTTTATAGCAGTTAACAAAGAGAATATAATCACTATGGCAGCTAAGTGTACATCCACATCTTTCTGCCATTATGCCCTACTTTTATGCGTAGATTATATTTTTAACTTGTTATTCTAAATGTAGTTTTCGTCATGCAGGTTATCGCAAGGATGCTGATTATTATTATGTCCATATTGCTTTGTAAACAAGAATAATGAGTTACGACGTCAAACTTTTAAATCTAGCTCTATTTACGTGCAATTATACATAAAGTAAACAATTCTAATCACTTGTAAACAATAATAAGTATGGAGCTACTCAAAGATTTTATTAATCAAGGGGAGCTACTCTATTTCGATTAATGGTATTTTGGTATCTTCCATACCAATTCCAAATAGAAATTTTTAAATTAGTTCCTAGAACCGGTTTTCAATAAAAATGCAGTCCAAAGCTACGCAGTATCAAGACTGCTTGGTCACAGTACGATAACTTTTCCGATATTTTCGTACTTTGAGTGCGAGGATTGACATTTGACAGTAGGTACGGTTACAGCCGTATTGTTTTCAACTTAGTTTACATCAAGCACGTTTTCACTGTCTCTGCCAATCTCGGATACAGCTTATTCAGCACCGCGCCGGAACGTGTTAAATTGTGCAGAATTACTAGACTGTCAGTAAAAAATATAATCTACTACGCTGTATTTTTCAAGGCTGACTTACACCACTACGACATGTACTTTGTACAAATTCAACTTTATCTCAATAGGATAAAATTCTTGTCAGAATGACAGCTAACGTGTACTGCGTTCATTCTGAGTATAGGCAGTTTAATAAGTTTTGATATAGTTACATTTTCAGTTGTTCAGATCATTTTGTACAGTCTCAGGTATTTTTGATGCTGACTGTACGTACAATAAAAGAAAGCTTTTGTCAATATTTCAAACAATACTTTTAAAATAAAGTACTTGGTAGTAGTAAGTATAGGGTAATTTTATTTTACTTTACTGTCTTTTATTAAAATATATAGATATTACATTTAGATATTAAATAATTAGATTATTTGGATGTTGCTGACGTTACCGGAAGACATAAGTGGATGTTAAATTCGATACTACGAGCACTGGCAAAAAGTACTCTGTGCACTGGTGTACTGAGCCAAGAGTCGCAGGTTCGAATCCTGCTTGTGACTGATTTTTTCTTTCCACAATTTGTATCTTAAGATTTCGCTCCGCATGCGTAAATGCGTTAAAATAATAAAATAATTTGTCTTAATTTTAATGTCTAGGTGTGTATTTATTAAAATAAGTTAATATAAAATGTATTGTTGCAGCTGTTGCAGTACAATGTGCCGAACGGTAAAAAGAACCGAGGTCTAGCGACAGTAATTGCCTACAAAATGCTGGAGAAGAAAGAGAATTTGACGCCTGAGAACATCCACCTGGCGAATATGATGGGATGGTGCGTCGAAATGGTAAGTTCAGTAAAAGAGCACTAGATACATAACATAACATCACATTATTCATAACATCATGCCTGTATTCCCCGAAGGAGTAGGCAGAGGTGTATTATATAGTACACAGTACACCCACATTTCGCCAGTTATGTTACTTATAAGTCCCATGTATTACGGGGCTGCACTGAGAATTTCCCAATGAAAAAAACCCAATAAATCTTTGCCCGACCCGAGAATCGAATCCGGGACCCCACGCTTAGCAGTCGTGCTTGCAACCACTAAACTCTAGGTTCAGTTTAGGTTTTTATAATAGTTGCGAGTTGCTTCTCAAAATAGTTGCGAGTACCATAGTTTTAATTTAAGTTTTCTTTCTATTTTTCTTACCTTATTTTGTTTGCATGCAATCATGGGGGTGTCATTTTCATGATTGAAAAATCCCCCGAAATAAAATAAAGAATAATAAAAAAACCACTAAACTAGACCAACAAGGCAGTCACTTAAGTTACAAAACTTGAGAATTCATAACGGTATCGTCTTAGATGGTAAATTTACTTAAACTTGGCTAATACCTATCAAAATGTTGATAAACTGATTATTATTTTAGATATAAACCAATAAAAAACATAACGAAAACTAGATAGGAATGATAGGATACTAAACCTATTAGAATTTAATACGAAAAATATGTTAATAAATAAAATAAATAAATAAATATCTTTTGGGACATCATTACACAGCACCATCTAGTCCCAAACTAAGCAGAGCTTGTACTATGGGTACTAGACAATGGATATAATACTTATATACTTTTCTTTTTATTTGTTAATACATTCTTATAGTACATAAGAAACACACCCAGCCCAATACAAACACTTATGTTCATCACACAAATATTTGTATTCTGTGGGAATCGAACCCACGACCTCGTCATCAGCAGTCCGACACTCGAACCACTAGACCACATAGGTCGTCAATAATAATCCGTGTCTGTATATTACATGGGTAAATAAATAAACAAAAATAATAATAAAAAAACTTGTTTATCAAGTTCCTCCTATGGTCTGGCCTTGGAAATGTACTTTTTGGCTTCTGCACAGCTAATGATAATAAAATAATAATATACTGGAGTCTTATCTAGCTATGGACTGGACACATTTTGGCAAGAATGTTTTCATCACGTTTTCATCGATGATATGACAACTCACGTGTTCGAGCATCCGTGTAGTATTTACATTATTAGTATGCTTTGCATCAATATTAAAAGACGTAGGTAGATATTGGTATTCAACCGATGAATATTTTTATTACTTATCACTATTTGTTCATCAAACAACATCCTAGTTAGGTACTTGCCCTGTTTTTATATAAGTACACAGACTTAGTAAAAAATATAGACGAAGTACTGCCAATAATTTTATTATAGTGCAGCTAAAAAAACCGTTATCCTTCGTGTACAACCAGCGCTCACGCACACACCATGCACCTAGTATACTATTTTATGCCTTACTGGACGATGCCGCGACATGTGTACCTACTGAGAGGGGTGAGCTCGGTTTGAGGTGCATGCGTGTGCGTGAGCGCTGGTTGTACACGAAGGAGCACGGTATTTTTTGGCTTCACTATGATTTACGCAGCACTTCGTCTATATTTTCCACTATGTCTGTGTATAAGTATGATTCCTAGATTATTTTAATACATCCAACTTTTATTAATGCATTATTGGTTCAACGTTCAGTACATACATAAGGTATAAATACCTTAGTATAATGCAAAATATAAATTCGTTGCCAAATGTGGTTTCAAAATAGTTTTCATCCAAGTGTGACGGTAATTTAGGCAACAGTGGCCTGTTGCGGCTGTTGATTTGTAAATAAATAGGTAGTAAGATGAAAAACAAACAAATCTTGTCAAAAACGTCATAGGCCCAGAACTATTGTCTTGGATCTGGTTTATGATGACTGCTTGTAAAGGCGAGTATAAACTAGAGCATTTTCTCGAGCATGTCTTTGTAATGTATCGTTCCTGCGAATGCTCACCGCAGTGTTCGACGAAATGTTCACGGCGAGTGAGCATTTACCTTACCTGTAACATTCCTTTCTGTTTTGCGTTTACTCTTTTGTTGCAATGTTGGATCTGCAGCTCGTGTCTTTACTCGATAAAATGTTATACAAATTCGCTCGTTGGTTTGTAATGTATAATTGTAGATCAGCGAGCTTACCTGTAAGCGAAGTCTTGATTCTAATTTTATGAGCTGCGATCTGAAATATAATTGATATTATACATTGTAGTTATCTAATCCGAGCGCTTAGACACCGCGTTTCGTTTAGAAAAAAAAAAAATAAGTTAAAAATACTATATTTATTATTTCTATCTGCTGGCCACCCCGGTATATGTCACTAGTTTTAGAGATAACGAAGATAAGGAACAAGCCCTGTTGCCTGTACAGGGCAGGTTCCACAATCTAACATTCACTATGTTCATCTGAAAGATTAACGAAGAATGTTTACTAATTATTGCAGCTTTGGGACTGTTGGTGGCGGGTGGGTGATTATATTTCAGATCGCAGCTCATAAAATTAGAATCAAGACTTCGCTTACAGGTAAGCTCGTCTGATCTACAATTTTATTTCGCTGCGATCTGAAATATAATTGATATTATACATTGTAGATGTTCAGAGTTTGCTGCAATAATTAAATTGGATATTTAAATACAATTTGTTTTGATTTATTAAACTCTATACTAACATCAGGGATACTTAATGTATAATGTAGAAATATTAAACAATAGTTGGTAATCAACAGACAGAACGTTAATTATTAATTATCCATTGTCTAGCACCCACAGCACAAGCTCTGCCCAGTTCTGGACCAGATGGTGCCGTGTAAAAACGTCCCAAAGACATTTATTTATTTATTTATCAACCTAAGATATGAAATGTACGAGATTGAAATACATGCTAATGTATTTTCTTGTTTATTACATGACATATTATGTTGTTTGACATCATTAAAATTTAAGTAGGGATTATTGTTATAATAAATAACTGATAATGCAAAGTTGATGAATAAGATTCTTCACTAATGAGAATTATAATATTGGGTTTTAAAGATATTTTTGAGCTGTTTTCTATCCAGCTGCCTTTCAGTTTCAATGTACACACAGCGTCCTTAATTGATTACCCCTCATGTTCTAAAATTTGTTCATAAGTGGGGGTAACCAATCGGTGTAGCAGACTGTACCTCTTTCTTCATGTTTTTTAACCATTAACTAATGGTTTTACTGTTAGGTTTTTCATGGGATTTTTCGAAAGGTAGACTTAAGTAAGGTTCATCATTACCTATTTATTTCTAACAGTTTAAATATGGAAGTAAAAATAAAAATCTATTAAATTATATTATTGTAAGTTGGACTTAATCACAATTGTTATCTTAATAAAATCTGTTATTTAGGTTTATATATTGTTAAATACAATAAATAAAATTGTTAATTAATTATTGATATGTTTATCTATCAGCCAACTTCTTGGCAAGTTTTCCTAAAGTTAGTCTTGTGTTATTAGGCCAGGAAGGTGGTGATGAAATTGGATATTTTTGTAAGATTCTATGAACAAGAGTGTTTTGATAATGATGTTCCAAATCTGTATGCACCTATAAGGAATCTTATAATTATATCAGCCTTATCCACTTGTGGACTGATCAGGGCTGATAAGGCTCCAAGTTCATTGCAATAGCCAATCCTGAGTTTTGATGAACAGATGCTGTACACTAAATCCATAGGTTCTGTACCAGGTCGGTCCACCATACTTTATAAGTATTTAGTATTGTTTTGTAGGCATTTCTTATTAAAGACGAATAAAAGAAAAATAGATGAAATAATTTGAAGTTTTTGTGTTATATGCTTAGGACCTTACTCCATGAAATATGTTTACCATAAGTCAATTTTAGTCTGACCAAGTTGTAAGTAAATTAAGCTGAATTTATTGAGTGACAGTTCTCTTACTGTATTGTACTTGGTGTTTCTGCATTATTGATCTTTTATTCTGGTTGTCTTTAGTTTAGCATATTAAGAAGCATAAATGTGAACTAGTCTCTTGACTATGACCAGGTCCATATCCATATAATAATACCTCAGGGTGCATTTTTTAAGTGAAGAAATTGTATGTTTCCATTTTGTTAACGCAGATGATGGCAGTTGTAATATTGATTCTTAACAGCAAAGCAAGTGATAATATGTTAATGCTTGTTAAGCAAATAATTTTTAATGTTACATATTATATGCTGCGATTAATTTTAGTTTATATCAAATTTTAATAATAAGTAGTATGGACAACCTTTTATTGTGATCAAAATACACCAATGTGGTCACTCTCACTATGCCTCCTTCAAACCCTTTTCAGTAAAAGAGGCTTCTGATATTTTATGACCAACGCTGAATTTGGTATTCAGTACCCATACTAAAATTATTTATAGTATTGTAATTATTATTAGAATTATAGAGGTTTTCAACAACAACAACAACTTCAACAACTTCTAGGCAAAGTGGCTGGTAATTTGTTAGTTAAATTAAATATCTGTAATATACACTTTATTTTCTATGTGTTGTTCTAGGTCCACACTTGTGTATTAATTATAAAACCTAGAAATTTACATTGTTTGTTGGTAACTCCTCTAATTCTGAGAAGAGGCCCATACCTCTGTGCCCGTACCCCGCAGTGGGATAGTTATGGGTTGATGATGATTGGTTAGTCTTTTCAGGGTTTATTAGCAATCCACCCAAAATGTTTTAATAAATTTAGACTAACATTTACATTTTCAGTACATCCTTGATAAGTTTTGACCTCTATGTGGGTAAACATCAAGGTAAATAGTTAATAATTATTTATAAAGCCTTGGTTTTCGCACTATCATATGTATCTGAGTGATAAACCATGATGGAACATAGCTGTGAAACATAATTGTTTAATAGCAGTACTAAGTCAATGACACAATTTTTTTCTGTATTTTTACCCGACTGCACTGCAAAAGAGTGCTTCGTTGGTCTAGTGGTTGCTTGCGACCGCTGAGCGTGAAGTCCTGGGTTCGATTCCTGGGTTGGGCAAAGTGTTATTGGGTTTTTCCATTAGGAAATTCTCAGTAGCAGCCCAGAGTCTGGATTTGTGCCCGGTCAATGGCAATAGGCTCGCCCCCTATTACAGGGGACTATAACATAACCGGCGAAATGTGGGTGCACTTTTACACCTCTGCTTACCCCTTCGGGGAAATACAGGCGTGATGTTATGTGTTATGCACTGCAAATACAGGGTCTACTACTACTTAGTCAGTATTAAAAGTTTCTATGAATAAATTAATCAATGATTCCATTGAAGGAACACATGTAAATATTTTTATATAAATCTTAGCAGTTTGATACTGCACAGGCTGCGCAGCAGCCCCGACACCAACCCGCATGCGATAGCCGCCTGGGCTGATAGCCCTCTTGTGGGCACTGGTCACCCGGACTAAATCTCTGCTAGTTATTAAGTACTAACATAGAATAAGTTGCATTTGTTACTAACACATTGTAGACCAATTTGTTGTCTGAAAGATAAAGAATTTTGATTTGAAAGAATTTTGATATCATTTGCTCAAAATAATTTTCTTTTATTTATGGTGTTAGGTTATTAATTAAGGGTAAACCTGAATGTGCCATTATATTATGCATCATGGAAGGTTTTAAGTAATAGATTCATTATTAGTAGATATGTTGACAAGATGACATAGCATTGATGTGACAAGTCTGTTTGTTTATAATGATATTATTTCTAACTATGAAAAATGACTAGTTAGAATACATAAAGGTATCATGTGGTATCTCGTACACTTGTACCCTTTTTAAAATGACAGGATCGTCAGTTATATATTTCCAGCAGCTACAGTACTTAGATAAATTGTTAGTATGTGGTTACCTGGTTGGTATATTATATGTATATATGGTTGGTACATTTCAGTATCAGCCTTGTGGGTCTTATGCTCTCTCGGAGCTGATGGATAGGTTGCTTTATCAGAGCTGGTACACATTGGTTATTCTTCCAGAGTTGGAAAGAGTTTCAAGAGCCGAGTATCGATCCGAGGAATCACAATACAACCGAGCATAGAAATAAGGCAGTTCCTGAGCAGCTATGCCAACCTTACCACTTGTAGCGGCTTAATGCACTTGTGAATATATTATTAAGTCTAATAAAAGTTCACACCATGTGTGATATCTCTTGATTTTGATTAATATTTATCATCAAGCAAAGGTTTTACTTTCATTTTGCATACAATCCGTCATAGCTTTCCTTATAATAGAAGGCCAGTCATAGGTTAATTCATATGTATGACTTCTCAATCCCTTGGTCCCTGAGTTTAGAGACTTCCGTGAGCCCCGCTTTCACTTTTGAATTAAGTGGTGGTGCATCCCAGTAAGAGTAGTTGTCAAGCAGTGTGTTTTTCCCCTAATGTAAGTAACCTTTTCTTGTGGGTACAGTTGTAGGAATATGCTTGGACTTTTAGTTGAGTGTTTTGGATTCTACTCTTCTTTCTTAGGTTCATTTTTAAATGGGATGTTAAATAACGAAGAGCCTTATTTGAAGCATTTGTTATCACTTATCAGCCATTGTAACAGAAACATGTTTACTGTTAACTTAAGCATCACGTACTTGATGGCAGATATTCATATGGACCACCGCCAGTGTTTATAAAAACGACTGAAAGCATCGCGTGCCCCGGTGGTCTACTAAAGCCTGACATGCCCACACATGTAGTTTGCAAACCAGCTAGCGACATAGATATCTAATATCGCTCGAATATCTCGTATTCACCAGTTTCACTGTAAATGTAATACACACGCCCCATAAGCAGAGTAAGGTAGAGTTGTCCCACGAAGGCGACGTTTCAAGTACCTATTTGTTTTAGGTAAATCACGGGAAAAAACAGGTTTGGACGTGTTTGGAATAAGGTTATGATTATGGTTATGTTATGGTTATGGTAAAACTCACCTGTTCTTTTATTTTACAATCAAGAAAGGGTTCACCTTCTTCAAGACTCGCATCCATCCAATAATCAGGGTTAGGTGTTCCTGAGAATCGAATAACTGCAACAGCGCGGCTGCGACATTCTGCACAGCCTGTCGTTCGATGGTCGTTCCTTCAGGCGAAAAGCACCCCCGTTTTCGCTTTCGGCTCTCGAACAAAGCACTTTCTAGCATTTTAATTGGTTTTCTTTCACTTGACACGATAATTTAGACAAAAATTAAAGAAAATATTCAAGGAGAAAAAATAAGAACGCAGATGTCATAAGACGCGCGAAACAGAAGTGACATATACCGGGGTGGCCAGCAGATAGAAATAATAAATATAGTATTTTTAACTTATTTTTTTTTTTTCTAAACGAAACGCGGTGTCTAAGCGCTCGGATTAGATAACTACAATGTATAATATCAATTATATTTCAGATCGCAGCGAAATAAAATCAAGTTGTAACAAAGCATCGAGCGTAGTGCTCTATGTTTGGTTCGTGAAACAACGATGAACGACAAAACAGTAGAGCGGCTCGATGTTCTGTTACAAACCAGTAAATGCTCTAGTCTAGTGTATACTCACCTAAGCTGTGTAGGTACTTGGTAGTTTCATACATTTTATTTACCTCGCCTCGGTGTAACAAGTTTGCATTAAAATCTAAAAATAGAACCATAAACTTTACTAGGTACTGAAAACATTTATCTTTGCTTTTTATTAGCACTAGCGTTCATGTTATTATATAAGAGAGTACAAATAAATACGCGCCTGTCAACGAGTAGGTACATAAATGACATCGGTAATTCATCATTTTTATGCGATTTATTTATAGTTTTAGCTGCTACTTATTTACATTGCAAATGCCAATCGCTTCATTGGTTTAGTGAACTCCAGTGGTAGGAATTAAGCTTGGCACTAAATCTTTGGTTTCTTTTTTAGGTTTAATTCCTTTGGGCCCCATTTTGTTTTTAAATCAAACATCGGACTGAAATAAATCACAATCATTTCCCCTTCTATCGACAAATGATGGATTAAGCTGCCATGCGGGAATCGTGTAATATAACGGTTATATCAGCAATAACTTGATGACAAATATCCCTAATCTAATAAACGTAATTGTCCACAGTTCCACACCCACCAATTACTTCTGAACGACATCGTGGAAGGCACAGATATGCGGCGTGATGCGCCTTGCTGGTACAAACGTCCTGATGTGGGCCTCACCGCGGTTAACGACGCCTCTCTCGTTCAGGCGGCCATGTTTTCCACACTGAAACGTCACTTCAACAACAAACTGTGCTACCAGAGCGTTCTTGAGACTTTCAATGAGGTAAGTTGAGGACATTATCAGTTTAAGATTAAAAGTAAGGAAGAAGGTTTGATGTGCAAAATCTATTTTTTTCATAGTACCTATAGGATGGCGAAACGAGCTAAAGGCCCACCTGATGTTAAGCGGTTACTTTTGCCTATAATAACTGCAACACCATCTAGGCTGTTGCCTAAATGGTACCGCAAGTCGGTTCGCCAAACTGAGACATGAAGATGGAAAATCTCATGTGATTGTAATTTCACCGGCACCCGTACCCTTCAGACCGAAACACAACAATGCAAACATGACTTTTGGCGGAGAAGTAGGTACGGTGGTAATACTTCCCCGGACGAGCTCTTTCACAAAGGAGCTCTACTACTACTAAATCTATAAGAAAATGACATGACGCTCTCTTATGCCGTCATCCCTCCTCTCTGCCGATGTTTCACATCTTCCCACTATTTGGCTATCCACTATTTGTCCTACTAGAGATAGTTTTTCATAAGTTCTATGGAGCTTATGTCGAATTTCTGTTGTAAATGTTATTAATTTCGACTTATCAATTTGTCTGGACGGCACACACTTTATTATTAGTACCTAGGAAAACGTACAGGATCAGGATAGATAATGAATCAATCACAGATACAGTAAAAAATATATTGTTATTATTAATATATTTTTTATTATGTCTGTGGAATCAACATTTTTTTAAATGCCAACTAAAAACTTACTTACACCTAGCTATAATGTTGTGTCTGAATTTTTTCAACACGACAAAAACACATGGTCTGACACTTGTTTTTCTCGTAACTCCGTAGTTATCAACAATAATTGAAAATGATTGTTGGATGCAGGATGAGTCATCAACAACTATTTATCAATGGGTTACATAGTTACTTCGCGATACTGATACCAAAAAACAAAAGTAGTCTTTTATCGATGATATTTTAAAAAGTACAGAGAATGAGAGAATGATTAATGCGTTCTGAAGACTCGAAAACGTCCTAATTGGGACGTTTTGCTACTAGTCTGCGTCAAGCAAGGCGCCGAGCGTGACGTGTGGCAAAAGAAAACAAAAATGCCGTCATGTGTGTACAGGAAGTGTAATAATTATTATGACGCGAAACTAACTTACTTTGCACTAGTTTATGTGTATTGTGCTGGCCGCTGCGGAACATATTTTTTGTTGGTTTTGTTAGGGTATGACATATCGATACTTTTAAATATCATTGACTACTATGCATTTTAATTCATGACTAAGAATCTTCAATGCCACTCTTCGATCAAGACGCCACTTATGATTATGAAACAGTTGTGTAAACAAACATACCTAGCACTCAAAACATAGGTAATTGTTACCTATATTGTTCGGAAGCTAAAATAAACTTATTATTCATACTGTATAATGTAGTAACAATGGAGAAGTTAATTCTCCTAGGAAAATAATAAGACATGATTTTCTAATATCTTTTAGATTACATCCTTAGAATAATCATATTCTAAGATTACATCGATTGGTTCATAAACAGGATCTATCGTTGAATCTTTCTAATTTCATATTGCACACTTTACATAAGTACATACTTACTTACTTTAAGAGGCTGACAACAACTAAAAAATCAGACCTCTGCGGTCACTGTTGTTTCGTACAGAAGTGAAAGAGAGGCAACGAGCCGAGGGACGTCGGATACCCCGCTCAACTTGAATGAAAATTAACAATTTTTTTTAAAAATAAAAAACTAAAAGCTTATTTGAAAAACTGAAACAACAAATGTTTAGATATTTGTCTTTCTCAAATGTTTTCTTAATTTTATTTATAATATTTAGTAAATAATAGAGATTATTTGCTTTAAATCATGTTTTAAGAGGTTAGTTTACAATTATTTTCTATCGAGAAAACTTCAAGAAAACGTGTTTTGGGCACAATACAGTTTCAGAAAATACGATCAATATTAACATATATTTTTTTCACTGCCACAAACTGAATAGATACAGCTAAAAATGTTTTTAAAAGAAGCCTATTTGGGGTATTTGGCTGTTGTCAGCGTCTTAATTAGTGCCGGTGTTATCACATAAATTAAGTCATGCGAAATATATGAAAATAATCTATCACATTCTACCTTATCCGATTTTCGAGTGCAAAACTGTACGTCAAACAGAGTAGGTATTAGTTTACGGACCTTTCATCAGACTTTCACCCTGATTGATACAGTAACTCTTAAGCTAGTAGGTTAGGTACTCGCAATAGTGCAAATCCGAAGCCAAACAGGTTCTGTCGATGCACATGAACTTTCTTTTATTCTGTTATATCATAAGACACACACCAACATTTTATTTTTGATTAATTTAAAAATGATTACATATAATTAGAGGCCTGAAATTAAATTGGCTAAATGAAAAATACGAGAATCCCGCCAAATTGTGTCTGTCAATTGTCACTGTTGTTTTTACCCAACTGCGCCAGAAGGAGGGTTGTGTTTTTCGAGTGTATGTATGTATGTATGTATATTTCTTTGGCACGCTCTGTAGCCTAAACGGCTTGATGGATTTTAGCTTGACATGTGTCGTTAGATTCGTCTTAATTGTGAGAGTGACACTGGGTATATAAAAATTATAAAAAATAAAATGACCGCTTTTTGGCGCTATTTTAAGTCTTAAAAAATTTTTTTTTCCCCTCAAAGCCTATCGAGTAGGGTATCAAAATAAAGGGCTTTATAAATGCTTTTCAAAAATATATACAACTTATATGTTTAAATGTAATTTGGAATGAGAAATGCTAAAAAACAACAAAATATTCATCGTTAAAAATGAATTACATTAATAGCTCGATAAAACATGACAGAACTAAAAAAAATAAAATAAAAAAGTTAATTAACGAAACCAAAAAACCCGACTGCTTGTAAATATAATTGAAAAGATGTAAACAAGACTTGTGTAGGTACATGTAGGTATATGTGAAACTATCAAATCAACACGCAGGCGGAGGCTACCTATGAACTACTTATGTAATTCATGACCAAAAACATACGTAGCCTCCGCCTGCGTGTTGATTTGATACTTTCACATATACCTACAAGTACCTACACAAGTCTTGTTTACATCTTTTCAGTTATATTTACAAGCAGTCGAGTTTTTTGGTTTCGTTAATTAACTTTTTTATTTTCCTTGTTTTTATGTCATCATCATCACACAATGTCTTGCAGACCAGTAACAGCTTACTCTATGAATTTCTGTATTCTAAGTCTATGAATAACTTTTTCTTTCAGATGCTTCTAAAATGCTCTATTGGCCATTATCTGGAGAAGCTGATGACACAGACGGATAAGCCAGACTTAACTATGTTCACCATGGAGAAGTACGAAGCCATCACAAAGTACAAGACCTCTTATCACACGTTCCAAATGCCAGTCACACTGGCGCTGCTAATGACTGGAGTGGAGGACCCTGAAACCCATAGACAAGCAAAAACAATTCTACTAGAGATGGGAGAATTCTTCCAAATTCAAGTGAGTTTACTTAACTTGCTGCATTCATGTTTTCTTTTGATTTAATTAAATTGATTTGACGTCATCACTGTTATCGTAATTATATAGTTCTTATGTAAATAGAAATTTATATAATTTAATTATATAATGATAACGATATCGTACTATTCACACGTTTTTATGCAAAGTACTTAAGCACATGTTTGTCTTTTTAATATCTTTTTGACATACCGGGTTTCGCCTTCTTTAATTATGATCTTCTCGCAAACATGGTTTTTCCTTTACTGCATATCAAATATATATTTAATATTTACTAAAGTATTTAATTAAGAAGAAAGTGACAGAATTGTTTAGTACAGTCGACTGCATGATACTGGTAACACTTCAATTCGAAAACCGCCCTTACTGCTTACGAAATAAAGATGCTGCTCATGCCAAAGTGTTACCACCGAGGTGCGGTCGACCGTACGATTACCTTGAAAAACGTCACGATTTCACTAATCTTGTTTTCTCTTTAGCAATTAAATAAAACAAAGTCATTAAGATAAACACTAATTAATACCTTGTTTAAAGATAATAAACATTAATTATGTTGCTCACAGGACGACTTCTTGGACTGCTTCGGAGATCCAGCTGTCACAGGCAAGAACGGAACTGACATTCAAGATGGAAAATGTACCTGGCTCGCAGTAGTCGCCTTGCAGAGGGCAACACCGACCCAGAGGCAATTTATGGAAGAAAACTATGGCAGCTCTGATCCAGAGGCAGTTGCCAAAATCAAGGACTTGTACGAAGAACTCCAACTCCCGCACACTTACTCAGTCTTTGAAGACGCTACTTATGATCTCCTTAGGACACAAATCCAGCAAGTCACCAGGGGCTTGCCACATGAATTGTTCTTCAAAATCTTAGATAACATCTTCAGGCGAAGCATTTAAACGCAATATATAAAAGTTTATCGGTTAAGTTAGTGACTTAGGTGCAAGAACCTAGTAGATGTATATTTGTGTAGCTAAGATATACTGAAGTTCTTGATAAAAATAGGCGCATTTTATGAAGAATTAAGTGATCCTATTTATATACGAGCACTGGGTGTGAATGTACTGTAATTAGGAATTTTATAACTAAGCGCGAAGGGCTATGAAACTTACCAGACCTGATGGCCCGTTTAGTCTTCTAGTCAGGTCGAGGAAGGCAGAAGATGATGATGATCGGGAGAACCCACAGAATATAACAGATAATTTTAATGCTAGTAACTCGGACGAATTAAAAATGGCGGACGGAATCTTATGAGGAACGTTCTAAAATCAAAGCTCAACTCAAAACTAGTTTTAAACAGAGATCAATGCTTGAGTATCGTCCTGTAATACGGGCCTTCGTTTTTTCCTAAACCTACTATAATTTCGACTAAATTTTAACACATCAGATATAGGTACATATATTGTTATTTTATTTGTGACACTACGACAATGACTCGTGTCACACGAGATTGGTTGCGTAATCGCGGCTTTTTGTTTTACTATGGGTGTGAATACGTGCCAGCACGTACTTTTAAGCGAGCCGTCTTACTATGGGTGCTTCAGTTTTTGTTTAGTGAGATTCCGTCCGCCTTTTTTATTTGTCCAAGGCTTGTAACTTAACTTGACAATGTGAATTGATATCTTAGATGTACCTACTTTATGATTTCTTATATAATGATAAAATTGGTTTAACTTTCTAGGTAGGTAGATATCGATGCGTGGACTGTAGAACCTATTTGAAAAACTTTCTACACTTAAGTATCTAATGGTCTAATTAATTAAACTAACGTAATGTTTTGAGTAAGATTTTTAACTGGAAGCGTAATTAAGCATGTATTTCTCTCGATGATGATATTAAAGTGTTGATTGCTAACCTTGGATTTTAATTCTTTACTTGCCTCTAGAAAATAACTAAGTATAGATTAAAGGGAGGTTATTTCGTGATTTATAATAGTTACTAGATGTATATTTTCCCGAATTGCTAATGACTTCGAGTCATTAGCAATCCTTTAAATCCGTAGAATTGCTAATGACTTCGAGTCATTAGCAATCCTTTAAGGGATGATTGTACCTACTCCACAGACCAGTAAGCCTCTGGTCTGTGACCTACTCATAAAGAACAACTTTTACTAGGGGACCAACCTCTCATCATCGACTCGGCCTTTCGCAGTCCACCACTGGACATAGGCCTCTCCCAAGTTGCACCATAACACTCAGTCCTCTGTCTTCCGCATCCAGTCCCGCCCAGCCACCTTCCTCAGGTCATCGGTCTACCTGGCAGAAGGGCACCCTACGCTGAGTTTGTGAATTCGCGGTCTCCACTCAAGGACTCGTCTGCTCCAGCAGCCATCGGTTCTAAGACAAACGACTTTTTTTTATGGCCTGGGTTGGCCACCAGCTTCTACTTCAGCTTATTTGGGACCAACCATAAAATCGCAAAAAAAATGATGTTCCCTACATTTTGTCGATTTATTATGTAAACAGAAATGTAGGCAACAGCTGTTTTGTTTTCGCGATTTCAGGCCATAGTTAAACTTATTCAAATTGATGAGTACAATCATCCCTTAATTAAATAATTGCTAATGACTTAAAAATCATCTAGTAGGTAATGTTGTGATATTTTTTAAACGTCTATTGGCGTTGGCTGTCAGGCTTGACGTGCAGCTTGGAAGGTTGGTAGGCCTCTGGTGTGGGACGCAACCTTTGTCCACCCTTGACACCCTTGCTCCATCCTACCTTCCTAGCTTGGTGGGCTGTCCCTGCGCTGTGCTGCAGTTGCGAAACCCTCAAACGGCGCAAATATTGCAACCTCGTTGGTTGCTATGATTTTGTGCCATTAGGGGTCGAAACGCACGGACCATGGGGTCCGAGTGCAAGGCTCCTTTTCAAGGAAATATCTAAGAGACTGGTCCACACTATGCCTGACCCAGGGCTGGCTTGTTGTGGCGTGCTCAGACTCTGTCCTACCCTTAGAGTATTATTTTAATTCGTGGAACCAGAAGCTCGTGAAGGAGCTCGAGTGGAGGGAGCTGGCGACCTCTCGAGTGTAGCTCTGGTCGAGTGTGCGAGAGAAGCGAAGGGGCGATAAAGTGAGTCAACAAACGGGCGGAGCAAACTCAGAAACGCTTTAGTTTATCAAACGAATCGAAGTACGAAACATAATGCAAAAACTTAGTTGCCAAACGTAACCAACGTTTGTATATTTAACATTATTTTTAGAAACAAGTAGCATGTAAAAATACATGTTTGGCGAAATGAAATACTATGAAAGGTTGTTTTAAGAAACATGTAGGTATCTAGTTTGTAAAAACATTTGTTTGCAAAATGAAACATAGTGAATAGTGATAGGTTGTTGTTAGAAACGTGTACTTTGTAAAAATAATTGTTTGCGAAATGAAACATAGTGGTAGGTTGTTTTTAGACACGTGTAGTTTGTAAAAACAGTTGTTTCCGGAATGAAACATAGTGAATAATGATAGGTTGTTTTTAGAAACGTGTAGTTTGTAAAAATAATTGTTTGCGATATGAAACATAGTGGTAGGTTGTTTTTAGAAACGTGTAGTTTGTAAAAACAGTTGTTTCCGAAATGAAAAATAGTGAATAGTGATAGGTTGTTTTTAGAAACGTGTAGTTTGTAAAAATAATTGTTTGCGAAATGAAACAAAGTGGTAGGTTGTTTTAAGAAACGTGTAGTTTGTAAAAACAGTTGTTTCCGAAATGAAACACTGTCAAAGTTTGTTTTTCTAAATATACGTGTTATTGAAATAACTGAAAACCTCTTAAGGGGTCAATCTACTCATCAATATGAAGAACTTTTACTATGGGACCAACCCTGAATTTTGGTCAAATGAATCGACAAAATGTAGGGATCAGCTGATTTTTTTTGCAATTTCAGGGTTGGTCCCATACCAAAAGTTGTTCATACTGATGAGTACATTGACCCCTTAAGAGGTTTTCAGTTATTTCAATAACACATTGTATGGTTTGTCAAAAGACTAGTTTGCGAAATTAATGTTTGTGGAACGTTGATTGTGAAAAATAATTTGCGAAACATTAGGGACCCCTATACATATACTACTTATATCGTAATATCTATGAAGAAATAACGTTATTTTTCTAATGTTTATAAATGGAGTACCTACACTACGTGAACATATAAAAGCGTAGTCGGGTAACTCGGGTAAAAAGTGCATCACAAGTCGCACAAATCACACAACACACATTGATACCCTTATCGTCTGACTTTCGACTATCATAAATAAAAGATTAACAATGGTATGGTTCTAACTTCTCCAGTACGTTCTGGCAAACGTAATTCATGTAACAAAATTTCATCTACACAATGTCATGTAAATCTGAATTACAATAAGAAAAGCAGTCAACTGTTTTCTTCAATAAGTTTGAGACAACAATGCTATACTCTCAATCAGATAAAATGTTATTTCCGTTCATAATAAGACGCACCGGGTGCCCGTTGCCAGCACTTCTGGTACAATTCTCGAGGAGTTTGTAAGTGATACGAGGTAGCTATGAATATTTGTAGAAAAGTTATTTCAAACAGTTTTGTGATCGGAAAAAATATCGCCATGGGGACAAGAAAGGAATTTTTCGAAAGGTAAGAATTATACCAATTTACTTAATTTTAATTCCGATTGATTTGACAGCACTAAAATTGTTGCTATCCCTTTCTTGTATCTACTAGTAGTAAAAGAGAGCGATAGTTTGTAATAAGTTTAGTTCGTGGACAAGAGAATCGACACCATTGTATCTAATTATTTTATTATTTTTAACGCATTTTACGCATGCGAAGCGAATTCTAAAGATATAAATTGTGGAAAGAAAAAATCGCTCACGAGCAGGATTCGAACCTGCGACTCCTGGCTCAGTACGCCAGTGCTTTAGCCACTAAGCTACCGTGAACACTGCTCGTGGTATCGAAATTATCCAAACTGACGTCACCCAAAGACGTATAGTGGAGGATAATTTCGATACCACGAGCAGTGTTCACGGTAGCTTAGTGGCTAAAGCACTGGCGTACTGAGCCAGGAGTCGCAGGTTCGAATCCTGCTCGTGAGCGATTTTTTCTTTCCACAATTTATATCTTTACCATTGTATCTCTTCAGGCTATGATAATTTTTATAGGCGCTTAAAATTTACGAACATTACTTACAGAACGATTCCACGGTTTTGCTGTTCTGTGACAAGTAACTCAAATGCGTTCGACTTGAAGAAGGAAAGAGCAGAATTCCTCACCGCCCTACCAGGAGTCATTGATGTCCTTGCTAAGCATCATAAGTTTCAAGAAATTAAGGAAGCTGACAAGTGGATGAGAAAGGTGAGCGGGTAAACTATAGAAATATAAATAATAAGGTAATAGAAATGTTATCTATTGTCTTTTAATACCGGAACTCGTCACACGGTTCGCCGCTACTAATACACAAACATGCAATTATGCCCATCATGTTTCTAGCATTCAATGCAAAATAAATTAAGCCTGAAAAAAAAAAATATGACTGAGTCCAAAACAGCACTGATGGTCAAGCAAACGGTTCGCTCACTGGTGTCCTACAAGACACCTGCACGCGGCGACAAGTTTATGCGCCTTTACCACTTCTATTACCTTATTATTTAGATTTCTATGGAGTAAACCTAAGAAGCCATATTTCATCATCATCACTCAGCCTACCGCAGTCCACTGCTGGACAAAGGCCTCTCCTAAGTTGCGCCACAACACTCGGTCGTTCTCGTTCCGCTAAAGCTTTTTTTACTGATTGCTAAATTGTACCAAATCAATAATTAATCATCATGATAAATTAGAGGCCTATGTCCAGTAGTGGACGTCTTTCGTCGTTTCGTTTTCTGTAATGATGATGATAAATTATACGTGGGACACTCAGAAAGTTTTGCGAAACTAAAAAAAATTGTTCTATACGTACATATATTTTTATCAAATCTTTTCAAAGTACTTTCCACCAGCCTCTATACAAAGATTCATGCGCCTAAACCAGTTTTCAAAACACTTTTTCCAGTCCGCCGCAGACACCTCGTTTACAGCCTGCTCGAACGCAGCCAGCGCATCTTCCGGCGACGAAAATTGTATCCCTTTGAGCTGATTTTTTATTTTTGGGAATAAAAAGAAGTCACACGGTGCTAGATCAGGGCTGTAAGGAGGGTGACCCAGGAGTTTGACTGGCGAGCTGTCCAGGAAGTCCCTCGTTTTGAGTGCGGTGTGCGCAGGTGCATTGTCGTGGTGGAGCAGTAGCCCGCGGAGCCCTGTGTTTGGTCGCTTGTTGCTTATAACAGAGAAAACTTCTGGCAAACATTTGGTAGTATACCATTCGGCATTAACGCTTCTTTGATCCCGTAAGGGAATTGATACCAAGTGGCCAGTCAAATTAAAAAAGCTAGCGATCAAAATCTTACCCCCGCTTCTAGATCGCTTCACTTTGGTAGGCGTTGGCTCATTTTGAAACACCCAAACACTGTCGACTGGCGCTTGGTTTCTGTGTCGTATTGATAAATCCAGGACTCATCACCTGTAACGATGTCGTAAACACGCCGAGACGAGCCTGCTTCAAATTTGTTAAGCATATCACGGCACCATTCCACCCGGGCCTGCTTCTGAGCATCGGTGAGGTTGTGCGGCACCCAGCGTGATACTATCCTCCTCACGCGAAGATGGCTGTGTAGAATCTCGTGAACGCTTCCCGATCCAATCTTCAATATGTGTTGAATCTCCTGATATGTAATTCGCCTATTGTCTTGGATTAAATTTTTCACTGCTAGCACGTTTTCTTCGGTAACAGCCGTCAAAGGGCGACCGCTTCTTTCGTCATCCCCCAAAGTTGGTCGACCGCGCTTGAATTCGTTATACCAACGATACACGGTTGCCTTGGAAGGGCCTTCATCCATGAATGCCATTTGAAGTCTATCGTACGATTCATCCGGTTTCAGGCGACACTTGAAATCGTATAAAATCATAGCTCTAAAATGTTCCCGGCGCAGATCCATATTTCAGTGAGACACAATACTTTGAATTAACTCGCAAAAAATGTGGAGGGAAATTTTGAAATTGGAACTTACTTATTTTTACTTATAAATAATCATATTTTCGAAAAACATTATAACTGGCCAGTCTCCCATATATAAAAACTTTTTTTCGCAATACTTTCTGAGGGGCCTGGTAGGTAGTCTGTCCACGTAAAAATATGACTAAGTATACACTCGAAGTTTGCAATGGAACGGAGTATTCTGGGTAATACACATGACGAATGAATATGAAATAGAAACAAAAGCTGTAAAATTTTAATTCTATGGCTACTTTACAAAGTACATTTGATTAAAATTAATTTAAATCTATTTCTTGTTCATGTAGGTATATACTTTCTTTTGTATGTGTCTCAGTTGTGTCAAATAAATATTTTTCTTTCTTTCTTTTCAAAAAAAAAAATAATGACTTCAAAATGTAAGGCGTAGTTTGTTCGAAAAGTTGCCACGCATGAATCGCAAGTAAAATTGTGATTACAACCATTCTTTCTATTTCTGTGGGCACAACCATCCATTTTAGGGCCGTAATTCACGTAGTTTCGTGACGCGCCGATCAAGTTGCAGTGACGCTGCAGTTCGTTTCTGACAGCGATTACCGTAGATAAGAGAAGTTATGAATTGGCCTTCAGGACGAAGAAAACTCACGTCACTCGTAAAGCTGTCTCGCTGAAGTGAAACAAGGCTGGACACAGATGCCACATGCCAGACGACCAATAGGCCAGAATTACGATCCAGTGGGTTCCTACAAATGGCAAACACCAACGCGGCAGTCCCAGACGGAGATGGCGGGATAGCCTGGACTCAATCCAAATAGACTGGTCCTTAACAGCCACATCAGATTGAGAGAAGTGGAAGGAGAGTAGGGAGGCCTTTACCCTGCAGTTCGAAAATCTTAATTTTCCAAAATATTTGCCGTCCCCAAGCGGGTTAATTGGTGATCTTTATGATCAAGCCAAGCCTCTCGGACCGGTGACGACGGCTATGGAATACTACTTTGATAACATTTCATATACTCTTAACTCTTCGTCTGACAAACCATTGTTTAACTACCTACTGTGTTATTTTAATTGACAGTTGAGCTCGTTAACATTTTAATGAAGGATCTTATGTAATCAGAATACTTAAACGAAACGCCCCGCCCCACCCGCGAATGTTGCTATGGAAAACTTTTGTATTAGGTGATAACCTCTTCAGTTGTAGTAATTATCACCACACAGAATAAGCATAAGCGGTTAACACACTCATATACTTTATATGGAAAATATTCTAATTGAACGTCACGACGCAATTTGAGTTTTTAAGTGTGTGTTTGTGTGTATGGGTCAATTTCACAGCCTACTAATGAAGTTACACTAATGAGATCGTGACACAGATGATATCCAAATCAACACTAATGATGTGGATATTTTTATTGGTTTAAAAATGTAAATTAAGTCTTCTTATGAACAATATTAAAACCTTTGACATCGAAACAACAATTGATAAACTGTTTTACAATTTGTTAACAGTAATCTTCATCAATATAAATAAGGCTAAACTTACTTTGTAAACCAATAAAAATATGCATGCCATTAGCGTGATTTACATTTCATTTGTGTCATGATCTCATTAGTGTAAAATCATTCGTGGTACCCAATTTTATGTGAAATCGACCCGTATTATCTTAGACATGCTAAGTATATTATATTATTTGTTCTATGGTCTTATGTTATTCTTCTATTTATACTCTCTAGTTAAAGTATTAACTTTAAAATGCTTTTCGTCCGTGAACTTCTGACAAGTCCTAACAGTGATTTTTTCACGAAATAATTTGGTTTTTAATGCACAAAACAGCAAGTTATTTTTGAAAACTAGCTCATAAGCATATAGAAGATTACAGAAGTTCACGGACGTTTTGTCATCCTCAATCGAATATACCAATGAATGGGAGAATGCACATTGCAGCATTAATGCAGCTTTCCCTGATCTCAACTTGTCTTACGCGTGTTATATCCTACCACTGGCGAAGAGGGTGTATCCAACGACTCACAAGAGTCACAAGCCAAGCTCGTCATCAAGGCAGTCGGTCAGCTCGATCGTGTAATGGACAGCAACATCTGTTTGCCTAGCGTAGTGATGTGCAATCCATGGGTCGCGAACATCATGAGTACCCTTTAGTTCTGTGACCTATAGCTGGGTCACGTAATTTCATGAAGCGCCGATCAAGTTGCAGTGACGCTGCAGTTCGTTTCCGACAGCGGTCGCCATAGATAAGAGAATACGAAAAGCATTTTTTTGATCGAAAAGAAAAATATTTATTTGACACAACTGAGACACATACAAAAGAAATATACATGAACAAGAAATAGATATAGTGAAGCAGTAACAAAGCGAGGAAAAAAGTCATTGACAGTCATGCGCCATGTGTGTCTCAAAATTGTGACAAATGGGTGTCCAGGTTATTCAGGTCCATATTGC
The DNA here is from genome assembly GCA_949699075.1 of Asteroscopus sphinx. NCBI lineage: Eukaryota > Metazoa > Arthropoda > Insecta > Lepidoptera > Noctuidae > Asteroscopus > Asteroscopus sphinx. Next base: position 15,945,256 of record OX453017.1, read on the forward strand.
CAGGTTATTAAACCTGACGCTGGATCGAAACTTAACTGCAACTGCACTTCTTTAGTTACGTGAATTGGCCTACTAAAGGCGAAGTCCATCCACTAAAGGCGAATGTAGGACCACGGCGGAGTTTTTAGTGGATGCGAGCTCCAGACACCCCCCCCCCCTTGTGTGGCGTGGTATGGGAGAGGCATTTTCTTCGCTAAAAATGGATGTGTAATCGACCCATCCAATCCAATCCAAATCCAATGAACCCATGTTTCAGAGAGATTTAATATAGTGGCTATTTATTTATTTATTTTATTTATTTATTTATTTTACTTTAATTAAAACGGCTGGATGCCAATTACAAAAATTAAAGACAAAAATTAAATTAATTAACATAACATTAAAGAAAAATTAAATAATTATATAAAATATTAATAATACATACTTTCATACACTCATCTCGCAGTACTCCAGACATACTGACAAAATCGTCTTCCATTCGTCGGCAAACACATCACAGTCAGACTTGGCGTCCAAGAGGGCGTTAAGTGCACTGAGTGTGCGAGGTATGGGAGAGAAGGCTCGCGAGACGGTGTTGCACGTAGGAACGGCAAATAATTGATGCCTCCTGCTACGGCTATAATTGACTGGGGCGTACAATCTGGATAATTCGTCATGCAGATCAGGAGCATAAATTTTGCTATGTAGGATTTGCACATTGTTATCATTTGGTCGTACTTCCTTCTGACCTCAAGAGAATTATACCCTAAATATGCTATGCTCTATTAACATTGTTGCTCTATGCTGCTATTAATATTGTTTTTTCTTTTTGCTTGAGTTTTAGGTTTTAAATGGGAATTTAATCGGCGGAAAGAATGCAAGAGGATTGACGACAGTAATGACGTACAAAATGATTGAGGACCCACAGAATGTTACCGAAGAAACAATGCGGCTAGCGAGAACTTTGGGATGGTGCGCAGAAATTGTAAGACTGCTAATAAACTTACCATTATATTTCATCATCATTATCATCATCATTTCAGCCGAATGACGTCCACTGCTGGACATAGGCCTCCCCCAAGCATCGCTACAACGACCGGTCCGGGCCTTCCGCATCCAGCGGATTCCCGCGACCTTCACCAGGTCGTCGGTATACTCACCATTATATTTATTTATATTTAATGCTATAAATACCTACAGTTAACAAAGAAAATTAATCATCAATATTATAATTCGCCCATGTTAGGAACAAATAATTTGAGACTACTTGTTCAATTGAATGATAGGAAAAAAAACAACAAAAACTACTTTTGGATGTTTCTCGTTAGATACATTGCCCAGATCCATGATGATTCTGTTGATAATGATTTTTCTCATTTTATCTATTACTAAAAACTTTAATTCAAACCGGATTCTAGTGAGAATTTTAAGAAGTAAGAGCAATTTACCTATAACGAGATCCAATTAAAGTTACTGAAGATTTGAACTAGCTTTTGCCCGCGGCTTGGCAGGCGTGGATATCGGAAACCTACATCATGTTGTTAAGAACATACATGGTGTATCTCCGGTATCCGGATGACTCAACCCATAGGCCTGCCACAAGCCCAGCTCAGCAGAGTGTCAGAACGCGCGTTTATGTCTTTTTCTCGCAAACGCTTCCCGCACAAAAATTAAGCTTTGCCCTTTTGCCACCCGAGGCGTTTACCGTCGAAGAGTGATGTCCCTGTGAGCCTTGCGTCCTCTTACATTTTTTTCTTTTTGAGGTATTAAATAAACCATAAAAATTTTAAAAAAAAACTAAGTTTCTTGTATTGTACCTACCTCTTTCGGATTCGTTTTTTATTTTCAAGTATTTGCCATGATAGATGCCTATAGGCCTCATACCACATTCACGTTCTGTGATTTTTAACTGATTATTTATTACGGTTAAAAAGATACAGCCGGCAGCCCTGTGATAGATAGGCGGATGCCCAGACGGGCGGTGTAGGCAGAGTAATAGGGTTCCGTTGACATCCTTGGGGTACGGAATCATATAAAATGTCACGTAGATGTAAATCTAAATGGCTCAATGTTTTCTTTAAAAACTAAATACAGCTGTCGAAATACTTATGAAGAATCTGTCTAGAGGCTGAACTGTACTTCATCAGAGCCTAAATGCCTGCGTAGAAAGTTGTGAAAAGTTATTAATATTATTAATACATCAGTTACAGTCATACTGCCTAGTGCTGGACGACATTGCCGACGGATCTGTCACCCGTCGCGGTATGCCCTGCTGGTACCGACGAGACGACGTCGGCATTGCTAACGCGACCAACGATGCTACGCTCATGCATTATTGTCTGATGCAAATACTGCGAGCGAACTTCGAGAACTCACCCAACTATATGAACCTGGTTCATAACTTTAACGAGGTATGTATAAAAAATTTCATTAAATCATAGAGTCCCGTACATGTTTCCGAAAGGCATTTGACTGAAATGCAAAAGTTCTGAAAACATTTCCCCTTTGTAAAGCTGTCCGAATAAACTTGAGTCCGATGCGCGATTGTCCGAATCACGTTTTGCACTGACAAAAATTCACCAAATAATTAGAATGTATTATATTATGACCATAGTCAACTTCAGCTCAGGCTAGTTGGATGGTTATCCTTTTTTTTATATTCGAGGAGGAAACCTTAAACAGGCTGCCGGCCTCATGGAGGACAGAGGCCGGGGTGTGTGGGATTTTTACCCACTAAAACCCCCCGGTAGCCATCTTCAGCACAATAAGGGGGACTCCGGGAATGTAATAAGCCTCCGGAGCCCTTCCTGTGCTACACCTGTTAGGCACGTCTCAAGGGAGACTTTATTGTCTCCCCTTACACTTTCCCGATTGGATTGTTGCACACGGCGGCGGTCCGAGACCACTTCGTGCCATCGGCATCCCTGAAGTCATTTACCATTTTTAGATCACCGTCATTAGATGTCTCAAGTCATAGTCGCGTGCATTGAGCTCCGGATCAATCAGAACGACGTAATCTCTGTTTTTTCTTACTTGTCTTATTTAGTAAACAATCTTGGCATATCTTTTTAATGCAACTCGTCAATAATTATGAAATGTTCACACACTAAAGAACATTTTTTAACCTAACCATGTAGATAATAAGAAAAAATCAGTAGTTATTTGAATAAAGAGACGTGCCAAGATTGTTTACTGGGCTGGTTTTTCAATCTTCTGATAACTTTTATATATATTAACTGAGGAATAAATGTGACGCTTTGACAGATTTCCTATACAACAACTATCAAAATGACTAACTTATTCCTTAGATAAAAGTTAACTGGCGATTGAAATACCGACATAAACAGACGAACTGCTTACTGCACAAGAAAAGATCATCAACATTGGCATCAATTAACATAATCTTTTTCCAAAATAAAATATAGCTTTTTTCATTTTACAGACTTTATTTTACACAAGTATTGGACAATATCTGGACATTATGACAGGATTAAATAAAAAGAACTATAAATTATTTACTATAGACCACTACAACGCCATTGTCACACACAAATCTGCTTATTACACGTATAAATTGCCCATAACTCTTGGATTGATGCTGGCGAACAAATTCAGTGAAGAAACTCATAAAAATGCAGATGATGTATCTATGCAATTAGGGAGACTGTTTCAGATGCAGGTGAGCTGTATACAAGGTGTAATTGAAATAACTGAAACCTCTTATGGGTTCATTGCACACATCAATATAAACAACTTTTACTATGGAACCAATCCAGAAATCGCGAAAAAACATCATCATGAATTTTTACGATATCGTGTAGTTAAGGTTATCGTGTAGGTATCGACGGAATTTTACCAGCGCCACCGTGTTCGTATTTAGAACTAAACAATCCAATACAAAATTTGACGACAACTACAGTACACGATACCGCAAAAACTCATGCTAGGAGCTCTGTAGGCCTAGTACGAGTTTGACACTTACCGATACTTCCATCGAATTCGACGACTTTCATTCATTAATCAGTAGCGCTCCTGGCGGATACGAGGAGGAACTAGTAGTTTATGAATGAAAATCGACGAAAACTATGAAAGTATTATAAAGTGTCAAACTTGTACTAGGCCCCCTGTTGCCTACATTTTGTCGAGTTATGCGAACAACGTACTTATTTACTTTATCGCGATTTCAGGGTTGGTCCCAAAGTAAAAGTTGTTCATAATGATGAGTACAATGAGCCCTTAAAAGGTTTTCAGTTATTTCAATTTCAATTACACCTTGTGTAGAATTATCTAAGAGCCCTCGCAGACAGACTACAGGCAAAACTATGCGCCGATAGTTGGGTGATCCCTCAGACCAACGGTCTGTGGTGAACCTACAAAATATTATAAAATATGTATGTTTGAGCGTGGGGTCCTGGGTTCGATTCCCGGGTCGGGCAAAGTGTTATTGGGTTTTTTCATTAAGAAATTCTCATTAGCAGCCCGGAGTTTGGATTTGTGCCCGGTCAATGGCAATAGGCTATAACATAACTGGAGAAATGTGGGTGTACTATTACACCTCTGCCCTCCCCCTTCGGGGAAATACAGGCGTGATGTTATGTTATGTTTGTAAGTTTGTTTGGATGTTTGTTACTCAATCACGATGTAATGGCTGAACGAATTTGGATAAAATTTGGCGTACAAATAGAACATAACCCGGATTATCATATAGGCTACTTTTTATTCCGGGAAGATGAACATTTCCCGAGGGAGACGTTCCCGAGGGAGACGTGATAAGCGACATCCGCGCGGGCGAAGCCTTATGCTCGCTGCCCGCGGCTTAGTTACTAGCTAGTAGTTAGTACCTATTATTAATTTTTGTTTGAGAAATCGACGATGCTGATATTCGCATCTAAGTCTAACTAATCTGACGGCCAAGTAGTCTGGAAGGGGGGGGGGAGGGGGGTTAAAGCTAATAATAAATTGTCCGTGTTTCGCTTGAATTAAATAATTTTCTCGTTACAGGATGACTACATCGACTGTTTTGGAGACGAAAACTTAACCGGGAAAATGGGCACTGATATCCAGAAAGGGAAATGTTCCTGGCTAGCGGTGAACGCGCTTCAGCTCTGCAAAGACAATCAACGTGCTGTATTCACAGTGTGCTACGGCAGTAAGGAACCAGCACACGTAGAGCGCATCAAGCAGCTTTATGTTCAGCTCAAGATTCCACAGCTTTATAAAGATGAAGAAAACGAAATTTACAACAATATTGTTCATAGAGTAAAAACTGTTTCATCAGCTGCAGAACGCGAGCTGTTTCTGAAAGTTTTAGATGATACATATGGCAGAAAACGTTAATTTTTATATTCCTAATTGGTTTTTCTCTTATTATACCATGGTTTTTCTCTTTTACATTCCAATTTGAAAACTGAAAACTTTGATTAATGTTGTTTGATTTACATAGTTTAAAAAAAACGAAAACGTTTCTTATTTAATGGCAGGTACATATATTCGCAGCCAACTAGCTTATAGCCTTTCAATTAACAGCCTAGGCATTTTACTAAACGACGCCAAGTTACCGCTCGCTTCGCTCGCGCCAATATATTATAATATTGTCATTTCGTCTTTTTTGGCGTATAAGTTTTGGAAGTACCTACAATCATTCCGATACGTACGTTAATATTCTACATCGAGAAAATCTAAAGCTCCAAAATTCACGCAACGTCATGATTTCGCAAAAATTACGAAAATCATAGTAAGTAAGTACTTACCTATTTTATTGGTTGCAATTTTTTCCTTGAGGGCGCCAAATTGGACCCTGCACTCTCCTTTTAAAAATATAGATCCGGGGCTAGATACTTTTGTCGTTCAGTTACTCAGAGCGATCATACAAAGTAATACAAACCACAGACCAGTAAGCCTCATACAAACGAACGTCCAAGGAACGCTCCGAGCGTTGTTTTACGACGTCGGGTGATACAACTGAACGCAGCCCCGGGGCCACCCGGGGCTGCCAGATGAGTAGGGGCAAGTGCGGAACATGTGGACACTTTCCAGAATTTGGAATAAAACATTTTTTATATCTGAATTAGATAAGTTTTTTTAATTTTTGACATATCACATGTCTTAAGGGATAATCAGCCTTTCTTAAACTAAAATTCTAATCTCAATATCACTTATACGTACGATTTTAATTAATTTTTTTTTTAAACCCAATATTTGTCCACATGTTCAACAGACGATTGTACCTATGTACAGTAAAATTGTACCTGGGGACAGTGTTGTACGGTTCACATTAGTTAGACAATAAAAAAGAAAAAAATTAATTATAAACTTCTAAAAACAACTTCAAACGTACGTAAACATACTCTATTATACTTATTTGTATGCATTACGACACTCCTCATACAAGTTTTGAGTAGATTCATCGCTATCGCCATCATTGTCTAATACGAAGCATGCCATGCAAACGAAACCTTCACCCTCATCATCAGGCTCAAAATTTTCTCTGTGTGACTTCGGAACACAACAAATATGATAGCTATGATTGCAAAAACTACATTTGAGCATTTGGTTTTGTCTTTGGAATAAGTTTTACAGTTCCTTCATACATCTAACAAACGATAACTTCTCTTGTTGAATTATTTTACTCTTTTTTTTGCTAGATTTCTTATTCGAAAGCGCGTTGGAAGGACCAGGCTGAGAAAGATTAGTAGCCAGCAGACGAGTTGGATGACTTTTGGAGCAACTAGTGTCAACATTGGAGAAAGCAGACTGTAAAAGAGCTTTGGTAGCACATGTTTTTTGAGCAGCTTTTCCAGCTTTTTCTTCTTTTCAGCTTTTTTTAATGCTTCGCTAAAATTTCTGGCGTGTCTGCCAAAATTCTTGTTCTTCCGGGCTTTTTTCCACGTTGAGCACCCTTTCGAAGACCAGCTTTTCAAATGGGTGGATGGTTTCGGGCGTTATTTGTGGATCTATAATCTTCAGTGGAGTTCGGAATACAGGTTGTTCTGGTATCAGCCGATCATCCTTCTGGATCGGCAAACATCATGACACTTTTGTACCTGTGGACAGTCCACAGGTACACTCATATTTTTGTCCATAGGTACAAATTCAGACATAAAAATTTTGACTGATCTAACATTGAGGATAAAACAGTCTTAAAGACAGGGAAAAAAGCACTAACTAAGCAATAAACAACACAGATCATACTGCAAACACGATCAAACCGATATCGTAAGTATTTCCACGGTAAAACTCATTTAAATTAAGCAAAATAACTTACTTTTTGGCGCAAAAAACTTTCATAGCCGACATATCAACAACCAAACAGAAAACAAAGATGGCGACACGTCAAAACTGTCAACCATAGACAAAGCTTTACGGTCGCGTTAAAATTAGAATTTTAGGGTTCCTAGTTTCGTCGTAATCGAATGTGTCCACAGGTACGAGCGTCCATAGGTACAGCACTTGCCCCTACAAGTGGATAATACATAATAATTGCTTTTAGGGTGGTATGCCACTCGTAAAATTTCTTTGTCCAGTAGACGTGGGCGCCGCGCCGGCACGACGCCGCCGTGTCTGCCCGGCACGCCGCCGCCGCCGCCGTCAATTGTCCGCGGCGTGTGCCTAGAGCAGACGCGCACGGAAGGTGTCGTACTTGCTCGTTATTATACCAGTTGCAGCGTGACTGCCTCCCTTTTTTCAGCCTTCGTCGCCTTCTCTCCGCCTTTTTATTTTGGCACCGGTGTTCTCCAAACCATCCTCGCAGGTTTTAGACGGCGTTGGATGCTCCTCGTCAGTCGCGGCAATGGCGACAGCCTGAATGCTCCACTTTTGCCCTTCTGCCCCTGTTTGGGTTTGGGTCTGGGTCTGGGTTGAGCTTCCGAGATCAGGGTGGCTGAGGCTAACGAGGCAGGCTGACTCAGCGCCTTAGGTAAGCGCAGCGTTGCGGCGTGTATGATGATGCACGCACTTGCTCCACACTTCTGCAGTCTGCAGTCAATGGCGGGTGCAGGGACCTTCCCTCGGGGTGCTGGCCAGAAAACCTCCACCTGTGCCTGACGGCTGCCAGTCCTTCTGGACACGTCTGGAAGGAACGGCAGTTGTTAGGCCGGTGCATCCTGGGTACGGGTAATAAATATCCTTTGGAGGGACATTATTATCCTTCGGGCGATCTTATTGCCTGTGGTGAATATTCTAGCGTAGGAGGGGCGTGACTCCGCGTGTCCCTCTAAAATTAGCAGAAGGCACAGTGGAGGATGAGGGATGAGGAAGAAAAAAATTAAGGGAGCATAGGCCCTGCGGGCGGCAGACTCGTGGTAGTCTGCTCCCTGACGTAGTTGAAGCGGCTGGTGTTGCTGGCGTGGCTAGCGAGGCTTGCGTGGCTGGCGAGGCTTGCGTGGCTGGCGAGGCTTGCGTGGCTGGCGAGGCTTGCGTGGCTGGCGTAGCCCCCGTGGCTGGCGAGGTAGGCGCTGCTGACGTGGCCGTGATAACAGCGTGTTAACTGCGTCATGGCGGGGCCCGTGAGATGACGCACAGCGTTCAGTGTGCGCTGCTGGGGAGGGTGCGGCTGACGTTAGACTGCATGGGTAGAAGGGACTCGCCTGCTTGTGGCGGGCCGGGCCCTGTCGAGGGTGGTTGTGCGAATACCCACGGGTTCCCACGCCCACGGCCAAAGGTAGTTGAAGTAACGCCGTGGTGGTTTTAGTTGGTAAGAGTCTGACACTGGCTCCGCCATCCTCGGGCGGAGTGCGTCCATGAGGATTTCCCCAAGGCAAAAAAGGGACCTTCCCTCGTACGTCTTCGAACGTCATTCTCACCATCTTTCGGATGATACCGTGGAACAGGTCAGGCTCACCCTTCTGCGTCGACGGCATGGTGTTACCTGCGACCTTCCGAGTTAGGTTGTCCACTTCCTGCTCGTCCTTTTGCGAGCTTTTTCAGTCGCCTTACTGTAAGCTCTCTCCTGGCCTTTGTCAGGCACTCATATTTTCCGGCTGACGTGGGCCGGCCCTTACAACGTCCAGAGACGGAACACGTCCATGTCTTTGAGGCTGGAACGGCCTGCTTACCAGAAGCCAAATCCGAACCTGAGAGCACTGGCTAAGAGCGTGAGCGCTTGCACCAGAGCCGCGAAGAGCTCCTGACGCTACCAATTCTCGAAACGCTTATGGCCCCAGATGCATCTTGAGAGCGCGACAATGCGCGCAGTCTGACCAGAACAACTTTTGGCTTCATCATAACCGATGCTGCGTCAGACTCCATAAAATTCCAACGAGTATGGAAGAGTATAAAAGATCTATCGAGACAGTGCCCCCTCCCTGTACTCGAATAAGCCTAAAGTAACTCACCAGGCGTCGGCCGGCACCCTGGTGGAGGTCACACTAGAGACGGAATGTTCCATCAGAGCACCCTTCAGCCATGCGCTTGAGATTCGGGGTAATTTTTATAGAGGTTTTCTTCTTCGTGGTCCGGGCGGTGAAGTCAAGACCGTCGGTCTCAATAAGAGCCACGAGACGTAAACACTCCTTCTAGGGTTACCCACGGAGGCAGGGTAGGACACAGTCCCCCAGCAGCCTTTTTACGTCGGGAAATCTAATGGACGCACTCCGTCGTGATGACCCAGTGACGGTGCTAGTGTCGGACTGTTACCGACTAAAAACACCAGGGTGTATCCCACACTTCAGGCCAAAGGTTAGCAAACCTTTGGCCTGAAGTGTGGGATACGATTTGTAATCTCCATCCATCCCCGACAGGTCCCGCCGAACCAATAGTAGGCGAACCCCTTCTCCTCGTGAGGCCTTCCGCACCTGCCAGTCAGTGCAGTCGTGCACTGACTGGCAAATGCGGAACACGACGCGCTACCGTCACGGGCTTTGACTGGTCGGGCGATGGACTACTCCGAGTCCGTCACCCGCAGGCCCCTCCTAGGGTGGCTGGCGGTCGGCGTATGTACGTCCTGTGACGTCCAGTCCATCTACTGTGGGATGGGAGAGATGTGGTCGCCTCTTGTTCCCCCTCCGGTACCTCTTTTGTGAGCATCGCCTTTTTGCAGAATGAGATGACGACTTTCCTAGCGCTCTCGCTTACAACCATGGACGGAACCACAACCGGAAGCAAGCGTGGTATATTTAAATAGTCTTTAAGATTTTCTTATAAAAAAAGCCACGCCGCCGGCGTTACGCCGCCGCCGACTGAAAATGTTCAGCACGCCGCCGCCGACATTTTTCAACGCGGCGCCCACGTCTCCAATGTGACTTTGATCAAAGAAATTGGATGACTTTCATCAAATGTTCATCAAATTTTGTATGTAAAAAAAAAAGTTAATTAAGAAAACCAAAAAACCCGACAGCATGTAAATATAACTGAAAAGATGTAAACAAGACTTGTGTCGGAACATGTAGGTCTATGTGAAAGTATCAAATCAACACGCAGGCGGAGGCTACGTATGTTTTTGGTCTGAATTACTTATGTAGTTCATAGGTAGCCTCCGCCTGCGTGTTGATTTGATACTTTCACATAGACCTACATGTTCCGATGTTTTTTATTTTAAATTTTTTAGTTCTGTCCACAGACATAGTATTTTTTTTTTACTATGTCTGTGGTTCTGTCTTGTTTTATCGCGCTATTTAATATTATTTTTTTAAAGTCACACATACCTAAATATTTAATTCATTTGTATCGTTGAATATTTTGTTGTTTTATAGCATTACTCATTCCAAATTAAGTTTAAACATAAGTTGAATATATTTTTGTAAAGCATTTTTAAAACCCTTTATTTTGATACCTCACTCGATTAGTTTTGAGGGAAAAAAAATATTTGAAGACGTAATATGGCGCCGAAAAGCGGCCATTTTGAATTTTATAACATAACAACATAACATAACATCACGCCTGTATTTCCACGAAGGGGTAGGCAGAGGTGTATAGTTCCTACAACCACATTTCGCAATTTGATTTTTATAATTTTGATATACTCACTATACTCAGTGTCACTCTCACAATTAAGACGAATCTAACGACACCTCTCAACCTAAAATCCATCAAGCCGTTTAAGCTACAGAGCGTGCCAAAGAAATATACGTGGGACACTCAGAAAGTTTTGCGAAACTAAAAAAAATTGTTCTATACGTACATATATTTTTATCAAATCTTTTCAAAGTACTTTCCACCAGCCTCTATACAAAGATTCATGCGCCTAAACCAGTTTTCAAAACACTTTTTCCAGTCCGCCGCAGACACCTCGTTTACAGCCTGCTCGAACGCAGCCAGCGCATCTTCCGGCGACGAAAATTGTATCACTTTGAGCTGATTTTTTATTTTTGGGAATAAAAAGAAGTCACACGGTGCTAGATCAGGGCTGTAAGGAGGGTGACCCAGGAGTTTGACTGGCGTGCTGTCCAGGAAGTCCCTCGTTTTGAGTGCGGTGTGCGCAGGTGCATTGTCGTGGTGGAGCAGTAGCCCGCGGAGCCCTGTGTTTGGTCGCTTGTTGCTTATAACAGAGAAAACTTCTGGCAAACATTTGGTAGTATACCATTCGGCATTAATGCTTCTTTGATCCCGTAAGGGAATTGATACCAAGTGGCCAGTCAAATTAAAAAAGCTAGCGATCAAAATCTTACCCCCGCTTCTAGATCGCTTCACTTTGGTAGGCGTTGGCTCATTTTGAAACACCCAAACAGTCGACTGGCGCTTGGTTTCTGGGTCGTATTGATAAATCCAGGACTCATCACCTGTAACGATGTCGTAAACACGCCGAGACGAGCCTGCTTCAAATTTGTTAAGCATATCACGGCACCATTCCACCCGGGCCTGCTTCTGAGCATCGGTGAGGTTGTGCGGCACCCAGCGTGATACTATCCTCCTCACGCGAAGATGGCTGTGTAGAATCTCGTGAACGCTTCCCGATCCAATCTTCAATATGTGTTGAATCTCCTGATATGTAATTCGCCTATTGTCTTGGATTAAATTTTTCACTGCTAGCACGTTTTCTTCGGTAACAGCCGTCAAAGGGCGACCGCTTCTTTCGTCATCCCCCAAAGTTGGTCGACCGCGCTTGAATTCGTTATACCAACGATACACGGTTGCCTTGGAAGGGCCTTCATCCATGAATGCCATTTGAAGTCTATCGTACGATTTATCCGGTTTCAGGCGACACTTGAAATCGTATAAAATCATAGCTCTAAAATGTTCCCGGCGCAGATCCATATTTCAGTGAGACACAATACTTTGAATTAACTCGCAAAAAATGTGGAGGGAAATTTTGAAATTGGAACTTACTTATTTTTACTTATAAATAATCATATTTTCGAAAAACATTATAACTGGCCAGTCTCCCATATATAAAAACTTTTTTTCGCAATACTTTCTGAGGGGCCTGGTACATACATACATATACACTCGAAAAACATAACCTTTTTCTGGCGCAGTCGGGTAATAAAAAACAGTGATCATCCAATAAATGAGATTGGACAAAGAAATTGGACAAAGAAATTTGACCAGTGGCAATACCACCCTTAGATCCAGTTGTACTCATCTGGCAACCCCGGGGCTGCGTTCAGTTATATGAGTTAATTAATAAACATAAAATCGCCCAAGCCCGACGTCGTCGGACTTCGCTCGGAGCGTTCCTTGGATGTTCGTTTGCAGTATGATCGCTCTGAGTAACTGAACGACAAAAGTACGCTCCGGGCGTCGTCGCTCGCCTGACGGGGCTGGTGGAACGTTGAGTAAGTACTGTAACTGAACGACCAAAGTACGCTCCGTGCGTTGTCGGGCGATATAAGTGAACGCAGCCCGGGTGAGACGTTGTCAATTTGTCATACTTGTCAAACGAACAGTTATTTTCACTCTGTTGTTTTGGTTTCATGTTGACTTGTTGCTGTTGAATTGTGTTTTAAAATAACGTGTGCATTTATTTCCCATTTCAATACAATAAATAAATGATAAAAAAAGAGTTTATACCCAACAACTATAAATTTATGTGATAATTTTAAAGTATTCGTAATCGGTGAAATAAAGTTTAGTCTTCAATAATTCGGTCAGAGAAAGTGGACACCTAGTTATCAAGATGAATAATATACTATTTCTTCGTTTTATGAGTAGAACGCGGACGCTAGCTGGCAGTTATAATAAAAATATGGGGTAAGTCGACAAGTACTAGGTATAATAAGGATAAAACTAGGTGTATCCATTCTTCTAACATTCAAATCAAATTTGGGTACCTACCAGGTATTTTTGGTGTTACATTTACATTAAAGGTAGTATATAGTCTCTGTATGCTGCCACAGGGGGCATGCAAATACATTACCCATAACATACGTTACGGGTAATTCTCAGGTATCTCATTATTTGGGTCACTTTGGTGGCGAATTTTTCTTTAAATTGAGACATGTTAACAGAAAATGTGTAATCTAAATTTAATTTAGGAATGTTCTACTTCTATTTTAAAAGATATTGGTCAGAGTGTCGCCTTAGGGGTGGAGTATTTCCTGTTAGCATGTCTCAACATATAGAAAAATGCGCCACCAAAGTGATCTGAACAATGAGACACCTGTGAATTATCCATAGAGGGTGTCCCATCACTATGCTACATGGAGGGAAAGTACTTTAAATATTGAATTTATGAAATTTTACATAACAGACTTCATTTTATTTTTAAATTTTATTTCACAGAATTCTACAACAATCTGCCAAAATACCCATGTCAACTAGCGTGTCAATATCTCAAAATATGAAGGAGAAGGAGGTGTTCCTTGATGTGCTGCCAGGTATAATAGGCAAACTCCAGGCTAGCCAGAAGATATCTCAACTTCCAGAACTGGGAAGCTGGGTCAAAACGGTATGTTGTCATCATAGTTCACAGTACACTGTTTTTTCTTACTTGTCTTATTTAGTAAACAATCTTAGCATGTCTTTTTAATGCAATTCATCATTAATCATTATTAAAAGACATTATATTAACAATTTTACACACTTAATATAATTTTTTACCTAAGTACATGAGTGTATAAGTCTGTAACTAGTTATTATATTTTATCAGCAGTTATTAAAAAAAAACAACATTATTAAGACATGCCAAGATTGTTTACTAAATAAGACCAGTAAAAAGAAACAGAGTGTACCTACTCAGTCAAGTAATAAGTATGGTCGACCACACATCAGTAACAGTTTGACATTGATAGTGTCTTTATTTCACAAGCAGTGAGTGCAGTTTTCTAATTTATTTGTTACCACTGTCATGCAGTCGATCATTATCTTCAGCCCTTATGATACCACTGTTGAGCCTCCCCTGTGTCAATATCAGCTGTGTTCCCTAAAGAACAAGGCAAAAGTTTTTGTTTTCCGACTTTCATAAGTACGAAGAATTAAACACCCAATGTGTTCTTGGCCCAAAAAACGCCAATCCGATTTTCAATTCGATATTGTTTCTCTGAAAACAAAGAACATTATGACAAGTATAGTATGCAAAAAATAACTTGACCGGAGTGAAGTTGGTTAGTTGTGTTTCCCCACCGCCTGCGTCCAACTGACTCCCATAAAATGATTACTGTAACGGTTTTGTGACAACTTCAATCTGGCCAAGTTAAATTATGTGCGCATACCTTAATGTAGTATTAATATTAAAATATTCTGATCTATCATTAAATTTTTTTTAGTAGGTATGTACACCTATCAATTGATGTAATGTTCAATGCTGTGTTAAGGTGGTTTCACACTGGCGAGGCGTGGAGTGGAATAGATGGGCCGAGCGAGAATTGAAATCTGTATAGCAAAATTTCAATTCTCGTCACGCCCATCTATGATGTGAAAGGCGAAAAGATGTGCGAGGCGAGAATTGAAATATTTATTACTTTACAAAACGAATACACAAATCCCGCACCGGGGCCCCGCGTGGTCTCGCACTGCCACGCTCTGCTAAACTGCCTCGCGATGCCACGCGCCAAGCCAACATGCTATGACTGCGATGTACACAGTGTCATTAATTGGTGTTATGGGAAAATAGTACCAATGTATCCGAATTATTCGTAATGCAGAAAAAATGTGTTCGAATTTTGGCCCAAATAAACAACAGATAAAGTTGCAAACCCTATTTTATAAAATACTAGCTTTTACCCGCGGCTCCGCTCGCGTTAAATTCTGCTAACCCACGTCAGTCCAGTCCAGTCCATTCCAGTCCAGTCCACTGTCCCGCTGCCCCGCTGCCCCACTGCACCAATGCCCCGCTGCCCCACTGCCCCACTGCTCCGCTACCCCACTGCCCCGCTGCCTCGCTGCCCCACTGCCCCACTATCCCACTGCCCCGCTGCCCCACAGCCCCGCTGCCCCACTGCCCCGCTGCCCCACTGTCCCGCTACCCCACTGCCCCACTACCCCACCCCACTGCCCCACTGCCCCGCTGCCCAGCTACACCGCTGCCCCACTGCCCCGCTAACCCAATGCCCCGCTGCCCCACTTCCCCACTGCCCCGCTACCCCACAGCCTCGCTGCCCCACTGCCCCGCTACCCCACAGCCTCGCTGCCCCACTGCCCAGCTGCCGAGCTGCCCCACTGCCTCCTACCCCACTGCCCCCTACCCCACTGCCCCACTGCCCAGCCGCCCCACTATAGCAATGCCCCGCTGCCTGCCCCGCTGCCCCGCTACCCCACTGCACCGCTACCCCTCTGCCCCGCTGCCACACTATCCCACTGCCCCGCTACCCCACTGCCCCGCTGCCCCATGATCCCACTGCCCCGCTTCCCCACTGCCCCGCTGTCCCGCTGCCCCACTGCCCCGCTGTCCCGCTGCCCCAATGCCCCGCTGCCCTACTGCCGCGCTGCCCCACCTCGCTTCTCCACTGCCCCTCTGCCCCACCCCGCTGCTCCACTACCCCGCTGCCCAGCTGCCTCGCTGGCCCGCTACCCCACTGCCCCGCTGCCACGCTGCCCCACTGCCCCGCTAACCCACTGCCCACTATCCCACTGCCCCACTGCCCCGCTTCCCACTACCCCGCTGCCCCACTGCCCCGCTGCCCCACTATCCCACTGCCCCGCTGCTCCGGTAACCCACTGCCCCGCTGCCCAGCTGCCCCGCTGCCCCACTGCCACGCTGCCCCGCTACCCCACTGCCCCGCTACCCCACGGCCCCGCTGCCCCACTGCCCCGCTGCCCCACTATCCCACTGCCCCGCTACCCAACTGCCCTGCTGCCCCACAGCCCCGATGACCCACTGCCCCACTATCCCACTGCCCCACTATCCCACTGCCCCACTATCCCACTGCCCCACTGCCCCGGTAACCAAATGCCCCGCTTCCCCGCTTCCCCGCTGCTCAGCTGTCCCGCTGCCCCGCTTCCCCGCTGCTCAGCTGTCCCGCTGCCCCACTGCCCCACTATCCCACTGCCCCACTCCCCTACTGGCCCGCTACTCCACTGCCCCGCTACTCCACTGCCCCACTGCCCCGCTGCCCCACTATCCCACTGCCCCGCTGCCCCACTATCCCACTGCCCCGCTGCCCCGGTATCCCACCGACCCGCTGCCCCGCTGGTACTCTGCCCCGCTGCCTCGCTGCCCCGCTTCCCCGCCCCGCTGCCCCGCTGCCCCACTGTCCCGCTGCCTCGCTGCCCCGCTGCCCCACAACCCCACTGCCCCACTGCCCCGCTGCCCCGCTGGCACACTATCCCACTGCCCCACTGTCGCACTGCCCCGCTGCCCCGCTGCCCCACTACTCCTCTGCCCCACTGTCCCACCGTCCCACTGCCACTGTCCTACTGTCCCACTATCCCACTGTCCCACTATCTCACTATATCACTATAGTCCCGTCCCACTATCTCACTATATCACTATCGTCCCGTCCCATGTCCCCTGTCCCGTCCTCAGTCCCATCCCCAGTCTCATCCCCTGTCCACTCAACTCCACTCCACTCCATCGTACATTACTATCCGCTCGTGCAAATGCATAGAAGCTTCGATCTGTCGGGTGAGTACGCAACCCACGAATTAATTTTTTTCTTTTTTTCTTTCTTTCTTTCAGTCTCAAAACCCATACCAGTTTTTAAGTCAGATCATCAGTTTTAAAACAAAAAAAAAAAACATCAAAATCGGTCCAGTAGTTTTAGCGTGATGCTGGAACAAACAAACAAACAGACGTTTACAATTTTATAATAGTTAAAATAAACTACTTACGCTCCCCTCTATATATATACACGATATATGTAATTTTGTATTCAAACACAAGCACACATTCACTAAAGTACATGAAACACACAACATAAACACCCGCCATAAAAATCAACTATACCTACCTCCCTCGAGACTAAAAATGCTAAATCAAAGTCCACAGTATACGTGGGACATTCAGAAAGTTTTGCGAAACTAAAAAAAATTGTTCTATACGTACATATATTTTTATCAAATCTTTTCAAAGTACTTTTTCCAGTCCGCCGCAGACACCACGTTTACAGCCTGCTCGAACGCAGCCAGCGCATCTTCCGGCGACGAAAATTGTATCCCTTTGAGCTGATTTTTTATTTTTGGGAATAAAAAGAAGTCACACGGTGCTAGATCAGGGCTGTAAGGAGGGTGACCCAGGAGTTTGACTGGCGTGCTGTCCAGGAAGTCCCTCGTTTTGAGTGCGGTGTGCGCAGGTGCATTGTCGTGGTGGAGCAGTAGCCCGCGGAGCCCTGTGTTTGGTCGCTTGTTGCTTATAACAGAGAAAACTTCTGGCAAACATTTGGTGAATTGATACCAAGTGGCCAGTCAAATTAAAAAAGCTAGCGATCAAAATCTTACCCCCGCTTCTAGATCGCTTCACTTTGGTAGGCGTTGGCTCATTTTGAAACACCCAAACAGTCGACTGGCGCTTGGTTTCTGGGTCGTATTGATAAATCCAGGACTCATCACCTGTAACGATGTCGTAAACACGCCGAGACGAGCCTGCTTCAAATTTGTTAAGCATATCACGGCACCATTCCACCCGGGCCTGCTTCTGAGCATCGGTGAGGTTGTGCGGCACCCAGCGTGATACTATCCTCCTCACGCGAAGATGGCTGTGTAGAATCTCGTGAACGCTTCCCGATCCAATCTTCAATATGTGTTGAATCTCCTGATATGTAATTCGCCTATTGTCTTGGATTAAATTTTTCACTGCTAGCACGTTTTCTTCGGTAACAGCCGTCAAAGGGCGACCGCTTCTTTCGTCATCCCCCAAAGTTGGTCGACCGCGCTTGAATTCGTTATACCAACGATACACGGTTGCCTTGGAAGGGCCTTCATCCATGAATGCCATTTGAAGTCTATCGTACGATTCATCCGGTTTCAGGCGACACTTGAAATCGTATAAAATCATAGCTCT
Organism: Asteroscopus sphinx; assembly: GCA_949699075.1. Taxonomy (NCBI): domain Eukaryota; kingdom Metazoa; phylum Arthropoda; class Insecta; order Lepidoptera; family Noctuidae; genus Asteroscopus; species Asteroscopus sphinx. The sequence goes on from OX453017.1 coordinate 15,963,545, forward strand.
AAAATGTTCCCGGCGCAGATCCATATTTCAGTGAGACACAATACTTTGAATTAACTCGCAAAAAATGTGGAGGGAAATTTTGAAATTGGAACTTACTTATTTTTACTTATAAATAATCATATTTTCGAAAAACATTATAACTGGCCAGTCTCCCATATATAAAAACTTTTTTTCGCAATACTTTCTGAGGGGCCTGGTATGGCAATTAGAATATTTAATAAACTACCACAAAGTATTCAAAATGAAACAAAACTTATAACATTCTATAGAAAACTAAAATCATTTCTTATCCAAAAATGTTTTTACTCAATTGAAGAATTCCTAAGTACGCCAATCTACAAATAATAAATGAAAACTGAAACAAACACATACATACACATACATAAGTAGAATATACTTATTATATAAAACGAAATAAAAATAATTAATACGGCGATCTACCAAGATTTAATATTATTATAAGATACTAGAACTGTGTTACTATACCTTACTAATTTAAACTAGATACCTAATTAACTAATTTATAATAAATTAATAAATACACTAATATTAAATAACTAATTAAATTATCTTATTTAAATATTAATTAAATATATAATCAATAATAATTTACTAATATTAATTAACTGACATAACTTACTAATAAAGCCCTCAAATTTGCTACGCCTGTAGAAGGCCGCTAAGTTTTAAGTGCCTCATAATGTATTTTACATAAATAAGAACTAAAATTGTACACTTAGTTGCAAATAAATGCTTTGAACTTGGACTTTGGTTACCCCTCTTACTCGAGAGTTTGTTTGTAAGTGGGGTAGCCAATTAATGCAGCTAACTGTACATCGCGTGCAGTCGCCGCCCGGCCAGTGTGACCTCTCGATGTACACCTTTCGGTGTGAAAAGGTCAGCGAGATTTCACGGCCATCCCATCCCATCCAATCTTCGCCTCGCCGGTTTGAAACCACCTTAACGGTTATGTAAATTATTAGACCTTTGACATTGACCTGAATGTCATTTTTTTTTTTCCAAATATAGTAGGGACAGTGACCAAGACCTTATGTTCGTTGACTTTGACCTTGATCTTTACCTTTGTCTACCGTGGTGGAACTATGTGATAAACAGTCTCATCTCACCCCGACTGCACGTGGTCAGATTGTCCTACCCCTAGAGTATTATTTAAATTCGTGGAGTCAGAAGCTCGTCAAGGAGCTCCTGAGTGTAATGAGTACATGAGGCCACAGTGTAGCGAGAGGGGGTAGGTGACGAGCGTACGAGGGGAAATAAAGGGCGACAAAGCGAGTCTTCTGGCATAGCAAACTCAGAAACCTAATGTTAGGGTCAAGGTCGAGCTTGCTTGCTTGCAGGCTTGCTTGTATGTTTGCTTGCATGCTTGCTTTCATATTTATAAATAAACTAAACGAATAAACTATAAGAATAAGATTTACGCTCCCGACCGCGGCTCGCGAACACTGGGCGGAATAGTAGGTACTCTTTTGCCATTTTGTATTTCTTTTTCTGGCTTCAGTCGCTAGTTCTATGCTCTCCGTCTATCTTATTCTTTTGGTCTGAGTTGAGTGGTATATCAAACAATTATAATTTCGGACTTCTAGTTAATTAGTATTTTAATAATCGGAATTTGTATTTTGATATTTCGGATTATTATTGAGGCAGTGAGTCTGACTTTATATTGTTAGGTATGTTGAAACTCGGTATTTTGACTTAATTTTTCGGCGTAATCGTAAACGGTAGGCGTTTTGTAATTTAGGATTTATAAATTAGGTTTTATGATAAATCGGAATTGTTTTATTACGAATTTTAAACCATTCGGAATTATGAAAATCGGGATTAAGACTCGGCATAAAGTTTTTCATATTTATGTAGTAATGTAGTGTACCCTAATAGAAGAGCTGTGCTGTGCGAGGCTGGCATAATGAAACAATCCTATTGGTGGATTTTCCCTCGCTTAGCTACTTCGCACATCTCTGGTGGAAAACTATACTTACAGTACACACAATTTATCTTGACCGGAGTGAAATTATCACAAAACCGTCGCAGTTATAATTTTTATAGATGTCAGTTGGAGGCAGGAGGCAGGGGAAACATGCACCGTGCCTCACTTCACTCCAGCCAAGTTAGGTTGCGCGTACTGTACCTAGGTATATTGTTTTATTGTCAGAGTCCATAACGACCTCATAATTTTTTAACTTTGCCACCTAAGTTCACATTTCAAAACGTTTATTGTGTTCATATGTTGTGTCCCTGCGTGAAGTGTCCCAGAAATGAAGAGATTCGTAGGAGAACGAAGGTAACCGACATAGCGCGAAGAATTGCAAAACTTAATTGGCAGTGGGCGGGGCACATGGCCGACGGGGCCGTAAAGTTCTAGAGTGACGACCGCGTACTGGAAGGTGCAGCATGGGTAGGCCCCCCACAAGGTGGACCAACGACCTGGTGAGGTCACGGGAATCCGCTGGATGCGGAAAGCGCAGAACCGGTCGTTGTGGCGATACTTGGGGGAGGCCCATGTCTAGCAGTGGATGTCTTTAAGCTAAAATGATGATGATGATGATGATGATTACATTCATAATTGATAAGTACTTATACAACATGTAACAAAAACCCTGTTGTTCCTGTGAGGTAAGTTATCAGAATCAATATTCATACGTAAGGACACAATTCATTTGGAAAAACTCTTCAATGAAAATAATCAAATTATATATTAAATCATTATTAATTGTAAATTGAAAGTGATTATATCACTCAAAACTGATACTGAACTCACTTACCCCCAGTTTCTGGAAGGCTGATCAATTTGATCTATTGTCAAATCTAATGTCAGCTTCTGTGATTGGCTGTCAAAAATGTTAAAAACCACAGTTAAAAACTAATCACATCGCTTGACCTGAGATTTGACAGCTGATTAGTTAATTTTTGCGTTGATCAGCCTTTCGAAAACTGGGTGATTATATCAATAAAAATTATCTAATTAAATATTAAATCATTGTAAATTGAAAGTGATATCATCACTTTTAATAATGATTTAATATTTAATTTGATTATTTTTATTGAAGAGTTTTTCCAAATGACTTGTATCCATGAATATTTATTCTGATAACATACCTCACAGGAACAAAAGGGTTTTTGTTACATGTTGTGTTGAATATTTTATGCTAAAATTTGTTAGAAAGGATTTATTAAAAAGATTTGTTTCTGTTGCAGGTCCTTGAACACAATTTGAGTGGTGGGAAACACTCAAGAGGAATGATGACAATGCTTTCATATGAGATGCTTGAGAAACCTAAAAATATAACTGAAGAGAACCTCAAACTGTCCCGGGTTCTTGGCTGGTGTGTAGAAATGGTAAATATAATAAATTTGTACACACATGTTTCCAGGGCCCCAAGTCTGCTAATTACACTAAAAAACCAACCATCGCCATTCCACCGACACCCTACTGACACTCATAAACAACTGTGACAAAATGGGTAGTCTGCTAAAACTTAAATCTCGACGGAATGGCAATAGAATGGTAATGTCAAATCGATGTTGCCAATTAAAATCTACCATTAGTTGTATTGTTTTTTATCAAACTTTTTTTTAGTTTTTATCAATGAAATATTTAAATTAAGGATTTTATTGATATTACCTACCTCTTAAGGGGTCATTATACTCATCCGTATGAACAACTTTTACATTTACGTTTTTAGCGTACTAAGCGGCAATACTATCGACATACATGTTATTGAAAACCTCTTAAGGGGTCATTATACTCATCTGTATGAACAACTTTTACTATGGGACCAAGCCTGAAATCACAAAAAACGCAAACGTAAAATTTGTTTATAAGAATGAGTACAATGACCCCTTAAGAGGTTTTCAATAACACGTCGTATCTCGATAGTATTACCGCGTAGTAAGCTATTGATATACGTGTTATTGAAAACCTCTTAAGGGGTCATTGTACTCATCCGAATCATCATCATCATCATCATCATCATCAGAATAATAGTTATTTAGAGACCAATGGCTATCCAATGACTTTCCACTGAACTACAATAAAATTAAAAACCATAAAATCAAAATCAAAATTAATATCAAAATAATTTATTTGTGAAACATAGGTAAAAGTTAAAAACTTTGTGGAAAATTAAAATATTAAGTCACACTATATTTAACCTTGAAAGGCATACAAATTACATAGTATAGAACACAGCATACATAGCATTTTCATTTTTATTCCATTCGTTTCTACCATTCAACTGCCATTGGACTATTTGCTATTCTGTAAACCAATAGTGTATCACCGCTCGGTGATCTGAGTTCCAAAAAAAAGGTATGATCAATTGTTACCCACATGACGCCACCCCTCCCACATGGCGCGCGGCGGCGCGGCGGCGGGCCCTCAATAAAAACTAATTTATGACCGATGACTCAAGTGTTGTATAAAAAAACGTTTGAGTGTTTTGGTTAGCCAGAAAGATAAGGAATATTAACAAAGGATGTTTATTTAATGAGTCTCATTCAAATAATATTGTGTAAGCATTGAAAATTGATGAACAAGTAATACTATAACTCTTTGTAAAATGTCGTTTTTTTATGAAATTAAGATCGACAACACCAGTTTTATATCGCATTCGTAAAGTAGATACATTATTTCGTCTATTTAGCTAAAAATTAATGTAAAATACGCAGAAAATATATTAAAAATAAATATATCAAAATTACGAAAACAAAGAAAAAAAAGAAAAAAATAATAATTTTGAAATTTAAATTTTTCTAGAATTTTTCTTATGTGAAGTTAGCCAAGATTATTTTTTTACGTTGGCAATTTATTGCTCTAAAGCCGGGTACACACTTATAATACTTTAACAGTCTGTAGTACGAGAAAATCGATAAAAATCGACTAAGTGTCGCCGCGTAACAAAAGTTACTTGAAGCAAAGTTCGCGATTTCGTTTTCGTAACAATTGGAACGTGGGGCAATCATGACGATCAATGTCTTCTCGATAGCTTAAGTTTCGGTAGTCTACTCGTTATTTGACGTTTCTGACAATCGTCTCTCAATGACTTTTTGCCATCGAACTACAACTGAGAGGTCATTTTGCAAACATACCTTTTTTGCAGTTATTGTTATAACAATTGAACTTTTTTTATGTAAAATAAAGTTGAATTGTGTATTGTAGTAATTTATTTCGACGATAATATTCAATTTTAGACTATAAATGCGACCTTGAGAATCAGTTACACAATCGATGGGCATGTACTATTGACTATTGACATATTATAGCAATACTATCGTTAGTGTCTATATAGTATTTGACACTAATAGTGCTATGAATAGTATTGCATAAAAAGCTATCAATACGGTCGATAGCAACGATCGCTTCGATAGTATCTAAAGCTAACCTTGAGAATCAGTTACTCTATCGATAGTATCGATAGCATGGCACCTGCCAATATTATCGACATATATATTATCGTCAGTATAAACAACTTTTACTATGAACACAACCCTGAAATCGCGAAAAAAAACAGCTTATCCCTACATTTTCCTGATTTCGCGGCCCTACATTTGTGTTCACATAAATCCGCTCGCCATTATTCACAAATTCAATATTTGCCTAAAATACGTTCATATGTTTTTTCCTCGCAAGTGTGTTGAAAAACGTCGTATGACACGCGTGAGCATTATAATAAATAATAATAAATAGCCAACTTAGCTTAAGTTACTTGAAGCGAAGTTCGCTACGTCGCCGCGTCGTTTACGTAACTATTGGAACATGAAGCAACTACGTGAATCCTTAATTGATAAAAACCAACCATCGCCATTCCACCGACATCCTACTGACACTCCTATACAACTGTGACAAAATGGGTATTCTGCTAAAACTTAAATGTCAATCTCGTCGGAATGGCAATAGAATGGTAATGGGATATCAATTGTTTTCAAATCGATGTTGCCCATTTAAATCTACCATTAGTAGTTGTATTGTTTTTTATCAAACTTTTTTTAAGTTATTATCAATGAAATATTTAAATTAAGGATTTTATTGATATTACCTACAAAATTTTCATGTCTATAAAATAATTAAAACACATCAAACGTAAAAAAAACAGCTGTTTCCTACATTTTGTCGATTTATGTGAACACAAATGTAGGGAAGAGCTGATATTTTTTTGGCGATTTTAGGGTTGGTCCCATAGTAATAGTTGTTCACACGGATGAGTACAATGACCCCTTAAGAGGTTTTCAATAATACGTATATCGATAGCGTACTACGCTACGCGGTTATACATCGACACACGTGTTATTGAAAACTTCTTAAGGGGTCATTGTACTCATCCGTATGAAAAACATTTACGTTTACGTTTTGAGCGTGCAACGCGGTAATGCTATCGACATATGACGTGTTAATGAAACCTCTAAAGGGGTCATTATACTCATCCGTCATTGTACTCATCTGTATGATCAACTTTTACTAAGGGACCAATCCTGAAATCGCAAAAAAAACGAATATGTACAATGACCCTTTAAGGGGTCATTGTACACATTCGATGTATGAAAAACATTTATTAGGGACCAAAGTTGAAATCACCAAAAAAATATTATTTAAAAAAAATATGATGGCAAAAAAATCATCATAAGACGATTGTGGGAAACGTCAAATAACAGCAGAATAGCAAATAGTCCAATGTCAGTTGAATTGTAGTCAATGGCAGTTCAGTGGAAAGTCATTGGAAAGCCATTGGTCTCAAAATAACTAGTAGAATACCAAATGGCTAAAACTATTCCACCGACACTCTACCGACACCCAACTGAAGCGTTTGTCAATTAGCAGACTCGGGGCCCAGATAGACAGTTGTCCGATAGTTATCCGAATGCAGAATTCAGTTTGCTAAACGTAATCCATCCTACTAATATCTATACTTCATCATCCTCCGAGCCTTTTCCCAATTATATTGGGGTCGGCTTCCAGTCTAGCCAGATGCGGCTGAACATCAGTATTTTACACGGAGTGACTGCCATCAGACCCCCGCAACCCAGTTACTGGGTAATACTGACATTCGGAGGTTAGACCAGTCAGACTTTCAGGCTTCTGACTACCCGTTACGACTGCCATAGATATTCGTATGACAACCGGGACCGACAGCTTAACGTGCTCTCCGAGGCACGGAGGGGTCTCGATCTAATATCTATACTTATAAATACAAATATCCTGACTGACTGATTTATCAGCGCAGAGCCGAAACTAATCGAGTTAGAAGCATGCAATTTGGACAGTAGGTTCCTTTTCCTAAGAAAGGATTTTGGGAAATTTTAACCCCAAGGGCACACCTCGGACACTCAATACAATATAAATGCTAGCACCACCTACATACACAAGATTACGTCTGTATACGAACACACACACATTTGTAGGTTAGGGATGCTCGTCCAATTGCCGTCAAACTGCGGGTGCGTGCGGGGCGCGGGTGAGGAATTTTAAATTGGCGGGGGGCGGTGAGTGGCCGTTCTATACGTTGGTACCTACTATTAGATATTCTGTGCTAAGGGAGTGAAATAGGGTGTTAGACTTTGTACGAACAATCTTTTCTCCTGGATCGATTCACTCAAAACGTGGAAAATTGGAATTCCCTGGAATTGAAATACATTCTGTATATTATTAATAATAAAACGTAGTAAAAAAATATATTTCTATATTTATCTTGCGAGTTTGCAGCTCATGGATTTGGTTAGACGTTAAAATAAACACTACAAGTGATTTTAGAAGCTGGGAAAAACCAAAATAGCGTATTTTTTTTAAACAAGAATTAGACCAGTCCATAGAGAAGAAATAAGGAGTATTTTGAATTGGAAAGCTCAAAATCGATAAAAGTGGACTTAGTGACTTTTAGAACTAAGAACACACAGGCCAGACCAGGCCTGACTATTTATATGTTTACCAACCTATGTCCGCGCTTCCATGTTACGAAAAGTAAAAAAAAAAGTATTCAGTCCGGGACAATGGTCTATCTATCTATGTTAAATTTAGTAGTTTATGCGTGATGCTCTCGAACAAACAATTAAGCAGACTATTACAGTTATATAATTGTTAGGATAAACCACCAAAGAAACTAATAATTACTTACATATGAATATCTCAAAATTATCTTTGCGATTTTTCCTTATGAATTTTCTATACTTATTGCTGTTATAAAACATCCTTATACCTTTATCCTTATACTAACCTTATATCAGTAATTACAAGGTTAAAGATATAAATTGTGGAAAGAAAAAATCGCTTACGAGCAGGTTTGTACCTGCGACTCCTGGCTCAGTACGGCTTTTATTATCCACTAAGCTACCGTAAACACTGGTCGTGGTATCGAATTTAACTTTCATTTACTACGACTGGGTGACGTCAGCGACATCTTATTAAGAAACAGTGTTCCTTAACTGACTCGACTTACTTTGCAGATAATTCAAAGTCCTATATACAACGTGTTATTGAAATAACTGAAAACCTAAAAAAAATATCAGCTGATCCCAACATTTTTATTCACATAAATCGTCAAAATGTAGATCTCAGCTGATATTGTTTTCGCTATTTCAGGGTTGGTCCTATAGTAAAAGTTGTTCATACTGATCAGTACAATTGACCCCTTAAGAGGTTTTCAGTTATTTCAATAACCCGTTGTAGATGTGCCTACCCTTACTAATTATTTTATTATTTTTAACGCATGCATACGGATGACGACGTCTGTGGTCTAGTGGTTCGAGTGTCTGACTGCTGATCACGAGGTCGTGGGTTCGATTCCCACAGGACACAAATATTAATGTGATAAACACAAGTGTTTATGTTGGTATGGGTGTTCCTTATGTATTATAAGTATGTAATTACGAAAAAAATTATATAAGTATTATATCCATTGTCTGGTACTTATAGCAACAGTAAGTAGTAGTAGTGTAGTGTTAAGCTCTGCTTGGTTTGGGACTAGATGGTGTTGTGTAAAAATGTCCTACAACATTCATTTATTATTATTATTATTTACGCATGCGGAGGATCCGCTCGTGAGCGATTTTTTATTTCCACAATTAATATCTTTAGATTTCGCTTCACTTGCGTAAATGCGTTAAAAATAATAAAATAAATAATTACAAGGTTGATTTACATTTTTCCTGTATACAGGGTCTGTTGTAAATAGTGGATAATCTTGCGGGTGCTAATAGGTTAGGTGAAGATCTATCAAATAACACAATACGAACACCGAAGTTCCACGGGTTACGGAATTGTCACTGTTATTATTGTTACTGTTATTGTTGTAACTGTTATTGTTGTAACTGTTATTGTTGTAACTGTTATTGTTGTAACTGTTATTGTTGTAACTGTTATTGTTGTAACTGTTATTGTTGTTACTGTTGTTACTGTTATTGTTACTGTTATTGTTACTTTTCATAAAAATCCGGTAATTCGACTGCCATTTCTACAAATGAAGGTGCTTGCACGTTCTTTTAGTTTTTTGATTCCTGACTATGGGATTATTATTTTAATTTATTTGCAAAAAAAACTTTGAATGTCTTTTTAATGCAATTCGTCAATAATAGTTATTAAAAGACATTATGTTAACAATTTCACACACAATGTTTTTTTTTGTCCTTGTTACATGTGCAGAACTAGTAATTCTATTTTATCAGTACTTATATTTAAATAAAGAGACATGCCATGATTGTTTACTAAATAAGACAAGAGAGAAAAAGCAGACTACAAGATTATCCACCATTTACAACAAAAACTGCAGGGCATGCATATACAGGTACAATAATTACATACAGGCATATAAATGAGCCAATTTGTGGGGTTCCGAAATGCATCACCTCGGCTAATCTTAAGGACTGGGGAACTCATCAAAGCATTAGACTTTGGAAAAAAACCCCAGGCCAAGAGCACTCGAAAGCGCTTCTAGTAGGCTTCAGGAAGAGATTTACAAAAGAAGCGCTTTCGCTTAACAGGAACCATATAAGGATCCTGACTAGAACCCTTACAGGGCACTGTAAACTGAACAAACATCTACACAGGATGGGCCTCACAGATATCACAGTTTGCAGATTTTGTCGCGAAAAGGACGAAACGCCCATTCATATCCTATGCGAATGTGATGCAGTGCACCACATTAGAAGTCAGCATCTTGGAGGCCACACAATCTCAGCTGATGAGATCAGATCCTCAAACCCCAAGGCTATAGTCGACTTTATGGTTGGCTTGCGGCTTGGAGAGGTGCTGTAGTATACTATTAGAGGCGTTACAATAGATCTTTTAGGTCGCAGTGACATAGGGGACTTGCATAGACCTTACCTCTTTTCCAAAATAATAATAATAATATAAATTAACCAATAATTAATCCGGGTTATGGTCTATCTGTGTGCCTTTCATCCAAATCCGTTCAGCAGTTTCAGCGTGAAGATTTAAAATACAAAATAAAAAAAAATTGTTGGGACGTTTTTACACAGCACCATCTAGTCCCAAACTAAACAGAGCTTAATAACTTCTTAGGTTTTCGCGATGACTACACATTATAATAAAACAAAGTTTAACCAGATTAAATCGCGTATATTATTTAAATTGGTTTCCCTGACGTTTCGAAAGCAAAAACAAAAAAACAAACAGAGAAACAAACAGAGCTTGAGCTATGGGTACTAGACAATGGATATAAAACTAATCGACGAAAACAAACTGAAAAGCGAAAAATAAAATGAAGCTTAAAATGTTTAATTTTTAATTTTTTTGTGGCTAAAATCTAACTCCAGGTCTCCATTATGTTGTAGTGTCTAGAACTACGTTTATGTGTGCCAAATTTCAACAGAATCCGTTAACAGGTAAGAATTCAGTGGGTGAACAAACACTCATCCTCTGATTTCCTACCCTTAAGGGTGGATTTTGATTTTTAAATTTAAATGGGACCAACTTCGAGATATACCTTATCCATTAAAAAAAGAATCATCAAAATCGGACTACTTTGTAAAAAGTTATGCGTGGTCATACATAAAAAAAATATACGCCTCGAATTGAGAACCTCCTCCTTTTTTCGTCGGTTAGTAATACTTATATACTTTTTTTTGTTGTTGTAAATACATACTTATAATACTCATACATACATAATACACACTCACAAACTTTCACATTTATAATATTAGTTTGATTATAATTATTTTCCAGCTCCAAGCCTACTTCATAGTGATGGACGACATAATGGACGGATCTACGACTCGGCGCGGCATGCCCTGCTGGTACCGGATGCCGAACGTCGGCCTCGGCGCCATCAACGACTCCATACTCATCCATTGCGCTATTATGGAAACATTGGAGACATACTTCGGCAAAACACAACACTATGTTGATGTTATTCGTCTTTTCAATGAGGTTTGTGAGTTTTTATACCGTTTATAGCTGTATATAGGTTGATTTGTAATTCAACCTATTCCATGAAAGGGGTTATACTAGAGGTCATTTGCAACAGTGATCCCGTGAACCAGGGGTCGCCAGTCATTTGTTTTCACGTTATAGCAGTTTTTCCGTCTTCGGATGGAAAAATGCTAATTGTGAAACTACATAAAACCTACTTAGACATCTGCATAATCTAACAGTTATGATTGTTAGATTATGCAGATGTCTAAGTAGCTTTTTTTTTATAATATAGGATGGCGAAACTAGCTAAAGGCCCACTTGATGTTAAGCGGTTTCCAAGGCCCATAACAAGTTCAATACCACCTAAGCTGTTGGCTAAATGGTACCGCAAGTCGGAAGTCGGTTCGCCAAACTGAGACATAAAGATAAATCAAATACTAGAATTACTCTATCTTTGGGGGTGTTGGGATTGGACCCCACAAGTGGGATGTTTATACCGATAAATTTGAGTGTATTTACCGCATTTGAAGTTTTATTACTACAAATCAGGACATATTGTATAGAAGATAAAAAGTTTCCGTGCACCAGAAGGCCAATTCTCGTAATTAAAACGTTCAAAATATAGTTCCAAACTAATCTCAATGTTTTAAATCTCAATCTCCTGACAGTAGATGTTTCTGATTGCGTTTATTGGTGACATTAATGCCTAAGTGTCACAAATAAACGGTAATCAAGAATATCTACTGTCAGGAGATTGAGATTTGAAGCATTGTGATTAGTTTGGAACTATATTTTGAACGTTTATAATTACGAGAATTGGCCTTCTGGCAGCTGCATGATATTTTTCACTGGAACAATGGATTGGACGAATTGTGGAATTTACAGCAATTCTAAAAAAGCATGTAATTTTGTGACATGAAAAAAACCTGGCATAGTTTTGATGGAAATATTTTTGGGGTGTTTGAGGTTTGCACTATAAAAAAAACGAGTGTGCTTTAGAGTTACACACGACTGAAGTAAAACTTCACTAACTTATATCTCCCTCAATACTATTTCGATGAGAACAAAGAAATGGCGGCGCGGCGCGCGTGTGCTCTGCCGGCGCTGAGTCCCGTGGCCGGCCGTCCCGCACTACCCCCTCCGTTCGCCTCACTTTTCGTAACGCATTCACCAGCTTACCCCCAAGTCAAGCGTGCCTAAAGAAGTTTTACTTCAAAAATTACGTTGAGAGACCATTTAAACTTATGTAAAAACGCAATGTTTTCTCTCTTTCCAGGCACTACTCTACACATCAATGGGCCAGCACTTAGATATCACGACAGCCCACCGCACGAACGACTACAGTCTATACACAATAGACCGATACGAGTCTATTGTGAAGTACAAGACTAGTTGCTACACCTTCCGGCTGCCTATCCTATTGGGCCTGGTACTCGTCCAAGATGTGGATGAAAGCATGTATGATGATGTTGATGATATCTGTTTGAAGTTAGGAAGACTGTTCCAAATGCAGGTGGGTTACGAATTTGTGTGCTACATATACAAAATATCGTTTATCTAGCTATTATTAGCTTACTAGTATCGCTAATGCAACAATCTTCGCCTGGGCATGCTAAGATGCCGTTGGACAATTTTGGATCGATTCGGTACAAATTACGGCCCACTAGCCGCCCGCTTCGGCCGTGCACTTTCAGTTTCAGTTTATTACACAAAGACGTTATCGCGCTTCCCTCGGGAACTGCTTATTTTCCCGGAATAAAAAGTAGCCTGTATGCACAGACCAGTTAGCCTCAAGACGCTGCATAAATAATTTTTTGCATGAGAACACAGTCTTAAAATGTTGACGGGGACTGGGGGGCGGACGGCGCGTTATAATTGGTCGGCTCCAAAGTTCGGTGGTATGATTCCGTATGATAGATAGGTGTCGCTCGGTGACGGACTGACATCCTGATTGGCGGCGGGCGTATGATATGCAGTGCTACTTATGCGTGGTGACCGGGGGTGTCCGGCTAATTGGCGTCTAGAGGCTTTCTGGTCTGTGCCTATATATTACAGATAATGCTATCCTTTCCAGTTGACCGTAATGCTCTCTCGTGATTAGTTTATTATTCGTAGTATGCGTGTGAACTCATAGGTAATCTGTGTGTATCCACATGTTGTTAGCGGAATATTGCACACTTGTACTGTAAGCGATTAGGAAGAAGAGTGGGCCACGTCATAATGGATGGCACTATCTGTACGTGGGACACTCAGAAAGTTTTGCGAAACTAAAAAAAATTGTTCTATACGTACATATATTTTTATCAAATCTTTTCAAAGTACTTTCCACCAGCCTCTATACAAAGATTCATGCGCCTAAACCAGTTTTCAAAACACTTTTTCCAGTCCGCCGCAGACACCTCGTTTACAGCCTGCTCGAACGCAGCCAGCGCATCTTCCGGCGACGAAAATTGTATCCCTTTGAGCTGATTTTTTATTTTTGGGAATAAAAAGAAGTCACACGGTGCTAGATCAGGGCTGTAAGGAGGGTGACCCAGGAGTTTGACTGGCGTGCTGTCCAGGAAGTCCCTCGTTTTGAGTGCGGTGTGCGCAGGTGCATTGTCGTGATGGAGCAGTAGCCCGCGGAGCCCTGTGTTTGGTCGCTTGTTGCTTATAACAGAGAAAACTTCTGGCAAACATTTGGTAGTATACCATTCGGCATTAATGCTTCTTTGATCCCGTAAGGGAATTGATACCAAGTGGCCAGTCAAATTAAAAAAGCTAGCGATCAAAATCTTACCCCCGCTTCTAGATCGCTTCACTTTGGTAGGCGTTGGCTCATTTTGAAACACCCAAACAGTCGACTGGCGCTTGGTTTCTGGGTCGTATTGATAAATCCAGGACTCATCACCTGTAACGATGTCGTAAACACGCCGAGACGAGCCTGCTTCAAATTTGTTAAGCATATCACGGCACCATTCCACCCGGGCCTGCTTCTGAGCATCGGTGAGGTTGTGCGGCACCCAGCGTGATACTATCCTCCTCACGCGAAGATGGCTGTGTAGAATCTCGTGAACGCTTCCCGATCCAATCTTCAATATGTGTTGAATCTCCTGATATGTAATTCGCCTATTGTCTTGGATTAAATTTTTCACTGCTAGCACGTTTTCTTCGGTAACAGCCGTCAAAGGGCGACCGCTTCTTTCGTCATCCCCCAAAGTTGGTCGACCGCGCTTGAATTCGTTATACCAACGATACACGGTTGCCTTGGAAGGGCCTTCATCCATGAATGCCATTTGAAGTCTATCGTACGATTCATCCGGTTTCAGGCGACACTTGAAATCGTATAAAATCATAGCTCTAAAATGTTCCCGGCGCAGATCCATATTTCAGTGAGACACAATACTTTGAATTAACTCGCAAAAAATGTGGAGGGAAATTTTGAAATTGGAACTTACTTATTTTTACTTATAAATAATCATATTTTCGAAAAACATTATAACTGGCCAGTCTCCCATATATAAAAACTTTTTTTCGCAATACTTTCTGAGGGGCCTGGTAATCTGGGTTATGGTTCATCTGTGTGCCAAAAGAGAGTTAAAAATGTATGGACCATGGGATAAAAATAATTGGAAATTTGGACAGCAATCTCACCTATATTAGCCTCTCGTCTGTGGAAGAACCGATATACGGTTCCTTATAAAAAATGGCGCCCATTCCCGCATCTGTGGAAGACCCGACTGTCGGTCGATGATGTCATGCTATAAAAAAATTAGGCAAATCTAAAAAACTATTTTTACTTCACTCTAACCTATTATTAAGTACTTAAACTAGAAATAAATAGCAATACGATCGCACATTTCATCCACAGTATGGGCGGGCTCAAGTGGGTTTTTTTTTGCTGACAAAAAGGCGGCACTTGAGTCTCGCTTATCGCGCACGTGTTATAAAACATGTTTTGTAGCGTAAATAATTATGAATGGTGTATGAGATTTTTACTTACGCTATTGTGAATGGATGTAAAGTTTTATTTAGAAACTTATATTACAGGGAAAAATGATTTTTTACAAAAAAAATATAACATAACATCACGCCTGTATTTCCCCGAAGGGGTAGGCAGAGGTGTATAGTACACCCACATTTCGCCAGTTATGTTATAGTCCCATGTAATAGGGGGTGGGCCTATTGCCACTAACCGGGCACAAATCCAGACTCCGGGCTGCTACTGAGAATTTTTTAAAGAAAAAACCCAATAACACTTTGCCCGACCCGGGAATCGAACCCAGGACCCCACGCTCAGCAGTCGCACTTGCGACCACTAGACCAACGAGGCAGTCAAAAAAATAAAAAAAATATATATCATGACATAGTACTTTTTTAGTACTTTTTTATTGATATAAACATAAGTTTATGCTTCTATATCTTTGTATATTATGATAGATACAGTATAATAGCAAATTTAATAAGGTATATGTGTTTTTAACTAGGTTTTAGTGCTTTCTATACAAAAATTAGGGAAATCGCGATTTAAAGGCGCAGAGGTAGGCGTCCGGTCCCTTTCTTTGGAAAGACCGATATTCGGTTCCACAGATCCGCCATTGTCAAAATTTGCCAATATGGCGGATTTCCACAGATGAGAGGCAGGTGAAGGAGCATAACAATTTGGAATATTTCGGGCATTTAAAACTAATTTCCAGGCCCGCGTTTAAAAAAAAACTGAAACTGAAAAAGTAACTAATCTTGCAACACTAAACACTTATTAGTTGGTTCTTAGGGCTGGCAACTCCGTAAAAATGACGTGCTGGTGCGTCTGTGTGCGTCGGTGACAGGCACACATAGATAAACAAATGTCGAATCAATGTGACATTTGAGATCTGACTTTTTCGTCACGTTTTGATGTTGCATGATCATGATAATCATTACTTTGAGTCCTACAAATTCTGAATTTATTTTATTTGATTTCTTCGGAGTATTATCCTAAAAATGAACACCTCCTTTCATGCAAATCAGTTTAGCGCGATTGAAGGACAAAGAAACATCCATACTTTCGCATTTATAATACAAGATGTTGATATGTAACCGTGCCATATTTCTAGAGCAAATGATAAATAATGTGCTTAGTCATCTAAAAAATACTTGAAAAATTCTACGATTATTTAATACCCTTCACTTGGAAAAATAGCGAGGGTTTGAAAATAAATCCCGAACGACTATGAAAATCATGTCAATAAAGTCATCGGCAGCATTTTCAAAGGGTACCTACCTGCAAATTGTTTTAATGGTTTCGCACACATCGTTTTTGTGTCGCACACGGAGGGATTATTAACAAATAGGTATTTAAATAAAATAAAATAAATTGTTGTTGATTTTTTTATTGATTCGTGTTCAGTATCAGTGGTATAGTCACTTCCTTAAATATGGCACAAATACAGATCAACATGTTGTATTAGTGAGATAGTAGGATAAGTTGTCCGACAATCGGCAAACGTGACCCAGTTCCAATTAAGTTCGACAGTAGTGATCGCGAAAACCTAAGAAATTTTAAAGTTCGGCAGCTTTTTGATACATGCCTCTTTTTTTGTAGGATGACTACATAGATTTGTACGGCGATGAATCAGTAACAGGAAAAGCTGGAACAGACATCCAGGAAGGTAAGTGTTCCTGGCTAGCAGTTACCGCTTTGAAGCACTGCAACGAATTGCAGAAGACCCTCTTCACACAATACTACGGTAGTAAGGACCCCGAGCATGTTAACATCATTAAACAATTGTATGATGAATTGAAGATCCCAGATTTGTACAGGCAAGAAGAAACGGCAGTACATGATGCTATTCTCCAACGGGTGCACGGGCTATCTTCGGATACCGCTCCGGCCTTTTTCTATAAGCTTATCGACAAGATTTATAAGAGGAAGCATTAATAATTAATTAATCACTGCTTTCAAAAATATATTTGTGTCGAAGCGAGCTTCAACGACTTGAGAAAACCTTAACCGAAGTTCTGTAAAGGTTCTGAAACTCGTTTAAAAGAAGAAAAAAAAAACATTTAATTATTTTTATACAAGATACATTACAATAAATTCGTTTAAAATTGCGTGGTCCCAAAAACTAATAATTAATTATATAAATGAATATACAACATGTTATTGAAATAACTGAAAACCTCTTAAGGAGTTATTGTACGGTCGACCATATGTCAAGGGAAACAGTTTGACATTGACAGCGCCTTTATTTCGTAAGCGGTAAGGGCGATTTTTTAATTCATGTGTTACCACTGTCATGCAGTCGACTGTACTCTGTACATTTTAATGATTTATGTGAACTCAATTGTAGGGATCAGCTGTTTTTTTTTTTGTGATTTCATGGTTGGTCCAATAGTACAATAAGAGGTTTTTTGTTATTTCAATAACACTTTGTGTGTACTACAGTATACTAAAAATGTAATTAATTACCTTTCATATTATGTCGTCGAATAGTTTAAACTTGTTTATTAATGTATCTGTCAAATTCACTTATCATTATTATGTTTCGGGTTACAACATGACAATAATATAATATTTCTATTATGTTAAACCTCTTCGTGATTTGTGTTACGAGTCCTTTCACAGCCGTCTTGCTCTCATTTTAGCACTATTTTAAAGATTTCAAGAGATTTTACGTGAAATTTAATAAAACATTTTATAAACATCCTTCAGGAGGGTAACATTACGAATATTTGAAACATATTTTCGTCTTGATTTGCTGCTTGGAAGGAGGAAGAAAGTGAAAAAATATATTTCTTTGTTTTTATTTCTAAAAAAATCATGTATTGAAATAAAATAATTGTTTAAATATTTGTGATGACACTGAAGGATGTTTATAGAATATATTTTTAAATTTTGATTAAAATCTCTTAAAAACTTTAAAAAAAGCTTAAAATTAAAGCACGACGGCTGTGAAACGTGAGAGGCGTCTGCGTGAAGTATTTTCTTAAGGCTTCGTACACATTTAACGCTTGTCAAATATTGGAACAGTAAACAAATTCGGTGAGCGTTTGTACATGTGAACTAAGCCTTAGATGTTCGAATATTTATAGTCAATCAGTCCACCTTTTGTTATTTTATATTTTATTATAATTTTATAGTTACAAAATTGTAAGTTTTGATAAAGATAAAGATGTATTTATTTGCAAAAACGTATTTAGATGGTTGAGATTCTCATTTAAAGATGTTAAATAATAGTTTGGATTTTGGATCAACATGTTTGACCATGACTGGTGTACAATATGAAAAATATAAAATTAGTTATTGACAAAATATTTCTATAAATGTTTCACTACGTGAAATAATATATTAATAATATGTCAATAGTATTTCATAACAATGTAATTAACTAACAATTTGTTGTTATGTACATATTGACTGAAATAATACGTATACGTACGTATATTATAAAATTGATGTCTAAATATAGAATTATAAAACGTCAGTTTGCCGATGCGTAGAATATGGACCCGTACTACGGACTACTTTCTCGCTCACACTTTGGAATTGTCCCTTTAGTTCAAATTACGGCCTGCTAAGTGGGTGGCATTGTATCAAGGAATGTACTATTTATACTCTATAGCTAAACTGTACTGTTCTTACGTGGTAGCGAGGGCGTGGCTAAGCGTAAGGCATATTGCTGTGACGTCACAACTGTCAGCGGCAAACTAGTCAAACGGATTGTAAGAGGGTGTCAGTGGCAGACATAACTAATTCTCCGGAACAAATCGTTACAATTAGTACCGGTGAATTTGTTAGAATGCTCGTGGTGTGGGAGGGAGCTCCCTTATGAATACTTTCATCGTTTTCGTCGACTTTTCTTATGATTTATATCAGTAGTTTCTCGTATCCGCCAGGGGCGATACGATTTATGAATGAAAGTAGAATTTGATGAAAGTATCGATTGTTTGTTTGGTTGGAAGAACCAGAGTGACCGACATAGCTTGTAGGATCAGTAAGCTGAAGTGGCAGTGGGCTGGCCATGTCTGTCGAAGGACAGATGGCCGTTGGAGCAGACGAGTCCTTGAGTGGAGACCGCGTATTGGCAAACGCAGCGTAGGGCGCCCCCCTGCCAGGTGGACCGACGACCTAAAGAACGTGGCTGGGGGGGACTGGATGCGGAAGGCAGAGGACCGAGCGTTGTGGCGCAACTTGGGAGAGGCCTATGTCCAGCAGTGGACTGCGATAGGCTGAGTTGATTGATTGATTTTATCGATTGGTTAGACAAGTGTCAAACCCGTACTAGGCCCCCTGCTGTCAAACGTTGCATTAAGCGTTGTCGTCTAACTGCACACTCTTTTTAGTCTATATGACCTAATTTAGGCCCAAACTCAATCCACCAAAGTGAAGAAGAGCGGAGATGTCGAACAACCAATAGGATTGAGTTATTTTCACATGTCACCGCCTAGCTTCCAGGCAAATCTATACCTAACGCAATCCTATTGGTGGCTTGCGACACATCTCTTCTGGACTTAGTCATGTTTTTAAGAGGACTGTATCGTATCGCCAAGCCGCGCTGGCTCATTAGATATTGGTGAATAATTATAATTGCTGTCTCTATCGGTCTCGAGACGTGCACGCGCTCTGTACGAGACAGCAATAGTTTTGGAACGTTTTCGTTCGTAATATTTATATTTCGTAGTTAGGTGTTTATTCAACTATTATAGTAGATATCGATGATGAAGTTTCAATACCTCCTAACTGTATAAAATTATACAAAGAAAAACCAACTTACTCCTTATTTTAAGTTTATTGAAATAAGTAATAAGTTGACTGTAACAAAAATTACAGTTTGAGATATTGACACTTTATCGTCGACATGGAGATATTTCGTTTTGCCGTCGATATTTTTTATTATAGAAAAATTACTATTTTAATGTTCATAGTTGTGTAAAAATTATGTAACTGTCTGAGATTGTCTTGAAAAATTACCTAAAGTTGACTCCTTTTTATAAAAAAATACGAGTTTTTCAGTAACGTGTCATTTTGAAATAAAATTATTTGACGGGAAACTGACTAAGCACAACCTTATATATTCGTTTCTTTTTCCTGTCTATTGATTATTTGATTAGTCATTGTCCAATCAACAATCAATCGACTCAGCCTATCGCAGTCCACTGCTGGACATAGGCCTCTCCCAAGTTGCGTCACAACGCTCGGTCCTCTGCCTTCCGCATCCAGTCCCCCCCAGCCACGTTCTTTAGGTCGTCGGTCCACCTGGCAGGGGGGCGCCCTACGCTGCATTTGCCGATTCGCGGTCTCCACTCAAGGACTCGTCTGCTCCAGCGGCCATCGGTCCTTCGACAGACATGGCCAGCCCACTGCCACTTCAGCTTACTGATTCTACAAGCTATGTCGGTCACTCCGGTTCTTCTCTGGATAATCTGGTTTCGGATTTTATCCTTAATTTTTTTTAGTCATTGTCCAAAATATGATCAAACCCGTTTTGTATGGAACACGCTCGCGATACAGTCCTCTTATAATTTTAATGAATACCGCATCTATTTCCGCTTGCATTTGTCTTTCATCGCATTTAATGAATTAAACTATTAAAAAAAAAACCAGAGGACCAGCATGCCTAATTTGTCAGTCAATAAATTCTCAGCAGTAAAGTGTCTGCTACACGGTGATAAACCAGCCTCACCAAAATGACCTTGCTGGTTTCCAACCATGTAGACAGTGGTTTGCCACCAAATTTTGTTTGACGACGGCTGTCAGCGACCAACTTCCCACCAAAGTCACTTTGGTGGGGAGGTTGGTTACTCACCGTGCAGCACACGCTTAAACTGTCAGTTGGCATTAAAAATTCAAAGGCAATGTACCAGTTTCTCGCTTACAACTGATTGATAATTCAGACCCGCAATTTTTATGGATCGAGGGGTTAAAAACTTGTTGAAAATGAACATTTCGCACCTTTAAAGACAAACCGTTACAAAAAAAACAAGAATTGAGTCATGTCATCAATACCATCTTAAAATTACAGATAAATTACATTGAAAACTCAATTCTTGAAAAATTCCTTTTAGTAACGTATTTAAAGGTGTGATTTATAAATTTTACCCCCAGTTTCCGAAAGGCTGATCAACGCAAAAATTAACTAATCAGCTGTCAAATCTCAGGTCAAGCGATGTGATTGGTTGTTAACATTTTTGCCGGCCAATCACAGAAGCTGACATGAGATTTGACAATAGATCAAATTGATCAGCCTTCCAGAAACTGGGGGTTATTCTGTTACCTAAGGTGCTTTAATTTTAATACTCATAACAAAGAGTAATAATTATATTTTATCTCAAATAGACTTATAACGGATAGTTTAACATACCGTATAGAGTAATTTAGAATAAAAAGATAATACGCAATAAATAGGACCTAAAACTCATTTGTATTAAACCTTTTGACTGCCACATCATAAAGAAACGGGATCTCAGCGCCAAGCTACGAATTCATTGTACATTATTCGTACTTTAATTTTTTGTGTTCTAATATAGTCGTGGTTTTGAGGGCATGAAAATGTTTGTCTTCTACATAAGTCTGTGGCGTACAAAAGATTAGGCATCAGAGGCTTATTCTGAGCTGAATTTTCAATCAAGAACTGAAATTCTGTATGACACGGCTTATGATTGGCAATTGGATTGTAGCTCATAATAGGCCCTAAGAGATAATATTTTTATATTGTTCACTAATATCGTATATAGTGGAATTTGAATTTAAACATGCTTATTATAAAAGCTTATACCAGGTTTAGACTCTTGTTTAAACTGGGTTAAACGTCAAACTCCATGTATTAAAAGGTGTTTAATCCTGGCTTAAGCAAAACCTATTACTAAACCTGATTTCGTAATAAGGTGGCATATGTTCAATGTAACAGAGAAATAAGAAACTGAATTTTGTAAATTATATATTTTTTCTTTGAATTGCAGTTCAAAGTTTTACAGGGCACACTATATAACGTGTTATTTAAATAACTCATAAACTCAGACACCCCAATTTTTTTGGTAATAAATTGATATGGCAATGAATTATTTATTTTCAAAAAATATTGTTGAAGATATTGGTAAATTTGGCTGTTATACTTAAGCCGGCTTTTCACTACGGGATATAATATATATATATATATATTACATATATATATATATATTACATCCTGAGATATAATTTAATATCGCTCACCGTACTTTCAAATGTAACGCTTTATACTTAGATGTAATATAATATATTTTACATCCCAAACTATAAATATTTTTTCGTCCGACCGAGCGATATTTTCAAGTTTATATTAAGCCCCGTACCCCGCACACCGTTTCATGCCCCTGCGTCGAGTGCGTCGCTCTCAGTTGGTGTCTGTGCAACCGAACTGAACGGAACTGAATATATCTCATAGTGTGAAGGTGAATCGCGGGATGTAATTTATATTTCGGGATATAAATTATATTCCGTAGTCAGAAGCAGGCTTTATTCTTATCGACGCTACCCGCTCGCCCCGCCCCACACCTCCGCGGTTATTACCAAAGGATAACAATAAGACGTATTTACTTTTAAACTTTCGCGTTCCATTTTTATTAGGTATGTGCGCGTTAAATAGTATATTAATAAATAATATGACGTGTTGTTTACCTACGTAGGCATCGGTCCCGCGCTCAGTGTTGCGTCGTATGAAACTTTGGACTCTGCAGGAGATTGCATTCTGCATTCTTTTTTTATCTTTGATTTTAGACGGTTTTTTTGTAAAAAAATACTATATTTAAAGTTTGTATTCTTCTTTCGATCCTGAACAAATTCGTTTCAGGTTTTGAGTTATTTCTATAACACTATGCATTTTATTTTAAATCTCGAATGAAGGCTTCGGTCTTTTTGTTATGTGTTAATAATAACGAAAATGTATTATTCGGAACAATTATTTTGTTCGTGAGCACGGGTTTAAGGGCTTTTTGTTAATTTTATGATAAATAATTATGTGTATCGTTGTGAGGGTGGCAGCTGTATTAATAACTTTATGGTTTACCTATGTAGGTATAATGTATGACGTCAGTTACATTTTTGTAAGGGCCGTCCTACAGTTGTTTTACGTCGGAATTTATAATCAAACAAGTTATCATCTTATTGTTGTTTGGCATAAATTCTATGAAGGTTTATTATATCGATAAAGGTGGCTTCAAACTGGCGAGGCGAGGATTGGATGGGATGGGCGTGAATTGAAATCTCGCTGACCCTTTCACACCGAAAGATGTACATCGCGAGCACGTGCCGTCTCGCGCCGACTAGCACCGGCGAGCGACGGCACGCGCCTGCTCGCGATGTACCGTTTTGCAATGTAATAAATACTCTATTCATGTAGCAATAAAGTTTAATGTTGTACCAACAAATATTTCAATTCTCGCCTCGCACATCCTCGTCTATCCAGACCTTTCACACCAAAGATGGGCGTGACGTGAATTGAAATTTTGCTATACAAATTTCAATTCTCGCTGGGCCCATCCACGCCACGCCTCGCAGGTGTGAAACCACCTTGATACTCTTTACATAATATTAAGACGTACTAAGCGATAAGCTGCGCAGGCGCACAAGCACTTCTTTAGTCAGTAATGTAGCTAGTTTCAACTGCCTTTTGATAATGTTATTGAGAGTATAATTCATCCACCCAACTAGTGAATAACTAAAGAATGTAGTAGATGTAATAAGACTCACTGGAAAGTCTGAAAAATAATTATAATGGACCTCATTTCAAGTGCCGTGTGGTTCGGTTTTTAATAACGATCATTCCTTATGTCATTTAATCCTTCAGTTCAGCTATATGATATCAAAATTAATAACTCTTATACGGGTTTTGAAAAATTTCTAAGAACAGTCGTCAAAGGAGCCTTGAGCTCGATTAGGAAAAAAAAATCATTTTTTGTTAGATTTTTGCAACGCAGCTTGTTCGGCCAGGAATCGATCCTAATATTTTTTTTGGAAATAATATTAGCCTATATTATTGTACCAGTTGATGAGGTTGCTGATAAGGAACAAATCCTGCGAAGAAATGTTATGTGGCAATAACTTTATAGCTATGAGCCATAAAGTTATTAACGAATAATATGTAAATTTATTTGTGTAGTCATTATGAGTTAAAGTACTTGGGAATTATATTGGTAAAATAAATGATTTTATTATTTAAATACGATATTTTATTTTCTATGCAAATTAAGTCACATGGTTGATGGGCTAAGCTTTAGGCTGCTTGTACACGCTACGTGTCTGCTGCAGACAAGACCAATGAGCATTTACACGACAAGAATGTTGTCGACTTAGGCACGAAAACTGCACAAACTGTCTGAACCACCTCACGACAGAGCGCGTCGTGTCTAGCGCTAACAAGATTTTTCCCGAGGCAGTGTACATAGTTTGTGTGTAGAAACGACATGAATTCTTGCCTAGGCCCGGCGACTTAGCGTGTACTAGCGGCCTTACGCCCGCCGCACATGCTCACACTCGCATTGGTCATCACGCGCCGCGTGAAAGCGTTTAAAATTTATGGCGTAGTACCGAACTCACGTGTCGAAGCAGGCACGTACATGAGTGTCGCGCGAGGGCTAAGGGTACGATAGTACTATTAGATATTCTGTATAGGGCCACTCGCACGACACGCGTAAGAGAAGAGAAGTAGATAACTGAGACAGGTTTTCAGAGTGGCAGTGGCGCGAGTGTATGTGAACGAAGTGGTGCTTGTTATTGTGGCCGCTAGGCGGTGTCCCTGAACATAGCCAATATGCAAGCGCGTGGCACGTGATGACCGATGCGAGTGTGCGGCGGACCTTAGACTCATAAGGGCAGATTTCACAATGTTCATGTAGGCTCTATATCTGCCAGACACGTAAAAATAGATGTGTTTGTCGGAATTAAATTATCTGCCAGTTAAGTTAAGGGGAATGTAGTACCCAAGTGGCGCCCCCATCAGTAAAACAATTATTAATCGCTGAATACATAATTTATCGAAAATCCTATGATTAAAGTACAGGTACTGTACAATATCTAATGATAATAAAACAAGAAAAATGTGATTTTTCTAAACTCGTCATTTCATTCAAGTCCGCTGATCACGGGATCAACAGTCACGGGACGCGTGACCTTGTAGGCTTAGGTACATAGTATTTTTTAAGAAATATCAGGTAGGTACCTACCACAACACTACAATTGTTTTTAATAGGAAAAAAATAATGTCGTTGACCCTATGATCAGCTGGCTGTGGTCGAAATGATGAGATTTGGATGAGATTAGTTTTTGTTTTGTTTTATTTGTTGCCCATCACGTCACTAATTTGACTAACCATAAATTATGATTGAAGTACCCACAGTACCTATACCTACTGTAGTTGTATGAATATAAATTATTTTATAAAAAAAATAGTAACGTTGTTTCAGGTTGTTTCACGTACCTAACTGAGGAACTGCAGTTGCAGTTGTTTCGATCAAAACAATGCTTTTCGTATTCTTATAACCAAAGAGAATATAATACTGCTCATAACTACGGCGATCGCTGTCAGAAACGAACTGCAGCGTCACTGCAACTTGATCGGCGCGTCATGAAATTATGTGAAGTAGGGCCCTGGGCCCCAATTCTCATGTTATAGAGATAAATGTCTAGTTCGAGATTACCTATCTAATTTTAAATCTCTACGAAAACTCACTCTTTGTATTTAGAGCGGTAGGCGTAGACACATTCTGAGAATACGAAAATTTATTTTCAATCGACATTAAATGTCAAATTTTGCCATCTTGTTTCGACATTATGTCGAGTTCGAGACAATGTCTACGACGCGAGAATCACCCCCCAGTTCTAGGTGATAATCGATTTAAGGTTTGCAAACGCACCCAGGGTGCAGGAATCTTCCTAGTGTGAATAGCAATATTAATATGCTGAGCGATGCCTAGTTGCGCGGGTGTGACGCATATCTTCCCAAACTTTTTTATTTTTTTATACAGTCGGCCTTACGTCAGTGGTAAGTAACAGTTTGCCCTTGACAGCGTCTTTATTTCGTAAGCAGTAAGGACGGTTTTCGTAATTTAAGCGTTACCACTGGCGTAAGGCCGACACTGTACCTTTTATAAACCTATTACGCTAGTAATACCTATATAAGTCTCTGCCTATCACTTGTTATTTTGGTGCTTTTGTGCGTCATCTCCTTGCGGCCTTGGCGCAAATAACATTTTTTCTTGCTTCATTTTATTATTTTACTTATTAACAGATTGATATAAATTAATCCCAGTTATTGGATTTATCTGAGTAATTAATTCCAGAATTAAATGACTTAGGGCCGGTATTTCCATAGTCTGATAACTTTTAACTGAGGGATAAATGTGACGTCTTGACAAATTTTCTATAAGTACTACAACTGTCAAAATGTCAAACTTATTCCTAAGTTAAAAGATAACTGACTATTGAAAGACCAATAGTTAATTTTTAAAACAAAAAACAACAGTGATTGGTTTTTTATTAATCCAAACGTTCTTATGGATAAAGTTAATGGCTGTGGTCACCCTTTACTTTTTTCGCCAAAATCGGGACACCTGGCAACACTTTTTGGGAAGCAATAGAAGCGTTTTACCTTACAATAAAACGCATATTAATTTACTTACTTATTCGAACCTTATTCGAAGAATTTGAGATAGGAAGTACGTTTCCCGCCTTATATATCTTTATCTTTCTTTCATATACCCTTCCCTTTCTAACCCCACCACCTGGCAGAGTGGGGACGAACCAGAGACATGAGTTTGTTTGGTCTGGGTGTTTCTTATGTATTATAAGTATGTAGGTACCTACCTATTTAAAAAAAAAGTATATAAGTATTATATCCATTGTATAGTACCCATAGCACAAGCTCTGCTTAGTTTGGGACTGTTTGTTTGGTGCTGTGTAAAAATGTCCCAAAGATATTTTTTTATTTTATAAATAAAATTACAAATTTGGTCTCATTTGAATGAATCTTGATCTCTTCTTTTTATTTGAAAAAGCAAGAAAATTTACAAGTGTATCAATATGACTACCTATTGAGTTTATTATAATATTCGTTTTACCTTGTTTAATAATATAATATCAGCAACAAGAAATCAACAAAATCAATCAATATGATCAAATAACATGATAATAGACGTATTTATAGATGAGGGTAGAACTGTTCTACTGAACTTGTGTTTTTAGAGGCCACTGCAGAGCGAAAACTGCCAGGCATTGCAGTCATCCCCGTATCTATAAGTAAAGTTTTAATCCACCCTGAAATGATTGTCTCGGAAACAGCTTTCACTTCCCCTCTTGTAGAAACAAACAAATTAGAGATATTTGCCGAATCTCTGCGATTTTTAAACAATTCGATTGAATAACAATCTTAAAATAATTAATCAATTATTTTAAGAATTGCCAAACTTAAGTGGCAGTGGGCGGGGCACATTGCTCGCAGAACGGATGGCCGATGGGGCAGTAAAGTTCTGGAGTGGCGACCGCGTACTGGAAGGCGCAGCGTGGGTAGGCCAAGGTGGACCGACGACCTGGTCGCGGGAATCCGCTGGATTCGGAAGGCACAGGACCGGTCGTTGTGGCGATGCTTGGGGGAGGCCTAATCCAATGCTGGATCCAAATTATTGCTATCTTAATTAGAAAACAATCTTCAGCCCGACTGCCGGTGATCCGAAGAATTAGTATTTGAACCGAAAACAGGCCACAAGATAATGGATTGGACACTGATTCGGATATTGTATTCAAACTGATACCTACTCTAGTATCAGTTTGAATACAATATCCGAATCAGTTCTTGTATCCTTCGGCCCGCGCATAAAAATAGGTTGCTGTATCTACATCTTTGCATTTGGAAAATATTGCCGTGTGCACAGTTATAACTTTTTAGATACGCAGCTAGGCTATCTATATTCCAAATCGGTGGTTTGGATTTAATCGGTTTCTCTAATGATATAATTTAGCACTTGTTCTGTTTAACTAAAATGTGAGAACTAATTTGGCCTGCAATATCTGGATTACAAAGAGTGGAAATTACCACTGAGGTACTATGTACTTAGACATCGTTGGAAATTACAGATTTGTGCCACAAAATCGTATTATAAGATAGCTTGTGTACTAGATAAAGGTCAGATAGAAATCAAGCTACTTCTGTCCCAATACGATTCTATGGAATAATTTGCTGCTCAGACCAGACTAGCCAAATTTTCTAAGCAACATCATAAGTTTTTACTGTAGAAGGCCCCATGACCTCTTCAGTAATTTTACTTGGCTATCATTCCATTCTTATAGGTCCTCGGACCAACCCCATATCTCCATGCTTTGAGGGTCTAGTTCTGTCTTCGAAGCTAGGAATTCCGTCGTCACTTCTATCAGGACTTCATCGCAATTCTGAAACGTGAATTGGGCTGCTAACGCTCGTGCCTTCATATCTGCCCGTCAATAGACTCGATTCGTGTGAAACTATCAACAGGTCAGCACTGCGGTATACCCGTCAGCACTGCTTAGATGGAAGAATACCTACTTGAAAATCCAGTTGTAAGTTCCACTGTCGAGAAAACGCGTTGTGAAACAACGCTTGGTGATTAGATCTAGAGAAGCATAATTCACAACTACATGTGCTCGACTGGATGCAAAGAGGTCCATGCATGGGATCCCCCATTTGGTAGTGTCTGTGCATCTGGTCAATAGATGACGACGTCTTCTAAGTCACGGCAAATAGTCAGCATGGCTGTTGTACATCCCGGGGATATGGAAAAAGTTCAAGTGAATTTGGTAGGTATTCCTCTAGAATTTAGAATTAAACTAATTACCGTTCAGCAGTTTTATTATAGTTATAATTTTTTTTCGAGTAGATATAAGGCGTTTCTTGTTTAGTAATTTGAATTTACCAGCCATTTTAGCGCGAAACTTTATTTGAAATGAAATAGTTTTGTGTTTGCTCTGAGTATCAGCGTATATAATGTACTCTGTGATGTGATCAGCATCCACCCGTGACAGTGATCAGCGATGGACTGCCGCCCGTCGCCCGTAGAAGCTCCTCAGCTCTTCCGCGTACAAAATTTTGTCTAAAAATCAAATCCGGATATTATTCTTTGACTTTTTACAAAAAACGAAAGATAGAAATATAGAAAATTAAATTATCTTTAAAATGGTGAAAAATTCAAAAAAATACGCTCTACGGCTTTGTGTTATTCTCCTTTCTTAGTCCGCGTTAGACATAACTTTACAAATTAATTAGGTACACTATGTAATATATATATAATATACATAATCAAAAATATCGAAAGATAAAATTATTAAAAAAACGTTCTAGTTTAACATTTTTTTTTTCAAATCATAAACACTGCTCGTTTAGACGTTATTTTGAGTTTAAAATTATTAAAAGTCTCTTATCGTCGCCTTAAGCTGCTGATAATTTTTTTAAACGACTTTATCCTTATTCTAGACGCAAACACCGTATGCACAATATTTTTATCATTTGTCAGCTATTTTTCTTGGTGGGCTGTCGTGGAGTCGGCCGATACAGTTTTTTTACTATAAAAGAGTTCCGACAACCGATTGTTGGGTAAGGCCGCTCCGGAGTAACTTTTTTTATTTTGGGTTTTACTTTTTCTCTAGACCAGTTATCATGGCTTCGTTAATCTTTCGTAATACGCTTTCCAACCAGTTGAGGCGATGTTATAGAAGTGCAGTTGCATTAAGTGTACCAACTATAAACATGGCCAAGGACAAGGAAGCATTTGAAGCAGCTTTTCCCGAGTTTATGAACTCCATAATAACGGACCCTAAGTTTAGTCAAATGCCTGAAATAGGGAACTGGGTAAAACAGGTTAGTAATTAGGTATGGTCGACTGCATGTCGGTGACAGTTTGACATTGACAGTACCTTTATTTCGTAACTCGTAAGCTGTCAGGGCGGTTTTCTAATTCAAGTCTAACCACTGTCACGCAGTCGACTGTACCTACTTTTATAATATTTTCTTAAGTATAGACGGCAAAATACTTTACATCGCTTAGATCCTAATCTTCTATACATTGTTTACTTACATATAGAGGCTGGGAACTTTAAGTGGGTCCAGCTTGGACGAATAAAAAATGGCGGACGGAATCTCGCTAAGAAAAGATTGAAGCAATTCGTTTTTTCCTAAACCCACTACAATTTCGACTGCATTTTAACACGCCAGTTATATATTGTTATTTTATTTATGACACTACGACAATGACTACCGTCACTTGAGATTTGTTGCGTAATCGCGGCTTTTTGTCTTACAATGGGTGTAAAAGTGTGCCAGCCAGTACCTTTAAGCGAGCCGTCTTTCTATGGCTGCTTCACTTTTTGTTTAGCGATTTTCCTTCCGCCTTTTTTATTCGTCCAAGGGGGTCAATTTAAAATGCTAAGTTACTTTTTGTTTACGCAATTTGAGAAATTATAGTAGTTTGTTCAGAATCACGAGGAGACTCGATTGGGATAGTTTTTATTTCTATATCTCAAATTTCCATGCTTTTACTGTAAGTTCCCCAGTTGGTAAAGGATAAAGTGAAAAATGTCGTGCAGGGACTCCTTATCTGCACGGAAACTAATCGAGCTAAATTTGCTGGACCTTAAGGACCTATTCACGATCCACTGATGTACCTACTGAATTTAACCAAAACAACCAAATTAAACAACTATCTATCGAAATATGCTATCGAACAACTTTTACTAAGGGGTCAACCCTGAAATTGCGAAAAATAAATCAGCTTGTGCATATTGTTTACTTTTAATGGCATAAAGTTTATTGAGATTGTGGGGTAATAGTGTCAATACTGATAAACTATTTATAACACAAAATAAATGCGTCAGACAGAATCTTAGCCCACATACGGTCAAAATTTATATCCAATCTATCCACGATTTGCCCTACTAGAGATAGGAATTTTACATAAGCTCCATACAAAATATGTCAAATTTCTATCTCTAGTAGGGTAAATCATGGATAGATAGGATATTAATTTTGGCCGTTAGACTACACAACACAAACTTGTAAACCATACTAAATAAACACTGCTATAGTATTATATTATCTGTGATGGTATCTAAGTGTAATCTGTAATCTATTTTTATTGCGGGTGTTTATGTTAAGGATGTATTTTTTTTGTAATGAAAGCATTAATATTTTTTATAAACAAATGTGCATACATATAATATAATTATCGAGTATATATATTGATGGCAGTGTGCCACCATAGAATAATGGTTTCCGCTACGCTAGCGCAGGGGACACCAATATTAATCTATGCTTACCACCTGAAAGTCCTTATTATATGGCAGGTTATAATACCTCAGTGTATGGCAGCACTGAGGTATGTTATAATACCTCAGTGAATGGCAGTCAAAATCTTAATTAAGCTACCAAATATAATCAATAATTAAAGAAAACTAAAAGGATTTAATAAAAAATCAAGAATTTATTTAATTCCAAAATGTTATAAGGGCATTACAGAATACCTAGAAAGTACCTAAATACCAGGCCCCTCAGAAAGTATTGCGAAAAAAAGTTTTTATATATGGGAGACTGGCCAGTTATAATGTTTTTCGAAAATATGATTATTTATAAGTAAAAATAAGTAAGTTCCAATTTCAAAATTTCCCTCCACATTTTTTGCGAGTTAATTCAAAATATTGTGTCTCACTGAAATATGGATCTGCGCCGGGAACATTTTAGAGCTATGATTTTATACGATTTCAAGTGTCGCCTGAAACCGGATGAATCGTACGATAGACTTCAAATGGCATTCATGGATGAAGGCCCTTCCAAGGCAACCGTGTATCGTTGGTATAACGAATTCAAGCGCGGTCGACCAACTTTGGGGGATGACGAAAGAAGCGGTCGCCCTTTGACGGCTGTTACCGAAGAAAACGTGCTAGCAGTGAAAAATTTAATCCAAGACAATAGGCGAATTACATATCAGGAGATTCAACACATATTGAAGATTGGATCGGGAAGCGTTCACGAGATTCTACACAGCCATCTTCGCGTGAGGAGGATAGTATCACGCTGGGTGCCGCACAACCTCACCGATGCTCAGAAGCAGGCCCGGGTGGAATGGTGCCGTGATATGCTTAACAAATTTGAAGCAGGCTCGTCTCGGCGTGTTTACGACATCGTTACAGGTGATGAGTCCTGGATTTATCAATACGACCCAGAAACCAAGCGCCAGTCGACTGTTTGGGTGTTTCAAAATGAGCCAACGCCTACCAAAGTGAAGCGATCTAGAAGCGGGGGTAAGATTTTGATCGCTAGCTTTTTTAATTTGACTGGCCACTTGGTATCAATTCCCTTACGGGATCAAAGAAGCATTAATGCCGAATGGTATACTACCAAATGTTTGCCAGAAGTTTTCTCTGTTATAAGCAACAAGCGACCAAACACAGGGCTCCGCGGGCTACTGCTCCACCACGACAATGCACCTGCGCACACCGCACTCAAAACGAGGGACTTCCTGGACAGCACGCCAGTCAAACTCCTGGGTCACCCTCCTTACAGCCCTGATCTAGCACCGTGTGACTTCTTTTTATTCCCAAAAAGAAAAAATCAGCTCAAAGGGATACAATTTTCGTCGTCGGAAGATGCGCTGGCTGCGTTCGAGCAGGCTGTAAACGAGGTGTCTGCGGCGGACTGGAAAAAGTGTTTTGAAAACTGGTTTAGGCGCATGAATCTTTGTATAGAGGCTGGTGGAAAGTACTTTGAAAAGATTTGATAAAAATATATGTACGTATAGAACAATTTTTTTTAGTTTCGCAAAACTTTCTGAGTGTCCCACGTAAATAGCATATGAAGTTTAATTGCAAAAAATATTAATATGTCGATCTTCTGTTTCATAAATAAACTGATACTCATCCTAAATTAATAAATGTAATTGTTATTTTATATTATGTTTAATTCTAATTATTATTGATTATTATCATTTAAAAAGGTGTAAAACTGCAATTTAGCCCTTTATATTGCAATTCTATAATGTTATACACATGTTATATGTACATGCTGAAATTTGAATCGCTTATTTCCCGTAAAGGGATAATTGTACTCATCATTATGAACAACTTTTACTATGGGACCAAACCTGAAATCTGTTAGTCCCTATATTTCATCATCATCATTCATCATTTCAGCCAAAAGACGTCCACTGCTGGACATAGGTCTCCCCCAAGCAGTTTGGGGGGATATGCCATAATCGCCACGCTTGGCAGGCGGGTTGGCGATCGCAGTAACGCTACTGCCTCTCCTCTGGTTGATCAGTGTGGAGTGTGGATCCCATCATCCCTTAGTCGCCTTTTACGACTTTTTGTTCTAAAGGAATGCACCGATTCGTTTTTTTTCAAATTAAATGTTGCTGGCTAATCTTGAAACAGAACGTTCCATTTGAAAGTCAATCGATATCTTCAAAACTTAAAATTTCCTATAAAATCGTAAGAGTGCGAAGCGTGGTCGACGAGGCAAGAAAGAAATGAAACTATAGTACGGATCCTCTTTCATTTTTATTTTATTTTAAATATCGTATTCGGCTTTGCCATACGGGTTTTACGTCAGATTTTGAAGTAATTATAAATATTATTTGGTTTGGAAGTTATAAGGTCTGATTCTGACAGACGGACGAACAAAGTGCTGAGTCAGAGACCTCGCTTCGCTGGTCAATTAGACATGAATGGTGTTTTAAAATGTGTTTATCTTACAGCTGTTAAATTACACAATGACTGGAGGGAAGCTAGGCAGAGGATTAACCGTCTCCATTGCATACAAAATGTTTGAAGAACCTGAAAACTTTAAAGAAGAAACACAGCATGCGGCGCATGTTCTAGGCTGGTGCATGGAAATGGTATTTATTTATTTATTAAATTTATGCACATACAAACAAATAATAATAAAATACATAGAAATGAATAGTACAAAGGGAGTGCTTATTTCTTTAAACCAAAATGTTTTTATGGTTATTAATATAGGTATATAAAAAAACAAAATACTAACTAACTGTAGGTAGGCTATCTATTCCTTCGATGGTCGAAGATTCGGCTAAACGTATCTCAATATGTTAATGCTTAGAGTAATAAGACATAGAGTGATAGTTTCATTCAAAGTCGACGACGACGACGACGACGACGTAGTCTGTGGTCGTGGGTTCGATTCCCACAGAACACAAATATTTGTGTGATGAACTTATGTTCAAATGTTAATGTTATGTTATGTTTGTTGTATAGAACAAAAGTTCTTGTTTATGATGTTAGTAACATAGTCCTGAGAGGTTAACGGTGTTTTACAAATAACCCTGTATAATAGATTTGTTATAACCTAACCTGACCTAACCTTGAAACCTGATCGTGTTCAAAGTCCATTACGTGGCCTTTCTCACAAGTGCAAACACGACTATGATACGATATTCCATCATGGAATGCCAGTGCCTATCTTCCGGCTTCATCATCAGACCTTGAAACCTAATCGTGGTCAAAGTTCATTACAAGACTTTTCTAAGAAATCCAAAACAGCTATGATACGATTTTCCATCATAAAGTTCCAATTCATCATCAGATCAGTTCGTCAGTACCATATTATTGTATTGTCATCAGAACTACACACAGCTGCCAATTTTCATTACGCTACGACCCTTGGAAGATGGGTGAATTAGTTACCTTAGATTCCATTACATAGTTAGTTACATACAGGTCAACCTAATAAAAGCGTGTTATAAACGAATACATCAATCAGTGTTGCCAGATGGCAAGTTTGAAACTATCGCAGATCTAGGAAAAAATGTTGTATAATTATCGCATACGCTTTCTTATACAAAATTGTAATCATATTGATATTTTAAGGTTCTAATCTGATCGTTTAAACCTTCTAACGATTAGTGTGTTTTTTTTAACACCAGCTGTGCCCAGCATGCGTTGCTTTTTTTGTTTTACAAAAACCTTCGCGGGCTCTCGCACAACAACTTACAAAGATTGTCAATGCAATCGGATAAATGTTATAAGAACACGTACGGGACAAAATAAGAAACATTCATTTTTAGGGTTCCGTAGTCCTACAAGGAACCCTTATAGTTTCGTCATGTCCGTCCGTCTGTCCGTCTGTCCGTCTGTCCTAATCCTTTACAGCTTAATAACTTCTACAGTTATAAACATAAGTAAATGAAATTTTGTTAAAAAATAGTATAGATATAGATCTCAATTTTAAAAGAATAAAAAAATCATGATTACGTATTTTAGGGGTGGCGCCCATACATGTGAAATGGGGATGTAAAAATTTTTTTCGCTGCACCCCCTCGTGTGGAGTATCATTGAATAGGTCTACTAAAATGAAGGTAATGTTTCATACATCACTTTTTTATCAGATGTACCATCTGCGAAATATGTATAGCCTGCCAAAGTGGCTTGCAATGTGTCCCCCCCCTGCCATTTCTAAACTATGCAACGTAGAAACTTATAATCTTCCACATTGATAGACCTTTGTAAAAACTCTCTTTTAAAATTATTTCGAGCATATTGTGATAATAAATTTTAGAGTTATAGAGAGAAAACTGAAAAATACTTAAAACTTCCTAGTTCAAAGGTCATTGACCTTAGAGAAAAATGATCAAATAGAAAGTAGCTAAAGGAGCATTATTTGCTCCTTTAGCTACTTTCTATTTGAAAAAATCACAAAAAGTAACTTTGTGTTATGTTGACGACACACTTCTTAAATTTGGCGCCATCTAGCGGCGTCAAACAACACTCTCTGGGTCGCCAATGCTGCCGTCAAGTGCCGTCTATTACATTTGCACTGTATAGCGCTATGTAGCGGCTACTGACATCACTCTCTGAGTCGCCAATACTGCCGTCTATTGCAAAAACTAAAATAGCCGTGATTAATATTCGATTTGATTTGTTTGTAACACCTACTTAAGGAACCCTATAATACTGAGCATGCCCGACATGCTCTTGGCCGGTTTTATTTATAGATAAGTTATAAATAAAATCAGAAAATTATTATAAAAATAAAATGTATTGTTCCAGTTAGCAGCGTGCATGCAAAGCAGGCATACAAAACAGATAACTAATCCAATAAATAGCACTCAGTATGACTCTAGGTCTGACTGAACTAGGAATGAACTGACAAAGACCGACCGACGAACAAAGACCAAATAAAACTTTTTAACAAAAAATTGAACCGACGAAAACCGAAACTGAAAAGCGAAAAATAAAATTAATTTTTAGTCTTTTCTTAACTAAACTACTAAACTAATGTAAATAACTAATTATGAGTCGAATAACTAATTAAGAGAATTATTGTTAATTTTGGTTTTTGTCACTCTGCCTCAAATAGTGCTTCTTAAATTATCGTATGAATTAGTAAAACTATCGTGCGATACCTTGCTATTATTTTTATCGCAAAGGACTTGAAATTATCGTAAATTTACGATAATTATGGCAGTAGAGCTCCTTTGTGAAAGAGCTCGTCCGGGGAAGTACTACCAGCGTGCCTACTTCTCCGCCAAATAGTGATGCTTGCATTGCTGTGTTTCGGTCTGAAGGGTACGGGTGCCGGTGAAATTACAATCACATGAGACGTTCAATTTAGGCAACAGCCTAGGTGGTACTGAAGTTGTCATGGGCAAAGGTAACCGCTTAACATCGGGTGGGCCTTTAGCTCGTTTCGCCATCCGATACAATAAAAAAAAAAAAAAAGTCTGGCAACGCTGACATCAATCGTCTCTTTCCGTACGCAACGAAATAACACGCCAGCAATTTCCAGCACGACAATAATATAAACTGCTGGACAGTTTTTTAAATTGTGCTAGCGAAGTTTTTTAAGTAGACATTCCTTAAGTACACGATATTTATTATTTTAAAGACTGAATGAGCTTCTTTTTTTTCAAGTTTTAAAATAGAATAAGAACCGTGCTCGGACGAATTGGCGCGAATGAAAATTAGATAATTTTGAATTAATTTGTGTATTGTTTCCTCGCAAATGAGGGAAAAGTACTATACAAATCTCGGCCGAAATAGCAATTAACGGCCTCGTTTAGTTAAAAAGGACTCGGCCAGCGTCTCGTCCTTTTAAAATCACTTCGGAATTACTCGGCATCGCCTCGTCCTTCCAATATTACTTGGCCGTCAATGGCTTTATTTTAGGCCTTGGCAGTAATGTACTATTGTTATTTAAACTCTTTATGATTCTGAAGATTTTTTCAACAGTTACAGGCATACCTTCTGATATTAGACGACATAATAGACGGCGCAACATCTCGACGTGGCAAGCCGTGCTGGTATCAGCAGCCTAAAATCGGCCACTCTGCAATCAACGACTCTGTACTGATATACCAATCTATGATGGAAGTACTGGAAACGAAATTCGGGAAAACACCCTTCTACACTGAATTGATAAGACTTATTGAACAGGTAGGTGTACAAAACATTTACCTAACAAAATACTTTAACTATGCCAGACAAGTTGCAGACAACTAGAGAGAATTTTATTTTTAAATTTTAGTTTGAGAACTTAGAATGCTAAGTTAGAATGCTATGATTCTCTTGTTCACAAACTTAACTTTAAACTATCGCGCTCTTTTACTAATATTAGATACAAAAAAGGGATGGCAACAGTTTTAGTGCAGTCAAATTAGTCGGAATAAAAATGTCCATACAAAAAAATTGTCTTGTGCGACTAAACAGTCGTGATCTTGGAACGTACTGACTAAAATATACAATAAATGTAGCACGTGAACTAATTTGATAGCACTAAAATTATTGCCATCCCTTTCTTTTATCTACTATTAGTAAAAAAGAGCGATAGCTTAAAATATGTTTAGTTAACAAGAGAAACGAAACCATTGTGGTTTTTTTTTAATCCTCGTTCTTGGGAATCGCACAGACCTTGAGACCAGGGACCGAAACCGGTACGACTAATACATGTATTTTTTCGGTTACAACCTTTATTATTTTTACAGGTATTTTTAAAGGTAACCTTAATTCTTACTACTTATAAAACCGGTATTCATACCGGTTACCGAAATAAAAATTACCCCTATCTTACACGTGCCGTCGGCATAAGTCAAAGGGCGGACAGCGCAGTGTGTGTGTATCGAAGAGTCGAGGCGAGTGAGACGACCCGCGCCGACCAAAGCCAACCAATCACGCGGATAGAGTAGTGACATAGAAATGGGACGAAAGCGAAAAAATTATGTATATGCATATTTTACCTATAAAAAAGAAACAAATACATCAAAATGTAATATAGAAGATTGCAATAAAGTTATAAAGATGATGCTAGCGTGAACGTTACATCAGCATATTCACCAATATCGGGCTATTACTTCCAAAGTATGTGGTCATTAATTCATTTATTGGGTTACAAACTGTCTCGAATTGGTCACTAAAGATTGGCATATCAAAATCAACCCAACCCCCAAGTCAACCTCACCTGCCATCAGACGAGGCTCTGACAATCGATAAATGGCGGTATAACCATTTATTTTAAATGGTGTTGCTAAATTTAGCAGACGGGTGACGGGGAGCATCGTCATTGGTGCGATAAGCATCGCTCTGCGATCGCCAACCTGCATGCCCAGTGTGGCGATTATGGGCACAACTTCTATGGCGAACTGGCAAAAATTACGGGCCCTCGTTCCCGGCCGCCCTGCTATTCCTGATCACTGTAACGGCAGGGTAGGGGGTTCCACTTGGCAAAACTCGAGGAAGAGCTCAGAAGGATAAGCTGGCACATTCTGGGGCTGTGTGAAGTCCGGAGAGGGTGAGGGCACTATTACCCTGGAATAGGGCCACCTTATTTATTTTTGAGAGGGAGACCAGCTATCCCAAGGCGGCGCCGGGTTCTCTCTGTGACAACATTGTAGAAATTTTCAGTGTGTCGAGCAGGGTAGCAAACCTTGAGATTAAGCTGACCAAGAAGTAAAGCCTTAAGATCGTGCAGGTTTACGCACCGAGCTCGACATACTCTATGATAAAGTCGACGCTATGTTCGAAGACATTTCGAAATCTCGAAGGCCTTGCACT
Organism: Asteroscopus sphinx; assembly: GCA_949699075.1. NCBI lineage: Eukaryota > Metazoa > Arthropoda > Insecta > Lepidoptera > Noctuidae > Asteroscopus > Asteroscopus sphinx. Next base: position 16,002,934 of record OX453017.1, read on the forward strand.
CCATTACCAAAGCTTACTACAACGTTTTCATGGGAGATTTCATCGCTAAAATGGAACAGATTTTACCCACGGTTTTGGCAGCATAAATCATAGGGTAAATGCTTGTCAACTTTTTGGGGAAAGAGGGACTTATCTTAATGAATTATTTCTTCAAGAAACAGCCCCAGAGGAAGTGAACATGGCTGAGTCCCGATGCTATGACTTAAAATGAAATAGACTTTATTATAACAGATAAAAGGCACATATTCAGAGATGTCTCAGTAATCAACAGGTTCAATACAAGTTCAGTGATCACAGACTTATCCGAGACTCACTGAATATCGACTTGAAGCTGGAGCACATCCATTTGATGAAGTCGAGACGCCGACCTAGCATACTGCAAACTGTGGTAGGATCTGAAACGATCCAGTCAAACCTGGAAAACAGATTTGTTGCCGCGGAAACCACAAAGAACGTTGACCAGGCTCTTGATCAAGTGGTAAAAATCCTCAGGGATGAAGGTACGAGACTGTAAAATGCGACGCACAGGCAATAATTCGAAGCTTTCGGAGGAGACTCTGGCTCTTATGAGGGAACTACGGGAAAATCCACCTGTCACTTGGTCAGAACACCGGGCGCTAAAAAAAGCATCAGTAAACTGGTACGACGTGACCTCCGACGCTTTAATACAAGCTCTACTGAAAAATCTATTGAGAAAAATCGGGGGTCGAAGCTGCTCGTCCAGTTCTTAGAAAGAAGCCACCTAACGAAGTAGACCACATCCCGTGGAAATGTTATCGTTTCGAAGCCAGAGTTCCTTTCCGAGGTGGATGATTTCTATGGCTAGTTATATGCCTCGTATGCATCTCGACCTGACCCCGAAAATGAGGATTTTAGAGCCACTCTGACCCGACATTTTACAGAAGATCTGCCAGAAATTAGCCAAGACGAAATCGAGGCGGCTCTTAAACGGAAGACGGAATTACGATCGAAGTCCATTAAAAGAGCTTCGGGAAATTTTCAATTCTTTCCTCGTTTCAGGGAGAACTCAAGAGGCGAGGCGCAGAAGCGTGGTCGTACTATTCTTCAGAAAAGGTAACAAGACCCTATTGAATAATTATCGAGGCCCATTTCGCTTCTAAGCCACGTCTATAAGCTGTTTTCATGAATCGTTACGAATCGGCTTGTGTGTACAATCAACGAGTTTCAACCATCGGAGCAGGCCAGTTTTCGAGGAGGATATGGCATCATAGACCACATTCATACAGTGCGGCAGATTATGCAGAAGTACGAAGAGTATAATCAGCCCCTGTGCTTATCATTTGTGGACTAGAAGTCCTTTGACTCCATCGAAACCTGGTCCGTTCTGGAGTCCCTGCAGCGATGCCAAGTTGACTGACGATATATTTTAACACTTGGAGTGTTAAAACACAAATTCAAAGCCACTCAGCGAGCTATGGAGCGAGCTATGCTTGAAGTTTCTTTGAAGGATAAAATCCATAACGAGATTATCCGGAGAAGAACCGGAGTGACCGACATAGCTTGTAGGATTAGTAAGCTGAAATGGCAGTGGGCTGGCCATGTCTGTCGAAAGACCGATGGCCGCTGGAGCAGACGAGTCCTTGATTGGAGACCGCGAATCGACATACGCAGGGTAGAGCGCCCCCCAGCCGGGTGGACCGACAACTTGATGAAAGTAGCTGGTGGGGACTCGATGCGGAAGGCAGAGGACCGAGTGTTGTGGCGCAATTTGGGAGAGGCTTATATCCAGCAGTGGACTACGGTAGGCTGAGTTGATATCCAAGTGTCAAAATGTCTGTATGATGCCACCACAATGACAGTCCAAATCCAGAACCAGCAAACTTAACATATCCACCTGCTTTGAGGCGTAAGACAAGGTGACGTGATTTCTCCGAAATTGTTTTCCAGCACATTGGAGGATATGTTTAAAACAATGGACTGGAATGGATGCGGCATAAATATCAACGGCGAGTACATCTCGCACTTGCGGTTTGCAGACGACATCGCCATTATGGCTGAATCACTGCAGGACTTGCGAAGGATGTTGGTTGGCCTAACTGATTCTTCCCTACGCATCGGTGTCTGGATGAACTTTGATAAAACCATATTTATGTTAATGAGCATGTAACTCCGGAGGCGGTTGTTGTTGATAACAACGTTCGGTGACGCTGTCGAAGTTTTTTGTGTTTGTGTTTACCAAACATTTCAGTTCGGTAAAAACAATTTAGAAAGAGAAACTAGCAGAAGCATACAGCTGGGCTGGGCCGCATTCGGGAAACTTCGTCGAATCTTCTCGTCACCACAGAACCTTCAGACTAAGATCTTCAATCGGTGCGTCATGCCTGTCATGACTTACGGAGCCGAGACATGGACACTCACGGTACGGTTTGACCACTAACTTAAATTAGCTCAGCGTGCTATGGAAAGGGCTATGCTCGGAGTTTCTCTGAAGGATCGAATCCGAAACGAGGTGATACGACAGAGAACCAAAGTTGTCGACATAGCCTACAGGATTAGCAAGCTGAAGTGGCAGTGGGCCGGCCACATTAGCCAAAGAACCGATGGCCGTTGGGGCAGACGTATTCTTGAGTGGAGACCGCGAATCGGTAAACGTAGGGTGGCAAGGTGGCTGGTAGAAACTAAATGCGAGCGGCCGGGGATCGATGTCAGTGGCGTACCATTGGAGAGGCCTATATCCAGCAGTGGACTATAAATATAGTCTGATGATGTTAGATTATGGCAACGACGATACACCCCATATATGCCTCATAACAGGCGACCGATGTCTGCAACACATCTATGAAATTTCACTAATGTAGGTCGCCACTATTCGCCACTTAAAAAAATCTTCAAATCTGTTTCAACCACTTACATGAGCCGTCAAAACTGCCGCAATAGTGATTAGCCAATAGTCGCATTGGTAGGGCCAATCGGATTGCAGTACCCCGCCTCAGCTAGTGGCAGAATATATTGTACGCATTATATTCCACATTAGGCGTCTATTGAGCTGTATAGCCGTTGGATTATGGTGAGACTTTGGAAGGCAAATCTTCAATCTAATAAAAGTACATTATGGCTGTAATGTTACACCTAGGGTTGTTTTAGTACTAGTACTACCCATGATAATGCGAACAATTTGATGTGTAATTTGTATAAAGGTTTCGCCAGTTAATGAAATATCAAAAGATAAATCTGAAACAGACCCATTTGAATCTACCTCTGGAGTAGATGCATTCGGATCTAATGTAGGAGATGCTGGTGGCAGTGGCACATATGAAGTTTCAGTATTCTATAATTCATCAGCAGAATAACCGACTCATTTTCTGACTGACTTATTTGATTATTAATTAATTAATTATATTATGGCCTGATAATTCCAAATTAGTATCACCCTATTAATTCTACCCTTATTCTGGTTTTCAGAAGTGCAGGTTTCCTTGGGCGTTGACCTAATACAACGCGACTACGCGACAATCACAAATGCACACGAATTTTATACGAGCCCGTGATCAAACATATTTGCAAATTGTAGGCATTGCGATATTCTGTTTCTCGAAAACAAGGTCATTTTTAGGTTACCGGTATTAAAACGGTAACCTAAATAGAGGTAACATGTTTTTTTTTTTGGTTACCCAGATAGCGGTAACCTCAACCTTAAAAATTACCTAAAATCTTCGATACCTGTACCGTAATTTATAGCGGTTTTCGGTCCCTGCTTGAGACTAATAATTCTAGTGCTGGAGCAGGGTATACTATTGTGGGGACAGAGAATCTTACGATCCAACCGTAAGGTATCTTTTTATAAATTCTCTTTTGAGAACATGGAATTGTAACAGTCGGACAGTGAATCACAGTGTAGAGATAACTGAAGTCTGTTTCTTCGAAAAAAAAAAATTACCTAATAAAAAAATACTTTATTTTGTAGACTGTCTACAGAACGTCAATAGGTGAACATTTAGATGTTTCGTCAAGTTACAACAAACAAAAGGACAACATTGATGTTTTTACCATGGATCGCTACAATACTATTGCTATACACAAGACCTCCTACTATTCCTTCAGATTGCCGGTGTTACTAACCCTGCTTTTAGTTAAGAATGGGAATAAAAAAGCTACTGAAGAATTAAATTATGTATGTTTGGAATTGGGGAGATTCTTACAATTTCAGGTAAGAAAATTGTACACAAATAGGTAACTAGTGATTCGCCCCGAACGGAGAGCTTGTGACAAACGTTTTGACGAACTTAATCGATACATTTCGCTTGAATAAAAAAAATACCTACCTACAGTTGGCAGACTGTAATTGGTGTTGAGCGTATCTTTTACAAACATAAATTACATTTTTGTTCCATATTGACCCCTGAATGTACAAAAGTGATAGTACCTAAATGGTTTTGCAAAATTTTAATATTAATTGTTGTTTAAGTACAGGATATTACTGAAATCATCCATAAGTAACACGTTTTACAGACAGACCCCGGGACAACATAGTAAGTAGCATAGGGAGGGCTCCGGAGGTATATTAATTTCCCGGAGTTTCCCCTTATTATGCTTTAAACGGCCACTGAGGGGGTTTTAATGGGTAAGAATCCCACACACCCCAGCCTCCGTCCCCCATGAGGCCGGTAGACTTTTGATGGTTTCCTCCTCGCAGCAAAAAAAAAAAAGGTCGGAATAACAACAGCTTTGCACGCCCACCAAATTACCAAATCGTTAATCTATGACCTAGAATATTTCTAAAAATAGTTTTTATCTGGTTAAAACGTTCTTTCACTCCACATGCATAAGTAGAACAAAAACAAATTTGATCATTTGGATGTATGGTCTTTAATTTTTTATAATTTTAAATATTCATTTTCAGTTTTGGCCTAAAGTTATACGTGAGATTTTGAAGTAATTATATTATTTGGATTGGAAGTTATTAAGGTTCTGACAGACAGACAGACGGACGGACAAAGAGCTGAGCGGCCGAGTTAACTCAGAGACCTACTTCGCTCGGTCAATTAACCGACAGTAAGTATTATAAATATTATCGTGGCAACAGCGCATTAAGTTAGCGTAAAAGGTGACAGGGCACAACAGGCACAACGGACAAGTAAGCAATTGGGCCATGAACTGTATGAAGTGAAATGAAGGTGCCGCAATCGCATTCAGTAATATTGTAGGAGTCTCGCATTCCCCATTTGCATTAACTTTATCTGCAGCGTCTAGGGTTGCCAACCATAGTATATCACTATATTTTGGACGGCGCGGCGGCGGCGGCGGCGTACTGTATACAGTTGAAAAAAATACAAGTAATTGGCACTTCACGCAGCTTCAGGTTTCCATAAACCTTTTGCCTTTGAGAACCCCAAATGTATTTATTACCCTGTCCTACTAACTATATTATTGTTAACTGCAACACCACTCAGCAAAGTTTATAATTGCAACTTACTTTATAAGCACCTTATTTACATATTAAAAAACCGGCCAAGAGCATGTCGGGCCATGCTCAGTATTATAGGGTTCCTTAAGTAGGTGTAATTACAAACGAATCAAATCGAATATTAATCATGGCTACTTTAGTTTTTGCAATAATCGGCAGCATTCGCGACTCAGAGCGTGTTGTTAGTAGCGCCATCTAGCGATAAGTTCAAGAAGCCAAATTTAAGATGTCAAAGTTTCTTTTTGTGATTTTTTCAAATAGAAAGTAGCTAAAGGAGAATTATTTGCTATGATCATTTTTCTCTAAGGTCAACGACCTTTGAACTAGGACGTTTTAAGTATTTTTCAGTTTTCTCTCTATAACTCAAAAAATTATAATCACATTATACTTGAAATAATTTTAAAAGAGAGTTTTTACAAAGGTCTATCAATGGGGAAGATTATAAGTTTCTACGTTGCATAGTTTAGAAATGGCAGGGGGGGGGACACATTGCAAGCCACTTTAGCGGGCTATATTTCGCAGATGGTACACCTGATAAAAAGTGGTGTATGAAACATAACCTTCATTTTAGTAGACCTATTCAATGATACCCCACAAGAGGGGGTGAAGCGAAAAAAAAATTCCATCCCCATTTCACATGTATGGACGCCACCCCTAAAATACGTAAAAACTATTTTTTTATTCTTTTAAAATTGAGATCTATATGTAGACTATTTTTTATCAAAATTTCATTTACTTATGTTTATAACTGTAGAAGTTATTAAGCTGTTAAGGATTAGGACAGACGGACAGACGGACAGACGGACAGACGGACGGACATGATGAAACTATAAGGGTTCCTTGTAGGACTTCGGAACCCTAAAAACACCCATAGTAATCACGTAAAGAGAAAAAAGTGAAAAAACCTAAATCGCTCTGAAAATGTTCATCATGTCTTCGCAAAAACCTGAATTTTATTGCGCCACTGGGTTTAAGGAATCATTTTGGTTTTATCCCTAAAAATAATATATTTTCTTTCAATATACTATATTTTTCATTGCCTGGAAAATACAATGTTTTCTAGAAAAACAGTTGGCGACCCTAGCAGCAACCGACTTGAGTCCGTGCACAAAGGAACCGAACAGAGGATAAGCTTCTAAAGAGCGTGCAAAATTAATACCTATTTTGTTAGGGTTGGCACACGTGGATGAAATTAAATTAACAAAACGTTTATCAGCTTTTTATTATGTACGGTCACGACCCGCGGTGGTACATTTTCTCGACAAAATCCCTTGAACGAATCCTACTAAATTACACATAGCTACTGCTGCCAGCAAACATTGAGGGCAAGCGATTTTAGCCTTAGCGGTGGTTCACCAGAAATATTTCTTAATTTGAAATTGAATTAATAATAAAAAACGTGAACCTACGTATTTTAATTTATAAACAATTATTCAATTATAAACATAATACATATAATTATTCAATCGCTAATAGGTGGGTAGGTATTACCTACGCAATTCAAATCACAAACACCAATCATCTGGCATCAATAGTAAAAAAATCGTTTTTTCGTTATTGTAAATCGTTATTTTTGGTCTTGATCGTACCATTTACGAGATAGGTACACAAAGTATGTGCTACTTACTAAAAAAAAACACTAAACCATTTACGTTCAATACCAAAATGTTTTTTGCACCACCGTGTTAAGTTTTCTTTCGATGTTGAGGTATATGTATGTAAGAGGTATCTATCTACCACATTAAAAATAATAAATTATAATCAAGTTACTACTTAATCTTTGGGATAGTTAAAAAATGATATGTTTTATGTTTATGTTTTTATGTTTTGTTTAATGATGTGTTTGTATGATAGTTCTATTAATATAAACCATATTTAAACTTTTTTGTATTAAAACACTATTATTATTTACTCATGAAATCAAAACGTGAAACGAAAACAAAGACGACGCGCTAGATGTACTTTACGCCCTGGCTGAGCCGGTATAAACAGGTTTCTCTGCGTACGCGACGAAGCCGCCAGTGCTCACGCACACACGCGTCTCTAGCTTGTAGTAGTGTACCTATCATAGCGTGGTTTTATGAAGCTTATACTCTGTTAGGTTCCTCTGTGGTCCAGGTCCAGTTCATACAGTAGGTATTTGACCACTTCTGTGGCGTCGCTGGTGGCTTCGTCATCATTCGTCATTGTTTACATCTAGTCAGGATAGACTATACACTAGTATCTAGTATAGTGAATCACTAGAAAACACTAGAGCAAACACTAGATTCCATGCAGTATAATAAGTAAAAAAAAATGCATAACTAGTCATTTCATGAAAAAAAAAGGAACATGTAAAAAAGCCGATGAAAAATTCCAACGCTGGGGTACTTAATACTTAGAATTATATTTGTTCAAAGGACGATTACATGGATGCCTACATCGAGGAAACCGTCACGGGAAAGTCGGGCAGAGACATTCAAGAAGGTAAATGTTCCTGGATGGCTGTAACAGCGCTGGAGCGCTGCAACGAAGTGCAACGAGTAATCTTCAAAGAATACTACGGAAGCAAGGACCCAGAGCATGTGAAGAAAATCAAGCAGCTTTATGACGAATTGCAGCTCAATATGGTGTACGAACAGTATGAACGCACTGTGTATGAAGATTTAGGGCGACGAATATGTGCGCTACCAACTGAAGGGGAGACTCGGTTCTTTTTAAAACTTTTGAATGAAATTTATAAACGGCGTTGTTAATTTTTCCCTTGTATCTTTTGCGTTGATTAAAAGAAGAAAGAAAAGAAAAAGAAAAGTTTTTTATTCTCAGAAATAACAACTTAAAAAAAAAACTACTAAAAAACTAAACTACTAAATACTATGTCCATCTTGATCGAGTGATCTTTTTTTTCAGCGATATAATCAAAACGGACATTTAGTCAAAAATTGACAAAACTCATAGCCAGAATCCAAAAATTTGTCAAACACAAGCGAATGAAGCTATTGCCCTATATTATGTGGATCACTCAATTCAGACATTTGCCTAAACGGCTACGAGCTGAATCACGGCAAATACTTACTCTGTGGACGAGATTTTCATATCAAAAATTCGTACACAATTTGTCACGAGTATTTTACAAAAAATCAAGGCTCTAAAAGGTAAGTCCAGTAATCTATGACAGTTTCCTGATGGATTGAGTGAACATGGATATACGGTTTTTGGTTGACGAAATACATGTTTATTATTTTCAACATCAAATTTAAGTTTCGAATACACAAAAAACAGTGTACAGTGAAAATTATTACACAAATACTTATAGTTAACTTAAGAATAAAATTTAAATTTATGGTGAAAATAATAAAACATTAATAGTTATGAACAATTACATATTTTTAAATTTGCTGAATTGAGTGATCCTTAAAAATGCATAAAGGCAAACTACCCCTTTCGTAGACAGGTACGCAAACTACGTTAAGTTTTTGTACAATTTTGTGACTATTGTAAAAGTAGTTTAATTCACGAGATTTTCAGTTTTTTATTTTTTGTCAAGGAAAAGTACCTACAGTAGGGTGACTATACAACGTGTATCAGAAATGCGTGGTCATATTTAAAGAGCTCATTCAGGGCATAGCATAGAACAACTTTTACTATGGGACCAACCCTGAAATCGCAAAAAAAATATCAGCTGATCCTTACTGTGAGTTTGCACTGACGAAACATTCACATAAAAACATGTTGCAAAGTCAGTTTTCTGTCAATGTATCGAATCGCGTTCGTATTATCACACAACTTGTTGAAACGAAACTTGTTTACCATTTCATAAACTTTTGACATGTTTCACAATTAATTTCGATACACTTCAAAAGTATCTGCTTTCGGCCACACATGTTTACCGACCTCATTGAATAACATAAAAAACGAGATTTATAGTAGTTTTGACACATGATTAAGCATCAGTGCGAACGTCAGCCGTGATAAATCTATAGACAAACATGTCAATGTATAAGTTTTTAGTCAGTGCAAACACAGCCAACAACAAATCTTGACATCTGTCAAAGAATTTACCCAGTTTTCTGCAGTGCGAACGTAACAATCAACAAAACAAGTTGTGACATTAGTTTCATATGGCAAGTTTCGAGACATTACATGTTAAATGTTTTTTGGTGCAAACCCACAGTTACATTTTGTCGAGCGACATCGATGATTTGGTAGGGAACACCTGATATTTTTTTAGCGATTTCAGGGTTGGTCCCATAGTAAAAGTTGTTCTATACTATGCCCTGAATGAGCTCTTCCAATATGACCACGCATTTCTGATACACGTTGTATAATATCAGATCATTGGAAATAACAGTGTAAACACACATGCTCGTCTTTCTAGTTAGAAAGGAAACAGAGAATACTTAATTATCATAGTATACAGGGGGAGACCTTTTCCCAGCAGTGGGACAGTATAGGTTGACAAAAAAGTATACAAGGTGATTTTTGGAAATAATGCTGGAGGGCCAAATCCAAAACTAGGGTATAGAAAAAAGATAATTAGCTAGGTGATTCCCCGGCCAAAACTAAGTACATATACAAAGTAAAGATGACAGTAGTTATTTACATTAGTTGAGTTAGGAAAAGACTAAAAGCTTCATTTTATTTTCGCTTTTCAGTTTCTGTTTGTGTTGTGTTGTGTTGTTTGTGTGTTGTGTTTTTGTTTTCTGTTTTTGTCGGTTGGAGATATTTTGTAGAAAACTAGAATTTACAAAAGTTTTGATTAAGTATAAAAGTACCAATAAAATAGAAATTGTCTGCAAAATATTTAGTTGCACTTGCATACAACAAGCGAAAATCTTGCTGTGTATATTTTATTATATGTACCTATTCTAAACTATGAATTATAAAACTTAAAATAGGAAACACAATGGTGTCGATTCTCTTTTTCACGAACTAAACTTACTTTAAACTATCGCTCTCTTTTATTAATAGTAGATAAAAGAAAGGGATGGCAACAATTTTAGGACTGTCAAATTAGTCGGAATTTAGATTTCTATACAAATTTTGTCGTGATCTCTGAACATGCCCACCAAAATAGAAAGAAATGTAACACGTAAACTAATTTGACAGTTCTAACATTGTTGGCATCTCTTTTTAGTGTCTACTATTAGTAAAAGAGAGCGATAGTTTAAAATAAGTTTAGTTCGTGAACAAGAGAATCGACATCAATATCTGATTAATACTGATTATTTAGACACACGTAGAAATAAAAAATGACGTTTAAAACGTGAAATAATCTTTGAATAATTAACGGAAATCTATCTTTTTCGTAACTAGGAAGTGTAGAATACGATAATTAATTGACACATTCACTGTCCAGACAGCAGGACACAATCGTCCTGTACCATATAGGCTAGGCATTGGACAGGGAATGGGTAAAAATGTAGCCGAAATAATTCAAAGAATGTTAAATAGGTACACTGTTTAATATGTAATTTTTTTTTGTTTAAAACATCGTGTATAATACTTTAAACACTGTTTGAAACACGTGATTTAAAACACTTTTTTGTAACCTGCCAAGCCTGCGTAGACAACGCAACGGCATCTCGCGCTCAGCGTCGCGTTGTAAGTATGAAACCAGTGTTGCCAGGTCCGATTTTCAAAATCCGGGAGCCTTATTATGAAAAAAGCGGGAGATGTATTGAGGAAAAATGGAAAAAATCGGGAGATGTTTTTCAACAAAAATTAAAGTTTTTGAAGTAATCACGGTATTATATTTTGCCACCATTCTAGTTGCAATATTAAAATCAAAGCAGTTTGATTTTTTTAAATTTTACAGACCTGTGTAAAAAAATATTGAATTTTATATTTTATAATAGAGTACATTTTTGCTAAGTGTTTAGTGAAATTACGATACACTGGGAGTGACGGAAATATTCAGGGCAGCAACTAATCCGTCTGTTTCCTTTTATATAGTTTTTTTTTACCAGGTTTTGAGCTTTTTCCTATTATTAGGCTTTATACAGGGATTGTAAAAAATCGGGAGATTTTTGTCTCATTTCAACACAATGTTCTATCGCTTTCTTACTTGTAAATATTAGTTTTTTATATGCGAGCCCTTTCAACCACTTGACTGGAATTCCTTTTATTTTTGTGGACTTACTTCTCGTTAAGCTCCGCGTGGAATCGCACGCATTATCAAAACACACCTTCCGAATATAAAAGATAAATAATAAACTTTCACTATTACGACATTATAAAAACAGTTGTTTCCTTTTGTGTCCCTAGCCACACAGATGCCGAGAGTCCGACTCTCGAGAAACCCAACACGATGCAGCAGCGGCTGCCGGGGGGACCGGTGGCGGGGTCCCCCAGCTCCACCCTGAGCCGAGGCCCGAGCTCCCCCCTGGGGACGCCCTCACGGTGTCGCAACCGGAGATAATCTCGTCACACGAGACCGGCCCTATGCTCTAGAGTAGTTCCTAGGAGTAGGCTTAACCGCCACTGTGTTAGGATTAGGTAGGTCTTCGCCTCGCCGGCGAGGGAGGCTTGTCGCTTAACGGCGATTCGCGATACGTCACCCACCCGATATACCGAAAGTCTCCCACTTTCGAGAAAACTATTCCCGATGCAGCAACGGCTGCCAGAGGGACATAGCGGTGGGGTCCCCCCGCAATGCCCCAGTAAGCCGAGGTTCGAGCCCTCCCTTGGGAGGTTTGCGGTTATGCAGTTTTGCAACCGCTTTTTTAGTTATAAGTTAGGTTTAGGGAATTTTTTCGGCGGATGGAGTCCCTAACGGGATTCTCCGCCACCCGCCCGGTTAAGCAGTTAGGGTATCCATTTTGGGTACCAAATGTACCAATTCTGCGAGAGTCCATTCGAAAAAAGAAAAAAAAAATCCCTATACCCTAACATAAGACTCTGCACTCTGCACACAGAAATAGTAAATAAAACTTTTTAACAAAAAATTGAACCGACGAAAACAGAAACTGAATTTTTAAGCGAAAAATAACTAATTATGAGTCGGCGCCAAACGAACTTTTAACAAGCAAAGTGCGTGTAAGTTGCAAGTGGCCGAGCGGAGAACGCATTTTTGGAAAGTTATTATTGTTTATCGTTGAAAATTTCACGTTGTTTTTGATGTGACGTTGTTTTTTTTATTATTTATTTTTCATTTTTTTGTGGTTAAAATCTAACTCTAGGTCTCCATTATGTCGTAGTGTCTAGAACTATATTTATGTGTGTCAAGTTTCAACAGAATCGGTTAACAGGTAAGAATTCAGTGGGTGAACAAACACTCATCCCCAATTTTACTACCCTTAGGCGTGGATTTTGATTTTGAAATTTAAATGGGACCAACTTCGAGATATACCCTATCCATTAAAAAAAGAATCATCAAAATCGGACCACTCTGTAAAAAGTTATGCGTGGTCATACATAAAAAAAAAAAAAAAAAAAAAACAAATATACGCGTCGAATTGAGAACCTCCTCCTTTTTTTTTGTCGGTTAAAAATATAGACGAAGTGCTGTGAGGGAGCAATCATAATGACACCAACAAAACCGTGCTTCTCCGTGTACCTACAAACCAGCGCTCACGCACACACCATGCACCTGAAGGATATTTATTTTCGCTATGCTGGACGATGTCGCGACGAGAGAGAGCTGTGAGCACGGTTTGAGGTGCATTTGTGTACGTGAGCGCTGGTTTGTACACGGAGGAGCACGATTTTGTTGGCTTCACTATGATTGTTCGCAGCACTTCGTCTATATTTTTTACTATGTCTGTGACTCTGCATGATACAATTTGTTTCGTCTAAATTAACCTAAGTATTTAGAGTTGTGTACCTAAACTGTTCAACTCTCGATTCTGAACAAATTATTTACAGGTTTTCATCAACTCAGCCTATCGCAGTCCACTGCTGGACATAGGCCTCATCCAAATTGCGCCACAACACTCGGTCCTTTGCCTTTCGCATCCAGTCCCCCCCAGCTACTTTCATAAGAACGTCAGTCCACGTTGGGGGGCGCCCTACACTGTGTTTGCCGATTCGCGGTTTCCACTCAAGGTCTCAGGTTCAGGTTTTAAGTTATTTTAATAACACGATTTAAAAGGTAGATACGTCAGTTAAGTAAGGTACTACCCTTATAGTTTAATTGTGTTCGCCTGTTCGACAGTACCACGTGCAGATATGTACCTACCGATATGTGCAGATATGTACCTACCGATATGTGCAGATATGTATGTAGTTACGAGTGTACTGTAATTTGTGGTAATTTGCATGTTATGACTTGAAGTAAGTACATAGTAGGTTAACTAGTTAGTGAATAAATTACTTAAAAGCGCATATCTTTACCTCATCCTCCGAGCCTTTTCCCAATTATATTGGGGTCGGCTTCCAGTCTAGCCAGATGCGGCTGAACATTAGTATTTTACACGGAGCGACTGCCATCAGACCCCCGCAACCCAGTTACTGGGTAATACTGACATTCGGAGGTTAGACCAGTTGTCAGACTTTCAGGCTTCTGACTACCCGTAACGACTGCCATAGATATTCGTATGACAACCGGGACCGACAGCTTAACGTGCTCTCTGAGGCACGGAGGGGTCTCGATGTGTAACGAAACGGTCACCCATCCATAGACTGACCGCGGCAAGTGCAGCTTAACCTTGCAGATCGTACAATCCGCGCAGTCGTTGTATCGCTACGAGCCCCATATCTTTACCTATTCTACATAAATAATATTTTTTTGTTGTAGTTACTTATAACATTATTACTATGAAGGCTATTTTAAGAAAATAGGTAAGTACAAAAACCAAATACAGGTAGTTCCAGAGCCGGATTAACCTAGAGGGAAAGTAGGCCACGTGCCTATGGACCCTGTATCTTTCTTCCAGACGACAGAAGTTATCCTGACATGTCAGGAATTTTGGCCCTCTGACAGAGAAACAGGAAAAAATTTAAAATGGCAGGAATTTATAAAATAAACTAGTCGAAGTTAATATATGTATTCAAATTCAAATTAACTTTATTTGCTTAAAATGTGGTACAGAGGATGGTACATTCTAAATAGGTGCAAAGACACATTTTGCCATATAATACACAGCAAACAAATTTTTAGAAAAGACGTAAGTAGTAATAGCTATCACCGGACTGATTGTTGTCCATAATAAATGAATTATTATTATTATACAACTTAAAAACGATCTCACATCCCACATTGCTCAAATTATAATCCAGGTGTGAAATGTCATTAGCAACAAATTGTCGGTTAGAAAATGTCAGAATATGCAATTATTAAAGTAGGACTATTTTGGTAACAAAAATATATAAATTTAATCATTTATTCATTTATTTAGCATATTCAGTACCCCGACTCCCGAACTAGGATTTCCTGAGTGTCAGGAGTCAGTCATATACTAAAAAGTCGGGGATTTTTTGGGAAATATTATTATTACATCTGGAAACCCTATCCGCGGCTAGAACTGCTGGGCCTCGAATAAAGAAAAATGTGTAAGGCAACAAAAAACCAGCGTTGCCAGAAGGGTACGAAATTCATACTTTTTGGGTCATGTTCTTACCCTTGCTCCTATTTTCGTACCTTTTTCAAAGAAATTTAGAACTGTTTTAAGATTAATGTAATTTTTAACACCTCAAATATCGTCACTAAACGAAAAAATAATCCTGAACCTTTAATTAATTTTGTACGAGGAAAGTGAAGAACTGAGTTGGCAAAAACATGGAAACTATAGATGTGAGTAATCAGGCGAAGTGTTTTTCTAGCTCTTCTTCGTAACTTTTCAGGGTCTCGTTCATAGGATTCGCCAGATATCACCTAGCAAAGCCGCAACAAATTTAAAAAGAGCTAAATAAAGGTAATTATTATTCCATAAACTGAAGACGCAGTATGTGCTGATGCAGAGCCCGGATTTGCAATTTTTGGCCCTTTTTCTTGATTTTCCTACATAGTTTCCTCTATATGTCTTAATCCGACCCTGACCCATAAGAAAAGTATTATTATCTATTCTGTAGTTTAGGTACAAATTACGCACATATCTCATTTATGGTTTTAAATATATTAGGTAGGTACCTAATAATATATTCTAACATTCGTGATTTTGCTTTACAATTGATCGGTTATAATGGCTCTGTTACTATTTACCATATAATTTCCTATACCATTTTGACTATATATTTGATTTATTTGTAATTACAGCTGAGGAACCCTAAACTAAGCAAGGCCTGACATGCTCTCGGCTGGTTTTTATTTTTATTGGTTTTCGGTTTAAGTGATACGTACCACGTATTCTTACATTCGTAATTTTGCTTTACAATTGATCGGTTATAATAGCTATGTTACTACGTCGCCATACATTGTTTTACTCCCAGTTGAGGAAATTACATAGAAGTCCCGTTGCATTAAGTGTACCACTTACTTTTAACACGTTCGAACACAAGGAACAGTTTCATGCTGTGTTGCCTGAGGTGATGAACTCGTTAATGTCGAGTTCTAGGATAACAAAGCAGTTGCCAGAAGTTGGAACTTGGTTAAAAAAGGTTAGTAAATTAAATTTCACGCAAAGCGAAGCGTATGTACCTACCTACTTATTAATAATGTCCTCTCGACCGAATTTTGGTCACGTCAACTAAACAACAGGAACAGGATACTAGCCATCTGTGCGAGACATAATTATATTTATTTATATAAAAAATAAACAACAATAAAAAAATGAAAAAAAATACAACGTGTTTTTAAATTAACTCAAAACCTGAAACTAGTTTGTTCAGAATCGAGAGCAGAATCCATTACCTACACTACTTTTTAACCGACGAAAAAAAAAGGAGGAGGTTCTCAATTCGACGCGTATATATATATTTTTTTTTGTAGGTCATGGCCACGCTTATCTTTCTACAGAGCAGTCCGAATATCTCGAAATTGGTCCCATATACATTTGAAAATCAAAATCCACCCCTAAGGGTAGGAAAACAGGGTGCGAGTGCTTGTTCACCCACTGAATTCTTACCTGTTAAGGCCAGGATATTCGAGCGCAGTAGGCATCTAACGCTACCTCTCTCACCGCACGGCGAGTCGCGCGGACGCGCATTTCAAATGAACTCGCTGACCCCGCTTTGCGAAAATTTTGCGTAACTGTATAAATAAATAGCAGTAGTTCCAGTTTAACATTATTTGCTTTATGAAACTCATGTTAATGCTTTGAGGGTTTCGTTTTAAAGTAATAAATTTGTTGATACAGTTTTATATAACACACAATTTATTTTTTTACTTACTTAATCTTGTTTATGTTTTCAACGAATCTTATGTATTACTAGCAGTGCTATTGCGGCTTTGCTCGCGTAAGTATAATGTTTCCCGTTGTAGTTTTGTGAAAAGAAAAATACGTATATCTTTAATTTGAAGAGTACTTGTGTCAAGTGTGACCCCAGGAAAAAAAATCCTGGTAATTTTAACACCCCTTTTTAGGGTTCCGTAGTCCTACAAGGAACCCTTATAGTTTCGTCATGTCCGTCCGTCTGTCCGTCTGTCCTAATCCTTTACAGCTAATAACTTCTCCAGTTATAAACATAAGTAAATGAAAGGACATTGCCCATTCTCTTAGGAGCTTTAGGCCCCTCAAAAAAAATTGCTATGTCACGGCCGTTTTAGTCTTATTTTGTAGACCAAGAATTATCTTTTATTATTCTGCAAACGATTTTATTTTTTTCACCCTGGTTTAAGAGAAATTTAATTTTTTCCAACTCCTTAACAGATTGATAAGTACGCTCCGTGCATCGTTGGGTGATATAACTGAACGCACCCATAAGGACATCCAGAGACACCATGTATGGTGTTGCAAGGTATAATTATTTTGTTAATCGATTTTTGAAGTCGATTTTGTAGTATTTTTTAAATAATAACATTGCAAGCTTTTATGTTTTTGGGTTTATTAATTAATATCGATTTTATAAGTAATATTTCAGTTAATTTAAAATGATTTTAACAATATTTACAATAAATGCAAAGGTATTTTAGAGCAAAGAATCGTCTTATTTTTCTGTACAAAAAGATTTCAAAAATATGTTTTGCAATTTCTTTTGATTTGACGTCATATGAGTGATTTTTTATAATTTTTAACGGATTTACGCATGCGAACCGAAATCTAAAGATATAAATTGTGGAAAGAAAAAATAAGTAATCAATCAATCAAGATAAGTCTAGTATAATAGCATCTAAAACACAGTAAAAGTGAATTCATAGAAGTATCGCTATTTAGAACCGATTCCGATTATTTGTTGAAATAGTCTGACATCTGGCAACATTTTCGTTCGGTTTGAATGGAGGATATACTTACGATTCAGTTGAATACATATTTATTATGTTTTTTAATGCTAGGGTGAAAGAAATGTTGATAAAGAACAAATAAACATGAAAAAATAAGACATAATTTTTGAATAACATACAGTTTTGACATGGCGCCAAAAATGGGCCATCCATCCGTGGGCATTGTCCTTTTGTTAAAAAATAGTCTAGATATAGATCTCAATTTTAAAAGAATACAAAAATCGTGATTACGTATTTTAGGGGTGGTGCCCATACATGTGAAATGGGGTTGAAAAAATTTTTTTCGCTGCGCCTCTTCGTGTGGGGTATCATTGAATAGGTCTATTAAAATGAAGGTAATGTTTCATACATAACTTTTTATCAGGTGTACCATCTGCGAAATACAGCTCACCAAAGTGGCTTGCAATGTGCCCCCCCCCCTTCCATTTCTAAGCTATGCAACGTAGAAACTTATAATCTTCCAAATTAATAGACCTTTATAAAAACTCTCTTTTAAAATTATTTCGTGTATAATGTAATTATAAATTTTTGAGTTATAGTGAGAAAACTGCAAAATACTTAAGACGTTCATAGGTCATTGACCTTAGAGAAAAATTATAGTAGCAAATAATGCTCCTTTAGTTACTACCTATTTAAAAGAATCACAAAAAGTAACTTTATGTTATATTGATATGACACACTTCTTGAATTTAGCTTCTTAAATTCAGCGCTAGGTGGCGCTGGTTGCAAAAAATAAAATAGCATTGATTAATATTCGATTTGATTCATTTGTAATTAGGAACCCTATAATACTGAGCATGGACCGACATGCTCTTGGCCGGTTTTATTTAATTTTTTTTATTTTTGAAAAATAAAAAGAAACGTAATTAATTAATTGCTTTAAAGATTAGATACCGAGTTTCGACTCAATCCAGCTACGTAATAATATTCTCTCATGCAAAATGTATTTAAACCCTATTTTATCCTCTTACTGGAATAATTATGGAAAAAGAAAAGATAAATGTGTCATTATTTACTTTAAAGATTATTTTTACCAAGGTTTGAGTGAATTGATCCAGGAGAAAAGATTTATCATACAAACTGTAATACCCTATTTCACGCCTTTGGGGTTAAAATTTCCAAAAATCCGTACTTAGTGGGTGTTTACGTTACAAAAGGAACGTACGGTCCAAATTTTATGTTTCTAACTTGAGTAGTTTCGGCTGTCAATGTCAAACTGTTACCACTGACGTGCGGCCGACCGTACCCATAGTACAAACTCTGCTTAGTTTGGGACTAGACGTTGCTGTGTAAGATGTCCCAAATATGTATTTATTTATTTATTTATCTCCTTTCTTTTATAACTGACTAGCGGCCCGTCCCGGCTTGGCACGGGTGGACATGAAAATATAGCCTATATAGCCTATGTTACTCAGGGTGAATGTAGCTTTCTAATGGTGTTTTTTTTTTTAAATCGGCGCAGTAATTTTCGAGTTTATTCATTACAAACATACACACAAAAATACAAATCTTTCCTCTTTATAATATTAGTATAGATAGATACAGCTCTTCCGCACTACACTTATGCGTCGTCCTAATATAACGCGATTACGCGACTATCGCAAGTTCACGCGAACTTTGTTCATGCAAAAGCATGAACAAACATACCGTTGCCGAACAAGTGTCCTAACTGGCATTCACGCTATCATCGCATCTCTAAAGCGATGTCCTAATGCAAAGCGACTACGTGACCATCGTAAGCTCGCGTGAATTTTTCGTACCTCGATCTGATACCCCTCAGAAACTGATTTAATTTACGAGAGTTCATCAAAAGACATCAACGCACCGTGCGCGAAATATTAATTTTTGCATCTCTTTCTTACGTAGGTACCACCACATATGTCTATGTTGCCATATTTTTAGTATTTGTTGCTATACTACATAATATGCACTATAATCAGACCAAGTTTGACGCTGGTATGTATTACTGTTTTGAAGATAGAGTAGGAACAAAAATGTTGAAAAAATTGATCATTTTCGAGGTTTCTTGTATGGGGTATAACCCCCTTTCATTTTAGATTTTTTTAGTTTTTAGTATTTGTCGTAATAAATATTATGGTTATGGTTAAAAACCATAGTAACACATATTTTGTGAAAATTTCAACTGGTTATCTATTATCGTTACAAAGATACAGCCCTGTGACAGACAGACAGACGGACGGACGGACAGCGTAGCGAGAGTAATAGGGTCCCGTTGGCACCCTTTGGGTACGGAACCCTAAAAACAAGTTTTTCGCGAAATCATGATGATAATATTCAGAGCGTTGGTGGGAATAAAAATTAAACACACAACACGTATCAAATATGATCAGGCATTTCTGATACACGTTGTATAATTATAAAAATAGATAATTTTGTCAGCAGGCACGTTATAGAATTGGATAGAAGCTATTTTAGCATCACAATAATAATTATAACCAATGTCTGCATATCAGGGGAAAATCTTGTGATTTAAATAAAAGACACATGGACTCTCGATCACTGAGAGTACTTTTATTTAGGTTAGTGATTAGTGAGTCACTTCAATCAAAAAATGGGTATCAACGTTAACGGCGAGAACATCTCACATCTCCGTTTTGCCGATGACATCGTTGTAATGGCTGAGTCGCTGGAACAACTGGGCGAAATGCTGCACAGCTTAAACGGAGCCTCCCGACGTGTCGGTCTCGGCATGAATCTGGACAAGACTAAACTCATGTTCAATATGCATGTCATGCCGAGGCCAATATTCGTCGAAGGGTCGACACTCGAAGTTGTAACGGAATACGTCTACCTAGGGCAGGCAATTCAGCTTGGTAGACACAACTTCGAGAAAGAAGCCAACAGAAGGATCCGTCTGGGCTGGGCTGCGTTTGGCAAACTTCGCCGAGTCTTCTCGTCGCCTATACCGCAAAGTTTGAAGACAAAAGTCTTCAACCAGTGCGTCCTGCCTGTCATGACTTACGGTGCCGAGACGTGGACTCTGACAGTTGGGCTAGTCCACAAGTTTAAAGTCGCTCAGCGAGCTATGGAGCGAGCTATGCTTGGAGTTTCTTTGAAGGATAAAATCCGAAACGAGATTATCCGGAGAAGAACCGGAGTGACCGACATAGCTTGTAGAATCAGTAAGCTGAAGTGGCAGTGGGCTGGCCATGTCTGTCGAAGGACCGATGGCCGCTGGAGCAGACGAGTCCTTGAGTGGAGACCGCGAATCGGCAAACGCAGCGTAGGGCGCCCCCCTGCCAGGTGGACCGACGACCTAAAGAGCGTGGCCGGGGGGGACTGGATGCGGAAGGCAGAGGATCGAGCGTTGTGGCGCAACTTGGGAGAGGCCTATGTCCAGCAGTGGACTGCGATAGGCTGAGTTGATTGAGTCACTTCAATAACATCACACAGTAAAAGGACAAGCCCTGTCAGGTTATAGGTCGTTCGACTTCAACAACTCGCAGTTCTAACAAGTCCTCGCTTCGTCGACTGACAGTTGGTTTTATAACTTCGGTACAATGAACTTTCAAAGTTCTTCAACTAGAAAAGAGCTAATAATCTTCAAACGGCTAAAGGGATGTTCTTGAATCATAGCTATGAACACTTTCAATCAAGTCACATTTCAAACAAAAACAAACTAAAGCAAAATCGGTTAATTCGTTTGGGACCTACGATGCCACAGACAGATACCTAGGCGGTTAAAAATTGTAAATTGTAGGTAGATACGTACTGTTCACCTATATTTTTTTTGTAAATAAGCCTTTTGATCTTGTTATTGATGAACTTAACATATAAAAAAGTTACTAAGCAAAAAATATTTTTGATGCAGTTGCACTACTGTTATTTCTGTATTGTAAAAATAAAAACGTCAAAATTAACGAGTGTACCTATATTTACTTTTAATTCAATTCAATTCTTTATTTACGTAAATATTCGTATAATATGGTACAGTCACTGATGGTTCAGTGCACTTCAGTGGTAACAATTGAATTACGAAAACCGCCCTTACTGCTTACGAAATAAAGACGCTGTCAAGTTCAAACTGTAACCACTGACGTGCGGTTGACTGTACAAATTGTATTTCTTTTATATTACTATTACTGTAAATTTATTATTTTTTAGTTAGTTTATAAATACATAAAATAATAATCAAACTAACTTTATTTATTTTTTCCAAGTTCCGCATTTCATATATGGATATTTTTTTATTACCCATAATATTAATAAATACCTAAGTATATTAAAAACTATATACAATTTAAACTAATATTTACAGTACTAGAACCTACAACAATATTTACAAACAGATTTTCAAAACTACGTATTTACGATCAACGCATAACAGTTTGTCAGATATTTCGTTCGATTAGCGGGGGAACGCAGCGAGCCAGCAAAAGCGACACAGGTCCTACCACAGAGTACATTGTATGGGTCCTACCTCGGAGACGCCTGGCGGGCTATTGAAGTTAGCGCGTTAGCGACCATAGAGGAAATGAATAGTATTCCGTGTTAGCGACTTTTGTTATATAATATCGTTTAAAAAAAAATTAAAATATTTTTAGATTTTTTATTCATTTATTATGAATTAAAATGGCATTGCCTATTTTTTGACATGGTTTTTGCGAGTAAAAGTTTGATATACTTTAAATACGACTTGAAAATCTATCAAAATTTTCCCTGTTTTCGTAATTTTTTATGATCGAGTGAAATTGTAAGTATCGTGTTTTCAATCATTAATTAATAAAGAATGTTTATCAAACCACAACATACATTTTTATCAGAACAAAAAAAACAATATTTGATTGTTTACCGTTCAATCAAAAATTGGTCGATTTCGAATATCCTGGCCTTAATCGATTCTGTTGAAACTGGGCACACATAAATGTAGTTCTAGGCACTAAAACATAATTGAGACCTGGAGTTAGATTTAAGCCACTAAAAAATTAAAAATTGAACTTTTTAACAAAAAAAATAACCGACGAAAACAGAAACTGAAAAGCGAAAAATAATATAATGTAAAAAGCACGCGTGCGTAATAAGTTACATTATGAACCTAAAAGTGCACCGCTTTTTTTAATAAGAGCCACTTTACGAGCAAGTGTGTTGAAAAATGAATTTTCTATATTATTACTAAGGAGCGACCGAAGGTACGGTTTCGGTTCGGTTTCGGCTAGTTTCGGCCAAAAAATCTAGTTTCGGCTACAGTTTCGGTTGCGGCCAATAATTGGCCGAACCTTCGGCCCCGCCGAAACTAAGTATTCGTGAATTGTCGCACATCATTCGGCTAACTTCGAGTGAGTGAACGTGATTGCCAGTTGAGTTCGCTAGCCATAGGTTGTAAGTTGTAATAGAATATAATTCATTAGATATTTTACTTGGTTCTGTTGACTTATTCCCTAGAACTTATACAATATGAATTTATGTAGAAATTAATGTAACACTTAAAAGATGTGTGAAGATATCTGTGACTGTGATGTTTGATTCAAACATTACTATATTTGTTTGTAATTGTTGTTGGTTTAAATTTTATACCCGTATTCGAACCGCCCCGTAAATCCGATACACAACTAGCTCCGGTGATTTAACTATTACTGTAACCTTCAGTACTATTAGTCATGTCGCATTTTTTCCCTTTAGTACGCGAGGTGCTTAGTCAATTCGGATGCGTAGTACAGTAGTACGGGAAAGTTTTCTAGTTAAACTTTATTATTTACTACTAATTTACTCTACTTTGTCCTTGAGTGGAGACCGCGAATCGGCAAACGCAGCGTAGGGCGCCCCCCCCCGCCAGGTGGACCGACGACCTGAAAAACGTGGCTGGGGGGGACTGGATGCGGAAGGCAGAGGACCGAGTGTTGTGGCGCAACTTGGGAGAGGCCAGGTCCAGCAGTGGACTGCGATAGGCTGAGTTGATTGATGATTTACTACTACTATGACTACTTAATAAAGTACCTAATACTTTAAAAAAAGTTTAAAACCAAAGGGGGGAGCCCCATACAAGAAACCTCGAGAAAGATGGATTTTTTTCAACGTTTTTGTTCCTGCTCTATCTTCAAAACGGTAAAACCAGCGTCAAACTTGGTCTGATTATAGTGCATACTATGTGGTTTAGCAACAAATACTAAAAACAGGGCAAAAATAGACATATGTGGTGGTACCTACGTAAGAAAGAGATGCAAAAATTCACATTTCGCGTACGCCCGTTGATGTCTTTTGATAAACTCTCGTAAATTAAATCAGTTTCTATGAGGTATGGTCGATGGGTGGTACGGAACCTGCTGCGTGAGTCCGACTCACACTTGACCGTTTTTTTTACATACTTTAATTGTTGCATTTTTTTTTTTTACACGTGTTAACTGTCTATATGCGTAAAAATACAATAGCTTTAAGATGATATAAAAATTCAAATAAGTTTCGGTTTCGGTTTCGGCCGAAACTGGGACTAAGACCGAAGGTTCGGTTTCGGTTACGGTTTCGGTTTCGGCTGAAAATCCTGTTTCGGTCGAACACTAATTATTAATCCTCAAGACAGCCGAGCGCGCCGCGCGCGCAACGTGGCTATAGAAGCTTCGCTTCAAAAATTGTGATAGAAACTTTTGGGCACAGACCAGTAAGCTTCAATACTCCGCATAAACAAAGTTTTGTATTCGAACACAGTCGTAAAACGTTGGTGGGGTCAGGGGGGTGGACGGCGCATTATGATTGGCCGGTTCAAAAGTTCGGTGGTATGATTCCTTATGATTGGTGCCGCTCGCTGACTGAGTGACGTTCCGATTGGCGGAGGGACGTATGATATGCAGTGGTAGAGCATATGCGTTGTGACCGGGGGTGTCCAGCTAAACGGCGTCTAGAGGCTTACTGGTCTATGCTTTTGGGTAAGATTTGTTTCCTAAAACTATTAAAACTTAACTTGATTTTAAGAGGTTATTCACCTCCCGACACGGTAGCATCGAGAGCGTCGCACGTTCGTGATAGAATCTAGCGCTATGAATCGATTATTGTAACCATGATACCAAAAATTTCAAATATCTTCTACAATAATAAATAAAAATTAATAATTACTTTCCATATCAATTTATTATAATAAAAACTAGTTGGGGTGTCTGAGGTTTTGAGTTATTCCAATAACACGTTGTATATAGATAGATAGATAAAACGTTTATTTAGTACAAAAACAAGACACAGGACATATAAGTAAAAATACAATAAGAAAGTGTGATATGTGTCTCAGAATTGTACCAAGTGTGTGCGCCAGCTCAAGTGCACTCTCTCAGACGACAATGCAACACGACCGGCGAGAGATCAGGCGGAGGACCGATGGCTTTACGTGCTCTCAGAGACATGGTGGTGTAACACCATCAACTTTCTGACTCCGAGCTGTTATTGAGAAAACACTTTTTTCCTGACCTGGGAATCGAACCCAGGACCTCACGATCTGCAATTGAACACGTTACCGCTGGACCACCGAGGCAATAAAATGTAACTACTGTGTAGGCAGCTAACTAGGTCCAATGAGGAACCAAAAAGTCTCCCGCGCAAGTGAACTGGTGTTGCAGTCATTATAATCTGTTATTCAAGTCTATGATATGAGTTAAATGAGGCCTTTACGTTCAAAGACGTATCCTGGCCATTTATGTGGTCTTCTTTGAAAAGATAGCCTTTAGATCATTTGCCCCAGAATGTACACGCTGAAAATTTCGTCGTTTCGAAAACGAAGAGGGGTCATTGTGCTCATCATTACAAACAACTTTTACTTTGGGGCCAAACATGAAATAGCGAAAAAAAATCAGCTGATCCCTACATTTGTGTTCACATAAATCGACAAAATTTAGGGATCAGTTGTTTTTTTTTTCGCAATTTCAGGTTTAGTCCCATCATAGTAAAAATTGATCGTATTGATTAGTACAGTGACCCCTCTTCATATTCAAAACGTAAAGAACTGAAAAGTAATGCAGTCTACTGCCTAAGTTCGCCATACATTTAATTTCCTATATATATATTTTTTGTCCTAGGTTGAAACGTTGTCCCACACTACTGTGACAGGTAGGTAGTGCAGCAGCCAATTGCTTAGTTACTTTTTTTATTCATGTGATTGTGCTTGACCGCCACCTCTCCTGATGTTAAGCGATGGTGAAACAAAAACCTATTCAGTCGCGCCTTGCACCAAACGTGCTGTATATTTACGGTATGAAGCTGTCATTCATCGCCCAGAATGACAACGCAACATAAATATTATAATATCAGCACTGAGTACCAGCACATAGTCAAAGACCAGCACTGTTTGTGTTACAGATAATAGACGACAACCTAGAAGGAGGTAAGCTTACCAAAGGATTAGCCGTCCCGTTTGCGTACCGGATGTTGGAAGCACCTGAACACTTTACTGAAGAAAAACTGCACACAGCTCGTTTTCTGGGCTGGTGTGTAGAAATGGTAATTGATAAATTATTATTTAGATATCAACATACAGATAATATAATACTATAGTACGAACATAATATTTTAAACTATCGTCACACCCCGGACACTCCATACAACCGCGTTTATTTAAGTGCCTACTACTCTTACATACAAACAGGTGGCATTTGTACACGCGCCAAATGTGTGTAAAATGCTTTGGGCTGCGGGCACCGATGACTTCCGTGTCAAATTGTCAATTCAATTTGTAAACAATCGTTTCAAAAATGTTGTTAATTAAATGACAATCTTTCTAAATGATAAATATATTAAATATTTGCAATCGAATTTGTTGAACACTGAAAAAAAATATCACGTTTTGTAACTAAATAGCAAAAAAATCCGTAAATGTGTCAAGTTCCTTATTATAATTCATCCTTTGGAAAAAGAATAAGCTTCCGTTTCTGTCGTGTCGTGATGAAGACAAGCAACCAAACAAAGCTTAAGTAACTACTACAGCCCCCCTTTTTTTTCCATGGGGAAAATCCTCATGGACGCACTCCGCCCGGGGAAGGCGGAGCCAGTGTCGGACTCTTACCGACTAAAAACTACCACGGTGTTCCTCTACCGAACCTTGGCTGGGGGCATGGGAAATACTCTCGTATTCTCCCAACCATACTACAGCCCCCCTTGCCAAGTTCTCAATCTACAATCCTCAACGCTATAGAAAACAATCAAAATGTATGGGAATGACATATCTCAAAGAAGGCCTTCTTGTACTCCACAAATGCCATACACAGCGGCTGATTGTAGTCTTCAGTATCCTGTATAATCTGTCGAACAATACGGATGTGGTCTACGGAGCTGGACCCTTTTTGTAACCCAGCATGTTCTTGTGGCAGGAATTAGTCGAGTTTTCTGGCAAGACTATGTATGATTATGATGATCCTCGAAAACAGCTTGTACATATGACTCAGGAGTGAAATGGGTCTGTGGGTCTTCAGCAAGGTTTTATCTAATTTTTTTAAAAACCGTACTACCGCACTTACGCTCTATGCCTCCGGTGCAGAGCCTTGTTAGATGACATAATTGAACAGACGAGAGTCTAGCTCCTACGTGGCCAGAATCCTGCCTGCTTTTAGGAGCTCAGTGGTAATTCCGTCATCTCCCGGGGCTTTTTCGTTCTTAAGGTGAGAGCGAGAGCGAGCGAGAGCTGCCCTAATCTTTCCTTGGGCAACTTCCGGGAAATACTCGGTGTAATGGCGCGTGAGTAGGGCTCTTTTGTCATCGTTGCTAGAAACCGCTGGTCTCGCCGTTCTCATGGAATGCGAATGGCCATAGAAGGTTTCGACTTCATCGAGCATATTGATCGTTACAGATGAAAATTTTGCCTTATCTTTCAGTTTCATCAGAAGGGACCTCCCTTTTTTCTGAGTGAAAACTTTCTACCGTTTATTTTGCTCAATGGCAGCCTCAACGGCGCGAGTCTGGTGTTGGAGCGGTGGAGTTCGCGTCACATTAGCTTCCTAATCTATAAGTTTACGAACCTTCTTCTTTGAACTATTCCTTTTCCTTGTCCATGTTTAGCAATAACTGCCTCCTATTAAAATATATCTTATAACAGTTACAGGCCTATTTAATGATAGTGGACGATATAATAGACAATTCAACGACTCGTCGTGGCAAGCCATGCTGGTACCTGCAGCCTGGAGTCGGCTCATCTGCGATCAACGAGAGTGTTCTCATGTACCAATGTTTGATGGAAGTACTGCAAATTAACTTCGCGAAGGCACCCTTCTACGTTGACTTGATAGAACTTATCAATGAGGTACGTATGCATTCTCTAAAATAATCGAGTACTACCGTTGTCAGTCAAATTAGGATTATTATTATTATTTAGAGCCTATCCTGTCCCACTGCAGGGCAAAGGCCTCCCTACTCTTTTTCTACTTCTCCCTATCTGTAGCTGTTAAGGACCAGTCTTTTTGGAAGCAGTTCAGTTCATTCCGCCATCTCCGTCTGGGCCTACCGCGTTGGCGTTTGCCATTTTTAGGGTCCCATTGGGTTGTAAGTTTATCTTGTCTGGCATGTGGCAGATGTGTCCAGCCTAGTTCCACTTAAGCGTGGCAGCTTTCCGAGTCACGTCAGTTATTTTCGCCAAATTAGGACACTCCATTTTTATTTGTTAACTTTTGTAACAAAACTCCAGACATTGGCACAAATTTATTGTCAACATCGGTACTGCTTACCGTACGAAAAAAAAATGAATTGAATGATTCCTTACAGATAGTTTTGCATGCATCGATGGGCCTGTATCTAGATAATTGTTCTGGCTACACTAAAGAAAAGAACAATATTGATGCATTTACCACGGAGCGGTTCAATTTAATCGCCATCAGCAAGACTGGTCACTTCTGCTTCAGACTACCGATGCTTATGGCTCTACTGATTGTGAAGGATGGCAAACAAAAAGATACTACAGAACTACGCAAAATCTGGTGGGAGCTAGCTAAACTTCTACAGCTTCAGGTAATAGTTAATGTTGCTCCAATAATAACTTTTCTTTATATGCAACTTTATTTATTTCAACTTCATGCAACATGTGTACTTTGTGTGTCAACAATTATCCCCTAAGGTCTTCGATCAAATGTACTATAGATGCTTGATCGCCGCTCGAAAAACGGCACTATCAAAACTGTAAAATATTCAGTCGCGTGCAGTTTCGCTCTCAGCTACTTCACGACCGCGCTAGCGGTGAGACATTTCACTATGCTAAAATGTAAAGAAAAATTAAATAAAAACTATAATCCACATGTGCAAACAAAGGATGGAGTGTCGTACTCGTTGTTATCGTAAATATAATTACAAGAACATTTTATCGTGGAGACGTTTTTTGGGTTCGATTTTGTACAAGACTGTGCATCTATATTATATTTGATCGAAACCTAAGGTGCTGTCTGCTGCCTGGCAGCACAACTCCGATCGCGGTTGAGTGCCGCGTGCCGCCGGGCGGCGGAAAGTTGTGGAAGTAACGTTAGTTTGACATTTCGACCAAGCGCACTTGAAAGGTTATCCTCCAATTTCAATTCTGTCATCGCACCACTTTCTATATTATTAGAAAAATTGCTAACAAATACTTGTTAATTATTTGGAAACACATACCAGTAAGCTCAAGACGCCGCATAAACAAAGTTTTGCATGAGAACACAGTATTAAATATTAGCGGGGGACAGGGGGCGGATGGCGCGTTATGATTGGTCGGCTCAAAAGTTCTGTGGTATGATTCCGTTTGATTGGTGCCGCTCGCTGACGGACTGACGTCCTGATTGGCGGCGGGGCGTATGATATGCAGTGCTATTGCATATGTGTGGTGACCGGGGGTGTCCGGCTAATTGACGTCTAGAGGCTTACTACGTATGTACGTTTACTTACGTTTTTTTACCATCGAATACGACTGTATGTATTAATTAGCACCTACACTCGAGAGAAATGAATCCGGGTCACCAACAAAATTATTAATATCTCGGAAACTAAGAATGATAGCTTTATCAAATAAAATGTACTTTATAGACTATTTATTAACAAAAACGGACTATTTATTATTCTAGAGATCTGCAGGGTAATTGCGTAACTCATTTGACCGTTTAATTTTGATGTAAAATTGTAGACGATGTTGATAACATCGCAATCAAACATTGGAATTGTGTACCGACATAGAGGGACTTTATTATGAAGTAAATGACGTCAGGAGGGAAATCCATTGCGATGTAAATGACGTCATGTATGTTAGATCACATTTCGTTATGCAAGTAAGCTGCTGCAAGTATGCGTTTTAAGCTTTATCATTCATTAAATTTCATGATGCATCCCTCCGACATCGTAATCAACAGTTTTGTAGTTACAAAAAAAACAAAAAAAATTGTAAAAATTGTATTAAATTCGAATTGCGTAACTACAAAACTGTTGATTACGATGTCGGTGGAATTCATCATGAAATTAAATGAATGATAAACCTTAAATACTTGCCGCATACTTGCAGCAGCTTACCTACTTGCATAAAAAATGTGATCTAACATACACGACGTCATTTACATCGCAATGGATTTCCCTCCTGACGTAATTTACTTCATAATGAAGTCCCTCTATGTCGTTACACTATTCCAATGTTTGATTACATCAAAATTTAACTGTCAAATGAGTTACGCAATTACGTAACTCATTTGACAGTTAAAAAATTAGTAATTATTAGTAATCAGTTAGGGCAATTGCCCTGTGGATCATAATCAACTTTTCATTTTATCAAGCTGGCATTGTCATGATCCGAATTCATTGCTCTCGAGTGTATTTACACCAGTACACTGTAAGCAAGATATACTCAAAAATCGTACAACGCTGTGCGGGTTCAATTTAATACCGCTTTTTGGGCGTTCTTGGGGCTGCCTTGATTCTGCAGTGCATCAGCAATGTGTATTAGGCTGAGGCAGTCATGCATTTAAATAAGAATAAGCCAGGGTACATTGCATATGCCCCGCGTGGCAAAGGCTCGCAGTTTTGTCTTGTCTTTAAAAATCCTGGGTTGGTTGAGCTGAGATGACTGATCAATGGCAATTACATTCCCAAAATATTTTTTGTTAAAAGAACGACTACAAAGACGTCTACCTCGATGAAACCAACACCGGAAAGGCGGGCACAGACATTCAAGAAGGAAAATTATCCTGGACGGCCCTAAGAGCGATGGAACTCTTCAACAAAGAGCAACGAGCTGCCTTCCAAGAATACTACGGCAGCAAGGACCCAGAGCATGTCAAGAAAGTCAAACAACTTTATGACGAAATACAACTCGATAAGGTGTACGAACAGTATGAATGTGCTGCCTATGAT
Organism: Asteroscopus sphinx; assembly: GCA_949699075.1. Taxonomy (NCBI): domain Eukaryota; kingdom Metazoa; phylum Arthropoda; class Insecta; order Lepidoptera; family Noctuidae; genus Asteroscopus; species Asteroscopus sphinx. Next base: position 16,033,938 of record OX453017.1, read on the forward strand.
GATTTAGTGCGCAAAATAAGTGCATTACCAACTGCAGGCGAGATTCAGTACCATTTGGAAGTTTTAAAGTCTTGCCGTCAACATAAATATTGAATGAGTAATTCTCTTACAAACATCGCTTCGTTTAACACAAATTCACAGAAATAGCTAAAAACTTTTTAAATTTTTTGTGGATGATGGTTATGGGTAATTCTTTTATTCAAGTATAACTGGACATTTGTATTCAATCAACTCAGCCTATCGCAGTCCACTGCTGGACATAGGCCTCTCCCAAGTTGCGCCACAACGCTCGGTCCTCTGCCTTCCGCATCCAGTCCCCCCCAGCCACGTTTGAATTAGCTGGGCAGTAAAATAACTTTGATTATATTAACGTATCTTCATTTATTTAATGTTATAATATAAAATCTTAGTAGCGACATTCGCAATCGTCTAAATAGTTTTGCTGCAGACTTATTCAATGTAGCGGGTTCTGTAACATCTACTACATTAAATAGCTGGGTTTGTATCTGTAACCTAATTATGCACAATACATAATTTGATGTACATAATATAGTAAAAGCCCCAGTTACCGACAGTGCCCCATTGTTCGACAAAAAAACCAACTTCAGAAAATAAGAGCAAAATTGTAATTCAGTATACGGTTAAATATTATTTAATAAACACTGAACTGTTACATACTGCACCACAAGTACGTAAAAAATCATCACGAATCCAAATATGTACTTATTTGAAAAAAACTAGGGATCGTCCCTTAAAGTGTCGATAATTGGGGAAGTTAAGTTATATGTCGGCATCCGGTCTTGAGTAAGGACATAACTCTCAAACGTTATATTGACGTATGCAAAGCATAATTATGTACGTAGCTGGTCCTCTTATTTCTTTCTTGTGAAAACTTTATTGTTAAAGTTTAAAGTTACTTATTAACCACTAACCTTAAATAAAAAATACTCTTGTGGTCGAGAGTCATTGTGGATATTTACCATGCCCGCTTTGCCCCTGATAAGCAGACCTGATTAGTTCTAACTATATTAACGTGGCTGGGTGGGACTGGATGCGGAAGGCAGAGGACCGAGTGTTGTGGCGCAACTTGGGAGAGGCCTATGTCCAGCAGTGGACTGCGATAGGCTGAGTTGATTGATTGACTGTAGTCACTTAAATCCATTTATATTCTATAAACTTGCCTGTCTACGACATATAGATAAATAATAAAATGTATGCGCTTGCCATCCTCCCAGCTCGCCTCATTACTTTGACAGACTCATTACTTTCAAGGCGAACGGGCGGGTTGCACACTCATTAGAATATCAATTTGTGTGTTTTATTTAGCCCTATATATTATCTATGTTTAGCCCCCTGTTCCAAACACGAAGACACCACATTGGTAGGTCTGTGGGCGGCGTGTATAAAGAACGTCAGTCAAATAATTCAATAACATTAATACGGCTACAAAAAAGGGCCGTACGCTAGTAATATATAAGTCTATGGCCGTGGTCAAATCAGTTATGTAACTAGAAATACATATACTGCAACTTACTGTCACATTTTTATAGGGCCACGCCTAGTTTCGTCTCTGTGGTTTCGGTGCCTTTAAAAAAAAACCGACCAAGTGTGAGTCGGACTCACGCACTAAGGGTTCCATACCTGATATCGACCTGATACTCCGTAGAAACTGATTTAAATTATGAGAGTTCACCAAAGGTGCAGCACTGAGCGTTGATGTTCATAATTTCATCTCTTTCTTAACCAGGTACCACCACACATGTATGTATTTGCCTTATTTTTATTAATAATCAACTTACTGATATTCATAAATTATATGTAAACACCGAACATGCATTATTTTTATTACTCTTACGAAAAGGTAAGTCGGAATGAAGGACAAACTTAACTTTGCAAGGGAAAAAATAGATAGGGGAAACTGGTTGTATATTTTTTTTTTATTGTATTATTAGTGTTTTGTGTTTATAGGTACTATGCTGTATACAATCTGTGAATGCCAAATTATATAATTTTCTCTCTTTCTGTCGTTCAAAAAAATCTTCTCCCATACATCGGTCTACAGCACGGTCGATGTAAGTTTGTAATTGCAAAAGATATTTTTTTTCTGTGTTTCTTATGTACCCATTAGGCTATAAGATCTTACCTTTATACTCTACTGTATTTCTGGCAAATAAACGTTTGAATATGATTATTATGATTATGATTAAAAGTAAGTACCTATTAAAAAAAAAATGTATGTAAATGCAATGCCTTTTTTTTTTTTTGCCGTGTGAAATCCCCATGGACGCACTCCGCCTGGGGTAGGCGGAGCCAGTGTGTTCCTTCAATTACCTTAGCCGGGGGCGTGGGAACCCGTGAGTATTCACACAACCACCCCCGACAGGTCCTGGCCCGCCACAAGCAGGCGAGCCCCTTCTCCCGTGTGGCCTAACGTTGGCCGCACGCTCCTAGGTGGCGCACACGGAACACTGCACGCCACCTCACCTCATGGGCCTTTACCAGCTGCGCCAACTACGCCGGCTGTGCCAGCTACGCCAGCTGCTGGTCGGGCAGCAGACTACCCCGAGTCTGCTGCTCGCAGGCCCTAGCTCCCGTAATTTTTATAGAGGTTTTCTTCCTCGCGGTCCGGGCGGTGAAGCTAAGATCCTCCCAAGTCCCAAGAGGCGTGAGAACACTACTCAGTGGGCACTCCTGGGGTTACGAGATCGACGGGGGCAGGGAAAGACAGTCTCCCCGCTGCCTGCCCAGTAGCAGGGTGAGTGCACACCGAGCCCGTCCTTGCTCCTCCACTGTGCCCTCTGCTGATATCAGAGGGACACGCGGAGCAACTCCTCACTGGCCCAGAACGGGCCCCTCCCGCGCCAGAATATTCGCCACAAGCAATAAAATCCCCCGAAGGTTAATCCCTCGACAGGATTTTATTGCCCGTGCCCAGGATGCACCGGCCAAACAACTGCCGATCCCTCCAGACGTGTCCAGAAGGACAAGCAGCCGTCAGGTACACGTGGAGGTTTTCTGGCCAGCACCCCATTATATCCATTGCCTAGTGTCTGCTTAGTTTGGGGACTAGGTGGAGCTGTGTAAAAATGTTCCAAAAATATTTAAAAAAGAAACGATATTTTCGATTACTTGTACTATGAGACCTTGCTTCTTGCAAAATTTCATGATTCTAGGTCGAGTTCTAGGTCCACGGGAAGTACCCTATAGATTTTGATGAGTGAGTTTGCGAGTGTCAAAATATGTGACATAAATGGCCGTATCCTTTGATTGCGTTGAGTTGCGGCCAAAATTAATATCCAATCTATCCACGATTTGCCCTACTAGACATAGGAATTTGACATAAGCTCCATACAAAATATGTCAAATTTCTATCTCCAGTAGGGTAAATCGTGGATAGATTGGATATTAATTTTGGCCGTTAGAAGCTTGAATTTTTTTTACTCCAAGGGACCGTCGACTTTAATATTTGATATTAATTTTAACTTCATACCTCTACCCGTTCGTGATGCAAAAATTCTTGACAGACGGACAGACAGACAGACGGACAACAAAGTGATCCTATAAGGGTTCCGTTTTTTCATTTTGAGGTACGGAACCCTAAAAACACAGCACACCATCCAGACCTAGAAAGATTAATACTTACCTTACTTACTTTAATACAAGCAATAGTTTACCACAACCATTCTGAAATATAAGCTGCTAGAGTTTGCTTGCGGCTTCGTCCGCGTGTATATCGTTTATTGCGCATCCGTCGCGAACTGTTTATCTTCCCGGGATAAAAAGTAACCTATATGGATAGCCCGGGTTACATTCTATCTGTGTGCCAAATCCGTTCAGCCATTACAGCGTGATTGAGTAACAAACATCCAAACATCTTCACAAACTTTCACATTAGTAGGATTGCATATTGCCAGCTTCGTCTGAATGAAACTAACAGTAATTGTCATTTTACTATTGCTTCTAGTGTATTTTGATATAAAACACTATTTTAAAATCATGCCACATAAATTAAACCTAGTGAAGTTAAGTAAAAGTTAAGTGAATGTCATATGTACCTATAATTGTGTAACAGAAATGCGTACCTATGCATATGCGTATGCGTCTCAGACCAACTAAAATATAGACTTAAAGTCGCGAACAACCAAAAGGAAGCCACCATTTTATGTATGCGCGACTCTGCGCGAGTGTCAAAGTGTTGCCATTTGATAAATATTTCCTTACAATTTGGTAAAATGAAAATATTTTACCTAATTTTAAGAGGCCAGCGTTGCCAGATATGTGACGAATCTTACGAACGAGTCCCTAGAAAGGTACGATGAGCTCCAAAAAAAGATACGACACTGCTGCGCCGCTGACTTACGTGAAAAAGACTTTTTTTCAAAGCGAAACTTTGCCAAGCAACTTAAATCTCTTTAATGTACAAAAATTTACGAACATAAGCCAAAACGTTACGAATTTCATACTTTTCGTACCCTTCTGGCAACGCTACTTGTAATTACCTGAATTTCATCGACGATAAAGTTACCTTGGCTTTTTGGTCGTTATCTAGTCCACGAGCATTTCGTCAAAATCAGCGTCGAGCATTCGCAGGAACGATATATTACATGGAAATGCTCGAGAAAATGCTCTAGTTTCGAACTTTTCCTTGTATTGGACCATCCGTAAGAACGATACATTACATGGAAATGCTATAGTTTCGAACTTTTCCTTGTATTGGACCATCCGTAAGAACGAAACATTACATGGAAATGCTCTAGTTTCGAACTTTTCGTTGTATTGGACCATTCGTAAGAACGATATGTTACATGGAAATGCTCTAGTTTCGAGCTTTTCCTTGTATTAGACCATTCGTAAGAACGATACATTACATGGAAATGCTCTAGTTTCAAACTTTTCCTTGTATTGGACCATCCGTAAGAACGATACATTACATGGAAATGCTCTAGTTTCGAACTTTTCCTTGTATTGGACCATTCGTAAGAACGATATGTTACATGGAAATGCTCTAGTTTCGAACTTTTCCTTGTATTAGACCATTCGTAAGAACGATACATTACATGGAAATGCTCGAGAAAATGCTCTAGTTTATAGGTACTCACCATAGAAATCTAAATAAAGGTAATAGAAGTGGCAAAGGTGCGTGAACTTGTCGCCGCGTACAAGTGTCTTTTAGGACACCAGTGTACGAACCGTTTGCTTGATCATCAGTGCTGTTTTGGACGCAGAGTCACTAAAATTGTATTTTGCAGAGTATCTAGCGTCGGATTTTTTTAGGCTTAATTTTTTTCGCATTGAATGCTAAGCGCAGCTCTCTTATTGGTGGTTTTTTCCTCGCGCAACGCCTCGCTACCTCGCACATCCCAGGTGGAAACGCAGCCTTAGTAGGTATACCTTATAAGTATATAGGGTAAATAGGATAACGTTATGATTATTGGCGTTAGCCCGCACAGTGATTTTTATTCGTGCTATTTTAATTCGCGCACTGAATCTCACCTACTGCCGCGATTTTAAATCACCAGTGCGGGAGGGTTATCAACTGTCACACTACAACAACAAAGATATTTGAATTTTTTCTCTTTACGCAATCTTTACGTAATTAGCTACTGTGGGAGTTTTTTCAAAATGTATCTCAGTTAAGGAAAAGTTCAGTCATAAAGGTCAGTTATAATAAAGCAAGTTGTAATTATAAATTTTGCTGAGTGGTGTTGCAGTAATAATAAAAATGAAAACTAAAATAGGTGGTAAGACAGGGTAATAAATGCACTTAGGGTTCTCAAAGGCCTATGTATACCAGAGAGGTCTATTGAATCCTGAAGCTGTATGAAGTGACAATTACCTATATAAAACCTAAAAACTATCTAGCTGCAGGAAGATCAGAAGCACATTGAACCTTCGAGCGAAATATAGTATTTTTGTGTACTTATTATATAAAAATACTATACTATAAAGTACGGTTAAAAATACTATTCTAATAGTACCCTAGCGGGCACCTACATATTAATATGACTCCGTGTGTTACAGAAATAGCGATAAAAAATCGCGCGATTAAAAATCGCAGTGTTGTGTAGGCCTTAATTCATCATCATCATCATCATTTCAGCCAAAAGAAGTCCACTGCTAGATATAGGCCTCCCCCAAGCATGGCTACAACGACCGGTCCTGCGCTTTCCGCATCCAGCGAATACCCGCGATCTTCACCAAGTAGTCGGTCCACCTTGGGGGGGGGGGGACTACCCACGCTGCGCCTTCCAGTACGCGGTCGCCACTCCAGAACTTTACTGCCCCTTCGGCCACCCGTTCTGCGAGCAATGTGCCCCGCCCACTGCCACTTAAGATTGGTAATTTTTCGGGCTATGGCGGTTACTTTCGTTCTCCTGCGAATCTCCTCATTTCTGATTCGATCACGCAGGGACATTCCAAGCTTAGCCCTCTCCATTGCCCTTTGAGTGACTTTGAGCGACTTTGAGCTTTCTTATCAGGCCCATTGTGAGCGACCACGTTTCAGTGCCGTAAGTAATTACTGGCAACATACACTGGTCAAAGCCTTTGGCTGCCTTCGGCTTGAGACACTGCGGTATTTTGCGGTATTTTTTAGGCCTTAATTAATAAAATTAATATTTTAATGACTAAGTTCCGTGTAGAATTGCACAACCCTATATCTTCTCATGGGTGTCGTAAAAGGCGACTAAGGGATTCACCAGAGGATGGGCAGCAGCGTTCTTTGAGTAACCACCAACTGCGATCGTCAACCCGCCTTCCAAGCGTGGCGATTATGGCATTATTCTTTGTGGGAGGTCTTTGTCCAGCAGTTGGAGTCTTTCGGCTGAAATGATGATGATGATGATTTTTGTATTTATATCACAAATTAATGTTAATTTTTTGACAAAATAAATAATCTGATGAAATGAAATGTTTATTTAACATATTTTAACTAATACAGATTTATACACAAAAAGGTTTACTATTCTTGAAATCGTTCAGTTCCGTGTGGTGCCGGACGTAAAGAATAGCACCACCCGATCTCTTCTCATGGGTGTCGTAAAAGGCGACTAAGCAGGGCCGGATTAACCATGTCGGGGCCCTTAGGCAATGCAATTCTCAGGGCCCCTTTTCAGCCGTATGAAGATCATCATCTCTTTACATAATTGATGAGGGGATCATGGTCGCAAAACTCACAAATTGCAATTACAGATCAAGTTTTTCAAAAAAAAAAAAAACATACAATACGCTACGTAACTCATCCATATTATTAGTTCTACTACTCGATAGTAGATGGTTCTGTTCTGTAAGTATGAAGTATTTCATCAACTGACAGCATGCGTCGAAGAAAAGCAATAATACGTGGGACACTCAGAAAGTTTTGCGAAACTAAAAAAAAATGTTCTATACGTACATATATTTTTATCAAATCTTTTCAAAGTACTTTCCACCAGCCTCTATACAAAGATTCATGCGCCTAAACCAGTTTTCAAAACACTTTTTCCAGTCCGCCGCAGACACCTCGTTTACAGCCTGCTCGAACGCAGCCAGCGCATCTTCCGGCGACGAAAATTGTATCCCTTTGAGCTGATTTTTTATTTTTGGGAATCAAAAGAAGTCACACGGTGCTAGATCAGGGCTGTAAGGAGGGTGACCCAGGAGTTTGACTGGCGTGCTGTCCAGGAAGTCCCTCGTTTTGAGTGCGGTGTGCGCAGGTGCATTGTAGTGGTGGAGCAGTAGCCCGCGGAGCCCTGTGTTTGGTCGCTTGTTGCTTATAACAGAGAAAACTTCTGACAAACATTTGGTAGTATACCATTCGGCATTAATGCTTCTTTGATCCCGTAAGGGAATTGATACCAAGTGGCCAGTCAAATTAAAAAAGCTAGCGATCAAAATCTTACCCCCGCTTCTAGATCGCTTCACTTTGGTAGGCGTTGGCTCATTTTGAAACACCCAAACAGTCGACTGGCGCTTGGTTTCTGGGTCGTATTGATAAATCCAGGACTCATCACCTGTAACGATGTCGTAAACACGCCGAGACGAGCCTGCTTCAAATTTGTTAAGCATATCACGGCACCATTCCACCCGGGCCTGCTTCTGAGCATCGGTGAGGTTGTGCGGCACCCAGCGTGATACTATCCTCCTCACGCGAAGATGGCTGTGTAGAATCTCGTGAACGCTTCCCGATCCAATCTTCAATATGTGTTGAATCTCCTGATATGTAATTCGCCTATTGTCTTGGATTAAATTTTTCACTGCTAGCACGTTTTCTTCGGTAACAGCCGTCAAAGGGCGACCGCTTCTTTCGTCATCCCCCAAAGTTGGTCGACCGCGCTTGAATTCGTTATACCAACGATACACGGTTGCCTTGGAAGGGCCTTCATCCATGAATGCCATTTGAAGTCTATCGTACGATTCATCCGGTTTCAGGCGACACTTGAAATCGTATAAAATCATAGCTCTAAAATGTTCCCGGCGCAGATCCATATTTCAGTGAGACACAATACTTTGAATTAACTCGCAAAAAATGTGGAGGGAAATTTTGAAATTGGAACTTACTTATTTTTACTTATAAATAATCATATTTTCGAAAAACATTATAACTGGCCAGTCTCCCATATATAAAAACTTTTTTTCGCAATACTTTCTGAGGGGCCTGGTACCTATTGTCATTGAGGATATAAATAATCCAATTAAATTTTCACTGTATGAAACGTTTTCAATTATTTTTGTGCGCGCGCCCCTAGCCGATGCGCAGTCTGCCCCTAGGCAGTTGCCTACTTTGCCTAATGGCTTTAATCCTTTAATAAAATATTTTTTTTAATCCGGCCGTGCGACTAAGGGATTCACCAGAGGATGGGCAGCAGCGTTCTCTGAGTATTTAACCAACCAACTGCGATCGCCAACCCGCCTATTAAGCGTGGCGATTATGGCATATCCCTTTTTGGGGGAGCCCTATGTCCAGCAGCGGACTTCTTTCGGCTGATATGATGATGATGAATGATTCTTGAGACAAAAAACTCAAAAAGCAAACTTTAATGTAAAAAGCACTAGTGCGGTAATATGAAGTAAAAATAAAAAGGACGCGTGTTTTAAAAACTGCATTATGAACCTAAAAGCGGTGCAATAAAAGTAAATTTACGAGCACGTGTGTTGAAAAAAATAATTATATTCCTCACTCTCAATGATTTTATATAAAGATGTAGTTCAGCTAAGCGAACATAATTTTATACATATTGAAAATTTAATATTTCAGTTTAATGCAAGTCTCCAAAATTTCTATGAGGAGCCGAGTCTCCCTTTCTGTTGGCAATGCATGTATGCGGCGCACCAAATTATCACACATAGTGCGTTCATACTGTTGATACACTTTATCGAGTTGTATTTCGTCATATAGTTGCTTGATTTTCCTGACATGCTCTGGGTCCTTGCTCCCGTAGTATTCTTGGAAGGTAGCTCGTTGCTCTTTGTTGAAGAGTTCCAATGCCCTTACAGCCATGCTGGATAATTTACCTTCTTGAATGTCTGTGCCCGTCTTCTTTGTGACAGCTTCGTCGAGGTAAGCATCTTTGTAGTCGTTCTTTTAACAAAAGATATTTTTGTAATATAATTGCAATTAATCAATCAGCTCAACCCTAGATCCAGGAATTTTTCGAGGCAGGACAGCACTGCTGAGTTTTATTTACATTTTTAGCCTGTAGAGTAAATTTGACCATTGAATTTGCCACCTCTTGAAGCTGCCACCCACGACATATCCAAATGTCCATGTCAAGCTGGGGCTTAACCCCTCCCCCTAGTTTCGATCTCAGTCTAAAGTAGCTCTCTGCTGGAAGGCGGCCTTTCCCAAGTTTAACATCAAGAATACTTATTATTACATACAGAACGATTTATTACCTGATTTTGTAGAAGTTTAGCAAACTCCCAAAAAATACTGCATAGTTCTGTCGTATCTCTTTGTTTCCCATCCTTCACAATTAGAAGAGCTACAAGGATTGGTAATCTGAATGAGAAATAACCAGTCTTGTTGACGGCGATAGAATTGAATCGCTCCATGGTGAATGAATCAATATTGTTCTTTTCTTTAGTGTAGCCAGAACAATGATCTAAATATTGGCCTATCGATGTGTAGAGAACTGTCTGTAAAGAACGTTTTATGAGTTGGTATAATATTATTGATTTATTAGTACCTATATTTGAAGTATTCGGTTTTTTAGGACATAAGTATGCAGTAGAATACCTAATTTTATGAATACCTACCTAGATCGTCAAAAGTTTAAAGTACCTACATCATTTTCGTCCAAACAATGGAAATACTTGGCCTATAATCTGTGACGTGGCGAAACTGTAATAAAAAAAACTTTTTCAGAATAAAAAAAAATGTTCTGTCGGAATCGAAATATGAGTACTTTGTCGTTTTTTATTGGCGCTTTTTGTCCACAAATATATGAAACAGGAATGTCCATTAGTGTTTATGCGGTCCGTGAACTGTTTGGATCAAACCAGTAATTATCCACCAACAAACTCATTTATTTATTTATTTTCAGTATAGGTACGTACCTACCTACATGATTCTATACTACAATGATATTGCCGTATACGGAAACCACTGAGGACTTATCTGTATAACGGTGAGTTCATTCATTTTACATTTCATTTCTTATAATGAGTACACAGAAAAAATAAATAATAATAAATAACGATTTAAATTGTGAAAAGAAAAAATCGCTTACGAGCAGGATTCGAACCTGCGACTCCTGGCTCAGTACGCCAGTGCTTTAGCCACTAAGCTACCGTGAACACTGCTCGTGGTATCGAAATTCTCATCCACTTGGTACATCTTTGGGTGACGTCAGCGATATCAGCAAGCAGCGAGCAAGTAGCGAGCAGTGTTCACGGTAGCTTAGTGGCTAAAGCACTGGCGTACTGAGCCAGGAGTCGCAGGTTCGAATCCTGCTCGTGGGCGATTTTTTCTTTCCACAATTTAAATTGTTAGATTTCGCTTCGCATGCGTAAAATGCGTTAAAATAATAAAAATAATTAGTAAGGGTAGGCATATCTATACGACTTTGAATTAACTGCAAAGTTAGTCGAGTCGGTTAAGAAAACACTGTTTCTTAATAAGATATCGCTGACGTCACCCTAAGATGTACCAAGTGGATGAGAATTTCGATACCACGAGTAGTGTTCACGGTAGCTTAGTGGCTAAAGCACTGGCGTACTGAGCCAGGAGTCGCAGGTTCGAATCCTGCTCGTGAGCGATTTTTTCTTTCCACAATTTAAATCGTTAGATTTCGCTTCGCATGCGTAAAATGCGTTAAAATAATAAAAATAATAATAAATAAATTAAATAATATAATAGGTAATAAATAATATCTTAAATAAATAATAATAATGAGTGTAGGGGTTGTGTCGGGGTTTTTCAATGATATTTTAAAGTATAGATATGTCATACCCTAACAAAACAAACGAAAAAAACGTTTCGTACGCAGCGGCAGCACAATACACATAAATAGTACAAAGTAAGTACTAAGTTAATTACTTTAAGTTACTTTCGCGTCATAATTGGTACACTTTCTGTACACATACGATGGATTTTTTTTTGTCACCATTCATGCTCGGTGCCTTACTTGACGCGGATTAATAGAAAAACGTCCTAATTAGGCCGTTTTCGAGTATTCAGATTGAGCGCGGGTAACGTATCTGTACTTTTCATCATTGGGGTTTTTTTTAAATAAATTTATTATTTTATTATTTTAACGCATTTTACGCATGCGAAGCGAATTCGAGTCGCAGGTTCGAATCCTGCTCGTGAGCGATTTTTTCTTTCCACAATTTATATCTTTAGAATTCGCTTCGCATGCGTAAAATGCGTTAAAATAATAAAATAATTAGTAAGGGTAGGCATATCTATACGCCTTTGATTTAACTGTAAAGTTAGTCGAGTCGGATAAGGAACAATGTTTCTTAATAAGATATCGCTGACGTCACCCAAAGACGTATAGTGGAGGATAATTTCGATACCACGAGCAGTGTTCACAGTAGCTTAGTGACTAAAGCACTGGCGTACTGAGCCAGGAGTCGCAGGTTCGAATCCTGCTCGTGAGCGATTTTTTCTTTCCACAATTTATATCTTTAAATTTATTATGTTTAGTTGAATTGATTGCATACGTACCTCATTCATAAGTTCTATCAAGTCAACGTAGTAGGGCTCTTTCGCGAAGTTTATTTCCAATACTTCCATCAAACATTGGTATATGAGAACACTATCGTTGATTGCAGATGAACCAACTCCAGGCTGGAGGTGCCAGCACGTATTACCACGACGAGTTGTGGCATCGTCCATTATGTCGTCCACAATAAGTAAATAGGCCTGTAACTGTTACTAAATATTTTTAATAGGAGGCAGTCCAGCTTTGCTCAACATGTGCCCCTGAAATCACTTATCATTAAATAGGTCTTTAAAAAATAGTAATTATGGGTTGTTTTAAAACTTAATTGAAACAGCGTTCCTACTACGAAAGCAAGGCAAGGAAAATTTATATCCTATGACCTATCTATCCACGATTTGCCATCATTTGTATGGAGCTTTTGTCAAATTTCTATCTCTAGTAGGGCATTAAAAAATGTTCAATAAACGGAAAATTAAATGTCATATTTGTGTAACTTAGGGTTGAAATTCCTCGAATCAGTAGCAGCCCGGAGTCTTGATTTGTGCCCGGTTAGTGGCAATAGGCTCGCCCCCTATAACATGGGACTATAACATAACTGGCGAAATGTGGGTGTAATATACTATACACCTCTGCCTACCCCTTCTGGGAAAATACAGACGTGATGTTATGTTATGTGTGTTATGTGTACTGACTACGGAACCCTTTTTTCCCGTGGGGAAATCCTCATTGACACACTCCGCCCGGGGAAGGCTGAGCCAGTGTCAAACTCTTACCGGCTAAAACTACCACGGTGTCCCTCTAACAACCCATGGCTGAGAACTTGGGATAGATTCTGTATTCCCTAACCATCCCCGACAGGTCCCGGCTCACCACTAGTAGGTGAGCCTCTTCTACCTACCCGTGCGGCCTAACGTCAGCCGCACCCTCCTCGGTGGTGGGTGCGGAACTCTACGCACCACCGGGCCATGACTGGTAAGGCTTCCCAGAATCCGCCAACCACAGATACTTCCGTTAATTTTATAGATGTTAACTTCCTCGCGATCCGGGTTGACGAAGTTAAGACCCTCGCTCCCAGTAAGAGCCGCGAGAACATAGCCACAGAATCCCTAAATGGGGTAACGAGATTGACGGGGGCAGGGAAGGAAACAGTCCCCACACTGCCTGCCTGGTGACAGGGTTAGTGTACCTCGGGCGCGTCCCTGCTCCTCCACTGTGCCCACTGCTGATATCAGAGGGACACGCGGAGTAGCGCCGTAATCGCCCAGATCGTGCCGCTCCCGTGCCAGAATATTCACCACGGACAATAAGGTCCCCCGAAGAAGACTTATTGCCCGTACAGTGGGTGCACCGGCCGTACAAACTGCTGTTCCCTCCAGATGTATCGAGTAGGATCAGCAGCCGTCATGCACACGAGAAGGTTTCCTGGACCAGGACCCCTGACAACGAACCGACCAACCAGCGACCCCTAGCTTGTGTGCTTGCTTGTGTCATACACGCACTTGGCCGGTTTTTAAACGACTTCTTTAATATCAGTTTAAGATATGGGGTTGACTCGGCCTTAGTACTAATGAAACCCTACAATTTAGTACTGAAACAAGTTTAACCGGATTACATCGCGTATATTATTTAAATTGGTTTTCCTGACGTTTCGAAAGCTTTGCAGCGGTCTTGGTTGCAAGAAGACGAAATAATATTCGCGATGTAATCCGGTTAAACTTATTTTATTATAATGTGTAGTGATCGCGAAAACCTTAGAAATTATTATTTAATACTGGTCTTATGTGAAGCAACTACATATAAGAGGGAGACCAAAGAAAAGATGGATGGATTATGTAAAAGATGATGATGATGATGTAAGAATGAAAGTGACAATGAGATGACGGTTGATAGAGAATAGAGATGTGTGGAAAAGAAGACATGCTGCGCTGTCCCTGAAAATAAGATAAAGGAAGGAAGATGTTGATGATGACGTGAAGTAACCTTTCCTAACTTATTACTGTGGAAGAATATAGGAACAAGATGACTTTCTGAGATGCGATTGCAATGCTAGAATTCTAGAGTAGTATAATATTGGGCACGCTGGACCACCTGTCGCGTACCGCTCCGGTGTTCCAGTGCGCCCAATAATAAGTATACGGATTCGGATAAATATGCAGATTAATTAAATCAGTTCGATGTTGTAGAACGCCCAACGGTATCCGAATGGAACTCGTTGACGTTGAACGTTCATGAGATGTTCGTTTGGACGTTTGGCGATCGACACATAACATGATGGCATGATGCACACAATGTGGTAAAACGCTTAATGGTAACCGACGGTGTACCAGAATATATCTAATACTGAACGTTCTACTTGATCGATCAAAAATGTATTAATTTAATTTAGCAACAGCGTTGAGTGTTTGAGGAAAAAAGTGTTATGTTTGTTGTGTATGTGTCTATAGGTTACTTACTGTTATCATTATAATTTATGGATTAACTGATTCCTAAGGAAGATTTTGGACGCTTACCTCATTTTATTAAATAAAACAAAACAATGATCTTATAATGATTTTATTTTATTTACCAGTGTACATTCTTGGTGGTTCTTCAAACAATTTGTCTGCCGAACGCACGAAATCCTGTAATCGGCTCCACTGCGATGTATCCGTATTGGTTTGGAATTTTACACGGACAAGCGCTTTCTTCCACAACGCTATGGACTCCGTCTCACGCGCATCGGACGTCTTGTAAACTTTGCAGTCTATATAATATTCTCCGTCGGTGTTCGCATCTCGCCGCTCGTTACCATTAGCCACACGGTTGACAAAAAAGGATGATAAAACTGTTTGGTTGCTAGATGAGCCTTCGTTGAGTTCCGTGTCAGTTTCATTGCGACTGATACCGAATACATCGATATTATCATTCTGTATTTTTTTACTGAAACAACAAAGAAATAAAGATTTGGTTAATCATATACTTTCTTATTCGAATCGTTGCTTGGAAAATGATTTTAATTCAATTCTAAAATGAATTTAATACTCGTCTTCGTTATCTATCCGGATATCAAAGTGAAGTATTTTACTCAACTTTGCTTTAAAACAAAATTTTGATTACCTTGGACGAGACGATCCTGACTTGCGCTTCCCGTTGTTGTTGTTGGTAGGGAGCTTGCGCGTGGATTTAGCTTTCTGTCCGATGACCGCAGTTGGCTGATAGAACTCGCACTCTGATTCTGACCTGAAATAAAAACGTTAAAACAATTAATAAAAAATAATGATACAAATAGATCAGTGATTTGAATATACTCTTAAAATGTTTCGTGCAATACAAAATATATGTGGTGTTATAAATTTGTTTGAACGCAACTGATGAATGAACGGGAAGTATGTGTGTGACGGATGGAATGAATGGCTGGGAGCGCTGAGGTACTTGTATCAACTGCTGCGCAGCCAGATTAAAAGACAGTTAAAACCAAAGATAATATAATCATGATTAAAACGTAGTGATAGTGATTACATTATCTTTGAAGACAGTATAAGACGATCAATGTACCTAACTACTACGACGTATTATTTAAATAAAAACGTGCATTAAAAGTATAGTAATTCTTATCTTCAAAATAACTCCCACATATATTCTGTATTGTATACAAAAAATGTAACTGTCCCGGAAAGCCGGAAGCCATTATACAGATGTGAAACAATATATACGTGCCACGTATCGAGTCAGTCTTGCCTCCTAGACACACCATTAGGTGTTTCACCCCAAAAATACGCAACATACATAAAAGATATAAGGCAATAGGCGGTGTTATCGCGGTCTAGACAATTTTTTTCAGACAACCTTAGAATGGAAAATATATAGATAAGTAAAGAGAGGGATAATACCACAGACATAGTAAAAAATATAGACGAAGTGTTGCGAACAATCACAGTGAAGCCAAAAAAAAGCCTTTGCTTCTTCGTGTACAACCAGCGCTCACGCTCACACTTGAAGGATTTTTGTACACGAAGGAGCATAGTTTTTTTGGCTTCACTAGATTGTTCGCAGAACTTCGTCTATATTTTTTACTATGTCTGTGGATAATACACAACAACTTATTATACTTACATTACTTATTAAACTTACATGTTTTTACCAGTAGCTTGATGAGTTGGTGACGACACTCGGAGCGGTGGATAGCAGCAGGTCAGCAATCAACACGGAAAGTATCGACAATTCGTATGAATAAATGAGCGTTCGCAGCGTAGGTACTTCTTGCCCTTCTTGGAGATTGTATCCGCACTTGAATACTTAATTTCGTCTGTGTCTTGGTCTTCGAAAACATGTTGTTTATAAGTCGAAATCATATGATAATTCACTTTATTAGAAATGATTGCAAACATCCTAAGTAACAACGATTAAATCAACTCTTTTTTTTGTACGTATTATATCAACGTAAAAATGAAGAGTAAGGAATTAGAGCACACAATTTGTATGGTTTGTCGATACAGCAAAAAGACTTAGGGCTGACAAATTATCCTATATTACTAATTAACAAAAGACGATATTTACGTGAATAAAGTAAATGTGTATGCGTGCCATCCTTACCTAAAATAGCGGTTTATGCGAATGTTACAGCTGAATAGATAAATTATTTAGGTTGATCAAAGTGCAATAAAACTAACAACTGTGTTGAAATATGAAATGCTTTACTGGTAAAAGATCTTATGATTATCGTTAATATCGGGTTCATATGATTATATTTATTTTAATAATGAATAAATTGTACTTTGTTTAAAAAGCCGGACATTTTAAAACATAATAATAATTAACTTTAAGCAACAATGGTTGACTGACGAATTAATTGGTTATCTTGTTTAATTGTCAAGTTTTTAGAGCATTATTTTTTGAAGCAAAATAATAAGTACACGATCCTAGCATCTTCTGATATCCAAGTGATCTGCAGCAGCTGAAGTTAGATATTTTGGATCTGAGAAATACGCATCTGAACTGAATGTCTGACAGTAAAAAAATATAATTATTAGTACCTATAATACATTTCCCAGGTAATTATATGATTATTATAAATATTTTTTGTTTGAAGTTTTTTAACTTTTATGACTAAAGATATGTACGTGTATATATTACTAATATAATATTATTTTCACCTTATTTTCAGAAATATTTTGATGAACACCACGATAAAGTTCTTGAAGGGATTATCGAATAAGAGCCTACAACAAATCTGCTGTGTTCGGATGTAAACAATGGTACTATACTCCTATTTACTTCATCAACTTACTATACATAGTTTTGGAGCTGAAACTCGTTAACAAAGGTATTTGTGAGATTGTGAATATTGTAAAGGTTTAATTATGATTTTCGTATCTAAACTCTGAAATAACTATTACGTTTAATACAATGAAGTAGATGTGTTGATAAAGATAATATTGTAATATTAAATATACTGCTGTCTGTTTGTATATACCTACTGTAGTTTTGTATTAAATATAAATAAAATGTGAGTGATTATAACTATCTATCTGTTTTATTTATCAGATATTAAGTAGCTTATTATTACATAATGCCTACCTACACTAAAAGCAACCTAAGATTCAACTTACTTACGTAGAGTTACGCGTAAATTGTATAGGTATGATTATAATACCTACAATTAACTGATTCCACGACTTTGTTCGCTCGTCTAAGTTTTTTATCCATTTAGCTTCTTAAAATCGAATTTCTAAAATCTTTTCTTAGCAAATGCTAACATCCTGTAAATAATCTACATATCAAATTTCAAGTTTTTAGGTTTCGTAGTTCCGGAGATTTCGTGATATACGTG
The DNA here is from genome assembly GCA_949699075.1 of Asteroscopus sphinx. Classification (NCBI taxonomy): domain Eukaryota; kingdom Metazoa; phylum Arthropoda; class Insecta; order Lepidoptera; family Noctuidae; genus Asteroscopus; species Asteroscopus sphinx. The sequence continues at coordinate 16,051,896 of OX453017.1, forward strand.
ATAAGTCAGTGCTTAAGTAGCATTTTGCTTTTATTATTATGGAGATAAGATTTATTTTCAAGTGATCAATGTTTGTACATTACTATGATACCTATAATATTGCAACACAATCATAATGTGCTTTGTCAATATAATTAAAAACATCTAAAAGTTCAATGCTCACACAAATGCTAAGTTATCATTTTTAGAGTTAACTTAAAAACTTAGTGCCCATTCACACAGACCAGCGAATGAATCAGATCAGATAATGTTTGAATAAAAATCTTAAATTAATGTACGATCACGGAAACAGATTGCTTAGCAAATTGACTGTCTACTTTAATTGTTCATATAACTCGCAGTTGTTAACAGATCTATGAAAGAAGAATATAACTCAGCAAATTTATGTTTTATATCAATTCGCTAAACAGTTTGCTTCCCTATCCGTACTAAACTTTTATCAAATGCGAACAAAATTGACTCAGCAATTAGTCTATGTGAACGGGCACTAACTTATAATGTCGTAATGTTTAATTACCTAATGTGCAAACGTGTTATGTATGTTACTTATAAAATATTACTCGCTTCGAGTACTTGTTAATTATTATTGATATCTGATATATTAGTGTGCGTCACAATCATGTCATCGGTAAGTAAAATATTTTAAATCTATTTTATTATTATAACATAGATAACGATTGTTTTCATCGAATATAAAATAAACTTTAATAAAAGTAAAAACCGACTACAAAAATAATAAAATAATTTATGTGAAACAGTTTAGAAAGTAGATGTCTTTGATTTGGTTTGATTTAACAAAAAAATCCACTGACTTCCTAAACAGTTTTACACAAATTATTTCATTATTTTTTAAGGTTTTTACTTTTATAAAGTTTAGGTATTTTATTTTTCTATTTTGAGTAAAATATACAATACATAGCCAAACGATTTCTCTAATTGCGGGTGAGTGACTGTTATTCACTAAAGAGTCCTCTTCGTTATCTCTGAAGATCATCATCAGTCTTAACCGAATTTAAATAGGACCACCTCGAGAGTGACACTACAAAAACATACAGTCGAATTGAGAACCTCCTCCTTTTTTGATTTGATGTCTGTTAAAAATACTAACAATTATTTTTATAATTTTGTTTCAGATTTCCGATTCAGAAATTGTGTTTAGCCAGTACGCTCAGGATCCTTACGAAGGGCTTTCCGAGATGCTTCGCAACGAGCCCCAGCACTGCAGTCAAATTACAAAAGAAAAGAAATCCAGACGACGACGTCAGGAAAAGCCATCTCAAATGAAGAAACAACCTACAAAATCTTTCGTAATGAGCAAACTGCACCGACGTGGGTTGAAGTTAATAAAAATATCAGTTATAGACCTCTGCAATAACAATACCAGTGACAGTGATAGTGATAGTGATAATGTGATAATAAATGCACAATATATTGTAAAAGACGCAATTGATAATGTAATGGATGATACTGAATCATTAGTTAAAAAAATATCGAAATCTTTGATAGACAATGACTTTTAATTATTATTTTTTCATTTTTTTAACAGAAATATTTATCTAAATGATGTATTTTTGATAGATAACAATACTTATTAAAGTTAGTTGTGTTATATTTTTTAAATTTCATGCATTTTATTCGAAATCTTTGATAGACAATGATTTTTAATTTTTTAAATGGAATTTTTTATCTAAATGCTGTGTTTTATGTTAGATTACAATACTTCTTAGGTTAGTTGTGTCATACTTTTTAAATTTAATACATTTTTATTATTATGGAAAGGGTAACAGTAGAGTATTAGGTAGGCAAACTTTTGAAATAAACACATTTTTACGATTTAATGATTTTTTATTTATTAAAACCTTAAATACACAATTCATTAGAAATTCAAATATTTTTTAATACATAACACATTTTTTAAGGCACAGTACTTTACATGTTTAGTACAATTAAAATTTTGTTTTCCATCACAGTACATGTTATACAACACAGAGAAATTAGGACAGTTTTTTTCACCGAGGTCAAAGACACTACAATTCTCACAAAGTTCCTTAACCCATTTCACCTTTTCGAAACCTTTTACAATGATTTCCTTATTTTCTAGATATGGGACGATTATTCGTCTAAATTCCCGATAGTCGATATAACCTTCGTTCCAATAAATTCCTCTATTTCTTTCCAACAACATAACTTGTTTCTTTTCTGAACTTGATAAATATTTAAACAAATATGGTGGTTTAATTAAAAACGATTGTGTAAACTCTTGAGTAGCAAAAGCCAATTCCTTAACTATGAATTGGTTTTGAGAATCTTTAAATCCTTGTATGTCTAAAATAACTACATTAGAACTCATAATTAAGATATTTTTCTTACAATATTAGTTAATGGTTTATATTCAATTATGCAATCGTTCAATATCAAACAGTAGGCTGAAGTTTGATCAGGTATTTCAACATCACTTTCCAGCTCTACTCGTACGTCGACTACTGGACCTGATATGAGGTTATCAACTTGTCTAGAACAGTCTATGACAAATAAAGGAGCGACTTCCTTAAACTCCTTGGCGTTTAACAACGGCTCTGATCGACGTCCATAGTATGACTGTTGAAAACGAACATATTGCTCATAAAGTAATGCACAATTGTTATTAGTGAAATTGCTGTTTAGATTCTCATATGGATAATAAGTTGAATTGAGATATACTCTTACACCACGCAAAGTACAGTGATCAAATCTAGACATATCAGCAACTGCATTATGTTTTTTATTAGTCTGTAGACCTATAATTACATATCTCGGTTTTTCAATTTGGGATGAAGTTTTAATAGACCACGTATGTTTTGTGGTTTTAGGCAACAACGGATATTCGTATAAATCCCAATTCCTAAATACTAATTGCAGCGCTCGATCTTTTTCCAAAATCTTTAAAAGATGAATTTTTTCTTTGTCCGACACTTTTACATGTGGTACTCTCCATACAATTTTATTAATTTCAACATCGTGTATGACTTCTCCGGCATCAAGCTTCACAGCATTTGAGTTTGTATTACTCCGCAATAATATTAATTCATGTTTGCAATTCATGATCACTTTTTTGTAATCTTCAGCGAATCCAAGAATGTTACTAAGTGGTATAGATACAGAAAAAGAACCATTGGGACTTTTAAAGCCATGGATGTCCCAACCCCAAGCACGACATGATTTTGATTCACTTTCATTCATTGATAATAATGACTTCATAGTAGTTGTTATGCCAGCGTTTTTTATTTTATCGATCTCGACACCATTTAGTTCATATCGAATGTCTTGAAAGAGATACAGCATGGGATTATTCGTAAATGATACACTACTTCTTTCTTGGGAATCTTTTTTAGTAACTTTTACTGATCCTTCTAAATACAATGTACTAGCGGATGGTAAAACATATAAGTCTTTTTCATTAATAGGTATGCGAATTTCATCGTTTCTATTGAAACTTGTTATGTATGGCTTATATGAATGGTATTCGATACCAACTATAGTATTATCGTGCAGTGGAGAAGATAAAACGTCTAACATACTCATTTTAAAAGTCCTATAGCTTTGAGAAATTGTCGATTTTCTTGATTAAGTTGCAGTTTTTTTTTTGGGTTAGATGTTGTCTTGTGGATAACTCGAGAAGCACTGTTTTTTTTTATTGGGGTACAAGGGTATTTATTTATTTTACTGTAATCAATCATTTTCTTCTGAGGTGTAAATATAACTGCACTTCCTCCCCACGTAGATTAAGCAAATTATTATTTATATCTAAAAGTCTCACGTTCACACTGTTAATGTTGTTTTGATTTACTGGAAAGTAAATGACGTTTTTAGGAACTTCTATAATTCTGTAACCAGGAGGCACATTTGGAGCAAATTCATGAATGATATGACTCGGTTGGCCATTAATATATGATCCAGTCACTATGTCACATTCGACCCTCACCACGGTTGTTGATAAAATGTTCGCTGGATACGGTGATTCATGTAATATATTTGCTTCAAGTTTTTTCTTACCAAAACCTAACAATCTACCAATAGAATCTTCTTTTATAAAATCAATTTTTTTTGTGCAGAATATATTAGTTTTTAAAGTATTGTTATTGCATTGTAATTTAAAACTTGCGCCTTGTAATTTTAAATTTATATAATCGTTGATGTCTTGCAGTTCATATGCGCCTTCAGGTATTTCAATAACATCACGATCATAATAAAATTTACAATTTGTTTTATCAATATTTGGTATAGAATTAAATGTAGATAAATATAATAATGCACATTCATACTGTCCCTCAAATTGTAGAGTAGGTGAATAATAAGTAGATAATGCTGATGAGTTACCCGTTATAGATAGTGAGAGAGACATCATGCAAATGATACAAATAAAAAAGTTATTCAATTTATATATTTATTCCAGAAAGTATACAAAAATGACAAACATAAATGTCCACAATTTACAGAGTTATTTTTTTGAAATCGCGTATAGTTATAAAAAACATTACAATTTTTAAAGTAATTTAATAATTCTAAAGGTGGTTTCAAATTACCATAGCTATCAAAATATTCACAATAATTCTTTATTTTTATGTAGGCTACCCAATGTGTTCCTTCACTGTTAGAATTATCCAAATTAACAACACCACTTTCAATAAGTTTCGGTTTGTTAGGTAATTGATCTTTCATATATACACCTCTAAAATAAGGTACGTTATACGCGTGATTCTGGATATCTATATTACTAAGAGCACTATTAGGTAACCTCTTAATTAGTTTTTTGAACATTTAACAAACAAGCCATTTCCTTTCTTGTACGGTTTGATATACAATCCTTTACCCAACGCAATCGATTCAATGACTTTATTATGACGTTGTGATTCTTGTAAATTTTGTTTAGCACTTTTGTAATCGTTAACCGTCTTTGCAATACCCGCTGCACCGCCAGCTAATGTACCTAATGCAGACAGCCCAGCAAAAATTGGAATCAGCGGTAGAAACCCTCCTGTTTTAGGTAGCGATATGACTCTGGGTATAGGGATCCTGGAATTATTTGAGTACAACTTTTTTGCAGCAAGGTATGCATGTTTAATTGCATCTTCTTTGTTTTTAGGTTTTAACTTTTTGAGGTGTGAGCGAATTTTCGTTACTAAAGATCCAAATGTTTTTAAACCAGATCCCATTTTAAGTTTTGTCTTCATTGCTTTGCTAACTAACCAAGAAGCGATTTTTTCTCTTTTTCCAACATCTGCTGCTTTTAACCGTTTTTTTGCCATATTAAGTAACTGAGAGTCAGCTTGATGTCTATTATTCAAGTCTGAATAATTTGTATAAGCTATATCATGTACTTTACAAGCTTCATCCAATTGATTTATGCCTTTGTCTCCTCGTAATAAACGTTTTTTTAATTTAGTACCGGGTCCACAGTAATTGTAACCTGGTAAATGGAGTTCGAACGGTAAATTATTTATTATATTATTAAGAAGTCCACTTCCTTGCATTGTTCGTGTCACAATGTTATGATAAATAATAGATTGAATTATAAATACCCTTGTATCAATTTACAATAGTTTTCTTATCGATCCAACTATTTTCACTATCATTCAAACCTAACCATTTGACAAATAGTTTACTACCTTTTCTCCTTAAAACTTTTTCTATGAGGTAAACATCAGGATAAAATGTTTTTTGAATTTCTTGATCATAAAAAGTACCCAATATAGGTTGGTTACGAAGATCTTCAATGTTATATGTCACTGGGATTGTCTCATTAATGTTTATGACTTTAAAGATTTCTGTTGACCAATTTGGGGTATAGCCTTTTTGAAAACAATTTTTATACTTACTTATTCGAACGTAATCCCCAACTTTAAATTTAATTTTCTTAGTCAACGTTTTTCTATGTGATTTTAAAATATTTTTTCGTATAAGATTCTCATTTTCATTAATAACATCAACCGGCTTACAATTAATAGTACGGTGTTTAGAATTATTGTAAGCATGTACAGTATTTTCTAAAGGTTTTCCTATCCATTTGTAATTTCCATTTAAATTAAAAGTTTTGAATAATGTATTTTTTAAAGTTTTATTTAATCTTTCCACAATCGAAGCTTTCTTAATCGAAAATGATGAGTAGTGATTAATGTTATAATTTTTCATTAATTTTGAGAATGTATCGTTGTAAAATTCTGTTCCCAAATCTGTTTGTAAATGATTAGGTGAACGATTACTTGTCTTTATCACTTCTTGAAATGCGTTTGACACTTCTACTTTTGATTTAGACTTCAAAGGCATAGTCCATGCATATTTTGAAAAGCAGTCAATCACCACTAATATATAACTGAAACCCTTATTATTATTATTTTTTATGTTTCTTAAATCAATAAGATCAGCTTGCCACAGGTCATCGATTCCTTTTAAAATAACATGACGACGAACAAAGTTTCTTCTGGCTGATTTGTGTAATTCATTCACGATTTGTTGCTTTATCATTATGAGATGGATTGTTCGTCTTACTCGTAGCAGTGTTCGTTATTTTATGATCAATATATGATACCATACTTGATTTTAAATGATCTAATGAGACTTGAATATCTTTTAAAATCTCTTTTTTTGTTTTGTCCAATAATGTTTGAACATCGCTTTTAGCGCACAGGTAATTAATTTTTTCATCTACATATTCCTTGTTAGCAACGTCATCTGCTTCAACAGGATTAATAACACCTCGTAGTCTGTTCATTTGCAAATTAAACTCACCACTTGTAGTTTTTAAAATAGTTTTATCTGAGATATCAAATATATCTGATAATCGCATTCTTTTATGAATATGATGACCGAATTTGTCTATATTCATTATGTATGTTCTTCTAGAAAGATCAAAGGAAAATGAAAAGAATACTATTTTATCTAGATATTTATTTACTTATAAATTTACCCTCTCGTAGTTCTTCTATGATGGATAATATTTCGTTATCTAGTCCTGTATTTCCAGCTTCCCGAGAGGCCATGAGTAATTTTAATCTTTCTACTAATTCGTTAGGGTCATCCCAATATACATATTCAATATCTTTATTCATTTTTTTCAGTATTAACAACCCTTTTCCTTTGGGCAAAGTCATTTGAGCATCGTTATAGTCGTTACGTAATTTAAAAAGTGGTTTTATAAGACACATATATTTTTTTCCTTTATTGCTTTTTATAGGTTTATTTGGATCATAGTCACGTCTATGAGCATTTGTAGCTAACAGCATTAATTTGTAACTGTGTTTATCTTTTTCAGTCACCAAACTAAGATCCGGATCTTTTTGAAATAAAAGTTCCTTTAGCCCTTGACTGGATGGATATATATGATTGTCTATAGTAATATGTTTATCATTGACGATTACTTTGGCTGAACCAAGCATAAGTTTTCCTTTTTCAACCCTAACTCCAAAAGGAATATCATCAATTACCTCAGACGATTGAGACCATGATGAAACGTTTTCTTTCATAGTATTATTGAAGTCAACAGATTTGAATGAGTCATCACTTTTTTCTAAACAATTATCAGAATCATCATCCACGGAATTTCGACGACTATCACTATGTCCTTGATCCATAGTAGACGCTTTAGGTTTATCAGTATTTTCCGAATCGTTCTCAATATTAGCATACACATCGTTAGTAGGTAATTTTTCGTCGTGGTAATGGTTGTTCTCATATTTACTAAACTTAAATTCCTCATTATTTATACTTTTTCTAGAAGTATTTTTGTTGTTAGATACAATTTGATTAAGTGGATTAATCAAAGGCTTAAATACAGTTTGCAAAGCTTTTTCATTATCCTCTTCAATATTTCGCATTTTTCGTACTTTTCTTCTTACCGCTTCAGCAGCATTAACGACTTGTCTTTTTATAGATGTTTCCATTATAATAATATTTAGATGTTTCTTCTATTACTGTTTAATTAAGATTAATATTTTCTTTGCAGTGATATATATTTATACAATGTAACATCAATCAAAAACTACAAAGCTATCAAATTTTTTGCGATAGCAACCTTCATTTTTACGGCATTCCTTATTTATAACTAAATAATTATAAGGATGAGTCCATATTTTAGAGCATAATTCACGGAACTCATTCCATTTCATATCTGTGTTAACATGTTCATCATATACATGTCTCATATTAATATCGTCTTGCTTGAAAAGAATTATAACATTTGCATTGTCTCTGACAAGTTGTTTGGGTACCTTACTGTATGTTTGATTTAAATAAAAGCAGTCTATATTTCTATGCCTACCCATTGCAAAATAATCTCGCATGTTATTTTGGTTCTCACACGCTACATCATCAAATATCATTACCGATTCGCATCTAGCTTCTTGTGGACTAATTACTTCCTCATTGTCTTTAAATTTTGAAAACGAAACATCTGGTACACACGCTAGCACTTTTTCTAAAAACATGTACTTTGGTTGTTGTAGAGTTTTTGAGTAAAGGTATACATTGCGAAACTTCAAACCATTTTTATGCAAAAGCAAACCAATTACAAGATTGGTTTTACCACAGTTAGATGGACCGCAGATAATACATCTTATAGTATTGGGTAAAAGTTTCCCGTGTCGAAAAGTACGACTTTGGGCTTCAACACAAACTGCATCAACAACAAGCGAATGTGGTTGTTTGACAAACTTAATTTTTTGGAGGCGTCTAATACTTTACACGATTTAAATAAGAATAATCAGTAACACTGATAAATTTTATTAATATAATGTTCAACTTTAATCAATTTCAGAAACGCCTTAGGTAATTAAATGAGCAGTATGAAGTTAGTAGGCAACGTTTGCTGTAGGTACTGAACAAATATAATTGATTACAACATTTGATTAATGAACGATCAAAAATATTGAGTGGGTACCTATCACTTTATAGGTATCGTATCGATGATGAGATGGTATTACTAATAATTGTGATGAAATACTTTTGTGATGTTAGTTTACTACTATTATCACAGTTGTAACCAGACCAGAGTCACCTTTGAAAATTATGTTTTCTCAGTCATTTGCTCTGGTGGGAATCGAACCCACAACCTTCAGCACGGCAGTCTGTTAGAGATACCACCATACTAAACCCGGTTGTCGTATTGCAAACGAAACAACAGTTGACTACCAATCGATCAATGAAATCAAAACCAAAACGACTAATCTAATTAAATGAGTTGTATTAAGGAATGTGTTAGTATGCAATGATTGTACGAAACGAAACAACGACACCGAGTTCCGTTCTGTTACCGTTGGCGTTGTGCGTTCTACAACATCGAACTGATTTAATGAATCTGCAAATTATCCGAATCAGTATACTTATTATTGGGCGCACTGGAACACCGGAGCGGTACGCGACAGGTGGTCCAGCGTGCCCAATATTATACTACTTTCTAGTTGTGACGGATTACCGTCACCATTGCGTAGGTATCATAATATGTTCAATTGCAAAAAAAAATCATTTTTTTAATTACCATTTCCAATTAAATCCAATTCATTTTCAATTTAATTTTCATATTTTGTTCCGTGTGGGGCCGGACATAAAGAATTGCACCACCCTATCTCTTCTCATGGGTGTCGTAAAAGGCGACTAAGGGATTCACCAGAGGATGGGCAGCAGCGTTCTCTGAGAGTATTCAACCAACCAACTGAGATCGTCGACCCGCCTGTCAAGCGTGGCGATTATGGCATATCCCCCCCTTTTGGGAGAGGCCTATGTCTAGCAGTAGACGTCTTTCGGCTGAAATGATGATGATGATGATTAATTACCATTTCGACACACCAGCCCAGAAAATGAGCTGTGTGCAGTTTTTCTTCAGTGAAGTGTTCAGGTGCTTCCAACATCTGGTACGCGATGGGGGCGGCTAATCCTTTGCTTAACTTGCCTCCTTTCATGTTGTAGTATAATAACTGTAACATAAACAAGTGCTGATATAGGTATGCTATTTATGTTTCGTTGTCATTCTGGGTAATGAATGACCAATCCATATCCACAGACATAGTAAAAAATATAGACGAAGTGCCGAAAAAAAAACAAAATCAAAATCAGTTTATTGTGAGCATAGGTCAAAGTACAGGTGATAATATTAAAATTTAAGTTCCACTATGTCCTGCCTGTAATCATAGTACTAACTTACTCCTCTGACTTAGCGACGCAAAGTGAGTCATGGCCTCCGAAACGAGAACTCTCCACTTTCCTCGATCCTGCGCGATATCTCGCCAGTTGGTAGCTTGTAGCTCACGTAGATCAGCCTCCACAGCATCTCCCCAGCGATATCTGGGGCGACCTACGTCCGGTTGGTTGAACAATCATAGTGAAGTCAAAAAAAACTATGCTCCTTCGTGTACCTACAACTAGCGTTCACGCACATATCATGCACCCGAAGGATATTAAAATTTGTTTTTGCATGGTTTTCGCGATGTGTAGTGGATTTTGTCGCGACACGTGTACTGGGAGGGGAGAGCACGGTTTGAGAGGTGCATGTGTGTGCGTGAGCGCTGGTTGTACACGAAGGAGCATAGTATTTTTTTGGCTTCTCTAGATTGTTCTCAGCACTTCGTCTATATTTTCTACTATGTCTGTGGTTACATATTGTATAGAGTACGGTATCAAATTTAATGTATGGTGAACTTAGCCAGTAGGCTGCGGTGCTTTTTAATTATTAATTAATTGATGTTTAGTATAGGTATGTAGGTACATATTATACGATTTTCTCAGATGGGGTCAATGCCCGGGATACGTCTTGCTTTGTACGTAAGGGATGACTCATTCTACTCTTATACAGATTATTTATTTATTTATTTCTTAAAATGTGGTACAGTCTGTTACAAAAATATAGTAGGTATAAGCTAGGGATCGATCTTAAATAGTAGGTAGTAACAAATACAAAAGTACTGGCGTCCTAGCTAGGTTACAAAGTAGCCTGTGTTAAGGTCCGCCAGCCCTTGATTCCCTTAAATGAAGAACAAAAATAATGGAGACTGCTATGGACAGTGAGGTGCAATCTAAGTTCTATCTAAGCTATCTTATACTAAGTGTGTGTAGTATATGTGTAAGTAGGTATGGTGTGTGTGTAGAGAAGAGTGTATTGTATGTATGTGCATGAAAGTGGGTGTGATGTGTCGGGGGGTGTAAGTAAGTGTGTGAACGGAGGAAAAAGAGGGGTGAGTTTAAGTGTGGAGCGTTATTTAGGAAAGTCACTATGATAGTGTTGTGAGCAGATCTTCAGAGTCATCATAATTTTTATTGGACAGAAAAAGTGTTACCTGTTTTTTACAAACTTCGTAAGAAGATTGATTCGCTGGAGTGGTAATGTTGATTCTATTATATAGAAATGGTCCTAGGTAGTAAAAAAAACGTTTAGTGAAAGTAAAGTGTGGGAATGGTACATTACATGGATCGAGTTTTCTTCGAAGTGAAGATTGAGTTTGTATAAAAGGAGTTTTTGTGTGCTGTTGTAATATAGTGTTGAGTATGAATGTTTGGCGGACCGTAAGAACATTGCATTTTTGGTATAGGTCAAAGGTAGGGTAGAGCCTTGGACGGAAAGTGGCAACCTTAAGTATGGCCCTCTGAGCCACCTCAAGTGGCTTGAGTATGGTTTTTGCAGCTCCACCCTGGGGTGGGGTGGGGTGGGGTGGGGTGGTGGTGGTGGTGTGGTGGTTACTAGCTGGCTAGTAATACAGTAAGAGACTACTGTCTGACACATGGCAAAATAGACGGAGCGTATTACAAAAGTGTTGGCAACGTGTCTGAGTGTTTTGAATAAATAAATAAGTTTACGAACTCTACCAGTTAGGTGAGTAATATGTGCCCTGAAGTTGAGATGCTTATCAAGGGTAATACCAAGGTACTTAATTGTATCGGTGGAGGTAATTGATGGACATGTGCAAGGGGATGAATTGACTTGGCAGGTGTGAGCTTGTAAAGTAATGGGTGTCAAGGGTTGTGATGTTGACTTTAACGAGAATGTGATGAGTTTGGTTTTATTGGTGTTTAGAGTGAGTGAGTGAGAGATAAGCCAATTGTGTAACATGTCAAAACCAGCTTGAGAAGTTGCTTGCAGCTTGGTCCATTATAATGACTGCAACTATACCAGTTCACTTGCGCGGGAGATATTTTTGTCCATAGACATATAACACATAGACTGATAGTTCCCTTTAACAGATCAGCTTATAGTGACGCACAAAAAAGATCTATGTGAATGTAAGCGAGCTCACCAACAGGCACACAAGCGCACAATTAATGTTGCAAGTAAATTACATTTTCCCGAAAAAGTAGGGAAAAATAGGTTGCGTTCAGAATTTTGCAGCCAGTGAATAGTAAGATAATCATGTAGCTGTCCGATATTTTTTATTAGATACCTACCTATTTATTTATTTATTTATTAAGGCTAAGTTCAGAAAACGTCAACTGAATGATTAAACCATTAATAACGGGTTTTAGCATTACGGCGAAATGGGTGGTTTGGCAGCAGCCGCGGCCCCACCTTGGGCACCAACCGCTTAAAGTGCGGCCCAAAGTCCCACCGGCTGTCGAGGACGCGTCCCAGGTTCTTTATCGTAGACTCGATGCCGATGTGGCAGGTTCGAATCCTGCTCGTTAACGAATTTTTCTTTCCACAATTCATGTCTTTAGATTTCGCTTCGCATATTTACGCATGTGAATCGTTAAAAATAATAAAATAAAACACGATTTAGCTAATGGGAACCCTTAAATAATTATTATTTGGCAAATGCAAAATACGTGATTCAAATTATTTAGCATAATGAGATCTATAAATGTTTTTTGTTATTATGTGACGAGTTGTGACCTTGTGACACCCTTTCACTGCTCAGTGAGTCATTTTTTTTTATAAATTGCGGGAGCGGTTCGCACTAAGACCTGACCTTGAGCACTAACGTACTGATAGGCTTGGTTAGCCTTTTAAGGCTAACCTGGATTTGCGTCGCTCTGCGTGTGTCTACTGGGTTTCTATGTGTTATATTTCTATGTTTTTGTCCCTCATTGGACCTATTTAACTGCCTACACAGTAGGTATCTACATACTCATCGCTTTGCGTAAAATTTTATTTACTAACCTTATTCAACCAGGCTCCAACTTCTGGCAGCTGCTTTGTTATCTTAGAACTCGACATTAACGAGTTCATCACCTCAGGCAACACAGCACGAAACTGTTCCTTATTTTGAAACATGTTAGAAGTAAGTGGTACACTTAATGCAACGGGACTTATATTTAATTTTCTCAACTGGTGGTAAAACAAAGTATTGCGTCGTAGTAACAGAGCCATTATAACCGATCAGTTGTAAAGCAAATTTACGAATGTAAGAATACGTAGTACATATCACTTAAACCGAATACCAATAAAATAAAAACCGGCCGAGAGCATGTCAGCTCGTGCTTAGTTTAGGGTTCCGTAGCTGTAATTACAAACAAATCAAATAAATAGTCAAAATCATAGACTTATATATTACTAGGTCAAAATGGTAATGGTAGTATCACAGCGTGTAGAAAAGAGCAGAGCTAGAGTTCCTTAGACTGTGGTAGTATGGTGTAATCAAGTAGAAAACTAGGTACTTACTTAAAGAGCATTGTTTGCTAAGATCATTGCTAAAAGAAAATAAGAGGGGCCACGAAAGGGCAAAGAAAAAAGTGCTTTTCAGATGTGAAACAGAGAGCCTTACAATTCGGATATCATTTAAGTAATTGTTGCCGAAAGACGTGCACTGCTGGACATAGGCCTCCCCTCCACCAAGCATCACCACAACGACCGGTCCTGCGCTTTCGGCAGCCATCAGATTCCCGCGACCTCGGCCCACCGGTAATAAATTAGTAATAATTATGATGGACGGGTACCACAATTAAAATTAAATGGAGCTGCAAATATTGTGACCTACCACGTGTCGAGAGTATAGCATTTCTACCATCATAAGGAAAAAACCGGCCTAGAGCATGTCGGGCCATGCTCAGCATTATACGTGGGACACTCAGAAAGTTTTGCGAAACTAAAAAAAATTGTTCTATACGTACATATATTTTTATCAAATCTTTTCAAAGTACTTTCCACCAGCCTCTATACAAAGATTCATGCGCCTAAACCAGTTTTCAAAACACTTTTTCCAGTCCGCCGCAGACACCTCGTTTACAGCCTGCTCGAACGCAGCCAGCGCATCTTCCGGCGACGAAAATTGTATCCCTTTGAGCTGATTTTTTATTTTTGGGAATAAAAAGAAGTCACACGGTGCTAGATCAGGGCTGTAAGGAGGGTGACCCAGGAGTTTGACTGGCGTGCTGTCCAGGAAGTCCCTCGTTTTGAGTGCGGTGTGCGCAGGTGCATTGTCGTGGTGGAGCAGTAGCCCGCGGAGCCCTGTGTTTGGTCGCTTGTTGCTTATAACAGAGAAAACTTCTGGCAAACATTTGGTAGTATACCATTCGGCATTAATGCTTCTTTGATCCCGTAAGGGAATTGATACCAAGTGGCCAGTCAAATTAAAAAAGCTAGCGATCAAAATCTTACCCCCGCTTCTAGATCGCTTCACTTTGGTAGGCGTTGGCTCATTTTGAAACACCCAAACAGTCGACTGGCGCTTGGTTTCTGGGTCGTATTGATAAATCCAGGACTCATCACCTGTAACGATGTCGTAAACACGCCGAGACGAGCCTGCTTCAAATTTGTTAAGCATATCACGGCACCATTCCACCCGGGCCTGCTTCTGAGCATCGGTGAGGTTGTGCGGCACCCAGCGTGATACTATCCTCCTCACGCGAAGATGGCTGTGTAGAATCTCGTGAACGCTTTCCGATCCAATCTTCAATATGTGTTGAATCTCCTGATATGTAATTCGCCTATTGTCTTGGATTAAATTTTTCACTGCTAGCACGTTTTCTTCGGTAACAGCCGTCAAAGGGCGACCGCTTCTTTCGTCATCCCCCAAAGTTGGTCGACCGCGCTTGAATTCGTTATACCAACGATACACGGTTGCCTTGGAAGGGCCTTCATCCATGAATGCCATTTGAAGTCTATCGTACGATTCATCCGGTTTCAGGCGACACTTGAAATCGTATAAAATCATAGCTCTAAAATGTTCCCGGCGCAGATCCATATTTCAGTGAGACACAATACTTTGAATTAACTCGCAAAAAATGTGGAGGGAAATTTTGAAATTGGAACTTACTTATTTTTACTTATAAATAATCATATTTTCGAAAAACATTATAACTGGCCAGTCTCCCATATATAAAAACTTTTTTTCGCAATACTTTCTGAGGGGCCTGGTAGGGTTCCTTAAGTAGGTGTAATTAAAAACTAATCAAATCGAATATAAATCATGGCTATTTTAGTTTTTGCAATAGACGGCAGCATTGGCGACTCAGAGCGTGTTGTTAGTAGCGCTAGATGTCGCTGTGCCTATAGGCTATAGCGCCAACTAGTGCTAAATTTATGAAGCCAAATTTAAGAAGTGTGTCATGACAAAATAACACATAGGTACTTTTTATGATTTTTTCAAATAGAAAGTAACTAAAGGAGCATTCTTTGCTAAGATAATTTTTCTCTAAGGTCAATGACCTATGAACTAGGACGTCTTAAGTATTTTGCAGTTTTCTCACTATAACTCGAAGATTATAAGTTTCTACGTTGCATAGTTTAGAAATGGCAGGGGGGGGGGGAAACATTGCAAGTCACTTTGACGGGCTATATTTCGCACCTGGATAAAAAGTTATGTATGAAACATTACCTTCATTTTATTAGACCTATTCAATGATACCGACACGAGAGGGTGCAGCGAAAAAAAAATGTTCATACCCATTTCACATGTATGGGCGCCACCCCTAAAATACGTACCAAATCGAGTTTTTTATTCATTTAAAATTGAGAGATCTATGTCTGGACTATTTTTTTACAAAATTTCATTTACTTATGTTTATAACGATTAGGACAGACGGACAGACGGACGGACATGGCGAAACTATAAGGGTTCCGTCAACTATGGAACCCTAAAAAGGACGTTTCTACATAAACTTCAAAACGGAGAAATAAATATTTTATGTTATATTTACTAAAAAATTCGCTGTGCTAAAGTAAATAAACAAAATAATAATTTTGTGGTGCAAAAGTATGTAAGGTGACCCGAGGCAAGTGTGACATAAGATCAGCTTGTTCAAGTTTCTTGTTTATTTATATTTTTTCTATTTTTTATTCGAATAAAAATATAATAAAATAAAATAAATAAAAAAATAATTAATAAATATATAATTAATAATCTAATAAATCAATAATGATTTGAATATTTTGAATGCAGCTAATTCCTTTAAAATTTATTATTTAAAAAAAAACATGCGTAAATTTAAATCTTAAATAATAATTATGTAAATAAAGTAAATTAATGTTATTCATTCTAATAATAATGTTTAATAATGTTGTATAATATGTTTAATTAATTAAGTACTAATATTTGTATGCCGCCTGTGGCAGCACACAGAGAGACTACCTATAATGTACCTAACACCAAAATTACCTGTGTACACAAAAAAACATTTTGATTGATTGATTGATTGATAATAATAACTGATTCTAACATCTTGTCGACTTAATATAGTTTCAATTCGCAGACAGCATTTGTTTAATATTACCATATTAGATTAAATTTGATTCTAATTTTTATTACAACTGAAAAAAGTTACACTTGCCCCATTCTGGAGGCACGTGTAACTATTCAGTTTGTCGAATATTTCTATTAAGATCTTCGCAAATCCTTTCCTTATTACTGCTACAAATGATCCAATCGACGCAGTCTATACTTGAAAGTGCAAAAAAAGAGCATAGATCGGAATAAAACAGAATTTTTATGTATTTGGGGTAAGTGTTTATGTGTAATAGGACTAATAGGGCTGTTTTTTTTATCGACACTATTATTTATTTGGCGTGGTAACCAAGTAGTTATCAGAAATAAAATAAAACTTGAGCATTGTTATTTATTTATAAAAAACGTAGGTAGGTAATACATACCATAAAATAGATAATAATAATACTAGTATTATTGTCTATTCTTATGGTAATACATTCGTGTTCATACAAATCGACCAAATGTATTGAACAGTTGTTTTTGTTTTCGTGATTTCAGAGTTAATAAATATAACATAACATAACATCACGCCTGTATTTCCCCGAAGGGGTAGGCTGAGGTGTATAGCACACCCACATTTCGCCAGTTATGTTATAGTTCCATGTAATAGGGGGCGAGCCTATTGCCATAACATAACACAACATCACGCTTTTATTTCCCCGAAGGGGTAGGCAAAAAAAACAGCTCATCCCAACTTTTTTTTTTTTTTTTACATTTTTACACAGCACCATCTAGTCCCAAACTAAGCAGAGCTTGTGCTACGGGTACTAGACAATGGATATAATACTTATATACTTTTTTTTTGTAAATTCATACTTGTAATACATAAGAAACAGCCAGACCAACACAAACACTTATGTTCATCACAAAAATATTTGTGTCCTGTGGGAATCGAACCCACAACCTCGTGATCCACCCGACCCTCGAACCACTAGACCACAGACGTCAAGTTGTGACATTGTGTTCACATAAATCGACAAAATGTAGGGATCAGCAGATATTTATTTTCGCGAGTTCAGGGTTGGTCCCTTACACAGACAGTATGTCTGTGGCCCCATTATAAAAGTAGTTCAAATTGATGAGTACAGCAATCCCTTAAAAAGCTAATGAACTAAAAATAACCCGGTATAGAAGGTATATAAATTTTAACATAAAAATAGGTAATAGGTTTATATATTTGTATTAACTGCCCCCCTAGCCAAGTTGACAATCTACAATCGTCAACGCTATAGAAAAAACAACAAACAAAATGTATGGGAATGACCACAGACCAGTAAGCTTCAAGACTCCGCATAAACAAAGTTTTGTATTCGAATGCAGTCGTAAAACGTTGGTGGGGTCAGGGGGGCGAACGTCGCGTTATGATTGGCCGGCTCAAAAGTTCGGTGGTATGATTCCTTATGATTGGTGCCGCTCGCTGATTGAGTGACGTTCCGATTGGCGGAGGGACGTATGATATGCAGTGGAAGAGCATATGCGTTGTGACCGGGGGTGTCCAGCTAACCGGCGTCTAGAGGCTTACTGGTCTATGGGAATGACATATCTCAAGGAAAAAGTCATTCGTTGAGATATGTCATTCCCATACATTTCGATTGTTTTCTATAGCGTTGACGATTGTAGAATATTTTAGATTGTCTACTTGCTAGCCAAGTGCAGGGGGCAAATGTATTTATTTGGTAAGTGTCATCTGATAGGTTTGCAGTTTAATTGGACTATAACCCAAAGGTGGTTTGTAGTTATAGTCCAAACAGCCTGCCTGGACGCAACTGATTGTATAGTTTGAATTGCGAGCCCCACTTCACCCCGCATAACTAGCAATACTAAGTAGAAAAGACGCTACTGCCACTTGCGCCTGGTTATTTTTCGTTATACTAAGAAGAATAGACACATCTACCCAGAACAGTCTTTTCTTCTGTAGCGTTGTGGATCTCATTAGTTTAGTCGAGTGAACGATATAAAACTTAACCGGTGTTGCGCATCCCTAAAATCTAAGCACAACACTAGTAATCGCATTGGCCTCTGTCACCAAAGAGAATATAAAACACTAAATTAAGAAACCTAAATTGTTCTACATCGAGTTCAATTGTCAATCAAAAGATACATAAATTTTCCCATTTTATAATTTTTTATTCTTGTAACACACGCTTCTCCAAAACTCTTGACATTGGCAGAATTGTCGACAACGGCATTGCTTGCCATACGAAAAAATAGAATAGAAGAAACCTAACAAGTCAATGAAATCACTACGTTTATCTGTCACTTATTATTTTCTCTGTGACTTTCAACACAGCAGCTTCTTGGGAAGTAACTATTCCTTCTGGAATTTTCAATTTCAATATTTTTTATTTCAAATAAACCTAATTACAGGCACTTTTGAAAGGTCAGACTCTAGTTGCACGGTTCCAAATTGTGGGTCCTATGGAGAAGAACCGGCAAGAAACTCCATGGATAAACTCTTTTTAAAATAGGTTATTGTTTATTACATCAAATTTATTCAAATAATGTAAGTATAATGTAGGTTAATGTCAGAAATAAACAAGAGTTTAAAAGTGAGTATATTGCCTTTAGAAATAAACGTAAAAAGAGTTGCCATAGTATGTAGAAGCTGTCCTGTCCCGACAGACGGCACCCGTTCACGAGCATGACGCGAGCATCAGCCATCGCTATTGAAGGAAATAATACATATTTTATCCCCAATCTCGGGTGAGTTCTTCATTAATCTAGCTAATATATTATAAACAGTGTATTAGGGAACTGATTCTATTATAAGATCTTGTTAATGTTTAATTTCTAACATTTTCATGGCCGGCCACGCGGTCATGCTTACTTCCTGTCTCAAGAAGCTAAAATATGTGTAATTAACTGCTGCATCAGCTCTATGCTATGCCTCACAGTGTGCTGCAACCTATTTCATGTGCCATCAGCGAAGATCACTGTCCTTCTATATGTTTTGCACGCCTCGTGTCACTTAACCTACAATTGTGCACCTGTCATATACTATGCTGTGACTGCACCCTTACTGCCTGTTAACCGCTGCGATGTGTGAGCTTTCCACTATCCTCCTTCATCACCGTTCCTGGTGTCACTAGAGGGTGGAGAAGCTACCACATCGCACGCGGTTGCATTAACCTGGCCGCCACTAACATGCGCACCCTTCTGCACGCTTCCAGGGTTCAACCTTCCGGCTGGACTTCAACCTTCCGGCTGGACTTCAAGCTTCCAGCTGGACTTCAACCTTCCGGCTGGACTTCAACCTTCTGGCTGGACTTCAACCTTCCGGCTGGACTTCAACCTTCCGGCTGTAATTCTACCTTCCGGCTGGAAGCCTACGCTCCGGCTGCAATTCTACCTTCCGGCTGCAATTCTACCTTCTGGCTGGAATTCTACGTTCCAGCAAGACTTGCACCCGCTACAACCACGAGGCAGCGTCTACCTGCGGTCCTGCTGCCCGCCGGTCTGCCGTACCATCCACGTGGCGGAGACGAGGGACGGTACCCTTTCCATCTTCCCTCCAAAGTGTGCGAACGCTCAGTGCCCGTGAACAATAGCCTTACCCGCGACCTAGCCGAGTGTCTTATTAATATATGTATTAAATCTCAGTGTTATCTATTTATCTCTCAACACACTTCCTTATGTCACTGCGGTGCCTAACACCGTAGTGACACCTATTATTTTGTAACGGTCTGCGCAGCCTACCTGCCAGTCCCTACCGTTACACTTCTTATGAACATGCAGAAATCAAGTACATATTTTGTAACAAAATAAGACGTTTCTACTTAAATGCGTCTTTTCAACATAGTACCGGGCCCCTCAGAAAGTATTGCGAAAAAAAGTTTTTATATATGGGAGACTGGCCAGTTATAATGTTTTTCGAAAATATGATTATTTATAAGTAAAAATAAGTAAGTTCCAATTTCAAAATTTCCCTCCACATTTTTTGCGAGTTAATTCAAAGTATTGTGTCTCACTGAAATATGGATCTGCGCCGGGAACATTTTAGAGCTATGATTTTATACGATTTCAAGTGTCGCCTGAAACCGGATGAATCGTACGATAGACTTCAAATGGCATTCATGGATGAAGGCCCTTCCAAGGCAACCGTGTATCGTTGGTATAACGAATTCAAGGGCGGTCGACCAACTTTGGGGGATGACGAAAGAAGCGGTCGCCCTTTGACGGCTGTTACCGAAGAAAACGTGCTAGCAGTGAAAAATTTAATCCAAGACAATAGGCGAATTACATATCAGGAGATTCAACACATATTGAAGATTGGATCGGGAAGCGTTCACGAGATTCTACACAGCCATCTTCGCGTGAGGAGGATAGTATCACGCTGGGTGCCGCACAACCTCACCGATGCTCAGAAGCAGGCCCGGGTGGAATGGTGCCGTGATATGCTTAACAAATTTGAAGCAGGCTCGTCTCGGCGTGTTTACGACATCGTTACAGGTGATGAGTCCTGGATTTATCAATACGACCCAGAAACCAAGCGCCAGTCGACTGTTTGGGTGTTTCAAAATGAGCCAACGCCTACCAAAGTGAAGCGATCTAGAAGCGGGGGTAAGATTTTGATCGCTAGCTTTTTTAATTTGACTGGCCACTTGGTATCAATTCCCTTACGGGATCAAAGAAGCATTAATGCCGAATGGTATACTACCAAATGTTTGCCAGAAGTTTTCTCTGTTATAAGCAACAAGCGACCAAACACAGGGCTCCGCGGGCTACTGCTCCACCACGACAATGCACCTGCGCACACCGCACTCAAAACGAGGGACTTCCTGGATAGCACGCCAGTCAAACTCCTGGGTCACCCTCCTTACAGCCCTGATCTAGCACCGTGTGACTTCTTTTTATTCCCAAAAATAAAAAATCAGCTCAAAGGGATACAATTTTCGTCGCCGGAAGATGCGCTGGCTGCGTTCGAGCAGGCTGTAAACGAGGTGTCTGCGGCGGACTGGAAAAAGTGTTTTGAAAACTGGTTTAGGCGCATGAATCTTTGTATAGAGGCTGGTGGAAAGTACTTTGAAAAGATTTGATAAAAATATATGTACGTATAGAACAATTTTTTTTAGTTTCGCAAAACTTTCTGAGTGTCCCACGTATACGCCAGAAATGTCTTTCCTATTTAGTAATATTCGAGTCATATTGCAGATGCGTCCTATTTAAAAGTAAAATTTATAGGGTTGCGTTTAGTTTAAGCGAAATATAAAAATAAAGTATTCGAAAAAAATACAGTCCTAAATATCGTCCCCGCCGGCGAGGACCGACGCGACACCCACACAGACACCGAGAGTCCGACTCTCGAGAAACGGAACACGATGCAGCAGCGGCTGCTGGGGGGACCGGTGGTGGGGTCCCCTGAGTCGAGGTCCGAGCTCCCCCCTGGGGACGCCCTCACGGTGTCGCAACCGGAGATAATCTCGCCACGCGAGACCGGCCCTATGCTCTAGTGTAGTTCCTAGGAGTAGGCTTAATAACCACTGGATAGGTTTAGGTAGGTATTAGCCTCGCCGGCGAGGCTTGCCAATTAACGGCGATTCGCGATTAACGCGTCACACACACACCCGATATACCGAAAGGCCGCCACTTTCGAGATATTCATTCCTGATGCAGCAACGGCTGCTAGGGGGACATAGGAACGGCGGGGTCCCCCTGCAATGCCCCAATAAGCCGAGGTCCGAGCCCCCCCTTGGGGGATGCCCTTATGCGGTATTGCAACCGCGATTTTAGTTTATAAGTTAAGGATTAGGGAAAACTTTCGGCGAATGGAGTCACATGGGACTCTCCGCCACCAGCCCGGTTAAGCAGAAATGGTACCTCGGTACCAGCTGCGAGAGTCAATTCGCTAAAAAAAAAGATACGTCTCGTTTCCTTATGACGGCAGATTTGCATATATATATATATATATATTATGACTTCAAGTACATAGTAGGTAGTTAACTAGTTAATGATTTTATTATTTGAAATCATAAATATCTTTACCTATTTACTTTACATAAATAATTTTTAAGATGGTTATTTTTAGAAAAATAAGTACCTACCTACAAAAGAAAAACTAAGTGCTGTTCCTTTTTAGATATTCTGTGGTCAAGATGTGGTCGACGATTGAGCGAGCAAACCTATTAGGTGCCGATTTGTCTCTACTAGTTTTTTAATTTCTTTTTCGGATTTTGCATAATTATAGTTAAATGTCACCCATGTATATTAGATGTGAGATAGTCGTTTCTTCTGTGCTATGTTTAAGATTATCCGGCCCGGCAACTTTGTAGTTGATGTGATAAAGGGTTCAGGGCGAGACAGAACCACAGGGGCTCAGCGAATCACCCTGATAAATATTTGTCTTGTTGTGACAGTGTTATGTGACTTATATTGTGTTACCTACCTAGATGTAATGTTATTTTCCAAAGTTTCAAAATACTGCGCAAAAAATATAAACAAAAATGTACTTTTGCGTTTATTTTATTTTCTAATATTTTTATCAACCGAGAGTGTGGAATACTGTCAAAGGCTTTTTTATAATCTGTATAGGTGCAATTTAGGTTTCTAGTTTTTACGAAGGCATGCTTATGTATCATCATCTCAGCCGAAAAACGTCCACTACTGGATAAAGGCCTCCCCCAAAGGGGGGGGATATGCCATAATCGCCACGCTTGGCAGGCGGATTGGCGATCGCAGTTGGTTGTTTAAATACTCAGAGAACGCTGCTGCCCATCCTCTGGTGGATCCCTTAGTCGCCTTTTACGACACCCATGAGAAGAAAGAGAATGCTTATGTATAGAAGAGTCTATTACTAACTGTTCCTTGCATCCCATATGGCCTAGCCTGCCTGCATCCCTTTTGCTCTTCCGCTATTATATTGTGGCGTTCGATGTGTGTATTGTTTTTTTTAGTTCCGTGTGGTGACGGACGTAAAGAATTGCATCTTCTCAAGGGTGTCGTAAAAGGCGACTAAAGGTTTCACTAAAGGATGGGCTGCAGCGTTCTCTGAGTATTTAACCAACCAACTGCGATCGCCAACCCGCCTGCCAACTGTGGCGATTATGGTATATCCGCTCAAACTGCTTGGGGGAGGCCTTTGTCCAGCAGTGGACGTCTTTCAGCTGAAATGATGAATGATGATGATGATTGATTTTTGATGTGATTGCTAATGTAAGAATTTTATAAATTGTCTAATAAATAATAAAATAACTGAATAAATAATTTAAAAAAAACCCTTTTTATAAAAAATTAACTGCCTCATTGGTCTAGTGGTTACAAGCGTGACTGCTGAGCCTGGGGTCCTGGGTTCGATTCCCGGGTCGGGCAAAGTGTTATTGGGTTTTTTCATTAGGAAATTCTCAGTAGCAGCCCGGAGTCTGGATTTGTGCCCGGTCAATGGCAATAGGCTCGCCCTCTATTACATGGTACTATAACATAACTGGCGAAATGTGGGTGTACTATTTATTACCTTTGCCTACCCCTTCGGGGAAAACCAGGCGTGATGTTATATCATGTTTATAAATTGTGGGTAGGCAAAGGCATGTTATTGGTCTGTATTGAGAAGGTTGTGCAGAGAAATTGGATTTTGGGAGCATGTAAGTTATTCCTGTAGAAATAAATTTAGGCATATTCTGTTTTTTATTGTAAAGTTTGTAGCAATGGATTTGTGTACCTAATGAAATCAACTTTTTATACCAGTAATTATAGTAAGTAAGTATTTTATCCATACCACGTGATTTCCAATTATGCAACCTAGCAGTAATGTTTGTTATATCGGATTCAGTTATCTCCACAAATTCCATTTCTTATATTATACTCCATTTAGTTTCTTCTTCTGTTATCCAAGTCGCTTTGTCGTTATGTTGTACTTGTTCTTCCCAAACCAATATGCCAGACCAAAATGTATCAAGTTGTTCTTTTGTCGGTACGTCTGTGTTGTTTTGTGTGTGTTTGATGTGTCAGTGTGTGGTGTCTGTTGTAAGTTTCTATAGAATATTTTTCTTTAGTAGCGAATATGGTGTTATCGTTTCTATGCTGTTGTGCCTTCTTGTATCTCCAAAGTCTATGAATTTGAAGTGCTAGTTTTTGCTTTAGTGTATCTAAGCATTCTTCAGGTTTTCGGTTGCTGTTTTCATGTCTGAACGTGTGTGTAAATGTGTTTTTGAATATTTTTTCTACTCTTTTAACAACTTTGTTCGACCTGACGTTGTTAATATATTGTGTTAGTCTACCACAGTCCACTCTTAGTTTTTCTATACCTTTTTCGAGCCTATGTTGGCATGGTGGTTTGGTCTTGGTCTTGTATTTTATGTGTATTCTGTGATTTTGTAATTAAGTTCTTCTGAAATAACTAATACTGTGCAATATATTAGAGGATGTAAGTCTACTAGTTGTGTGTCGTCTGATATGAATTGGTTAAGTATGGTTTGAATAAATAAATGAATTAACTCAATAAGTTTAGGACTGTATTTAAGTTTGGGTAACTTTGGTCGAGCTGCTGGGTCCATGCCAGAATATTGTGTAAAGGGTTGTCCTTAATTTATCCTGTATTTCTCTGATACGCCTTTCTGCTTTCGGATTAAGATCGACTAAGGTCTCAATATCATTCTCTACCATCTAGGTCATAGACTCAGTTTGTGTGGATTTGCGTGACGTTTGGGTGTTCTGTATGTATGTTTGTGGTTGTGTGTAGGGGTATGATTGTGTGTAGAGGTAGGGGTGTGTGGGTGTGTGTACTTGAGTGGGTGGTTCTGATTGTGATAATGGATCTTGTATTATTGAGGTTGTATCGTCGCCTATATTATTTTATTGTTGTATTCGTGTGCGTTTATATTCTTTCAATTGGCGGAGTTCTTCTTGAGTCAGTAGTTTGAGTTATTGGTCAAGTCGGCCAACAAAATCTCGGCCAGGTGGCCGAGTTGAGACGATTTAATTTTGTATTGGACAACCCGGCCAAGCATCTAAAGTACAGTCGGTTGCAGAATACTTAAGGCATTTTATGTTAATATTATTTTGAAATTAAAACAATTACTATCTCGTACCATAGGATAGGACTATCTATTAATGTTTCGTGCGTCTTCAAATTATGGTCAACAACGAGAATGGTCTCTATTCGGATTTCATAACCGTAGACTACATTATTTTAGCATTTTTATTTGTTAGATACTGAATTTGTACCAGGACTGCATAACATAGTAAGGGATACGTTTTCTTTTTTTAGAACTCTCGGGAGATAGATACTGAATATGTACCAGGACTGTATAACAAAGTAAGGGGTATGTTTTCTATTTCGAGAACCCTCGGGAGATAGACACTGAATATGTACCAGGACTGCATAACATAGTAAGTGATATGTTTTCTATTTTTAGAACCCTCGGGAGATAGATATTGAATATGTACCAGGACTGTATAACAAAGTAAGGGGTATGTTTTCTATTTCGAGAACCCTCGGGAGATAGACACTGAATATATTCCAGGACTGCATAACATAGTAAGTGATATGTTTTCTATTTTTAGAACCCTCGGGAGATAGATATTGAATATGTACCAGGACTGCATAACAAAGTAAGGGGAATATTTTCTATTTCGAGAACCCTCGGGAGATAGACACTGAATATGTACCAGGACTGCATAACATAGTAAGGGATATGTTTTCTATTTTTAGAACCCTCGGGAGATAGATACTGAATATGTACCAGGACTGCATAACAAAGTAAGGGGTATGTTTTCTATTTTGAGAACCCTCGGGAGATAGACACTGCGTCGCCTCAGTGCTTGAATGTCCAACCGACCATTGACCAAATTTTACCGGAGACGTTATTTTTTGTTTATTATTGATTTAAGAGAAATATTTTAAAAACTTTGATGATTTAACAATAAGTATAGTATATATTACATTATTCTTAAATCTTCAAAGTTTTAAAAATATTTCTCTTAAATCAATAATAAACATAATAAAACGTCTCCGGTAAAATTTGGTCAATGGTCGGTTGGACATTCAAGCACTGAGGCAACGACTGAATATGTACCAGGACTGCATAACATAGTAAGGGATATGTTTTCTATTTTTAAAACCCTGTGGAGATAGATACTGAATATGTACCAGGACTGCATAACATAGTAAGTGATATGTTTTCTATTTCTAGAACCCTCGGGAGATAGTAGAAATATCTCCTAAAACGTAATATAGTTGTAGTAGGTACATCTTGTTTTACTTTTATTTTACTTTAATTATAATGAATTTAGATTATGAAAGCAAGCGTGCTTATTTTGCGTTGTAGAAAATTTATATTTTTGATCTATTTTATTGAAGACATTTTATTTTTAAAGTCGTTATTTGAATAAGAATATTTTCATTTTATTTTTGAATCTGACTGTACAGAAGTACTTGAAATTTTTACTGTCGGCCGGATTGACCAATACAAAACTAAATCGTCTCAACTCGGCCGCTTGGCCGAGATTCTGTTGGCCGAGTTGTCCAATAACTCAGTAGTTTATTTCTTACTATAGTTCTCTGATCTGAAATTATTTGTTCTGTAACGTTGATCACTGGGTACCGTCTTGTAAAAAGTTCATGCAATTGCTGTCTGTAGGTGGTCATATCTGTTTCTAATTTCGTTCTATAAATGCTCCATCTTATGCGTACTCTTAGTTTTCCAGCCTTGGTGGACGCGGGCAAGAAGGCAATTGCCTATTTTTATTATTATTATGCATAGGTATTAATTATTTGCAAAGTTTTATTTACTAATGATAATAATAACAGGCGATAGAGCGACCGTAATGTTCCCGTAACTCTCTGGCTGACACTCGCCACTTGTTATTGCCAGCTTAAGGTGGTGTCAATATGCAAACCAAGGTCTTTGACACTAGGGCTGAGTGGGATGACCATGCCATTAAATATGATTGAAGGAAGTGTTGCACACCTCAGTTTGCAACTACTCCAGTGACTCCCTATAACGATGGCTTGACATTTATTAGGGTTCACCTCAACCCCAAACATATCAGACCAGTTTTTTATGGCCATCAAGTCACGATTTATGGCATCTATCGCGTCGGATACATTTTCCACCCTTGCTTGAGAATATAACTGCAAGTCATCGGCATAAAGGTGATAAGAACACTGAAGCTTTTGGGTAATGAAGTTAATAAAAACTGAAAATAGAAGTGGAGAGAGAATGCCGCCTTGTGGGACGCCAGTCTCTAGGTCACTCCAACTTGAAGAGGATTCCTCAACATGGACAGACTGCTGACGATCCCGAAGATAAGTAGAAAACCACTCCAGCACTTCAGGTGAAACCATAAGATGGGAGAGAATAGATAGGAGAATATTGTGACTGACAGTATTAAAAGCATTGGAAAAATCAACCAGCACTAAAACAGTAACCATGGTGTCTTCCATACCAGCCTTAATATCACTTGTCACTTTGAGGAGGGCGGAGGTAGTGCTATGTCCTGGCCTAAAACCAGACTGAAGAGGATTAAAGAGGTTGTTGAGATAAATGAAATGGGAGAATTGCTTATGGACACAGGCTTCTAGAACTTTGGAAAGGAAGGGGAGGATAGAAATAGGTCGTTATGAGTGTTGTATTTGTTACGTGTACCTAATACTAGAAGAACGACTAAACCTCTTTTTACAGTTTTACTACCCGATAATACCTAGGATTATCCAAATTCGGGTAAAGCCCGAAATATCTTTAAAATCAATTTTAATTAGGCATTTACATAAACACGTCTTGTTCCACACAATGCTGGCTGGGTAATGTTAGGTAATCCGTGATTCTCCAGCACGAGGGTTGATTTCACACTTACAGATTTAATTAACCTGACAATTGTGTCGATTGACTTGTTCACGAACTAAACTTATTTTAAACTATCGCTCACTTTTACTAAAAGTAGATACAAAAAAGGGATGGCAACAATTTTAGTGCTGTCAAATTAGACTGAATTAAAATTCCCATACTTTAGTCAATCTCGGAACGTACTAACTAAAATAATAATAATAATGTCCTCCCGGCCGAATTTCAACAATCTCAACAGATACTAGCCATATGCGCGGGACATATTATAGTGCACAAGTGTGTGCGCAAACACAGGTGCACTCTCTATTCCCCTCACTCTCATAATCCGATGGGACGGTAATTCGACACGACCGGAGAGAGATCAGGCGCAGGACCGACGGCTTTACGTGCTCTCCGAGGCACGAAGGGGTCTCGATGTGTAACGAAACGGTCACGCATCCACAGACTGACCGCGGCTAGTGCAGCTTAACCTCGCAGATCGTATAATCCACACGGTTCTTACTTAGCCACGAGCCCCTTAAATAAAAAAATACAAATAAATGTAACACGTAAACTAATTTGACATTTCTAAACTTGTTACCATTCTTTTCTTGTATCTACTATAAGTAAAAGAGAGCGATAGTTTAAAATAAGTTTAGTTCGTGAACAAGAGAATCGCCATCAATGTTTCATCGGCTTATTCGTAACAAATCCAGTGTACGACGGAAATTCGACACCAAAGAATAAATTCCGACAAGCCATTACTTCGACAAGGCTCATCTCCGACTGAGTGCACCCCGACACGGTCAGGTTAGGTTCAAAAGTGGTATGGCAGAGGTCTCCGCGAGATGAGGTGCTGGGCCAGAAAACCTACTCGTGTTCCTGACGGCTGCTGGTCCTTCTCGATGTCTGGAGGGAACAGCAGTTTGTTGTCCGATGCACGGGCACGGGCAACAACTATTCTGTGGACCGGGGAGCTTATTGCCCCTGGCGAATATTTTGGCACGGGACGGGCAGATCTGGCCTAATGGGGCGTTGCTCCGCGTGTCCCTCTTATGTTAGCAGAGTGGAAATTAAATGATATTGAAAAATTAATGAAATAAAAACTTTTCACAAGGATTTCTCATGTAAAAACTTTTTAACAAAAAATGTAACCGATGAAAACAGAAACTGAAAAGAGAAAAATGAAATGAAGCTTTTTAGTCTTAATAACTATTCTCCTAACTAAACTAATGTAAATAACTAATTATGAGTCGGCGCCAAACCAACAAGCAGAGTGCGTGCGAGTTGCAAGTGGTCGAGCGGGGAACGTATTTTTGGAAAGTTATTTTTTATCGTTGAAAATTTCATGTTATATTTTATTTTGTTTTTATTAGTGGTAATTTAATGATCTTCGTTGATTGTTTGTTTGGCGCCGACTCATAATCAGTTATTTACATTAGTTTAGTTAGGTGACTAGTTATTAAGACTAAAAAGCTTCATTTTATTTTTCGGTTTTCAGTTTCTGTTTTCGTCGGTTACATTTTTAGTTAAAAAGTTTTTTTTTTTTTGTGGCTTGAATATATCTCCAGGTCTCCATGTTGTAGTGTCTAGAACTACATTTATGTGTGCCAAGTTTCAACAGAATCGGTTTACAGGTAAGAATTCAGTGGGTGAACAAACACTCATCCCCTGTTTTCCTACCCTTAGGGGTGGATTTTGATTTTCAAATTTAAATAGGACCAACTTCGAGATATACCCTACTAATTAAAAAAAGAATCATCAAAATCTGAAAACTCTGTAAAGACCTATGCATGGTCATACATAAAAAATATACATATATATATATACGCGTCGAATTGAGGACCTCCTCCTTGTTTTTCGTCGGTTAAAAAAAGGAAAAAAGTGTAAAGCTTTTATATTAGTCTGAGGAGTGCCTCCAATCGGATCCCTGACCTTGACTGTTTCTTTATTTGCTTTTTGCGAATTTGGCTCAAATAAATCCAACTACTTAATTATGTATTGCAATATTTTAGACAGAAATTATGCAAAAATACTGGTTTTCGAATTATTTAAGCGTCAGATACCTAGAATATTCTTATATTCCTAATTTTGCTTTACAACTGATTGGTTATAATGTTACTACGTCATAATACATTGTTTTACTACCAGTTGAGGAAATTAAGCATAAGTTCCGTTGCATTAAGGGTACCACTTAGTTCTAACATGTTCGAATACAAGGAACAGTTTCATGCTGTGTTGCCTGAGGTGATGAACTCGTTGAAGTCGAGTTCTAAGATAACAAAGCAGTTACCAGAAGTTGGAGCTTGGTTGAAAAAGGTTAGTTTCATTTACGCAAAGCGATGAGTATGTTCCTACTGTGTAAGGATCTAAATAGATCCAATGAGGAACGACGTCTCCCGTGCAAGTGAACTAGGGTTGCAGTCATTAAATTATAATCAATTTTTTTCATGATAAGAGTAGGAAAGAATATATCTAAACTAAGATCTGGTTCCCTCAACTATCTTCGTGGGCATCTCAGTAGACTCACAAAAAACAATGCGTGCGAAAGAAACCACCAAAAAAATTAGCAGGTGTTTCCAGCCTTTGACAATGCCGTCGATGACTTATTTTAAGAGTCGTTCGGATTTTATTCTCAAACCCTCGCTATGTTTCTAAGTAAAAATTTGGGTATTAAATAATCGTAGAATTTTTCAAGTATTTTTAGATGACTAAGCATATTATTTTTATTTGCTCTAGAAATATGGCACGGTTACAGATCCACATCTTGAAGAGGCACTTCAATCAAAAAATCAATCAACACAGCCTATCGCAGTCCACTGCTGGACATAGGCCTCTCCCAAGTTGCGCCACAACACTCGGTCCTTTGACTTCGGCATTCAGTCCCCCCCAGCCACGTTCTTCAGGTCGTCGGTTCTGGCAGGGGGGCGCCTTACACTGCGTTTGCCGATTCGTGGTCTCCACTCAAGGAGTCGTCTGCTCCAGCGGCCATCAGTCCTTCGACAGACATGGCCAGCCCACTACCACTTCAGTTTACTGATCCTACAAGCTATGTCGGTCACTCCGGTTCTTCGCCGGATAATCACGTTACGGATTTTATCCTTCAAAGAAACTCCAAGCATAGCACAGAAGAGAGAACAGAAGAGAGAGAGCACTTGCGTATGGCAAACTGAGTTCTGCTTATTTTGCCGTTAGAAAAATAAGGCAGATGACTGATGTGACTACGGCTAGTGTTATTGATAGGGTGCTAAAATAAGCGTAGAAAATAGGCATAGGGTTTATTGTCTTTATAATAATTATTATTGACTTTCTCTGACAAACAATGAGAAATAAAAAAGCGAGAATCGACCGTCATAGGTGGTGTTCGAGCGTGAGGTCGGACCGTTCGGGTGGGGCCCGTGACTAGCCAGCAAAGCGCTTTGCTGGCTAGTGATGAATCACAAGTTGGTGGGACGTGCTGCCTGCGCTGCCGCAGCGCGACCCTGTTGGGTCCGTTTCCCAACATGCTCCCCAGGTTGAAAGAAAGACTTCAAAACCTTCTGCTGCAGTAGAGACACGTACTTCATGGAGAAGCGATTCCAAAAATGTCGCATTATAAGCTCTGATGCGTTAAAATATCAAATGATCGTAATGACGCGAGGAAAATTGTTGTTGTTCGTCATTGATTCTAGAATTTACATAGGTATATACTACATAACAAAAAAGACAAGAAAAGAGAAGATTAGAAGTGAAACTCGCACCCCAGACGCGTTCAAATCCACGATAATAGCCTACCGTCTAGCGTACCTTTAAAGGGATCGAACAGTGGGGGCTTGCGTCGCCTCACGCTTGCACGCGCGTACCGTTTGACTGATGCGGTCATAGTGCCAAAATATTGCGATATATTTGGGTGTAAAAGTAACTCAAAAACAACACCAGACCTAAGTTTCTTTAGTTTGCCCAAAATTTAGGAAGAGTATGATATATTTTCACAATTGTCATTTATTCTCCTGTTCATGAAGATTTTTTCTTATTCGTAAGTCAAAAGTTTAAATGATAACTACTGTTTTTCTATTTCTCTCTGTCCTAGGGTCATTTATAGGAACTGAACTCATTTCATTTAGTGCAAATTATCTAAATATGTAAAGTAGGTATCTACCTAAACATAAAATTAAATAATGTAAGTAAGTAAATATAAATTTCTTATTACGTAAAACTAGGATAAAATAATGATTTCATAGTAAAGAACAGTCTAAAATATTTTTTCTAACTAAACCAACACAACGCTTGTAATATTTAGCAACTAACAGCCCTGGCAGCATGCTCGGACGAACAAGTTATGTGACCAAATCCAGTAGGCCATGCATGGCGCGTGGCCGCGGATGCGCCCTAGCACGCGCCAACACAGATAATAAAATATAGTCTGACGAAAACATTATAATCGGAACTAATTTTCTATCCTTGTCAGGATTCCGTCAATCTCTGTTCTATCATACAAAAAATATGCCTGTAAACACTTAAATATAATTAAAAGCAATATGACAATCCAAGTTCTGCCAAAAACGCGATTTTAAACGATTAAATTTTTCAATGTATGACTAGAAGCGCTATCCTGAATTTTGTGTACTCTTTGGTGCCAAACTGTACGACTGCTAAAAAAAGTATTGAAAACTCCTTGGTTGGGTCGAAGTGGCATTAAAAACTCCTTAGTTGGGCTGAAGAGTGCGGTTATGGAAAAAAAAAATTACAGCATTATTTTGTTCATCAAACTGTATCATCGTAATGATTTTTTTTTAATTCATTACAGGTGTACTTTCGAGTTTATAATTCGAATTTTACGATATGAGTGTAGATAAATAGATTTTCAACACGCGTGCTTTTTACTTTGCATTATCGCACTAGTGCTTTTTACTTTACAGCTAAAAATGTGTCTGTAAACACTTACATTGAATTTTATCCAAAGTCCTGTCAAAAACGCGATTTTAAAGTTGAAATTTTTCAACATTTGACTAGTGGTAGTTGGGAATTTAGTATATTATTTTGTTCCAAACCGACACCGCTGATGGCCGTTGGGAACGGAAATTATGGTTTTATCGCAACGTCCACTACTGGTGGCCGTTTAGTGGTGGCCGTTGGGGATGCTCCGTAAAATTATTATTGTTTATTTTTTTCACCCGGGGTGGCGGTTGAGAAAAAAAAAATTATTTGTCGCAGCGGCCACCAGTGGTGGTGAATCTGGGGGTGGTCGTTGGGAATAATCCGTGACAGATAGTGCAGCAGCAGCTCAGCTGGGCTTGCGTTTGCCCGCCGCCTCTCTTCATGTTAAGCTATAGTACACGCTTGCCCGTTCATCAGACCGAAACTGTGGGCCAGATTCAATGACAACGCAACATACATAAGCTCAGCACTTTTTTATGTTACAGTTATTAGATTACAACTTAGAAGGAGGCAAGCTGATCAGAGGATTTAGCGTTCCCTTCGCGTACCGGATGTTGGAAGCACCTGAACACTTCACTGAAGAAAAACTGCATACAGCTCGCTTTCTGGGCTGGTGTTTAGAAATGGTAATTATTTAAAAAAATATGAATTGAACAATGAAGATGGAGGTAGGGAGCGTAGCGAGCGGCGGCGCTGGCGGCGACCTCTCAAGCGTAGCTCTGGTTGAGTGTGCGAGAGAAGCGAAGGGGCGACAAAGAGAGTCTTCTGGTGGAGCAAACTCAGAAACACTTTAGTTTATAAAACAAAACATAAAAAAGCCAATTACCAAAAGTTGGTTTGTATAACATTTTAAAAACAAGTAGCTTGTAATAAACAATTTTCAAGAAGAAATGTTGAAACGTTGTTTTTAGAAACATGTAGTAAAAAGTCTTGTACAACATGAAATACTGTGGAAGGTTGTTTTTAGAAACGTTTAGTTTGTATAAAAACTTGTTTTCGAAATGAAACACTGTGATGAGTTGTTTTTAGAAACATGTTGTTTGTCGTAGACTTGTTTGCGAAAGAGCAGTTTTACAAAAAACGCAAGAAATCTGAATTTTAAGCTACTTTTTGGCGTCGTAGATCCCAGTCCAGTAATAGATGTGTTTATTTTAAATTTTGTTTGTGGAATATTATCGTTTTAATTCATGCCATAGGTACCTACCTATATTTTTTTATTTAATTTAAATATAATACCTAATCAAATCAAAAAGATATCTTATCATAAACTTTAAATCAAAAGACTTATATTTCCTTGCGCTCGCGACGTCTCGGCTCTGTATCACGCAATCTGGACTCCGTATTAGGATATCTATGTCAGTAATGGCAATTTCTATAGATCTTTCTATAGAATAGAATAAGAAAACCAAAAATCTACTTCTCGTTGCAGTTTTCGTCAAAAAAGTGTAAAACGGCTCTTAATGAAAGGTTGTTACTAGAAAGATATGGTTTATCAAAAGACTTGTTTGCGAAATTAATGTTTGCGAAATTAATGTTTGTGAATCTATATTTGTGAAGTGATATTTTGTGAATAATTATTTGCGAAACATTAGGTACCCAGTCTCTTCTTCTTCGTATCGACATGAGCTACATAATAATAATAGCTCATGTCGTGGGGAAAAGATTAGCCAGTCAGCAGGTTGATAGCGGGGCTGACTGCCCAGAGTGCGCCGGACGATCAATTAAATATCGTCACTCGTGGAGGCTCTTTTAATGACCCAGTAAGTCCACGTGTTATCATTCAAACCTATGTACTACAAAATTAACAATAATTATCTATCCGCCATTAAATTCATTCGTGACGTTGTTTTGACAAATAAGGAGAATCTGCAACTTAATGGCAAGGAAGAAAATATACTTAATGTAATTTTTAGGTCATATTATCCCATAATTCTATAGAATGCAATGTTTTCTATACGCCTACAATGGTTCAGTAATAAGGACCAATTCTGCACAAACAAAATAAAAAGCTAAAATGATGACTTCAATGCCATCTAGCGGGAAAATGTTCCATTCCGTTACTCTATTTTATCGCAATTGAAGAACATAAAGGCAATAAGAAGTGGTGCCCGTTTCGGAGGTATGGTAGGGTTATAGCGCGTTATACCTTTTTAAGTCTTAGGACTTATTTATACCATCAAGATTTGGTTAGATATATAGAATATGCTTTATTGTACACCATGAAAATAGGGTTTTAGTAGTAAACAGGAACAACGTATAAATTATGGGTACATTGGCGATCTTATCGCTTAAAGCGATATCTTCCAGAAAACCTTTGTATGTACAAAGAAGACTGGCTAGCGTTTTTGTGCATAACTTGTACTCTTGGCTTAGCGCCTAAATGTTAGTTGGGAATCTATTTAAATTTAGGCACAATAATTTTACGGTATTACCTAAACAACACAATACGTAAGTACGGAATTTCCAATCTTGCGTATTTATTAAATACTACACATTTTATCTCGTATTGTATTTAATCTTACTTATTTATTTTTTATCGTTATTTACCAACATCACGCCTCACTGTATTGCATTGTGAATTTGTGTCGACGTCGGCTATCGCTGAAAACCAGCGCTGTCTTTGCTCCGTGCATGAGGCACAGCAATATGCTGAGCGGTGGCCGTTTTGCACGGATGTGACACACATCTTGCCACACTTTTTGGCTCTGTACCTGTATTTGTTCTGTGTTTTTGAATTTTTTGTTAATTTTGTGCGTCACTTTTGAAGCAAATAAATATTTTTTCTTTCTTTCTTTTCTTTCTAAGTAAATTATTTATTCACCAGAAACTTAGCCTATAGGTACATCAAAATCTTATTAGGTATTGTTTGGTAATTATGACTATTCACAATCAGGTAAGATCCCTGCCCTACAAACTAGGAAAACTTGTATCTTGTAGGACAGTGTTCTTTATGGGTTGACCACTTTACAAAATAAAATAAAATATAATATGTGCAAAAATTTTGATGATAACATTTTACAACTTGTTTTTAGTTGTAAAAATGAATGAATAATCGCACAATAATTTTATTGTGCGATTGCTCGGGAATGTGGCACACGATAATAAACTATCACCACAGTTTAACCATAGTAATACTGTGCTATCACTGTGACTCCGGAAATGTGGGGTGGGCTGTGGGGACGCGGATCGCGCGGGGCGGAGAGTGGCTATTATGTACTTCTGTACTATAATTATTCTGTGGTAGTAATTGTTTAGCAAAGCTTACGGACTACTTCCTGTAAAAAATATCTTATAACAGTTACAGGCCTATTCACTCACAATGGATGATATAACAGACGTTTCAACGACTCGTCGTGGCAAGCCATGCTGGTACCTCCAGCCTGGAGTCGGCTCATCTGCGATCAATGACTGTGTTCTCATACACCAATGTTTAATGGAAGTACTGCAAATTAACTTCTCGAAAGAGCCCTTCTACGTTGACTTGATAAACCTAATCAATGAGGTACTTATATACGCAATGAATTCATTTCAACAAATAATTTTAGGTATCTATTACTCGTTTGTTTTTGTAAAAATATTCAGTGTTGTCAAAATGAAGTAGTTAAATCGTTTAAACTTTTAATGATCTAGGTATTTATAAAATTACCTAGGTAATTTCGAAAGTTTAAAATGTAGGTACTACTCAATAATATTATACCAACTCATAAAACGTTCTTTACAGACAATTCTGTACACATCGACAGGACAATATTTAGATTATTGTTCTGGCTACACTAAAGAAAAGAACAATATTGATTCATTTACCATGGACCGATTCAATAACATCGCCGTCAACAAGACTGCTTATTACTCATTCAGACTACCGATGCTTGTAGCTCTACTAATTGTGAAGGATGGGAAACAAAGAGATACTACAGAACTATGCAGTATTTGTTGGGAGCTTGGTAAACTTCTACAATTTCAGGTAAGAAATTGTTCTGTCATAATGTACGCTACAATGACGGACTTTTTGAGCAAGAGGAGTGAAAATAATATTTTTGTAACGAAATAAACGAAACAATAGGCACCTACAATTTTTTTTAGGTCGGTGGTCAGTGCCAGCAAAGCTATCGTATATAAAACTAAATCAAAATAAAACGACCACCGACGTAAAAAAATTTTTAGGTGCCTAATGTTTCGTTATAAAATCCTATCCGCTGCAGGAGGATGGGTCGGTGCAGGCGAATTTACGCCGAACTGATGCCGCCCTAAAACGGGGAATTCACTAGACGGACTTGCCCGCGGGCATGCTTGCGGGCGTGTCCGCCGGACCTCGCTACTGGTCTGTCCTTATGTCTGTCAGTGTAGGATCGTCACGCGGGGTCTGGTAGACTGCCTGTTGCTTGTCCGCGTGAACTCATTTGTCTGCGCGAGCACAGACATGTCCGAATGTGAATGCCACAGACCAGTAAACCTCTAGACGCCGATTAGCCGGATACCCCCGGTCACAAAGCATATGCAGTAGTACTGCATATCTTACACCCCGCCGCCAATCGGGACGTCAGTCCGTCAGCA
This sequence comes from Asteroscopus sphinx, assembly GCA_949699075.1. Taxonomy (NCBI): domain Eukaryota; kingdom Metazoa; phylum Arthropoda; class Insecta; order Lepidoptera; family Noctuidae; genus Asteroscopus; species Asteroscopus sphinx. Next base: position 16,089,781 of record OX453017.1, read on the forward strand.
GCGGCACCAATCACACAGAATAACACTACTGCATTTTTGAGCCAACCAACCATAACGCGCCGTCCGCCCCCCGGTCCCCACCAACATTTTACGACTGTTTTCTCATGCAAAACTTTGTTTATGCGACGTCTTGATGCTTACTGGTCTGTGGTGAATGCTTACCGCAGGCTGCTTGCTCCCAGACACAAGAGCGGCAGCAACCAGTGCAGACGTTTGTTTAAATGTTGATGGTTCTATAAAATTTAATTAATAATGAGTTTTAATGATAATAAAATATTTTGGGAAGAATTTATAGCTGCTTACAAAACATATACACATGTTTATGGAGGTCAAAAGAAAGGAGTTTATGAATTCCAAATTACGCAACACTACCTATCATTTTTTAATTGAAAAATGTAAGGAATTACATCCCGAAGACCTGTAATCCCATTCCCGTAAACATCGGAGAATCTACACTCGAAGTTGTTGACGATTATGTATACCTAGGACAAACTGTCCAGCTAGGTAAGTCCAACTTCGAGAAAGAGGTCATTCGTCGAATCCGACTCGGTTAGGCAGCGTTCGGGAAGCTACGCAATATCTTCTCGTCCAAAATACCGCAGTGTCTCAAGACGAAAGTCTTTGACCAGTGTGTGTTGCCAGTAATTACTTACGGTACTGAAACGTGGTCGCTCACAATGGGCCTGATAAGAAGGCTCAATGTCACTCAAAGGGCAATGGAGAGGGCTATGCTCGGAGTGTCCCTGCGTGATAGAATCAGAAATGAAGAGATTCGCAGGAGAACGAAAGTAACCGACATAGCCCGAAGAATTGCCAAACTTAAATGGCAGTGGGCGGGGCACATTGCTCGTAGAACGGATGGCCGATGGGGCAGTAAAGTTCTGGAGTGGCGACCACGTACTGGAAGGCGCAGCGTGGGTAGGCCCCCCACAAGGTGGACCGACGACCTGGTAAAGGTCGCGGGAATCCGCAGGATGCGGAAGGCACAGGACCGGTCGTTGTGGCGATGCTTGGGGGAGGCCTATGTTCAGCAATGGACGTCTTTCATCTGAAATGATGATGATAACATCCCGAAGCTGAATTGGCATTCGTAAATAAAAAATAAAATCCCTACGAAACTCTTACAGGCCTAAATTGCGTGAATTACGATTTTATTTTTCTAGCAATATTAACGCAGCGCCAGTAATTATTGCAATTTTTCGTCTTTTGCGTTGTCATCTTAATTTACACAACCAACCGCGTCGCCGGTCAAAGGCAAACTGATAAATCCGTGTAGCGCATGCATGGTATAATAAGATGTTTCACCAGGTATTCTCTTCCCGCAATGACAGCGCGATGCCTCCAAGCTACGTCACGATCAGTGCTGCCATTGATTGATATCTTCAGTATACTTAAGGAGATTTTTGTTCATAATGAATATAAAATAAATTCCTAACTAGCCTAACTATTTGTTATCTCGTGTTATTCATCTAATTAGTTAATAAAGGAAACTATATTAAATTACTGGTTAAAAAGTGATTCTTTATAGATGAAAGTAAATGAAAAAATGCATTTTGCTCGGGTAATTTATTTTCACAAAGTGGCAGCACATCAAACTGACAAGTGTCACGCTAACAGCCCGCTATTGGCTCCACGGCCGATGACGTAGTACGGAGGCAATCACGTGACCTAGCTGTCACGGGAAGAGACTACCTGGTGTTATTATACCATGGTGTAGCGTGTAGTGTATTGCGGCGCCGCGCCGGGCACGCCGGCAGGCATGCCCGCGGGCAAGTTCGTGTAGTCAATTCCCAGAGAGGCCAGCCAGCAGGCGATGGATTGAGGAGTCTATCGTTCGCATTGCACGGCCCTCGAGTTGCGGTGATATGCTAAGTGTGCCAGGACATCACCGAAGGAGTCGATGCAGCCCACACACACCCCTACACTACACACCCCTCTTGGTGCCTAGAAGTGGCAGAGTAGGTAGAAGACAGAGCTTTAAGACAGGTAAGGTAGGCATTTTCGCAGTCTCAAATCCTTCATCTGGGCTGGGGGCAGAGGTGATTGATCAATTGGACGTAGATACGCGAAAAGGATCCAATCCACAAAAATGGTTCATGCAATTATTCAAGAAACAGATTACAATTTCATGAACATTTTTGTGGATTGGATTGCTAAACTACGTCCAATTGCAATTGCATTTATAGCATTAAGAAGAGGGCCGTTCCCAGCAGTGGGACAGTAATGAGCTGATTGTGTACTTACATTCCAAAAAAATATTTTGTTAAAAGAATGACTACAAAGACGTCTATCTCGATGAAGCTATCACAGGAAAGGCGGGCACAGACATTCAAGAAGGTAAATTATCCTGGATGGCCGTAAGAGCAATGGAGCTCTTCAACAAAGAGCAACGAGCTACCTTCCAAGAATACTACGGGAGCAAGGACCCAGAGCATGTCAAGAAAATCAAGCAGCTATATGACGAAATACAACTCGATAAAGTGTATCAACAGCATGAATGCACTGTGTATGATGATTTAGTACGCCGCATGCATGCATTACCAACGGAGGGGGAGACTCGGTTCCTCTTAGAAGTTCTGGAGATTTGCCGTAAACGAATTTAAACTGGATGTCCCATCGCTATGCTTCATGGACAGAAAGTAGTTTAAATATAGGAAATATAAAAGGACATTGCTAAAATTCCATTAAAGCCAGCCTATGAAAGTTATGAATAAAAGATGATACTCACCATCTACAATTCGATGAGATATGATAAACAAAGTGTTATTGAAATAACTGAAAAACTCTTAAGGGGTCATTGTACTCATCAAAATGAACAACTTTTTAACGCGATTTCAGGTTTGGTCCCGTAGCAAAAGTTGTTCATACTGATGAATACAATGACCCCTTAAGAGTTTTTCAGTTATTTCAATAACACTTTGTTTATCATATCTCATCGAATTGTAGATGGTGAGCATCATCTTTTATTCATAAGTTCCATAGAATTTAATTTAAAGTACTTTCCCTACGTAAAGCATAGCTATGGTACACCCTGTATAGCATGACTGGAAGAATATGATTGATTTAAAATCGATTGAATTATATTATTTTATTAAAAGAGGAACAACAAACAGCTACATTATGTAATATAACTAATTGTATAAATTATGTAAATAAATAATAATGTAGCCCACAGCGCTGTTCACAAATTACCATAAAGTGTATAAAGCTTTAAGTCGCTAGGAAATGAGCTGTACCTACATGCAAGACAGCTGTTATTATTATATATATTATATTAAAAAGAACCATTAACCTAGAAGTGTCTCATATAAAAGGCTTCGAAACCTTTTCATGGAGCATGTGAAAATATCAATATGTTCGAATGTTTCAATGTTGCTGCCATTCGTCGAATTGGTGAACGGAGGCCAGTGTTAGATCGGCAGGTACCTACAAAGGTTGGTTATCGTTGGCTTGGTTAGGTTCAATGTAAAAAAATATCACCTCTATGTTTTTTGTTTTTTATAGGTAGGTACCTATATAATTTACTTAAGTCCAATTTAGCAACCCTACGGTCAATCTCATTTTTTTTTTCATTTCTGAGGTATCAAGGATTGGTTGTAGGTACAATAAAAGCAAAATCAATGAATGGTTGTTTCATTTCATAAAGAAGTGATTTATCTAAACCGACAAGACTAGATTAAACATGAATTTGAAAAAAGTTTTCCAACTTAACCGACTATTTAATAATAATAATAAATCGTTTATTCTTTCTCCTCACATAAATAGAATAAAATAGGTAGTAGTTTTTAATATACGACAAAAACGTAGAGCATACGAAAGCTTAATAAAGGTGTTATAAATAATGGAGTTTTTGACGTTTTCCCGCTCATGAAGATTCGTTAAAATTAACAGCTATGGATTATCAGATATTTTATTGTCAATAGTGACGTACTACTATAGCTTAATTTATCGAATCTATTATTTTAGGACAACATAATATAATAAAATAAATTTGGTATTTAATGTCGTTACTTTGGTCTTTTTTAGGGTTCCGTACCCGAAGGGTGCCAAACGGGACCCTATTACTCTCGCTACGCTGTCCGTCCGTCCGTCTGTCTGTCTGTCTGTCTGTCACAGGGCTGTATCTTTGTAACGGTAATAGATAACCAGTTGAAATTTTCACAGAAAATGTGTTGCTATGAGGAGTATCAGTGGGGTCCCCATACAAGAAACCTCAAAAAACATGAATGTTTTTCAACGTTTTTGTTCCTGCTCTATATTCAAAACGGTTAAACATACCAGCGTCAAACTTCGTCAGATTATAGTGCATATTATGTAGTTTAGCAACAAATACTAAAAATAAGACAAATATAGACACATGTGGTGGTACCTGCGTAAGACAGAGATGCAAAAATTCATATTTCGCGCCTGTGCGTTGATGTCTTTAGATAAACTCTCGTAAATTAAATCAGTTTATATGGAGTATCAGGTCGATGGGTGGTATGGAACCCTTACTGCGCGAGTCCGACTCGCACTTGGCCGGTTTTTTTATACATATTACCGAAATATAATAGTTTTAAGTTATTAAAATCTTTTGACGTCAAGTGTTATGCGTCAATGAATAAAAATTAAAACTTTCGCTTAGTGGCTAAAGCACTGGCGTACTGAGCCAGGAGTCACAGGTTCGAATGCTCTTGAGCGGCTGCATGCTGGCGTAGTTGGCGCAGTTGGCGTAGCTGGCACAGCTGGCGTAGTTGGCACAGCTGGCGTAGTTGGCGCAGCTGGCATAGCTGGTAAAGGCCCTTGAGGTGAGGTGCCGTGCAGTGTTCCATGTGCGCCGCCTAGGAGGGTGCGGCCAACGTTAGGCTGCACGAGGAGAAGGGGCTCACCTGCTTGAGGCGGGCCAGGACCTGTCGGAGGTGGTTGTGTGAATACTCACGGGTTCCCACGCCCCCGGCTAAGGTAGTTGAAGGAACACCGTGATGGTTTTAGTCGGTAAGAGTCCGACACTGGCTCCGCCTACCCCGGGCGGAGTGCGTCCATGAGGATTTCACCACGGCAAAAAAATAAAATAAAAAAAGATATCGCTATTAGCGATAAAATCGCCAATCTACCCTTATTTTACATGTTAATCCTAAGTTCAATAATGTTATTGGTGTACAATAAAGAATATTCTATCTATCTATCTATCTACCACATGTAGGTACTAGTATTATTGTCTATTCTTATGCCACAGGGTGCGGCGCGGGAACTTCCTTATTTGAATTGCGCGCATAGACATATACATGCTGAAATTTGAGTCGCTTAATTCCCGAAAGAGGGTCATTATACTCATCATTATGAACAACTTTTACTATCTATGGGACCAATCCTGAAATCGCGAAAAAAAAATCTGTTGGTTCCTACATTTGTGTTCTCTTAAATCAATAAAATGTAGGGACCACCTGATTTTTTTTTCGCGAATTCAGGGTTGGTCCCATAGAAAAAGTTGTTTATAATGATGAGTACAATGACCCCTTTTCGGGAATTAAGCGACTCAAATTTCAGCGTGTATACCGTGTCACTTTTCTCCTGGTCCAAATGAAAACCATTGATTAAAGGCACCAAGGGCTATTGAAAATACCCCCATGTATGTTCCGCAAAAATCGCCAGATTTCGAGTAAATCGCAATTTCCGTATTTGTCTCACGGTGTCTACAAAAATTGGTTTTGCGCTCAAACTATTATCGCAGGACGTGCAATTTTTTCATGAATACAAACAACTGAAAGGCATATAAGAAATAAAATAAAGACTGAAACTGAGACTTCTTTATTTTACTTTAAAAAAGCGAAAAAATGTGCATATTTTATTTGGATGTATTGCGATCTTAACTTTTAGGAGGCCTAACTCAAAATTATCACTGATTAAACAAAAATTGAATCCACGTTAAAAACTTCTTCACCTTATTGAATACTCGCATGCCAAATTTTATCCGGATAGGCAAAGAGCTTCATGTGAAAAGTCTATCAAACTTGTTGTGAGGTGATTCTAGTACTGACTAAAAATTCTGATTTTACCTCCTATAGTGACAAATTGTTATCGAGGACGAAGTTTGGTCTCAGAACATTAAATAAAACAATATACTACTATAGTTTGTTATGGATTTTTTACTTATTTCGGCGTTATCCGTGTTTTACATTCTTAAAGTATCTTTCACAAATTGTAAAATTTTATGCTTCTACTTATGTACTTTTAATTATCATTTTTAATGATCGTGCCTCGATACACATCATCATCTTTATATCGATCAATAAAAATAATAATTTAAAGTGTGTAGAAGCATAAAATTTTACAATTTGTGCAAGGTACTTCAAGAATGTAAAATCATCGATGATGCCAGCATCAATTAATGCGGATGCTGATGTTGAAAATGATGCTGATGATCAGCAGATGCTGGTGCTGATGCTGATGTTCGCAACAACCTTGGTTGGAACTGCTAGTGTACCTATTATTTTTTGTTCTTGTTTTGCCTTATAAATGTTAGGTACTACACAATATATTCTAGCATTCGTAATTTTTCTTTACAACTGATCGGTCATAATGGCTATGTTACTACGTTGCAATACATTGTTTTACTCCCAGCTGAGGAAATTACATAGAAGTCCCGTTGCATTAAGTGTACCACTCACTTTTAATACATTGAAACAAAAAGAACAGTTTCGTGCTGTGTTGCCGGAGGTGATGAACTCGTTAATGTCGAGTTCTAAGATAACAAAGCAGTTGCCAGAAGTTGGAGATTGGTTGAAAAAGGTTAGTAAATTTAATTTTATGCTAAAACGATGTTCCTATCTGCGATCGATTACGTCGACTTTCATTCATAAATTAGTAGCGCCCCTGGCGGAAACGAGGAGGAACTTTTGATTTATGAATGAAAGTCGATGCATTCGATTGCGATAACGATGTTTAAAACTCGGAATCAGCACTCTGGACACTTTTTACTTATAAACAATCGAATAATTCTCCAACTTAATGTATGAGAGACAGGAAGGTTCCCAGGGTAGTTTGCCGCCAGCTCCAGTATGCTCATGTAACGTGCCAATTAATTAATAACCTTAGATTACAGAACGCAAAATTATAATAAAAATATTTATTTCAATGATGATTATGATTACCCACAAGTTATTCGACATCATCTAACATATTTAAAACTACTTCAATTAGGTTCCTCAATTAATTCCATGCCCAAAATTTCTGGCCCATTATTTCTGGCCTATTCACTCTGCAGAGCGGCGCATTTGGGGGGGTGCACCCCCTGAGAATATATCTAAGAATATAGGTACACCAAACATAAAGTGCGCTAAAAAGTATCGCAGCGAAAGGTTCAAGTGCTCCATATAGTATTTTATGTAATATTTTTCAACTCTAATCAATTGTAGTTTTTGTGCTTGCTGGTGATCGTTAAAATCAGTGTTAATTTATCCTATTACTATCCGTGGAAACCTGTAATTGGCTTAATGTAACCTATGCTAGCTGTTTATTAATTTTTATATAGCTGTTGGTTTTCCTAATTATAAATAAATACATTTGATTTTCTACTTTAATTTTTTTGTTGAAATGTTGTCCTACACTAGGATTTCTCCTATATCGTGGGTACGCTTACAGACGTAAATTTTCTCTTGCATGAATGACCACACCCGGGACAACTATATGTAGGCCATACAAATATTCATTCCGTATGAGAATCGAACACGTGACGTCTAGTGCAACTTCCATTGCTCACTTTTCGTTTGACTGCCACTGCGATATGGTGCCGTCGACGATGGTACACGCAGGCGCGGTTCCAGCCCAAGATTTGGGGGGGGGGGGGGTCAACTTGGCTTACGTATAGTTTCAAGGTCCAAATTTACCATTTTTTTTATTATTTATTTATGCAAAGACAAGGTGAAGTTTGGAGTTAGTTTGTTATGTAATAGAATACTTACTTACAAAATGAACGTCAAGAAAGGGAAAACGAACGTTAGGTACAATCGCGAGCGAAGCGAGCCCGAATTTTTAATATTTATGCGAAAAGTAGACTTAAATTTTTTGGAGTTGTAGGCTATGCTATGTACGGTCAACCGCACGTCGGTGGTAACACTTTGACATTAGCAGCATCTTTATTGTGTAAGGAGTAACGGCGGTTGTCGAATTGAAGTGTTACCACTGTAATGCTGGCGACTGTACGTTAATAAAGAAGCGCGAGCGAAGCGAGCGTGAATTTTTTTTTCACCGCCAAAGCTTCAATCGCTTGCGCCTTTGATATAGTGTCCGATCGCAATGGCAGGCTCATGTAAAGTAGCGCAAACTGTTCAACAAAATGAAGTACCGCCGTCGTATGTGATATTATTTGTCAATAAAGTGAAAATATCATTCATTCATATTTTATTTTGAGCAAAATAATACCTGTAAATTGAACTTCAGTAAATAAACAAAGCTCTAAAGTAATGTTAGGTATTTTTTTACGTACGACTAGATGTGATGTCGTGTTTGAGTAAGTAGGTAGTACCATAAGAAAAGAGAAGACTATTATTAGGTACCTATTCTATGGTAGTACTTACGTAGTTTTGATTTCGTTGTTTACTTTTGGACGTTGAAGCAGGAAGTTAATAATTTATTTAATTTATTTTTGTAAATTGTCTATTTTTAGGAGATTTGTCAATTTGACGTATACGATTTTGGGGGGGGTCATGACCCCTATGACCCCCCCCCCCCTAGAACCGCCACTGTACACGCTTGCCCAGCAAAAACCTATTCACTCGCCGCTTGCACCAAACGTGCTGTATTTATATAAGAAGCTTCATTAATCAGCCAGAATGACAACAGCAACAATGCACTTGTTTATGTTACAGTTATTATATTACAACTTGGAAGGAGGCAAGCTAGCCAAAGGACTAGCCATCCCGTTCGCGTACCGAATGTTAGAAGCACCTGAAAACTTCACTGAAGAAAAACTGCATGCAGCTCGTTTTCTGGGCTGGTGTTTTGAAATGGTAATTGATTAATTAGTAATATCTTAAAATAGTAGTAATAATATTAATTATAATACCTACTTATAAGGGTAATCCAACGCAACTACAATAACATCTTCTAAAAAAGTATTTTTGACTTTGCAATAGTATCTTAAAGTTATCTTGTTCATGCGAATAAAATGGCTTACATGATTCTGCAAAAGTCACTCCAGCAGGATATAAACCGGCGCACATTTACGCACAAATATGCTTCATCTGCCCATGTACTTTATTTCTCTCTTCGGTAATTCTTTTAGAATCTTCGAGCCGGAACATCGTTACTACAGGAGGATTAGTGTTATCGCTTTCTTTTTAAACCACAGCACGCACAAATTTTTTATTTGGCGCACATTTACAGCAGATTACGCTCTAATTATTAATTTAACTCAATTCATTCTAGAATTTCCTCATTCTTTCCTCAGTACATATATCGTCTAATTTAATAAGTTGTTTATTTTCTTGGTGTTGATTATAATATCATATTTTTTATTTATTATATATATTTTTATTGGTATAGGTATACGTAGTTTATAATTTATCATCGTAAGTATATTTATATTTAGTATGTTTTAATGTCACACACTGTGTCTACGTCTTTTTTTTATCCTTCTTTCCTGTCGCAGGTCTGCTGGAAGAAATTTCTTTTGGAGATAAGCAGTACCTTTGTGGTCAAGTGTTTGTTCTGTATGTTTTCTATAATAAAATGTGTTGTGTGTACATAAATAAATAAATCAATTTCTAGATTTTTTTATCTCTAGTATAGGGCAAATCGCGCATGATAGGTCATCAATGCTGGCCGTAAATGCAGTATATTAATTTATTTTGCCACTTTTGTATAAAAATATGATTCAAGAGGCACGTGTTTAGCAAAGGTAGCGGACCTCCTATCAAAACATCTCTTATAACAGTTACAGGCCTACTTACTTATGATGGACGATATAATGGACAATTCAACAACTCGTCGTGGCAAGCCATGCTGGTACCTCCAGCCTGGAGTCGGCTCATCTGCGATCAACGACTGTGTTCTCATACACCAATGTGTGATGGAAGTATTAAAAATTAACTTCGCAAAAGAGCCCTACTACGTTGACTTGATAGAACTAATCAATGAGGTACGTATATGTAATCAATTCAATTAAACAAAACATTTAAAAAAGTAAAAACCTGCTTCAAAAAGAATAAAATAATTTGTGTGAAATAGCTAAGGAAGAACCTAGGTGCCTTTGATATGGTTTGATTTAAGAAAAATATGGCACCGACTTCCTAAACTGTTGGACATAATATACATGCTGAAATTTGAGTCACCTAATTCCCGAAAGGGGGTCATTATACTCATCATTATGAACAACTTTTACTATGGGACCAATCCTGAAATCGCGAAAAAAAATATCTGTTCGTCCTTACATTTGTGTTCTCTTAAATCAATAAAATGTTGGGACCACCTGATTTTTTTTTGCGAATTCAGTGTTAGTCCCATAGAAAAAGTTGTTCATAATGATGAGTACAATGACCCCTTTTCGGGAATTAAGCAACTCAAATTTCAGCGTGTATTATTTTATTCTTTTTGAAGTCGGTTTTTACTTTTTTTAAAGTTTATTTTATTTTTCTATTTTGAGTGGCATACCAATAGAAAGACAAGCGATTACTGCGATCCCGGATTATTTGCTGTCATCTATTGAAGAGTTCCCTTATTTATCTCCGAAGATCTTTATCGGATCTTCATCAAATGATACTTTCTGAATGCAAATGCTTGATGTGTTGATGAAAATATCAAAATCGCTATTTTACGTCCCTAAAGTACATAACTGCTTTATAAAGGAAAAAGCAAGTTACTTATCCTCATAATTTTAACTATTTCACTTATTAGTTATAATAATTAAAAATGATAAGGTTAAAACAAATGAACTTTACTCGAAATTAATAGGCACAGTCCACAGACCAGTAAGCCTCAAGCCGCCACATAAACAAAGTTTTGCATTAGAACACAGTCGTAAAATGTTGGCGGGGACCGGGGGGCGGACGGCGCGTTAAGATTGGTCGGCTCAAATGTTCGGTGATATGATTGGTGCCGCTCGCTGACGGAGTGACGTGCCAATTGGTGGCTGGGCGTAAGATATGCAGTGCTACTGCATATGCTTTGTGACCGGGGGTATCCGGCTAATAGGCGTCTAAAGGCTTACTGGTCTGTGGCACAGTCGACATCAATCAAAATAAAGCATCAATTAAAATCAATCAAAAGCATCAATTAGGCATCAATTTAAAGTACCTACTTACATTTAAAGATGTTTTGTAGAGTGTCAATTTCACTGAAGTTTACCTCTTAATATTATTTTGGGCTCATATTAAATAACTTTGGCCATTAATTATTACTTTTTTTTTCTAATTGTTTTTTTTTAACAATTTTTTTTCCTTTTGTAACAGCTTCAGGTTGGAAAGATAAATTATTTACCTAAATAATGTTTTTTGCTTTCAAATCCTGCTGCCGAATTGCGTAACTCACCCGCGATCGCAATCATCTGGATTTCAATGTTCATTGTTCCGTGTGTTTTGACAATCCGTGTTATCGGCAACTACGTACCACGCAATGAATATTGCTGTAATTTCAAAATGAAAGCTAATGTCAAAGTCTATGTATTACAGAATTACCCCACTGTTCTTATTTTACAAATATCGACGTATATTTTACATATATTTTAAATTGCACTTTAATATCGTCAATATTACACATTTCTTTAAGTTTTTTACTTGATTTTAGTAGACTGATATTATCAAAACATGGCTTAAGAGGACGCTCCCAAAACGTAATTCCCACCCTCGCACTCCCCTTACACACCGTAACTGCGGGCCGCTCTCGTCAATTTTATGCGAGTTGCAATAGAACTCATTTTCGAGAAAATCATTCTCGCGTGTTTTACCACGGAAGTAAATGTCGTAAATCTCAAAACAGTTTTCTTTTTATTACAAGAATACTAAACAATCTATACAAATTTCCTCAAGCTAGTATTTAATAAACTTTATTATCTTCCTATTTGCATATATTTTATACAGCTAAGTTAAATAATAAAGGATAAATATTCGAAAAATCTCTAAAAACGCATGATTTTCAAAAAATAAAAGTATCGAACAAAAATCAACTAATTATGTAACTGTCTAGTCAAACGATGGACAAAGGTTCAAAAAAACATATATCTAAATTTGACATTCATCAAGCATGTGTTCCACTCAGCATATGTTTTGAAAAAGTCACCTCATTTTGGGAGCCTAGCCTTATAAAATAATTCACGAGTCCCGAAATGATGTTTGGTATTGCAGCCACTAGGCGGCGCCCCTATCGTGCACATAGACAATAGGTCCTATAAACTTTTAACGATCTAGGTAGAAGCATAAAAGTACCTACCGTCTTAAAGAAAAGTCCTAAGATAGTTTAAAATACAGGTACCTAGGACTCAATAATATTATAACACACAAAATGTTCTTTACAGACACATATGTACCTAACGGCAGGCCAATATTTAGATAATTGTTCTGGCTACAGTAAAGAAAAGAACAACATTGATTTATTTACCATGGAGCGATATTATTCTATACTCGCCAACAAGACTACTTACACCAGCTTCAGACTACCGATGCTTATAGCTTTACTGTTTGTGAAGGATGGGAAACAAAGAGATACTACAGAACTATGCAGTATCTTTTCGGAGCTTGGTAAACTTCTACAATTTCGGGTAAGAAATAATAATAATAATAATAACAGCAAACAATTGATAGACATACAAACATTATACTCGAAATAATTTTAAAAGAGAGTTTTTACAAAGATCTATCATTGTGGAAGATTATAAGTTTCTACGTTGCATATTTTAGAAATGGCAGGGGGGGACACATTGCAAACCACTTTGGCGGGCTATATTTCGCAGATGGTACACCTGATAAAAAAGTTATGTATGAAACATTACCTTCATTTTAGTAGAACTATTTAATAATACCCCACACGAGGGGGTGCAGCGAAAAAAAAAAACATCCCCATTTCACATGTATGGGCGCCATCCCTAAACTACGTAATCACGATTTTTTTATTCTTTTAAAATTGAGATCTATATCTAAGCCATTTTTTAAGTAAATTTCATTTACTTATGTTTATAACTGGAGAAGTTATTAAGCTGTAAAGGATTAGGACAGACGGACAGACGGACAGACGGACAGACGGACAGACGGACAGACGGACAGACGGACAGACGGACAGACGGACAGACGGACAGACGGACAGATGGACAGACGGACAGACGGACAGACGGACAGACGGACAGACGGATAGACGGACAGACGGACAGACGTATAGACGGACAGACGGACAGACGGATAGACGGACAGACATGACGAAACTATAAGGGTTACTTGTAGGACTACGGAACCCTAAAAAGGCAGAGTTTTGTCCTGCCTCGAAAATTCGCTAGAACTGGGGTTGACCTTGGTAATTAATGAATAGTTATTACATTCAAAAAATATATTTTGTTAAAAGAACGACTACAAAGACGTCTACCTCGACCAAGCTATCACAGGAAAGGCGGGCACAGACATTCAAGAAGGTAAATTATCCTGGATGGCCGTAAGAGCAGTGGAACTCTTCAAGAAAGACCAACGAGCTACCTTCCAAGAATACTACGGGAGCAAGGACCCAGAGCATGTCAAGAAAATTAAGCAGCTTTATGAAGAAATACAACTCGATAAAGTGTATCAACAGCATGAACGCACTATGTATGACGATTTGTTGTGCCGCATACATGCATTGCCAACTGAAGGGGAGACTCAGTTCCTTCTAGAAATTTTGGAGACTTCCCGTAAAGGGCAATATTAAATTTTTATGATACAGTAAAAACCCGTTTTTAGTAAAAACGCGTTTTTCCTAGTAAAAACTAGTTTTTCCTATTAAAAACCAGTTTTTACTTAATGCTTTCGTTACAACTAGAATTACTTATTTTGAAATTGAGCTAAATTTGTCCATCCCTAGTTGATTTTTTTTTTCTAGTCCGAGAGTCTCATTTTTAATGTAGTGGTGTAATCACGGAGGAACAGGGGCCTTACTCCCGACTGTTTCGAGCTCTGAACCAAATCGAGCTAATATCAATTCCTAGAAAAATGCAGTACGATTTGACACTAACTCGAATTCAAATTCGATTGATGCAGCACTCGATCCAGTCGGAAGTGAGGCCCCAGGTTTGTCCAGGAATGAGTCGTTATAACGAGAATTAACTGCTAAGCTAATTTGAATGTTAAAGTGGTCATGATTTTTTTGTCATGAAGTTGTGACGGTGTTTTATGAGGTGCGAAATGAAACCGAGAGATTCATAGAGCCTATCATAGTACGTACAGAATTGCCACTCGAATTTCGATGGAATGGACACAGAGAAATCAACGCAACGTACGGTTATATGGAGTGACGAGAGTGGGAGAGGGAGCGGCAAGGGGCAGAGTTGGAGGGGTGGGGCATGAAGTGGAGGGGGATGAGGGGAGAGGGTGGGGTTGGCATGCGGGAGGTGAGGTGAGGGCGTTGATGTAGATGAGGGGAGAGCAATTTGCTAGGCAAGGACGGAGGGGCTGCGACCCCCGCTCTATGAAGGCGACTTATTTTAAGACTAACCTCGAGTTAACACAAGTTAACACCTATGGTTTAGGAAATATGGGCATTGCCATAAGCATTATTGACAATGCGCAATTTCATCGCGCTTGTAGGCGAATGCGTAGACTTCGCTTCTATCGGGTGTCCCCCGCCACCATCTGTTTTTTTTTGTTATTATGTCTTTGGCTCCTTAGCTGCTCAAATAATAGAAATGTACATAAATAATATTTATAAAATTTGTTTTATTTAATGATCTTTTGTTGGGAATGGGGAGATGGGAGATGGGAGATGGGAAGGATGGTCGATGGGGCCACTATTTCTGTCTGCAAATAGGGTTGCCATACATCCGAAATTTTCCGGACATGTCCGGAAATTAGGTCCTTTGTCCGGAATGAGGAGGAAATTCGATGTTGTCCGGAATTTCCTTACTTCAACTTCATCCACCCGTACCCGTATAACAAAAATGCATCGCTTCACGCAAGAAATCAACATGCCGCGAAATAAGAAATTTTGAAGAAAATTGCGTTTTTTTTTTTAATTTCCGGAATTTTCTCAGGTAACCTTATCTGCAAGTTAAACAGAAACCTAACATTAAGGGGATGATGGGGGCTTCGTTCAGCGGGCTTAGTAATCTCTGAGACCTCGCTTCGCTCGAGCTCGGTCAAAGTGACCACGTGTCCGAAACGACGATTTAATCTCACTGTCGCGAAGAGGAGCGGTGCGGAGAAATCCTGACCAATAGAATTGCAAAAGAAAAGCTTAGTAGATCGGGACTCTGCTCGTCTCCACGTCAGTCTTTTTCTTCTTGCGTGTCAATGGTTCATACTTGAACCATTACAATATATATATTACAAGAAGTGGCCGAATATTATATGAAAATAATATTCGGCCACTTCTATGGCTTCGTTTCGGTCGGCTCTTGTACAGTTGACAGGGCACAAAGGACAAGTAAGCAAATGAGCCATGGACTGAATGAGGGCCCCACAACGGCATTCAGTTTTTGAGGAGTCTCGCATTCCCCATTTGCACAAATTTTCTCTGCAGCGACCGACTTAAGTCCGGAGCCGGTTGAGAGATTTCCACACTGGCCACGGTAGATCATGACCTGGGTGCAGGTGTTCTTGTGGTACTACAAAATCAAGTGGTGGTCGAAGCTTTTCCTTCCACAACCCCGTCCTCGTCCACGTCAGTGAAGATGCATGACTAGGGTATACCCAGTAAAATTGGGTATTTTTTTGCTTTCTTTCTTCGCCTAAAACTATCAATGTCTCGATATCGTGCACACTGTAGTCACTAAACGTAATGATTTATATTCTCTTTGATAGTCACGTCAATAAACCGCGCCGCTGTGGTTGCTGCCGTCATCGAGAATTCACCGCCGCTCGCCGTTGCCGCTGTCGTCGAGGACTTTAGTGATTTTATCATCATGTTTGAATATCAATTAAATCAATGCAACAATTTATAGTTTCCACAACTGTGGTAAAGTATGAGGTTTTTAAGGTTCCTACAATGATATACATAATTATATAAGTACAGATATGGTACTTGTACTCGCAATCTGAAGATTCGAAAACGTCCTAATTACGACGTTTTTCTAGTAATCCGCGTCAAGTAAGGAGCCGAGCGTGATTGGTGACAAATAAAAACTAAAATGACATCGAGTGTTTACAGAAAGTGTTACAATTATGACGCAAAGGTATCTTGAAGTAACCAACTTACTTTGTACTAGTTTATTTATTTTGTGCAGCCGCTGCGTACGGATTTTTTTTTTAGTTTATTTTGTTAGGGTAAACATATCTATACTTTTAAACATCATTGGTCCATTATAAAATTTGCGTTTTAGAAGTGCACCTTATCTTGGCCCTTCAGGGAAATATAGACCGTAGCTGATAAATTAATAAATAAATATTTTTGGGACATTTTTACACGTTATTATTGTTATTATTATTCCATTTATTCATTAATTTACATATTTTTTTACATTTTTAAACATTTTTACAAAAAACAAGAAATAAAAACATTTAAAAATATATAAAAACAGTAGCCCACCGGCATCAGGAACAGGGTCCAAGCTACCGGTGGTCAGGGCCTCAGAGAGAGGAACTTCCTAACGATACGTGCCGTGTCCAGAAGAACCGCTTTCTGAATCAAGCCCTTGACCCAGCTGCCTAATGAGAGCCTCTGTAGGTGTTGGTCGAGGCTCTTTGCCATTATGCCATTGGCCGTAACGACAATCGGCACGATGACTGCTGAGTTAACATCCCACATGTCGACAACCTCGTGTGCCAAGTCAAGATATTTTATTTATTTATCTTTTTCGGCATCACGAGATTCCCGTCATGCGGGACGATGACATCAACAATCATCGTGCGGCGCTCCAATCGATCTATCATCACTATATCAGGCTTATTGTGTACAATAGACCTATCAGTGATGATAGACCGATCCCAGTATTATTATTATTATTTCCTTTATTTAATTGCTTAAACATATTGATTATATTTTTAAATATTTTTACAAAACAAAAAAAAAACAAAAAACATTTAAAAATATAAAAAATAGTGGCCCACCGGTATCGGGTACAGGGACCAAGCTACCTTCCTTTCTCTGGTCAGGGCTCCAGAGAAAGGAACCTCCTAACAATACGCGCCGTATCTAGGAGAACCGCTTTCTGCATCAGGCCCTTGACCCAGCCGCCTAACGAGAGCCTCATGAGATGGTGGTCGAGGCTCTTTGCTAAAAGGCCATTGGCCGTAACAATTATCGGCACAATGGTTGCCGAGTCCACCTCCCACATGTCGACAACCTCGTGTGCTAGATCAAGATATTTAATTTGCTTGTCTTTTTCAGCTTTCACAAGGTTCCCGTCATGTGGGACACAGATATCAACAATCATTGCGCGGCGCTCAGATCGATCTATCACCACTATATCAGGCTTATTGTGAACAATTGTCCTGTCAGTGATGATAGATCTGTCCCAGTACAATGTGACATGGCCATTTTCAAGAACTGGGTCGGGCACATACTTGTAGTACGGTACTTCTGATTCCACAAGATTGTATCTCAAAGCAAGTTGCTGGTGAATAATTCTGGCTACTAGGTTGTGCCTGTGCAAATACTCGCCGTTAGCTAGACGCGAACATCCGGATATAATGTGTCGGATAGATTCTCCCGGACGGTGACATTCCCGACAGATGTCAATCGTGCCATCCTTCACAATATACTTTCGGTAATTGTTCGTCATCATAACTTCGTCCATAATTGCACATACAAAACCTTCGGTTTCTCCGAAGAGATCACCGAACTGTAGCCAGGCCACGGACGCTAAGCCATCCACATCGGGTCCATGAAGAGCCTGATAGAAGCGCCCGTGTAGCTCCTTGCTTTGCCATACCTCCTCGCGATCTTTGGTACTAAGTACTGCAGGTTTGCGCCAGTTCTCTTTAGCCAAAGAGAGCGGGGTGAGTCCCTTGTCCACTGCAACAACATCTCGATGCATACCCACGTCCAAATGAAGGAAATATTCCCTTAGACTGCACACCTCACGGTTGTGGAGGGACTTTGCATTTAAAAAGCCACGACCCCCACACTTCCGCGGGATGTACAGCCTCATCACCGATGACCGTGGGTGATGCATACGATATGCCGTCAGTAGTATGCGGACTTTCCGATCCAGAGCGTCAAGACCCGTCTGAGTCCACTTGAGTATACCGAAGGAGTACATTAAGACTGGCATGACCCAACCGTTAAAGGCGCGCACCTTGTTTCCGCCTGATAAAAGACTATTGAGAACCTTTTTCAGGCGGCCAAAGAAGCGCTCCTGCAACGATTGCATCATGTCAGCCTGGTTGATGCCTAACGCCTCCGCCATACCCAAGTATTTGTAGGTGTCGGTTGGGGAGAGGGACCCAAGATGTGTAGAATCCGAGAGTTGAACACCCTCGGATTCCACAATCTCACCATGCTTTACATGCATGACTGCACATTTGTCCACACCGAATTCCATCCTGATAGAATTACTAAAGTTTTCAGTTACCCTTAGTAGCTCCATCAGTTGCAAGTCGGTGGGGGCAAACAGTTTAAGGTCATCCATATAGAGCAGGTGAGATATTACTTGACCTCCTCTTCTCAACCGATAGCCAAGCCCCGACTCCTCCAGTAAAGTACTAAGAGGATTCAGGGCCAAGCAAAACCACAGGGGACTCAGACTGTCGCCCTGGAATATTCCCCGCTCAATCGTTATAAATTCGTCGTTCCCCGGAGTCCGTCGGCATCCCGGATAGTGAAAGCCCGTCCTCCATTGCCCCATACATGTCAACAGGAAGGCGCGCAGGGTTGTATTAACTTTGTACAACTCCAGCACCCTCATGAGCCATGTATGTGGCACCGAGTCGTAGGCCTTCTTATAATCAATCCAACATGTCGACAGACCTCTTCGGGATCGACGAACCTGTTGGCTTATGGCCATGTCGATGAGGAGTAGCTCCTTAGTACCGCGGGACCCATTCCTACATCCATTTTGAGACGGAGACAATAGAATTACTGTCTATGTGATTAGTAATTTTTGTTCTCAAAATGGATGTAAGAACCTTATAGACCGTCGGTAAACATGTTATCGGCCTATAATTTTTTGGTTCCACGGTACTACCTGATTTGTGGAGCAAGTGGGTAATACCTGTTGTTAGAAACTGTGGGAGCGCCCCAGTTTCCAAAGCTAACTGGAACTGGGACGCCAAACGCGCATGTGAACTACGCAGCCATTTTATCCAAAAATTTTGCAGCCCGTCCGGCCCTGGTGATTTCCAGTTTGGCAACGGACGGACTGCATTGGCCACGTCTTGGGGGCTGATGACAACAGCCTCCATCTCTGGTATTTGTTCACACACGCGCTCGACGTTCCGTATCCAATCACCTTCGGTGTGACTAACGGGCACTGACCAGATGCTGCGCCAAAATGAACTCATGGCATCCTCATCCGGCAAGTGCACGTCACTCACACCTTGGTCTGGGCGCTCCCAAGCTCTGTAAACCCACCTTTGATCGCTATCAAACATGCGATTCTGGGTAAATCGGTCGACTCGTTTCCTATACCTGCGTATACGGTTTGCCCATGCATAGATTTTTTGTTTTAGGAAGTCGATGCGCTCTGTGACGCGTGACATGTACTCTCGAGGGTTGACATCAGTCCCCGAGAATGCCCGCCTCACAAAGCGCATCACTCTTGGCCTATTATTTCCCTCCCAAAAACTGATCAGCTTGCCGATGAGCACCCTAGTCTCGGCAATCCGATGTTCAATCCTGCATTGCCAAGCTGGTACGACGTTTTTTGGTCGTGTAGCTCTATTACCATCTGGAAATTGAACATGAGCTACACGACATGCGGCAACAGCCGCGCAGTACAGGATCGAGTGAGTATCACCGAGATTTTCGCTACTGTCAAAATAACTTGAAAGTATCGAATCTAGGGCGCACACCAGCGCCTTGTTTTTTCTGTGCATAGGCAAACGCGGTATATGTGGTCTAAATTCGGGTTGTATGGACCTGAACTCCAGAATCGCATCCTCCATAGCACTCCTCAAATGTTCATTGCACTGTGTACTTACGATTGTAGCTCTGTCATCAACTACCTCCTCAGCGTGCTCGGGCCGCGGTAATGCAACGGGTAGGTTTTGCGATTGTTCCACAGCTTGTGACGGGGGAGAGATGACCGGGCTACAATGTACTTCTGAGCGCAGTCGATCAAGCACGGTGTCATCCAACATGTGACCACGCTGGATTGCCCGCACTTGGTCGGACAGTCGTTGGGCCGAAACGTTGACAGCTGGTTCAAGCACCTGAAACAGAGCGAGCATCCGACCACGGTACGCAGTCAGGTTGGTGCCCCCCTCTGTAGCCCCATAGTATGCGCGCATAACACTTAGATTGATCTGTTGGGACCATCGCATGCGCGACACACTTATTATTATTATTTTTTGAGAACGCCTATGGCGTTAAGACCGCCTTTGTACCCTGTTGTGCATAAAGAATTAAATAAATAAATAAATCTCCGTCTAGTCCCAAACTAAGCAGAGCTTGTACTAAGGGTACTAGACAATGGATATAATACTTAGATACTTTTTTTTTTGTAATTACATACTTATGATACATAAGAAATACCCAGACCAACACAAACACTCATGTTCATGGGAATCTAACCCACGGGAACGACCTAGTGATCAGCAGTCCGACACTTGAACCATTAGACCACAGACGTCGTCAAATGATGATCAAAAAATTTTGTATTTCGTATTTTCATGGTAGAATGACTAGTGCAGTATTGTATTCTATTATCTGTGGTATCCAGCGGATTCCCGCGACCTTCACCAGGTCGTCGGTCCACCTTATGGGGGGCCTACCCACGCTGCGCCATCCGCTGGATGCGGAAGGCGCAGGACCGGTCGTTGTGGCGATAATTGGGGGAGGCCTATGTCCAGCAGTGGACGTCTTTCGGCTGAAATGATGATGATGATGATGATCTGTGGTATCAGTATGTAACATAATTAAGCACAAATCGCAGATTTGACATTTACTACCGAGTAAATGTCAAATCTGTGGCACAAATGCACAATGTGTTGTATACAACGACCATACGGCTCATGGACGCCTCATTACAGGCGACCGATGTCTGCAATACATCTATGAAATGTCACTAATGTAGGTTGCCACTATTCGCCACCAGTCAGCCATGCCAGTTTCGACCACTTACATAAGCCGTCAAAACTGCTGCGAATAGCCGCCTTGGTAGGGCCAATCGGATTCCAGTACCCCGCCTCAGCTAGTGGCAGAATTTATTGTACATTCATCATCATCATCATTTCAGCCGAAAGACGTCCACTGCTGGACATAGGCCTCCCCCAAACATCGCCACAACGACCGGTCCTGTGCCTTCCGCATCCAGCGGATTCCCGCGACCTTCACCAGGTCGTCGGTCCACCTTGTGGGGGGCCTACCCACGCTGCGCCTTCCAGTACGCGGTCGCCACTCCAGAACTTTACTGCCCCATCGGCCATCCGTTCTACGAGCAATGTGCCCCGCCCACTGCCACTTAAGTTTGGCAATTCTTCGGGCTATGTCGGTTACTTTCGTTCTCCTGCGAATCTCCTCATTTCTGATTCGATCACGCAGGGACACTCCGAGCATAGCCCTCTCCATTGCCCTTTGAGTGACTTTGAGCCTTCTTATCAGGCCCATTGTGAGCGACCACGTTTCAGTACCGTAAGTAATTACTGGCAACACACACTGGTCAAAGACTTTCGTCTTGAGACACTGCGGTATTTTGGACGAGAAGATATTGCGTAGCTTCCCGAACGCTGCCCAACCGAGTCGGATTCGACGATTGACCTCTTTCTCGAAGTTGGACTTACCTAGCTGGACAGTTTGTCTTAGGTATACATAATCGTCAACAACTTCGAGTGTAGATTCTCCGATGTTTACGGGAATGGGTGCTATATGGGAATTCAACATAACCTTTGTCTTGTCCATATTCATTTTAAGACCCACTCTATCAGAAGCTCTACTGAGGTCATCGAGCATTGTACCGAGGTCCTCCATGGTCTCAGCCATGACTACTATGTCGTCGGCAAACCGAAGGTGAGTGATGTACTCGCCGTTTATGTTAATGCCTAGCCCCTTCCAGTCCAGAACCTTGAAGACATCCTCCAATGCAGCAGTGAACAGTTTCGGAGAGATCACATCTCCCTGTCTCACACCTCGCTGCAGAAGGATAGGTTTCGAGGCTTGGTCCTGTAATCGGACTGACATAGTGGCGTTTTCATACAAAGACTTTAACACTTCGATGTACCGATAGTCAATCTGGCACCGTTGAAGAGACTGTAGTACCGCCCAAGTCTCGATCGAATCGAAGGCTTTCTCGTAGTCCACAAACGCTAAACAAAGAGGCAAGTTATACTCTTCGGTCTTCTGTATAACCTGCCGCAGCGTATGTATGTGGTCTACGGTGCTAAAGCCTTTTCGGAAACCGGCTTGCTCGGGAGGCTGGAAGTCGTCAAACCTGCGCGAAAGACGGTTCGTAATGACTCTCGAAAACAGCTTGTAGACATGGCTCAGAAGTGAGATGGGCCTATAATTCTTCAGTAGAGCATTATCGCCCTTTTTGAAGAAGAGTACCACCACACCTCTGCTCCATGCCTGTGGCGTTCTTCCCTCGAGAATGACGGAATCAAACAGCTTCTGAAGGGCCTTAAGGATCGGTTTTCCACCCGCCTTCAGGAGTTCGGCCGTAATTCCGTCATCACCCGGTGCCTTGTTGTTTTTGAGCTGCTTCAGAGCCATCCTAATCTCGTACAGGCTGACGTCCGGGATATCTTCGGTATAGTGTCGGGTCAATCTAGCTCTTGGGTCGTGAGCCCGATTTACAGCGGGTGTCCGGGTGGACGTGTATAACTGTCCATAGAACTTCTCGACCTCCTTCAATAGCTCTGGCTTGGAGGATACGACTCTGCCATCGTCGGTCCTCAGTTTTGCAAGCTGGCTCTGCCCAATAGACAGGTCTCTTGCGAAGACTTTGGAGCCCTTGTTCTTCTCTATCGCGTCTTTAATACGTTCCGTATTAAATTGGCGTAAGTCACTTTTCAAGGACTTTGAGATCTGTCTATTGAGCTGCCGGTACTTAGTCGCATCATCTGAGGACTGCAGAATCATCTCGCGTCTTTCCGCCATAAGCTCAAGGGTGTGGTCAGAGAGCTTTTTGTTTCTATTTGTACGACGGGTCCTAAAGATCCTAGACCCGACCGTATGGACAGTTTCCACAAACCCATCGCTGTAATCGTCCACTGAGCTCCCTAGGCATTCGAAACGATTCTGAAGTTCGAGCTGAAAGCTCTCGGGGTTTTGGATTTGGATCGGTGCTGGACGGAGCGTAGACTTCATCAGTCGAGATCTTTCCAGCTTGATGTTCAGATTCAATGTGCCTCTTACCAAACGGTGATCGCTTCCGGTTTTGACCGCGTTGATCACAGAGACATCATTGAATATTTGCTTCTTCGTCGACATAATGAAGTCAATCTCATTTTTTGTTACACCATCAGGGCCCAACCAGGTCCACTTCCTATGCTCACGCTTTCTGAAGAAAGAGTTCATCATATAGAGTCCCTCCTTCTCCATAAAGCCGGCCAGTAGATGACCCCGGTGGTTCCGATATCCATATCCAAATTGCCCCACTCGCAGCTCATCATCGTAGCGATTGCCCAATTTATTGTACGCTAATGCGTATATTATCTTTGATACCTACCGTAAAGTAAGTACGAGAAACAATGTACCACGTGACGAGTATATAGCATTTGCATTATGACTTCAAGTAAATAGTAGGTAGTTAACTAGTTATTGATTATATTATTTAGAAGCGTATATATCTTTACCTATTTACTTTACATAAATATTATATTATGATGGTTATTTTCAGAATAATAAGTATCTACCAAAGAAAAACTAAATTTATATTTAAGTACAATTCCTTTTTAAGGGTTCCGTATCCGTACTACTTTAAGGAACCCTTATAAGATCTTTCTGTCCGTCCGTCCGTCTGTGCTAATTCGCGTGATACCAACGTTATACAGGTGAGTGCATGAAAAGATGCACAGGAATATTTTAAACATAGTTCTCAGTTTTAAAAGAGTAAAAAAACCGTAATTGTGTATTTTAGGGGTGGCACCATACATGTGAAATGGTTAGAAACTTATAGTCTTCCACATTGATCAAACTTAATAAATACTCTCTTTTAAAATTATTTCGAGCATATTGCGATAACAACTTTTCAAGTTATTGAGAGAACGCTGCAAAATACATAGTTCAAAGGAAAAATTATGTTAGCAAACATTGATCTTGAGGAAAAATTATATTAACTATATTAGCCTTCTATTTGATTCGTTTGTAATTACAGCTACGCAACCCTATACCACAGTATAAAGAGATACATCTTTACCACAGAGCCATACTCAGTATAGGCACAGGCCTATACTGAGTATGGCTCGATATGCTCTTGGCCGGTTGTTTAAAAATAGAATTGTACCTTGTAAAAAAAACAGCCAAGTACGAGCCGGACTTGCGCATTAAACGTTTCGTACCACCCATCGACCTGATGCCCCGTAGAAACTGATTTAATTCATGAGAGTTCACGAAAGGTGCAGCACTGGTTGATGTCATGATGTCTTTCATATTTGCCTCTCTTTCTTAAAAATAGGTACCACCACACATGTCTGTATTTGCCTTATTTTTATTAATAGTTAACTTGTTAACTTACTAAAATTCATAAATTATAGATAAGCACCGAACATTAAAGGTAAGTCTGATTGAAGCACAAACTTAACTTTGCAGTGGAAAAAATAGATAGTATTTGGTTGAATGTTTTTTAAATTGTTATCTGTGTTTTCAGTTTACCCTATAACATAACATAACATCACGCCTGTATTGAAAGAAATTGAATTGATTGTATTGAATTCTATTGGGGTGCATTAAAAGAGCCTCCACGAATGACGATATTTAATTGATCGTCCGGCGCACTCTGGGCAGTCAGCACCGCTATCAACCTGCTGACTGGCTAATCCACGACATGAGCTATTATTATTATTATTATGTAGCTCATGTCGACACGAAGAAGAAGAAGACGCCTGTATTTCCCCGAAGGGGTAGGCAGAGCTGTAATAGTACACCCACATTTCGCCAGTTATGTTATAGTCCCATGTAATAGCAGGCGAGCCTATTGCCATTGACCGCCCACAAATCCAGACTCCGGGCTGCTACTGAGAAATTCCTAATGAAAAAACCCAATAACACTTTACCCGACCCGACCCGATCGAACCCAGGACCCCACGCTCAGCAGTCGCGCTTGCAACCACTAGACCAACGAGCCAGTCAGTTTATGCTATAATATAAAGTAAATGATGTGTGCAAGCCAAAATAAATATTTTTCTTTCTTTCTGGCGTTCAAAAAATGTTTTCTAATCGGTTTACATCACGGTCGATTCTACAACTGCAAATGTAAGTTTATAATTGCAAATAATAATTTCATCCTGTGATATTATAACCACAAATTCACGATTTTCGGATATTTTCAATTACTTGTGCTGTGAGAGTTGTGAGACCTTGCTTCTTGCCAAATTTCATGATTCTAGGTCAAAGGGAAGTACCCTACAGGTTTTGATGAGTGAGTTTGCCTTTGATTGCGTTGACTTAGAAGCTTGATTTTTGAAGTGAAAACTTCTTTAGCCGCATTGATCGATTTTTGGTAGGGGCAAAACTTATGAGATCGCGTCACCCTACGTCACCGAAACGTGACATGCTAAAGTTCGCGTCACGTTTTACTTCTGTCAGCAGTCCCCATGACTACCTATTTTTTTTTTCTCTAATGGACCGTCGATCTTTGTATTTGATACTAATTTCATTTCTGATATAGATCTTCCATATTTATGACAAAAATTACTATGTATAGATAAAAAAACAAAACTTGAAGTAGACCTACTACTCCTTATTTACAACAAAAAAATCTTAGGTACTTGTTCACTTATTATGAATATTTTTACGAAAAGTTTTAGTACTATGCAACTTTGTCAGAATTAAAAAAAGAAGTAAATCTTAGTATGACATTAGTAAATTAGAGAAATGTAGGAAACAGTTCATTATAACTTCTAAAACTTTACTGGTCTGTAATCAGTTCCGAAAAATAAATTCAACATCTAATTCAAGCATCTTCCAACTCTATTTTCTTAGTGGCTATTTGTAGTTTGCTATTGCCATTTATTCAAAATTTAGTAAACAATAAAAACGGTATAATTTTTATAAATATTTTTATTTTCTAGTCTCATAACATGTTTTAAATAAATCAATGGAATTTTATAGAAAAAAAAAACAACATTGTTATATTATTAACATTATGTTATGATTTAAATAAATGAATCAATCCTTGCCGTGGATTTACCGCAGGGAGTGAATGACCGGAGCGGAGCGGAGGTACCGTCGCGTTTCGTGTCGCCTGCAACTCTGCGCATCGAGAATAAATACGTCGCGCTGAATTGGCGGGGGCTGCGGTAGCGTTATGTAGCTCAAAGGTCTGGGATAACCTCGCCTTACAATAATTTCCAGACGGACAGACAGACAGATGGATTACAAAGTGATCCTATGAGGGTTTTGTTTAATCTTTTTGAGGTTCGGGACCCTACAAAATTATTATGTTGATTGTATTCAAAATTATTTAGTATCTAAGTATGATAGGATAGTACAATTATTATTATTAATTTTATGTAGGTACTTTAGCATAATGTACCTATGTTTTTTTACTAAATGCCGTTTTTAGGGTTCCGTAGTCCTACAAGGAACCCTTATAGTTTCGTCATGTCCGTCCGTCTGTCCGTCTGTCCTTATCCTTTACAGCTTAATTACTTCTACAGTTATAAACATAAGTAAATGTATTTTGTTTTTTAATGGTTTAGATATAGATCTCAATTTTAAAAGAATAAAAAAAATCTTGATAACGTATTTTAGGGGTGGCGCCCATACATGTGAAATGGGGATGAACATTTTTTTTTCGCTGCACCCCCTCGTGTTGGGTATCATTGAATAGGTCTACTAAAATGAAGGTAATGTTTCATACATAACTTTTTTATCAGGTATATCTGCGAAATACAGTTCGCCAAAGTGGCTTGCAATGCGTCCCCCCCCTCCATTTCTAAATTATGCAACGTAGAAACTTATAGTCTTCCACATTGATAGACCTTTATAAAAACTGTCTTTTAAAATTATTTCGAGTATAATGTGATTATAAATTTTTGAGTTATAGTGAGAAAACTGAAAAATACTTAAGATGTCCTTAGCGAAAAATGATCTCAGCAAATAATGCTCCTTTAGTTACTTTCTATTTAAAAAAATCACAAAAAGAAACTTCGTGTTATATTGATTTGACACACTTCTTAAATATAGCTCTAGGCGGCGCTGTTTGCAAAAACTAAAATAGCAATGATTAATATTCGATTTGATTCGTTTGTAATTAGACCTACTTAAGGAACCCTATAATACTGAGCATGGCCCGACATGCTCTTGGCCGGTTGTTTAATTTACCACTCAAAGTTATAACACAGAGACAGTATAAAGCAAAACTTATTATTATTATTAGCAAAGCATGTTATTTATTTGAAAAGTTTTTTTTTGCTTATGATAATAATAACAATAAATAATAATAAATCTTTTATTACATAAATGCCTTCAAACAAGCACCTATCTAAATAACTGTATCTTGAAGTTCAGTTCCTTCCATTTACTAAATAAATCTAATTTCGTTCACGATAAGAAAAATAGAGAAAAAAAACATAATGTAAGCTAAATAGCATGAAGTATTCCCATTTGAGCATCTATTTTTAAAGCACCTTACCTTCTAACCACCACCACCTTACCTGTACTGAGAAGAGGAGGAGAACACCAGATAGAATCCTGTATCTGTCACTTGTGATTTTTTGTGTACATCTTTTGTTGGAGGTCCTCAATAATATAAATCAATAAATAAATAAAGAGGACCGTGCCCAGCAGTGGGACAGTAATGGGCTGATTATGTTATGTTATGTACGTACCCTTCGGGAACTGTTTAATCTTCCTGGGATAAAACGCAGCCGATATGTATGTTTATGACACCCTGGTACTTAGTACTTATTATGCCGAGTGGTTGTCGTCAAATAATTTCTTTATCGTTTATCGCGCATCCCTCGGGAACTGTTTATATTCCCGGGATAAAAAGTCCCTAATTAGTTTACTAAAATAAATATGATATATTGTGATATGAAAGTACTGCAATTTTTTAACCAAGTATTAGGTACATAATTTTTGACATTCTGTAAAATAAAACCGCAATTTTTTATCGATATGTTTTACAATAGCAGTGATAGCCTAGTGGTTGAACGCTTGCCTTCCATGTAGGAGGGTGCGAGTTCGATCCCGGCCCACACCTCTGACTTTTCGGATTCATGTGCGGATCAGAATTTGATTATCACTTGCTTTAACGGTGAAGGAAAACATCGTGAGGAAACCTGCTCACCAGACAGTGCTCCATACAATTCTCGATGGTGTGTGTAGTCCGCCAAACCGCACTAGGCCAGCGTGGTGGACTAAGGCCATCTCGTACTGAGAAGAGGCCCGTGCCCAGCAGTGGGACAGTAATGGGCTGATTATGTTATACACCCAAGCTACCACATCGTAGGTGCTCAAAAAGGAATGAAGTCGAATTCATTGTTTTGTTCCCAATTGAGTACCAAGCTAAAATACTGATTGGTGCTCAAATGGGAATAACATTGGTGCTCTATGCATTGGTGCCCTAAAAATAGGTGCTAGTATTTTTTTTCGAATTTCAAAATACTTCAGATAAACCTGTCAATTTTTCGTCGGCTTACTCGTTACTAATCTAGTGTACGACGGAAATTCGATAGATACTACATCCAAAGAATGAAACTTTGACAGGCCTTTACTTTGACAATGCTCATTTCCGACTGAGTACACCCCAACCCGGTCAGGTTAGGTTCAAAGGGTATGGCAGAAGTCTTTGTGAGACGGGATGCTGGACTTCTGATGTGCTTTTTGGTCTTTCTCGATATGTCTGGAGGGAACCGTAGTTTGTTGCCCAGTGCTCCCTGGACATGGGCAATAACTCTTCTTTAGACTTAGCTTATTGTATTGCCCTTAGCGAATATTCTGGAACGTGGGGGGCCCGATCTGGGTCAATTGGTCGTTGCTCCGCGTATCCCTCTAACGTTAATAGAGTGGAAATAAAATGAAATTAAAAAAACATAAGTTACAGAATTTCTAGAAATAAATATTTTTGTTTATTAACAAAAATAATAAAGACATCCTATTGTCTGTCAAAAAAAAATTCAAAGACGACATCCACTGTTTAACTATTGTGTTATTTTAATTGACATTTGAGCTCTTAAGCACTCAATAATGTTAAAGTGCCCAGTTCAACTTCTATTTCAGACGTCTTTACAGTGGCTCTGACGGAACTAAACTAACATTATCTCCAACGTGTGGACGCTAGGCATATTTTACGGGCCAACGCTCGTACCAAAGTTGGGGCCTTAATTCCTTGGATAAAACCTGACACGTGACGGCCAACTACCAACGCTCGCCCCAACGCTATTTTCCCGATCCATACGTTGGCTGAATAGCGTTGGCGCCAACGTTCGGGCCAACGTGTAAATCTTATAATGTTATTAGTCTGTGGGGCACCCCAAAGCTCTTGGCTGTTTCTTTATTTGCTTTTTGCTTATTTGTCTCACAACATTACAGGTGCCACCCCACGGGCATAACCTAGTACAATAAATAAATCAAACTATATTACGACGTATTTTAACATTGCAGATTCAAATTATGCAAACGTTTTTTTGGTTTTCAATTTATTTAAGTGGTAGGTACGTAATATATTCTTTCACATTCCTAATTTCGCTTTACAACTAATCGGTTATAATGTTACTACGTCGCAATACATTGTTTTACTATCAGTTGAGGAAATTACATAGAAGTCCCGTTGCATTAAGTGTTCCACTTACTTCTAATATGTTCGAATACAAAGAACAGTTTCATGCAGTGTTGCCTGAGGTGATGGACTCGTTAATGTCGAGTTCTAAGATAACAAAGCAGTTGCCAGAAGTTGGAGCTTGGTTGAAAAAGGTTAGTTTTAATTTTACACAAAGTGATGAGTATGTACACATACTGTGTAGGAATCTTAATATGTCCAATGAGGAACGACAACCTCCACAGATTAGTGATATATGTACAACTGTGATGTACAACGTCTCCCGTGCAAGCACAGGTAGTTATTAATCTGAGCGTGCAAGTGAACCACTCACGGAATACTTGAAATTCATTTCCTCTATGGAACCACTGAACTATAGGGGTGTAGCAATTATAATCTGTTTTTCAAGTCTATGATAAACACAGATCTATAATGATAAAAGTAACAAAGAATATAATTATGTACCTCATAAATATAGTTCCTACTTATACTAAACATAAAGTAAACTTCTAGCTAAGTTCACCATATATTTGATTTTCTACACCATTTTATTTGTTAAAACCTTGTCGGTTGTCCCACACTACCCTGACAGGGAATTATTCCCAACGGCCACCCCTAAATCCGCTACCACTGGTGGCCGTTGCTACAAATCTATATTTTTTGAACAAAAAATTATAATTTTACGGAGTATTATAAATAAATAAATAAATATTTTGGGACATTTTTACACAGCCCAATCTAGTCCCAAACTAAGCTGAGCCTGTGCTGTGCTATGGGTACTAGACAATAGATATAATACTTATAAACTTTTTTTTTTGTATATACCCACATACTTAGGTATAATACATAAGAAACACCCAGACCAACACAAACACTTATGATCATCACACAAATATTTGTGTGATGATCATAAGGGGGAATCGAACCCTCGTCGATCGACCTCGTGATCAGCAGTCCGACCCTCGAACCACTAGACCACAGACGTCGTCGTATTCCCAATAGCCACCACTGAACGGCCACCAGTGGTGGACGTTGCGACGAAACCATTGATTTTCGTTCCTAACGGCCACCAGCGGTGGCGGTTGGGAACAGATTGTTGACAGGTAATGCAGCAGCAGCTCAGCTGGTCTTTCGTTTGCCCTCCACCTCTCCTGATGTTGAGCGATGGTGTGGTCGAGGATGGTGCACGCTTGCCCAGCAAAAACCTATTTACTCGAACCTTGCAACAAATGTGCTGTATTTACGGTACAAAGCCGTAATACATCAGCCACAAACTTGGCCAGATAAAATGACAACGCAACTTAGGCAACGCAACATACATAGCTAAGCACTTTTATGTTACAGTTATTAGATTACAACCTAGAAGGAGGCAAGATAGCCAGAGGATTTAGCGTCCCCTTCGCGTACCGGATGTTGGAAGCACCTGAACACTTCACTGAAGAAAAACTGCACACAGCTCGTTTTCTGGGCTGGTGTTTAGAAATGGTAATTGAATAAAAATTATGAATTGAAAACAATGATGACGGTAATCCGTCACTACACAACTAGAATAGAATACCTAAAACGGTGGTTTTAGAATAGAATCTCTAACGGCCTAAATTAATATCCAATCTATCCACGATTTGTCCTACTAGAGATAGGAGTTTGACATAAGTCATACAAAATATGTCAAATTTCTATCTCTAGTAGGGTAAATCGTCGATAGATTGGATATTAATTTTGGCCGTAAAACGGTTGTTTTGGTATTGTAATCGCATCTCAGGATGTCTGCTTGTTTTTATATTCTATCTTCCGCTATAAAAAACTGGCCAAATCCAAGTCGGAATAATCCATAATCATGCTGCATGCCATGCAGATCATGCATAACGTGGAGTATATGTTAGTATATACATAACATATACTTCATGCACTACAATCTGACCAAGTTGGATGATTGCTTGAAAAATGTAGACCTTACTACCTAGGTATGTGAACATTTTTATAGCGCTTACATCATTGTGAACTTGACAGAAATACAGGTACCTAAACTAAAATGCGTGAACAAACAACAAGGTAACAGCCTAGGTGGTATTGAAGTTGTTATGGGCAAAGGTAACCGCTTAACATCAGATGGGCCTTTAGCTCGTTTCGCCATCACATATGTTTATTTCTTCATCATCAAGTGCTTTATCTCTTCTCATGGGTGTCATAAAAGGTGACTAAGGGATTCACCAGAGGATGGGCAGCAGCGTTCTCTGCTTATTTATCTAACCAACTGCGATCGCCAGCCCGCCAGCCAAGCGTAGTGATTTTGGCATATGGCCCTTTTGGGGGAGGCCTACGTTCAAATGTGAACGTCTTCCAGCTGAAATGATGATGATGATGATAATGAAGTGCTTTAGTCAGTGACATTAATTTTTTATCATTTAGAACTTTATGTTAGTTTTAGTTGTAGTAGAGCTTGTACCTAAATGTGCTTGCTGAACTGTGCATCTATCTACCAGTCCATCGAAGACCACCATAAAATTAGCTCCCTAGCTACTGAAGTCACTGGAAGGACGTCTGGTGATACAACGTTGATGTAATGTTAAGCCGTTGCTGCCCATCCTCTGGTAAACCCCTTAGTCACCGTTCACAACAACCACGAGAAGAGAATGGGCGGAGCCATTCTTTATGTCCGGCACCACCCGCAACATTTACATTTAGGCATTATCATTTTACGGTATTACCTAAACAACACAATACTTGTGCGAATCTGCGTCACCTACGTGGCACACGACGGCTCTCGATAATGAAATCCCACTGTTACTCTGGAGCTGCGGGGTGGGCTGCAGTGAAGTGGGTCGTGCGGTGTGGGCTGCAGGGACGTGGGTCGTGCGGGGTGGAGAGTGGCTATTCTGTACTCTCTTAGTCGTTCACTCTTGGCAGAGTGGCCGTGGGTATGTCAGGTTTCGGAAGTTGAGTAGCAGCTCTTGTGATACGTCTCCATTCGGCTCTATTATTGGCGCCGCGTAACCTTTCTTTAAATGCAGTTCTTTTAGGATCGATACATTGGTTCGGTTCGCAGTCCAGGGGATCCTCAACAAACGCCTCCAGCACCACATCTCTAGAGCATCAATTTTTCTCCGGATTCTGTACTACAGTTCTATAATTATTCTGTGGTAGTGATTTAAGCAAAGGATTTAAGAAGCACATGCTTAGCAAAGCTTACGGACTGCCTCCTATCAAAAATATCTTACAACAGTTACAGGCCTATTTCCTTACAATGGATGATGTAACAGACATTTCAACGACTCGACGTGGCAAGCCATGCTGGTACCTCCTGCCTGGTGTCGGCTCATCTGCGATCAACGACTGTGTTCTCATATACCAATGTTTGATGGAAGTACTGCAAATTAATTTCGCGAAGGCACCTTTCTACGTTGACTTGATAGAACTTATCAATGAGGTACGTACGCAATCAATTGATTGCAACAAATAGTTTTAGTTACCTATTACTCGTTTGTTGTTGCAAAAATTTTGACCCCCCTTGGTTTTGGACTTTTTTTATTTTTAGTATTTGTCGTGATAGGGTGGGTCACAGCAACACATATTCTAAGAAAATTTCAACCGGCTACCTATTACCGTTCAAAAGATACAGCCCTGTGACAGACAGACGGACGGAAGGACGAACGGCCAGCGTAGCGAGACTAATAGGGTCCCGTTTGATACCCGTTGGGTACGGAAACCCAACAAGTTTTTCATAACAGCTGAGATATATTTTTTTTGTTTTTATTAAACAATTTTTAGTTTAGGCTCAGTGTTTGGACCAAAATGAAGTAGTTAAATCGTTTAAACTTTTGATGATCCTGGTTACTCATATAAGTACCCAGGTACCAATTTTTCTCAAAAATCTAAAGTTTAAAATATAGGTATAATCAATATTATACTAACTCATAAAACGTTCTTTACAGACAGTTCTCTACACATCGATAGGTCAATATTTAGATCTTTGTTCTGGCTACACTAAAGAAAAGAACAATATTGATTCATTTACCATGGAGCGATTTAATAATATCGCCGTCAACAAGACTGGTTACTACTCATTCAGACTACCGATGCTTGTGGCTCTACTGATTGTGAAGGATGGGAAACAAAGAGATACTACAGAACTATGCAGTATCAGTTGGGAGCTTGGTAAACTTCTACAATTTCAGGTGAGAAATAGTTCTGCCATAATAAATCTTCTTGATGTTCAACTCGGGAAAGGCCGCTGTCTAGCAGAGGGCTACGTAATTAAAGTGTTAACAAGGCTATATTGGGCTGAGACGGAGGCATGCTCAAACCAGGGAAAAATCAGGCTAGGCGGGAGGCTACTCCCGTCTGTCACCAGTTCAACTGTAGTGAGGACGGCCTTTCACACCCTGACATACTGTCCTACTAGACCTACCTAGACCACCCAGGTCTAGTGTCATGCTCTCACTGCAGCAATCGGGGGAGAAGTCTCACTGCCAGCTGTAGACAGGGGCATGACTGGCAGTGGGGGGGGAGCTAGTGAGGCAATCGCATTCTTTATCTTTTGCGAGGAAGTTATCTCGCAGAAAGAAAGAAGAATGCAGCGGAGCGGGTCAGACAAGAAGATCCTCGCTGATTCAATCTGCTGCAGGAGAATGGGTCGGCGCAGGCAGCTTTACGCCTAACTAGTGTCGCCCTAAGAGAGGCCAGCAGGCGATAGATTAAACGTCTATCGTTCGTATTGCACGGCCCTCGAGTTGCGGTGATGTGCCAAGTGTGTGTGTTTCTGGGACATCACCGAAGGAGGGTCTATATAGGAAGAGGCGTGCCCGGAATTAGGTCGCGCTGGATGGGTCGCGAATACCATGCATTGCAGAACTCGCGGGTCATCCACGTTAGGAGGAAATGCGGGTGGTCTTTTCTCCATACAAACGCTCTCGACTGTTTTCTTGCAATGATTTCTTAGAGTAAAATAAATATCAGCTTTTTCTATGCCCCTATGTTTAATTTTGTTAATGAATTATTTCTAGAAGCCCTCATTTTTTAGGGTTCCGAAGTCCTACAAGGAACCCTTATAGTTTCGTCATGTCCGTCCGTCTGTCCGTCTGTCCGTCTGTCCGTCTGTCCTAATCCTTTACAGCTTAATAACTTCTACAGTTATAAACATAAGTAAATGAAATTTTGTTAAAAAATAGTCTGCATATAGATCTCAATTTTAAAAGAATAAAAAAATAGTTTTTACGTTCTTTAGGGGTGGTGCCCATATATGTGAAATGGGGAAAAAAAATTTTTTTTCGCTGCACCCCCTCGTGTGGGGTATCATTGAATAGGTCTACTAAAATGAAGGTAATGTTTGATACATCACTTTTTTATCAGGTGTACCATCTGCGAAATATAGCCCGCCAAAGTGGCTTGCAATGTGTCCCCCCCCTGCCATTTCTAAACTATGCAACGTACAAACTTATAATCTTTTACATTGATACACCTTTGTGAAAACTCTCTTTTAAAATTATTTCGAGTATAATGTGATTATAATTTTTTGAGTTATAGACAGAAAACTGAAAAATACTTAAAACGTCCTAGTTCAAAGGTCATTGACCTTAGAGAAAAATGATCATAGCAAATAATGCTCCTTTAGCTACATTCTATTTGAAAAAATCACAAAAAGTAACTTTGTGTTATGTTGACGACACACTTCTTAAATTTGGCGCCATCTAGCGGCGTCGTACAACACTCTCTGCGTCGCCAATGCTGCCGTCAAGTGCCGTGTATTACATTTGGCACTGTATAGCGCCATCTAGCGGCTACTGACATCACTCTCTGAGTCGCCAATTCTGCCGTCTATTGCAAAAACTAAAATAGCCGTGATTAATATTGGATTTGATTTGTTTGTAACACCTACTTAAGGAACCCTATAATACTGAGCATGGCCCGACATGCTCTTGGCCGGTTTTTTTTAAATTGCCTACAGCTGTCTACAAAGGCCTAGTGTTCAGTATGTAACAAAAACCCTGTTGTTCCTGTGAGGTACGTAATCAGTATCGATATTCATACGTAACTACGATGAAAGAAACTACTAAGTAGGTTCTTTCATCGTAGATATGTAAGGACACAACTCATTTGGAAAACTCTTCGGTAAAAATAGTCAAATTAAATATTAAATCATTATTAATTGTAAATTTAAAGAGATTATATCACTCAAAACTCACTCACTCAGTGATTATTTCAATATACCAGGCCCCTCAGAAAGTATTGCGAAAAAAAGTTTTTATATATGGGAGACTGGCCAGTTATAATGTTTTTCGAAAATATGATTATTTATAAGTAAAAATAAGTAAGTTCCAATTTCAAAATTTCCCTCCACATTTTTTGCGAGTTAATTCAAAGTATTGTGTCTCACTGAAATATGGATCTGCGCCGGGAACATTTTAGAGCTATGATTTTATACGATTTCAAGTGTCGCCTGAAACCGGATGAATCGTACGATAGACTTCAAATGGCATTCATGGATGAAGGCCCTTCCAAGGCAACCGTGTATCGTTGGTATAACGAATTCAAGCGCGGTCGACCAACTTTGGGGGATGACGAAAGAAGCGGTCGCCCTTTGACGGCTGTTACCGAAGAAAACGTGCTAGCAGTGAAAAATTTAATCCAAGACAATAGGCGAATTACATATCAGGAGATTCAACACATATTGAAGATTGGATCGGGAAGCGTTCACGAGATTCTACACAACCATCTTCGCGTGAGGAGGATAGTATCACGCTGGGTGCCGCACAACCTCACCGATGCTCAGAAGCAGGCCCGGGTGGAATGGTGCCGTGATATGCTTAACAAATTTGAAGCAGGCTCGTCTCGGCGTGTTTACGACATCGTTACAGGTGATGAGTCCTGGATTTATCAATACGACCCAGAAACCAAGCGCCAGTCGACTGTTTGGGTGTTTCAAAATGAGCCAACGCCTACCAAAGTGAAGCGATCTAGAAGCGGGGGTAAGATTTTGATCGCTAGCTTTTTTAATTTGACTGGCCACTTGGTATCAATTCCCTTACGGGATCAAAGAAGCATTAATGCCGAATGGTATACTACCAAATGTTTGCCAGAAGTTTTCTCTGTTATAAGCAACAAGCGACCAAACACAGGGCTCCGCGGGCTACTGCTCCACCACGACAATGCACCTGCGCACACCGCACTCAAAACGAGGGACTTCCTGGACAGCACGCCAGTCAAACTCCTGGGTCACCCTCCTTACAGCCCTGATCTAGCACCGTGTGACTTCTTTTTATTCCCAAAAATAAAAAATCAGCTCAAAGGGATACAATTTTCGTCGCCGGAAGATGCGCTGGCTGCGTTCGAGCAGGCTGTAAACGAGGTGTCTGCGGCGGACTGGAAAAAGTGTTTTGAAAACTGGTTTAGGCGCATGAATCTTTGTATAGAGGCTGGTGGAAAGTACTTTGAAAAGATTTGATAAAAATATATGTACGTATAAAACAATTTTTTTTAGTTTCGCAAAACTTTCTGAGTGTCCCACGTAAATAATCAAATTAAATATTAAATCATTATTAATTGTAAATTTAAAGAGATTATATCACTCAAAACTCACTCACTCAGTGATTATATCAATATAAATAATCAAATTAAATATGAAATCATTATTAATTCTAAATTTAAAGAGATTATATCACTCAAAACTCACTCACTCTGTGATTATATCAATATAAATAATCAAATTAAATATTCAATCATTATTAATTGTAAATTGAAAGGGATATGATCACTTTTAATAATGATTTTTGAATGATTTTTACTGAAGAGTTTTTCCAAATGATTTGTGTCCTTACGTATGAATATCGATTCTGATAACGTACCTCACAGGAATAACAGGGTTTTTGTTACATGTTGTATATAAATTTGACAACTATTAATGATAAAGGAAAAACATAGCGGCACAGTACACATTCTTCTTATTCAGCTTATGAAATGTCTTTCAAATTGTCCAGTTTCGGAGGAGAAAATAGTCGAGAGCCAAACCTCGAATTATGACTTTTTTACTAAGGCTATTCAGTCGGAACTGCAATTGTACTTACTTGAGGCAGCGGTAGTTTCTTCAAATACCTAATCTTCAAAAAACTCTCTCCCCGCCAGAAAAGGCACACGGCGGCGGAGCTTTAAAACGGTAGACATATTCGTAGTCTCTACCAGGCGGTAAGCTTCAAGAAGCGGAAAATTTAAGTGGCACTATGTTGCTAAATTTACTCTATATGCTAAATAGGTTGAAAACGCAATCGCCTAACATCAGGTGAGGTATCGCGGTCTAACGCAAGAATAAAAAAAGTCTGCAGTTATGTTTTCCCTCAAAAATCCTTCATCTAGGGCTGAGGTTATTGGTCAACTGGACGTAATTTAACAAAAAGGATCCAATCCTCAAAAATGGTTCATGCAGTTTTAATCTGTTTGGATTAAGAGAAACAGATTTAAATTGCATGAACATTTTTGTGGATTGGATCGCTAAACTACGTCCAATTGCAATTACATTCCCTTAACGCATTAAGATGCTCGTTCCCTGCAGTGAGACAGTAATGAGCTGATTGTATGATTATATTCCAAAAACAAATTTTTTTTAAGAATGACTACAAAGACGTCTACCTCGACGAAGCTATCACAGGAAAGGCGGGCACAGACATTCAAGAAGGCAAATTATCCTGGATGGCCGTAAGAGCACTGGAACTCTTTAACAAAGAGCAGCGAGCTACCTTCCAAGAATACTACGGGAGCAAGGACCCAGAGCATGTCAAGAAAATCAAGCGGCTTTATGACGAAATACAACTCGATAAAGTGTATCAACAGTTTGAATGCAATGTGTATGATGATTTGGTGCGCCGCATACATGCATTACCAACTGAGGGGGAGACTCGATTCCTATTAGAAATTTTGGAGATTTGCCGTAAACGGAAATTTTAAATTTTTAGTATATTGGGTCTCCATCGCTATGCTTCATGGTGGGAAAATACCCCCAAATAGGTATACGAAATATGAAATTTTTGTTAAAAGTGACTTAATTTTATTTTTAAAAACACGTTCCGTCCAAGGATTGCTTCTCTCTAATTGATTCAGCGTTCTCTGAGTATTTAACCAACTAACTGCGATCGCCAACCCGCCTACAATTATTATAATTTTTATTAATAAAATCACATCCGTCACGTTTACGATTAAAGGTTCAGTTGAAAACCAGCGTCAGGCACTTGTTGCCTGGCATTTATGCTGAACTGGACCTTTTTGGCACAGTCGCTAGACACACAGCATCGATGATCCGTTTTTTGTATATTTAATTGTGTTCCTGTTGAATTGTGTCTGTGTATCTATGTGCTTTGTGTCAAATAAATGTTTCTTTCTTTCTTTTTTTCTTTCTTTCCTACCAAGCGTGGCGATTATCGCATAATCCACCCTTGCCCTTTTTGACCCTTTTGGGTCGAGGCCTATGTCCAGCAGTCATCATTATTTCAGCCAAAAGACGTCCGTCTTTTGGCTGAAATAATGATGAAGGATCGCCTAAGCTGGGAATCGAACTGACACAATCGCAAAGAATCATCCTGTATTTTTTGGCTTCTGTTAACAGATCTTGATAGGGTCAACAATAAGGATAAAATCTGTCGTGTCTAAAATTTATGGAAGTCCATGAAATACGGACAAACAACAAGTAAAATAAAGTGTTCTTTGAGTTGGTAATATGTTTTATCTACAACACTCGTATCGTAAAATTCGAATTATGAACTCGAAAGTAATGTCATAATGACATACTTTACGCACATGCACCTGTAATGAATTTAAAAAGTTTCATTACGATACAGTTTGCTGAACAAAACAATGCGGTAATTTAATTTTTTATCCATAACCGCACACTTCAGCCCAACTCAGGAGTTATTAATGCCACTTCGACCCAACCAAGGAGTTTTCAATCCTTTTTTTTTGCAGTCGTACAGTTTGGCACCAAAGAGTACACAAAATTCAATTCATACATTGAAAAAATTTATCGTTTAAAATCGCGTTTTTGGCAGAACTTTGGATTGTCATATTGAGGCATATTTTTATGATAAAACAGAGATTGACGGAATCCTGACAAGGATAGAAAATTAGTTCCGATTATAATGTTTTCGCCAGACTATATTTTATTATCTGTGTTGACGAGCGCTAGGGCGCGTGCGCGGCCGCGCTCCATGGCCTACTGGATTTGGTCATCATAACTTATAAATTTATTGTAATTGTTTACGTTATTATTATGGTTTTGTATGTCTAAAGTTTTATTCTGGATAAAAATATCTGACAACAGCAGTGATACTGAACTGAGGAGAATATGACCCCGCCTGAATTTCTGGATGCAGCAACGTAAATGACGAACAATCTTTTACCAGAAAAATCAAGAAAAACTACGACAATGTTACCAAGATTTTGACTTATGTATTTTATTTAAAATTGTATGAGTTTAGATAAAATAGTGTATGAAACTGACATAACTAGGTATTAAAACACTCGTGTGATACTATTAAAAACCTCGCATACAGCTCGGTTTTTAAACTCACACTCGTGTTTTAATAACCCTTGTTATGCAACAGTTTCATAAACTACTATTATAAGCTATGTTAGATGTCATGGTCTTCCTTCAGTCTAGGACACAATGTTTGTTGGAGTGATTTAATCCTCATTATCGTCTCTATCGATTGGTAGCATAAAAATACTGATACTTTTTGCCATAAAAAACTAACTACATAAAGGTTCGATTCCCGGCTCAGGGAAAACACTTTTGAAAAATCCTTGCATGCAGTATCACTCGCTTTAAAAAATAAAATAAATTCTTCTTGAAGTAAACTAATTTTACTTTCACTCCATGAAGCATACGAGCGGACACCCTGTATAGCATGACTGGATGAACGAGTGGGTCCTCAAGAATGTAATTGATTTAAAATCGTTATACAACGTGGATATGACAGTACGACAATAAATGAAAACACGGTTATTACTAGTCTATAGAAGCATTTAAATAAGTTGTTGGAAAATTAAAAAACTAAATTTTTGAACAAAATATAAATAAGTAACACCATTTGTAATCATCTGTAATCATTGAGAAAGAGAGTTTAAAATCATAAGGACTCGAACAGGTCTTTGACCTAACGATCTTTGCCTAGAAACCGGCCAAGAGCATGTCGGGCCATGCTCAGTATTATAGGGTTCCGAAGGTAGGTATAGTTACAAACGAATCAAATCGAATATTAATCAAGTAAGTAATATAAGTATTAATAAGCCTTTAAGTATTGCATGTCCGTTAAGGGGAATCGGCAAACGCAGCGTAGCGTGCCCCCCTGCCAGGTGGACCGACGACCTAAAGAACGTGGCTGGGCGGGACTGTATGCGGAAGGCAGAGGACCAAGCGTTGTGGCGCAACTTGGGAGAGGCCTATGTCCAGCAGTGGACTGCGATAGGCTGAGTTGATTGATTGATTGATGTCCGATATAAAAAAATAAATAAAATAAATATTTTTGGGACATTTTTACACAACACCATCTAGTCCCAAACTAAGCAGAGCTTGTGCTATGGGTACTAGACAATGGATATAATACATATATACTATTTTTTTTGTAAATACATACTTATGATACATAATAAACACCCAGACCAACACAAACACTAATGTTCATCACACAAATATTTGTGTCCTGTGGGAATCGAACCCACGACCTCGTGATCAGCATTCCGACCCTCGAACCACTAGACCACAGACGTCGTCAAAAAAAAATATAGGTAAACTGTTAATTTACCAAATACTACTATTTGCAATGTCAACTGCACACTATATGTAACAGTTAAGCAATAAATTATTCTGATTCATGGTTATTTTAGTTTTTGCATTAGACGGCTGCATTGGCGACTCAGAGTGTGTTGTTATACAGCGCCATCTATCGCCAAATTTAAGAATTGTGTCATGGCAACATAACACATAGGTACTTTTTATGATTTCGTCAAATAGAAAATAACTAAAGGAGCATTCTTTGCTAATATCATTTTTATCTAAGGTCAATAACCTTTGAACTAGAACGTAAGTATTTTGCAGTTTTCTCTCTATAACTCGAAAATTTATAATCACATTATACT
Organism: Asteroscopus sphinx; assembly: GCA_949699075.1. Lineage (NCBI taxonomy): Eukaryota > Metazoa > Arthropoda > Insecta > Lepidoptera > Noctuidae > Asteroscopus > Asteroscopus sphinx. Next base: position 16,132,064 of record OX453017.1, read on the forward strand.
CGAAATAATTTTAAAAGAGAGTTTTCACAAAGGTCTATCAATGTGGAAGATTATAAGTTTCTAGGTTGCATAGTTAAGAAATGGCGGGGGGGGACACATTGCAAGCCACTTTGGCGGGCTATATTTCGCAGATGGTACACCTGATAAAAAAGTTATGTATGAAACATTACCTTCATTTTATGAGACCTATTCAATGATACACACCCTCACACGAGCGGGTGCAGCTAAAAAAAATATTTTCATCCCCATTTCACATGTATTTTTCACTGAAAGAATTGAAATAATCCTTATGATGAAGCCTTTCGATCGGTATGATAAAGCTGATTATTTTTCTCATGTAACGGGTTCGATTTCTGGTTCAACCATGTAATTATTTAAATATAAATAAATAAATAAATAATAAATATTTTTGGGACATTTTTTACACAGCACCATCTAGTCCCAAACTAAGCAGAGCATGTATTATGGGTACTAGACAATGGATATGATACTTGTATACTTTTTTTTTTGTAAATACATACTTATAATACATAGAAACACCCAGACCAACACAAACACTCATGTTCATCACACAAATATTTGTGTCCTGTGGGAATCGAACCCACGACCTCGTGATCACCAGTCCGACACTCGAACCACTAGACCACAGAGGTTGTCGAATATCTATGAATGCAGTTTAAATTGTTTTTTAAATTAAAATAATGTCTTCTTTCAGTAAAATGTTCCATCTTCAATATTCAAGGTACTTTCCCTCCATATGGCATATCCGTGGGACGCTCTGTATAAGGGTTCCTTGTAGGAACTACGGAACCCAAAAAAATGGTCCTATATTCAAAATTAATTAAATTAAAATAATTTCCTGTGGCTAAGCTATTAACTGGATTTGATTGATTTTTTGTATACGGTCAGGGTCGTGATACTCTGTATGTGGTTTTATAATGTCGTATTGTCATATCCACTTTGTATAATCGATATAAGAATTGTTAGGTATATTTTACTTAAATCCAATTTAGTCAGCCCATTGTCCAATTTAACAGTACCGGTTGGCTATATGTATTGGAACAAAGCTCCAATCTCACTTTTTTATCCCTTTCTTTAAAAGTTGATGTGGTTTGGTGGTATCTACTTAATAAAAGAAAAACAATACAAATACAAAATCTATAAACTGTTGTTTCAATTAATAAATAATTGATTTATCTGAACCTACAAAAGTAGATATAATACGAATTTGAAAAAAGTCGTGTCACAGAGTATAATAGTTTTTAATATTCGAAAAAACATAAAGCAAACGAAAGCTAAACAACTACACTTTGTTTTTTCTTACTTGTCTTATTTAGTAAACAATCATGGCATGTCTTTTTAATGTTGATTTTTATATAACTACCTACTGATAAAATATAATTAACTACCTACCAGTTTTGCACATGTAGGTAATTAAGTAAAAAAAAAAAATTTAGTGTGTACAATTGTTAATATAATGTCTTTTATAGTTATTATTGACGAATTGCATTAAAAAGACATGCCAAGACTGTTTAATAAATAAGACAAGTAAGAAAAACAGAGTTTATGTATAACTATTTTTTTTAACAATCAACTCAGCCTATCGCAGTCCACTGCTGGACATAGGCCTCTCCCAAGTTGTGCCACAACACTCGGTCCTCTGCCTTCCGCATCCAGTCCCCCCCAGCCACGTTCTTTAGGTAGTAGGTCCATCTGGCAGATGGGCGCCCTACGCTGCGTTTGCCGATTCGCGGTCTCCACTCAAAGACTCGTCTGCTCCAGCGGCCATCGGTCCTTCGACAGACATGGCCAGCCCACTGCCACTTCAGCGTACTGATCCTACAAGCTATGTCGGTCACTCCGGTTCTTCTCCGGATCATCTCGTTACGGATTGTATCCTTCAAAGAAACAGGAGGCGGTTAATGCGCATGAAATAAACTAAAGTAGCTCTTTATCAAACGCCCTCTATAGTCCGTGTATGACATCAGTTTGGCACCCATTCTCCTATTTTTGATGGATCCAACTCTGAAATCGTGAAAAAAATAAGCTTTTCCTTACACTTTCACCGAGTTAGATTTTAACTTAAGGGGAACGTAGCAGCCAAGTGGCGCCCCCATCAGTATAAAAAATATTACTCGCTGAAAACATCATTTATCGAAAATTTAAAAACGAATTTTCGATAAATGATGTATTCAGCGAGTAATAATTTTATAATTTTACATTCCCCTTAAATAATGAAACAGCAAATTAACGTTTTACTATTTTAGAGTTGGTCTCATTTTCATACTAAAAGTTGTGCGGAGGGACGAGTAGAGAATAAATTTGGTAAAGGCTTAAAGTATTTTGGTACTTATACATTCTGAAATTTTAATCGCTTAATACCCGAGAAGGGGTCATTGTACTCATTATTATGAACAACTTTTACTATGGGACCAACCCAGAAATCGCGAAAAAAAATCAGGTAGTCCCTACATTTTATCGATTTAAGTGAACACAAATGTAGGGACCAACTGATTTTTTCGCGATTTCAGGGTTGGTCCCATAGTAAAAGTTGTTCATTATGATGAGTAAAATGACCCCTTCTCGGGTAAGTGATTACAATTTCAGCATGTGTAAAATAACTCTGTATATTAAACAGCACACAAAGACTCCTTTTATATAAACTCAATTTTCACTTAGCAGGTAACACAAACTATTTAATATACACTTTACATTCACAAAACTTTTTTTTTACTACCTACCTATAAGACCATTTCTATTTATATTATCTGTGGTAGAACTAACATTACCACCCATAGAGCAACCGCAACCTCAGGGAGTGCTTAATGTTACCACCGCAGTGCATCAATCTTTTTACTTAGTTAGTAAAAAATAGATAACACTAGTTAAAAACCAGATATATAGTTAAAAACCAGCGCCAAACACTATAGCGGTCTTACCACAAAAATAATTTAAAAACAACGTTCGATGCGTGTTTGGCGAGACAGTGTTTAAAAGTTAAATGGCCAGGCCCAGTGAGCGGGTGTTTCATTTCTTTTACCACAAAACAATGTGTAACATCTGATTGCTTAGGCACTGCTCTCAGAGCACGGAAACAAAGGACGCACGCAGCCCTATTGGGCGCGAGCTTTGTTTCCGTGCTCTTAGGCGCTACCCTTTTTTTATCCAATACGGTAACCCCAGAAAAGACTTCAATGCAGCCAGTTGCAGGTAGAACTAGTTTGATGATACAAATATACTTTGGCGTGAAATGTTTCATTTTAGTAAAAAAATAACCGGCCAAGAGCATGTCGGGCCATGCTCAGTATTATAGGGTTCCTTAAGTAGGTCTAATTACAAACGAATCAAATCGAATATTAATCATTGCTATTTTGGTTTTTGCAAACAGCGCCACCTAGCGCTAAATTTAAGAAGCTAAATTTAAGAAGTGTGTCATATCATAACACAAAGTTTCTTTTTGTGATTTTTATAAATAGAAAGTAACTAAAGGAGCATTATTTACTGATATCATTTTTCTCTAAGGTCAATGACCTATGAACTAGGACGTCTTAAGTATTTTTCAGTTTTCTCACTATAACTCAAAAATTTATAATCACATTATACTCAAAATAATTTTAAAAGAGAGTTTTTATAAAGGTCTATCAATGTGAAAGACTATAAGTTTCTACGTTGCATAGTTTAGAAATGGCAGGGGGGGACACACATTGCAAGCCACTTTGGCGAACTGTATTTCACAGATGGTATACCTGATAAAAAAGTTATTTAGAAAACATTACCTTCATTTTAGTAGACCTATTCAATGATACCCCACACGAGGGGGTGCAGTGAAAAAAAATTTTCCTTCCTATTTCACATGTATGGGCGCCACCCCTAAAATACGTTATCAAGATTTTTTTATAATTTAAAAATTGAGATCTATATCTAAACTATTTTTTTACAAAATTTCATTTACTTGTGTTTATAACTGTAGAAGTTATTAAGCTGTAAAGGATTAGGACAGTTGGACAGACGGACAGACGGAAAGACGGACAGACCGACGGACATGACGAAACTATAAGGGTACCTTGTAGGACTACGGAACCCTAAAAAAGTAATAACAATGTAAATGAAGTACCTACTTTTGTACTGTACTACTAAAAAGACCTTGGAGCACAAAATATGTTTTTGTGCAAATTAACGTTTGATAAAACTACAGCCACTAATAACATTCATATCATAACTAATAAATTATTATCAGAAAATTATGAAATGACCACAAGCGAATTTTAGGGGTAAGACAAGGGCGAAACACTTTAAAACAGACGTTACGCACCGGAAGCGTATTTAACTCAAGGCAAGTGAATGACGTGGATTTTAGTAACAATTTTCAGAAACATCTGTTGGACACATAACTAAGACGTGGTTGTATCTTTTGTGGTAAGACCGATAGTGTCCATAACAGCTAAGCTTAAGTGGAGATGGGCGGAACACATTGCTCAAATGGATAAGGAACGATGGACGCGGAGACTGCTGGTGTGGCGATCACGAAAGCGCACAAGACCACGGGGATGGCCACCCAAACTTTGGGTGGACTACATCCGAGGACACACAGGCCTGGATTGGATGGCAAGGGCTCAAGACCGCCAGGAGTGGAGGACTTTGGAGGAGGCCTACTCCCAAACATGTTGATAAGATCTATGTACCCATGTTTGCAAAGAAATAAATGATATAATGATATAATTGTCTAGTACCCATGGTACAAGCTCTGCCGAGTAAAAAAATGTCTCTTATATTATATATTAGATTATTAATAAATATGATTATTTACTTACATCTTAATAAAAAAATCAGTTGATCCCTACATTTTTGTTCACTTAAATCGATAAACTATAGGGTAGGGACCACCTGTTTTTATTTTCACGATTTCATGGTTGGTCCCATAGTAAAAGTTGTTCATAATGATGAGTACAATGACCCCTTTTCGGGAAAGAAGCCATTAAAATTTCAACATGTATACATATACAATTCAATATCTACCACGCGCGCTGGCGTAGTCGCGGGAACTGCTAGTGTAGTATAATACTGAAAACACAAATGATGCACATTTTTTTTTAGTTCTTGATTTTCCTTATAAATAATAGGCACATAATATATTCTTACATTCATAATTTTTCTTTACAACTGACCGGTTATAATGGCTACGTTACTACGTCGCAATACATTGTTTTACTCCCAGTTGAGGAAATTACATAGAAGTCCCGTCGCTTTAAGTGTACCACTTACTTTTAATACGTTCGAACACAAGGAACAGTTTCATGCTGTGCTGCCTGAGGTGATGAACTCGTTAATGTCGAGTCCTAAGATAACAGAGCAATTGCCAGAAATTGGAGCTTGGTTGAAAAAGGTTGGTAATTTTATTTTACAATAAAACGATGTACCGAATAGGCAACTAAGTAAATATAAACATTTTTGGGACATTTTTACACAGCAACATCAAGTCCCAAACTACGCAGAGCTTGTACTTTGGGTACCAGACAATGGAAACTACTTATTTTAATTGTAAATACATACTTAATTTATAATACATAAGAAACACTCAGACCAACACACACTCATGTTCATCACACAAATATTTGTGTCCTGTGGGAATCGAACCCTCGTGGGTTCGATTCCTCGTGATAAGCAGTCCGACACTCGAAACACTAGACCCCAGACGTCGTCAAACTAGGTCAAATGAAAGACAACAATGCAACGTCTCCCGCACAAGTAGAGCAGTCATAACTTCGGTTCTTATGAGGAAATGCGGGTGGTCTTTTTTCCATACAACGCTCTCGAGAGTTTTCTTTCTGGCTTATAACCAAAGCAATGATTTTTTACAGAGACTGTCACCGCTGTGCCTGCGACGGGTAGTGCCTATTACTCACTTTTTTTTTTAAATCTTCTTGTTTGTGTTGTGCCGTCGACGATACGATAGTACACGCTTGCCCAGCAAAAACCTATACACTCGCGGCATAGAAACATGCTGTATTTTTATACTATGAACCTTCAATGACAACAGAACCTACATAGCTCAGCGCTTGTTTTTGTTACAGTTAATAAATTACAACCTGGAAGGAGGCAAGCTAGCCAAAGGATTAGCCATCCCATTCATTTACCGAATGTTAGAAGCACCTGAAAACTTCACTGAAGAAAAACTGCATACAGCTCGTTTTCTGGGCGTGTGTTATGAAATGGTAATTGGTAAATTAGTAATATCTTTAAATAGTAGTAATAATATTGTTACGAGCTGAGGGTTCGTATATGGATAGAAAGCCGATTAAATGCGTAGAGAACACTTTATTACAGAACAATTACACTGAACCACTAATTAACACACAAAGTTACTAGTTAAATCGCTCCAAGTATCGCTTCGATGTTATCGCTTGTATAGTTGTATCGCTTGATCCAAACTGAACTCCAACCACAGAATATCTAATAGTACTACCTCCAACTGAACTCTACTGGCGCTGAGCTGCGCCGTTTATATAAGCCGCGAGTCGTGGTACTAGAAAGTCCTCGAACGTCATCTATCCTTGTCATAAGATAACTCTTTCTCACTTGCACATTCTCGTAATAGAAAGTTCTCGAACCGTGTCGAACCTCATCTATCCTCTATCTCACTCACTCACTTCTAGAATGGAATGTTCTCGAAGCTTGTCGAATCTCGTCTATCCTTGTCTTATATTAGCTCTATCCTGCTCACTCTCTTCCAGAAGGTTCTTCGTCTATCCTTGTCTGATATTTAGCTCTATCTCGCTCACTCTTCAACAATTTTACATTTGGGTGTCAAATGACCATAAGGGGTCCTGAAAACGCCTGAAAACTGGTTTTCAGGAAATGTCGGCATCGGATTTGTTGGCTCCTGAAACGGCCTGAAATCATGTTTCAGGCGCCTGAAAACGACGGCTACTTATTCAAAATTTCGATTCTTTGGTATGTGATAGAGCCTCCTCTGATACGGACTGAAAATGCATTTCAGCCTGCTGAAAACGTCTCTAAGTCCAGGAAAATCGAGGTTGAAGTATTTCAGTCTACTCTGCTTAACCCTCCGTCGTAACAATATTAATTATGATACCTAAAAAATTATGACGGTAATCCGACGCAACTAGAATTACATTTAAAGAAATAGTTTTGACTTTGCAATCGCATATAATCTCAGAAAGTCATCTTGTTCGTACGAATAAAATGGCAATACAGTCAGACGGACGGAGATAGCGAAACTATAAGAGTCCCTTGTTTCAGTACGGAACCTTAAAATATACCAACCTAAGTAACTATTTAACAAAATAGTTTGGTATTTTGGTTTGAAGGTTAACACAAGTTCAAAGTCGCTCAGCGAGCTATGGAGCGAGCTATGCTTGGAGTTTCTTTGAAGGATAAAATCCGTATCGAGATTATCCGGAGAAGAACCGGAGTGACCGACATAGCTTGTAGGATCAGTAAGCTGAAGTAGCAGTGGGCTGGCCATGTCTGTCGAAGGACCGATGGCCGTTGGAGCAGACCAGTCCTTGAGTGGAGACCGCGAATCGGCAAACGCAGTGTAGGGCGCCCCCCTGCCAGGTGGACCGACGACCTAAAGACCGTGGCTGGGGGGGACTGGATGCGGAAGGCAGAGGACCGAGTGTTGTGGCGCAACTTGTGAGAGGCCTATGTCCAGCAGTGGACTGCGATAGGCTGAGTTGATGAATAGTAGTTATTATCATAGCTACGTTCCTGCAAATAATGAGTCAGCCTATCAACAGTGGTCGTTAAAAGTGTCTCTCGGCCAAAATTAATAACCTAGCCATGGTATCCATCCGCCATTTGCCCTACTAGAGATAAGAATTTAACGTAAAATGTAAGAAGCCAATGATATTTTAAAGTACAGATATGTTACTTGCGCTCGCAATCTGAAGACTCGAAAACGTCTTTTACTATTAATCCGCGTCAAGTGAGGCGCCGAGCGTGACCGGTGACAAAAAAAAAACTAAAATTACGTCATGTATGTACAGAATGTGTTCCAATTATGGCGCTAAAGTAACTTGAAGTAACCAACTTACTTACTTTATACTAGTTTATGTGTATTGTGCTGCCGTTGCGTACGGAACATTTTTTCATTCTGTTCTGTTAGGGTATGACATAGCTATACTTTTAAACTACTACTACTATACTACTTTTTTTTACTTTAACTTTATTTTTCTTTTTTTTTTCTTTTTTTTTTCTTTTTTCACATATTTAAGTTTATAACACCTTTTATACCATGTTTTATGCAAATAAATATATTCTATTCTATTCTAAATAATATCATTGTAAGGAGCTAATGTTACATTTCTATCTCCAATAGGTCAAATCGTGCATCCATGATAGATTATCAATTTTGGCCGTAAATGCATCATATTAATTTATTGTGGCACTGTTCCATAAAAATTAAAATGTAAGTGATTTAAGAGGCACATGTTTAGAGCAAAGCTAGCGGACTGCCACTTAAAAAAAATATCTGATAACAGTTACAGGCCTATTTAATTATGATAGACGATATAATGGACAATTCAACAACTCGTCGTGGCAAGCCATGCTGGTACCTTCAGCCTGGAGTCGGCTTATCTGCGATCAACGACTGTATTCTCATACACCAATGTGTGATGGAAGTATTAGAAATTAACTTCGCAAAAGAGCCCTACTACGTTGACTTGATAAGATTTATCAATGAGGTACGTATGCAATCAATTCAACTAAACAAAACAACTTTAGGTAGCTAGGTCGGTTGTTGTTGTAAAACTTTTAGTGTAAACGTCTTCTCAACGAGCCAGCATTATAGTTTAATTTTAAAAAGCATTGTAGCTACGTGTGCTAGTGATATTCTCTGGTAGACGATTGTGACTATCCAATAAGGTCCTGAAAAAAATTAAGGGTACCTACTACCTAGTCTCTGCTCATCATAATGAACAACTTTTATTATGGAACTAACCGTGATATCGCGAAAAAAAAATCAGTTAATCCCTCCCTTCATTTGTGTTCACATAAATCGGCAAAATGTAGGGATCAGCTGATATTTTTCTCGCGATTTCAGGATTGGTCCCTGAACAAAAGTTATTCATAATGATGAGCAGAGATTACCCTTAATTTTTTTCTGGTGATTCAAAAATAGCGTTGTATATCCAATCCCTGTTACCTGGCATAGTCTATGCCAGGTAACAGACGACCCAGAGTCCCCCGCCCGCAGGCCCTATCCTCCCCTATTTTTATAGAGGTTTTCTTCCTCATTCCCCATCCTACAGTATGCCCTCTGATAACTTCAGAGGGACACGTGGAGTCATGCCCAATGGGGCACTAAATCGGCTCCTAAGCCAATGGGCTTAGGAGGGTGCGGCCGTTGTGGTTGCCGCACGGGGAGAAGGGGCTCACCTGCCAGTGGTGAGCCGGGACCTGCCGAGGATGGTTGGGCGAATACGGGAGTATTTCCCACGCTCCCGGCCAAGGGTCGGTAGAGGAACACCGTGGTGGTTTTTAGTCGGTAAGAGTCCGACACTGGCTCTGCCTTCCCCGGGCGGAGTGCGTCCATGAGGATTTTCACCACGGAAAAAAAAAAAAAAAATTAAGATCGGGCCCCTCCCGTGCCAGAATATTCACCACGAACATTAAGGTCCCTCAAAGAAGAGTGCCAGGGTGCACCGGTCTGACAAACTGCTGTTCCTTCCAGAGGTATCGCGAAGGACCAGCAGCCATCAGACACTCGAAGAGGTTTACTGGCCCAGCACCCTAAGTATCGAGTGCTTAAGCTAACAGATGTTAGACCTCGGACCGATGATCACATGATGAGTGTTTGACATAGTTACGTGATAAAATAAATAAAACACCTGCTCAACGGGTATTTAACTTTTAAAAATTGTCTTTCTAATTGTAAGCGACGTAAATGTATGGTCAACCGCACGTCGGTGGTAACACTTTGACATAAGCAGTATCTTTATTTCGTAAGCAGTAAGGGCGGTTTTCAAATTGACGTGTTACCACTGTCATGCAGGCGACTGTACCTCCTTTATAAAAATGTGCAAGGGGCATGCGGAGTACGCGGGGGAACGGTAGGTCACAGCCGCGCGCGCTGTTATAGAAAACTCCAGTCTAAAATCGAGCCTCGCATACACCGCACGCTGCCTTTTCTCGCGCAATTTGTGTATCTTTTTCGGAAATAAAAGAATTTCCAAGTACTTTCCTATTTTATTAATACTGCTGCAACGCACCGCCAACACTAATTATTTTTGTTGTAATCGAGTATAGGTCCTTTAAACTGTTGGAAGTAGTAAAGTACCAATGTCCTAAAAAAAAGTCATAGGAAAGTTTAATATACAGGTAGGACTCAATAATATTATTCCTAGCTCACAAAATGTTCTTCTTTACAGACACAAATGTACGTGATGATAGGCCAACATTTAGACACTTGTTCCGAATACAGTAAAGAAAAGAACAACTTTGATTTATTTACCATGGAGCGATATTATTCTATAGTCGCCAACAAGACTACTCACTTCAGCTTCAGACTACCGATACTTATGGCTCTACTGATTGTAAAGGATGGGAAACAAAGAGATACAACAGAAATATGCAGTATCTGTTGGGAGCTTGCTAAACTTCTACAATGTCGGGTAAGAAATAAGTTCTGAATAATCTTCTTGATGCTTAACTTGGGAAAGGCAGCAGTCCAGCAAACGCCTATGTTAGGCTAAGGCAGTCCCAAAACTAGAGGAGTCAAGCCGGGACATGACCCGGGCGGCATGCTACTGCGGCTCAAGTGGCGGCAAATTCTGATTTACCCTTGAGTATAAATAGGTTTTTAAAAAGGCAGCAGTTTTGCCCTGCCTCTAAAATGTCTAAAACTGGAGTTGAGCTGAGATGATTGATCAATTGTTATTACATTCCAAAAACATATTTTGTTTAAAGAACGACTACAAAGACGTCTACCTCGACAAAGCTATCACAGGAAAGGCGGGCACAGATATTCAAGTAGGTAAATTAACCTGGATGGCCGCAAGAGCAGTGGAACTCTTCAACAAAGAACAACGAGCTACCTTCCAAGAATACTACGGGAGCAAGAACCCAGAGCATGTCAAGAAAATTAAGCAGCTTTATGACGAAATACAACTCGATAAAGTGTATGAACAGCATGAACGCACTATGTATAATGATTTGGTGCGCCGCATACATGCATTACCAACTGAGGGGGAGACTCAGTTCCTCTTGGAAATTTTGGAAACTTCGCGTAATGGGCAATTTTAAATATTTATATGTCACAGTAAATACCCGTATTTAGTAAAAACGCGATTTTCCTAAATACCCGTATTAGGTAAAAACGCGTTTTTCCTAGGTTAAACCAGTTTTCAATGCTTTCGTTCTAACTGGAATTACCTAGTAATAACTAGAATTAGGTACTTAAAAGCTTGAGGCGTGAAACGTCCTTTTTAACCGACTTCAAAAAAAGGAGGAGGTTATGTATTCGGCGGGTTTTTTTTTTTTTTTTCATGTATGTACACCGATTACTCCGAGATTTGTGGGCCGATTTACGTGGTTGTTTTTTAATTTGGTAGAGCAAGCCCGCGCGGTGGTCCCATATAAATTTTATTGACTTAGGTTGAGCAGTTTTTTAACCAGCTTCAATAAATCAGTTTATTTTAGTTTCGCCTATCTAGATGATCTGCTCATTGGTTCGTTTTTTTGAGAATTCTTGGCCGATATGCGTGTTTTTTTTTTGACGATAGTGATTGGACGTTTGGAAGAACATGAGCGAGACCTTTGCCCAGCAGTGGGATAGCAAAGGTTAATAAAAAATATATTCTCTAATTGGTTCTATAAACATTTATGAATCATCCTCGCAATTATCAACTAAAAAGTATGAAATAAAAACTTTTTAACAAAAAATAAAACTGACTTCAAAAACCTTAACTAAAAAGTAAAAAATAATCATTGTTTGTATTTTAAAATCTTAACATAAACCAAAATTTTGAAGGCGGCGCGTGATTTTCATGTACAGTCGCCTGCATGACAGTGGTAACACGTCAATTCGAAAACCGCCCTTACTGCTTACGAAATAAAGATACTGCTAATGTCAAAGTGTTACCACCGACGTGCGGTTGACCGTACGTTCACATAAACTGTTTTTTTTACTATAGATATGCGCTCGACTGTACAGTCGACAGCATGACATTGGTAACACGTCAATTCAAAAACCGCCTTTACTGCTTACGAAATAAAGATCCTGCTAATGTCAAAGTGTTACCACCGACGTACGGTCGACCGTACATTATATTTACATGACACAAAGGGTCAATCACGCGCCGCCTTAAAACTTTTGGTTTATGTTAAGATTTTAAAATACATACAATGATAATTTTTACTTTTTAGTTAAGGTTTTTGAAGTCGGTTTTATTTTTTGTTAATAAGTTTTTCTATACTTAAAATAAGCCTCAAGCTTTTAAGAAAATATTAAAGTTCTTTATTTAAATGTATTGTTATTTTTATTTAGTATTTTTTGGTTCAATAAAAGCTTGTTTTTAAAAAGGATTTTTTTACTGATGTTGATGAGGATGATGCCACTGTGTTGTGTATGTATTACCCTTGCACCGCCAGGCGGCTACGTAACTTGTTACTTGATTTTACAAAATATCCTTTCTCTTATCTCAATAAAACTTTTAGATTAACTCCCTTTATTCAATTCAACTCAATTTAATTCATTTAACATAAAAACATAACATAACATCACGCATGTATTTCCCCGAAGGGGCAGGCAGAGGTGTATAGTACACCCACATTTCGCCAGTTATGTCATAGTCCCAAGCAATAGGGGGCGAGCCTATTGACCGAGCACAAATCCAGACTGCGGGCTGCTACTGAGTATTTCCTAATGAAAAAACCCAATAACACTTTGCCCGACCCGAATCGAACCCAGGACGCGACGACAGTCGCGCTTGCAACCACTAGACCAACAAGGCCACAAAAATTCATTAATTCATTTATTTCAGATAAATCATAATAAAATTATAAATCAACCAAAGGTACATCAGTTTCTAAACAATAATATAATATGTCATGCTAAGCCTTACAAAAAAAATAATTAATTAACAAAAACAAAAAACCCGACTGCGTGTAAAATTAACAGAAAAGATATAAACAAGACTTATCAACACGCAGTCGGAGGCTACGTATGTTTTTGGACATGAATTACATAATAGTTCATAGGTAGCCTCGCAGTCGGGTTTTTTGTTTTTGTTAATTAATTTTTTTATTTTAATTTTTTTAGTTTTCTCGTGTTTTATTTATTATACTATTAATGTTTTTTTTTAAAAGTCAAATTCATTTTTAACGTTGAATATTTTGTTGTTTTTTAGCATTTTTCATTCCAAATTACATTTAAACATATAAGTTGTGTATATTTTTGTAAAGCATTTATAAAACCCTTTATTTTGATACCCCACTCGATAGTTTTAGACGGAAAAAAAATTTTTTGAAGAGGTAATATGGCGCCAAAAAGCGGCCATTTTAATTTTTTTAATTTTGAAGTACCCAATGTCACTCTCAGAATTAAGACGAATCTAACGACATCTCTCAATCTCAAATCCATCAAGCCGTTTAGGCCACAGAGCGTGCCAAAGAAATATACATACATACATACATACATACGTACATACATACATACATACATACATACATACATACACTCGAAAAACATAACCCTCCTTCTGGCGCAGTCGGGTAAAAATAAAAAACTATATATTAGCGTGTTTATAGCCTTGTGCTATTTATATCAGAGCTTCTGATTTTTTTTTTTTTTTATAGTATAGGTTGGCGAAACGAGCTAAAGGCCCACCTGATGTTAGGCGGTTTTCTTTGCCCATAACAACTTCAATACCACCTAGGCTGCTGCCTAAATGGTACCGCAAGTCGGTTCGCCAAACTGAGACATAAAGATGGAAAGTCTCATGTGATTGTAATTTTTTGATACATTGTAAATCTACATATATATACAATCTTATTCTTAGTTTATACTAAACCTCTTAAGGGGTCATTCTAACGAGTTTTAGTTTAAATAAAAAAAAACTAAAACAAAGTCCGAATAAATTGATGATGCATGCAAAGACAAGCAGGCGTAACTAGTAACAATGTGCACATTTTAAATATTGAATGTGGTTAATGTATAGTTTTTGTCAATAAATAATGGCAGATACCCATAATCTATATCTTTCATAATTTACAAGTTACAATCATATCCAGAATAATATTGGAGGTAAGGTAGTAAGGGATAACTCATGGAAAACATTTTTGGGATCAGAAGCCATGATTCCATTGAGATCATTCATTGTCCTCGACAGCACTTTCTGCCAATACATCTTGGACGTAATTAGCAGTCCGCAATTCTGAATATTCCTTATCTCGTATGCCAAACTACCTTTTAAAGGCGACGTCCATTGTTTAACTACTGTGTTATTTTAATCGGCAGTTGAGCTCATATGGTAAAGACAAAGACAAAGAGATTTATTGCTCAAACTGTGTACATAAATGTAGGTATTTATCAAAGTTTGGTATCAACAGCCTACCCAATCGGGTGTAGCAATAGTAGGTACAAACTATGAAGTGTAGAGTGTAAGTAAGTGTAGATGTGTGTGTGTGTGTGTAAGTGTGTAGTGCTCAGGAATGGTCTATTTTAGACCATGAATACATGAAGAAAGTAATGAATTTTGGTGTTCTAGTGAAAAATATGTTTAAATCAAAGAGATTTATAAATATTTAATGTCTTTGGTTCAAATCGACGCGAAACTCCGACAAGTCGACGCAGATAAAAATATCCAGTTTAGTGATGTAGGTATTTAAGCAATTTCGAACAATTTGGTGCTTTAGCGGTTTTGCCTTTCCACTGTCGATATGTATAGATGTATAGATCGTAGGTACAAATGACGCACTGGTGGATTTTTATTGGTTTTCGGTGTTACATAAGTGATAGGTACTTAAATATATTCTTTCATTCGTAATTTTGCTTTATAAATAACTGGTCGGATAAAATGGCTCTGTTAATACGTCGCAATACATTTTTTTACTCACAGTTGAGGAAATTACATAGAAGTCCCGTTGCATTAAGTGTACCACTTACTTTTAACACGTTCGAACACAAGGAACAGTTTCGTGCTGTGTTGCCTGAGGTGATGACCTCGTTAATGTCGAGTTCTAAGATAACAAAGCAGCTGCCAGAAGTTGGAGCTTGGTTGAAAAAGGTTAGTAAATTTAAATTTACGCTAAAACATTGAATACTTATGTATAATCTGTTTTTAGGGATCCGTACCCAAAGGGTTCTAACGGGACCCTATTACTCTTGCTACGCTGTCCGTCCGTCCGTCTGTCTGTCACAGGGCTGTATCGTAATGGTAATAGATAAATAACCAGTTGAAATTTTCACAGAATATGTGTGACTATAGTGTCTGTCACGACAAATACTAAAAACATGTCTTTTTAATGCAAATCGTTAATTTTAATTTATGATAACAACTTCACACACAAAATAACATTTTTTAACCTGTTATTGTGCAGAACTTGTAATTGTATTTTATCAGTTCAGTAGTTATTTGAATAAAGAAACGTGCCAAAATTGTTTACTAATTAAGACGACAGAGAAAAAAAACCAGAATATAACTACTGTATACCTACGCAACTTATTAGGTCCAATGAAGAACAACAACGTCTCCTGCGCAAGTGAACTGGCGTTGCAGTCATTATCTTCTGTTTATCAAGTCTATGAAAAGAGACTCCTGAGACAAGTCATTCCTTATGTTCAAACCAAGACGTATTCCGGCCATTTCTGCGGTCTTCTTAGAAAAGATCTCTGCCCCTCATCTGAGCATAAACATAGGTCCACTAAACATTAAGTGAACTGAAAAGTATCGCAACCAATACCGCAACCTACCGGCTCAGTTCACCATAGTACATTTTATTTCCTACTCTATAATTTTTGTTAAAACATTATCTCACACTACCGCAATAGTTGTGCAGCAGCCAATTGCTCAGCCAATTATTTTTGTGCCTGCGTTTGACCGGCACCTCTTTTGGTATTAAGCGCTGGTGCGGTCAACGATAGTGCACGCTTGCCCAGCAAAAACCTATTCACTCGAGCCTTGCACCAAACATGCTATAGTTACGGTATGAAGGCATCATTCATCGGCCAGAATGACAACGTGACATACATAGCTCAGAGCTTTTTTAACACGCTTTTATTAGGTCGACCTGTATGTAACTAAGTATGTAATGGAATCTAAGGTTCCAAGGGTCGTAGCGTAGTGAAAATTGGCAGCTGCATGTAGTTCTGATAACAATACAATAATATGGTACTGTCGAACTGATCTGATAATAGAGCCGGGAGATATGAACTAGAACTTCATGATGGAAAATCGTATCATAGCTGTTTTGGATTTCTTAGAAAAGTCTTGTAATGAACTTTGACCACGAGTAGGTTACAAGGTTTGATGATGAAGCCGGAAGATAGGCACTGGCATTCCATGATGGAATATCGTATCATAGTCGTGTTTGCACTTGTGAGAAAGGCCACGTAATGGACTTTGAACACGATCAGGTTTCAAAGTTATAACAAACCTATTATAATTATATATTGAATAGTGTAAAAAGCGTGTTTTACTAGTATTTTTTAACTATTAATTTATTCTTTGTACAGTTATTAGATCACAACCTAGAAGGAAGCAACCTAAGCAAAGGATTAGCCGTCTCCATCGCGTACCAAATGTTAGAAGCACCTGAAAATGTCACTGAAGAAAAACTGCACACAGCTCGTTTTCTGGGCTGGTGTGTAGAAATGGTAATTGATACATTTTTATTTAGGTACGAACATAGGGCGTTATATGTCTATGGTTATTAAAGTATGTGTAGAGCTTCTGATAGAGTGGGTCTTAAAATGAATATGGACATGACAAAGGTTATGTCGAATTCCCATATAGCACCCATTCCCGTAGACATTGGAGAATCTATACTCGAAGTTGTTGACGATTATGTATACCTAGGACAAACTGTCCAGCTAGGTAAGTCCAACTTCGAGAAAGAGGTCAATCGTCGAATCCGACTCGGTTGGGCAGCGTTCGGGAAGCTACGCAATATCTTCTCGTCCAAAATACCGCAGTGTCTCAAGACGAAAGTCTTTGACCAATGTGTGTTGCCAGTAATTACTTACGGTACTGAAACGTGGTCGCTCACAATGGGCCTGATAAGAAGGCTCAAAGTCACTCAAAGGGCAACGGAGAGGGCTATGCTCGGAGTGTCCCTGCGTGATCGAATCAGAAATGAGGAGATTCGCAGGAGAACGAAAGTGACCGACATAGCCCGAAGAATTGCCAAACTTAAGTGGCAGTGGGCGGGGCACATTGCTTGCAGAACGGATGGCCGATGGGGCAGTAAAGTTCTGGAGTGGCGACCGCGTACTGGAAGGCGCAGCGTGGGATGGCCCCCCACAAGGTAGACCGACGACCTGGTGAAGGACGCGGGAATCCGCTGGATGCGGAAGGCACAGGACCAGTCGTTGTGGCGATGCTTGGAGGAGGCCTATGTCCAGCAGTGGACGTCTTTCGGCTGAAATGATGATGATGATGATGATTAAAGTATGCAGTGGCCGTTTTAACGTAGATAGTGAAAACTTGAATGGTCCAAGATTAGTGGCAGACTAAAGGGCCTCACCGTCAGGGGGACTCCATAGGGGTCAAAAAAATGCATAAAATGAATATGGATTTTAACGCAAAAGCTCAGACCTCAAAAATGTCTATGAGCTCAAGAAATATTTAAATAATATACGCGATATAATCCGGTTAAAATTTGTTTTATTATAATGTGTAGTGATCGCGAAAACCTAAGAAATTATTAGCTCAAGAAGTCTTAAAATAAAAAACTGAAATATATTTACAATAAAATTATATACTTGTGTAGAAAAGATTGGTGCTCAGAATCGCATAGGGAATTTTGTGTTTCACTGGGCCTGCTTTTTTCAAATTGTCTCTCGCAGGTGTACCATTTCTGCTTAACCGGACTGGTGGCGGAGAGTCCCATGTGGGACTCCATTCGCCGAAAGTTTTCCCTAATCCTAAACTTAAAAACTAAAATCGCGGTTGCAATACCGCATAAGGGCGTCCCCCAAGGGGGGGCTTGGACCTCGGCTTACTGGGGCATTGCAGGGGGACCCCGCCGTTCCTATGTCCCCCTAACAGCCGTTGCTGCATCAGGAATGAATTTCTCGAAAGTGGCGGACTTTCGGTATATCGGGTGTGTGTGTTACGCATTAATCGCGAATCGCCGTTAATCGGCAAGCCTCGCCAGCGAGGCTAAGACCTACCTAACCCTAACCAGTGGGTATTAAGCTTACTCCTAGGAACAACATAGGGCCGGTCTCGCGTGACGAGATTATCTCCGGTTGGGACACCGTGAGGGCGTCCCCAGGGGGGAGCTCGGACCTCGACTCAGGGTGCAGCTGGGGGACCCCGCCACCGGTCTCCCCGGCAGCCGCTGCTGCATCGTGTTCTGTTTCTCGAGAGTCGGACTCTCGGCATCTGTGTGGGTGTCGCGTCGGTCCTCGCCGGCGAGGACGAAATTTAGGACGACGGCGTCGGAGTGTGCTTGTATTTTATTTGACTCCTGGAGGAGGGTTATTTCATCATCGGGTTCGATAAGTGTGTGTCTGGGACGGCGAATTTTGCTGATGGTTGATGGTATGCTGCTGGTATATGGTGGCCGCCACGACCAAGGGATTGGGATGCTTGAGAGTGGAATCGAAGTAGCGTTTAGAGACATGCTTGAAATACTGCTTGATGGTCGGCAGTTTGAGGTCTAGGTGGAGTTGGACATTGCGTAAGTACCATGGAGCGCCTACGGCCTTTCGCATGAAACGGTTTTGGAGGTTTTGGAGAATGTGATATCTCACCGGCTTAACGTGTCCGAACACAACGCTAGCGTAGGAGAGAATGGGTCGGATACAGGTGGTGTATATCCTTACTTTGAGGGGAGTGGCCAGTTTACTGCGCGCATTGAGAGACGAGGACGATTTTTAGAGGGTGGAGGAGACGTCCGAGGACGAAGGCGGCACGATTTTGCACCCTGCGAATATGTGGTCTGAATGTCAGTCTACAGTCAAGGATCACGCCCAGATATTTGGCTTCGCGTTGCCATGGGATCTGTTTGCCAAACATTGTTACAGGTATGTGCATCTTTGAGTGGGTCTATGTTAGGATCCTTTTGTCAAAAAGGACTGCTGCACTTTTTTCCGGATTGACTTCGATCCTCCATTTCCGGAACCAGTCACCGAGGGTGTTGGCCGCAGATTGGAGGGTACGAGAAATAGCGGCATGGGTCATACCGGTGTAATAGATTGCCGTATCATCGGCGAAAAGGGCAATACGGGCTGCACCGCATTTTGGAATATCGCTAGTGTACAGCGTGAACAGAAGGGGGGAGAGCACGGAACCTTGCGGAACACCGGCGTGTATGGGATGGAGAGAGCCCCTTCGATGCGATAGCAAAAGGTACGATTCGATAAGTAGTCTCGAATGATGAGCAGGAGACGATGTGGCACGTTCATGGTGTACAACTTATATAATAAGCCGTTATGCCACACTTTATCAAATTCCTTTAGGTAGCGTTCCGCCTAGTTCGGCGTACGATCATTTCTGATCAGCCTATAGTTGGCTATATTGGGATTACGGCAATGATGCAATGAGGAGGAGGGATGACTCTTGAACGAGTAAGATATCTAATTTATGGTCACGCAAAAAGATTGCTATCTCTTCGCGATGACCGTTAATGCCTCGGGCATTAAAAAAGCCTATATTTATCCATTGAGACTGGAATTAATAAAGTTGTAAATATCTTGGTACTTTGAAAGTACCTGAAGGTGGAGGAGTTGGTTCCCTTCCGTTGCAGCCCATAGGCTGTAAAAGGCGTCTACTCGAGTTTCCCCTGACTGGGGTTCGAGGTACTCTTTTGGCAATAGACGGGGTACATTTGCATACGAGGGCCTACCCTGAGGGGGAGTTCCCTGGGGGGGGGGGTCTTTTGACACAGACTTAGCTGCGGGTACATGCGTGGGTGCAGGTTTAGGCCTGAAGAGGGGGTGCGGAAATGGGAATATTCATTAACGTGAGGGGCTCAGAGGCTGGGGGGGGCGAAACGAGAGGGGGGCAGAAGCTGACTGAAATATTTAATTAAATAGGTCAGCAATCAGCAAAAAAACAAATCTCGTTTTGTTTTATTACATTTATAAATATAAGAAAGAAAATTTAAAACAAATGTAAATATAAATGCCTTTTTATGTTACAAAAAGGCAAAAAAATACACATAAATCTGAAAAAAAAACCCGCTTGACAGCCTTCACTTCCTCTTTGTTGGCGTAGATCGTAAGCAACTACCGGTTACCATTTTTTCCGCAATTTGGACGATTTCCTGCAATGAAAAAAAAAATGTTCTCAGGAAGCGGTACAAACTGCCTTCATAGTCTTTGAAGAGTCGAGATCCCAGAGATATCAGAAATATATAGGTAGATAATAAATGAGGGTAAATACTTGGATTAAATAAATGAAAAAATCTGATGATGATGTTTGAATTTTTCAATATAAAACGGCAACTTCATACTTTAACCCTTAGATTAATGATTGGTCTCACCAATCATTAATCTAAGCTTTACGCTCTAATTGTATTATTATGATATAACTTGATAATTTTTGTAAAAACCGAATCAGACGGAATCTCGCAAAAGTGCCACAGAAAAGATAAATACCGACGCACATCTAAGCTAAAACCTAAGTCGGACTACCTCTGTGGTCTATTGGTTCGAGTGTCGGACTGCTGATAACGAGGTCGTGGGTTCGATTCCCACAAGACACAAATATTTGTTGATGAAGTGTTTGTGTTGGTCTGGGTGTTACTTATGTATTATAAGTATGTATTTACAAAAATAAAAATAAAGTATATAAGTATTATATCAATGATTTTACTAATATCATTGTATTATATCCATTGTTTAGTAACCATAGCACAAGCTCTGCTTAGTTTGGGACTAGATGGTGCTGTATAAAAATGTCCCAAATATATTTATATATTTCTAAGAACATATTTTTAAACTCAGTTTTTTTGCGGTTCATTTACTTTAATGTTATACGTAATTTCAATGTTTTTTTTTAGTATTTAGTTTCGTTATATTTGTCAGTGTGTGTTGCCAGTATCGACTTACGGCACTGAAACGTGGTCGCTTTGCTTACAATGGGCCTGATAAGAAGGCTCAAAGTCACTCAAAGGGCAATGGAAAGGGCTATGCTCGGAGTGTCCCTGCGTGATCAAATCAGAAATGAGGAGATTCGCAGGAGAACGAAAGTGACCGACATAGCCCGAAGAATTGCCAAGTGGGCGGGGCACATTGCTCGCAGAACGGACGGCCGATGGGGCAGTAAATTTCTAGAGTGGCGACCGCGTACTAGAAGGCGCAGCGTGGGTAGGCCTCCCACAAGGTGGACCGACGACCTGGTGAAGGTCGCAGGTATCCGCTGGGTGTGGAAAGCGCAGGATCGGTCGCTGTGGCGATGCTTGGGGAAGGCCTATGTCCAGCAGTAGACGTCTTTCGGCTGAAATGATAATGATGATGATATTTTCTAATATCCTGAACAGTTATGAAGTGTTCAGAAATAGTAGTTTAGCCTATAGGGGGTAACTCATACAAAAACGACCACTACAAAACTTATATAATAATAAATATGAAACTATTATAATAATTATTGAATCTAAAATCTAGATCAGTGTTTTTTACCAAGGTTTTACACGTAAACTTAAATGTATTTATTGTACGCCAATATGGCAGGCGCCAATATGGCAGGTCATAGCAGCACTTATATTTTCTGTTATAACTACTGTTTCTACCTATGTATCACAATACTACAATAAATTAAATTGAATTCAATTAAATTAATATTTCGTACATGGACCCCTGATCCAATCTAATATTTTTTAAATAGATTAAATAGGTTCAACACAAGTGGCACATTTTTAGCATATCTAACGGACTGCCTCCTTTAAAAAATATCTTATAACAGTTACAGGGCTGTTTACTTTTAGTAGACGATATAATGGACAATGCAGAGACACGACGTGGTAATACTTGCTGGTACCTCCAGCCTGGAATCGGCTCATCTGCTATCAACGACGCTGTTCTCATGTACAAATGTTTGATGGAAGTATTGAAAATTAACTTCGCGAAAGCGCCCTTCTACGTTGACTTGATAGAACTTATCAATGAGGTACGTATGCAATAAATTCTCCTAAACAAAATAACTTTAGGTATTACTTATTTGTTGCTGCAAAACAACGACCATACAGCCCAATAGACGCCTAATCAACATTATATATAAAGCGTACAATACATTCTGCCACTAGCTGAGGCGGGGTTCTGCAATCCGATTGGCCCTACCAAGGCGGCTATTGGCCAATCACTAACGTGGCAGGTTAAAGGGCTCATGTAAATGGTCGAAACTGATTTGAAGATTCAAGCGGCGAATAGTGGCTACCTACATTTATGAAATTTCATAGATGTGTTGCAGACATCGATTGCGGTCGGCCCTATAGCCTGTATGATCGTTGCTGCTAAAAAATTTGTCCAGGGAAACGAAATCCTAAAGTGGGAACAAGAGTTCTAGTGTGGGACAGGGTATCCTAAAGTTAAAAGTAAAAAAATACAAAAATGACAGGTAAACGGGAACAAAGAAACTGCTGATATCACAATTAATATGTATTCTTCTTCTTCTATCATGTCGACATGATCTACATAATGAATAGATTAGGCAGTCAGGGGTTGGTAGCGGGGCTGACTGCCCAGGGTGCGGTGCGCCGGACGATCAATTAAATATCGTCACTCGTGGAGACTCTTTTAATGCTCCCCAATATTAATTATCATGAAAAATCGAATACATAATGATCTAAATTTGTCCAGTATAAGTTGAACCGCACTCAAGGTAAGGAGAGTAAGTGCTGGTAATCAGGCGAATGGGCACTACACACCTTCATGAACAGCGGCAAAGTGTCGGAAAAGGCACGGCTGGCTGTTCATGGGTGTTAATACCTACACTTATGTAGGATAGTGAAAGTTAGATGTGGCAGAAGAAGCATGAAAGCAGAATAAATGCAGAAGACATGAGAGCTTTGAGAAGTATGTATGGTGTAACTTTGAGAGATAAAGTAAGGAATAACGTGATAAAGGAGCGTTGTGGAGTGAAAGAAGATGTAGTGATAAAGATCGAAAAAGGTAAGTTAAGATAGTTTGGACATATAGAGAGGATGGACGAAAGGAGATTGACGAAACAAGAAAACGAAGCGAGTGTGGAATTGGATGGAAGAGTTGGAAGGGGATGACCTCGGCGAACGTATCGCAATCAAATCGCGGACGTTCTCGAAAAAACAGACGAGCATGCATGACGAGGTTAATGAACGTAAATAAAGCGAAAGAGGTGTGTCAGAATCGTAGCAGGTGGAAATCTATAGTCTCTGCCTACCCCAATGGGAAAAAGGCGTGATAATATGTATGTATGTGCCTATAACAACTTCAGTAGGTCATTTTTAAATACTTATTTTATTAATAATTTAAAAAAATTATATTTTACTTTTATTTGTGTTACAAGACAAAACAAATTCGTGCCAAATTTTGATATCCTAGGTCAACGGGAAGTACCCCACAGGTTTTTTGTTTTTTGTTTTGGGGCAATAGATATTAGTATTTGCTATTAATTTCAGTGCGATAACTGAAGCCGTTCTTGATAAAAATGAAAATTAAAAGTCGGACGGACAGACAGACAGACGGACGGACAACTAAGTGATCCTATTAGGGTTATTTTTTTCCTTTTGAGGCGCAGAACCCTAAAAAAGCGAACAACAATAATTATCGTTACGATCATCAGCCCATTATTGTCCCACTGGACGGGCCTCTTCTCAGAATAAAAAAAAAAAACAAAATCAAATGTTTTTTATTTCAAATAAACCTAATTACAGGCACTTTTGAAACGTCAGGCTCTAGTTTCACGGTTCCAAATTGTGGGTCCTATGGAGAAGAACCGGCAAGAAACTCCATTGTTTTTTTTTTTTTTTTTTTTTATAGTATAGGATGGCGAAACGGGCTAAAGGCCCATCTGATGTAAAGCGGTTACCTTTGCCCATAACAACTTCAATACCACCTAGGCTGTTGCCTAAATGGCATCGCAAGTCGGTTCGCCAAACTGAGACATGAAGATGGAAAGATATACTCTTTTTTAAAGTATAATGTAGGTTAATGGCAGAAATAAACAAGAGTTTAAAAGTGAGAATGTTGCCTTTAGAAATAAACGTAAAAAGAGTTGCCATAGTATGTAGGAGCTGACCTGTCCCGACAGACGGCACCCGTTCACGAGCATGACGCGAGCATCAGCCATCGCTTAACTCAACCATATTGAAAGGAACTTAAGGTGAATGCTTCAGGGTAGCCCGCGAAATTCAAAATTTCTTGCGTTTTTTGCTAATTGTGGTTCTGTTTTGAGTTGTATATCAATCAAAATACGATTTGCGGTAGTAATAACAATATATCTACCGAATAATACTTATAAAAAATATAAACCTAGCTTTATAAGCTCTAGAAGCTCGATAATCGATAATTTGATCGTAATTTGATATAATCGAGCTTGTACAGCATATAGAGCTAGGTCAATATTTTTTATGAGTATTATTCAGTAGATATATTGTTGTTACTACCGCAAATCATATTTCGAATTATACACAACGCGAAATACAACTACAATTTGCAAAAAACGCAAGAAATTTTGAATTTCGCGGGCTACCCTGTAGCATTCACCTTAACGACCCGACACTAACGCTACCATCAGCATGACATTTAAG
Source organism: Asteroscopus sphinx (assembly GCA_949699075.1). Classification (NCBI taxonomy): domain Eukaryota; kingdom Metazoa; phylum Arthropoda; class Insecta; order Lepidoptera; family Noctuidae; genus Asteroscopus; species Asteroscopus sphinx. Next base: position 16,156,982 of record OX453017.1, read on the forward strand.
TGAGCATGACATACTCACTCATACTGCTAGACAACAGATAGGCAGAAATATATAGAATTACTGTAAGAACATTAATGCCTACATCATACATACATTTTAATCACCTATTAAAAAATTGGAAGCATCGTTACACGTTGCAGTTCTATAACAGAAAAGAAAGCAATATTAGACAAAAAAAGTGTAAATAAATTGTATAAATCCGAAATAGTAAAAATTTAAAGAAATTGTATAATGCCGAAATAATAAACAGTTAATAATAACTGAAAACAATGTCAAAATAACATGAGTTGGTAGAAAAATTACCAGAATGAGGGGGTTAATGCCTTAGACAACCACGCTAGCCTGGTAATATGCTGGGCTGGCCTGGCAAAGTAACTATTGTTATAATGCTTTTTTTTTATTAAATCGTCTATAAAATATCTACTTTTTATTTTGAAAAGCTATCATTCTCAGTTTCCAAGATGTTCAGGTTTACGTTGGTGACCCTGTTTCATTGCTCCCGAGTGTACTCAATAATATTATACTAACTCAAACGTTCTTTCCAGACGGTTCTGTACACATCAATAGGACAGTATTTAGATCATTGTTCTGGCTACACTAAAGAAAAGAACAATATTGATTCATTCACCATGAAGCGATTCGATTCCATCGCCGTCAACAAGAATGCTTACTTCTCATTCAGACTACCGATGCTTGTAGGTGTACTGATTTTGAAGGATGGGAAACAAAGAGATACTACAGAACTATGCAGTATCTGTTGGGAGCTTGGTAAATTTCTACAATTTCAGGTAAGAAATAGTTCTGTAATAATAGATCTTCTTGATGTTCAAATTGAGATAGGCCACTGTCCAACTAAAGCAGTCCCAAAACTAGTGGTGCGGCTGTAGTGAGGACATGACCCTTCATACCCTTTTTTTTTTCCCGTGGGGAAATCCTCATGGACGCACTCCGCCCGGGGTAGATGGAGCCAGTGTCGGACTCTTACCGACTAAAACCACCACGGTGTTCCTTCAACTACCTTAGCCGGGGGCGTGGGAACCCATGAGTATTCACACAACCACCCCCGACAGGTCCCAGCTCACCACAAGCAGGCGAGCGCCTTCTCCCCGTGCGGCCTAACGACGGCCGCACCCTCCTCTTTGGCGCACACGGAACACTGCACGCCACCTCACCTCATGGGCCTTTACCAGCTGCGCCAACTACGCCGGATGTGCCAGCTACGCCAGCTGCTGGTCGGGCAGCAGACTACCCCGAGTCTGCTGCTCGCAGGCCCTACCTCCCGTAATTTTTTATAGAGGTTTTCTTCCTCGCGGTCCGGGCGGTGAAGCCAAGACCCTCGGTCCCAAGAGGCGCGAGAACACTACTCAGCGGGCACACCTGGGGTTACGAGATGGACGGGGGCAGGGAAAGACAGTCCCCCCGCTGCCTGCCCAATGGCAGGGTGAGTGCACACCGGGCCCGCCTCTGCTCCTCCACTGTGCCCTCTGTTGGCAACAGAGGGACACGTGGAGCAACTCCTCACTGGCCCAGAAAGGCCCCTCCCGCGCCAAAATATTTGCCACAGGCAATAAAATCCCCCGAAGGTTAATCCCTCGAAAGGATTTTACTGCCCGTGCCCAGGATGCACCGGCCAAACAACTGCCGTTCCCTCCAAACGTGTCCAGAAGGACAAGCAGCCGTCAGGCACACGTGGAGGTTTTCTGGCCAGCACCCCGACCCTTCATACCCTGGCATACTGTCCTGCTTGGGTGATGCTGCGCTGTGCTCTCACTACAATAATCGGGGAAGACCCTATATAGAAAGAGGGAGGCCCGGAAGTTGGCCGCGCTGTGTGGTTTGTTAACGCCATGCATTTCAGTTCTCGCAGCTCATCCACACAAGGCGAGAGTAGGCACACGGCAGGATTTTTACTGGTTGTGAGCCCCATAAAACTACCCTGCGCCCCGGGTAGTGGCAGTGTGGTAGCCAATTACTCCATCTAAAAAAAACCGAAACTAGGGGGGGTTAAGCTGGAACATACACCAGGTGGTAGCTTCAATGGCCAGCAAATAGGTTGAGTAAATGCTAAAACTAGGTTAAATAAACTCAGCAATTTCGTCGTGCCTCGTAAAATCTTTGATCTGAGGCTGCTGTGGTAATTGATCAATTGCAATTCCATTCCAAAAATATTTTTTGTTAATAGAACGACTACACAGACGTCTACCTCGACGAAGCTATCACAGGAAAGACGTGCACAGACATTCAAGAAGGTAAATTAACCTGGATGGCCGTAAAAGCGATGGAACTATTCAACAAAGAGCAACGTGCTGCCTTCCAAGAATACTACGGGAGCAAGAACCCAGAGCATGTCAAGAAAATCAAGCAGCTTTATGACGAAATACAACTCGATAAAGTGTATGAACAGCATGAACGCACTGTGTATGATGATTTAGTGCGCCGCATTCATGGATTACCAACTGAGGGGGAGACTCAGTACCTCTTGGAAGTTTTGGAGACTTGCCGTAAACAGAAATATTAAATTTTCTTTAATATCCTACTAATATTATAAATGCGAAATATTATTACTTATATTATTCCGGTTAGCTGAACAGCATCTTGATATAAAACTAGCGACCCGCTAGTTCTAGGCTTCGCACGGGTGCAATTTTATTTTCCAAATATTTTCATCCAAACAAACCTTGTTCTGAAAATTACGAATACATAAAAAAAACTGCTAAATCAGTCGAGCTGTTCTCAAGTGATGCTCCGTCATACATGTGCAATGATTTTACATAAGTATGTAATATCATTGTACATGTGGCAATTGATTTTTATTTATATAGGTACATAGATAGATTAAGGTTGAAGAAAAAATTACATTTGTATGTTAATGAATGAAAATTGTAACGCAATTGTTTTGTTTTTTAACCGACTTCAAATAAAGGAGGAGGTTATTTATTGACTTAGGTTGAGCAGTTTTTTAACCAGCTTCAATAAATCAGTTTATTTTAGTTTCGCCTATCTTGATGATCTGCTCAAAGGTTCGTTTTTCTGAGAATTCTTGGCCGATTTGCGTGTTTTTTTTCACGATAGTGATTGGACTTTTGGAAGAACATGAGCGAGACCTTTGCCCAGTAGTGGGATAGCAAAGGTTAATAAAAAATATTTTCTCAAATTGGTTATATAAACATATATGAATCAACCCTCGCAATTATCAACTAAAAAGTATGAAATAAAAACTTTGGAACAAAAAATAAAACCGACTTCGAAAAACTTAACTAAAAAGTAAAAAATAATCATTGCATGTATTTTAAAATCTTAACATAAACCAACATTTTGAAGGCGGCGCGTGATTTTCATGTAGGTACGTTCACATAAACTGTTTTTTACTATAGATATGCGCTCGACTGTACATTATACTTACATGACGCAAAGGGTCAATCACGGGCCGCCATGTATGTAATACCTACATACAATGATTATTTTTTACTTTTTAGTTAAGATTTTTGAAGTCGGTTTTATTTTTTGTTAAAAAGTTTTTATTAAGACAAGTCATGTGCCTACGCATTATTTATGATCAGTCCGAGGTCATTGTCCACTTGCTCAGTTCACCTGGGTGGACCACGGGCAATTTTTCTTTCCTGCAAAAACGTATATGGCCCGTGGTCCACCTATAAAAAATACGAGGTCGTGGTCCACCTGATCAGTTCACCTGGGTGGATCACGAGCACTTTAATTTTTTTATTTAATCATTTCTTAGGTTTTCGCGATCACTACACATTATAATAAAACAAGTTTAACCGGATTACATGACGTACTTTTTTTTTTAAATTTAAATTGGTTTTCCTGACGTTTCGAAAGCTTTGCAGCGTTCGTGGTCGCAGGAAGACTCAGATTCCTTTTACAGATATTTCTAATATAATAGGTATTTCTAAAGGCGTCCATGTCACACTGCGGGCGGATCGCGCGCGGGACTAAACGGCGGCGGTGGAATGACAGCACCAGAAGAAAACGTTCTGCTGTATGTGTGACTACTACTAAGCACTCCTATACAACATGTTGATCTGTATTCGTACCATATTCAAGGAGGTGATTATACTACTAATACTGAACACGAATCAATAAAAAAATTAATACCATTTTTTTTTTTACTTATATACCTATTTGTTAACAAACGAATTCCCTCCGTGTGTCGCGTATGACACAAAAACAATGCGTACGAAACCATCAAAACAATATGCAGATATTTCCACCCTTTGACAATGCCACCGATGACTTATTTTCAGAGTCGTTCGGGATTTATTCACAAACCCTCGCTAAGTTTCTATGTCAAAATTTTGGTATTAAATAAATCGTAGATTTTTTAAATTATTTTTAGATGACTAAACACATTATTTATAATTTTGCTCTAGAAATACGGCACGGTTACAAATCAACATCTTGTATAATACAACGCTAGCGTATAGGTCGCGCACCGCCCGGCAGAGCAGCGGCGGATCGGTCACGCCGTCAAAACGCCCGGCAGGACGGCGTAGTTTGCACTGTCTACTACAGTTCAGCCCCCCTAGCCAATTTGACAATCAATCTACAATCGTCAACGCTATAGAAAACAATCAAAATTTATGGGAATGACATAACGAATGACTTTTTCGTTGAGATATGTCATTCCCATACATTTTGATTGTTTTCTATAGCGTTGAAGATTGTAGATCGATTGTCAACTTGGCTAGGGGGGCAGTACATTAGAACATGACGAGACCCACTGACGATACGCTTCAGTTCGCTATTTTTTGCGTATTTCGGGATTGCTCCCATATCAAAAGTTGTTCGTTATATCAGGAACCGAATTACCGGTATTTTTTTCGTAACGTTACCAATTACCTGCTGTATTGTTCAGTTCGGTAACTGCCACAATAAGTGGTAATATTCAAAACAGTTACATTACCAAATTGCCCCGTAGTCGAGTCTACGTGACTTATATATTACTTACCCTTTTAAAGCTATGCAGAAACTGTAATTGTACTAATAAGTCGAATAATGGTTCATCAGGAATCTGTTATAGCACATTATGGCACAATACACGACACATTTAATTATTTTACGGTAGGTACTTTGATATAAGAGCGTACAAACATGGTAAACGTAAACGTTTACATGACTTTTTTAATAAACTTATTGGTTTTAAATCGTTACAGAGCTAAAATGTAACAACAAACACTACTTTTTGACAAGCGATCACCGCGGAAACTTTTATAAACCTCTTATATCATTATTTTAAGATGTATTGCTGCTGGTTGGAAGCCAATAGAGCGTTAGCATCAAATATATTGGAAGGGAGATCAAGTGCGATAACGTTTACAAAAGTAGGAATATTTATTGTGTTGAAGTGACTACATTCTACTATGAAAATACGAAATAAAAAACATTTTTGATCATCATCTACGGCCTATATTTCTATGAAGGGCCACGATAAGTTAAACTTCTAAAACGCAAGTTTTATATGGGACCTTAAAAATCTCATACTTTGTCGCAGTTGTGGAAACTATAATTGTTACATTGGTTTCATTGATATCCGAACATGATGTTAATTACTAAAGCCGCGTCCTCGACGACAGCGTCAGGGGTGGAGGTAGCGGAAGCAGCAGCGGCAAGCAGCGGGGGCGGCGAATTCTGGATGCCAAGCCAGCGGCAACAGCCAGCGCGCAGTGTAGTGCTAGTGACGTGAGTAGTATACAAAGTGTGCGTGATATCGAGACATCGGTAGTTTTAGGCGAAGAAAGAAAGTAAAATACTCAATACCGGTTACCGGGTCGTAGTATCGTATTCATGCATCTCCACTGATACGGAGACGACTGATGACCTTACTTCTTTTATGGTAACTCTATTGTCGACGATTAGGAAACTGCACGATTTTGAGCACGATCCAGTGGTAACAAAATAGTTTTAGCCACTCCTCCCGATGAGTTAATATGATGGGTAGTAATTATCGATTGACACAAAGCATAATGTATCTGTTTGATTACCTTAGAGTCAGACAATAACACGTTTTTTTTTAAATAAACATAAATTTATGGACTCTTCTGCATAATACCTCAATGTGATTTTTAAAAGTAAGAGTAGGTACCTAGCATCTATTATTACCTCAAGTTATTTTTATTATTTTCGTATTCAAAACAACTGGGCAATTACATTTCGGGTTTGCAACTAAGTAAAATAATAGGTGTGCATGAATATCTGGAATTATTATAGATGGGTTTGAATTGCCTAAAAACCGTATATTAACTACCTACCTATTTAGTTTTTTGTTGGTAATAGGTTATGCTGACGCCAACTATTAGATAAACATATTGAAAGTTTGCTGTGCATAAAAGTAAACTTCATTTAATGTATAAATATGATATTATTTCACCAGAATTTATTAATGAATTAATTTATTTATTTTGAGATTGCATCATTTATCTAGATCAGAAATAGGGTTGGCCCTGATATAATTCCCGTGGGACCCCAAAAGATATTTTTTTAGTTCTGAATTAACAAAATTATCAATTATTAAATATTGGCTTCGGTTGTCCAACATCTAAAGCTGGTTACCTCGAATAGCTTGTTGGACAGGATAAGAACAGATACGGTATCTAAAGCTTTCGTAGATCAAATAAAATACCGATAGATTTCTACAGTTCTTGTGATATAATTGGTAAAAATCGCAGGGTGAATCTTGAGAGGCTCATTTTGCGTTGTCCGGAGGGAAATACTACCCGTAGTATTAAAACTTGGACCCACACTATTTTTTTTAGGTTACTTTAATCTATGATCTAACTAGAGCACGATAGTAAAAGTGCCTAATTTGGATACACATGGTCGAAAAAAAAATACAAAGCCCTAAAAATTTATACCCCTGGCGCGTCCGCGCTACTTTTTGTGTGAAAACTATCCTCAAAACACCGACTTATGAAAGGAAACTAAGTTATTGATGTGATCTAACCGCTAGGGGATTAGTTGTAGATTGAAAAAAAATATAGCATGTGTGTTTATCGTAGTTTTAATTTAAGTTATTAGATATCTAAGGTTTGTCCAGGGCTAAACGTTGATTCCACTGGCGCATCACAAAACTACACGTATATCACTAATGGAACTTTGTAGAAGTTTGCGTCCATGTCGATATGTGAGTGCTAGTCGCGCTTCGAACATCGTGGAAGAAGGTAGAACCTCTTTCCACTCCAATTCAAAGTTACGAAGGTAAACATTTGATTCCCCTGACTTTGTTCCACTAGGTCGTTGATTACCCTGACCACATTTATAATATTTTTTTGATCATTTAGAAATGGTTTAGTATAGTAAATAGAACCGTATAAGCGACCATTATTTGGTCATTTAATTTTTATTATTATAATCATTTTATTTTAAGCAAAATCGACGAAAAACCTACTTTTTCTGATTCCCTTCCCCTGGTATTTGCGCCAGGGTAATCAACGTTTTCCTAATTTACCTTGAAAAACCGAAAGGTTTTCTTTCAATTAGTATTGTTTCTTTCAAATACATAGTAATATTATTTTTTAATCATTAATAAAACGTCATATAAAGTAATAAAAAAAAGATTATTTATTACGACACAAAAATATTCACGAGAATTGCTTGCGTAGACTTAAAAATTACTGAGGCTGTTATTATGAATAATATCATGTGCCTTTTTAGTGTTCCGTACCCAAAGGAAGGCTAGTCCACAAATTCAAAGTCGCTCAGCGAGCTATGGAGCGAGCTATGCTTGTAGTTTCTTTGAAGGATAAAATCCGTAACGAGATTATCCGGAGAAGAACCGGAGTGACCGACATAGCTTGTAGGATCAGTAAGCTGAAGTGGCAGTGGGCTGGCCATGTCTGTCGAAGGACCGATGTCCGTTGGAGCAGATGAGTCCTTGAGTGGAGACCGCGAATCGGCAAACGCAGCGTAGGGCGCCCCCCTGCCAGGTGGACCGACTACCTAAAGAACGTGGCTGGGGGGGACTGGATGCGGAAGGCAGAGGACCGAACGTTGTGGCGCAACTTGGGAGAGGCCTATGTCCAGCAGTGGACTGCGATAGGCTGAGTTGATGACCCAAAGGGTGCCAAACGGGACTAGGGTCCCAGGTTCCTCTCGCTACGCTGTCCTTCCATCCATCCGTCTGTCTGTCACAAGGCTGTATCATTTGAACGATAATAGGTAGCCGGTTGAAATTTTCTCAGAATATGTGTTGCTATGACTTCTATCAAGACAAATACTAAAAATAAAAAACCAAAGGGATCCTCCCATACAAGAATCCTCGAAAAACATGCATTTTTTTCAACGTTTTTGTTCCTGCTCTATCTTCAAAACGGTAATACATACCAGCGTTGAATTTGGTTTGAATATAGTGAATACTATGTAGCTTATCAACAAATACTAAAAATAGGGCAAACATAGATATATTTCGTGGTACCTGCGTAAGAACGAGATGCAAAAATTCATATTTCGCGCACGGTGCGTTGTTGTATTTTGATGAACTCTCGTAAATTAAATCAGTGTCTATGGGTGGTATGGAACCCTTACTGCGTGAGTCCGACTCATACATGGCCGGTTTTTCTATAATTATCATAAACACAGTCCCGTATTATCTCTATCTCCAATTTTATTGAGATCAGAATGAATGAGCGACTACCAAGTGAATAATGATTTTAATTTCGGAAGTTGTAGTCGTCGTAGTTATAGTATAGCAGAGCTTTTGTGAAGAAACTCGTACACAAAAATACTTCCCTAGGACTCTAGGACCATACCTATTTCTGCAACCAAGTAACTTTGTTGTGTGCTGGTGTAGGAGTGGGCGTTATTTAACGTAATCGGTTTCAGTAACTACTTACGAGGCTGATAATCGTATACATAGTTTCGTGGACCAGAATGTAACGATTATTTTACGTACCCAGTTTTATCACACTAACGCGACGGCCGGCGCGGCGCGTAAGCGTTTCTTTCTCTAAAACAGTAACACATGTGCGTAACAGATTATTTTATGTAGGTACGCAGTTTTATGATACTGGCTCGGCGCGAAAGCGTTTCTCTAACATGTGCGTTTGCCCCGCCATATCCATGAGTGCATTGTGTGCGTACCTATACTATCAACCCACACTAGTACACAGCTCATCGTTCCTTCGGGATATGGCTTATCCGCAAGATAAAAAGAGACGGAATTACGTTGGTTTTTTTTGCGCACTTTTAACTTTTTTTCTTATTTTTGGAATAAATTGTGACCTTGGCCAGATTTCAAATAGGGCTTTCTATTTTTAGATATTTTGTACTTTTTAAACAGTTGGCGAGATATGATTGATGAATGTTATTGTCTTGTGTTGAAATAAATAAATAAATAAGTAATTATTTTTTTTCTATGAATTATATAAAATTAGCAAAAAAATTAGCATTAAGTTATGTAATACGGAACATGTAACCTTAGATTTTAGAACAAATAATCGAAGTATGTAACACTTTCATTCGAACCTAATAATCATAATCACATCATAACACGAAAATAGATACATAAAATAACCAACACTGTATGTATACAGAAATAACTAGTTACAAAAATAATCGGTTTTGAAAGAGGTTACGCGTACTCACGAAACTACGTACAACCGGTTACGTGCAAAAGACGTTACGACCCACTACTATGCTGGTGTATTTACAGGCACATGAGACATTTCACCTTTGTCTCTAGGATTGCAATGCACTTGCAACGCCTCTGTTATTGCAGATGTCCATAGGCGGCGGTGACCACTTACCATCTGTTAGGCCGTCTGCCTGTTTGCCGCCCAATAACAGAAAAAAAGTCTGTTTCTTTGGTTTTGTTTGCTTTTTTTGCCACCGACTTCCGAAACTAAAATGACTTTTTACTCTGTAGTCGCTTTTTCGATAAGTTTTTTGTAGTCAATTGTTTTTTTTTGTAATATGTGTTTTATTATCAACCATAAAAGTACCTACGAATAAAAGTGCCAAATTGCAAGCCTAATTTTTAATTCAGACAATTTCTCTAGAGAAAAACAAAAATCTAAGAAAATACATAATTATGTTGTTGTAGTAGTTTATTTTAGTGTTCCTTAGAGTATGCCTTAAAAATATGTAATAACGGTCTTGATTTACTATGATAAATTAATAATAAACAGCAATTTCAATCAACGTTTTTTAAGTTTTGATTCCCCTGTCGTGTTTATTGATTCCCCTGCCTAATAAAACTGCAAATTGTGGTATATCTTTGGAACGGCTTGGCCAAAATTGGTGCCAAAAAGATTAATGTGTTTATAGTTTAGTTAAATTTCATGTTTTATTATTACTTGTAAGAAATTCACTAAAATAAAATATGCCAAGGGAATCAACTGAATACGCCCATTCTCAAGATTCACCCAGAACATTCTTTTTTAACCGACTTCAAAAAAAGGAGGAGGTTATGTATTCCGAGGGTTTTCTTTTTTTTTTTTCATGTATGGACACCGATTACTCCGAGATTTATGGGCCGATTTACGTGGTTGTTTTTTTATTTGGTAGAGGAAGCCCGCGCGGTGGTCCCATATAAATTTTATTGACTTAGGTTGAGCAGTTTTTTAACCAGCTTCAATAAATCAGTTTATTTTAGCTTCGCCTATCTAGATGACCTGCTCATTGGTACGTTTTTCTGAGAATTCTTGGCCGATATGCGTGTTTTTTTTTCACGATAGTGATTGGAGGTTTGGAAGAACATGAGCGAGACTGCCCAGCCGTGGGATAGTTTAATAAAAAATATATTCTCAAACTGGTTATATAAACATTTATGAATGAACCCTCACAATTATCAACTAAAAAGTATGAAATAAAAACTTTTTAACAAAAAATAAAACCGACAACAAAAACCTTAACTAAAAAGTAAAAAATAATCATTGTATGTATTTTAAAATCTTAACATAGACCAACATTTTGAAGGCGGCGCGTGATTTTCATGTACGTTCACTTAGACGGTTTTTTACTATAGATATGCGCTCGACTGTACATTATATTCACATGACGCAAAGGGTCAATTACGCGCCGCCTTCAAAATGTTGGTTCATGTTAAGATTTTAAAATACATACAATGATTATTTTTTACTTTTTAGTTAAGGTTTTTGAAGTCGGTTTTATTGGAACGTATTGGAACGTAGTTTTGGAACGTAGTTCCTTATCGCGCGTTGTGAAAGGGGGCTAGACGGAAAAAATTCTTACGAAAAGTTGTCACGACACTTTTTTTTTTTTATAGTATTGGATGGCGAAACGAGCTAAAGGCCCACCTGATGTTAAGTGGCTTATAGGAACTTCGTTCCATCCGGGTGTCCCTTGACACCTCTCAATTTTTTTTTTTGTTAAAAAGTTTTTTCTGTAGTAATAATACATATCTTGTACAGCATTATTTGGTTGTAAATTTTGGTCGAAAATCAAATAAGATGATGAAGGAAAATACCTGTGTAAACGGCGCGGCGGCGGGACCCTACTTTTAGATTTTTTGGGTTCTGTACCTCAAAAATAAAAATCGGAACCCGGTTAAGAATTAAGAAGTTGTGTTCAATTCGAGATTATTCGTACCAAACCAAGGGCTCAGCTAAAGTCGCCAGGTCGGCACTACCGACGCTCATTTAAACGACTGTAGCTCCGTTGTATATGACTCGATTGTAATGACTTTAAGATTAATTTAAAAGCTGATGAAAGTAGCAATACTTTTTATTCGCACTTCATTTCCATAATCTTGACGGTTACCGAGTTATTTACATAATAAAAAATATTTTATTTTTTTAAATGTTGTTTTTGTAAATATTTCATTTGTTATTGTATTGTTTGTTATTTGTTGTTATTCGTTTCAGTAGTTATTTAAGAAATTAATGTAATCTTGTTGTGCAATAAAGAGGATTTGTTGTCTTTAAATGAACAAATGTATGTTTTTTTTTTTTTTAATTATAATTAATAATAATTAAAAGCATTTTAATTAAACAATTCTCTTTTCCGCACTTCATGGTTATTTTTATTCGTCCATGGGTGTAGTATAATTATGTTAACGTGCAGAATAACTCGGTAAAGTGCGGGTACCTGCTAAGTTGAATATCGCATTTATCGTACCGGTATTCTGCAGATTATCGTGTAAATGCGCACTCTAACGTTTTTCGCATTCTATCTGTAACATAAATACACACAAAACATTTAACAATAGAAAATATAATATAATAACTAAGTAATTAAGGAGATATTGTGTAGGTACACAAATACGACATTTATTTTCCATCTAGGTACAGTCACGATTCTTCCCGGTGATACATTTTCGGCCAAAATTAATATCCAATCTATCTACGATTTACCCTACTAGAGATAGAAATTTGACATATTTTGTATGGAGCTTATGTCAAATTCCTATCTCTAGTAGGGCAAATCGTGGATAGATTGGATATTAATTTTGGCCGTTAGTCGACAAAGTCCCTTTAACTAACGAATCCTACTACATTACACGTACCTACGGCTGCCGTCGAATATTGAGTGCAAGCGATTTTAGCCTTAGTGGTGGTTTTCCCGGAATGATTTCTGAGTGTACCTACGACACAGTCGCGGGCACTTCTAGTATTACAATGTATACTTACTCTGTGCTTCTAGTGCATCTAATATTGCAAGCACAAATGACGTAGGTATATATTTTTGTTGATTTTCGATTTGCGTTATAAATGATAGGTACCTAAATTATATTCTTACATTTGCAATTTTGCTTTACAACTGATCGGTAATAATGGCTACGTTACTACGTCGCAATACATTGTTTTACTCCCAGTTGAGGAAATTACATAGAAGTCCCGTTGCATTAAGTGTACCACTTACTTTTAACATGTTCGAACACAAGGAACAGTTTCGTGCTGTGTTGCCTGAGGTGATGAACTCGTTAATGTCGAGTTCTAAGATAGCAAAACAGTTGCCGGAAGTTGGAGCTTGGTTGAAAAAGGTTAGTAAATTTAATTTTACGCTAATACGATGAATACTAAAGTATACTCTGTTTTTTCTTACTTGTCTTATTTAGTAAATAATCTTGGCATGTCTTTTTAATGCAATTCTATGCCTACAGTGTAGGCTACTAGCTAGGCCCAATGAAGGACTACAACATCTCGGAAGTGGACTAGGGTTGCAGGTTGCAGTCAATATCCCGGTCATTTTTGCGGTCTTCTCCGAAAAGATAGCCTTCACTAGATCACTGGCCCCCATCTGAGAATACGCATATAATACGCTAAACATAGAGTAAACTGAAAAGTATCGCTCAGTTCGCCTAACCTACATTTGAATTCCTACTCTTCATTTTTGTTGAAACGTCGTTCCATACTAGGTCTATGTCTCCTGTATCGTGGGCGTGTTTACAGATGCAAACTTTCTCTTATTCAAACGCCCAGACCCGGAACAACTATACTCTGTTTTTCTTACTTGTCTTATTTAGTAAACAATCTCGGCACGTCTTTTTAATGCAATTCGTCAATAATAATTATCAAAAGACATTATGTTAACAATTTCACACACTAAATAAGAATAAGAATAATTTATTTGCTAGAATATGAGTAAAAATAAGTTGACATTGGTAACATAATTAAAGTCCTGTCATACTCTACCAGAAGTTGGTATGCAAATATTATTTATAAATGTAAACAAGTGCTAATATTAATTGACAAAACGAAATGTCATATAAAATTATTTACATTAGAAAAATTAAAAGTATCAAAATTGACATACATTATGTGAAAAATCAATTTACTTAAGGTAAAAAAAAAACAAATTACTTATAGTAATTGTAAATCAGTAAAACATCATTAAATCAAAACTTTATCTTCTAAGAACTCCGAAATATTATAATAATTTTTTTCTATTAAAAAGGCTTTTAGTCTCCTCTTAAAATGATTAATATTTAAATCTTTAATGGGCCCCGGTATGTGATTAAATATGATTGGAACAAAAACATTTATTAACCTTATTACACCTGCAGAACTAGTAATTATATTTTATCAGTTCAATAGTTATTTGAATAAAGAGACGTGCCAAGATTGTTTACTAAATAAGACAAGAGACAAAAAACAGAATATAGGTACATTACAAACATTTGTATGGCCTTTGTATACAGATACAAATGTTTGTTTCGTATACGGCAGTCAAACCCGCCACAGATCAGCAGCCACCTGCTCAGACACTTTTTTGTATTTCTAATGGGCATACACGCTTGCCCAGCAAAAACCTATTCACACGAGCCTTGCACCAAACGTACTGTACCTATACAACATAATTAAGTTTTTCTTTTCAATAAACCTGAAAGTCATTGTACTTGTCACTCGTTGCTTGTGAAACTTGTCAACCCTGAAATTGCTAAAACAATATCAACTGTCAGCTGCCCTGCATCTGAACGAATGATTTTTTCGTTGATATATGTCATTCCCATACATTTTGATCGTTTTCTATTAGCGTTGACGATTGACCATTGTGTAGATTGTCAACTTGGCTAGGGGGGCTGAGCATTTTGTCGATTTATGTGAACACAAATGTAAAGAATGTGTGATTCATTTAAATGGATCAGTGGGTAGAAATATACCTATGAAACCTAGAGAATTTTATTCAATGGAACCACGACGTCAATTTTACAGTAATGAAAAACTGTATTCAAGGATTTTCAAAAAACTCATACACAGCGCCGAAATCGACTTTAGTATTTCTCTAGAAAATGTTGTAAGTCATTTTATCGTGGTAATTGGTAATTTAAGTTACCAGGAATATATCTTACTGAGGAGCCCCATGTCTACAATCAGTAGAAAAAAATCAGCAAAGGATTTGTACTGACGGCCTTGATAAAATTATCCGGGAGGTCACAGGATAGTTTTAATAAAATTGTGCTTGTGCACCAAAGTTGGCATTCATCAAAATAGCTATCAATATTAAGCCCTTATCTCTTTTCATGCGGGTGTCGTAAAAGGCGACTAAGGGATTGGATGGGCAGCATCGTTCTCTGAGTATTTAACCAACCAACTGCGATCGCTAACCCGCTTGCCAAGCGTGGCAATTATGGAATATTAAAAAATAAATGCGTAAATGCGTTAAAAATAATAAAATAATATGGAATATTAACTTAATTGGGCCTATGTCCAGCAGTGGACGTCTTTCGGCTGAAATGATGATGATGAAATAGCTATAAAATCGTAGAGGACTTATTAACAGCAGTCATAATAAGCATATTCAAACAAATTAACCACATAAATTACGAAACGCAATCAATTTATTACACAAAAAGAGTAATTTATTGCATAAATATGACAATGGCTATGAGTATAATTATGAACTTTGTTCAAATCAACAAACAATTTCAAATAAATATTTTTGTAGACTTGGGGTTCCTTAGTAAGATCACAGATAATATAATACTATAGTAGTAAGATGTAGTTCTTACAACCTAAACTATCAATTACCACGATAAAACCACTTGGGATTTTTTCATGGAAAATTTTATTTATAGGTCCTCCCGACCAAATTTCAGTCACGGCATCGGCAGCCAATCTCAATAGAGACTAAGCATCTGTGCGGTACATATACGGTACGTGCGGTACACAAGTGTGTGCGCAAACAAAACAGGTGCACTCTCTACTTATACCCTCACACTCATAATCCGATGGAAGGGCAGGGCAAATCGACACGATCGAAGAGAGATTAGGCGCAGGACCAACTACTACTACCACTGGGTTATAGCCACGCCGTGTATCAGGTTTTTGAAAATCCTTGAATGCAGTTTTTCAATACTCTAAAATCGACGTCGTCGTAGTTCCTCAGAACAAAATTCTCTAGCTCCCATACTTTAAGATTTTTCCCCACTGACCCATTGAAATGAATCACCCTGTGTAGTATGAAGCGTCATTATTCAGCTATAATGGCAACGCAGACAAAGCTCAGCACTTGTTTATTTTACAGTTATTAGATTACAACCTGGAAGGAGGCAGGCTAGCCAAAGGATTAGCCGTCCCCTTCGCGTACCGTATGTTGGAAGCACCTGAAAACTTCACTGAAGAAAAACTGCACAAAGCTCGTTTTCTGGGATGGTGTTTAGAAATGGTAATTGTTAAATAAAATTTGTAATATAAATAGTATAATAAAACAAGTTTAACCGGATTATATCGCGTATATTATTTAGATTCGTTTCCTGACGTTTCGAAAGCTTTGCAGCGTTCCTGGTCGCAGGTATACTAAGATGATAAGCGTCTTTACAGATATTTCAAAAAAAAAAAAACTACCGTACAATTTTTATTAATTAAAATCGTTTCGATGCACGCAGTAATCACTCACAATAAAAATATAAAATAAAAAATATTTTTGGGACATTTTACACATCACCATCTAGTCCCAAACTAAGCAGAGCTTGTGCTATGGGTACTAGACAATGGATATAATACTTATATACTTTTTTTTTTGTAAATACATACTTATAATACATAAGAAACAACCAGACCAACACAAACACTCATATTCATCACACAAATATTTGTGTCCTGTGGGAATCGAACCCACGACCTCGTGATTAGCAGTCCGACACTCGAACCATTAGACCACAGAGGTCATGAAACGATTTTAATTAATAAAAATCGTACGGTTGATAAAAATTTTTTTTTAGAAATATCTTTAAAGACGCTTGTCATCTTAGTCTTCCTGCGACCATGAACGGTGCAAAGCTTTCGAAACGTCAGGAAACCAATCTAAATAATATACGCGATATAATCCGGTTAAACTTGTTTTATTATCATCATAATCATCATTTCAGCCGAAAGACGTCCACTGCTGGACATAGGCCTCCCCCAAGCATCGCCACAACGACCGGTCCTGTGCCTTCCGCATCCAGCGGATTCCCGCGACCTTCACCAGGTCGTCGGTCCACCTTGTGGGGGGCCTACCCACGCTGCGCCTTCCAGTACGCGGTCGCCACTCCAGAACTTTACAGCCCCATCGGCCATCCGTTCTGCGAGCAATGTGCCCCGCCCACTGCCACTTAAGTTTGGCAATTCTTCGGGCTATGTCGGTTACTTTCGTTCTTGTGCACTCACATTTCAAATTTTACTTCCACTTACGTCTTTCGGTGACGTCAGCAGCATCCCATTAAGAAACAGACTGTTCCTCAACCGATCCAATTAATTTTGCAGATAATTAAAATTCGTATAGATGTGGCTTACTTTAAAGTAGTAAGGAATACTATTACCTTACCTTACTAATTATTTTACTATCGTTATGGTTTTACTTTTTTATTTTGCGAGTCGGAATCACACAGTATGGGTTCCGTACCACCCATCGACCTGATAACCCATAGATTACGAGAGTTCATTAAAAAACATCAACGTACCGTGCGTGAAATATGATTTTTTGCATTTTTTTTCTTACGCAGGTACTACCACATATATCTATATTTGCCCTGTTTTTAGTATTTGTTGCTAAATTACATAGTATGCACTATAATCAGACCAAGTTTGATGCCGCTGTGTATTACCGTTTTGAAGATAGAGCAGGAACAAAAACGTTCAAAACAAAGCATGTTTTTCGAGGTTTCTTACTGTGGTTTTTATATGGGGACTCCCTTTGGTTTTAGAGTTTTTCTCATTTTTAGTATTATTCGTGATAGGGGTCATAGTAACAAATATTCTGAGAAAATTTCAACCGTCTATCTTACCGTTCAAAAGATACAGCCCTGTGACAGACAGACAGACGGACGGACAGCGTAGCAAGAGTAATAGGCACGTTTGGCACCCTTTGGGTACGGAACCCTAAAAATGTAAAGATGAACTGTGTCGTATTATGTCATGTACTAAATATATTATGTTTATATCTATTGTCTGCGATGGCCACGTAGACGATTTTCTATTGAGCATCAAAAATTCTGACGCTCGGACTTGACTTTTAATTAGTTTATTTTCCTATTATTCACATTGCTTATCAGGGTTCGTAATCATTCTGATCTAAGTATCTTCTGGCTCGTAGCCAGCCTTTTCATTTTGTATCTCCTATTTTTTATTTATATTATGAGAAATCATCATAGTGATTTCGGCGGGAGGTATGTTGAATCCTTGTTTAGTTTAAGGTAGTTTTATATCCATCCGATATTATTATTGTACCCTCAGTTTTGGTGAAGTGACGGTGACGCTCTCGCCGCGCCGCCATCTTCGCATGAAGAGTTGACGTTCAACTGCCGTAAATGAAGCTGTGTCGCGGAGTCGTGCTCGCCTTTATCAGCATACTTTTCTTCTATGTGTCCTCTGATCGTATCAGAGCGAACTATAAATCACTCTCATGTGTGCCAAAATTTGTTACCTGAAAAACACTCGTAGAAGACCAGATTTAAGTACCTAACTTCCATCCACGTGCAAGCGAATTGTCTCTTCGAGCTGCAAGCCTGATCTGATCCAAGATACGGAAGGAGCTTAAGTTTGGTGGAATTGAGATTGCTTTTGGCTAGTTAGCTTTTTTTAGCTAGCTAGGATTCAAATTAGGTCTCATACAATTTTTAGTATTTTCTCCTATTTTCAAAATAAATATACAGTCCACTCTTCAGCAAAGGTCCACGAGCTACATTTCTTGGTTTATTTACGGAATTAATTACTTATTCCGAATCATAGTTTAGTACCTATAATACAAACCGTATTCCATCAAGACGTGTTTTTTTACTCCCGTCCCTACAGAGAAAGCCTCTTGTAGGAGGTATTGGACCTTCCGGCCGTGGTTCTGTCTATGGTCGGGAGCGAGAGCGCTTGGGAAGGCGTCGTCTCTTTCTGCGAGGAGGTGATGCTCGCTAAGGAGGCGGCGGAGAGAGTTCGAGAGGCGATGACCTCTCTTGCCATCCGCAGGAGAAGACCTGGGCGTCCTAGGAGGGCGTATCGGCGGGCCGACCTCCAGCCACCCTAGGTGTGGGCCTGCGGGCGGCGGAGTCGGGGTGGCTCGCCATCCGACCAGTCAAGGCCCGTGACGGTGGTGCGTAGAGTTCCGCGCGCGCCAGTCAAGAGGAGAGAAGGGGCTCGCCTGCTAGTGGCGAACCGGGACTTGCTGGGGATGGTTGGGAGAATAAGCTTTTCCCACGCCCCCGGCCAAGGGTCGGTAGAGGAACACCGTGGTGGTTTTAGTCGACACTGGCTCCGCCTTCCCCGGTTGGAGTGCGTCCATGAGGATTTTCCCCACAAAAAAAAAAAAAATGGCCCTCAAATTTGGCAGCAGCGGCGTAATTAAAGCCGTGACGCCCAAAATCTTGGGCGTATGTCCCACCGGCTGTCGAGGACGAGTCCTAGGTACTTTATCGTCGACTCGATGCTGATGCGGACGATGGGGATCCCGACGGCAACATCTTCCGTTGCCTGTGGAAACACACCGGGCCTCAGTTTTGTGTCTTGTCTTGTGGCCTCAGACCTCTATCCATGCAACCGCCGCCGCTGCCGGTGAATACGGATTCCAAAAAATATACCTATTTTCATCAACTCAGCCTATCGCAGTCCACTGCTGGACATAGGCCTCTCCCAAGTTGCGCCACAACGCTCGATCCTCTGCCTTCCGCATCCAGTCCCCCCCAGCCACGCTCTTTAGGTCGTCGGTCCACCTGGCATACCTATTTTACCTGTTTAAAATATACTGGTTGACATCGCTACGTCCCTGCAAAGAATGTGTCACCCTATTAACAGTGGATGTCGACAAAGATTACTATTAATAAATTTCTTATATCAGTTACAGACCGATTTACTTATGATAGACGATATAATGGACAATTCAACGACTCGTCGTGGCAAGCCATGCTGGTACCTCCAGCCTGGTGTCGGCTCATCTGCGATCAATGACTGTTTTCTCATGTACCAATGTACGATGGAAGTATTGCAAATTAACTTCGCGAAAGCACCCTACTACGTTGACTTGATAGAACTTATCAATGAGGTACGTATAATATGCAATGCACTACAACTTACATAAGACTTTTTTTTGTTTTTATGTGTTAATCTGTGTAATAGGTTATGGGAAATATAAACCTTTTTCTCTTACTCTGCTTACTTTTATTCTTCTCAATCAATACAACGTGTTATTAATGCATAATGCATAATGTTTCATCAACACTGCGCTACGGTTTAATATTTTGGGGAAATTCCCCAGATAGAGAATTAGCTTTTAAAGCACAGAAAAAATATCTTAGATCAGTTTGCCTAATTCAGACTACTGACAGCTGTAAGCCGTATTTTGTTTCACTTAAAATATTGACCCTCCCATGCTTATATGTTTTTGAGGTAACATTATTTGTTATTCAACATTTAAACTTTTTCGAAACTCTAAATAATGTACGCCTTCAACATATTACTTGTGTGTGCTTTTTAGGTATGGCTCCAAAAATATTTAATAAATTGCCTAAAAACATTAAATTTACTGATGATATAGGTACGTACATTTAAAAATAAGCTCAAAGATTTTCTTGTTCTGAAAGCTTACTATTCAGTAAATGATTTTCTGTCACATACAACAAACTTTAGGTCCACACAAGAGTCCGATTTCTTTGTTAAACTATTCATTAATATATATTAATAAAAACCGGCCAAGAGCATGTCGGGCCATGCTCAGTATTATAGGGTTCCTTAAGTAGGTGTTACAAACAAATCAAATCGAATATTAATCACGGCTATTTTAGTTTTTGCAATAGACGGCAGTATTGGCGACTCAGAGAGTGATGTCAGTAGCCGCTAGATGGCGCTATACAATGCCAAATGTAATAGACGGCACTTGACGGCAGCATTGGCGACCCAGAGAGTGTTGTTTGACGCCGCTAGATGGCGCCAAATTTAAGAAGTGTGTCGTCAACATAACACAAAGTAACTTTTTGTGATTTTTTCAAATAGAATGTAGCTAAAGGAGCATTATTTGCTATGATCATTTTTCTCTAAGGTCAATGACCTTTGAACTAGGACGTTTTAAGTATTTTTCAGTTTTCTCTCTATAACTCAAAAAATTATAATCACAATATGCTCGAAATAATTTTAAAAGAGAGTTTTTATAAAGGTCTATCAATGTGGAAGATTATAAGTTTCTACGTTGCATAGTTTAGAAATGGCAGGGGGGGGACACATTGCAAGCCACTTTGGCAGGCTATATTTCGCAGATGGTACATCTGATAAAAAAGTGATGTATGAAACATTACCTTCATTTTAGTAGACCTATTCAATGATACCCCACACGAGGGGGTGCAGCGAATACATTTTTTACATCCCCATTTCACATGTATGGGCGCCACCCCTAAAATACGTAATCATGATTTTTTTATTCTTTTAAAATTGAGATCTATATCTATGCTATTTTTTAACAAAATTTCATTTACTTATGTTTATAACTGTAGAAGTTATTAAGCTGTAAAGGATTAGGACAGACGGACAGACGGACAGACGGACGGACATGACGAAACTATAAGGGTTCCTTGTAGGACTACGGAACCCTAAAAACTGTTATTATATTATACAATTAATTTCCACAAATCTGTAATATTATCTTTATGTAATTTGTACGCCGCCTATCAAGGCAAATCATATTGATACTGGATTATTTATAAATTAACACCATGTCTTGTACATCATAGCTCTATGTTTGACAAATAAATAATTTTGAATTTTAAAATAACTAAAAACCTCTTTAGGAGTTATTGTGTTCATCAGTACCTATGTAGAACTTTTAATATGGGATCAACCCTGAAATCGCAAAAAAACAGATGTTTCTCTACAATTTTATCGATTTGGGTGAACACAAATGTAGGGGTACAACTGTTTTTTTTCGTGATTTCAGGGTTGGTCATCGTAAAAGTTGTTCATACTGATGTGTACAACGAGCCCTTAAGAGGTTTTCAGTTATTTCAATAACACGTTGTGTAAGGCCACACTTCCTGAATCTTCCTTCTTGTATCTTTCTTCTTCAGTGACTAGTCTCGTCAGCAGATTATCCATAATTTGGGCTTCTTTTGCTATTTTTTTGGTTTCTTTAGTTCTCTTCACAGATAACGGAATATAAGGAGAACGGACAAGCAGCCTAGTTTGCATGGAGTCCAAGTGTAGTAAGTTTAACTTAGGCACACAACACAAGAAACAAATTACAATCAATAAATTACAACAAAAAGCACGCACACTTATAAAACACGCACAATTGTATCCTTACGGCATTTTGGAAATAAAAAAAGTGTTCGTTCTCATACCAGTACGCATATTATACTTATTCGGGTGCAAGTGATGGTGAACTAGAAACAGTTTATGCCCACTGTGCATACAACGGTCAACCTTTACGCTGCGGCTTGTCCTTTCTCTCTCTAGTGTTCTGTTGCTCTGAAGTTCTCTTCCACGCAGACTTGAAGTATTTGTACAGTTCAGGCTGTGACATAATTTCCTTTGTAATTATAAAGTTTATTTATTTATTTAATTTATTTAAAGTTTGGAAGATTTACAGTCAAACAGAATCTATATAATACTAAAAATGGGTAATCCTGTGCCATATAAAAATAGAAATGCTTTCGCCCATTTTTTTAATTTTTGGAGACAGAGAATCAAAAGAGATGGTTCCCGGTAAAAAAAACACCCATGTACCTATGAACCATACCAGTATAAGTCCATAGGTACATATAGATGAAGATTTCTCAGGAAATTATTATGTAATAGAATGGTTTGATTCGTGTTTTGTATAAATACAGTTTAACTTTGTCCGTTATTAAAATGATCGATGATCGATCAATCGATGACGATCGGTTCCCATTCTTCTAGTCCATCCAAAGGTTGTCTAGAAGAGATTGCCTTGTTGTTTACTTAATCTTTCTGTAAACTATTGTCTTTGTTTTCGTTAGGTGTAATGTACAATAAAGAATATCATCATTCATCATCATCATTTCAGCTGAAAGACGTCCACTCCTGGACATAGGCCTCCCCCAAGCATCGCCACAACGACCGGTACTGTGCCTTCCGCATCCAGCGGATTCCCGCGACTTTGCAATGTGCCCCGCCCACTGCCACTTAAGTTTGGCAATTCTTCGGGCTATGTCGGTTACTTTCGTTCTCCTGCGAATCTCCTCATTTCTGATTCGATCACGCAGGGACACTCCGAGCCTAGCCCTCTCCATTGCCCTTTGAGTGACTTTGAGCCTTCTTATCAGGCCCATTGTGAGCGACCACGTTTCAGTACCGTAAGTAATTACTGGCAACACACACTGGTCAAAGACTTTCGGCTTGAGACACTGCGGTATTTTGGACGAGAAGATATTGCGTAGCTTCCCGAACGCTGCCCGACCGAGTCGGATTCGACGATTGACCTCTTTCTCGAAGTTGGACTTACCAAGCTGGACAGTTTGTCCTAGGTATACATAATCGTCAACAACTTCGAGTGTAGATTCTCCGATGTTTACGGGAATGGGTGCTATATGGGAATTCGACATAACCTTTGTCTTGTCCATATTAATTTTAAGACCCACTCTGTCAGAAGCTCTACTGAGGTCATCGAGCATTGTACCGAGGTCCTCCATGGTCTCAGCCATGACTACTATGTCGTCGGCAAACCGAAGGTGAGTGATGTACTCGCCGTTTATGTTAATGCCTAGCCCCTTCCAGTCCAGAACCTTGAAGACATCCTCCAATGCAGCAGTGAACAGTTTCGGAGAGATCACATCTCCCTGTCTCACACCTCGCTGCAGAAGGATAGGTTTCGAGGCTTGGTCCTGTAATCGGACTGACATAGTGGCGATGATGGCGATGGTTCTGTATAACCTGCCTCAGCGTATGTATGTGGTCTACGGTGCTAAAGCCTTTTCGGAAACCGGCTTGCTCGGGAGGCTGGAAGTCGTCAAACCTGCGCGAAAGACGGTTCGTAATGACTCTCGAAAACAGCTTGTAGACATGGCTCAGAAGTGAGATGGGCCTATAATAAGTTCGGCCGTAATTCCGTCATCACCCGGTGCCTATAAAGAATATAATATATAATAAATAACTAATAAACAAAATGATATTTCACTCGAAAGCATCCATAATCTTCTGAGAAAAATTCATTTATATCTGGCAACCCTGGATACTAATTGCTTTGTTAGACTGTACATAAATATATAAATTTAACAACTATGAGGAAGAGGAAAGATAATGATCTCTTAAATATTGCAACAGAAAGTTCCATAAATCATGCGAAAGCAAACCATCAATAATATAGGTAATTACATTATCACTAAGTAAAACAATAAAAAAGTCAAGTTTTTATGCCGTGTCCTGTTATGGTTTTTATTGTAAAAATTAACGAGATTACTGCACTTACACTTACTACTACTTGATTACTTTTTAGTGTTCCGTACAAAAAAGGTAAAAAGGACCCTTACTGTGTGACTCCATCCGTCCGTCCGTCCGTATGTCTGCCTGTCCGCCTGTCACAGCGACAAATTTCAGCAACTAATGCTATCGATTTGAAATTTGGAAATTTTTTATAGGTACCTAACTCATAAAACGTTCTTTTCAGACAGTTCTGTACTCATCGATAGGCCAATATTTAGATCATTGTTCTGGCTACACTAAAGAAAAGAACAATATTGATTCATTTACCATGGAGCGATTAAATTATATCGTTGTTAACAAGACTGCTTACTTCGCATTCAGACTACCGATGCTTGCGGCTCTACTGATTTTGAAGGATGGGAAACAAAGAGATACTACAGAACTATGCAGTATCTGTTGGGAGCTTGGTAAACTTCTACAATTTCAGGTAACAAATAGTTCTATAATAATAAGTCTCCTTGATGTTCAACTTGGGAAAGGCCGCTGTCCAGCAGAAGGCTACACTAGCCTGAGTCAGTCTCAAAACTAGGGTCGAGTTGCGGTGGTGTCCCAGGTGTGCTCGGACGCGTATTGCCAAACTGTATCCTACTACAGACCCGAGTTACTCTGAAACTCGCATGTGTTTTTGTAGATGAAGAGCATACTGTATACTAATACAGAGAGTTGCTTTAGAGTATTAGAGCAAAAAACATACGAGTACAGACTCTCTAGGCTGTTGTGGTATGACATCTATAATTTTACAATACAGTTTAGGAAGTTTCTAGTCAGCCACTAGTGGCCGATTAGTAAAAAGGAATATCC
Organism: Asteroscopus sphinx; assembly: GCA_949699075.1. NCBI lineage: Eukaryota > Metazoa > Arthropoda > Insecta > Lepidoptera > Noctuidae > Asteroscopus > Asteroscopus sphinx. The sequence continues at coordinate 16,182,091 of OX453017.1, forward strand.
TGCCACTAGTAACAGGCAAAGAAATAATGCTATTCTGCCTTACTCATGAAAAAGTAGAAACAGAGTAGAAGCCACCTTTGAAGCCCCCACGAGGGGGCACGGGGCGAAGCCCCCGAAAGTGGTGTCCAGGGGGCTATAAGCTACCGTGAAAACTGCTCAGTGGCTAAAGCACTGGCGTACTGAGCCAGGAGTCGCAGGTTCGGATCCTGCTCGTGAGCGATTTTTTCTTTCCACAATTTAAATCTTTAGAATTCGCTTAGCATGCGTAAAATGCGTTAAAATAATAAAATAATTATCAACTTAGATTTATATTTAGTTAATTAATACAACTTATAAGTTATAAGTACCATAAGGTACGGTAAGGTTGCTAATAAATACTTTATCAACTTAGATTTATATTTAGTTAATACAACTTATAAGTACCATAAGGTACGGTAAAGTTGCTTTACAAACATGCAAGCAAACTGTAATCTATACAGATTGCTCTGTACACGACAAGTAAACAAAGGAACCAATGAAGTTTCGCGCCAAAAACCGTCAACGGTCAACACGGTGCCACGCCATATGAGGAAACATGTGGCGGGGCCAAGCCGGCACAATAGCTTCCCGCGGAAAGGGCAAGGGACGAAGCGCAACGGTCGCGTCATAACGCTTCGCATGATTACGCGCCAAAAAATGCGCGGCAATCGCTCCCTGCCTACCACACGCTATAAATATGTTTATTTTTAGGATACTAATTTGTTGAAACTGTTTGTGTTTAGATTTAAGTACATCTTTTTACGAATATTGTTATTTCTACACCTTTATAAAATAAATGGGTTTGTGGGCGTTGACGCGGGAAGGGGACTAGATGCCGCCTTTATAAGTGCGCGCAAAGAGCGCACGGGCCCTTACAAATTCACAACCGTTGCGGAGACTACACGGATCTAGTCACACTCCCACGTCCACCCAAGTTTACGCTTTAATTCCTTCACAATACCTAAATACTGACTTACTGAGTTTCTTCTCATCTACCTAGTTACTCCTCAGTGTTTAAGTGACACCATCACCACACACCTATTGATAGCGACACAATCACAGTCGCGGGGTCCCCCACATTGTTGGTCCTTCGAAGCCGGATCCCTGAACAAGCACCATGGTTGTCACTAGGAGTAACAAAGGTGAGAGCACCAGGCCAGAAGAAATTGCAGAAGAATCAGTTTCCGCCATGCAGACAGTTTCCACGGATGAAGCCACGCAAGTCACCGGCATGTCAGAAGCTTCTACGAGCACCGGAGGCGCGACACCACCGAGCGCCGTAACCGTTGCGCCTGCCACACCGGCACCAGCATCCGCTGACACCACCGGTACGCCAGCAGCGTCAGTCGCCAACGACCAAGCCAGCGAGGCCATTATCGTCAACAAGAAAGACGAACGTCACATGCCGCCACCACCACCGCCACCGAGCATGCAGCAGGCCTGTGTGGCCCACTCAGAGCACGCCCGGTCACGACGTTCAGTAGCCTCCCGTAAGAAACGCCTCGCGGAACTAGACGCCAAGCAGAAAATAGCAGAATTAGAGCTAAAACAGTTGCAAGCCGCCGCTGCCCTAGAACAAGTGCGGCTTGAGCGGCTGCAAGCAGATTCAGACGAATCTAGTGGAGAGTCAGACGACCTATCATCGCAACGAGTAAATGAATGGCTCGAGCGGCCACCCGCCAACGCGACACCGCTCGATAATGAGAACCTAAGAGCTGCGCTGGATGCACGAGTCAAGCCAGTGTTAGAAGAATCAGTCGCCCCAAAGGACGATCGACGTGGACAGGGAGCCCGTACCACAATGGCGTACGAGCAACGGGAAGAACCGCCTGCGCGTCAACAGTCCGCGATGGATATCTCAGCACTAGCCATGGCCCTCACTGAGGCCGTGCGTGCTACAGGCAAGTCCGCTCCAAAGTTCTTACAAGAATTGCCGCCATTTGGCGGCCAGTGTCATGAATGGCTGCCCTTCAGAGCCGCCTTCAACGACAGCGAAGATCGTTTTACGGACACAGAAAACGTTGCCCGCATACGAAGAAGCCTACGAGGAGCTGCGTTGGAGGCAGTCAGTTCGCTACTAATCAGCCAACCTGCCCCGCAAGCCGTCCTCACTGCGCTCGAAAGAAGATTCGGCAGGCCAGACGTTATTCTACTGAGTGAACTAGAAAAATTGAAATCACTCCCACGTATGAATGACAATGCCCGCGACATATGCATATTCGCGAGCCGAGTCGCGAACACCGTGACTACAGTAGAAGTGTTAAATAAACCACAGTATCTGTACAACCCGGGAATGTTACGCGTAATTATTGAAAAATTTACGCCGATATTGCGCAACAAATGGTTCGATTACGCGATCAACAAGGATCATATACCTGACCTTAAGAAAATTGCAGAGTTTTTAAATGAAGAGGCCGACAAGTGTGCTGCCTACGCAATATCCGAAACGCACTCCGGTGAAAATCGGTCACAGAAGTATGAAAACCGCCTACACAAAAAGAAAGTAGAACGTACGTACGCCGCCGCTAACTCGTCGTCCAAGTGCCCAGTGTGTAAACAAGATCACCATTTACCCAGTTGCCCTCAATTTCTCAACGTCGACGTAAACCAGCGTTGGGAAATTACGAAGAAAAACAACATGTGCTTCCGCTGCCTTGCGAGCACGCATCGCCGACTCAGTTGCCGAGCGAAGCCCTGCGGCCAAAATGGCTGCCCATTGCGACACCACCGCCTCCTACACGTAGAGAAGCAACCTGAAATTATAGCACCGCAGCCGCCACTACAACCTACGCCGCAGCCGACGCCCGCGCAAATACTTACGTCTACTATAAAAGATGCGTGTACATACCGCGTGCTACTCAAGATTGTGCCAGTTATATTATGTGGACCTCGAGCCACCATAGAAACCTTCGCGCTACTCGACGAGGGAAGCACAGTGACCATCATCGACATGGCAGTAGCAAACACACTCGGTCTTAACGGGCCCACTGAACCTATGTGGGTACAGGGCGTGGGCGGCGCAGAAATAAAGTACGAGAAAAGCGAGAAAGTCGAGTTTAAAATACGCGGCAAACACACAAGCACGGAGAACATAATATGCAATGCGCGTACAGTGGACCAAATAGAATTCACATTACAGACAGTCGGCCAGCAAGACATAAGTGACTGCACACACTTGTCCGATATAGCGAGCGAGTTAATATACGAAAACGCCGCTCCCCGCATTCTTATTGGACAAGACAATTGGGAACTTATAGTGTCACGTGCTATAAGATACGGACAGCGTGACCAACTAGTTGCCTCACAAACTCAGCTAGGGTGGGTCCTACATGGCTGCCGTAAATCACCGGCGGCGCACATTGCCTTCTGCTCGCACCTTACGCAAGTAACAGCTGACAGCAGTATGGAGAAAGAAATGAAGAAACATTTAAGTTTGGAATCCCTATGTATAGAGCCTAAAGTACCTAAAAGCGATCCAGAACAAAAGGCGCTTCAAGTACTTCAAAAAAAGAGCCGTCGACTACCTGACGGCCGTTTTGAAACCGAAATGTTATGGCGTGACGATAAAACTGTACATAACAACAGATGTGATGCACTCAAGCGGCTCTATACGTTAAAAAGACGAATACACAAAATGAAAATACGAGAATATTGCGACGCGTTGCGATTCTTGTGTCATGGCAACCGGCGGGAGGGTGATACCGACGAATGCAGAATGACGTCGGTTGTGTTCGGAGTGTCGTCGTCACCAATCACCGCGCTCTACATCAAAAACCGCAACGCGATGAAACATGCCACAGAATGCACAATGGCAGCAATACGTCGAAAACGCAGTAAAAATAACCCGACTGAAGATCGTTCACGGATTGAACTCACTCCGCGCGCCCGGCAACCCGTCACTACAACAACTGCGCCTAAGGGGAAATACAAGTTTTTCAATAAAGAAGCACAGCGAGCTACGTTGTGCAAGCAGTATCTGAGCGATAAAACGCTCGCCACTCTGCTTGCCAGCGTCGAGGCAACCGTCCACTCGTACCCACTCACTGATGTGGCCGTTGACCCCGAAGACCCGCCGATCTTGAACCCCAACATGATTATCACCGGGTCCATGTGCTATCATGTGCCATCACCAGGTACGTTGAGCGAGCGCGACCTTACTGCTCGCAACTACTGGCGGCAGGCTCAACGTCTAGCCGACACTTTCTGGCGGCGCTGGGTGTGTGAATACGTGCCCCTGCTCCAGCACCGGCGGGAGCCCCACAGCAGTGACGTCAGCTCCGCAGTCGGAGATCTCATCGTAAATGTGACTCGAACATGCCCCGCAACACATGGCCCCGGGGGCGAGTCACCCGAGTGTTCCCCGGCAAAGACAATGAGGTACCTGTCGTCGACGTCACCACCAGCAACGGCCACACGCTCCATCGGCCCACTAAGATCGTCGTGCTGCCGATGGGGTCGCCAGAGAGCGACGGCGGGAGAATGTACACGACAAGTAAACAAAGGAACCAATGAAGTTTCGCGCCAAAAACCGTCAACGGTCAACACGGTGCCACGCCATATGAGGAAACATGTGGCGGGGCCAAGCCGGCACAATAGCTTCCCGCGGAAAGGGCAAGGGACGAAGCGCAACGGTCGCGTCATAACGCTTCGCATGATTACGCGCCAAAAAATGCGCGGCAATCGCTCCCTGCCTACCACACGCTATAAATATGTTTATTTTTAGGATACTAATTTGTTGAAACTGTTTGTGTTTAGATTTAAGTACATCTTTTTACGAATATTGTTATTTCTACACCTTTATAAAATAAATGGGTTTGTGGGCGTTGACGCGGGAAGGGGACTAGATGCCGCCTTTATAAGTGCGCGCAAAGAGCGCACGGGCCCTTACAAATTCACAACCGTTGCGGAGACTACACGGATCTAGTCACACTCCCACGTCCACCCAAGTTTACGCTTTAATTCCTTCACAATACCTAAATACTGACTTACTGAGTTTCTTCTCATCTACCTAGTTACTCCTCAGTGTTTAAGTGACACCATCACCACACACCTATTGATAGCGACACAATCACAGTCGCGGGGTCCCCCACAGCTCTGTACTTATGTAATTCGCTTCAGCATATTGGTTATTTTAACGAGCACAAAGTGATCCAATACAGACTATGGATGTCTGTTGTGATATACAGTTTGGCAATACGCTGCCCGGACAACGCCAAAGGAGAGTCTAAAAAAGTAGGTATAGGCCCGGAAGTGGGATGTGTCGCCACCGTTATGCATAGTAGTTCTCGCGGCCCACCCAAGGCGGAAATAAGCATACGGCGGAGTTTTTAGTGGTTGCGAGCCTCACATAACTACACCACCTCCCCTGTAGTGTGACATACGATAGACGTTTTCTCCGATACAAAAATAAAGTCCCGAAACTAGTCCCGAGTCAAGCCAGGACATGCCCTGGGCGGCATGCTGCCGCCGCTGCTCCAAGGGACAGCAAATTCAAGTGGCATTATGGGGCCAGATTTACCTTAGAGGCTAACTAAATATTTAGAAAAAAAGTTAGCAGTTTTGTCATGCCTCGAAAAATCCTAGATATAAGGTTCAACTGAGGTGATTAATCAATTGCAATTACATTCCAAAAACATCTTTTGTTAAAGAACGACTATATTGACGTCTACCTCGACGAAGCTACCACAGGAAAGGCGGGCACAGACATTCAAGAAGGAAAATTATCCTGGATGGCTGTAAGAGCAATGGAACTCTTCAACAAAGAGCAACGTGCTGCTTTCCAAGAATACTACGGGAGCAAGGACCCAGAGCATATCAAGAAAATTAAGCAGCTTTATGACGAAATACAACTCCATAAAGTGTATGAACAGCATGAAAGCACTGTGTATGATGATTTAGTGCGCCGCATACATGCATTACCAACTGAGAGGGAGACTCAGTTCCTCTTGGAAGTTTTGGAGACTTGCCGTAGACGGAAATTTTAAATGTTCAATGAGGAGAGGAAAATAATACTACATTTAATTTAATGAATGATTTACAGCTTACCTATCTTAGCTGTGAAGTTGACGGCATCGCTAGTAGTAATATAAATGGACTACTTTCTCGCTCACACTCACTCCATTTTTGAATGGTAGCTTTAGTTCGAATTATGGCCACCTGCACAGTTAAGTTGGTGGCGGTGTACGGAATATTATTGTGTGTTTTGCACATTTAGGTAATATGTACACTATTGTATACAGTACATATTTTTGGTTTTGCAAGACGTGCTTTGTTTTAAGACAGTCATGTACGCATTATTACCCGACTGCGCCAGAAGGAGGGTTATGTTTTTCGAGTGTATGTATGTATGTATATTTCTTTGGCACGCTCTGTAGCCTAAACGGCTTGATGGATTTTAGCTTGAGAGGTGTCGTTAGATTTGTCTTAATTGTGAGAGTGACACTGAGTATATCAAAATTATAACAATTAAAATGGCCGCTTTTTGACGCCATATTACCACATCAAAAAAATTTTTTTTTCCGTCAAGACCTAGTAGTAGTAGTGGGCTATCAAAATAAAGGGTTTTATAAATGCTTTACAAAAATATATACAACTTATATGTTTAAATGTAATTTGGAATAAAAAATGATAAAAAACGATAGCGTGATAAGACATGACAGAACTAAAAATTTTAAAATAAAACACGCAGGCGGAGGCTACCTATGAACTACTTTTGTAATTCATGACTAAAAACATACGTAGCCTCCAACTGCGTGTTGATTTGATACTTTCACATATACCTACATGTACCTACACAAGTCTTGTTTACTTCTTTTCAGTTATATTTACAAGCAGTCGGGTTTTTTGGTTTTGTTAATTAACTTTTTTATTTATGATTATCATAGTAATACCATAGAACAAATAATAGTTATACCTAAGTCTGTACTTCATGAACAGCCGCAAAGTGTCGGAAAAGGCACGGCTGGCTGTTCATGGGGGAGTGTTAGTGCCTACACTTATGTATGGTAGTGAAAGTTGGGTATGGCAGAAGAAACATGAAAGCAGAATAAATGCAGTAGAAATGAGAGCTTTGAGAAGTATGTGTGGTGTAACTTTGAGAGATAAAGTAAGGAATAACATGATAAGGGAGCGTTGTGGAGTGAAAGAAGATGTAGTGACAAAGATTGAGAAAGGTATGTTAAGATGGTTTGGACATATAGAGAGGATGGACGAGAGGAGATTGACGAAACAAGTATACGAAGCGAGTGTGGATGGAAGAGTTGGAAGGGGACGACCTCGGCGAACGTATCGCGATCAAATCGCGGATGTTCTCAAAAAATGCCAGGTTAAGAGTTCTCTAAACCGACGAGCATGCATGACGAGGTTAATGGACGTAGATGAAGCGAAAGAGGTGTGTCAGGATCGTAGCAAGTGGAAATCCATAGTCTCTGCCTACCCCAATGGAAAACAGGCGTGATAATATGTATGTATGTATGTAAGTTTGTACTTTAAGACAAGGATGATCCCAGGAAAGTGTAGGATTTTAGTAGTGGTATGTGATGGAAAGTAAATTAAACGGGTAATTTATAAAAGGTCAACTTTATTTGCATTACTGTAAGTTTGTTGGTTCATCTAATAATTTTGTTTAATATATGGCATGCGGTGCTCTTCTTTTAGTAATGGGGCACTTGGTTAAGTTTGAAATACAGTGTTTATATTTCATGATCAGTGGACTCACTCAGATGCAATGAGTCCTACATGAATTGCCTGGAACTCAAATAAATTAGCTATTGCCTTTTAAATTATTTTGTTCTTGTTATTATGACTCCCTTTGTTGTTTCCACCTGTTCCTCAGAACTTCTTTAACATTTTAATAATTGCCCTTTTAGATGAATCTTTTCGAAAGAGACCCTTAATGAAAAACCACATTAAAATAGATCTCAAATATGGGTTCTGTCACAGTTTATTCCATATTTAATGTAATACCATGACATTGCTTACTACCCCTATATATATTATATAACCTTTCATAAACAGCAGTACTTGAAGTACAGTAAACTTTTGCAAAATATAGTTAGTAGGTACACTATAGTTTGATTTGTTTGTAACGACATGTTCATCCATTGTTATCAGAGTAATATTAACAACATAGATGACTTATCACTCTAGGCTTCCGAGTAGTAAGCGTCAAAGGTGATCTACCTACGTTATCCTTCCAAAAATAAATATTTTTAGAATTGTTTACTCTTGGAACTTTCTTGAGGCTTATTCACTCGATCGAACGAGGTAGGTAATCTTTCACTTGATAAATCTAATAAAATAAATACCAAAAACAACTGACTTCAAAAACCTTAAGTAAAATGTTAACCTTGTTTCTACAAGTAACAACGAGGATAAGGCTAAATAAAACTTTTTTACAAAAAATTTAAACAGAAAACAGAAACTGAAAAGCGAAAATAAAATGAAGCTTTTAGTCTTTTCCTAACTAAACTAATGTAAATAACTAATTATGAGTCGGCGCCAAACAAACGAGCAAAGTGCGTGCAAGTTGCAAGTGGTCGAGCGGAGAACGCATTTTTGGAAAGTTATTACTAGTTAGTTAGTTAGTTTGTTAGTTATTGTTTATCGTTGAAAATTTCACGTTGTATTTGATGTTGTTGTTTTTATTATTTATTTAAAGTAATTTAATGATCTTTGTTGATTGCTTGTTTGGCGCGACTCATAATTCGTTATTTACATTAGTTTAGTTAGGAAAAGACTAAAAGCTTCATTTTATTTTTCGCTTTTCAGTTTCTGTTTTCGTCGGTTAATTTTTTTGTTAAAAAGTATAATTTTTAATTTTTTTGTGGCTTAAATTTAACTCCTGGTCTCCATTATGTTGTAGTGTCTAGAACTACATTTATGTGTGCCAAGTTTCAACAGAATCGATTAACAGGTGAACAAGCACTCATCCCTGTTTTCCTTACCTTAGGGGTGGATTTTGATTTTAAAACGGGACCAACTTCGAGATATACCCTATCATTAAAAAAAGAATCATCAAAATCGGATTACTCTGTAAAAAGATATGCGTGGTCATAATTTAGTAACAATTGGAATTCAACCTTATTTTCTTAATTTTTTTTATGACGAAAACAGCAACGAGAAGTGGATTATTTTATTATTTTTAACGTATTTACGCATGCGAAGTGAAATGTAAAGATATAAATTGTGGAAAGAAAGAGTCGCCCACGAGCAGGAGGAGGAGAAGTGGATTTTTTGCATTCTTATTCTATTCGATAGAAAGATATATTAGAAATTTCCATTACAGAATTAAATATTGCGATACGGAGCCCTGATCGTGTGGTAGGTACAGAGCCTACGTCGCGAGCGCAAGAAAATATAATAGTCTTTTTAATTTTATGGTGAGATTTTTTTACAATTTTTAGGGTTCCGAAGTCCTACAAGGAACCCTTATAGTTTCGTCATGTCCGTCCGTCTGTCCGTCTGTCAGTCTGTCCTAATCCTTTACAGCTTAATAACTTCTGCAGTTATAAACATAAGTAAATAAAGTTTTGTTAAAAAATAGTCGAAAAATAGGGGTGGCGTCCATACATGTGAAATGGGGAAAAAATTTTTTTTTCGCTGCACCCCCTCGTGTGGGATATCATTGAATAGGTCTACTAAAATGAAGGTAATGTTTGATACACCACTTTTTTATCAGGTGTACATCTGCGAAATATAGCCCGCCAAAGTGGCTTGCAATGTGCCCCCCCCCCTGCCATTTCTAAACTATGCAATGTAGAAACTTATAATCTTCCACATTGATAGACCTTTGTGAAAACTCTCTTTTTAAATTATTTTGAGTATAATGTGATTATAATTTTTTGAGTTATAGAGAGAAATCTGAAAAATACTTAAAACGTCCTAGTTCAAAGGTCATTGACCTTGGAGAAAAATGATCACAGCAAATAATGCTCATTTAGCTACTTTCTATTTGAAAAAAACATTAAATTTGGCTTTTTGAATTTATTTCTAGATGGCGCTACTAACAACACGCTCTGAGTCGCGAATGCTGCCGATTATTGCAAAAACTAAAATAGCCATGATTAATATCAGAAATTGTTCACTAACGCGTTGGAGGACGTCTTCAAGACGCTGGACTGGACTGGACAGGGTATCAACGTTAACGGCGAGAACATCTCACACCTCCGTTTTGCCGATGACATCGTTGTAATGGTTGAGTCGCTGGAACAGCTGGGCGAAATGCTGCACAGCTTAAACGGAGCCTCTCGACGTGTCGGTCTCGGCATGAATCTGGACAAGACTAAAGTCATGTTCAATATGCATGTCATGCCTAGGCCAATATTCGTCGAAGGGTCGGCACTCGAAGTTGTAACGGAATACGTCTACCTAGGGCAGGCAATTCAGCTTGGTAGACACAACTTCGAGAAAGAAGCCAACAGAAGGATCCGTCTGGGCTGGGCAGCATTTGGCAAACTTCGCCGAGTCTTCTCGTCGCCTATACCGCAAAGTTTGAAGACAAAGGTCTTCAACTAGTGCGTCCTGCCAGTCATGACTTACGGTGCCGAGACGTGGACACTGACAGTTGGGCTAGTCCACAAATTTAAAGTCGCTCAGCGAGCTATGGAGCGAGCTATGTTTGGAGTTTCTTTGAAGGATAAAATCCGCAACGAGATTATCCGGAGCAGAACCGGAGTGACCGACATAGCTTGTAGAATCAGTAAGCTGAAGTGGCAGTGGGCTGGCCATGTCTGTCGAAGGACCGATGGCCGTTGGAGCAGACGAGTCCTTGAGTGGAGACCGCGTATCGGCAAACGCAGCGTAGGGCGCCCCCCTGCCAGGTGGACCGACGACCTAAAGAACGTGGCTGGGAGGGACTGGATGCGGAAGGCAGAGGACCGAGCGTTGTGGCGCAACTTGGGAGAGGCCTATGTCCAGCAGTGGACTGCGATAGGCTGAGTTGATTGAATATCCGATTTGATTCGTTTGTAATTACACCTACTTAAGGAACCCTATAATACTGAGCATGGCCCGTCATGCTCTTGGCCTGTTTTTATATTTCAATTTGATTGTGTTGGAAAAAGTCTGAAGTTTTGTGTGGTATATTTTTTGTTCAGAGACTTTATCTATTTTAAAGTCGTCATTTAGCTGAAGAGGAGATATTTAAAAAAGTTTATCAATGGGTATATACATATTCCAAATTTAATATATACATATCTATTTTTAAAAAGTTTATAGCAAAAGGTAACTGAGATATGCAGGATGTTAAAATAACGTTTCTTAGCATTGCGTTGCGGCGGGAAAAAAGGGTTATTGGTGTCGATTCTCTTGTTCACGAACTAAACTTATTTTAAACTATCGCTCTCTTTTACTAATAGTAGATACAAGAAAGAGATGGCAACCATTTAAGAGCTGTCAAATTAGACGAAATTAAAATTTCCATACAAGTTTAGTCGTGATCTCGGAACGTGCCCACTAAAATACAAAGAAATGTAACACGTAAACTAATTTGACAGTTCTAAAATGGTTGCCATCCCTTTCTTGTATCTACTTTTAGTAAAAGAGAGCGATAGTTTAAAATAAGTTTAGTTCGTGAACAAGAGAATCGACACCACTGTTAGTCTTAGACGCAATAAATGAAAATTCTAAAAAAAATTGTGACTAGGTACAACATGAACACCAATAAAACTATCATGTTCCATTAGCAAAATTGAATAAACACATCTGTTTACTGAGATCCACGACGCCAAAAAGTATCTTAAAAAAAGAAGATTTCTTGTGTTTTTTGTAACACGGCTCTTAATTCTGCGACGCAGGTCGTTATTATTATACGACCACCCAATAAAATAAAGGAGTGATTAAAATAATCAAGTTTTTAAATGTTTTTTTTGAAGTAAAGCTTCCTTACGCCCGCTTGACTTGGGGAGTAAGCTGGTGAATGCGCTACGAAAAGTGTGATCGGGCGAGGCGAACGGAAGTTTAGAGGGAGATTTAAGTTAGTGAAGTTTTACTTCAGTCGTGTGGTCTAAAGCACACTCGTTTTTCTTTATTTAAAGTATTTATTTATTTTCAAGAAAACATGGTTACACGTTATAAATGTGACACTGGATCCCACACTAGTATACCCTGTGTTGCAGGATCCAGTCTCTTTCGACACGTAGGAAATGACATTGGTTAAAATACAATAATAATAATAATAAAAACATAAATTTTGAGGTAACTGTATGTGTATGGGGTGTGGGTGTGTGAGGTGTGGGTGTATGGGGGGTGTGGGTGTGTGAGGTGTGTGTGTATGGGGGTGTGACGGTGTGTGGGGTGTGGGGGGTGTGTGTGTAATTTAATCGAACTTAATATTTAACACACTAATATTTTAAATGGGAAACTTTGTGAGTGTGTATGTATGCATGTTTGTTACTTCTTCACACTGTAACGGCTGAACAGACTTGGATGGAATTTGGCACATAGATATACCATTTCCTGAGATACTTTTTAATTTTGGGAAGATAAACAGTTCCAGAGGGATGCTCGATGAACGATATCCAAGCATGCGAAGACGCGCGAGCCCTTATGTGTAGAATTGATCAATAATAATAATCCACCAAATAAATAAATAAATAAATAAATAAATAATAATTAATTAAAAATAATTTTCTAATGATGCGATAGATGACTTTTTACTAGTGTTCCGTAACCAAAGGGTGCCAAACGGGACCTTGTTACTCTCGCTACGCTTTCTGTCCCTCTGTCCGTCTGTCTGTCAGAGGGTTGAAATTATCTCAGAATATGTGTAACTATGACCCCTATCACGTTCACAAAAAAAACTATAAATAAAAAGTCTAAGACCAAAGGGGGTCCCCATACAAGAAACCTCGAAAAACTCATATTTCGCTCACTCTTGATGAACTGTCGTAAATTAAATCAGTTTCTATCAGGGTATCAGGTTGATGGGTGGTACGGAACCCTTACTGCGTGAGTCCGACTCGCACTTTAACGGTTTTTTTAATTGTCTGTTTCGTTATTGTGTTGTTTGAACTCCTAAGGGACAAATACTCCAAGACTCGTTTTACTTAAAGATGACTCTTGTGTGAGGGCAATGCGATTTGATACTTTGCCCCCACCAAGTCGTCTTTGAACATTCTCGCCCTTCATGGTAATGCCTGTTTGGTATATCGTTCAGGTAGAAGATGGAAAGATAAAACCCGAGGGATTGAACTCTGAGGTATGTCAGCAGAGATTATTTTAGGGTAAGAATGGTTGTTTCCCATATAAACAGGAAAAGGTACGGTTGTATGTACGTAATATTTCGATGAGTTTTACTATGCAAAAAGGCATATTATGTTGTACTGGCTTATGTAATAGGCCAGTGGTGGGCAAACTTTCTTAATGGGGGGCCCGAAAGTTTAAGAAATTTCAGAAGAGGGCCAGAATTATTGGAAAAAAGAATTTTGTGTTGAAACTTTTAATCATATAAAAACATTACGTTAATTGATATATGTGTTTAAGAACCTAAGATCATAAACATAAACAAAAACAGTCTACTACGCACTGGCCTACTCGATTGTAAACTACTGTATTACAGCTTGGGGTAGTTCTGGTAAGTGTTTGATGCTTCGTCTAGAAAGGGCACAGAGGGCGGTCCTTAAGGTTATGACACATAAACCCATTCGTTTTCCTACCCAAGAACTGTATACCCTTTGCAAATTACCCACGGTTAGACAGGTTTTTCTTCTAAACACAATTTTACGCAAGCATTCCGAACTTTCTTTTGACCTTAATCTCAGTAGACAGAAACGCAGATCAGATAGAGTGTGTCAGGTAGAACTATCTACTATTGTAATAGTAAAACGGCAATATCATTTCATAAGCTCCACTTTATATAACAAAACAAACAAAATCCTTAATATTTATTCTCTTATACGACGGGAATGTAAAACTGTCACACACCAATGGCTCAGTTCACTAACTTATGAAGAGTTGGAAAATCTTATAACATAAGTATCGGCAGTTTCCTTCCTTCCGAGTACACTACACGCACACAAAAGCTTACACACCACAAAACTTACAATGACACAAAACACAATATCCGAACACACTTAACATTATTAAATAAAAATAGAATATATATATATATATATAGGTATATATAATTTAAATAAATTTAAGATAATACCTATACTTACCTACCTATACTGTTATTGTTGATATTTGTTTTTAATATAGGTAATGTTGGATACTGTCATCTCCACTCTTTGAGGTGGGCGCTAATAACTGCGACACAGTTCTCTGAACTAATGCAGCTGTTAACGTACACAAAATATGTAAATCAGTTTGTTCCAATAAAGAATTTTGAAGAATTTTGAATTTTTGAATTTTTTTTTTTGAATTACAGCATTACACACTTGCACAAAAGTTAAAATTACAATTTAACTTTTATTCGAAGGCCCTGCCATGGTAGGCATGTGAGACATATGAAATTGCTTTTGATTTGCCATAATATTTTCTAACGCAGGTTCGAGCTGTGACGAAGTAACTTTCAGTAGCGCGAAAAGGTGTTCATCAGTTTCTGATTGAGTTTTTCCGCAATTTCATGGTCGAAAAAGTCTGTTTGCACACATACGACGACGCAAACATCGCCATAATTTTCTGGGCGCGAGAAATCATCTTTGGAAATTCAGCTTTCGGCAGTGTTCTATAAAAATCTAGTTTTGTGGAATTTAAGAACAGTTGTTTTAAATGAGTGCTTCACCAGCAACACCAAGGCGTTGCTGGCCTTTTTCAAGGAGTTAGGGTGGATCGAGTAAGTTCCCACCCGTACGCAAAATACACGCTTGAACGTGGAGTTGCGGAAACCAGCCTGTTATACTATACTACTATACTATACTATGGGTGCTGCACTTCATTTCAATAAACTATTCATGTCGAAGGACCGTCGACGGGCTGAATTAAATGCTTTCGTGGGCCGGAGTTGGCCCGCGGGCCGCACTTTGCCCATCACTGTAATAGGCCATAGTGCTACACGGTGTCGAAAGCTTATTCTATTGGTAGAATGCTATTGGTAGAAGAGCCTGAGTTAAAACCATTAGCTATGTGTTTAGTGGCTCTGGCTGAATGTCTTGTTTTGTAATGATTGGTCGAGTGTGGTCTTCGAAATGTAAACTGTATAGGAATCAATCAATTTGCAGTGTTTTAAAGAATCGGGACAGAATTAAAGATTCAAATATCTTTCCTATACTCGGCAGTAAACTAATTATTATTTTATAATTCACAATGATAAATTGAGATTCTTCAACCAGATGGTGGCAGGTGTAAGGGTTAAAAGATGCTCTGGAGAGCCACGGAGACCTCTGGAGAGGTACGACAATAAAGGACTTCGTTGGATTATATGGTCCACAGTCTGGTCTTCTTCGCCATTAACTAATTGGTTGATAGCTTGTTAAAATGGACTCTTGTGTTTCTACTTTGAAGTTTGTCGAAAAGTAATGCGCAAGCACCCATTCAATTGTTGTAAAATAAACAGTCGATCAGAACCAGAGCCTTTATGTGGTTTTAATTTGTTTAGTTGGGGCCTTACTCCCAACTGGTTCGAGTTCTAAACCAAATCAAGCTATCAATTCCTAGAGGAACTGACAGTAAAACCTCTAAGAAATTGACATTAGCAGGAGTTGGTTCAGAACTCGAACTAATCGGGAGTAAGGCCCTGTTTGCAGATTTCCTTTCGATTAACAAGAACTAGGATGCCATAAATCTGCTTTCTCAGTGTCCGGATTGCTAACCCTGTGTTTTGTGAGATTTATGTTTCATAAAGCATCATAAAGTCTCACATTATTCTGTCGCAAGGGAAGTGAAAGTATCGTTCGTAATTTTTTAAGAAAGTATTGAGACAGGCTCGTAATTAACAAACTTCACCATTCACTACAGCGAGTGACACCCCTACTTCAGACATACGTGTCTGAAGTAGGGTTGGTCACTTTCAAGTTTCAACAGTTCCTTATTCCAGACAGACAGACAGTCTGTTTGTCAGACTTTGTAGCTTTCTGCATAATGTCCACTTGCATAACAGGCTGCCATTGTGTCCAGTCTTGTAACGTTCATTCGCACGTGATTTCATAAACGTTAGGTGGTCAATGGCAAGATAAATTGAATCAAATGGGGTTAAATTAAATACAAATACTCTTTATTGTACACAAAAGAAGATAGCAACATATATGACTTATATAGAACACATGTACAATGGGCGGTCTTATCGCTCAAGGCGATTTCTTCCAGACAACCTTAGGATGGACAATATGGGCAAGTAAAGAAAGGGGTAGTACGCAGTGTAACAACAACCTTTTCAGCCTGCTTTTCGGAAGTCGGAACTGATCAGTTCCCGTTTCGTGATTTAAGATGAGTGAGAAGGGTGAGGGCTCTTCTTCTTCTATCGTGTCGACATGAGCTACATTAAGATAATAGCTCATGCCGTGGGAAAAAGATTAGCCAGTCAGCAAGTTGGTAGCGGGGTTGACTGCCCAGGATGCGCCGGACGATCAATTAAATATCTTCACTCGTGGAGGCTCTTTTAATGCACCCCTCTCTGAGGGCTCTGAGAGATGATATAATAAATAATATCGTAATTATCAAAATAATTACATAGTATTGTAATCAACCTTAATAATTATTTATTTATATACACCCAAAACATTTGACAATAGAAACCATAACAAATAAATAAATATTTTGGACATTTTTACACAGCACCAAACTAAGCAAACTAGGCAAACTAAGCAGAGCTTGTACCTACTATGGGTAATAGACAATGGATATAATACTTGTATAATGTATTATTAAAGGAGACATTGTGTTCATAAATACGACGATATTTTCCAACTAGGTACAGTACGCACCGTATGCGACAATCTTTATGACGTTTGTGAAGTTAGCGCTGTGCGGCACTACGCACCCTGATTGACACCCACGCACTCTTAATTTTGCCATTACGCAGCTGAATGCATTGTGTTCACAGTCAGCCGCCATAAAAATTTGTACGTACAATTTGCCCTACTAGAGATAGAAATTTGACATAAGCTCCTTACATTTTATGTCAAATTTCTATCTCTAGTAGGGCAAATCGTGGAACAGCATATTAATTTTGGCCGTTAACCACGTGCGCGGACGGAGTCGCGGGAACTGCTGGTGTAGTAAAATATTGCAAGCTCCACATTTGTTTTATTGGTTTTCGATTTGCTTTATAAATGATAGGTACCTAGTATATTCTTTCATTCGCAATTTAGCTTTACAAGTGATCGGTTATAATGGCTGCGTTACAACGTCGCAATATATTGTTTTACTACCAATTGAGGAAATTACATAGAAGTCCTGTTGCATTAAGTGTTCCAATTACTTCTAACATGTTGGAACACAAGAAACAGTTTCGTGCTGTGTTACCTGAGGTGATGAACTCGTTAATGTCGAGTTCTAAGATAACAAAGCAGTTGCCAGAAGTTGGAGCTTGGTTGAAAAAGGTGAGTACTGAAATTTAACTTTACGCTAAAACGATGAACACATAAGTACTTCAGACCAAAAGAATAAGATAGATGGAGTGCGAAGAACTGAAGCCAGAAAAAGGAATACTAAATAGAAAAGGCGTAGGCGTAGTGCGACCGACAAAAAGTAAGGAACACCTGGTTTTTTTTCGCGATCTCAGTGTTTGTCCCATAGTAAAAGTTGTTCATACTGATGAGTACAATGAGCCCTTAATAAGAGGTTTTCAGTTATTTAAATATCACGTTGTATACTCACAGCAACATTTTCAGCACTTCAACTTGCTGCTGTTCGTTCAGAGATTGATTGATGAATAAGAATAAGAATAATTTATTTCGCAAAAAATACGGGTCCAGACAGATAGATAAAGAGTCACAGTTAGTTTCCACAAGCCCCTTACATCTATTCGGATCGTTCGTAATCGCAAAAGACCTCGTTACTCTTTAAAGTGGTACCACCACCACCACCTGTGTTGATGGTGGTGGTGGTAGTGGTGGCCTGAACTACCAACCACCTAATCCTGTTCAGGTGACGAGGCTGTTGCAATCTTAGAGCCTTCATCTCTAAGCAGGAACTCCTGTCTCCCGATCCCACTTATTGGTTTTTTATGGACTACAGTGATCTCTGATCGACCAAAACATGCCGCAGAGATTTATACAACCTAAACTACACAATAGTATAACCAAACTCGCCTCGAATAAAACATAAATTTAGAAAATTACTTCAAGCAAAGTGCTCCCAATTCTGCTATTTCTCCATTATTTTTCAAGACTTAGCGAAACTTGACCACATCTGTACTATTTTGGATAGCTTATAGAATGAGGATGTTATTTCTGTAATTTGTAAGCCAAAATCTTACTTTTTGTTGACAACGCTACATACATAGCTCAGCACATATATTATATGTTTCAGTTATTACATCACAACCTAGAAGGAGGCAAGCTAGCCAAAGGAACAGCCATCGGCTCAGCGTACCGAATGCTAGAAGCACCTGAAAACTTCACTGAAGAAAAACTGCATTCAGCTCGTTTACTGGGCTGGTGTTTAGAAATGGTAATTGATAAATCTATCCATATATATAATTACTTGTCTTGCCGACTCACTGATTCATCAACGCAGAGCCTTTTATAACGTAGATATCCATTACGTAAGGATTTTTAGACATTCTAACCCTAAGGGGGTAAAAATTAAAATAGGGGTTGAAAGTTTGTATGAAAATCCGTTATTTTTTTAAGTCAGATGTATAAAAAACAGTATTTCGCTTTTTGGTTGAAAATAAAGAAATACGTGTTTCAGTGTTTTTGGAAAATCAACCCTTATGGAGATAATAATAATGACCTTCCGGCCGAATTTCGGCCACGACGGCCAATCTCAACGGAGACTAGCCATATGCGCGGGACATATTTGACGACGTCTGTGGTCTAGTGGTTCGATGGTCGGACTGCTGATCACGAGGTCGTGGGTTCGATTCCCACAGGTCACAAATATTTGTGTGATGAACATAAGTGTTTGTGTTGGTCTGGGTGTTTCTTATGTATTATACGTGGGACACTCAGAATGTTTTGCGAAACTAAAAAAAATTGTTCTATACGTACATATATTTTTATCAAATCTTTTCAAAGTACTTTCCACCAGCCTCTATACAAAGATTCATGCGCCTAAACCAGTTTTCAAAACACTTTTTCCAGTCCGCCGCAGACACCTCGTTTACAGCCTGCTCGAACGCAGCCAGCGCATCTTCCGGCGACGAAAATTGTATCCCTTTGAGCTGATTTTTTATTTTTGGGAATAAAAAGAAGTCACACGGTGCTAGATCAGGGCTGTAAGGAGGGTGACCCAGGAGTTTGACTGGCGTGCTATCCAGGAAGTCCCTCGTTTTGAGTACGGTGTGCGCAGGTGCATTGTCGTGGTGGAGCAGTAGCCCGCGGAGCCCTGTGTTTGGTCGCTTGTTGCTTATAACAGAGAAAACTTCTGGCAAATATTTGGTAGTATACCATTCGGCATTAATGCTTCTTTGATCCCGTAAGGGAATTGATACCAAGTGGCCAGTCAAATTAAAAAAGCTAGCGATCAAAATCTTACCCCCGCTTCTAGATCGCTTCACTTTGGTAGGCGTTGGCTCATTTTGAAACACCCAAACAGTCGACTGGCGCTTGGTTTCTGGGTCGTATTGATAAATCCAGGACTCATCACCTGTAACGATGTCGTAAACACGCCGAGACGAGCCTGCTTCAAATTTGTTAAGCATATCACGGCACCATTCCACCCGGGCCTGCTTCTGAGCATCGGTGAGGTTGTGCGGCACCCAGCGTGATACTATCCTCCTCACGCGAAGATGGCTGTGTAGAATCTCGTGAACGCTTCCCGATCCAATCTTCAATATGTGTTGAATCTCCTGATATGTAATTCGCCTATTGTCTTGGATTAAATTTTTCACTGCTAGCACGTTTTCTTCGGTAACAGCCGTCAAAGGGCGACCGCTTCTTTCGTCATCCCCCAAAGTTGGTCGACCGCGCTTGAATTCGTTATACCAACGATACACGGTTGCCTTGGAAGGGCCTTCATCCATGAATGCCATTTGAAGTCTATCGTACGATTCATCCGGTTTCAGGCGACACTTGAAATCGTATAAAATCATAGCTCTAAAATGTTCCCGGCGCAGATCCATATTTCAGTGAGACACAATACTTTGAATTAACTCGCAAAAAATGTGGAGGGAAATTTTGAAATTGGAACTTACTTATTTTTACTTATAAATAATCATATTTTCGAAAAACATTATAACTGGCCAGTCTCCCATATATAAAAACTTTTTTTCACAATACTTTCTGAGGGGCCTGGTAAGTATGGATTTACAAAAAAAAAAATGTATTATATCCATTCTCTAGTACCCATAGCATAAGCTAAGTGTGTGCGCAGACATAGGTGCACTCTCTAGTCCCTCACTCTCATAACCCGATGGGCCGGCAATCCGACCCGACCGGAGAGACATCAGGCGCAGGACCGATTGTGGCTTTGAAGATAAAATAGGTTGCGAAGCCGCGGGCGAAAGCTATCACCACAGATAATATAATACTATACTAGCTATCACTAAAACCGCGCTAAATATTATGGCTCGGGATGGGCTCAATCTGGGCCAATGGGTCGTTTCTCCGCAAGTCTCTCTGATGTTAGCAGAGAGCACAGTGGAGGAACAGAGACGAGCCGAGGTGTGCTTTCACGCTGCCACAGGGCAGGCAGCGGGAGGACTATGGTCTTCCATTCCCCCGTTGATCTCGTAACGCCAAAAGAAGTGCTGTGACTGTAAGAGGCGCGGACCTCTCTTTGAGACCGAGAGTATTGACTTCACCGCCTGGACCGTGAGCAATAAATCTCCTATAAAAAATTACGGGAGGATATACGGGGGGCGGAATTTGGGTAAATTTATTTATATTGAATATTAATTGTAGTGATATAAGAGACAAATGTTTAGCAAAGCTAGCGGACTGCCTCCTATTAAAACATCTCTTATAACAGTTACAGGCCTATTTTCTTATGATGGACGATATAATGGACAATTCAACGACTCGTCGTGGCAAGACGTGCTGGTACCTCCAGCCTGGAGTCGGCTCATCTGCGATCAACGACTGTGTTCTCATATACCAATGTGTGATGGAAATATTACAAATTAACTTCGCGAAAGCACCCTTCTACGTTGACTTGATAGAACTTATCAATGAGGTACGGTATGCAACCAGTTTACTTAAGCAAAACAACTTTAGGTATGTATTAGGGTGAATCTTGAGAATGGGCGTATTCAGTTGATTCCCTTGGCATATTTTATTTTAGTGAATTTCTTACAAGTAATAATAAAATATGAAATTTAACTAAATTATAAACACATTAATCATTTTGGCACCAATTTTGGCCAAGCCGTTCCAAAGATATACCACAACTTACAGTTTTATTAGGCAGGGGAATCAATAAAGACGACAGGGGAATCAAAACTTAAAAAACGTTGATTTAAATTTATGTTTATTATTAATTTATCATAGTAAATCATGACCGTTATTACATATTTTTAAGGCATACTCTAAGGAACACTGAAACAAACTACTACAACAACATAATTATGTTTTTTTTTTTCTTTAGAGAAATTGTCTTAATTAAAAAAACCGGCCAAGAGCATGTCGGGCCATGCTCAGTATTATAGGGTTCCTTAAGTAAGTCTAATTACAAAGGAATCAAATCGAATATTAATCATTGCTATTTTAGTTTTTGCAAATAGCGCCACCTAGCGCTAAATTTATGAAGCTAAATTTAAGAAGTGTGTTTCATTTTGTGATTTTTTAGAATAGAAAGTAACTAAAGGAGCATTATTTGCTAAGATAATTTTTCTCTAAGATCAATGACCTATGAACTAGGACGTCTTAAGTATTTTTCAATTTTCTCACTATAACTCAAAAATTTATAATCACATTATACTCAAAATAATTTTAAAAGAGAGTTTTTATAAAGGTCTATCAATTTTAAAGACTATAAGTTTCTACGTTGCATAGTTTAGAAATGGCAGGGGGGGACACATTGTAAGCCACTTTGGCGAACTGTATTTCGCAGATGGTATACCTGATAAAAAAGTTGTGTATGAAACATTACCTTCATTTTAGTAGACCTATTCAACGATACCCCACACGAGGGGGTGCAGCGAAAAAAATATTTTAATCCCCATTTCACATATATGGGCGCCACCCTTAAAATACGTAATCAAGTTTTTTTTATTCTTTTAAAATTGAGATCTATATCTATTTCATTTTTTGTCAAAATTTCATTTACTTATGTTAATAACTGTAGAAGTTATTAAGCGGTAAAGGATTAGGACAGACGGACAGACGGACAGACGGACGGACATGACGAAACTATAAGGGTTCCTTGTAGGACTACGGAACCCTAAAAATCAACCTTTTTTGCTACATAC
Organism: Asteroscopus sphinx; assembly: GCA_949699075.1. Taxonomy (NCBI): domain Eukaryota; kingdom Metazoa; phylum Arthropoda; class Insecta; order Lepidoptera; family Noctuidae; genus Asteroscopus; species Asteroscopus sphinx. Next base: position 16,204,562 of record OX453017.1, read on the forward strand.
ATTGGCAATAAGGCACTTTTTTTCGTAGGTACTTTTATGGTTGATAATAAAACACATGTTACAAAAAAAACCGGCCAAGAGCATGTCGGGCCATGCTCAGTATTATAGGGTTCCTTAAGTAGGTGTTACAAACAAATCAAATCGAATATTAATCACGGCTATTTTAGTTTTTGCAATAGACGGCAGCATTGGCGACTCAGAGAGTGATGTCAGTAGCCGCTAGATGGCGCTATACAGTGCCAAATGTAATACACGGCACTTGACGCCAGCATTGGCGACCCAGAGAGTGTTGTACGACGCCGCTAGATGGCGCCAAATTTAAGAAGTGTGTCGTCAACATAACACAAAGTTACTTTTTGTGATTTTTTCAAATAGAAAGTAGCTAAAGGAGCATTATTTGCTATGATCATTTTTCTCTAAGGTCAATGACCTTTGAACTAGAACGTTTTAAGTATTTTTCAGTTTTCTGTCTATAACTCAAAAAATTATAATCACATTATACTCGAAATAATTTTAAAAGAGAGTTTTCATAAAGGTCTATCAATGTGGAAGATTATAAGTTTCTACGTTGCATAGTTTAGAAATGGCAGGGGGGGGGACACATTGCAAGCCACTTTGGCGTGCTATATTTCGCAGTTGGTGCACCTGATAAAAAAGTGGTGTATGAAACATTACCTTCATTTTAGTAGACCTATTCAATGATACCCCACACGAGGGGGTGCAGCGAAAAAAATTTTTTTTTTCCCCATTTCACATGTATGGGTGCCACCCCTAAAGAATGTAAAAACTATTTTTTTATTCTTTTAAAATTGAGATCTATATGCAGACTATTTTTTAACAAAATTTCATTTACTTATGTTTATAACTGTAGAAGTTATTAAGCTGTAAAGGATTAGGACAGACGGACAGACGGACAGACGGACAGACGGATAGACGGACAGACGGACAGACGGACAGACGGACAGACGGACGGACATGACGAAACTATAAGGGTTCCTTGTAGGACTTCGGAACCCTAAAAAACAATTGACTACAATAAAACTTTTCGAAAAAGCGACTACAGAATGAAAAGTAATTTTAGTTTCGGAAGTCGGTGGCAAAAAAAACATACAAAACCAAAGACACCGACTTTTATTCTGTTATTGGGCGGCAAACAGGCAGACGGCCTACCAGATGGTAAGTGGTCACCGGTGCCTATGGACATCTGCAATAACAGAGGGGTTGCAAGTGCATTGCAATCCTAGAGACAAAGGTGAAATGTCTCATGCTAAGCTCACAAAGCTACTTGAGTTGCAGAAATAAGTATGGTCTAAGGGTAGTATTTTTGTGTACGAGCTTCTTCACAAAGAGCTCTGCTATACTATAACTACGACGACTATAACTTCCGAAATTAAAATCATTTTTCACTTGGTAGTCGCTTTTTCGTTTTTTTTTCAGAATAAAATTCTCAATAAAATTTTAGATGGAGTTAATATAGGACTGTGTTTATGATAATTATAGAAAAACTGGCCAGGTGTGAGTCGGACTCACGCAGTAAGGGTTCCGTACCACCCATCGACCTGATACCCATAGAAACTGATTTAATTTACGAGAGTTCATCAAAATACATCAACGCACCGTGCGCGAAATATGAATTATTGCATCTCTTTCTTACGCAGGTACCACGACATATGTCTATGTTTGCCCTATTTTTAGTATTTGTTGATAAACTACATAGTACTTCACTATATTCAAACCAATTTAACGTTAAATTACTGTATTACCGTTTTGAAGATAGAGCAGGAACAAAAACTTTGAAAAAAATGCATTTTTTTCGAGGATTCTTGTATGGGAGAACCCCCTTTGGTTTTTTATTTTTTCATTGTTAGTATTTGTCGTGATAGAAGTCATAGCAACACATATTATGAGAAAATTTCTACCGGCTACCTATTACCGTTCAAAAGATACAGCCTTGTGACAGACAGAGGGATGGACGGGAGGACAGCGTAGCGAGAGTAACCCGGGACCCTAGTCCCGTTTGGCACCCTTTGGGTACGGAACACTAAAAAGGCACATGGTATTATTCATAATAACAGCCTTAGTAATTTTTAAGTCTACGCAAGCAATCCTCGCGAATATTTTTGTGTTATATATTTGTGTCATATATTGTTATGATTAAAAATTTATATAATTTGAAAGAAACAATACTAATTGAAAGAAAACCTTTCTGTTATTCAAGGTAAATTAGGAAAACGTTGATTACCCTGGCGCAAATACAAGGGGGATCAAGTCCAAGGGAATCAAAAAAAGTATGTTTTTCGTCGATTTTGCTTAAAATAATATGATTATAATAATAACAATTAAATGACCAAATAATGGTCGCTTATGCGGTTCTATTTACTATACTAAACCATTTCTAAATTATCAAAAAGTAATTATAAATGAGGTCAGGGTAATCAACGACCTAGTGGAACAAAGTCAGGGGAATCAAATGTTTACCTTCGTAACTTTGAACTGGAGTGACGAGAGGTTCTACCTTCTTCAACGATGTTCGAAGCGCGACTAGCACTCGCATATCGACATAGACGCAAACTTCTACAACGTTCCACTAGTGATATACGTGTAGTTTTGTGACGCGCCAGTGGAATCAACGTTTAGCCCTGGACAAACCTTAGATATCTAATAACTTAAATTAAAACTACGATAAACACACATACTATTTTTTTTTTTCAATCTACAACTAATCCCCTAGCGATTAGATCACATCAATAACTTAGTTTCCTTTCATAAGTCGGTGTTTTGAGGATAGTTTTCACACAAAAAGTAGCGCGGACGCGCCAGGGTTATCAATTTTTAGGGCTTTGGATTTTTTTTTCGACTATATGTATCCAAATTAGGCACGATCACTATCGTGCCCCAGTTAGATCATAGATTAAAGTAACCTAAAAAAAATAGTGTGGGTCCAAGTTTTAATACTACGGGTAGTATTTCCCTCCGGACAGCGCAAAATGAACCTCTCAAGATTCACCCATTATATTTATTTATATTTATATATGCTTTATTACTCGTTTATTGTTGCAAAATTTGTAGAATAGGAAAAAGGAATCCTAAATTGAGAACAAAATCTTACTGTGGGGACGGGGTATCCTCATGTGGGGACAGGAAATCCTAAAGTTACATCACAGTCTACTTTTTCGTGGGTAAGGGCGGGTTATTTTTCAACGAGTAGCCATGTGTCTTTGTTTAAAATCGCTGTCTATACACATCGCTATTTTGAACCCTATTATGTCTACTACGATACTCCTACCTGTTATATTTTATTGTACATTTCAAGTCCATCCAATGGTTGTCTGGAAGAAATTGCTTTAAGCGATACGACCGCCAACTGTTAGTAGGTAGTAGGTATGTGCTCATGTTTTTTATAACTTTATTTTTATTTTTATGATGTGCAAACAATAAAGTATACTCTATCTATCTATACCTACTCGAATATCGCACGTTTGTTAGCGCAGCGCCAAAACATTTAGGTAACAGCCTAGGTGGTATTGAAGTTGTTATGGGCAGAGGTAACCGCTTAACATCAGGTGGGCCTTTAGCTCATTTCGCCAACCAATATTATTAAAAAAACGAAAAAAAAACGCAGACAATTTCTATGATAATTATGAGTGTTACCAAAAAGGTTTATTGTGGAATTTATGGTTTTTAGGGTTCCGAAGTCCTACAAGGAACCCTTATAGTTTCGTCATGTCCGTCCGTCTGTCCGTCTGTCCGTCTGTCCGTCTGTCCGTCTGTCCGTCTGTCCGTCTGTCCGTCTGTCCGTCTGTCCGTCTGTCCGTCTGTCCGTCTGTCCGTCTGTCCGTCTGTCCGTCTGTCCGTCTGTCCGTCTGTCCGTCTGTCCGTCTGTCCGTCTGTCCGTCTGTCCGTCTGTCCGTCTGTCCGTCTGTCCGTCTGTCCTAATCCTTTACAGCTTAATAACTTCTACAGTTATAAACATAAGTAAATGAAATTTTGTAAAAAAATAGTCTACATATAGATCTCAATTTTAAAAGAATAAAAGATTCGTTTTTGCGTATTTTAGGGGTGGCGTCCATACATGTGAAATGGAGAAAAAAAATTTTTTTTCGCTGCACCCCCTCGTGTGGGATATCATTGAATAGGTCTACTAAAATGAAGGTAATGTTTGATACACCACTTTTTTATCAGGTGTACCATCTGCGAAATATAGCCCGCCAAAGTGGCTTGCAATGTGTCCCCCCCCTGCCATTTCTAAACTATGCAATGTAGAAACTTATAATCTTCCACATTGATAGACCTTTGTAAAAACTCTCTTTTAAAATTATTTCGAGTATAATGTGATTATAATTTTTTGAGTTATAGAGAGAAAACTGAAAAATACTTAAAACGTCCTAGTTCAAAGGTCATTGACCTTAGAGAAAAATTATCATAGCAAATAATGCTCCTTTAGCTACTTTCTATTTGAAAAAATCACAAAAAGTAACTTTGAAATGACAAACGTCTTAAATTTGGCTTCTTGAATTTATCGCTAGATGGCGCTACTAACAACACGCTCTGAGTCGCGAATGCTGCCGATTATTGCAAAAACTAAAATAGCCATGATTAATATTCGATTTGATTCGTTTGTAATTACACCTACTTAAGGAACCCTATAATACTGAGCATGGCCCGACATGCTCTTGGCCGGTTTTTTTATTTCACCTCGGAATCATTGCACCTAGGTGAAATCACCTAGGTGAAGTGATTCGACATAATTGGTGTCATTTGTTCACCTTGGAACTAAATCACCCAGGTGAACAGGGGCAACTATTTTTATTATTCTTGTGTACTTTAATCAACCACATAAAACATGGCAGAACAACATTCAAATCAAAGCCAATTTATTATTTAATTCAATTTAATAGACCTCTGCCTACCCCTTCGGGGAAATACAGGCGTGATTTATGTAATGTTTGTCATGTTAATATCTCCGTGTCCCTCAGAGCACTAAGATTTTACAGAATTTATAGATTTTATGATCTTAAAAAAGGTGAATTCTGGCAAACTGAAATCATTCTGTAATTTAGTAGTTCATTTCACGATTTCTCGCTCTCGACCGCGTTCAAAATTTTTAGTTTTATCACTAACAGAAGATATCCTTTCGATTTTTCGTTTTGATAGAGGAAGAATGTGTAATGTGTGTGAATGTGTTCTTTGCAATTTATACATATCAACTCGTCGTCTCAGTGCTTGAATGTCCAACCGATCCTTTCGATTTTTCGTTTTGATAGAGAAAGAATGTGTAATGTGTGTGAATGTGTTCTTTGCAATTTATACATATCAACTCGTCGTCTCAGTGCTTGAATGTCCAACCGACCATTGACCAAATTTTACCGGAGACGTTTTTTTTAAGTTTATTGTTGATTTAAGAGAAATATTTTAAAAACTTTGATGATTTAAGAATAATGTATAGTATATATTACGTTATTCTTAAATCTTCAAAGTTTAAAATATATTTCTCTTAAGTCAATAATAAACTAAAAAAACGTCTCCGGTAAAATTTGACAATGGTCGGTTGGACATTCAAACACTGAGGCGACGAACTGTAATAAGTTACGATGCAGATGCACATTTGGCTATTCTAAAAGAATGCGGTTCAAAAACAATGACCTGGGTGGGACACAAAGACGCTTGATTTGTTGTTTTTTTTTGTTAGTTAGGCGAACCATATGCGCGTTAGTTCCATGAAATTTAGAAAGTGTCATAAATAATAGATCATAAATACGCTCAACTCTCTCTCGTTTATAGAGGTACAGGGCATGGCAGTCTCAGTTATAGAGGTCCAGACGTGAAAAACGACTTTCTCATATAGAGGTTTCTGTTTCTCACTTGTAGAGGTTTTGTAGGCTTAAAATGACGGTACCTGGCAATTACTCTCACTTGTAGAGTTTTCTCGTTTATCCAGTTCTCACTCACGCAGGTTTGACTGTACTATAAACAAAATCACTCAATTCTTAGCTCTGATTCTATCATAATCACAATCTTTATCTAGATTTTTCCGTAGGTACACTTTTACGAAACCCAATCGGGCATAATTATTTATTATTAGGTACTCTTTTTATATTCAGGACTCTCAGTACCTGGTATTATAAAACAAACATAATTATCATATATCATTAGAGTCATGATTTAAGACTTCCTTGGTCTCCAACTGTTCAAACAGAGAAATCTCGATAACACCATGATCGAATAAAGGAACTGAACTCTATGTAGTACCTTTGTGTACCTATCTTATAATATTTGTACCTTATCACTTCCGAAATCACAACTATGAAACACTACTTATCCAAATTGAATACTTTGGTACATAAAATCCCAAATCGCGTTTGGATGATCTTTCTAACTATACGTATCCATATCCAAAACCTTACGTACCAAATTATTCCCAACTACCTACCACTAACTAAACTAAACTTTCATACAACCAAAACATTCTTAGGGTAGTGGGGCGTTTCACATCACGCGTGGTTCGAACCGCGGTGTGAATCGCTCATGTACTAATTTTGAATGGGCCCTTTCGGACCGCGGTGTGAAACGGCCAAGACCTTTTTTATAATGGGCTGATTCGGACCGCGGTGTGAAACAGCCCAGTACTCTTTTACAATGGAGCGATTCGGACCACTATCAAAAGTATTAAAAAACTAGTACGTTTTGAATGTGTTTTGTACAGACGGGTAGAAAAATGTTTAGTAAAAAATATCAAACAAATCGAATTAAATACATAATATAATTCATAATATACAAAATACATATTAAAGTTTTTTATTAATTTAAATAATAATTATTTCAAATCAAAATAACAAATATTGTTTTATTTAGTATGTTTTGATTACTCATTTTACTTATAATAAAATCATATACCAATACAAAATGATACACAATACGTAAGTAGGCGACTAATAATTATAAAAAAGAGTATTAATTTAAAATATTATTGATAAATAATCACTGATTGAGTGTAGATTACACACTTTTACTAATTACGAGTTATAAAAAATCACAGTTTGAGTGTTACATATTACTCGTTTGTCATTGACTTGGCTTGTAATTAGCTTTGATATCACTATTACATTATAATAGAACAAAGTTAAAAAAAACGAATCGAATCGGTTAATTTTTTTTTTATTATAATGTGTAGTGATCGCGAAAATCTAAGACATTATCACTAATAATTAAAAATCATAGGTTAAGTTTGATCACACATTTTTAAATAAATAAACACACATTTTTACTTTTGATTAATTATAAAATCACAGGTTGAGTGTAATAAAATACTTCTAACTTATTACTAAACATCAGAGATTGAGTGTGGGTTTCACATTTTTACTTATAACTAATTATTGAAAATTACAAATTGAGTCTACACATTTTCAGTTATTACTATATAATTATTTTTAAAATCACAGATTGAGTCACATATATTGGACTTGTGACTATTTTAAGCACAGACCAGTAAGCTTCAAGACGCCGCATAAACAAAGTTTTGCATGAGAACACAGTCACAGCATTCTTAATTCCATTCCAAATCCATTTACCTGTATCACCATATTAACTTCTAACTAATATTCCTTTTCAAGATAATAATAATTCGATAACTAATCATTCAATGAAATCCTTTGAACTTTTATCGCAAAATTATTTCTAACAAAACTGGTGCGTTGTCTAATTTGTCGAGTCAGTTCGAATCATTTCGCAACATCAAATAACAGAGGTGACATCATCCATTTTTTTTTTTGCCGTGTGGAAATCCTTATGGACGCACTCCGCCCGGGGTAGGCGGAGCCAGTGTCGGACTCTTACCGACTAAAACCACCACAGTGTTCCTTCAACTACCTTAGCCGGGGGCGTGGGAACCCGTTATTATTCATACAACCACCCCCGACAGGTCCTGGCCCGCCACAAGCAGGCGAGCCCCTTCTCCCCGTGCAGCCCAACGTTGGCCGCACCCTCCTAGGCGGCGCACACGGAACACTGAACGCCACCACACCTCAAGGGCCTTTACCAGCTATGCCAGCTGCGCCAACTACGCCAACTGTGCCAGCTGTGCCAACTACGCTAGCTGCTGGTCGGGCAGCAGACTACCCTGAGTCTGCTGCTCGCAGGCCCCATCCTCCCGTAATTTTTTATAGAAGTTAGTTCCTCGCGGTCTGGGCGGCAAAGCCAAGACCCTCGGTCCCAAGAGGCGCGAGAACACTACTCAGCAGGCACTCCTGAATAGAATAGAATATAGAATAGTATTTATTTGCATCAAACATGGTACAATAAGGTGTTAGAAAACATTATTTTGAACTGATACATGTTCCACCAGGTACTGGCATATGAATTTTTAAGATAACTTACGTATTTTAGCACCTATGAACTATCTTAATTAATAACGTCTCATCGTAAACTTTACACCACACCATCACCAAAAAACAAACACATCACCAGTCTGAACATGCGAGGCACAGCTTGTTGGTGAGGCCTCAGGGTAGCAGAGACTCCTCGACGCTGCTCCCTGGTCACATTGGTCTCCCGGCCGGAACCACATCGGGCATGAACAACTCCCGGCACCAATCAATTTCGACCAATAATAATTTTGTTTCTCCTTGTTGCCCCACTTGGTCCAGGCACAAATGATTCCCCACCGTGTATCCTAACACCCCACCGTGTATCCTAACGTTGTCGTCGTGGTGGGGCTTGCGTGTCTCAGTGATCTTTGGGGCTATACCGGTAGAGATACTCATGCCATGAAAGGTCCAAAGGGAGAGACCAGATAAAGAAGGATACGAGACGGAGTCCATTAAGAACTGCCGTGAGGGGTATGCCGTCTGAAAAGTCAGACAGTGTGCGTTTCACTCCTTGGGTTTTCCTTGGAGCGAATTTAGGGAATCCTAGTCACCGGGGGGGTCCGTTCGCTCCTGATATGTGTCTGACATCATCAGACATGACCGTGGATGCAAACCAGTGACTAGTAGGAGTGAGCGTTCTAAAGACGGACCGTATTTAACGACCGTTTTCTGATCTACGACGAAGGAACCGTTTTCATATTCTGATTAAAACAGTCGTCGTTCCAAAATATAGTCTTCGAATGTTTGATGCGAATTTATACTTAATGCGTCTGAAAATACAGCCGAACATGCAATGTCTCACAAAACCAGTCTTCGTCCGCGACGATCAGAGCTAAGAAAAATGATCTTTACTGTTATGGACATAAAGTATAACTTCAAGGAAAAGTCTAATTAATAACTCTTCGTTTCGTTCATAAAACAGTGGTTGTTGCACAAACCAGTCGTCGAATATGTGATGCGAATTTATACCTAATGGCTCTGAACATACAGCCGAACATGCAATGTCTCACAAAACCAGTCTTCGTCCGCGACGTTCAGAGCAAAGAAAAATGATCATTATTGCTATGATCATAAAGTATCATTTTCAGGCAGTCTTCAAACCAGTTGCGAACGAGGACCGTTTCGAAGACTTGTTTTCGTCATCGTGAAAACGGCAACGTTCCGTTTACCGTAAAATTTACAACGACCCACTCCTAGTGACTAGGCGAATTAGACAGGGTCTTAGAAGTGGGAAGAGGGGAAAGACGAAGGGGCGGCGGGTTTGCCAGTCAGTAGTGGCTGGCAGACCACCGTTCGGCCCGAACCGTAATCTTCACTGAGAGGACCGGGGGCCCTGCCTGCAGAGCCACGGGGAGATAACCCCTTTAAAAAATCCCACACGGGGACCCCACCCCGTTTAAATAAAGGCAAAGCTGTGTTCAGCAATTTATGAATGGCGAATCGAAAAAAGATATTACCCCAGGAGGGCACCGGCTGCTCAGCAGCCGGAGAATCCCTCACTGAACATAGTTCAGTCTGCCCCTCGTATTCTGGGGGGGGCACCGACCGCCTACCGTCCGATTTGGACGCATCGAGCCAGGGTGGCTCTCTTCATCTGACGGATAGGGCCGTCATCTACCCGGGTCGAGAAGGATGGGGTCGACGAGAGATGTCGTGCGGTGTTCCACAGGCGATCCCTGTTCTGGGGGCGCTTCTGTGGAACATCGGTTACGACTGGGTTCTGCGCGTAGTTCTCCTCCAAGGCGTCGGCGTGACATGTTATGCCCACAACACGCTGGTCACGGCGACGGGGAAGACGCTCCGGCAGGCGACCATACTGGCGACAGCGGGGGTTGCGCAGGTCGTTGGAAAGATCCGGCGGTTGGGTCTCGAGGTGGCTCTACACAAGTCTGAGGCTCTGTGTTTCCACGGGCTTCGGAAGGCGCCGCCTCCGGGATCCCACATAGTGGTAGGAGGCGTCCGCATCGGCATCGGGTCGACGATGAAGTACCTGGGACTCGTCCTCGATAGCCGGTGGGGCTTTATGCCCCACTTTCAGCGGTTGGCACCCAAGTTGATGGGGGCCGTGGCTGCGTTATCGCGGCTGCTCCCAAACTTGCGGGGGCCAAACGCCTCCTACCGGAAGCTCTACGTGGGGATCGTACGGTCCATGGCCCTTTATGGGGCCCCAGTGTGGGCGGACACCCTGACACGCTGCAACGTCACGCTGCTGCATAGGCCGCAGCGTGCGATGGCCATCAGGGTGATACGGGGATATTGTACGACCTCCTTTGAGGCGGCGAGCCTTCTACCACCAGTGTGAGGACCCGCCTGATCGGACCGAGGTCCGCCAGATCCTAGTGGCTGAATGGGAGGAGCGACTTGCGCAACCCAGCGCAGGGCACGCCGCAACAGCGGCGGTAAGGCTCGTCATATAGGAGTGGCTGGAGAGGGGCCATGGTGCCCACACCTACCGCCTGACGCATATACTCTCAGGGCACGGTTGCTTCGGGAAGTATCTGTGTCACATAGGCCGGGAGCCAACGCCCGAGTGTCATCACTGCGGGAGCTGCCCAGAGGACACGGCGCAGCACACACTGGCGGAGTGCCCAGCTTGGGCCGTGCAGCGCCGTGACCTCATTACTGCAGTAGGCGGCAGCGACCTCTCGCTTAGCGGCCTTGACGACTCCGTGACTGAACAAGACGTGCAAGAGGCAGTCAGTCGAAAGACCGGCTGTCCTATAAACTCGGTTCGAGTCGGTCTAATCCACCTTGGCCCGAGAGGTGTAGGCTCTGACTGGGCCCAGTGCCCGGTTGCGGCGGCAAAGCATTTGGCTGACGCCGCGCGAGTTCTTGTTGGCTGGAGCTCTGCCAGAGTCCAGATCCTAGGGGCTCGGCCTATGAGATGTTTTGGTTGTTTGCGGACAGGACACACGTGGCAGAGGTGCCCTTATGACGTGGACTACAGTGGGCTCTGCTTCCGCTGTGGTAAGCTGGTGCATCTGGCGTCGACGTGCTCTACGGACCCTCACTGCACCGTGTGTGCAGAAGCCAAATTACCAGCCAATCACATCGTTGGGCGGAAGGACTGTAAGCCCCCAGTCCTCTCCAAGAAGAAAGGGATGACAGCATCGACCTTGTACGCCTCCAGTGCGGTGCCAACGGAGCCGTCGCAGGAGGAAGTGATGATCGCGGACTAATGGACCCAGACCGTAATCATTCCCTACTCCAGGTGAACCTGAACCACTGTGCCCGTGCGCAGGATTTGCTCCTTCAAACACGGGCAGAGTGTTCCATTGTTGTGTTGTGTTGAGTTTTGTGTTGTGTGTTGTGTTGTGTTGTTGTTGTTGTTGTGTTGTGTGTTGTTGTTGTGTGTTGTTGTTAGCGTGGTTGTAGCGGCAGAGCCGTATTTTGTCCCTTCCCGCCCTGACTGGGCAGTTGACGTGGACGGTTCCGTTGCCATCATCGGCACCGCGGCGCCACTCTCAGTTAAAGAGAAGGGTTCAGGATATGTTGCAATTTCTTGGGGAGACGTTACACTCTTCGGAGTATACTTCTCCTCTAACAGAAGCCTGGCCGAGTTTGAGGTCTTCCTCGACCAACTCGGAGCCTCGATTCGGCGAGTGACGCCAGGTCATGTAATGGTTGTGGGGGACTTCAATGCGAAATCCACTGCGTGGGGATCCCCCAGGACCGATGTCAGAGCAGAGGCGGTTGAGGAGTGGGCAGCAGGTACAGGCCTCTGTCTTCTAAACAGAGGCACAGTAAATACGTGCGTCCGATGGCAGGGGGGGTCGATAGTTGACCTTTCGTTTGCTAACCCTTTTTTTTTTTTTTTTTTTTTTTTTTCGTGGGGAAAATCCTCATGGACGCACTCCACCCGGGGAAGGCGGAGCCAGTGTCGGACTCTTACCGACTAAAAACCACCACGGTGTTCCTCTACCGACCTTGGCCGGGGGCGTGAGAAATACTTCCGTATTCGCCCAACCATCCCCGGCAGGTCCCGGCTCGCCATTGGCAGGCGAGCCCTTCTCCCCGACCGGCAACCACAACGGCCGCACCCTCCTCTAGACTGGCGCGCGCGGAACACGACGCTCCACCGTCACGGGCCTTGACTGGTCGGGCGGCGGGCCACCCTGAGTCCGCCGCCCGCAGGCCCACACCTAGGGTGGCTGGAGGTCGGCATACGCCCTCCTACGACGCCCAGGTCGTCTCCAGGGGGATGGGAAGAGAGGTTATCGCCTCTCGAACCCTCTCCGCCGCCTCCTTAGCGAGCATTACATCCTCGCAGAAGGAGACGACGCCTTCCCAAGCGCTCTCGCTCCTGACCATAGACAGAACCACGGCCGGAAGCGAGAGATCGCTGCCGCCTACTGCAGTAATAAGGTCACGGCGCTGCGCAGCCCAAGCTGGGCACTCCGCCAGTGTGTGCTGCGCCGTGTCCTCTGGGCAGCTTCCGCAGTGATGACACTCGGGCGTCGGCTCCCGGCCTATGCGACACAGATACTTCCCGAAGCAACCGTGCCCCGAGAGTATCTGCGTCAGCCGGTAGGTGTGGGCACCATGGCCCCTCTCCAGCCACTCCTCCATGACGGGCCTTACCGCCGCTATTGCGGCGTGCCCTGCGCTGGGTTGCGCAAGTCGCTCCTCCCATGCAGCCACTAGGATCTGGCGGACCTCGGTCCGATCAGGTGGGTCCTCACGCTGGTGGTACCTCAGCGCAAGGTCTCTCGCCTCCAGATCCCAGGGCATTGATCCGTTAGAAGGCTCGCCGCCTCAAAGGAGATCGTACGATATCCCCGTATCACCCTGATAGCCATCGCACGCTGCGGCCTACGCAGCAGCGTGACGTTGCAGCGTGTCAGGGTGTCCGCCCACACTGGGGCCCCATAAAGGGCCATGGACCGTACGATCCCCACGTATTCGTTTGCTACCCCTGCCATCGCTGCATGCGTCCGGGATTGGCGGGTGTTAGAAAGCGTGGAGACCCTATCTGACCATCTTTATATCCGTATGGATGTCTCCACCTCGCAAGGCCCTGGAGTGGTTCTGCGCTCTAGTGCTCAGCAGTTCCCGCGGTGGGCGGTAAAGCGGCTTGATAGGGACCTACTTGAGGAGGCAGCCATTGTCCAGGCGTGGCTGTCCTCACCACCTCCCACAGAGGGGGTTGATATCATGGCTAAACACTTTCGCGAAGCCATGACAGCTGTCTGCGATGCAGCCATGCCCCGCACGCGAAGTCGGCCCCCAAAAAGGGAGGTCTACTAGTGGTCCTGGAAACTGGCAGATCTCCGTGAGGTTTGTGTTAGTGCCCGGAGAATTCACTCACAAGTCCGCAGATTGCGCCACCGCAATCAGGAGCTGGACACATAACTGCATGAGTCCTACCGAGGTGCCCGGGAGGCCATCTAATGTCAGCGATTGGTCAAGGGAAGACACAGGCGAGGAGCGAGATGCTGGATGGGCTAAACCGTGATCCTTGGGGGCGCCCGTATCGTGCGGCGCGGAATAAACTCCGCGTCCAAGGCCCCCCATTGACGGAAACTCTCCGGACTCAGTTCCTTGCCGAAGTCGTGGGGGCCCTTTTCCCAGACCGGTTGGAGTGCCTACCCCCGACCATGGCTCCAACAGAAGGCGTGTCAGAGACTCCTCCGATCACGGATGCAGAGATGGGGGCAGTGATACTGCGCGCGCGGGCCAAGAGGACTGCTCTAGGGCCGGATGGTGAGCCTGCAAAAGTGCTGGCCCAGGCGCTGAGTGTGATGGAGGATAAGCTTAGGGAACTGTTCAACGCTTTTCTGACGTAGAGGCAGTTCCCTAAGCCCTGGAAAGAAGGTCGCCTAGTGCTGTTGCAGAAGGCTGGATGGCCTCTGGAGTCTGCTTCGGCGTACAGGCCCATAGTCCTGCTGGATGAGGCGGGGAAGATGCTAGAGAGGATTCTCGCCAATCGCATCGTCCAGCACTTAAACTCTGTGGGCCCGAATTTGTCGGACGCTCAATACGGTTTTCGGGCAGGGTGGAATTTTGGCGAGCACTTTGAGCAACTTGCCCCCAAGCTGATCGGCACAGCGTCCGCACTTATCCGGCTGTTGCCGAACCTGAGTGGACCGAGTGTGAGCTGCCGACGGCTCTATACGGGGGTGCTGCGCTCGATGGCACTCTATGGGGCGCCAGTGTGGGCAGAGTCCCTGAATGCCCAAAATAAGGCTCTGCTGCGAAGGCCGCAGAGAGTCATGGCAGTCAGGGTCATACACAGATACCGCACAATATCTGCGGAAGCAGCGTGTGCACTTTCCGGCACCCCCCCGTGGGACTTAGAGGCCAAGGTGGTCGCCGAGATCTATCGGCAGGGAGCGGACCATCAGGCAGAAAGTGGCAGACGCCCGCTGCCTGAAGTCATATAAACGTGGCGCAGGAAGGCACAGGCTGCCATAATGGTGCAATGGAGGGAGAGGCTGGAAACGCCCAGTGCCGGTCGTTGGACTGTGGGAGCTATCATGCCGATCCTTGAGGAATGGGTACAGAGGCGACATGGAACGTTGTCCTTCCTTCTGCCGCAGGAGGACGGGTCGGCGCAGGCGGCTTTACGCCGAACTGATGCCGCACTAACAGAGGCCAGCGGGCGAAAGACTGGGGAGTCAGTCGTCCGCATGGCAAGGCCTACTAGTTGTGGTGATGTCCCAAGTGTACCCGGACATCGCCTAAGGAGCGTCACTACAGAGAGAGGGACCCGAAAATGGGCCGCGCTGGATGGGTCGCGAATGCCATGCATCGCAGTTCTCGTGGCTCATCCACCAAGGCGAAAGTAGGTACACGGCGGAGTATTTAGTGGGTGCAAGCCCCACATAACCATGCTACCTCCCCGGGTGGCGTGACATGCGATAGGCATTTTCTCCGCCTCAAAAAAAAAAAAAAGGCACAAATGATTATAAACATTTTGGAACCAATATGCGCAGCGCTGCCAACGTGGCAACACTGGCAGGGTCGCCATGCAATGTGGGGCGCATGGTACCAGTGAAAGACGTATTGTCAAGTACAATGTCTAATATTTAATTAATACACTTAGGCTAAATAATAATAATAATACGAGGTAAGGCGAGCCACACACAACAAACGGAAACATTTTTTTTTATCTCTACAACAAATGCACTCGCTTATTGTTTTGGTTGAACTGTCATGGCATTGGTTTCATGTGTTGAGAAAGCATTGTAAGGCTACCTATACCTATAATAGATTTTTGGAAAAATATGTTATTCTTCTTACCCACCATTTGCTTCTTGCCCGGGCTTCCCCTACGTTTCACGGTAAATCGAGAACTTACCTCGCCTTAATTACCTAAACGTTTCGTGTAGGTCTAGGTCCTATAAACTTTTAACGATCTAAGTATTCATAATACTGGGGCCTCACACACCACAATCTTCGTGCGAGAAACTTCGTCCTCGGCCTACGAAAGTGCGTGCCCGCATATTTTGGACTGCGACCTGCGTCATCGCGATGTTTTGTCGCCAATATAGGTACCTACATAATAATAGCACAGAGAGCTGATAATAGGTTTTCTGGAAGAGAATGCCTTGTGCGAAAAGACCGCTGTACTTACATGATATTTCTGTAATAATAATAAAAAAACTTAAAAACCTTAAACCTTCAAATGTAGGTACTTAATGAAGTTATTTTTACGGTCACCTATCGCATGTCGCCTTGTTGTGACAATAAATCATTTTTCTTTCTTTCTTTTCTTTCTAAACTATTTTCTTTTTTCGTTTGGTGTATGTACAATAAAGAATCTAATAAATAAATAATAATAACACCTCCTGTGTCTCCTCCAAAACAAAATGGATGACGCGGTCGCTCTGTAGGTATTTTATGACAGCTAATAATTATTTGCTAAATACGTTTATTATGGTCCGACGCTTAATGTTCCCCGCCATCTATGCTTGTAAAACACTTTTAAAATTGCAATTTCTCCTAAACCATAGAAGTCAAAGATTTGAAATAAAAAACGGTTTGTAGCAAATTTCATCAGCTTTCTTTGAAATCATAGTTTATTTTACATTAGTATCGTTTTTAACTCAAAAAAAAAACCGGCCAAGTGCGAGTCAGACTCGCGCATTAAGGGTTCCGTACTTCTCAACGACATGATACCCCATAAAAACTGCTTTAATTTACGAGAGTTTATCAGAAGACATCAACGCACAGTGCGCGAAATATGAATTTTTGCATGTTTTTCTCACGCAGGTGCCACCACATATGTCCATGTTTGTCTTATTTTTAGTATTTGTTGCTAAACTACATGATATGCACTATAATCTGACCAAGTTTGACGCTGGTATAGTGGTATATGTTACCGTTTTGAAGATAGAGCAGGATTAAAAACGTTGAAAAAAATGCATGTTTTTTGAGGTTTCTTGTATGGGGGCCCCCTTTGGTTTTAGACTTTTTTTTGTTTTTAGTATTTGTCGTGATACATCTCATAGCAACACAATGGTTTTCAGTTTCTTCGTACATTCGCTTCACCTGCCGGACCGTTCTTAAAGTTACACCCACCATTCTTGCAGTACGACGCATACTGATGCCTAGTTCCAGAAAAGACATGATTCTTGCATATTCTTCAGGTGAAAGAGGCATGTTAGGTAAAGATTACGTGCTGTAAGCACCTTGGCTTTTGAATCAAAATTCATCGATCAAGAAATAAATGTGAAAACAAAAACAGACACAAAAAAGTCAAAAGTAAGACAGCAATTTAAAAAGAAGTGTTTTTGTTTACAAAGGTTTTTCCTGAAATTCCTTAAAAGAAGGCTATCGATTATATATTTTTTTTATAAAAAATTAAATTCTTTTTGTAATTTTTTTTATTTCGAAAACATATCTTGTGTATTTTAAAAGTAATTGCAATTTTAAAAGTGTGATACTAAGTTTTGACGGTTTTAAGTTTTTAGTTGCGATAATGAACCGGTCAAAAAAATATGAATTTCAAGGATAACTTCATTCCAGACGGGGACCCCTGACTGCACAGGTTTTTTTTTGTAAATACACACTTATAATACATAAGTAACACCCACACAAACACTTATGTTCATCACATAAATATTTGTGTCCTGTGGGAATCGAACCCACGACCTGTAGGTACCACTCAATACTTATGTTATAGGTACACACGGCTACACATCAAGCTGTACATAACCAGTAAAGGCTGACCTCGCGTTGTAAGGAAAACCAATACAATGCGAGGTCATCTTATACTGGAAATGTACAGCTTGATGTGTAGCCGTGTGTACCTAACTCATAAAACGTTCTTTTCAGACAGTTCTGTACTCATCGATAGGCCAATATTTAGATGTTTGTTCTGGCTACACTAAAAAAAAGAACAATATTGATTCATTTACCATGGAGCGATTCAATAATATCGCCGTCAACAAGACTGCTTACTTCTCATTCAGACTACCGATGCTTATGGCTCTACTGATTGTGAAGGATGGGCAACAAAGAGATACTACAGAACTATGCAGTATCTGTTGGGAGCTTGGTAAACTTCTACAATTTCAGGTAAGAAATAGTTCTTTATTAATAATTTTTCTTGATGTTCAACTTGGGAAAGGCCGCTGTCCAACAGAAGGCTACATTAGGCTGAGGCGTCCCGTCGGGGCACGGTTGCTTTGGCAAATACCTGCACAAAGTGGCGAGACGGGAGGCAACTCCCGTGTGTCAGCAGTGCGGCTGTAGTGAGGACACGGCCCTGCATACTCTGGCACATTGTCCTGCCTGGGTTATGCAGCGTTGTGCTCTCTCTGCAGTAATTGGTAGAGTGCCGGCCATGGTCAGGGCCATGGCTGCCAGTAGGGAGGCGTGAGAGGCAGTCGCAACCTTCTACGAGGATGTTATCTCGCAGAAGGAAGCGCTGGAGCGGGTCAGGGAGGAACGCTCCCTCGCTGATTCAATCCGCCACAGGAGGACGGGTCGGCGCAGGCGGCTTTTCGGTGACCTGATGCCGCCCTAAGAGAGGCCAGCGGGCAATAGATTGGGGAGCCTATCGTCCACATTGCACGGCCCTCGAGCTGCGGTGATGTCCCAAGTGTGTCCGGACATCGTCGAAGGAGAGTTTAGGAAGAAAGTGGATGGCCCTGAAAGGGGCCGCGCTTGATGGGTCGTGAACGCCATGCATTGCAGTTATCGTGGCACATACACCCAAGGTAAAAGTAGGCTCACGGCGAAATTTTTTATAAGAGTCCCACATAACCACACCGCCTACCAAACTACCGTGTTGTCAAATGCGATATGCATTTACTCCGATTAAAAAAAAAACCGAAACTAGGGTCAAGTTTCAGTGATGTCTCAGGTGTACCCGGACATTGCCAAAAGGAAGGAAAGGAGAAAGGAGTCTAAAGAAAGTAGGTAGGCCCGGAAGTGGGATGGATCGCGAACGACTTGCGTAGCAGTTCTCGCGGCCCATTCATCCAAGACGAAAGTAAGCACACGGCGGAGTTTTTAGTGGGTGTGAGCCCCACACGACCATACACCGCCTCCTGGGGTAGTATGACATGAGATAGGCATTTTCTCCGACACAAAAAAAAAGTCCCGAAGCTACGAGAGGTCAAGCCGGGACATGTCCCGGGCGGCATGCTGCCGATGCTGCCGCAGTTTCAAGGGGCGGCAAATTCATGTGGCACTACGAGGCTGGATTTACCCTAGAGCAGTGATTCCCAAAGAGTAGGGTGCGCCCCACTTGGGGATGTAGAGTGTCCCACTGTATACAATTTTACTTTTTGTTGACGCAATTTGAGAAACTTGTTTGTTCAGAATCACGAGAACCGATTGGGATAATTTGTATACAACGTTATATAAAAAAACTATTTGGTTATCTTGGTGAAATTCAGTACATCAGTGGATCATGAATAGGTCCTTAAGGTCCAGGAAGTTCAGCTCAATTCGTTTTCATGCACCAGGCAGTACAACATTCTTCACTGTCTCCGCTACCAACTGGAATCACGAAAAAAAAACCGGTGTCCCATACATTTTGTCAATTTATCAGAACACAATTTAAGGGACAGTCGATTTTGCGATCAGTATTGGTCCCACAGTAAAAGTTGTTCATAATGATGATAATGGCTCATTGTACTCATCAGTATGAACAACTTTTAATATGAGACCAACCCTGAAATCGCGAAAAAAATCTGCTGTTCCCCTACATTTGTGTTTACATAAATTGAAAAAATGTAGAGGAGCAGCTGATTTTGTTTCGTGATTTCAGGGTTGGTCCCATAGTAAAAGTTGTTCATACTGATGAGTACAATGACGCCTACAGAGATTTTCAGTTATTTCAATGACACGTTATATATATATAAATATATGTCCACAAAATAAACTTAACTGTAGGTATCTTGGTACTTATTAGAAAAAATAAATATTGATGCCAACAATCTTGAGATAGCAGTAAACTGTATGTAACCAAAACAAGTTACTTGACGCGAATCAGCGTACGTGGTACATGTCATCGGCTTCTCGTAGTTTTACCCTGATTTTAGTGTAGCGACACACCTGCCGAGAGTAGCGTCGCCGCCACTTCGGCGGCTGAACTATCGGTCGTAGGATTCGGCTGGCATGACACATCTAACACGCCGAACGTTCGGCATTACGCAGCGTCTTGATCAGCGCGCTACGTGACGAAGAATTACGTCGTCGTCTTTTTTTTTTTTTTTTTCGAATGGGCTCTCGCAGGTGGGACCGAAGTCCCATTTCTGCTTAACCGGACTTAGTTGGCGGAGAGTCCCATGTGGGACTCCATTCGCCGAAGGTTTTTTCCCTACATACTTACAAACTAGATGCGCGCGGCATCAATACCGCGCGTAATCGGGCGGGCGCCCCCCAAGGGGGGGGCTCGAACCTCGCTAGGGCATTGCAGGGGGACCCCGCAGTTCCTATGTCCCCCTAGCAGCCGTTGCTGCATCGAATTGGTTACCTCGAAAGTAGCGGACTTTCGGTCCCTATCGGGTGACGTGCTAAACGCCGTGAAGCGGCAAGCCTCGCCGGCGAGGCTAAGACCTGCCTAGAAAACCTAACCAGTGGCTACGCAATAGCCTGCTCCTAGGAACTACTCTAGAGCATAGGGCCGGTCTCGCGTGACGAGATTATCTCCGGTTGCTTACACCGTGAGGGCGTCCCCAGGGGGGAGCTCGGACCTCGACTCAGGGTGCAGCAGGGGGACCCCGCCACTGATCCCCCCAGCAGCCGGTGCTGCGTCGGCATGTGTTTCTGTTTCTCGAGAGTCGGACTCTCGGATTCTGTGTGTGTGTCGCGTCGGTCCTCGCCGGCGGGGACGATATTTTGGACGACGGCGTCGGAGTGTGCTTGTACTTTTATCTGACTCCTGGAGGAGTGTAATAGCGTCATCGGGCTCAATGAGTGTGTGTCTGGGACGTCGGGTTTTGCTAATAGCAGATGGCTGGTAGACGGTGGCCGCCACGACCAAGGGGTTGGGGTGCTTGGGAGCGGAATCGAAATAGCGTTTTGAGACACGCTTGAAAAACTGCTTGATGGTCGGCAGTTTGAGGTCTAGGTGGAGGTCGACATTGCGTACGTACCAGGGGGCGCCTACGGCCCTTCGCATGAAACGGTTTTGGAGGGTTTGGAGTATGTGAATTCTCACCGGCTTAACGTGTGCGAACACAACGCTAGCATAGGCGAGTATGGGGCGGATACAGGTGGTGTATATCCTTACTTTGAGAGGAGTGGGCAACTTACTGTGCGCATTGAGTAGGGGGTGGAGACGTCCGAGGACGAAGGCGGCACGGTTTTTCACCTTGCGGATATGCGGTCTGAAAGTCAGTCTACGGTCAAGGATCACGCCAAGGTATTTGGCTTCTCGTTGCCATGGGATCTGTTTTCCGAACATTGAGACTGGTACGCTTAATTCTTTACGATACTGTGACAGGGGTCTCTTATCGAAGAGGACCGCTGCACTTTTTTCGGGATTGACTTCGATTCTCCATTTCCGGAACCAGTCACCTAGGGTGTTGGCCGCGGATTGGAGGGTACGAGAAATAGCGACATGGCTCCTGCCGGAGTAATAGATTGCCGTGTCGTCGGCGAAAAGGGCAATACGGGCTGCACCGCATTTTGGAATATCGCTGGTGTACAGCGTGAACAGTAGGGGGGAGAGCACGGAGCCTTGTGGCACACCGGCGTGAATGGGATGGGGGGAGGAGAGAGCCCCTTCTATGCGATAGCAAAAGGTACGATTCGATAAGTAGTCTCGGATGATGAGCACGAGACGATGTGGCACATTCATAGTGTACAGCTTATATAATAAGCCGTTGTGCCACACTTTATCGAAAGCCTTTGCTACGTCGAAAAAGAGAGTACCGGTCATTTGACCGCGTACGAAGCCTGCACTGATGTGTTCTACAATGCGGTGCAGTTGATTAACGCAGCAGTGCTTTGTACGAAAGCCAAACTGCTCGTCGGGAAGGAGTTTATTTGAGTCGGCGAAATCTTTGAGTCGCTTATAAATAAGCTTCTCGTAGATTTTACCGAAGACATTGAGGAGACTAATCGGCCGGTAACTACTCGGCTCGGCTTTTGGTTTGCCCGGTTTTGAAATACCGATTACCGTAGCCTGTTTCCAAGCCTGGGGAAAGATGTTGTTTTTAAATGCCGCATTGAAGATGACGGTCATTAGAGCGATTAGGGTGGCAGGGAAACGTTTCAACACCTTATTGGTGATGCCGTCTGCGCCGGGGGCTTTTTTGGGCTTAAGATCCTTGACTATAGAGAGAACTTCGTCAGGGGTGATCGGTGGGAGCGGGTCATCAGGGTCATCTATTGGGGGGGGGGGGAGGGCTGACCTACGCTCTACTTCTGAATTAACCTTGTCAAGGTGGGTTTGGCTTACGGGAAGCGTACTGAGAGTGCACTGAGACTCCAAGCTGTCGGCTAAGCATTCGGCTTTTTCGTCATCATCAAAGGCCGGCCTTTGATTGGGTCGATTTAGGGGGGGCATAGCTGCCGTGGTCTCGCATTTGAGTTTGCGTTGAAGTGCCCAGAAGGCTAAATGAGACGGTTGGATTTCGCTGACTTCCTTGTCCCAGCGATCCTCCCGTACCTGAGCTACACGTCTTTTTACAGTATTCTGCAAAGAGCGCATATGGGCACGGTTGGCTTCGTTGGGAAAAGCGTCATAGGCACGGATGGCCGCGTTCCTCTCGGTCCTCAACTCATTTACATCGTCCGGCAGTTTCAGACGCTGGTCATCCAGCATCGGAACCTGCCGTGAGCATTCGCCCACTACGGACTGTACATGGTTGGTGAGCGAGGTGATCGCGGCCACCGTATCCGCGACTGTCTCGATGGAGTCAGGGATTGAATCTAGTTGGGGGGATGAGGTAGATTTGAGGCGGTCCTCTAGTCTCCTCCAATCGGTTATTGTTTTAGTTAAGGGTGGAGTACCGGGATCCGAGGGACCACCTCGGGGACCCAGTTGAATGATCACAGGTCGGTGATCTGAGTCTAATTCTTGAATTACCTCGATAGAGCGAATACCGAGGTTTACGCGCTTTAAGAGGGCTATATCTAGGATGTCGGGCCGTTGCCCTACTGTGTCGGGAAAGTGAGTGGGACGCATCGGGGCGATGACGTCAAAGGAAAGTCTGTCGCTAAGTGCTTCTAATTGAACACCAGCGGTGTTATTGGAGACACAGCTCCATGAGCAATGTTTGGCGTTTAGATCGCCTGCTATAATTACAGAATTACTAAGATCGAGTAAGGATTTTAGGTCGTCCTCGAGCAGACTCGCGGGTTTGTTTGAGGACCTATAGGCCGAGACTATGGTGATGGGCTGGTGCCCTGTCATGCCTAGGCGACAGATTGAAGCCTCCAGGCATGCTAGCTCTGGGGGGTCAATGGGGATGCAATATAAAGAATTGCGGTAATAGATTAGCGTTCCGCCTAGTGCGGTGTACGTTCTGTCGTTTCTAATCAGCCTATAATTGGCTATGTTGGGATTACGACAGTGGGGCTTGAGAAAGGACTCTTGAACGAGTAATATGTCAAGTTGGTGCTCACGCAAGAAGACAGCTACGTCATCGCGTTGACCACTAATGCCTCTGGCATTAAAGAAGCCTAAATTTAGGGAACGGGGTTTGAATCTTTTGGGTGGGGCCGTATTATACATTATAATTGGAATTAAGTATTCTATAGATGTCTTGGTACTTGGTGAGTACCTGAAGGCGCTGCTCGTGGATGCCTTGGGTAAAGGCCCAAAGTCTAGAGTAGGCGTCAATACGGGTTTCCCCTGACTGGGGTTCGAGGTGTTCTCTCGGCAGAAGGCCGGGGTAGTTTACCGGAGGGGGGGTTCTCATGGGGGGGGGGGCTTTAGCTGCTGGTGCAGTTTTGGGCCTGAGAGAAGGTGCGGGGATGGGTAAGTTCATCAGCGAACGTCGTCGTCGGTCGGTGTCGTCACTTAAAGAACGCGCTGAACTTTCGGTCGCGTAACGTATCGCATGATGTGTCGCTTGCTATGCAAAATACATTGAATGCGTTCTCGCGGGAATAGACGCTCGACGAAAGGTTCAGCGTTACGCTGAACGCGACGTAATTTTGGCTGATGTGTCATAGATTACTTAAAATATACTGCGAGCGTATTGAGCCAAACGTTCCCCGACGCTACTTTCGGCAGGTGTGTCGCTACACTTAGGAGAAACTTGGAAGAGGCGAGGTTGGAAACTCTAGCCAAATAGGCTAATTAAATATATGGAAAAAAGTCTGCAGTTATGTCCTGCCTCGACAAATCCTTAATCTTGGGTTGAGCTGAGGTGATTGATCAATGGAAATTGCATTTCAATAATATATTTTGTTAAAGAACGACTACAAAGACGTCTACCTCGACGAAGCTATTACAGGAAAGGCGGGAACAGACATTCAAGAAGGTAAATTATCCTGGATGGCTGTAAGAGCACTGGAGCTCTTCAACAAAGAGCAACGTGCTGCCTTCGAAGAATACTACGGCAGCAAGGACCCAGAGCATGTCAAGAAAATCAAGCAGCTTTATGACGAAATACAGCTCGATAAAGTGTATCAACAGTATGAACGCACTGTGTATGATGACTTAGTGCGCCGCATGCATGCATTACCAACTGAGGGGGAGACTCGGATCCTCTTAGAAATTTTAGAGACTTGCCGTAAACGGAAATATTAAATTTTCAATAGGTATTCAACCATATTTTATGTATTTTACTTAACTGAACTGCATCTTTATACAAAACCATTGAGTTTAAGGAAAATTACTACGTTTATGTTAGTGAATAAAAAATTTGGCAAGTCCTACGTACTAATTTAAGTGCAAAAACAAGATTTTCAAGCCTACTAAAGCCCGTACAAATCCCGTTACTTGCATTTCATTTACAACTATCTCCGAAACAATTTGGTATTTTATTACAAAAATATAGTGCAAAATATAAATTATTTGGAGGCGATTGATGTAAAAAGTGGATTTCGCTTTGCGGGTTGCAAAGTACATAAGACCCGTCGTGATGGAAGCTAAATTGCTTAGATATACTGCAATAAGTCCTATATAAACTGGCTGGAACTTAAATAAATCAGCTATTGCCATTTAAATTATATTATTTTTCCTCCTGTTGCTCAGAACTAGGTGTTGGTATACTAGATTTCAAATAAAATAATTGCCGTTTTAAATGACTATTTTTTGGAAGTGGTCCTTAATGAAAAACCCACAGAAATAGATAGAACGAATGGTTGTAATCACAATTTTACTTGCGATTCATACGTCGCAACTTTCGAACAAACTACGCCTCCCATATTGATGTCATTCATTATTAAAAATTAACTTAAATCAAATGTACTTTACACCTTTTTTTGTGCAGTTAGAAACAGCGCAATAAGGCATTTTTGCGGGTTTTTGTTACAGTATTTACAGAAACAAGTCAAAAGGCGTATTGAGAAAGGCTTTTAAATGCCCTGGACTCTGGTGCAGAGTGTTGGCACGCACGGCGTCCACTTTTCCATTCTATCTATCTATTTCTGTGGAAAAACCCCTTTAAAATAAATTTAAAAAAATGGGTTCTACCAAAGTATATTCCAAAACTACAATGTTATACGTGTAACATTAAATAAAAATTCAAATGTTTTTTATTTCAAATAAATCTAATAAAATTACAGGCACGTCGAACGCACGTGAAACATCAGGCTCTAATTGCACGGTTATTTTTATTAGCCAAGGTTGTTGGGGCGTAAACCCAACAATAAATAATGTTTGTTAGATGAATGTTTGTTTGAATGTTTTTGTTATATGTTAATGTTAAATGTTTTGTTTAAATGAGTAGACAACCGTTTTCCGTGAAGGTTTTAATTGCTACTAAAATATTATAATGTAATGTTTACTGTGCTGACCTAAGGCATTATGTTTGGGCATAAGTGTAACAAAGGTCAATGTACAGCATAGCTCGTAGGAAGGTCCTTTTAAAGGGTGAACAAACCAATTATAACAAACACGTTTTACTGCAGGAATAACTCTGAAATCGCGAAAAAAACTGCTGTTCCATATACAACATTATTCTAAGTTTATACTAAACCTCTTAAAGGGTTATTGTACTCATCATTATGAACAACTTTTAATATGGGACCAATCCTGAAATTGTGAAGAAAAACATCTTATCCCTACATTTGTGTTCAAATAAATCGACAATATATAGGGAACAGCTAATTATTATTCTACTATTTCAGAGTTGATCCTATAGTAAAAGTTGTTCATAATGATGAGAACAATGACCCCTTTTTTTTCTCTTTATTTAGAGGGCTTTGTCGCTAATGCGAATATGTTTAGTATAAACTAAGAATAAGTTTGACAAAAAGTATGGAGCTGCTGTTTTTTTCGTGATTTCGGGTTTCCCCTAGTAAAAGTTGTTCGTTGTGATGAATACATTAATTTTATACATTATACAATTCGTAAAACGTTAACAACGCTTTAATGGATGATTGTACCTACTCATTAATTTTAACAACTTCTATTATGGGACCAACCGTGAAATAGCGAAAAAAACAGCTTTTCCCTACAATCTTGTTCACATAAATCGACAAAATTTAGGGAACAGCTGATGTTTTTGATTACAGATTTCAGGATTCTTCCCATAACAAAAGTGGTTCAAAATTAATGAGTCAGTCAGTCATCCCTTAAAGGGTGGCGAATTTTTTCAAATAACCCTGTATTATCGAGTACAAGGGGTAGTGTAACAGGACCCTTCATAAACAGCAGTAGGTACTTACAGTACAGACACGAGGTCTATCGAAAACACTCGAATCGAAAAGATATCCATGGAGTTTCTTGCAGGCTCGTCTCCGTAGGACCAACTTTTAGGAACCGTGCAGCTAGATTCATAGCTACCGTTTCGAAAGTGAATGTTAATGCTTATTCGCAATAAATAATTTTGAATTTGACTTTGACTCCCATGTATGATCCGCGAAATTCGACAGTTTACGAGAAAATCGCAATTTCAGTATTTGTCCCATAGTACTCACAAAAATCGATTTTGCGCCCAAAATTTTTTTTGTGAATACAAATAATCACATGTTGTGAAGTGATTTTGGATATTACCACCAATGGTGACAAATTGTTGTTAAGGACGAAGTTTTGTCTAAATTTTGAAGAATATTTAGAACAATTGAACAACATTGATAAATATTTTAAAACAATTTGATACACTCCTCCAATTTGTTATGGATTTACTTAAGTGCCATAATGTTATGTAGACGACCAAAAAACTCAGGCAATTTTAGGTTTATCGTCGATGAAACTTAGGTACCTAATTAACACGTGGACGTGCAATTTTTTTATGAATACAAATAGGTAATTAAAAAGCCTTTAAGAAATACACACCTAGTTGTGAAGTGATTTTTGATATTACCACCAATGGTGACAAATTGTTGTTAAGGACGAAGTTTTGTCTCAATTTTGTAGAATATCGGATTGTACGATCTGCAAGGTTAAGCTGCACTTGCCGCGGTCAATCTGTGGATGGATGACCGTTTCGTTACACATCGAGACCCCTCCGTGCCTCGGAGAGCACGTTAAGCTGTCGGTCCCGGTTGTCATACGAATATCTATGGCAGTCGTTACGGGTAGTCAGAAGCCTGAAAGTCTGACAACTGGTCTAACCTCCGAATATCGGTATTACCCAGTAACTGGGTTGCGGGGGTCTGATGGCAGTCGCTCCGTGTAAAATACTGATGTTCAGTCGCATCTGGCTAGACTGGAAGCCGACCCCAATATAATTGGGAAAAGGCTCGGAGGATGATGATGATTTAGAACAATTGAACAATACTGAACAATATTTTAAAACAATTTGATACACTCCTACAATTTGTTATGGATTTACTTAAGTGATATAATGTTATGTAGACGACCAAAAAACTCAGGTAATCATAAGTTTATCGTCGATAAAACTTAAGTAATTACTTACCTGAAGTACCTTTTGCGAAAACCGTCGATCTGGCAGGCCGCATCGGATTCAGGAGTGATGGGGTGGGCAAAAAAAATTGGTAAAAGTACCGTTGTTCTTTTTTGTGGCAAACTGTTCATATAGCTACACAACGTGTATCAGAAATGCGTGGTCATATTTGATAAGCTTATTCAGGGGATGCTATCGAACAACTTTTACTATGGGACCAACCCTGAAATGACGAAAAAAATAACAGCTGATCCTTACGACAAAATGTCGAGCGACATCAATGATTTAGTAGGGAACAGCTGATATTTTTTTCGCGATTTCAGATTTGATCCCATAGTAAAAGTTGTTCTATGCTATGCCCTGAATGAGCTCTTAAAATATGACCACGCATTTCTGATACATGTTGTATAGCTGTTTAGCAGGTTAAAGTGACACTTTTCCGAGCCTACTGTACGTCACTTTATACCTGCAATCAGTTGTCGAAATACACGCAAACGAGCAGTACAATAATGCGTTCAGGGTGTTGTTGCGGCTGCCGCGGGCTTGCAGCGCGTCTGGCATGTTTGCGGATGCACACGTCGACGGCTTCCACGCCATATACGCAAGCGGAGCGCCTCCGCACCCCCACGCTCTGCAGAGTCCGCGCCAGCACAACATCCTGAAAATGATAGCGAGCAAGCTGGACAGTCGCATTAGTGGGCACTGGAACAGCCTGCACTTAAGTGCATGTGTGTATAATGATACTACATAGTAAATAAGTTATCTCTTTACTAACAAACTCTTGTTTTTATTTTGTATACTTGTGTAACTTTTATGGATCGTGAAGGTCTGTTTTTTATATACGTGGGACACTCAGAAAGTTTTGCGAAACTAAAAAAAATTGTTCTATACGTACATATATTTTTATCAAATCTTTTCAAAGTACTTTCCACCAGCCTCTATACAAAGATTCATGCGCCTAAACCAGTTTTCAAAACACTTTTTCCAGTCCGCCGCAGACACCTCGTTTACAGCCTGCTCGAACACAGCCAGCGCATCTTCCGGCGACGAAAATTGTATCCCTTTGAGCTGATTTTTTATTTTTGGGAATAAAAAGAAGTCACACGGTGCTAGATCAGGGCTGTAAGGAGGGTGACCCAGGAGTTTGACTGGCGTGCTGTCCAGGAAGTCCCTCGTTTTGAGTGCGGTGTGCGCAGGTGCATTGTCGTGGTGGAGCAGTAGCCCGCGGAGCCCTGTGTTTGGTCGCTTGTTGCTTATAACAGAGAAAACTTCTGGCAAACATTTGGTAGTATACCATTCGGCATTAATGCTTCTTTGATCCCGTAAGGGAATTGATACCAAGTGGCCAGTCAAATTAAAAAAGCTAGCGATCAAAATCTTACCCCCGCTTCTAGATCGCTTCACTTTGGTAGGCGTTGGCTCATTTTGAAACACCCAAACAGTCGACTGGCGCTTGGTTTCTGGGTCGTATTGATAAATCCAGGACTCATCACCTGTAACGATGTCGTAAACATTCTGACGATGAATTCTGAGACGAGCCTGCTTCAAATTTGTTAAGCATATCACGGCACCATTCCACCCGGGCCTGCTTCTGAGCATCAGTGAGGTTGTGCGGCATCCAGCGTGATACTATCCTCCTCACGCGAAGATGGCTGTGTAGAATCTCGTGAACGCTTCCCGATCCAATCTTCAATATGTGTTGAATCTCCTGATATGTAATTCGCCTATTGTCTTGGATTAAATTTTTCACTGCTAGCACGTTTTCTTCGGTAACAGCCGTCAAAGGGCGACCGCTTCTTTCGTCATCCCCCAAAGTTGGTCGACCGCGCTTGAATTCGTTATACCAACGATACACGGTTGCCTTGGAAGGGCCTTCATCCATGAATGCCATTTGAAGTCTATCGTACGATTCATCCGGTTTCAGGCGACACTTGAAATCGTATAAAATCATAGCTCTAAAATGTTCCCGGCGCAGATCCATATTTCAGTGAGACACAATAGTTTGAATTAACTCGCAAAAAATGTGGAGGGAAATTTTGAAATTGGAACTTACTTATTTTTACTTATAAATAATCATATTTTCGAAAAACATTATAACTGGCCAGTCTCCCATATATAAAAACTTTTTTTCGCAATACTTTCTGAGGGGCCTGGTATATTCCCAATACATCTTAAAAAACCGGCCAAGAGCATGTCGGGCCATGCTCAGTATTATAGGTTTCCGAAGGTAGGTGTAGTTACAAACGAATCAAATCGAATGAAGTAAGTATTGATAAGCCTTTAAGTATTGCATGTCCGATACACTGAGGTAATATGTACTAGAGACGACGACGCCTCAAATCGATTGTTTGTAGCACGCCTTAGAGCTCCTGCACTCTCACTCACTTACGGCCAAAATTAATATCCAATCTATCCACGATTTACCTTACTAGGGATAGAAATTTCACATATTTTGTATGGAGCTTATGTCAAATTCCTATCTCTAGTAGGGTAAATCGTGGATAGATTGGATATTAAGTTTGGCCGTAAGTCTGTGCCAGGCCGCTTGCCACAACGTGACGTGACAGAGTGCTAAGTTTCATTACCTAAATATGCCTTCGTGCGTATTGAGATACTGTTCTAACAACTCGAGTAACATAGGTAAAAGTCACAGACCAGTAAGCTTCAAGACTCCGCATGAACAAAGTTTTGTATTCGAACGCAGTCGTAAAACGTTGGTGGGGTCAGGGGGGCGGACGGCGCGTTATGATTGGCCGGCTCAAAAGTTCGGTGGAATGATTCCTTATGATTGGTGCCGCTCGCTGACTGAGTGACGTTCCGATTGGCGGAGGGACGTATGATATGCAGTGGTAGAGCATATGCGTTGTAACCGGGGGTGTCCAGCTAACCGGCGTCTAGAGGCTTACTGGTCTATGGTAAAAGTCAAGGAGTGACTTTTCATCAGTAAGTTCTAAATATTATATTTAAAAAAAAAAAAAAAAATATTATAATAAAATCTTTATTGATCAAAAGCAGAGTTACAATACTTAGAACACTAGCCTCCACACTAGGATTCCCTGTGTCGTGGAGTCTAGTCTCTTTCATCAGACTAACAATCAACAAACAACAAACGTAACAAACAACAACAACAAACGTAATTTAATTTAATTTTCGTCACAGTGGTGGCGGCCATGTTTTGGTGATAGTCTAAGCGCCTAAGCGCAGACGTGACACTATCGATTTTTTTTTTTTTTTTTTTTTTTTATAAATTTGGTATTATTGGCCATGTATTTTCTATTAACTTACGGTATTTTTCGTATTTTATTTTTAATGCGATTTTTAGTAGGTTTCTTTTTGAAGTGTCATCATTAGTGACATTAATATGAATTTAATGAGTATTGTAATGATGATCATCAGATAATCACTGGGTATTTTCCATATTTTTTTTACAAACCGCACTAATCTTGACCGTGACATGCGTTCACAGACCAGTAAGCCTCTAGATGCCGACTAGCCGGATATCCCCGGTCACCAAACATATATGCAGTAGCACTGCATATCACATGCCCCGCCGCCAATCGGTACATCATTCCGTCAGCGAGCGGCACCAATCATACGGAATTACACCACCAAACTTTTGAGCCAACCAGCCATAACGCGCCGTCCGCCTCCCGGTCCCGCGACCACGAAATGCTGCAAAGCTTTCGAAACGTCAGGAAAACCAATTTAAATAATATACGTGATTTAATCCGGTTAAACTTTGTTTAATTATAATGTGTAGTGATCGCGAAAACCTAAGAAATTTTTACTATTTATTTGTGTAGAGCTCGTTGAGCCCTTTGTATTCGTTCAAGCGCGTAATGTGCCACTTTGTGCATTGCATGCACATTGCACGATATTTTTTGTTAGTGATGTCTGCTCCAGTACGTAGTACATATTACCATTGGTCCGATATGGATAAACTGTTAATTTACTAAATACTACTATTTGCAATGTCAACTGTCAACCTTTATTCTATATATTTTCTAGTTTCTCAACTCTCCTCGTTCTGAGAAGAGGTTCCTTAACTCTTCTCATTCAGAGACGAGGTCCACGCCCATCAGTGGGACAGTAATGGGCCGACTATGTTACTATGTTATTCTATATTGTATATAATACTAACACCATCTAGTAGAATTTTTAGGAACCTGCAAACAAGCTACAATCATGACCTCTACTTCAGCAGAGGGGTCAAGCTGTATCCACTTAACCAATAAAGTTGAAACATACCCTATTTTTTAAGTTAGACTAATATCTATACAAATGCAAAGTGTCATTACGATCCGTTCAGATGTTTTCACGAAACAGCTGAGGTCTGTTTGTTACCTCAGTAACAAACAGACTGACAGACAGACTGTTACTGAGGTAACAAACAGACAGACAGACAGACATAAATTCTAAAAACGATTGATTCGTGTTCTATTGCTTATTTCAAGCTAGATTTCGCGAAAAAAAATCAATGTATCTACAGACTTTTCGACCTTGACAATTTTATTATAGTATAGATTCCGCTGGATGCGGAAGGCACAGGACCGGTCGTTGTGGCGATGCTTGGGGGAGGCCTATGTCCAGCAGTGGACGTCTTTTGGCTGAAATGATGATGATGATGATGATAGATAGATATAAATAGGTACATAATAATCAACGAAAAATCTATATACTATAATAAAATTGTAAAGGTCGAAAAGTCTGTACATTGAGTTTTTTTTCACGTAAACCGGCTA
The DNA here is from genome assembly GCA_949699075.1 of Asteroscopus sphinx. Lineage (NCBI taxonomy): Eukaryota > Metazoa > Arthropoda > Insecta > Lepidoptera > Noctuidae > Asteroscopus > Asteroscopus sphinx. The sequence continues at coordinate 16,237,097 of OX453017.1, forward strand.
GGGAGACTAGAAATAAGCAATAGAACACGAATCAATCGTTTTTAAAATTTATGTCTGTCTGTCTGTCTGTTTGTTACCTCATCACGTGAAAACAGCTGAACGGATCGTAATGAAACTTTGCATTTGTATTGGTATTAGTCTAACTTAAAATATAGGGTATGTTTTATCTGAATCGATTGACTAGATCCAGTGATACAGCTTGACCCCTCTATTGTATATAGTTGCATACAAAGTAGAGGTCATGATTGTTGGTTGTATGTAGGTTCCTAGAAATACAACTAGATAGTGTTAGTATTACAGAAAATATAGAATAACATAACATAGGTAGCCCATCACTGTCCCGCTGCTGGGCATGGGCCTCTTCTTGGAATGAGAAGTGTTAAGGAACTGCTGCCCAATTGCGTAACTCACTCGAGATCGCATTCATCTGGATTTCAATGTTCATTCCTCCGTGTGTTTTGACAATCCGTCAAATTGACAACTACGTACCATGCAATGAATATTGCTGTAATTTCAAAACGAAAGTTGATGTCAATGTGAATACATTACACAATTACCCCACTGGATATTTAACAATATTGATTCTCATAAATAGATTATCATAACATAATCAGCCCATTACCTACTGCCCCACTGCTGGGCACGGACCTCTTCTCGGAATAAGAAGAGATGTGGTTAGTGGTTCTTGGAACGAGAAGAGTAAACTAGAAAATATAGAATAACATAACGTAGTCAACCCATTACTGTCCCACTGCTGGGTATGGCTAAATAAACTCTTCTCAAAATGAGAAGAGTTTATTTAGCCATACCTAAAAAATAAACTCTTCTCAAAATGAGAAGAGTTTATAACTGGATATTGTTGGTATTATAGAATAATATAACATTATCAGCTCATTACAGTCCCACTGCTGGGCACGGACCTCTTCTCAGAATAAGAAGAGATGTGGTTAGTGTTATAGAATAACTTAACATAATCAGCCCAATTACTTCCCACTGCTGGGCACGAGCGTCTTCTCAGAATGAGAAGAGTTTAGGGCTAATTCTATGAAATTCCATCACATTAGCCGGTTGGTTGTAAAAACAAAATATAGTATGGTAAGTAAATAGTGTAATCGTCTGTGTAGGCGCTCATGTATATTAATTAGAAGACATAGTGATATATGACACAATTTTCCAACATCCACGCGGACGGAGTCGCGGGCACAGCTAGTAAAAAATAAAATTGGAAATAGTATATTCTCTGGCTATTTTGCTGCTAAGAGCTTACTCTTGTCTTGTCTTGTTGTTGGTTGTCAGATTCTCATAAAAAAAAAAAATAGAAACAACAATAAAATAGAAGTTTTTAAACTTTCGCGAATTTCACTCATATTGAACTAAGTTTACGGGACTTGTCGCGCACAATTAAATCAAAACATATCAAACATTTTGACTAACCTCGAAAGTGAACAACATCTCTGAGAATTTTATGGTCTTGCTTCGGAACTGTTTGGAAGGTAACTACTTTTTGTATCGCGGACAATACTACCTCCAGATAGATGGCGTTGCTATGGGTAGCCCTGTAGCACCGGTATTGGCCAATATCTGGATGGAACATTTAGAAGCATCATTAGATCTGCAGTAATCGGCGGTAAGCTTGTGGAAGCGGTACGTTGATGACGTTTTCTGCATACTTAAGGCCCGGTCAACAAGAAGTAGAACAGCTAAAATCTTATCTGGAATCCATTCATCCGAAGATAAAGTTCTCTTATGAGGTTGAAGTGGACAGGGTTTCGGCTTTTCTTGACGTGAAGGTGATGGTAAAACTGGATGGATCCTTGGCACACTCAGTTTACAGAAAACCAACACATACGGACAGGTATCTGGATGCTTCGTCACATCACCATCCCCGCCAATTACGGTCTGTTGTGAGATCGTTGGTGGACCGAGCCTATGACGACGACGTCTGTGGTCTAGTGGTTCGAGTGTCGGACAGCTAATCACGAGGTCGTGGGTTCGATTCCCACAGGACACAAATATTTGTGTGATGAACATAAGTGTTTGTGTTGGTTTGGGTGTTTCATATGTATTATAAGTATGTATTTACAAAAAAATAAAAGTATATAAGTATTATATCCATTGTCTAGTACCCATGGTACAAGCTTTGCTTAGTTTGGGACTAGATGGTGCTGTGTAAAAATGTCCCAAAAATATTTATTAATTATTTATTTATTTATTTATGACCTTTGTGACCCTGAAAACCTACCATCGGAGTTATCGCATGTTCAGGAGGTACTAAAACGCAATGGTTATAAAGTAAATGGGAGGCAGCCTAGGCGTAGATTCCATAAGAAGATGGGTTTCGATGTCAGCCGACAACCGGTGTTTATGCCATATGTGAAAGGAATAACGGATAAAGTTGGAACAGCACTGAAAAACTACTCCATTAAGTCTGTATTTATTCCGTTATCTAAAGTAGCACATCAGGTCAGGACAGCGAAGGATGTGATACCATTCCAAACACCGAGGGTATATAAGGTTGACTGCAGCTTTGGTAGCTCCTACATTGGACAGACAAAGCGTACTATCGCGGTGAGTGAAGGAGCACATCACAGCGGTAAGGCGCCATCAAGTGGACAAATCTTCCATAGCCGAACATTTGCTCGATTCAGGACCAAGCCATTGGATTGAGCTACACGACCCAAAAATCCTCTCCACTGATCGTCATTACTATCCCAGAATTGTACGAGAAGCGATTGAGATAAAGAAATATAAAAATTTCAATCGGGAAGATGGATATAGGTTGTCCTCCTCGTGGAATCCGGTAATCGAGAAGTGTTCGCGTCGTAGTATGTCTACATGTATGTCCGCCGAAACTGTCGGCATTGACTGTCGCGATTCAGCATATCTTGTTACGGACAGCGACGTTACGAAAAACCAACCGCGGGTAGTTCGAGAAAACACCCGCCGCTCAAGACGATGACGATGCGCCTCTGGCTACAGAGGTGTATCGATAGCCTATTCTATTCTAAAGATAATTAACGATCTTTCTATGGGTAATATCAATTTGGTCTTGCAGTGGATACCGTCACACATTGGTTTGAAAGGTAACGAGGAGGCTGATCGTTTGGCTAAAATTGCTGCTCATACAGGAACAGAAATTTACATTTTGTCAGTATATTCGGAAGTATTGTCTAAATTTAGAAATCAGTGCAATGAAGACTGGACCTTACGTTTTAACTAAATATCTGAAACAAAAGGTATCTGCTATAAAATTATTCAGAATGAGCCTCATCGAGTACCGTGGTTTCTAGGTTACAGAATTAGTCGATGTTTACTAGTAACTGCTTTTAGGCTTCGTTCGGGACACATGCCACTGAGAGTGTTTGCATACCTCATGAAGAAAGTAAACTCTCCTAATTGTGAGGTTTGTGGAAGAATAGAGGACATACAACATATCTTATTGGAATGTGTCAGGAATCAAGCTGAAAGAAATAAAATAATTGACAAATTAAAAATAAATATAGTAGATATAGGCATTTTTCAGAGCATTTTAGCAAAGCCATTGTCACATGAGGCTAAAATGGTATATAATCTGGTGTCAATTAAGTGATATTTTTTTTAGTTATTTAGCAGTAAATCCTATAGTTTCAAGATTATTATAAGCAGTAAAGTTTAGAGTATGTTACAATGGGACTGGCGTGAACTGTCGTTCAAAAGTTCCTTAAAATTAATAAAGAGAAAAAAAAAAAAAAAAAAAAAAAAAGACGATGACACCCACATACTTCAGTCTGCTCGTGACCACGGCCAATGCAACTTGACCGAAACGTCGAGGTTAGTCAAAATGTTTGTTATATTTTTATTTAATTGTGCGCGACAAGTCCCGTAAACTTAGTTCAACAATAAAATAGTATTGTAATCGTCCTTGTAGGTACATTCATATTTACTACTACGTTTTTACTAAGCGATCTTTCAGTCATGTCTGTCTGTTCGATACAAATTTTGCAATCGATTTTAAACTAATTTCGATTACGAGATCGACTATTACGATATCGACGGGGACAGTGAAGGAACACAGTCCCCCCGTACCCTGCCCAGTGGCAGAGTGAGTGCATACCAGGCCCGTCGTTGCTCCTCCACTGTGCCCTCTGCTGGCATTAGAAGGACACGCGGAGCAACTCCCCACTGGCCCACATCGGGCCTCTCCCGTGTTAGAATATTCGCCACAAGCAATAAAGTCCCCCGGTCCAAAGTAGAGTTATTGCCCGTACCCAGGATGCACCGGCCCAACAACTGCTGTTCCCTACAAACATATCAAGAAGGACCAGCCCCCCTAGCCAGGTTTACAATCTACAATCGTCAACGCTATAGAAAACAATCAAAATGTATGGGAATGACATATCATCTCAACTTGGCTAGGGAGGCAGCAGCCGACAGGCACACAAGGAAGTTTTCTGGCCATGCGTATTGTGGTCACATTTCTAACCTAACCTAACCTACCTGTCAGCTTTTCATATATTAATAATGTTATAAGTATGATGATGATATTGTATAATTTATAAGACTATTGACCTTTAAATCGACTTAAAAAATAAATCAATTGGAATAATATGAATATTTTGAACTTCGCCCTCAAAAACCCTTGCGAGGCCTTGGCCCACCTACTACATACTTTTAACCTGGCGCGTAGTCGTAATCATCGAAGTGCTAGCAAACCTATCTTCACTTTAACGAATGCTTGGTCATATAAAACAAGTTTAACCGGATTACATCGCGTATATTATTCAAATTGGTTTTCCCGACGTTTCGAAAGCTTTGCAGCGTTTGTCTCTATATCTAGCTATCTCTTGTAGGGCAAATCGTGGATATACCTACAGGAGATTAATTTTAGCCGTATGATGACAAGCGTCTTTAAACTTTTCTCAAAAAAAGACTTCCGTTTATTTGGAAGATTCACTTTAACTGACTCGGCCAGGTAATCTGAAACCTTGAACGAATAAAAAATGGCCGACGGAATCTCGCTAAGAAAAGATTGAAGCACTTTGTTTTTTCCTAAACCCACTATAATTTCGACAGAATTGTAATTTTATTTGTGACTCTACGACAAAGTACTACCGTAAAACGAGATTTGTCGTGTAATCGCGGCTTTTTGTCTTACTATGGATGTGAATGCGTGCGTGCCAGCCCGTACATTTTAGCGAGCCGTCTTACTGTGAGTGCTTCACTTTTTGTTAAGAAATATTCCGTCCGCCTTTTTTTATTCGTCTTAATTTCCAACTAGGCACCACGCGCGCGGGCAAAGTCGCGTGAACTGCTGATGTAGTCGTAAACACAAATGACGCACATTATTTTTTATTGGTTTTCTATTTTTCTTATAAATTATTGGGTACCTAATATATTTTTACATTCGTATGTTTGCTTTACAACTGATCGGTTAAAATGGCTATGTTACTACGGCGCAACACTTTTTTTTACTACCAGTTGAGGAAATTACATAAAAGTCCCGTTGCATTAAGTGAACCACTTACTCCTAACTTGTTCGAACATAAGGAACAGTTTCGTGCTGTGTTGCCTGAGGTGATGAACTCGTTAATGTCGAGTTCTAAGATAACAAAGCAGCTGCCAGAAGTTGGAGTTTGGTTTAAAAAGGTTAGTAAATTTAATTTTACGCTAAAATTATGAGTAGGTATTACTTATATGCAAGCAACTTACTTACAGTCATTATTTTCTGTTTTTCAAGTCTATTTTGAGAGTAAAATGAGTCATCCCTTATAAATATTCAAAGCATGACATACCCCAGCCATTTTTGCAGACTTCTTCGAAAAGATAGCCTCCGATTGATGGCCAGTCATCCTAGCTGAGAATATACTTATGTAGATATGTGTAGATACACTAAACATAAAGTGGACTGAAAAGTATCGTAACCTACTGGCTTAGTTTTTCACCATACATTTGATTTCCTACTATATATTTTTGTTTATTGGTGGAGCGGTGATAGCCCAGCGGTTGAGTGCTTGCCTTCCATGCAGAAGGGTCTGAGTTCGACCCGGCGCGCACCACTGACTTTTCGAATTCATGTGTGGATCAAAATTTCATTATCACTTACTTTAACGGTGATGGAAAACATCGTGAGGAAACCTGCACACCTGAGAGTGCTCCATACAGTTCTCGATAGTCTTAGACCAACAGTCGATAGTGTGTGCAGTCCGCCAACCCGCACTAGACCAGCGTGGTGGACTAACCTTCTCATTCAGAGAAGAGGCCCGTGCCCAGCAGTGGGACAGTAATGGGCTGATGATGATAATTTTTGTTGAAACCTTGTCCCACACTAGGATCGAGTTATCTCTATATCGTGGGTGTGTTTGCAAAACGCAAAATTTCCCTTGAATAAGCGCCCAGGGGGTCTACTCGTGTTTGATGATATTTGATTTTAATTTTCCACGTTCCATTCATCGCAAAATTCGGCTGTTCCATCTATCCCTACCAAGGTATCCCCACTGATAGGGATAGATGGAAAATCATTCTATCTATCCCTACCAGTAGGGATAAGTGGAATCTGAAGTTCCATCTATCCCTACTAATGTATTTCCACTGGTAGGGATAGATGGAATGATTTTCCCTATATCCCTACCAGTAGGGATAGGTGGTACTACTCCGGTCAACCATCGTTCCCTTACGAACCGTAATTTATTTTGATTGTGAAAGAAAAGAAATAAAAAATATAAAATAATTTGCGTCGAGAGTTAGTGAGAAGAGTGACGCACAAAATTACCAAAAAAAAAAACAAAAAACCACGGTGGTACAGAGTCAAGAAGTGGGGTAAGATATGCGTCACATCCGCGCAAAACGGGCATCGCTCAGCATATTGCTGTGCCACATTCACGGAGCAGAGCCACAGCGCTGGTTTTCAGCGACAGCCGGCGTCGACAGAATAACGTCGAACAGTGTGGCGCGGCGTGATATTGGTAAATAATGATAAAAATAAATAAGTAAGATTAAATGCAATACAAGACAAAATACGTAATCTATAATACGTACATAGGATTGGGAATTCCTAAAACACAAAAAAAACTACACAACATGGTAACATTGTTTCAAGTCGTCAAACGCAAGCCGTTCGCGCAGCTGTCACGCGTTGGCTATGGATTTTTAACATTGACAATTGACACTAGTGACATTGACAACGTTACGCAAAGCAATAAATGCAATAATGGACGCCCAATATTGTGTAATCGTTGAAATAAGTCAGGAAGGAATTCCAAATTGTGTCTTTTTTTATCTCCCTATCATAAATACGTATCAGTCGGAACGAAAGTTCGACACACCTAAAGTCCGCCACTTTCGAGAAATTCATTCCTGATGCAGCAACGGCTGCTAGGGGGACATAGAAACGGCGGGGTCCCCCTGCAATGCCCCAGTAAGCCGAGGTCCGAGCCCCCCTTGGGGGACGCCCTTATGCGGTATTGCAACCGCGATTTTAGTTTTTATGTTTAGGATTAGGGAAAACTTTTGTCGAATCGAGTTCACATGGGACTCTCCGCCACCAGTCCGGTTAAGCAGAAATGGCACCTCGGTGCCAGCTGCGAGAGTCTGCAAGAGAGAATTCGGAGAAAAAAAAAAAGTTCTTACTTCGTTTGTCGTTCTTGAAACGCGAGTAGACCCCCAGACCCGGAACAACTATCTGTAGTCCATACAATTATTTATTCCGCGACAGGTAGTGCTGCAGCCAACTGCTCAGATACTACTTTTTTTATTTTTTATTTGCCAACATGTACATCAACAATTGAACATATTATAATCATTCACATTACAATGATATTACATTGGAGCACATGAACCCTGCTAGGGCACTGCAGAGTGCAGACATTCTGCTCGGGCACTGCAAACATTGAATAGGTGTTGAGTCACATTTTGTAAAAATATTTAACTAAAAATCAAACATACAATTGTTAGTATGCAAAGTTACATAAATGAATTGTTAAAATTGTGATTTCATTATAAATAGATTTTTACTGATTAATTTATTTAATTAATTAATTACAAATTCATTAAAAATAAATACATTGAAAAGATCATTAATTTAATGCCTAGATAATTACCTATGTAAAAAATTACAGTATGACTACTACTTATTTCTAATTGGCTGGCGTTTGACCGCCATCTCTCCTGGGCCCCAAGTCTGCTAATTACACTAAAAAACCAACCATCGCCATTCCACCGACACCCTACTGACACTCATAAACAACTGTGACAAAATGGGTATTCTGCTAAAACTTAAATCTCGTCGGAATGGCAATAGAATGGTAATGTCAAATCGATGTTGCCAATTAAAATCTACCATTAGTTGTACTGTTTTTTATCAACCTTGTTCGAGCTTGAGTGTTCGTATCAGGAACAGTGAAATAAAAGAGTGGACTGTAGGTTACAATTTGTACTTGGAAAATAGATAACAATAAAGTAACGTAGTACCACCGTCGTGGTAAGAAATGAAGTGCGGGGCGGCGCAGGTGCTGCACCGATGCCGGCACGCCGCCCGCGCCCCCCTCAGCCGCCACGAAGACCCGACGCGCGTCGCCTCAGCCACCGCGCTCCTCCAGCCCGCCATGGGCATGCCGTGCATAGACATGTTCCCCAGGTTGAAGTGTACTTCAAAGAGGAAGAGGGCAGATGTTGTTGAAGCCGCGCCGAATGGTCCCTCTCTTCGTCTTCAGCTCCGCGACCCTTGTGACGCCGTCGCTGCCGGGGTACACCTGCACGACGCGCCCCAGCAGCCAGCAAAGCGGCGGGAGCGCCTTGTCCTTTACAAGAACAAGCGATCCCAACGCTATGTCGCCGTTGGCAGAAGTAGGCCATCTCGTTTTCTGCTGTAGGTTAGAGACGTATTCGAGATTAAACCTCTTCCAAAAATGTTGCTTGATGCATTCCACACGTTGGTAGCGCTCCAAACGATTGATGCTGGCGTTGGTGACCTGCGGATTTGGAACAGACATAAGTGAGCGTCCAATAAGGAAATGAGAGGGAGTAAGGGCAGAGAAGTCGAGAGGATCAGTGGAAAGAGGAGTGAGGGGCCTTGAATTTAAAATTGCCTCTATTTGAGTTAGGCACGTAGCCATTTCCTCATAAGTAAAATGAGTAAGCTGCAGAAGTCGTTTTAAATGGTTTTTGGTTGCACGAACCGCAGCCTCGGCGAGGCCGTTGAAATGTGGCGAATAGCGTGCAAACCTGAATTCTACTCCTTCCTGGGCTATGTCGTATGCAACATCAGACTCCTGCAAAAATTTATATAATTCGTTACACGCTCCGACAAAGTTTGTGCCATTATCGGACAAGATAGTACGTGGCCTGCCACGACGTGCGATAAACCGATTTAAGGCAGCCCTGTAAGCCTCTTTAGTGAGGTCCGTGACAAGCTCGAGATGCACAGCTTTAGTAGCCATACACACAAAAATGCACAGGTAGGACTTGATCAACCTAGATCCCCGACCTTTCCGGTCAGATATCAATACAGGCCCAGCATAGTCGACACTACTATTAAGAAAGGGAAACTCTAAAGTGCTTCTAGTGTTGGGTAATTGTCCCATAATTGGCTGCACATTTTGAGCTTTAAATCGAAAACATTTTAGGCACTTATTTACAGTAAACTTAGCAAGATTTCTCCCTCTTAAGGGCCAATAAGTTTGGCGAATATTTGCTAGAAGCAATTGTGGACCTGCGTGTAGTAGCTTTTTATGTTGCATTTGAAATAATATTTTAGTTAAATGATGCTTACTACACATTAAAATTGGATGTTTTACGTCATATTCGTAGGGGGAATTATCCAGTCTGCCCCCTACACGAATAATATTGTCACCGTCTAAAAATGGAGTCAAAGAAATTAACCTATTTTTTCGTGACAACGACTTCCCCGATTTAAGGGCAGCGTACTCACTTGGAAACATTTCACATTGAGCTACACGTAATATAAAAGATAAGGCACTCTTAAATTCCTCAGTAGACAGAGAACCCGTTAATTTATAAATAGTGTTTTTTAAATTGTAAATAAATCTTAAAATGTAAGCTACAATACGTTGTAAATAATTAAAATCAGAATTTTTGTGAATTAGTTGTTGGATAATTGAACTATTTGTTAGGTTAGAATTGGAACTAGAATTATTATTATTGTGACTATCAATTAGGTTAGAAATTATTTCAGGTAGATCCTGTTTCACGCATTTATTGGGCTGTTGCGGCCAAGCATTTTCATTATTAAATAAAAATCGAGGGCCTGACCACCAAAGTGCAGAATCGCTGATTAGATCAGCCTTCAGCCCACGAGAGACAAGATCCGCCGGATTATCCTCAGACGGCACGTATCTCCACTTAGAACCCGAACTGCTTTCTTGAATCTCGTTAACACGATTTCGAACGAAAGGCTTTAGCTGTCGGGCCGGTGTTGCCAACCATCCTAGTACTATTGTGGAATCACACCAATATTGTAATCGATGGATTGGTAACGTGAGTGAATCTTTTACCTTTGTGCACAACCTGGAACCTAACAGAGCCCCACATAGTTCTAGCCTCGGAATAGTAGTAGGTTTAATTGGTGCCACACGGCTTTTAGAAGTTAATAGGCGAACAGTGACTGTACCTGAACTGGTTATAGAGCGAATGTATAGACATGCGCCATAAGCCGTTTCAGACGCATCTGTAAATACATGAACTTCATGAGTTATAGAATTATTACATAAAATCCATCGCGGAATATTTATATAATTTAAGCATGGCAATGTACTTGCAAATAATAACCATGAGTTTTGTACCTCTTGTGACACTTCGTCATCCCATTCACATTTTTCCATCCAGAGTCTCTGCATTATTATTTTCGCGTCTACAATGCATGGACTCACTAAGCCTAGTGGATCTAATATCTGACTAATTACCGACAACATATGTCGTTTTGTTATTTTACTATTGGACTCAATATTAATAGAAAATCCTAATCTATCAGACTCGCATAACCAACGCACACCTAAAGTCTTTGAAGAAGTATTATTGTTGTTATCTATAAGGTCCAATATTAAATTATTTGAATTATTTAAAGATCCTAATTCTTTTAAAATTTCGGGACTATTAGCCTGCCACTTTCTTAAATTAAATTGAGCGGAAGCTAGAATAGACTGCGTTTCCTTACACAGATCTAACGCTCCTGAAATTGTGTCTGACCCACTAAGAAAGTCATCAACATAAAAGTCATGTTGGATCGAACGCTTAACGCAAGCATTCGATGCTTTGTCAGCTAGACTAACTAAACACTTAGTGGCCAAATATGGAGCAGACGCTGTGCCATACGTTACCGTGTTTAATGTATAAGTTTTCAACGGTTCTGTAGGACTTTTACGATAAATGATCTTTTGTAGTGATCTCTGAATAGGATTGATTTCAATAGCGCGATACATTTTTTCGATATCCGCTGAAACAACATATTTATGCTGTCGAAAACGCAACAAAATTGATAACAAATCGTCTTGGACGGTCGGGCCTACAAACTGCAAGTCATTAAGAGATACACCTGTCGTAGTTTTCGCAGACGCATCAAATACGGTGCCATGCCATACAATCTTAGAACAACATGCCTGCAACACCATCAATACTTATCCGACCAAATTGACGAGTACTGAAAATGCTCAAACGTCGTTTGGCCACTACGTATTTTGAATTTATCAGTATTATATTTGACATATGCCAGGGCAAACGCACAGATGTCGCCAGTATCTACGTATTAAGCTACCGAGGCTAATGAACTGACTAGCAAGGTAAAACTCATGCGCTGTTGTCTAGAAAAGCGTATAGATGGCGTGAATTTAAAATTATAAGTTGTAGACAATTATTTACATTGGTAAATAAATAAATATTTTTTCCAGTTAAATTTGCCTATCTGATAGGCAATTATAAAAAAAACTATTCTATTTCTATTCTTTAATTATTAAAGTATAATTATGTTGGAAAACGTAATTTTGAAGATAACACCAACATTTAAACTTATCAGTTGCTTTTTATAACTATACTAATCTTTTTTACGCATTTACGCAACTGAAGTGATATCTATAGACATAAATTGGAAAAAAAAGTTCTGACGTCACCAAAAGACGTAAGTGAAAGTTAAATTCGATATGGGTCGTAAGAGTTTGGTAGCTTGCCGGTTACTGTTGTTGACTTATGAACTTGGAGTTGCGAGTTCGAATCCTACTTATAGCTGAACTTTTTGTCTTTATTTTTTCGATTTATAAAAAGGATGAATACAGAGCCACCTAGTGATCCTGGTACATAGTTATCAAAACCTGATTCAAGAGTGATTTCAGGGTTAAAATATAGAGGCGCCACTTGGTGTGAACCTCTATTGGGGGCAGAGATTGGTCTCTATTTCCGTATGTATAAATGTACTCTGTGTACGGTGCGTAGCTTAGTCGTTACACTTGACTCGCGTTTTACTCCGTGGTGAGGCAGGAAAAAATTGACCGTACCCTTTGACTTTAAAGTAGAATTTTCAGTCATATGACCTAAATTCTCGTACTCGGACATAAATTCCATATACATTATTTTGAAATTAGAGTCTCGTTCAAATCGTTTCTCTAATGATAAATAACGTCGTTTTGCAATACCGTACGAATCTCCTAACGCAGAAGGATCGGACTTAAGAGGTATTGTGACCACAAAACGACCGTCATCCTTACGGCTTGTATTTGTGTAAAAACTATCTTCGCATGCCCGTTCTTCTAAAGAAAGGGAATGCTTTTCGGAAACTGAGTCCAGTTCCCAAAATTTAGATAAATCCGTATTGGGCTTAGTTTTCGCAAAATTACAAAAATGTGAATGAGACGTACGTGAGTGACAGCCTACTGAGCCTGAAACTAACCATCCTAGTCTACTCTCACATAACTTCGGTTGATTCTTTAAGTTTATATGATTGGCTGATATGACGTTCCAAAAAACATCTACACCGACTAATATGTCTACAGCTGAGGGAGTGTTAAATGTTGGATCCGCCAGCTGTAAACCCATAGGTATAATCAGGTGTTTTAAACTAATTGGAGACGACGGTAACTTATGTGTGATTTCTGGTAAAATTAAACAGTCAATGTTAACCGAATAATCACTATAAATGGACTCGATTGTGAGGTTGCAAGATTGCGCACTAGTACTAGTTTGGTTGGTAATACCTGTTATTGTGAAGTTCGTGTCGTTCCGGGACAAACGCAGCTTATCACATAAGTTCTCCGTAATAAAATTGGCTGTACTACCGCTATCCAGCAGGATCCGTGCGTTGAACCTCTCGCCATTGACATCCACCGCCTTCACCAGTGCTGTGGAAAGCAAAACAAACGAGCGAGTACATGGTTGCATATGGCCTGAACTGTTAGCAGAAAGAGCAACACTTTCAGACATACTGGGCATCGGGTTTTGTATGGGAGGGGAATCTGTACATTCCATGTGCAGAAGGGTATTATGCCTAGCTGAACAGTATTTACAGCGAGTCATTCTGCACCTTTTTTCATTGTGACCCAGTCTTAAGCAGTTCATACAAACTTTAATTTCCCGGGCCTTTTTAATACGTGCCTCGATTGTTAATTTTTTAAAAACTTCACAAATGTAAAGGAAATGATCGCCAGAACACATTGGACATTTGAATTTATTTTTATTATTAAAACTAGAAATATTAGTATTACCTTTACTTGTAGCATTTTGGATAACTGTTGCAAAACTTTTATATTTATTATTATTTCTTACATTGTGCTTATTGTTATCCTCTAATGTTTGCAATAGATCAGCCTTGTTGTTTATAAATGTACTAAATTGAGAGAATGTAGGAGCACCAGATAACGTATTTCGATGCTCTTCCCAATACCTACTTGTATTTGCATCCAATTTAATTGCCATCATGTATATGATAAGAGTATCCCAATACTGTGTTGGTTCATTCAATGTCTTGAGTGCTCTTATATTTTTATTTGTCACATCTATAAGACGACGTAAGGCAACACTAGACTCGGTAGCAACTGGTTCGACATTGAATAAAGCCTGCACATGATTATTAATGAGAAGACGACTATTATTGTACCTCTCACACAATAAGTCCCATGCTAATTGGTAATGATCAGATTTAAAATCAATATTTTTAATAACTTCGGCTGCCTTGCCTTTTAAAGAAGCACGTAAATAATGGAACTTATTTATGCTATCGATACAAGAACTGTCGTGAATTAAAGAAATAAAAGTGTCTCTAAACTCTAGCCAACACTGATAACTGCCATCAAAATGCGGTAAATCTATTTTAGGTAATCTAATAAAATTGTGTTTAGTCCCACCTGACATTGTTGGCTCGGAACCTGCCGCGGAACCTGCCGAGTCATGACGGCGACGCTTGCCGTCCGGTTTGGACAGCAAACTTCGCGCTAAAGCCGCCAGCGAGTAGTAATGCTGCTCAAACTGGGTTCTCGTCGCGTAAGCCTCGTCCGGCTTGTCCGAAGACACCTCAATCTCCGTCTGTAAAACATCGAAATCGGTGTATAAAGCGTTAAATTTGTCGAAGCGGTTTTCTAGCTCGATTATTTGCAAATCGGAAAGATCGTCGCAGCTTTTCAGCACATTTAAATAAGCGCTAAAGCTTGTAAGCTTGGCCTTCATTGAACTGCGTTTTTTCACCAATTTATCGGCCATTTTGCTATAAGACAAAAGATGACTATATGCAAAAAAAAAAACAAAAAATTCAAAAACCAAAAATGCAACGAATGAAATACGCTCGTAAACAATTTAATAGAAAGCGGCGCATAAAATGAACAGCTGATGCCTTGTAAATGAGTCAAGGTCACGCTTTGTATTGCACTAATTAGCACGACCGTTATAAACAATCCGTTGTAAGCGAGCGAATATTGCATACAAAGATTTAAGACGCAATATAATGCGATTGAGAATGAAATTAGCTATTAACCAAATCAATAGGGCAATGAATCGGTTACTACTAGAAAAATTACCGTTATAAAAACGAATAACTGAAAATAGGGCATAGGAAATAGACAGATAAAAGGAATAATTGGAACGATCTCACGAATATCCGAATCCTTATCCACAAAATCCAGTTGCGACTTCAAATCTTCAACCGTAGGCGACAATGACACAGGTTATTTCACACGATGCGACGCGGGGTCAATGTCCACCAACGTCTCGATCTTGTTTTCTTGTATACACCAAATCTTCCCGCTGTATAGTTCTACTTGCGAAGGACCAAATTGTTCGAGCTTGAGTGTTCGTATCAGGAACAGTGAAATAAAAGAGTGGACTGTAGGTTACAATTTGTACTTGGAAAATAGATAACAATAAAGTAACGTAGTACCACCGTCGTGGTAAGAAATGAAGTGCGGGGCGGCGCAGGTGCTGCACCGATGCCGGCACGCCGCCCGCGCCCCCCTCAGCCGCCACGAAGACCCGACGCGCGTCGCCTCAGCCACCGCGCTCCTCCAGCCCGCCATGGGCATGCCGTGCATAGACAACCTTTTTTTTAGTTTTTATCAATGAAATATTTAAATTAAAGATTTTATTGATATTACTTACCTCTTAAGGGGTCATTATACTCATCCGTATGAACAACTTTTACGTTTACGTTTTTAGCGTAGGTACTTCCCGTTAATACTATAGACATAAAACGTGTTCTTGAAAATGGCTTTAGGGGTCATTGTACATGAGTCCCTTTGGTCCCTTTGTAAAAGTTGTTCATACAGATGACTGTATGAACAACTTTTACAAAGGGACCAATCCTGAAATCGCAAAAAAAAAACGAATATGTACAATGACCCTTTAAGGGGTCATTGTACACATTCGATGTATGAAAAACATTTATTATGGGACCAAAGCTGAAATCACCAAAAAAAAATTATTAAACAAAAATTTGATGACAAAAAAATCATCGTAAGACGATTGTGGGAAACGTCAAATAACAGCAGAATAGCAAATAGTCCAATGGCAGTTGAATTGTAGTCAATGGCAGTTCAGTGGAAAGTCATTGGAAAGCCATTGGTCTCAAAATAACTAGTAGAATACCAAATGGCTAAAACTATTCCACCGACACTCTACCGACACCCAACTGAAGCGTTTGTCAATTAGCAGACTCGGGGCCCAGGATGTTAAGCGATGGTGCGGTTGACGATGGTGTACGCTTGTCCGGCAAAAACCTATTCACTCGAGCCTTGCACCAAACTTGCTGTATTTATAGAATGGTAATAATATGCTATCATAGATGAATGATGGGTTTCTTCTATGTATGCTACCTTACTTCTATGATTTATAATATGAAGTGTCATTCATCGGCCAGAATGACAACGCAACATACATAAAGTCTAAGGGACTTTACTCATGGCGCGTCGCGACGCAGAATTGCATCGATTGCCGATATCGGTCAGATATCGCAACAACATGTGTTCGAAGAAAATGTATTGAAAATCGCAAATGTCTTCAGACAAAATCGCATGGATTGACGATATCGCTCACAGATCTGCTCGATATCGAATTGCATGTACGTTCTAATGACCTGCGATCCTATTTCAAATAAATGTACGGGGGCGTGCGAGCGCTGGCTCTTGTTTCGACTTGCACACGATTCTCTTCTGTTGCGCAACTAGTAATCTGTTGGAAATATTTTTGGTATCAATTAGAACGTACGTACAACTCGAGTCGACAATCGATGCGATATCGCTCGCATCGCGTCGCGTCATGAGTAAAGTCCCTAACAGCCAAAATTAATATCCAATCTATGCACGATTTGCCCTACTGGAGATAGAAATTTGACATAAACTCCATACAAAATACGTCAAATTTCTATCTCTAGTAGGGTAAATCGTGAATAGATAGGATATTAATTTTGGCCGTAAGCCAATCCAATTTACAATTATTATCATTTCGGATTACAAAGCCTGAATAACAAGATAAAAACCAAACATTAAGGTGGCCACTGACGATGCTTCCAAACGTGTGAATGGCGTGGCCGCATTCCAAAATCTGTCCGTGAATGTTGAAAACGTATGTTATTTTTAGAACAAGACAAGCTTTTTTGGAAGTAGTCATTGAAACGACGTCCGAATGGATACTTCGTCAGTGCCCACCTCCTTTGACCTTTTTAACTATTTTTGTCATTCGGAATTCAACTTAGTTCTCATGTTACGTAAAGTAGAAATTTGTGTTAGTGGCAATTACATCAATTATTTTTTGGATTGACACAGTCAGACATAAGCTCCGCATTTTGTTTATGTTACAGTTATTCGACGAAAACCTAGAAGGAACCAAGCTATCCAAAGGATTAGCCGCCCCCATCGCGTACCGAATGTTGGAAGCACCTGAACACTTCACTGAAGAAAAACTGCATACAGCTCGTATAATGGGCTGGTGTTCAGAAATAGTAATTGATAAATTAGTAATATAAATAGCAGTAATCATGTTAAGTAATAATATATATTAACCTAAATAATGATGATGGTAATTCATTACAACCAGAATATAATTATGAGGTAGTTTTGGCCTTGCAATCCCATTTTAGAAAGTCATCTTGTTCCTATTATATCTTCCACTATGATGAAAAAAACCGGCCAAGAGCATGTCGGGCCATGCTCAGTATTATAGGGTTCCTTAAGTGGGTGTAATTACAAACGAATCAAATCAAATATTAATCATGGGTATTTTAGTTTTTGCAATAATCGGCAGCATTCCCGACTCAGAGCGTGTTGTTAGTAGCGCCATCTAGCGATAAATTCAAGAAGCCAAATTTAAGAAGTGTGTCACGTCAAAGTTACTTTTTGCGATTTTTTCAAATAGAAAGTAGCTAAAGGAGCATTATTTGCTATGATAATTTTTCTCTAAGATCAATGACTTTCGAACTAGGACGTTTTAAGTATTCTTCAGTTTTATCTTTGTAACTCAAAAAATTATAATCACATTATACTCGAAATAATTTTAAAAGAGAGTTTTCACAAAGGTCTATCAATGTGGAAGATTATAAGTTTCTACGTTGCATAGTTTAGAAATGCCAGGGGGGGGGACACATTGCAAGCCACTTTGGCGGGCTATATTTCGCAGATGGTACACCTGATAAAAAAGTGATGATTAATATTCGATTTGATTTGTTTGTAACACCTAGGAACCCTATAATACTGAGCATGGCCCGACATGCTCTTGGCCGGTTTTTCTAGGCAAATAGATAAAATAAAATAACTGTGTTTTCATTTATTGTCGTATTGTCATATTCACCTTATATTATTTAAATTATTTTCAGGGACGGCGTAGCATATCTTGTTTCCACAGATCTCTGTTCTCTACCAACCGTCATCTTATCGTCGCATCGCCTTGACGCTTCGATTCTTACTATACAATCTTTCACACAATCCACCCATCTTTTCTTTGGAATATTAAT
Source organism: Asteroscopus sphinx (assembly GCA_949699075.1). Taxonomy (NCBI): domain Eukaryota; kingdom Metazoa; phylum Arthropoda; class Insecta; order Lepidoptera; family Noctuidae; genus Asteroscopus; species Asteroscopus sphinx. The sequence goes on from OX453017.1 coordinate 16,255,503, forward strand.
TTTTTTCTTTAATATCAGGTACAGGCCTATATATTTATAATAGACGATATAATGGACAATTCAACGACTCGTCGTGGCAAGATGTGTTGGCATCTCCAGCCTGGAGTCGGCTCATCTGCGATCAACGACTCTGTTCTCATATACCAAGGTTTGATGGAAGTATTAAAAATTAACTTCGCGAAAGCACCTTACTACGTTGACATGATAGAACTTATAAATGAGGTACGTATTCAATCCATTCAACTGAACAACATAACTTTAGGTCTTACTCGTTTCTTGTTGCAAAAATTTTCTTTAGGGAAAAGGAACCTAAAGTGAGAACAAAATAAAATAAACCTTAAAAAAATGTTAAAATCGACTTCAAAAAGAATGAAATAATTTTTGTGAAAGAGTTTTGGAAGTCGGTGCCTTTGATTCGGTTTGATTTAAGAAAAAAATGGCACAGACTTCCTAAACTGTATCACACAAATTATTTCATTCTTTTTGAAGTCGGTTTTTAGTTTTTTTTAACATTTATTTTATTTTTCTATTTTTAGTGGCATTAACAATAGAAAGTCAAGCGATTGCTTCATTCCCCGGTGATTTTCTGTCATCCATTGAAGAGTCCCCGTCTATAACTCCAAAGATCTTCATCAGATGATACTGCATGCAAAGTGCATGATTCGTTTGCGGGGCTCGGTATCCGCCTTTATAATAAGCTACCACTGTGTTTACTAGAGTTACCTTTTAATTTATTTAAATCAAAAATAAAAACTATCCTTTTGCAAAAGGCGTACTATACTTTGAATGAATATTTAGATGATAGAAATAGTTGGTCGCCGAATTGAGCGCAAGATAATCCCTAGCATACTATATTTATTTGACATGATGTGTGGTGCATATCATCAATATTATATATTATTTATGTTTTTTTTTACAACATTGACATTACTGTATTTTTACCTTTTACATATGACCATACTCTTTTTTTTTTTTTTTGTATGTGTATGTTGACATAATTGTATTTTTACCTTTTTACATATGACATTACTGAATTTTACCTTTTACATATGACATTATTGTATTTTGTTTTTTTTTTACATACCATGACATTACTGTAATTTTACATATTCATGTTGACATATTATTTTTTTATTAATTTATTATTTTACTAGCTGTACCCGTGGCTTTGCTCACGTTATCATAAGGTAAACATTCAAATGAGTCAAATTTCAAAGATAATGGACAAATGATAGCAATAATTATTTTTTTGCCATTATTTTTTTGTTAAGGCGCTGGGCGCAAAGTCAAAGACTAAAACGTAAACCTAGAACCTAGGCCACACACAAACAAATTTTGAGCAGAATTATAAATAATACAGAATGATATGAATGTATACAATAAAACGCCTTTTTACAAAACTTCTCTATAACCTATATTCGAGGTTTTACCTTCAGCAGCCAAAATGTACAGAGTGTCAGGGCTGGTGACGCGAGAGCAAGCGACGTACAGTTGTCCATGTGAGAAGCAGCTGGTCCTGAGGTCGCCTTCAGTGTCTGCCCCTGCGACTTATTGATAGTCATCGCGAAGCACAGACTCACAGGAAACTGTATGCGCTTGAATTGTATATTTTATGTATGTGTGGCAAAATAAATGGTTTAAATTGGAAAGGGTAATTGTGGGTAATCAGTGGTATACGTGGAATAAACACCGTCTCGCTAACGGCACACCCAGTGAGAATCTCTGCCTCTTTAATGTGCCTCTGCAAGGATATGACTTTGAGTCGGGTCCCGTTACAAGGCTTAGGCGATGTTAAGTTCCGCAAAAGCATAAACGGGACACCGACTTTAAGTTTGATAAGATGGGCAGGAAGTCCACTTGCAGAGAGAGAGTTAAGGATTTCTACTGAGTAGTGAGTAGCGTCATCTAGATCTATAACGGTGTTTATAGAATAAACCACTTCATTCCCTTAAATTTCTGAGAGAATGCTATCGTTAATGGCAGCGGATTGGTCATTTTTTGGTGTTAAAATGGCCCTCTCACACAACCAAGAATTCTGCTGGTGCGAGATTTGGCTGATGTCCCCATGAACAGAACGAATTAGATCCTCTACCGTAGGGATCACTCTACAAAGCGTTTCCGGTAGGTCCACCTGGCCACTCTCCTCTGGATAAGTTCCTACTCCAATGTTTAAAAGGACATCAGTGAATTCTTGAGCATGTGAATTCCAGCCAAGCCTTGAGAGCACATGTTGACCGTCAAACACAATCTGTGAACTTGCGGCCAGAGAATATTTTATTTTATTTATTGAGGGATAATAAACAGCTACAACATAAGACATCAATTATAGGGTTAGGAAATTTGTATATGATTAGAGAGTTTTAACGAAGCATTCACCTCATCAGCCCTAGTACCTCGCATCACCACAGGCGGCGTCTGCCAAAAATCGCCGCTAAAGAGAACTGTTACCCCACCCATGATGTTGTGGTTCCTGCGGATGTCTTGCAGGGTTTGGTCAACAGCCTCCACTGCCTTTCTGTTCGTAATCGTGCATTCATCCCATTCAATTAGAGAGCAGTCTAGTAGAACAGCGGGCTTGTCACTGTTTCGTGAAACTGCGCAAACGGGCGTCTCGTTGCTCTCCAAGTCTGTGGGAATCTTAAACATTGTGTGCGCAGTTTTGCCACCAGGGAGCAGTGTTGAGGGCTATTTTTCCTCGCCTTCTGACCTCTGCAAGGATGCCTGAAGTAAGAAAGGTTATGCCTGTTCCTCCAGGAGCATCCAAAAAAACATTTTCCCTTGGCAGAGTTCAACGCTCTGCAGGATAATTTCGAATAACTGTCTTTGCTCTGAGATGAAGTTTTCGACGTGGTCGTTAACAATGACAGATATTGCGCCCGGATTGTAGTCAGTTTCGGTGGCGTAATCACGATTAACGCCGGGATGATGAGCCACAGGTTGGGGAGTCGGTAAACCGTACTCACCCAATGAATTGCAGCCGATCGAAAGGACCATGTCTTGAAGTGAACAAAGACAGCTATTCAAAACGCGTTCATTATATCAACATAGGTCCGTAAGAATCGCCAATTGGAATGGTGTAAAATATCGCAACTCGTAGGTATTTCAAGACAGTCGAAGAAGCAAACACAAAGACAAAAAAAGGTAACCCCCGTTTCTCTACCAATAACATCAAATTTTGTGAACGAAACCATAGCGCGATCTAATTCAACGTTAACGCCATCTGGTTAGGAAAGAAGTATTTTAAATTAAATTAATTATTTTACAAAACTAAGTAAGCGGGAGACGTTGACGTAGTCGTAAATTGGTAATATTTTCCATAGGTTAAGGATAACAATACAAATAAATTTTCACGCTTTTTTTTTGGTTAGGGGGCTCAGCAGTTAGTAAAATACGTGGGACACTCAGAAAGTTTTGCGAAACTAAAAAAAATTGTTCTATACGTACATATATTTTTATCAAATCTTTTCAAAGTACTTTCCACCAGCCTCTATACAAAGATTCATGCGCCTAAACCAGTTTTCAAAACACTTTTTCCAGTCCGCCGCAGACACCTCGTTTACAGCCTGCTCGAACGCAGCCAGCGCATCTTCCGGCGACGAAAATTGTATCCCTTTGAGCTGATTTTTTATTTTTGGGAATAAAAAGAAGTCACACGGTGCTAGATCAGGGCTGTAAGGAGGGTGACCCAGGAGTTTGACTGGCGTGCTGTCCAGGAAGTCCCTCGTTTTGAGTGCGGTGTGCGCAGGTGCATTGTCGTGGTGGAGCAGTAGCCCGCGGAGCCCTGTGTTTGGTCGCTTGTTGCTTATAACAGAGAAAACTTCTGGCAAACATTTGGTAGTATACCATTCGGCATTAATGCTTCTTTGATCCCGTAAGGCAGCGGTTCTCAAACTTTTTTGGTCACGGAACCCTTTTGACAAGCAAAATACTTGACGGAACCCTACAATAAAACAATAGTTTTTAAAAGTGTATTCTTTATTATATAAGCATAATAAAAGTACAATGTAACAGTTACTAATTATTACTTACTTTAACCACATGCCAAGTACAATAATAGAAGATATTAAAAATGAAAAAATCTTAACTAATGGGAGGTATGAAACTGTTTTTTATTTTCCATCAATTGGTTGATATCAGGTTTGATAGAAGACATTTGAAGTCTCATATCAGGTTCGGCGTCCAGTCTATTGCGATATTTTGTTTTCGTGGCTGCATAGGTTGAGAATCCTGTTTCGCACAAATATGTTGTTGGGAACGGGAGAAGAATATTCAGAGCCATTCTGCCAAGCATTGGATATTCATCACGGATTCTGCACCAAAAATCGTTGAGAGGCGTCGTTTTGAACAGTGACTCCATACTTGTGTCTGATGACATTTCTAAAAGAGATTCATATATCTCGTTTGACATACTTTCGGGCTTTTGCAAGTTGGGTAAAAAAGGATTATGAATCCATGAATTCAGCTTCATTTTTGTATTATGTTCTTCGGGAAAATACTTTACAAAAGATGCGCGCATCGAAGTGAGATATTGGACCAATTCTTCAAACACATCATCTTGAAACATTTCCGAGTCGTTATCGCTAACAAACTCACTGAGTGACGTAAAGCTTTCTATTTCTCTCTTACCAACGCAAATAATCCAAAAATCTAATTTTCTTTTGAAGGCAGTTATTTTGTTATAGGCCTGGAACACTGTTGTCTGTTTACCTTGCAATGATAAATTCAATTCGTTCAGTTTTTGAAAGATATCTGCCATAAAAGACAATCGGAACAACCAAGTTTTATCATACAAACGGTCTTTCAAATTAAAAGAAACTGTATCTGCTGAAAGAAACATTTGTAACTCGGCTCTAAGTTCAAATAGCCTTGTTAAAGTTTTACCCCGAGACAGCCATCGCACTTCTGTATGGAGCAGCAGTGTTTTATGTTTGCTGCCATAATCTTCACACAATAATGAGAACAATCGGGATTGTAGTGGTCGTGATTTGATAAAATTAATTATTTTTACCGCTTCATCCATAACTAATTTTAGATTTGACGGCATTTGCTTCATCGCAAGTGCTTGTCTATGCAGAATACAATGGCTGGAACTACAATTAGGCGCTTTACTTTTTATTCGTGATACTGCTCCTGCTGTTTTACCTGTCATCGCCTTGGCCCCATCTGTACAAATGTCAATGCAATCGTTCCAACTAAGATTATTTTCTTTAAAAAATATGTTTATTTTATTAAAAATTTCTTCCCCGGTAGTGTTTGTGGGCAGCGGTGAACACATAAGCATGTCTTCTTCAAAAGAACGTTCATATGGATATCTCACGATAACCAGCAAGATAGCCAGACCAGTGACATCAGTTGACTCATCCATTTGCAAGGCGAATCGTGTTTTTTGTAGACGTGCAACTAGTTCTTGTTTGACGTAGCTTGCCAGATCATGGATTCGCCGTGAAACAGTATCGTTTGATAGCGGTACAGTAGAAAGATGCTTTGCAGATTTTTCATCGAGCATACATTTTGTTATGTCTAACACACATGGCTTTATTAAATTCTCAGCGATAGTGTGCGCTTCACCTGCTTGTGCAATGCGATAGCTAACTAAATATGATGCCTCCGTGGCCTTTTCATTGATAGTTTGTGTTACATGCATCATATTTTTTTGACTTTCCAATAACTGTTCTTTTTTACGAACAAAAAATTCTTTATTCTTGTCTTTAGACTCGGGGTGTACAGTTTCTAAATGTCTGCGTAATTTGGCAGGTGCCATGGAACTATTAGGAAGCAGTTTACTACATAACATGCAGAGAGGTGAGCCGTTGGAATCAACAAATCCGAAACTGATATATGATTCATCATACTTCCTTTTTTTCGTCTTTGAAACCGTGGAGCTTGACGTCGTGGCATCATAGTCTTGATCGGTAATTGCTGTATTCTCCGCGCGTACTGCTTTTGAACATTCAGCGTCATTAGAAGATGTCGTTGCAACACGTTTAACACCTTTAAGCCAACGTTCCATTCTTCTTTATTAATAATGTTACACGTCAGGATGGTAGGGTCAAAATAATGCACAATCGTTACTGCGTTTATGAGACAAAGTTTAGTCCAAAGAAGAAATGTACAAAACTGATACAATCAGAATACAGCGGGCAGTAGAACTTACAAGAAGGCAGCAGGCTAGCCAGCTTGTAAGTAGGTAGGTACGAACTTATCGCTCCGAACGCTAATCGTCAACTGACTGACGAGGCGCGACTTTTTTTATATAATAGCGCTTTTATACTTAGTCCTAGACTCGAACTCGAACATTCTCAAAAATACTCGAGTCGGCGCCTTTGATAAACAAAAAGCGGAAATAAAAATATAAATACAAAAAAATGCGTTGTAAACAATCTCGACTTTATGCTTTTGAAGATAGAGCCGAAAATCGCTTGTTCACAACTATAGCGTCTAATTCAGAGGCGGCTTTTATCAAAGGGACTGCGCGCTCACAAGTATACGCGCGGCGGGCGGATTCAAAACGTTCGACCAGTGACCAGAGAGAGGTGTTTTGTTTTTTTTTTCTAAATTCTTGCGGAACCCCTACATGGGTATCGCGGAACCCTAGGGTTCCGCGGAACACACTTAGAGTACCGCTGCCGTAAGGGAATTGATACCAAGTGGCCAGTCAAATTAAAAAAGCTAGCGATCAAAATCTTACCCCCGCTTCTAGATCGCTTCACTTTGGTAGGCGTTGGCTCATTTTGAAACACCCAAACAGTCGACTGGCGCTTGGTTTCTGGGTCGTATTGATAAATCCAGGACTCATCACCTGTAACGATGTCGTAAACACGCCGAGACGAGCCTGCTTCAAATTTGTTAAGCATATCACGGCACCATTCCACCCGGGCCTGCTTCTGAGCATCGGTGAGGTTGTGCGGCACCCAGCGTGATACTATCCTCCTCACGCGAAGATGGCTGTGTAGAATCTCGTGAACGCTTCCCGATCCAATCTTCAATATGTGTTGAATCTCCTGATATGTAATTCGCCTATTGTCTTGGATTAAATTTTTCACTGCTAGCACGTTTTCTTCGGTAACAGCCGTCAAAGGGCGACCGCTTCTTTCGTCATCCCCCAAAGTTGGTCGACCGCGCTTGAATTCGTTATACCAACGATACACGGTTGCCTTGGAAGGGCCTTCATCCATGAATGCCATTTGAAGTCTATCGTACGATTCATCCGGTTTCAGGCGACACTTGAAATCGTATAAAATCATAGCTCTAAAATGTTCCCGGCGCAGATCCATATTTCAGTGAGACACAATACTTTGAATTAACTCGCAAAAAATGTGGAGGGAAATTTTGAAATTGGAACTTACTTATTTTTACTTATAAATAATCATATTTTCGAAAAACATTATAACTGGCCAGTCTCCCATATATAAAAACTTTTTTTCGCAATACTTTCTGAGGGGCCTGGTAAGTGGTTCAATGGCACTTTTTGCACCGATTTCAATATTTTGCTCACCCCTCATACCAAATAGCGTGATCATTAATTGTTTTATAACTTAATTTTATTATATGTATAGATAATCCGCTATTTAGCGGACGTTGTTGCTAAATAACTTAATTTGTTGAAGAATGTTGAAGTTGTTTTTTTTTAATAAAAAAATGCAAAAAAAAAAAAAACTAAGATTGAGGCTGAGATTCGATCTTAGAACAACACAACCGTGATCCAGACGCCAAGCCACCAGGATGAGTAATTATTTAAGGGAAACTACGAAATAAGCATTTTCATTGTTAATATCTGTCGTTTAGCTCCCTTTATATATAGCGTGATGGTTATTTCTTTAAATATTAATTTTGGCGTTCTGATAACGAATTATTTTAGTCTTTTTTAGTCTATAAATTATAAAATTTCAATATATTAGCTGTAAATCATAACTTTGCAGACAATTTGTGACTCTACTCACCTCTCATGTAAAAAAGCGTGATGATTTGTAGCCTATAACCTGACCCGGTCTGTAACCGACTTTTTTGCCAAATTTCAACTAATTCTGTTCAGTAGTCTTGGCGTCATGCTCAAACATACAAACAGATAAACAGACAAACAGACAGAAATTCTAAAAATTGTATTTTTGTCATCAGTATCGTTACTAGATTTTTTTCAAAAAATATTCAATGTACAGTTTTTTCATCTCTACGATTTTATTATATGTATAGATAACAAATTCTATTTTGGTATACTAAGTGACAGACAGAGACGTGCTGCTGGGGAGTTTGTTGCGCCGCTTCTTCTTCCCAGCTTAAGCATTAGGAAGTGGTGAAGGGCGGGCGTTTTTTGGGGTCTGTCTATGTATGACGTTCGAAAAGAACTAGCTGAAACGAGTCTACTTCGAATAAATGATTTCTGATTTCTGATTTCTGACTTTCTGAATGAAAATGCGTGATTTGTTGATGAAATTACCAAAATCGCTATATGAATGCCTATATTTAAGGAGTTCCCTCAATTCCACATGGATCCCATTATCAGAACCTTTAATATAAAATTTTATTTTTTGAAATTGGTTGATAAATGACGGAGTACTGAAGTAACAAACATACAATCGAATTGAGAACCTTCTCCTTTTCTTTGAAGTCTATTAAAAAACTATTGTACATACTTAAAAATCAAAAGTGTAAATGTTGGTATTACAGTATACATAAACCATACAACGTTCTTTACAGACACTTCTGCACATAATGATAGGTCAATATTTAGATCATTATTCTGGGTACGCTAAAGAAAAGAACAATATTGATTTATTTACCATGGAGCGATTCGATTCCATCGCCATCAACAAGACTGCTTACTTCTCATTCAGATTACCGATGCTTATGGCTCTACTGATTGTGAAGGATGGAAAACAAAGAGATACTACAGAACTATGCAACATCTGTTGGGAGCTTGGTAAACTTCTACAAATTCAGGTAAGTTATTGTTCTCTAATTATCAGTCTTCTTGATATTCAACTTGGGAAAGGCCGCTGTCCAGCAGAAGGCTACACTAGCCCAAAGCAGTCCCGAAACTAGCGTCGAGTTTCGGTGGTGTCCCGGGTGTGCCCGAACATCGCCGAAGGCGAGTCTAAAGAAAATAGGTAGGCCTGAAAGTGAGTCGCGAACGTCATGCGTAGCAGTTCTCTTGGCATATTCACCTAAGAAGAAAGCAAGCACACGGTGGAGTTTTTAGTGAGTTCGAGCCCCACATAACCACTCTGTCTCCTCGGTGGTGTAACTTGAGATAGGCATTTTCTCCGATAAGAAAAAATCCCAAAAATGGGGGTTCAAGGACATACCCCAGGCGGCATGCCGCCACAGGTCCGTGGAGCGGCAAGTTCCAATTGGTATTACGGGGCCAGATTTACCCTGGAGGCTAACTAATGAGGTTAAAAAAAACTGCTATTTTGTCCTGCCTCGACAAATCCTATATCTGGAGTTGAGCTGAGGTTATTGATCAATTTTAATTGCATTTCAATAATATTATATTTTGTTAAAGAATGATTATAAAGACGTCTACGTCGACGAAGCTATCACAGGAAAGGCGGGCACAGACATTCAAGAAGGTAAATTATCCTGGATGGCCGTAAAAGCGATGGAATTCTTCAACCAGGAGCAACAAGCTGCCTTCCAAGAATACTACGGGAGCAAGGACCCAGAGCATATTAAGAAAATCAAGCAGCTTTATGACGAAATACAACTCGATAAAGTGTATGAACAGTATGAACGCACAATGTGTGATGATTTGGTGCACCGCATACATGCATTACCAACTGATCGAGAGTCTCAGTTTCTCTTAGAAACTTTAGAGGCTTGCCGTAAACGGATATTTTAAGTATTCAATAGATATTTGAATAATATCATATTTCACTAAGCTGAACTGCATCTTTAATTCTAAAATCATTGGGGTTGATAAAAATACTACGTTTGTTTGTTAATTTCATTTCATTTCATTCATTTATTCAATAACAATCTTAAATTGTGTCTGAATTTTTTACATAAAGAAAAAGATTCCTAATTTATATTATTATGTAAGACGACAAATTAACTAAACATAAAATTATATAAAATCCATAGTTTTTCACAATAAAATTAAATACCTACTTACTTATGTCAAACTAATAATTATACTATTTTAATTTCAACGTTTCTGCTTTTGTCAACTTATAATTCGTCGACAGAATAGATACACCTATTTAACAAGAACAGCCTAAGTTTTTTTTGAAAATCTCTTGTATAGACTAGATTCTTTATTTCTGTGGGCAGTTTATTAAATATATTTACTGACTTGTAATAAGCACTATGGTTTACAATGTCCAGATGAGGCACATGTTTTGCCTGGAGATCTTTCCTTCTCGTGTTGTCCCTTTTCTGCCTTTCATCTTCAGTCTCATATTCATGGATATATTTTGACAGATGACTTAGTAGAACCAACACATACGTGGGACACTCAGAAAGTTTTGCGAAACTAAAAAAAATTGTTCTGTACGTACATATATTTTTATCAAATCTTTTCAAAGTACTTTCCACCAGCCTCTATACAAAGATTCATGCGCCTAAACCAGTTTTCAAAACACTTTTTCCAGTCCGCCGCAGACACCTCGTTTACAGCCTGCTCGAACGCAGCCAGCGCATCTTCCGGCGACGAAAATTGTATCCCTTTGAGCTGATTTTTTATTTTTGGGAATAAAAAGAAGTCACACGGTGCTAGATCAGGGCTGTAAGGAGGGTGACCCAGGAGTTTGACTGGCGTGCTGTCCAGGAAGTCCCTCGTTTTGAGTGCGGTGTGCGCAGGTGCATTGTCGTGGTGGAGCAGTAGCCCGCGGAGCCCTGTGTTTGGTCGCTTGTTGCTTATAACAGAGAAAACTTCTGGCAAACATTTGGTAGTATACCATTCGGCATTAATGCTTCTTTGATCCCGTAAGGGAATTGATACCAAGTGGCCAGTCAAATTAAAAAAGCTAGCGATCAAAATCTTACCCCCGCTTCTAGATCGCTTCACTTTGGTAGGCGTTGGCTCATTTTGAAACACCCAAACAGTCGACTGGCGCTTGGTTTCTGGGTCGTATTGATAAATCCAGGACTCATCACCTGTAACGATGTCGTAAACACGCCGAGACGAGCCTGCTTCAAATTTGTTAAGCATATCACGGCACCATTCCACCCGGGCCTGCTTCTGAGCATCGGTGAGGTTGTGCGGCACCCAGCGTGATACTATCCTCCTCACGCGAAGATGGCTGTGTAGAATCTCGTGAACGCTTCCCGATCCAATCTTCAATATGTGTTGAATCTCCTGATATGTAATTCGCCTATTGTCTTGGATTAAATTTTTCACTGCTAGCACGTTTTCTTCGGTAACAGCCGTCAAAGGGCGACCGCTTCTTTCGTCATCCCCCAAAGTTGGTCGACCGCGCTTGAATTCGTTATACCAACGATACACGGTTGCCTTGGAAGGGCCTTCATCCATGAATGCCATTTGAAGTCTATCGTACGATTCATCCGGTTTCAGGCGACACTTGAAATCGTATAAAATCATAGCTCTAAAATGTTCCCGGCGCAGATCCATATTTCAGTGAGACACAATACTTTGAATTAACTCGCAAAAAATGTGGAGGGAAATTTTGAAATTGGAACTTACTTATTTTTACTTATAAATAATCATATTTTCGAAAAACATTATAACTGGCCAGTCTCCCATATATAAAAACTTTTTTTCGCAATACTTTCTGAGGGGCCTGGTACAAGCTTGGAACTGTCAATATCTTCATTTCCTTAAAATGTGGTCTGCACGATTCCTCCTGTTGTATTCTAACTATGCTTCTAATTGATCTCTTCTGGATTACAAAAGCTTTTTGAGTATTATAGGCATAGCTACCTCCCCAGAAGAGAATGCTGTATCTCAACTTTGATTCAACCAATGCGTTATAGACCATTTTTAAATGTTTCATGCCAACCTCATTTCTAAGACTTCTCAATACGTAGCAGGCTGAGCTGATGAATGAGTGAAAAAAGGAATAAAAATGCAATGTTTTGTTTTACGACAGTCATATCATCATCTTCTTAGCCTTTTCCCAATTATATTGGGGTCCAGTCTAACCAAATGCGGCTATCATCATACATCAGTATTTTAGACGGAGCTACTGCCATCAGACCCCTGAAACCCAGTTATGTGTTATGGGTAATACTGACATTCAGAGGTTAGACCAGTTGTCAGTCTTCTGACTACCCGTAACGACTGCCACAGATATTCGTATGACAACCACGTACCACCATTTTTACGACAGTCATGTACGCATTATTTATGATTATCATTGCAGGTTAATTACTCATAATTAAAATTAGGGATGTTATGGAGCTCCGTAACCGTAACCGAAACTATCGGATATCCGAAATAAAAATATATCCGTAACCGTGACCGTACCCGTTTCAAAAGTTTCGGATAGTTTTGTGTAAGGGCGGAGTCTAAATAAAACGACTAGTTTCGACAGGTTTTTGTTTCACCGCTCGGGCGCCATGTGAATCTTGCAGTTTGTTTGTTATTTCTAGTCATAACATAACCTCTTTCATAACCTATAAATACAACCAAATTATTACATACTATTTGTGTTTATATTTTACTTCAATCTAATATCCGTAACCGAAACTATCCGAAACTAACGCATAATCCGAAATAATTACATATCCGTAACCGTATACGAAACCGATGTAATTTTATTCCCATATCCATATACAACCTCTGTGGTCTAGTGGTTCGAGTGTCGGACTGCTGATCACGAGGTCGTGGGTTCGATTCCCACAGGACACAAATATTTGTGTGATGAACATGAGTGTTTGTGTTGGTCTGGGTGTTGCTTATGTATTACAAGTATGTATTTACAAAAAAAAAAAGGTATTTAAGTATTATATCCATTGTCTAGTACCCATAGTACAAGCTCTGCTTGGTTTGGGACTAGAAGGTGATGTGTAAAATGTCCCAAAAATATTTATTTATATATTTATTTATTTATATCCGTATCCAGATTCGAAATATCATATCCATAACATCTCTAATTAAAATAATTATTCATATCCTAAGTTCGCAAAGATAAGGATGGTCCTCGGAAGGTCTGCGATTTTAGTAGTAACTAGCTTTTGCTCGCGACTTCGTCCGCGTAGAAGTCGAAAATGGTTCTAATAGGATTTTTAGTTGGTTTTTTACGTTATTAAATTTTGCAATTATTATGTTCAAATACTTATAAAATATAACAATCTTTATTATAGTGTAGGGATTTAAAGGATAAATAAACATGAAAATAAAATGAAATTTCGTTATATTTTGTGAGCACGAAGCTCGCCTTTGATTTGGTGAAAGTTACCACGGGGGTATATTATCTTTTTACAACGAAATCGAAATACTACACCTACCGCAGTATTTCTTTGTAAACAATATTTCCTTCGGGAGCTAGAATACCAGGCTACTCTGTGCGCTTACTCTGGGGCATGCCACATACAACTGGCCGTGAGAGAAGCAGCTTTCCCTCAAGTCTATTCCCGTTACCTTAAGAGTTTGACCTTGAGCTTTGTTTATAGTTATTGAGAAGCAGACTTTGATGGGAAACTGCACTCTCTTGAATTCGAAGAAGTAATTCGATGGTGTTAGGGGAATCTCTAGGAATAAAATTGCGAAAAACAATACACACTAAATTAAACTTCTAAGACAAACTAAAAGAAAACTATAAGTATTATTATACACGACAAATCAAACACAGATATTTTTAGAGACCTTCCAATTTTAAAGAGTATTTGCTTACCCCGGCTCCACACGTTGGCCCGAAAGTTGGCGCCAACGTGTGCATCGGGAAAATGTAGTTGGCCCGAACGTTGGGGCGAGCATTGGCAGCTACCCCGGCTCCACATGTTGGCCTGAACGTTGGCGCCAACACTATTCGCCAACGTGTGGATCGGGAAAATGGAGTTGGCCCAAACTTTGGGGCGAGTATTGGCAGTTAGCCGTCGCGTGTCGGTTTTATCAAAGGAATTAAGCGCCAACGTTGGCGATGCGCCCACACGTTGGCGGTTTACTCAGTCTTGACGCAGCACTCATGCAGTAACGTGAATCGAATGAGCTGTTCGTACGGTCACCGCGTCTTGAAAATGTCATCAACGCAATAGTTATAGATTTTTTTTTTAAACTTTATGTTTATTAACAAATAACAACGATATTATTTTGTTAGTCAAAACATTTTTCAAAAACGACGTCCATTGTTTAACTATTGTGTTATTTTAATTGATAGTTCAGCTCTTCTGCACTCAATAATATTAAAGTGTCCATAGGCATGATTACGGGCCAACACTCGTCCCAACGTTGGGGCCAACGTGTGGAGCTCGCCTTATGTTTCTAAGTGCGTTCAACCTTTTTTGAATAAAATCGGATTGAGTTTTCAAACATGTGTCAAAATAAAATATAATTTAAATCAAAAGCACTAAGAAGTATTGATATCAACTTCGAAGCAAATCACCGCCAAAATAACTAATTAACCCTTTTTAACCCTGTTAGGGGATGAATTTCAACAAAATACGAGACACATCTTCCATCAATTCTGTTAAAAAAGGTTTATGCAAAATTTGAAGTAGATTGGATCAAGGAATCACGTTGTCCCATACAAACTTTGCCCTCCCTTTTCACCCCCTTGGGGGTAGAATTTCGGAAAATCCTTGCTTATCGGATGCCTACGTCATACAAAGAACACACCCTCCAAGTTTCAGGTCTCTACGATCAGCGGTTTAGGCTCTGCGTTGATCCGTCAGTCATTCAGGACAAAGCCTTTTATATGTATAGAAGAAGATATGTGATGAAAGCTAAATTAGCTCCTTGTAGATATACTGCGATGAATCGACGTACATAAACTTTCCTGTTGTAACATCAATGTATAAATGTGTGTACAACAAAGAATAAGAATAAGAATCCTATATGGACTGCCTGGAACTCAAATAAATTAGCCATTAAAATTATTTTGACCTGTTAATATTACTCACATATGCTTATTCATTTTATTTTTTCCCTCTTGTTTCTCAGAACCACAGAACAAATATAACGTGTTATTGAAATAACTGAAAACCTCTTAAGGGGTCATTGTACTCATCAGTATGAACAACTTTTACTATAGGACCAACACTGAAATCGCCAAAAAAAATCAGTCGTTCCCCTACATTTGTGTTCACATTAATCGACAAAATGGAGGGAACAGCAGATTTTTTTTCGCGATTTCATGGTTGGTCCAATAGTAAAAGTTGTTCAATAGCATCCCCTTAATAAATAAGCTCTTCAAGTATGACCACGCTTTTCTGATACACGTTGTATAATATCATATGAATAATTGTACATCTAGATAACTTTTTTTACAGAAGTGGCCTCTAATAAAAATCCCTATTAAAAACTCAAATATGGGTTCTATCTTCTGTTCTCCATGGTTCTATCATTTAATTTTTTATGTTATAATGAGCGGCTTTTAACTGCATCAATAAAGTAATGGAATGTGTTGACAGAAATATTCGCACTGCAGCCCTACTTTTCAACGTTAGTAAAGCCTTTGATTCCGTTCCTTATGATAAGTTGTTGATTAAATATGAGAAGTACCTAAAGTCATCGTGAAGCAGTTTTCAAATGGCTAGAGAGCTACTTCAAAGGCAGAAAACAGTATATTGACCTTGGAAATGTTGATAAAGACAGAGAAAAGTGCCTACCTCCTCCTTATGCTGAAGGAGTTCCTCAGGTTAGCATACTAGGACCGCTACTTACTGTGTCTGATATTTATAAATGATTTGACTGACGTTACCTCACATTTTACACTCTTTGCAGATTGTATACCTATCAGTCATCATAACATAATCTGTAAAATAACAGAATCTGTAAAAAAAATGTAAACACAATGACGATATAAATAAATGTATAAGTAAAATGATTACATGGCTTGAAAATTATAAAATAAATGATAATGTTGACTAAGGCATGGATACCGGTATTCGGTAACACCGAGCAGCTGGAATTCCGGTGATTTTTCGGCATTTCTTAACCTCTATACTGGCAAGGTCTCGTATTACGGCTTCGATGACGTAGTACGAAAATGGCGGCGGCCGGGATACGGCTGGATAAGATATTTTAGGTGTTACCTTACACAAATTGTTGAGCGACTTGACGCTGATAGCACCTACTTACTAATAAAAAATCGAGCCTACCTATTCCATCGAGTTTTGATATTAGAGAACACAATTTTCACATTCTCTGAATCTCCAGTCAGGTGAACCGACGACGTGATTAAAGTAGCTGGGGGGAACTGAATGCAGAAGTCAGAGGACCGAGTGTTTTGGCACAACTTGGGCGAGGCCTATGTCCAGCAGTGAACTGCGATAGGCTGAGTTGATGATTCTCTGAATGACCTCTCCAAATATGACCACGCATTTCTGATACACGAGGGGTAGTATTACTGGTCCTTCATAAATAGCCCTCCCGCCCACAAATATATGCACGTATGCAATTTCCTGCAGGTATTGTACAATATGACCCGAATTCGGGTCCGACCGTCGACGAGTCAATATCTCCTGAGGATGCTCCGTGGAGGGTCGAAACTCGTGTCGAGTATCGGTTTGGTTTGCATATTGCACAATACATTAATCGCACCCACGGAATACTTGAATTCATTTCCTCTATGATCGCACCTTATGCATGTGCATATAATTGTGGGCGGGAGGGTGGTGCTGCATGTTGCATTCAAGCTTGTCGACCTACTTATTTCGCGGAATTAACACTTAATATTTTAACTTCATATTTTGTATTAAAATACGTATAAGTTTAGCAAAACATATAAACTTTTTTTTAAACTGTATTCCGCCAAAATGAGAATCCGACTTTTTGCGTTTAATTTACATTTTTTAAATATCATTTTGGCAGAAAATATAGAACAGTTTTTCTTCATAACCATATTCCGGCGAAATGAGAATCCGACCACTTGCGAATCCGACTAAGTGCGAACAAATGAAAACTGACTTTACCTATGTGATCCCCTCCACTGCCTCCACCCTCAACTATTTTATTTTATTTTTATTTTTAGCACACCAACAGAATAATCACAATAATTTAAATAGACAAAGAAATTTCAAAGTATAATTTACATAGTGATTACACAAATTATAGGCATGCATGACATTGAATATAGATGTGATATCAGAGACTACAAATTAGGGGATCTGACGCAGAATGACCACTTCGCAAAATATCAACACGACGCAAAACGCCCACTTCGCAATACGTCCACTTCGCAGAATGACAACTTCGCATATTGACCACTTCTCAAAATGACTACTTCGCAAAACTTCTCAAAATGACAACTTCGCAGAATGACCACTTCTCAGAATGACAACTTCGCAAAATGTCTACTTCAAAAAAAAGACGATGTTATCAGGTATATGTTATACTAAATTAAATCCAGTGTTTTCTAATCAATGTAATTATTTATTTTTCATATAATCAGTCTTTAGATATGTTTTGATATAATTTGCATATAAATTAGATGAAAAAGGAAAAAAATATAAAAAAATCAACAAATACAAAAATAATATTAAAAATACGGCAAAACATGGCTGGCACCATTGCATTAACACCCGTAAACCAAAAATAACTATTTTTTACATGTTTTAGCAAAAATTAAAACAAGAAAGTAGATATTATGATAAGAAGATCAGAGACAATTTGTTTAAAAATGTTAAACAAAATCGAAGAAATAATAGTAGTTTATGAAACTGTTGCATAATAGGGGTTATTAAAACACGAGTGTGAGTTTAAAAACCGAGCCGTAGGCGAGGTTTTTAATAGTATCACACGAGTGTTTTAATACCTAATTATGTCAGTTTCATACACTATTTTATCTACACTCATACAATTTTAAATAAAATACCAAAGTCAAAATCTTGGTAACATTGTCGTTGTTTTTCTTGATTTCTCTGGTAAAAGATTGTTCGTCATTTACGTTGCTGCATCCAGAAATTCAAGCGGGGTCATATTCTCCTCAGTTCAGTATCACTGCTGTAGTCAGATATTTTTGCCCAGATTAAAACTTTCGACATACAAAACCATAATAATAACGTAAACAATAACAATAAATTTACAAGTAACGATGACCAAATCCAGTAGGCCGCGGCCGTGGTGCGCGGCCGCGCACGCGCGCTGGTGCGCGCCTACACAGATAATAAAATATAGTCTGGCGAAAATATTATAATCGGAACTAATTTTCTATCCTTGTCAGGATTCCGTCAATCTCTGTTTTATCATACAAAAAATATGCCTGTAAACACTTAAATATAATTAAAAGCAATATGACAATCAAAAGTTCTGCCAAAAACGCGATTTTAAACGATAAAATTTTTCAATGTATGACAAGTGGCGCCACCCTGAATTTTGTGTACTCATTGGTGCCAAACTGTACGACTGCTAAAAAAAAGGTTTTGAAAACTCCTTGGTTAGGTCGAAGTGGCATTAAAAACTCCTTTGTTGGGCTGAAGTGTGCGGTTATGGAAAAAAAATTAAATTACCGCATTGTTTTGTTCAGCAAACTGTATCGTAATAAAACTTTTTAAATTCATTACAGGTGCGTGTGCGTAAAGTATGTCATTATGACATTACTTTCGAGTTCATAATTTGAATTTTACGATACGAGTGTAGATAAATACATTTACTTTATAAGGCAGTATAAAAAGCTTCTCTCAAAGTTAGAACACAAGGATTTGCAACTGGAACAGTTTATAAAAAAAGTTGTAATTTATAAATATTATTTGTTCTTAAACTATACAGTCTGACTGGTTAAACAAGGGGCTTATTGAAGGAGGATGTTTAGTACTTGATTCTCGTTCCAAATATGTATAAAAAATTGCACCTTAATTTTTTTAATATTTTTCCAATCAACTCTTTTTTTTTCGGGAAATCTTCATGGACGCACTCCGCCCGGGGACGACGGAGCCAGTGTTGGACTCTTACCGACTAAAACCATTACGGTGTTCCTTCAACTACCTTTGGCCGGGGGCGTGGGAACCCTCTGTATTCGCACAACCACGCCCGGCAGGTCCTGACCCACCACAAGCAGGCGAGCCCCTTTTCACCTTGCGGCCTAGCGTCGGCCGCACTCTCCCCGGCAGCGCACACGGAACGCTGCGCGCCACCTCACGGGCCCTGCCATGATGCCATGTCACGGCCATGCCAGACACGCTAGCCACGCCAACCACGCCGGCCTCGTCAGCTGAGGCTGGTGATCCAGCCACGGGGGCCATGCCAACCACGCCAACGTTGCAAGCCACGCCAGCAACACCAGCCACGCCAGGCAGCAGACCACCCCAAGTCCGCTGCCTGCAGGGCCTACCCTCCCGTAATTTTTATAGAGGTTTTCTTCCTCATCCCTCATTCTCCACTGTGCCCTCAGCTAACTTCAAAGGCACAGGTGGAGTCACGCCCCATTGGCCCAGATCGAGTCCCTCCTGCGCTAGAATATTCGCCACAGGCAAGTAGATCCCGCGAAGGATAATAATGTCCCTCGAAAGGACATTTATTGCCCGTACCCAGGATGCACCGGCCTAACAACTGCCGTTCCCTCCAGACGTGTCCAGAAGGACTAGCAGCCGTCAGGCACACCTGGAGGTTCTGACTCTTCTTTGGACCGGGGGATATTATTGCCCGTGGTGAATATTCAGACACGGAAGGGGCTCGATCTGAGCCAATGAGGCGTGACTCAACGTGTCCCTCTAAAGTTAGCAGAGGTCACAATGGAGGTTGAGGGATAAGGAAGAAAACCTCTATTAAATATTATGAGAGGATAGGCACTGTGGGTGGCGGACTCGGGGTAGTCTGCTGCCTGGCGTGGCTGGTTTTGCTGGCGTGGCTGACGTGGCTGGCGAGGCTTGCGAGGCTGGCGCTGCTGGCTTGGCCCCCGTGGCTCGTGAGGCTAGCGTAACTGGCGTGGCCGTAGCATCGGAGTGTTAACTGCGTCATGGTAGACCCCGTGAAGTGGCGCGCAGCGTTCCGTGTGCGCCGCCAGGGAGGGTGCGACCGACGTCAGCCGCACGGGGAGGTGGCGGGCCGACCTTTCAGGGGTGGTTGTGTAAATACACACGCCCCCGGCCAAAAGTAGTTAAGGAAAGTCCGACACTGGCTCGGCCGTCCCCAGGCGGATGAGGTCCATAAGGATTACCCCATAGCAAAAAAGGCCCTTTTAACTTTTAACGATCTTGGTATTCATAATACAAGGGCCTCACATTGCGAAGACATTCGTGCGAGCAAACGTCATCTTCGGCCTACGGCAAATGTTAGTGGCCACGTACATTGGAGTAGCATCATCGCGATGTTTTGTCGCAAATATACACGACAAAACACGAGCCAAAGCAAAATGAACGACGTAGTCGCTCTGTATTTTATGTTGGCAAATAAATATATGCTGCACTTATTTATAAAATATAATTGTACAAAGTATTATTGAGGTTTCCGGGCTTGTTATTTCAATAAAACGTTGTATGTTTTAATTATATAACACGGAATTTTCAAAGTTCCAGATGTTTTAAGGTTCCGTACTTAGCGACACCTCGAACCGATCGTAGTGAGCCAAGCTATGCAATGATTTAAAAAACAAATCGAAATTCCGTAGTATGTACGACTAAATAATCGCAGAAAGGTCTGGAACATTAAAATTTAATTTAAGTTACGGACAATACCGTGGGAATATTTTTCACACGGAGGCAGATTCCTCGGCCCTGAAAGGTCGTAGCTGAACGTGCGATGTACTTACCTCAAAAAGAATAAATGGATCCCTTATCTAAGTCAACGCACACAAAGGATGCGGCAATTTATGTCACATATTTTGAAATAAGATGTAGTGATAAAGATTGAGATAGGTATTTTAAGATAGTTTGGACATATAGAGTAGATGGACAAAAGGAGATTAACGAAACAACTATACGAAGCGAGTGTGGATGGAAGAGCAGGATGGAGACGACCTCGGCGAACATATCACAATCAAATCGTGGACGTTCTCATTAAATGCCAGTCTAAGGCCCGTATTACAGAACGATACTCAAGCGTTGATCTCTGTTTAAAACTAGTTTTGAGTTGAGCTTTGATTTTAGAACGTTCCTCAAGCAGAGATTTATTGATCACAGTTCAGCTGGGCTTAGTTTTATTTTATACTGCCACCTGTTTCGGAATTTCAGCTGAGATTTGATCTGTAATCACTCTAGTGTGGTCCAGATTACGCTTGAGTAGAGATTTCTATTCTATTTCAGGTCAAATTCATGTGTTATGTTGTTGAATTAAAGTTTATAATTACCGTTCTGGAATAAGACCGATACTCAAGTAACGATTCCATCCTTAAGTAGTGATCAGGTGATTGGAGTTTAAACTGTACTTGAGGAAGCTTCTGTAATACGGGCCTTAAAGTACTCTTACGGCCAAAATTAATATCCAATCTATCCACGATTTACCCTACTAGCGATAGAAATGTGACATATCTTTATCCGACTTCAAAAAATGGAGGAGGTTATGTATTCGGCAGGTTTTTTTTTACGTGTATGTACACCGATTACTCTGAGATTTACATGAATAATAATTATAATAATTTTTTGCACCGCCTTCTAAATGTTGGTTTATGAAAAGAAAAAAAAAATACATACAAGGATTATTTTTTCCCTTTTTTTAAGTTTTTATGTATGCGGCTTATGTCAAATTTCTATCTCTAGTAGGGCAAATCGTGTATAGATTGGATATTAATTTTGGGTCTGCCTACCCTAACACATGGTAAATCTTAGGTTTTACTAGTAAATCTTAGGATTTACCATAGTTCGAAGCTTTTACAGTAACAGATACACCTAGCTGCTAAGCATCACCTCTTCTCTCTGCTTCGCACAGCTCCGCTTGGGTGGAATCCGGGGCTAAAAGTGTAAGAATTACCTATATTGTGAACACAAATGACGCACACCTTATATTGTTTTGGTTTTTCTTTGCCCTATAAATGGTAGCTACCTATCTTAATCTCATGTTACTCGCAAGTTTCTCTTACAACTGATCAGTTACAAATCAATAATGGCTATGTTACTACGTCGTAATATATTGTTTTATTCACAGTTGAGGAAATTACATAGAAGTCCCGTTGCATTAAGTGTACCACTTACTTTTAACACGTTCGAACAAAAGGAACAGTTTCGTGCTGTGTTGCCTGAGGTGATGAACTCGTTAATGTCGAGTTCTAAGATAACAAAGCAGCTGCCAGAAGTTGGAGCTTGGTTGAAAAAGGTTAGTATAATTTTGCGCTGAAATTATGTAGGTACCTATTACAGTGTAGGGAACGAACTAAGTTCAATAAAGGACAACAACGACTCCCGTGCAAATGGACTGGGGTTGCAGTAATTATTATCTGTTTTTCAAGTGTATGATAAGAGTAAAATGAGTCGTTCATAATGTTCAAAACAAAACGTATCCTGGCCATTGCATTCCAGCGGTCTTCTTTCATAAGATAGCCTCCGCTAGATCAGTGGCCCCCATTTGAGAATACACATAGGTACACTATAGTGGTAAAAAATAGTAAAATCGAACGGGACACAGAGGAAAAGTACATTAAATATTGGAGATAGTACGCAAAGAAAACGTTCTTTTGTTTTAAAAAATAAGAATAATTCCATTCACAGATTATTTCATTTATTCTTGTCAAAAATTTACAAGAATAAATGGGTAGGTATTCTTGTTAAAAATATACACTACTAGCGACCCGCCCCGGCTTTGCATGGGTCCAATGCTGATACTAAATATACTACAGAATGTCTTTATATACAACCTCAGATTAATATATATACAACGTGCACAGCTTTTTTGTTATTAGACAATACAAACATGTTTTCTTTAGAGGTTACTCTATGGCATTTCAAATCTGTAATATCTTCGAAAATATTCATTTAAATTACATGCTGTAAAGGGCCGTATTGATCTATATATATTAAATGCACGATGTATTTAATTAAGGTACTTAATTGGATAAGGATAATGCTGTATTGCTTAAAATCGCTTCGTAAATAAGCCATCATTTCTCGTAAAAAGTAAAGGATACACAATTATAAATATAATAAGGATCAAATCTGTCTTATAAACATAGTGACTTAATAAAACAAAGTTTAACCGGATTAAATCGCGTATATTATTTAAATTGGTTTCCCTGACGTATCTTAGTCTACCTGCGACCACGAAATGCTGCAAAGCTTTCGAAACGAACGAACGGAAACCAATTTAAATAATATACGCGATTTAATCCGGTTAAACTTTGTTTTATTATAATGTGTAGTGATCGCGAAAACCTAAGATGTTATTATAGTGACTTAAATTAAAGAAAGTCCAATAAAAAAAGATGTTTTGAAGTAAAATTTTTGCTTCCTTTGTATAATTTTATTGAATAGAATAGAATATATTTATTTGCTTAAAAACATTGTATAAAAAGGTCTTACAGTTTAAAAAGAGCAAACATGTATTGCTAAGAATATTGCTGGAAATGTAACTAAACCATGTCACATTTCATGGTCTTTCTTCAATCTAGGACACAATGTTTGTTAGAGTTAATTCAACGTTATTTTCGACTCTATCAATTATTATTATTATTAAAAGTGGCTTTAAAAAATAAAAAAAACCCGCCGAATACATAACCTCCTCCTTTTTTTGAAGTCGGTAAAAAATACAGTGTGATATTTTTTGCATTATTCAAGGTTCGATTCTCAGCTGAGACAAGCGAGTTTTCAAGAATCTTTAAATGTATTTATACCAATTTTTAAATATTAAGGAATGTTTCGTTTGAGTAATATTAGCTATCTTTATTTTTATTTTTATGATGTATAGATATGCTCTTGAGCACAATCTAGACAGCTTTGTCAGGATGTGGTCGACGATGGAGCGAGCAAACCATAGAAATAGGAGAATAGTCCTATTTCTGTGGAGCAAACCTATTAGGTGCCGACATCACTAAAAC
Organism: Asteroscopus sphinx; assembly: GCA_949699075.1. Taxonomy (NCBI): domain Eukaryota; kingdom Metazoa; phylum Arthropoda; class Insecta; order Lepidoptera; family Noctuidae; genus Asteroscopus; species Asteroscopus sphinx. Next base: position 16,279,520 of record OX453017.1, read on the forward strand.
ACTATCACTATCACTCCAGCTTTAAAGGCGTTAGGGTTATAAGTGCCCGGAAATACAGATGCCGGCAGTGAATTCCACAACTTGGCTGTGCGCATTATGAAAGAGTTCTCAAAGCGCTTGGTCCTGATAGTAGGGATTTCCACCAAATGTGGAATAATCTTCAATATTTCATGTACTTTCCTTCATGTCCCGTTCGTTTTTACATCCTGTATAGGTGGAAAAACGACATGATGATGATATTCATCGGCCAGAATGACAACGCAACATATATAGCATGGGCGTCGCCAGGGGGTTGGGGGGCAGCTGCCCCCGCACCCCTAGAGACTCGAATCTGGAATATTAATAAAGAAGTCGAAAAATTCCCAAAAAATCCAAGAAGATTATGTTTTAATTATAAGTATTTTTTTCTTGTAGTAAACGATTAACATAACAATATAACATCACGCCTGTATTTCCGCGAAGGTGTAGGCAGAGGTGAAATAGTACACCCACATTTCGCCGGTTATGTTATAGTCCCATGTAACAGGGGGCGAGCCTATTGCCATTGACCGGGCACAAGTCCAGACTCCGGGCTGCTACTGAGAATTTCCTAATAAAAAAATGCAATAACACTTTGTCCGACCCGGGAATCGAAAACGATTAAAACTTTACAAATTGTGTTTAACAACATAACATAACATAACATAACATCACGCCTGTATTGTAAATTGTGTTTATTTTACCTACAATTCATATCCTCATAGACTAAAAATAAGAAATAAATAAAAATAAGAATAGCGTCCCTGATGCGCCGCTTGCGGGGCAGCCCCAACAGGTTCCTGCAACTCATTGCTGGAAGAATGGACACTGACTGCTCCTTTATGGAGTGCTGTACAAAAATTCATGTAGCCCGTTCCTGAAACAGTGTTTCCATTAGTATAGGACATATTGTATTTTTTCTCTATGACATTTTATTATTATTATTTTTTGTTGCATGACATATTGTTTATTATTTTTATTGTATGGATTATTATATATTTGCATGACATTATATTTTTTTTTATTATTACAGATATGGATAATTTATAATTTATTGTAATTCATCTGAAATAAATGAATTGAATTGAATTGAATAGACTGGTAACGCCTTTGATGCATAGGTCAGCACTTGGTTATTTTACAGATAATGGATTACAACCTGGAAGGAGGCAGGCTAGCCAAAGGATTAGCCGTCCCCTTCGCGTACCGAATGTTAGAAGCACCTGAAAACTTCACTGAAGAAAAACTGCATACAGCTCGTTTTTTGGGCTGGTGTTTAGAAATGGTAATTGATAAATTAGTAATATAAATAGTAGTAGTAATATTAATTATGATACCTAAGCAATAATGACGGTAATCCTTTACAACTATAATAAAACTAAAGAGGCAGTTTTGGCCTTGCAATCGCATCTCAGAAAATCTTTTTCCTTATTCTATCATCCACTCTGATAAATAAGGAAAGGTTACTCACGTCATTATGACGTCATCATCATCATCATCATCATCCTCCTGCCTTTATGCAATTTTTCAGGGACGGCGCAGCTAGGGTTGCCAACCGTTTTACTATATTTCGGCCCGAGCGGCGCGGCGTGGCGTGCAGTCAAGTATAGTATTTTTGTGTACTATAAATTCAACAGTATAGAACGTGTTATTGAAATAACTGAAAACCTCTTAAAGGGTCATTGTACTCACCAGTATGAACAACTTTTACTATTGGACAAACCATGGAATCGCGAAAAAAAAAACAGCTAATTCCTACATTTTGTCGATTCATGTGAAGAAATTTATAGTACACAAAAATACTATATTTCACTCGAAGCTACAATGTGTTTCTGATTTTCCTGTAGGTTAATAGTTTTAGTTTTCATAGAAAATTGTCACTTTATGCAGCTTTAGGTTTCCATGAGAACTCTTTGTTTTGTTGCCTTTGAGAAACCAAGTGCATTTTTAACCCTGTTCTACTACACTCTGTTTTTTCTAACTTGTCTTATTTTGTAAACTAAACAATCATGGCATGTTAAATAATTACATATAGTAGTCCGACGGTCCCTATGGAGCTTATATCAAATTTCTATTTCAAATCGTGGATAGTAGATTTTATAGGTTATTTGTTTTAACCATGAATTATTATGTCAAGTGAATGGATAGCAGCATTTTCCAACCCGTGTTAAAACGAGTTATTATAATAATAATTAATAATACATCTGTGCCCTGTTTATCAAAAGTTACAAGCCTTGTATTACAAGCATTTTCCTTGTAAATTAATACGTTTTTACAAAGATGCGTTTATCAAAACTTCACGTAGAAACTACAAGCTACAAGTATTTTTTCATACATGTTGTTGCGGTTTTGTTTTGGTGGCCAGTGAATCCTATACCCTATTTGTCAAAAGACAAAAGTCTGGAAGCTACAAGCTACAAATTACAAGAACATTTTCACAAGGCCTTGTAAATTACGTTTATCAAAAAATTTCACTAAGCTTGTAGATTTATTAGGAAATTACAAATCTTGTAAACCTTATTCGATATAACTATTAGTTTATAATGGTTTATAATGATTGAAGTATGTCATATTTTAATTATTAAAATCGGTTTTTTATCGAATGCATTTCGGCGAGTGTGCGTTGGAATTGCACAATTTAATTCCCCCAAGCCCTTTCCATTATCGGACGACCAGACGCACGGCGATGCGCCACCGTTATATGGTAGATATTCCACCCTTACGCACGAACCGGTTTGCTAATAGCTTTATCATGCGTACCGCCAAAGAGTGGAATTCCTTGCCGGCGTCAGTGTTTCCCGAGAAATATAATCTGGTGGTCTTCAAGACTCGAGTGAATAGGTTTTTGCTGGGCAAGCGTGTACCATCGTCGACCGCACCATCGCTTAACATCAGGTGAGGTGATGGTCAAACGCAAGCCCGTTAAGAATAAAAAAAAAAAAAAAAAAAAAAAAAAAAAAAAAAAAAAAAAACAAAACGAGAAATAATCATAATTTTGGTTTTATACACCACTAAGTAAAATAATCAGCCTATTATTGTTCCACTGCTGAGCATGGGGTCTTCTCCGAATGAGAAGACTAAGGCCACCACGCTGGCGTAGTGCGGTTTGGTGGACACCATCGAGAACTGTATATGGAGCACTCTCAAGTATATAGGTTTCTTCACGATGTTTTCTTTCACTGTTAAAGGAAGTGATAATCAAATTATGATCAGCACACGAATTAGAAAAGTAGGTATAGGTAGGTCCTGTGCGAGCCGGTTTCGAATTTGACCCTCCTGCACGGCAATACAATAGCAAGTGTACAGCCGCTAGGTTATCATTAGGTACGCTACGCAAATTTTATAAAAAATAAGGGCAGACTCTGATCATCAATGAATAATGATTCTCTTACAAATTTGGGGGAAGCTCTTAATATTTTTTTTGTTATGTTTAATGGCGAAACACTCAAATTAGTGGTGCCTGCCATGTAATACAGAATGATTTATTTATCAAATGTTCCATTTCATTACCTGTAATTCTGAATCTTAAGATTGAAACGAACGGCTCAATTTGACTCACGATCGGTAGGTTGAATCCTATCCTACCAATCGGCAAGTTGTTGCCTATTTACTATTGCAATAGGCCATTTACACAGATCAGTCTCAATAATTTTCTTTATCACAATTCTGGAGGGCAGAGCGTTTTGCTTATCCCATAACACAGGGCCTCACCGCTCTATTTTGGGAAGCAAAGCCTTAACCCTATTTTTCGTGTTTTTGATTGCATGTTCCTTTGTCAAAAATTGTACTGTTATATTTATTTGGAAATAAATTGAAATTAAATCGAAATTGAAAAATTTGGTCCCTACCGATAGGCCCAAATTCGAGATTGTAAGCCCATTTTTGAAAACATATGCTGAGTCGAACACATGCTTGATGTATGTCAAATTTAGATTCATGTTTTTTTGAACTTTTATCCATCGTTTGGCTAGACAGTTACATAATTAGTTGATTTTTGTTCGATACTTTTATTTTTTGAAAATCATGCGTTTTTAGAGATTTTTCGAATATTTCTCCTTTATTATTTAGCTTAGCTATATAAAATATATGCAAATAGGAAAATAATAAAGTTTATTAAATACTGGCTAGCGGAAATTTGTATAGATTGTTTAGTATTCTTGTAATAAAAAGAAAACTGTTTTGAGATTTACGACATTTACTTCCGTGGTAAAACACGCGAGAATGATTTTTAACCGACGAAAAAAAGGAGGAGGTTCTCAATTCGACGCGTATATTTTTTTTTTTTTTTTTTTTTTTTTTTTTTTTATGTATGACCACGCATAACTTTTTACAGAGTGGTCCGATTTTGATGATTCTTTTTTTATTGGATAGGGTATATCTTGAAGTTGGTCCCATTTAAATTTCAAAATCAAAATCCACCCCTAAGGGTAGTAAAACAGGGGATGAGTGTTTGTTCACCCACTGAATTCTTACCTGTTAACCGATTCTGTTGAAACTTGACATACATAAATATAGTTCTAGACACTACGACATAATGGAGACCTGGATTTAGAGTTTAACTACAAAAAAATGAAAAATAAAACTTTTTAACAAAAAATTGAACCGACGAAAACAGAAACTGAAAAGCGAAAAATAACTAATTATGAGTCGGCGCCAAACAACCAATCAACGAAGATCTTAAATTACTTTAAATAAATAATAAAAACAACGTCACATCAAATACAACGTGAGATTTTCAACGATAAACAATAACTTTCCAAAAATGCGTTCTCCGCTCGGCCACTTCCAACTTACACGCACTATGCTTGTTAAAAGTTCGTTTGGCGCCGACTCATAATTAGTTATTTTTCGCTTTTCAGTTTCTGTTTTCGTCGGTTCAATTTTTTGTTAAAAAGTTTTATCTCTAAAATGAGTTCTATTGCAACTCGCATAAAATTGACGAGAGCGGCCCGCAGTTGCGGTGTGTATGGGGAGTGCGAGGGTGGGAATTACGTTTTGGGAGCGTCCTCTTAAACCTTTATATTTAATTCGTAGGTCGTTTTAATTTGGGTACAATTATTTGCTTGTAATTGTATGCTAGTAATTCTTATTTTTTCATCGTTACTGGAACCATTTGACCACATTTTGGCTAGAAATAGTAAAAAAAAACGGTTCTTGTTCACTTGTAAAGTAGAATTAAGAGTCATCGGCCACTCTAAGACTTGTAAGCAACAAGCTCCAAGCTACAAGTTACAAGAATATTTTTGATAAACAAAACCATAATACATGTGTGAAAAACCAAATAATAATAAGTAATACGAGAGGAATCACTTGTAGCTTGTAGTTTACAAGTTTAGTTTTATAAAAATGTTCTTGTAATTTGTAACTTGTAGCTTGTAGACTTGTAACTTTTGATAAACAGGGCACTGATATCGACTAAAATAAGCACTATCACCTGTCTTCGTTTTCGGAAGCGTTTCCCTGACACCCTGTATAATAACTTCTTAGGTTTTCGCGATCACTACACATTAAAAACATCCTAATTTTAATAGAGAAGATAGTTGGCAGCTACCACCTGTTTGGAACCCAGTCCTAAAAATAATCAAGTCCCAAACAGCACACAACACTGTAAAAGTTTTTTTTTTTTTTTTTATTTATTTAAAAGGCTTTGTCGCTTAGCGACCACACTGCCTTATCAGATAATATCACATACAAAATAATTATTAATAATTTAATCCAACGAATTAACTAATTTATAAAAATGCTTGGCTTCATCAGAAGTCGGACAAGCTAAAATAGAGTTACACAATCCAACATCAAAACATTTTTCTTGACCAAAAAGGGACATTCTTACATCCGAATTCCGACCACATTCCATCAGAATATGCATCGTCAATAACTCCACACGAAGAGCAGTTAGGAGAAGGCGTTTTCCTCATTAAAAATGCGAATTTATTCGATGGGATGTGGCCGGAGCGGAGTCTGAGAGCATCAGTCAAAGACGGCTTATTTAGATTTACCTGGTCAATCCAAGGGAACTTATACACATTCGATTGAATAGTGCGGTACCAGATGCCCTTTTCCCTCGAACGTTCGTCAAAGTATTCTTGCCAACTATCCAAACTAATATTTTTTACATGAACGATGTAATCTGAGTGCAGAGAATTTACACTAATGGGAATTCCATCAACTAGGGCTTGCTTAGCCAGCAGGTCCACTTTATCATTTTCCTCTAGCTCAATATGCGACGGTATCCACTGAATAAAAACAGACTTCGAATTCCGCATTTTTAAAATTGACTGCCTCGTTGGTCTAGTGGTTGCAAGAGCGACTGCTGAGCGTGGGGTTCTGGGTTCGATTCCCGGGTCAGGCAAAGTGTTATCGGGTTTTTTCATTAGGAAATTCTCAGAAGCAGCCTGGAGTCTGGATTTGTGCCCGGTCAATGGCAATAGGCTCGCCCCCTATTACATGGGACTAAAACATAACTGGCGAAATGTGGGTGTACTATTACACCTCTGCCTACCCCTTCGGGGAAATACAGGCGTGATGTTATGTTTTTATGTTTTTTATGTAAAATTGACTCATAAATAACATAAGCTATCGGGCATCCTCGCCCTGGCGAGGTGTACCGAGTCAAATGTTGCAAGGAGCTTTTGGAGTCCGTCAAAATTACGACTTTATTACAATTAATTGATTCTACATATGATAATGCTTCTGCTATAGCAATTAGTTCAATATGCATGATTGAAATATTAGAATCAATCTTAAGTTTAACAGAACTCCCAAGCTGTGAGTCTAAAAAAGCTGCACCTCCTAAGCCCTTATCCTTAGAACCGTCTGTAAAGATTCTATAACATCCAGGATACTGATTTTCTATAAAGCTAATACATATATTTCTAATAATTTGAGTATCATAATGTCGTTTGGCACGAGATATCGCAGGAATGCTGGCATTAACCACATGGGTAATGTCAACATTACTTACCCAAGTATCAAGGGAAAACATATCGAGTTGACTGTAAAAGATAATGATATTGTGAGTGATTACTGCGTGCATCGAAGCGATTTTAATTCATAATATGGTACGGTAGATTAAAATATTTTTTTAGAAATATCTGTAAAGACGATTGTCATCTTAGCCTACCTGCGACCACGAAATGCTGCAAAGCTTTCTAAACGTCAGGGAAACCAATTTAAATCATATACGCGATTTAATCCGGTTAAACTTTGTTTTATTATAAATTAATATCTTATCATATACGATTTGCCCTACTAGAGATCAGACGTATTATAAGTTGTATGGAGCTTATATCAAACTAGATAGGTTAATAATTTTGGCCGTAAATGCACCATATTTATTTTATTTATTTAGGCACTATTCCATAACAACACCGAATACAAATTCTAGTGATTATAGAGTCAAATGTTTAGCAAAGCTAGCGGAGTGCCTCCAATTAAAAATATCTTATAACAGTTACAGGCCTATTTCATAATAATTGATGATATAATGGACAATTCAACAACTCGTCGTGGCAAGACGTGCTGGTACCTCCAGCCTGGAGTCGGCTCATCTGCGATCAACGACGCTGGTCTCATGTACCATTGTTTGATGGAAATATTGCAAATTAACTTCGTGAAAGCACCCTACTACGTTGACTTGATAGAACTTATCAATGAGGTACGTATGCATATGCAATCAATTCACCTAAACAAAATAACTTTAGGTAGGTACTTGTTTGTTGTTGCAAGGTTTTTAACGAAGGAAAAAGGAATTCTAAAGTGGTAACAGAAAAGTATAAAGTCCTAGTGTGTGCACCAGGTATCCACAGGAAATCCTAGAGTAGTGGGACTAACACCCATCATCATCATCATTTCGGCCAAAAGACGTCCACTGCTGGACATAGTCCCCCAAGCATTGCCACAACGACCGGTCCTGCGCTTTCCGCATCCAGCGGATTTCCGCGACCTTCACCAGGTCGTCAGTCCACCCTGTGGGGGGCCTACCCACGCTGCGCCTTCCAGTACGCGGTGGCCACTCCAGAACTTTACCCCATCCGCCATCCGTTCTGCGAGCAATGTGCCCCATATTTTTAGTTGTTTCTTCAAACGTTTCTAGACTCAAACTCAGTCAAGGATGCCTTCAAAAGTTCCTCAAGTAATATCAAAATCGGTATTCTTAGACATTTCCTCAATGTATCTTGAGGAAATAAATAACGCCACGACGGATAACTGTATATATGTACATAGAAGATGTGATCTGTAACCGTGCCATATTTCCAGAGTGTAAAGGTGTGGCTTTACGTGTTGAATCAAAGACGTATATCTCACGAATGTAGTTATAATAATGCTCATTACAGAATATATAGGGGGAAGGCGCGTCACACACTACACCTCCCCCGATGATTTGAGAAAAAAAATACAAAAGTTGTTTTTTTTTTCTAAATTAAAATTACCAATTACAATACACAATCATGATAATAGTAATAAAAACATAAAATTTTCATTCAGAAGAATAAAATGATGACTGCAATTTGATACATGTTGATAAATAAGCACATGACGTAAACGTTTCATTTACTTAGGTTTTTTTTTTCTGATTACTTTACAATTTTGTATCCATATTCCATAAACATGAAAAAAATAATTTTAGCAACACAAAAATTACTTACCTAACACGATATTTTATTTACTAATAAAACCTATTATCTACTTTATTTAACCTATTAATAATACCGATGCACTGTTGACAATATCAGTTAATATTAAAGAATTTGATACCTATCAATCTTGTTCATTAATTTCTTCTTGAACTTTTCATAATATTTCTTATAAGAATAACATAGTATTACGTACATTCCTTCAAACAAACATCATCATTTCCTTTTCTTCATTTAATATTTTCCGTTCTAATAACACTTCTTTCATATGGGTACATCTTTTATCACTTTGGACCGGCCGGTCTTTCATATAATTATTTCATTTCATAATGAGGTACTTACATTATTATACATAAGTCGACTTTACTTCACATTATTCATCATTTCCATTTATTATAAGGATCAAGATTTAAGACATTTTAGTCTCCAACAGTTCTCACGGAGGAAAGCTCGTTCGCACCATGATCGAATCTGAAGGACCTGACCTTAATTTGTACCTCATTGTGTACCACATATTTAATCAATATCACACACCAATCAAAACAGTAACACCACTCTCAATATAAATTATTTGGTTCATAAATCCTCCGGGGCTCTCGGGTGATCAGTCCGGTGGCGTACCAGAAGCCTATGTACCAAACAATTCCCTTCTACTTCAATCCTTTTATCAAACCAAACTTTCATACAAAATAGCTTCGATCGTAATCCAACATCTTATAAACAAAAATTACTAGTATCCGTTATCTTTTCTACATAAACAGGAAAAGTTACTAATTGCACTCAAAAGGTGACAAAAGATATTTAAAACAGTTCCTGTTTCATCAAACTTATAATAAAAATCTAACTTGTTATTCTTCTTCACTATTATTTTAAGTGTCAACATAAAAAAAATCATTCTAATTTGTGAAGTCATACTAGGCACTTCAAGAAACTGCTTACATAAATATTTCAAAGCATTACCATAAACGGAATCTAATTTCAAAGAAAGAATGTTATCCGGTACTGATTTTGTTTGACACCAAACATAAACAATGCTGCGCTTGCATACATGGAATATACACACGACACACGGACATCGGACTAAAGTATTGCAAAACATTTGATAACAATCAGCAAATTAGGTACTAAGACAATTTTTACTTACGGATTTACTTGATTTTACAATGTAAAATAAAGTAAAGACCACGAACAAAATACATTACGGCTTCCTTTCTGAAATAATGATAGGTAGCGAAAAAAAAAATCCTATAGTTAACATGGTAATTATAAATTACGTACCTACTTGGACAAACGCATTACAGACATCAATAATATAGCGATAATCATATCCATGACTCTAGTATTTGTAGATGTAAAATCATTACGTAATTAATAAACACAAGCTCATTGAATAAATGAACATTTGAAATTTGAGCTGCGCGGGAACATGGAAATAGTACCTACACTAGGATCTAGACTACTTTATAAAAATAAAAATAAAACTAAATTAAATATCCGAAAATATAGGTATTTAAAGAATACTTTTCCGTTTCAAAAACTTCAGAAACAATTTAATTATGTATTGTCAACAGGCATGATAAACACTTACGTTTTAGGGTGGATTAAGTACTGTAACCCTAACAAAAATAATGTCCACTAAATCGTCCATTAAAAATTAAATGGATCCCCATAACTAAACCGCAGTTCAACATCACCACACACATGAACACTTGAAAATATTCACTACATCTTCACGTCAGCTGAGCGACCGAAGACTTCCATGCCGCTCCACATCTACGTTGCAGTCATCCTGCATCGCATCTTTGCTGCACACTTCACCAATCGACGTGGCCCTTGGCCTTGCGAAATGCAAACGCGTCTCATCACAAAGTTTTACTGCACATCGTTGGACGCAATTTCGTCACAAAAATCCTCCTCAAATCTTGACTTTGCCAAGCCGAAAATGAATCCGAATTATTTTATTTATGTCCAGCGCTGCCCTCTAGGCAGCACTGGCAGGGTCGCCATGTAAAGGTGTGGCTTTACGTGTTGAATCAAAGACGTATATCTCACGAATGTAGTTATAATAATGCTCATTACAGAATATATAGGGGGAAGGCGCGTCACACACTACAAGAGCAAATGATAAATAATGTGCTTGATCTCAATCTGAGTGCTTGATCATATAAAAATACTTGAAATACCCAAATTTTCACTCAGAAACATAGCGAACGACTCTGAAAATCCCGAATGACTCTGAAAATAAGTCATCGATCGGCGGCAAAGTCAAAGGGTGGAAATACCTGCAATTTTTTTTGGTGGTTTCGCACTCTTCGTTTTGCGTCGCACGCGACACACGCAGGGAATTTGTTTGTTTGTTACACATAGGTTTTATTTGTATTGAATTTTTTTATTGAATCGTTTTCAGTATCAGTGGTATACCACTGATAAAGTCAATAAAAAAAAAATACTATAGTCACCTCCTTAAATATGGCACGAATACAGATCAATCAACATGTTGTATATTCCATAAATTCGTCAAAATCGGATATTTTTCAGAATAGAAACAATAATAATCACGTCGCTAGGCAGACGAAATCTCGCTAAAAAATAAGTGAAGCACCCATAGTAATACGGCTCGCTTAAAAGTACGGGCTGGCACGCATACATTCACACCCACAGTAAGACAAACAGCCGCGATTACGCAACAAATCTCGTGTGACGGTAGTCGGTGTCGTATTGTCACAAATAAAATAACAATATCTGGTGTGTTAAAATGCTTTTGTAATTATAGTGGATTAGGAAAAAATATCTCATATTTTCTTCAATCTTTTCTTAGCGAGATTCCGTCCGCCTTTTTTTATTCGTCCGTGGTCACAAATGACACTTTTACAGTTTTGAGGAAGCCTTAGGATGGTCGCGATGTACCTTGAGTTCTGCCTCACCTTGAGTAAGGAAAATTATCAAGTGACGCAGATTTTTGCAACTGTAAATACGTAAGAAAAACCCAGACTAACACAAACACTATTGTCCATCACTAAAACATTTGGGTCCTGTGGGAATCGAGCCCACGACCTCATGCTCAGCAGTCTGACGCTCGAACCACTAGACCACAGACGTTGTCGTATTATAAGTAACTCACAAAACGTTCTTTACAGACACTTCTGTACGCATCGATAGGTCAATATTTAGATAATTGTTTTGGCTACACTAAAGAAAAGAACAATATTGATTCGTTTACCATGGAGCGACATTATTCTGTAGTCGCCAACAAGGCTACTTACTTCTGCTTCAGACTACCGATCCTTATGGCTCTACTGATTGTGAAGGATGGAAAACAAAAATATACTACAGAAATAAGTAGTATCTGTGGGGAACTTGCTAAACTTCTACAATTTCGGGTAAGAAATAGTTCTAATAAATAGACAAAAATGTATTATTAGTTTAAAGGTGCAGGTACACAGCGGGCGGGACGGAACTGAGGCGGAGCGTGGATGGGGCGTGTATGTCACACTGCGGGCTGATCGCGAGCGGGACTGAACGGCGGCGGAATGACAGCGCCAGAAGAAAACGTTCCGCTGTCTGTGTGACCGACTACTATTTTGCATTCCCATATAATACAACGCCAGCGTCTCGGTCCTGCACCACCCGGGGCGTTGTCTTTCCGCCCGGCGGAGAGCGGCGGATCGGTCACGCCGTCGAAACGCCCGGTAGGACGTCGCTGTGTGCACTGTCTAATACAGTTCAATACATTAACGGCCAAAATTAATATCCAATCTATCCACGATTTGCCCTACTAGAGATAGAAATTTGACATAAGCTCCATACAAAATATGTCAAATTTCTATCTATAGTAGGGTAAATCGTGGATAGATAGGATATTAATTTTGGCCGTTAAACACGACGAGACCCGCCAACAATACGCTTTAGTTCCAGCCCGCTTCAGTTCCGTTCACTGTGGGTTTGCAGATTAAAAATATTTTTGATGTTCAACTTGGAAAAGGCCACTGTCCAGCAAAGGGTTACATAAAGCTGAGGCAGTCTCGAAATTAGGGGGTCAAGCCGGGACATGCCCCGGGCGATATGCCACTGCACCGCAGCTTCAAGTAGCGGCAAATTCAAGTTACACTATACACGGGGTCAGATTTAGGCTTGAGTCACAGTTTAAACAAGTCAACAGTTTTATCCTGCCTCAAAAAATCCTAGATTTGGGGTTGAACTGGGGTGATTGATCAATTGCAATTACATTCCAAAAATATGTTTTGTTAAAAGAACGACTACAAAGACGTCTACCTCGACGAAGCTCTCACAGGAAAGGCGGGCACAGACATTCAAGAAGGTAAATTAACCTGGATAGCCGTAAGAGCTATGGAGCTCTTCAACAAAGAGCAACGGGTTACATTCCAAGAATACTACGGGAGCAAGGACCCAGAGCATGTCAAGAAAATCAAGCAGCTTTATGACGAAATACAACTCGATAAAGTGTATGAACAGCATGAACGCACTGTGTATGATGATTTGGTGCGCCGCATACATGCATTACCAACTGAGGGGGAGACTCAGTTCCTCTTAGAAATTTTGGACACTTCCCGTAAAGGGCAATTTTAAATTTTCAATAGTATTAGCTTTTAGCCGCGTGGGCTTCGTTCCCGTTGCTTTTTTTAAGTATTATTTTAATTTGCTGCTCTATACAATTTTGCAAGTATGACCGTTTACGCAAATTGGTAAAAAAACATTTTTTTTTAAATCGTATGTCACTTACGGCCAAAATTAATATCCTATCTATCCACGATTTACCTAAGGATATAAATTTTATGTCAAATTTCTATCTCTTTTAGGTCAAATTGTGGATAGATAGGATATTAATTTTGGCCGTTAAGTTATACTTAAACTATCTCTATGCAAAAAATTACGTAGATTCGTTGTTCCGATGCAGCGTGAAAGACCTCAGTGCGTGAAAGAGGAACAAACCAACAAACACACTTTCGTATATATGTACCTATGCATGATGAACTCTTTACGACGTAAATACGTAGATTTAGAAACTTTTATTATAGATTTAGTAATGTTTTACAGAAATAATAAAACAAAGTTTAGCTAGATTACATCGCGTATATTATTTGTTTTCCTGACGTTTCGAAAGCTTTGCAGCGTTCGTGGTCGCAGGAAGATTAAGATGGCTGATGGAGATCTTTACAGGTACCTATTTCTTAAAATTATTTTAATCTATCGTACAATTTTTTTATTAATTAAAATCGTTTCGATGCACGCAGTAATCACTCACAATGTCATTATCTTTACAGTGTAGCGTGCTGTTTGGGACATGATTATTTTTAGAACTGGGTTCCAAACAGGTGGTAGCTGCCAACTATCTTCTCTATTAAAATTAGGATGTTTTTTAATGTGTAGTGATCGCGAAAACCTAAGAAGTTACAGGTACAGGTACAGGTGTCAGGGAAACGCTTCCGAAAACGAAGACAGGTGATAGTGCTTATTTTAGCCGATATCAGATGTATTATTAATTATTATTATAATAACTCCCAACTATCTTCTCTATTAAAATTAGGATCTTTTTTTAATTTCATACCTCATGGAGCATTCGAGGTAAATGCAGGTTTTCTTTCGCCAGGACTTGTCACAGGGTTTATCAAATCGAAGAAAATGGTTGGGTTTGTCAAGGGCATGTTCACACACTGCAGACTTTGTGGATCAAGGGCGGATGCAGACTTTGTGGAGCAAGGGCGGATCCAGCCTTTGTGTCAGGGTCTCATACTTATATCCAACCCCGGATCTACATTTTTAAAAGGATAGAGTCCGATTTGCCACACTCTAGGAAAAAACTTTTAACTAATAAAATTCTATGATTTTCGTAATTTTTGCTAAAATATTAATTTTAGAGCTTTAGATTTTCTCTTGGTAGAATATTAATATAACGGAATAAAAATTCATGTAGAAAACAAGAAACAAGACTAAATTGGACAGAACCAAAATCTTCTATCCTTTTCTAATATTTTTAGTAAGTGTTACAAACTCGTGGATCAGCCAACCCAGAGACAAGTTACTTATCAGCGGAAGGAACGAATGAAGTTACCATGTCTTGTATTTAGTCGATTATCATACTTTTAATTCATCGTATTTATTGTTACAACTTCCGGCTCCCGCCACCAACACTTCCTACAAATAGGTTACATTTTAAATGTCTACAATACTTTGTGATTAGAATTAATGATTATAATTGATTAAGATTATATTTACTTAATCAATTATAATCTTATCATAATTATGTTATACCAAAACGTTGTGACGTCACTACCGCTGATTATTTATAAAAATAGATGGTAACGTTAAAACGGATTCATTCTTCTGTTGTGGGTGGAACACAATAAACCTTGTGACTGGACGTCTACAGTTTATTTCTTCAATTCAGTATCGTGCTGCAATCTTGCTACCAACCGGCGTTACATAAGATTAAATTAGTTTAGTGCGTAGAGCAAGAAAATCGGCACCAATGACTCATCTTTACAATATACTATATTGGTTTAGTACCTAAAAAGAAAATCACAAAATGCGGACCACAAGGTCGAGTTATTATTAAATTGTATGTTATTTACATTGTAAAAAAATGCGGAGTGAACGCAAATTAAAACCGGACTAAAAACAAAGCTAAACCCAACACCCGCAGATATCAGTTATAAGGCCCGGACTCCAACAAAGCGGAGACGAGACGAGAGAAGAGATGTGTTGTAAACAACCAATAGAATTTCGTTATTTACAGATCTCGTCTCCGCTTTGTTTCAGTGGATACGGTCGAGCAGAGACTAGGAGAGATGTCTCATATAACGTATTAACTTTTATGCAATCTGTACTTGTACTTTGAAATCCTTGGAGCTCATGTGAATGATTTTTTTAATTAATATTACAATATTTTTTCGTTTTGGAGCCCGTGGGAAGGAAATCTTGGAGCGCACGGGAATAAGCCATTTGTACATGTTGTAAACAAAACAGAGGATGTGAGCTGAACCTCACAAGCAGGCTGCGGCGCGCAGCGGAGTAGCGACGTGACGTGCGGTGAGCTGCGTGCGGCCACAGAGTACATTATATAACTGACGTGCGGCGAGCTGCGTGCGGCCACAGAGTACATTATATAACTGACGTGCGGCGAGCTGCGTGCGGCCACAGAGTACATTATATAACTGACGTGCGGCGAGCTGCGTGCGGCCACAGAGTACATTATATAACTGACGTGCGGCGAGCTGCACTGCCACAGAGTACATTGTAATATATGGGCACTGCTAGTCGCCCCGCATTGCCCACAACCAGCCCGCTCGCCGCACGCTGCTCAGCTTCGCTCTAACCAGTACGCATCTTCGCACAGCTTCTGTGGATACACCCTAGTTGCTAAGCATCCAGTGGCGTAGCTACCGTAGGGCTAGGCGGGGCAGTGCCCCGGGGCCCCCAAGCTCAAGGGGCCCCTCGGCCCCATGAATAACGTTCGAAAGAGTTACATAATAACATAACATAACATCACGCCTGTATTTCCCCGATGGGGTAGGCAGAGGTGTATAGTACACCCACATTTCGCCAGACGCCAGTTATGTTATAAGTCCCATGTAATAGGGGGCGCGCCTATTGCCATGAACCGGGCATAAATCCAGACTCCGGGCTGCTACTGAGAATTTCCTAATGAAAAAACCCAATAACACTTTTGCCCGACCCGGGAATTGAACCCAGGACCCCATGCTCAGAAGTCGCGCTTGCGACCACTAGACCAACGAGGTAGTCATATAGTACATAATATCCTAGTTGAATAAAAGAATGTTCGACTTTTAACTTTTTGCCCCGGGGCCCTTGGTTACATAGCTACGCCACTGTAAGCATCTCTTCTCTCCGCTTCGCACATCTCCGCCTTGGTGGAGTCTGGGCCTAGTGTAGTATTTATTGTAAACACAAAATGACGCAAATACATTTTGTTTGTTTTTCTTTGCCTTATAAATGGTAGTTACCTATCTTAATCTTACATTATTCGTAAGTTTGTTTAACAACTGATCGGTTGTAATAAAAAATGACTACGACATTACTACGTCGCAATACATTGTTTTACTACCAGTTAAGGAAATTACATAGAAGTCCTGTTGCATTAAGTGTACCACTTACTTTTAACACGTTCGAACACAAGGAACAGTTTCATGCTGTGTTGCCTGAGGTGATGAACTCGTTAATGTCGAGTTCTAAGATAACAAAGCAGCTGCCAGAAGTTGGAGCTTGGTTGAAAAAGGTAAGTAAAATTTTACGCTAAAACGAATACTTATATAGGTACCTATTACTGAATAGGGAACTAACTAGGTCCAAATAGGACAACAACGACTCTCGTGCAAGTGGACTGGGGTTGCAGTCATTCTAATCTGATTTCAAGTGTATGATAAGAGTAAAATGAGTCTTCCTTGAAAAGATCTGCCTAGATCAGGGGCCCTCATCTGAGAAAGGGAAGCCAGCTGCCCCCTAATAACTAAAGACTCGAATCTAGAAGATTTATGTCCATCTGGATTGAGTGATCTTTTTTTTCAGTTATATAATCAAGACGGACATTTAGTCAAAAATTTACAAAACTCGTAGCCGAAATCCCAAACAAGCGAATGAAGCTATTTCCCGATATGTGGATTTATTTATTTCTATTTATTTATTTTTTTACTTTAATTAAAACGGTTGTATGCCAATTACAAAAATTAAAGACGTATAACATGAAAAAGAAAACATAAATAATAACATTAAGAAAAACTCAATTAAGACATATTTTGGCAAAACGGCTACGAGCTGAATCGCGGCAAATACTTACTATAAGGACGAGATTTTTATATCAAAATTGTGTCCACAATTTCGCCCTTGGTCAGCACTTGTTTATTTTACAGATTATAGATCACAACCTAAAAGGAGGCAAGCTAACCAAAGGATTAGCCGTTCCCTTCGCGTACCGATTGTTAGAAGCGCCTGAAAACTTCACTGAAGAAAAACTGCATACAGCTCGTTTTCTGGGCTGGTGTTTAGAAATGGTAATTGATAAATTAGAAATATAAATAGTAGTAATAACATTAATTATGATACGTAAGCAATGATGACGGTAATCAGTTACAACTAGAATATAACCAAAAAGGTAGTTTTGGCCTTGCAATCGCATCTCAGAAAGTCATCTTTTTTCTTATTCTATCTTCCACTATGATAAGTAAGGAAAGCTTACTTTACTTTATTGTCATCATCTGCACCTTTCTGCCTCTATCCTATTTCTTAGGCACGGTGCAGCATGTCTTCTTTTCCACACACCTCTATTCTCTATCAACCGTCATCTTATGTCGCTTCCATTTTTACCATATCATCATACAATCCATCTTTTTCTTGGTCTACCACTTACGGTTACTTCACGTAAGACAAGTATTAAGTAGTTGGTTTTCATTATTCCGAAGACTGAGTCAACCCCATATTTTAAACGTATAGTAAAAAATGTTAATAAACGAAAAACCGACTGCGGAAAAAGAACTAAAAAAGGTACTCCCAGTTTCTGGAAGGCTAATCCATTTGATCAGTTGTCAAATCTAATGTCAGCTCCTGTGATTGTCCGGCAAAACTGTTAACAACCAATCACATCGCTTGACCTTAGATTTGAGAGCTGATTAGTTATTTTTTGCGTAAAAAAATACGGAAACTGAAATTGACTGACTGACTGCCTTTTATCTGACTTTTTGGAAACTGGGGGTCAGTCTTCCAACTGTATATTTTTTTTAGTTGAGAGAAATATGTTCTTTAGTTCGGTTCGTCAAAACGTTTATCGCGAGGTTACCGTTTGGGGCGAACCACTAGTATAATATCACAGTGGCTATAAGCTTAGCTTCGATATCACTCATTTAATTTTAACATTCTTTAGTGATAAAATATTTTCCATTATCGCAGTTAGAAGTTTTTAAACTTTCGCGAATTTCACTCAAATTGAACTATGTTTACGGGACTTGTCGCGCACAATAAAATCAAAACATAATGGCCGTTACTCGAGTATTGTGCTCGTGACCACGGCCAATGCAACTTGGCCGAAACGTCGAGGTTAGTCAAAATGTTTGTTATGTTTTGATTTTATTGTGCGCGACAAGTCCCGTAAATATAGTTCAATATGGGAGGAACTTGTCGCCAAAGATTGTGGTTACAATTTTTGTTAAGTGATTGGATTGCGGCATTTTCCAAACCGTGTTAAAATAAGTTTCTGCGATACATGTAATAACAGCTAAAATTAATATCTTATCATAATTATGTTAATTGCCCCACTAGAGATTAGACATATTAAAAGTTATATGCAGCTTATCGGCCAATATTAATATCCAATCTATCCACGATTTACCCTACTGGAGATAGAAATTTGACATATTTCGTATGGAGCTTATGTCAAATTCCTATCTCTAGTAGGGCAAATCGTGGATAGATTAGATATTTATTTTGGCCGTAAATCAAACTATCGTCGATAGATAGGTTAATAATTTATGGCCGTAAATGCACCATATTTATGTTATCTATTTTGGCACTATTCCATGACAACACCGAATATTAATTTTAGTGAATAAAGAGTCAAATTTTTAGCAAAGCTAGCGGACTGTCTCCTATTAAAAATATCTTATAACAGTTACAGGGCTATTTATTTATAATGGATGATATAATGGACAATTCAACGACTCGTCGTGGCAAGACGTGCTGGTACCTCCAGCCTGGAGTTGGCTCATCTGCGATCAACGACGCTGTTCTCATGTACCAATGTTTAATGGAAGTTTTGCAAATAAAATTCGCGAAAGCACCCTACTACGTTGACTTAATAGAACTTATCAATGAGGTACGTATGCAATCAATTCACCCAAACAAAATAACTTTAGGTTCAACACTCGTTTGTTGTTGCAAAAATTTTAACGTAGGGAAAAGGAACTCTAAAGTGAGAACAAAAAATCCTAGTGTGCGCACCGAGTATCCTCATGTGGGGATAGACTAACTAAGAGTCCTATTGTTAGATAAGTAATCTCAGTGTAGTTACATTATAATAGGTACTTTCGAGCTCCTGTGTGTATCGAATGCACGAGGCCATAGCGTAGCGAGTGGAGGGAGGCGGCGGCGTGCGTAGCGAACCACCGACCTCTCGAGCGTAGCCTTTGGGCCCTAGTACGAGTTGACACATAAATACTTTTATAGTTTTCGACTTTTATTCATAGATCAGTAGTTCCTCCTCGTGTCCACCAGGGGCCGGGCTCTACTAATTTATGAGTGAAACTCATCGAATTCGATGGAAGTATCGGTAAGTGCCAAACCTGAGCGCCTAGTGCGAGTTTGAAACTTAGGCTTAACTAAACTACTTACTTTACTTTACTTTGGCCTTGGACTAAACTTGACTGTTTTGGGGTCTGCTGGCTAGTACCTACATAAAAACTTTTTAACAAAAAATTAAACCGACGAAATAAATAAACAAGAGTTCAAAAGTGAGAATATTGCCTTTAGAAATAAACCTAAAAAGAGTTGCCATAGTATGTAGGAGCTGACCTGTCCCAACAGACGGCACCCGTTCACGAGCATGACGCGAGCACTCAACCATATTGAAGGGGAACCTATAGGGAAATTTGTTCCTTTTGACATCTTTTAAAAAAACTGTAAAACTTTTTTTTCCTTAATTACCTATGAATCGTCATAAAGTTTTAAATTATCCATGCTTTTAATCAATATTTAACTAAAGTTAAAAAAGAATAAAAAAAGGTGGATCAAGTATCCCTAGGTTCCCCTAATAACTTCTACAGTTTTAAATATTACAACAGATTTACAGTTTATTTTACCATGTGGAAGCGAATCATCAATTTTAACAGAATATAAAGCTATAAAAAAACAAGTTCTTGTGCAGCTGTCTTGTTGTGGTTTTTATTATTAGACGTTTAAGAGACATTCACTTTTTACATTCACTTATTTAATTTATGGACATAAATACCTACCAATTAAAGAAAACTGGCCAACTGCGAGTCAGACGTATACGTCTTAACCTTATAAGGTTACTGGACGGTTCTGATTTCCTTACTTTGGACGATAACTGTGGTTAAAAAGCGGAATGCATAACTTAGTTTGTGAAGTATTTTTGATGATTTCTAAAAACTGTACTAGTTAGAAACAACGTTATATTTTCCTGTATAGGTAAATATACATTTCAATCCACTGTAATTATTTCAGATTTTTTGCTTTACACATTTACGGCCAAAATTAAACGTATAATTTTCTCCAGTAGGGTAAATCGTGGATAGATTGGATATTAATTTTGGCCGTTACGAGATAAGGGGGAGAACGGTATTTCTTGTAAGTTTTAGCTTGTTATGTTTGAATGATTTATTGGCATATGGAAAATGTAGGAGAAGAAGTAATGTTTATTTCACTTTTATGATCATTAAAAGCAAACTAACCATTGACTACCGACAGTCAAACGAATGTCAATCTTGGTTCTCGATTCGGTTTGGTTTTGGAGTAACAAATAACTTTGATTGAATTCGTTTTACATACATACATACATATTATCCTTAGAGCTTCCGATAGAGTGGATCTTAAAATGAATATGGACAAGACAAAGGTTATGTCGAATTCCCATATAGTACCCATTCCCGTAAACATCGGAAAATCTACACTCGAAGTTGTTGACGATTATGTATACCTAGGACAAACTGTCCAGCTAGGTAAGTCCAACTTCGA
This sequence comes from Asteroscopus sphinx, assembly GCA_949699075.1. Classification (NCBI taxonomy): domain Eukaryota; kingdom Metazoa; phylum Arthropoda; class Insecta; order Lepidoptera; family Noctuidae; genus Asteroscopus; species Asteroscopus sphinx. The sequence goes on from OX453017.1 coordinate 16,300,891, forward strand.
GAAAGAGGACAATCGTCGAATCCGACTCGGTTGGGTTAGGTTAGGTTACTTACGGCACTGAAACGTGGTCGCTCACAATGGGCCTGATAAGAAGGCTCAAAGTCACTCAAAGGTCAATGGAGAGGGTTATGCTCGGAGTGTCCCTGCATGATCGAATCAGAAATGAGGAGATTCGCAGGAGAACGAAAGTGACCGACATAGCCCGAAGAATTGCCAAACTTAAGTGGCAGTGGGCGGGGCACATTGCTCGCAGAAATGATGGCCGATGGGGCAGTAAAGTTCTGGAGTGGCGACCGCGTACTGGAAGGCTCAGCGTGGGTAGGCCCCCCACAAGGTGGACCGACGACCTGGTGAAGGTCGCAGGAATCCGCTGGATGCGGAAGGCACAGAACCGGTATACACACACACACTGGTAGCGGGAAGCGCAGCGCGGGAGCGGTCGTTGTGGCTATACTTGGGGGAGGCCTATGTCCAGCAATGGACGTCTTTCGGCTGAAATGATGATGATGATGATGATGATACATATTATCACGCCTGTTTTCCATTGGGGTAGGCAGAGACTTTGGATTTCTACCTGCTACGATCCTGAATTCGTTTTACTGTCTGTTTTAGTGGAATTGACACTAGCTCGATTTGGTTCAGAACTCAAACCAGTCTGGTGTCTTGTTTCGCTTATAATGGTGTTTTATCTTTGATATGCGGATGTCTATAGAGCCTGTCTTGTTCCGCATAGAATGGTTTTGTTACCTACCATTAAGATGCGGTTGACTGTAGGTACGCACGGCTACACATCAAGCTGTACATTTCCAGTATAAGCTGATCTCGCATTGAACGGAAAGCCTATACAATGCGAGGTCAACTTTTACTGGATATGTACAGCTTGACGTGTAGCCGTGTGTACTACTCAATAATATTATACATAACTCAAAAAATGTTCTTTACAGACACTTCTGTATGCAACGATAGGCCAATATTTAGATGATTCTTCTTGCTATACTAAAGAAAAGAACAATATTGATTCGTTTACCATGGAGCGATATTATTCTATAGTTGCCACCAAGACTACTTACTTCTGCTTCCGACTACCGATGCTTATGGCTCTACTGATTTTAAAGGATGGGAAACAAAGATATACTAAACAACTATGTAGTATCTGTGGGGATCTTGGTAAACTTCTACAATTTCGGGTAAGAAATAGTTCCGTAAGTAATAATAATTCTTTTTGATGTTCAACTTGGGAAAGGCCGCTGTCCAGCAGGAGGCAGTCTTGAAGCTAGGGGTTAAGCCGATAAACATGCCGCATGGCATGCCACCGCAACTTCAAGGGGTTCCAGATTTACTCTTGATTCATAGTATTTTTTTTTAAGTCTTGTTCTATGTTGTTTGTTGTTGTTTGACGTCTGTGGTCTGGTGGTTCGAGTGTCGGACTACTGATCACGAGGTCGTGGGTTCGATTCCCACAGGACTCAAATATTTGTGTTATGAACATAAGTGTTTGTGTTGGTCTGGGTGTTTCATATGTATTATAAGTATGTATTTACAAAAAAAGGTATATTAGTATTATATCCATTGTCTAGTACCCATAGCACAAGCTCTGCTTAGTTTGGGACTAGTTGGTGACGTGTAGAAATGTCCCAAAAATATTTATTATTATTATAGTTTTGTTCTGCCTCGAACAATCCTAGATCTGTGGTTGAGCTGAGGTGATTAAACAATTGCAATTACATTCCAAAAATATATTTTGTTAAAAGAACGACTACAAAGACGTCTACCTCGACGAAGCTATCACAGGAAAGACGGGAACAGACATTCAAGAAGGTAAATTAACCTGGATAGCCGTAAGAGCAGTGGAACTTCTCAACAAAGAGCAGCGGGCTACCTTCCAAGAATACTACGGGAGTAAGGACCCAGAGCATGTCAAGAGCATCAAGCAGCTTTATGACGAAATACAACTCGATAAAGTGTATGAACAGCATGAACGCACTGTGTATGATGATTTGGTGCGCCGCATACATGCATTACCAACTGAGGGGGAGACTCAGTGCCTCTTGGAAATTTTGGAGACTTCCCGTAAAGGGCAATTTTAAATTTTCTATCGTATTAGCTTTTCTTACCCGCGGCTTCGGTCCCACTGTTTTTAAGGTTCCGTACCCAAAGGGTGCCATAGTAAGTGACATGTTTTCTATTTCTAGAACCCTCGGGAGATACAAGAAATATCTCCTAAAACGTAATATAGTTAAATAAATAAATAAATTTATTTTCCAAAAAAGTTGTACAAAAACGCTTCTTACAAATCACATTGGACTTATCAATATATAACTAGAAATAAGAGTGTTTCGATGAACTCTGGTAGGTACCCAAGGTAAGATTTAACTCAATTTATTAAAAATTATTATAATTTAGTTAAGTAATAAAAAATATTTACAAAGTACAAAATAAAATGATACAATATTTACAAAGTACAAAATAAAATTATACAAAAAGGCGCGCCTAGGCGTCGCAATATTCCAATATTCCTACACACCGCTGTCATCTGGCATCAACTTGTATTATGGGTACCAGCGATCTCGCGCATAGGTTGTTACACCAGCAGTTACATTATAGGAAGAAAACAGTATTAGAAAAACATTTAAAAAATATTGAAATTGGTGGTATGTGAGAGTGTATAATGTGTCTTTGTGTGCGGATTTATTTGTGCTTGTACAAATGTAGTTAAACTATAAAATCTTTTCACAAGTTTATCAGATTTTCTATCTCATCATGGGTCAGTAGCCATTTACAAATCTTAGTCTTACATTTTTGTCGACACATAGGATATATATTGCAAAGTTTATTTTTATTATACGTGGGACACTCAGAAAGTTTTGCGAAACTAAAAAAAATTGTTCTATACGTACATATATTTTTATCAAATCTTTTCAAAGTACTTTCCACCAGCCTCTATACAAAGATTCATGCGCCTAAACCAGTTTTCAAAACACTTTTTCCAGTCCGCCGCAGACACCTCGTTTACAGCCTGCTCGAACGCAGCCAGCGCTTCTTCCGGCGACGAAAATTGTATCCCTTTGAGCTGATTTTTTATTTTTGGGAATAAAAAGAAGTCACACGGTGCTAGATCAGGGCTGTAAGGAGGGTGACCCAGGAGTTTGACTGGCGTGCTGTCCAGGAAGTCCCTCGTTTTGAGTGTGGTGTGCGCAGGTGCATTGTCGTGGTGGAGCAGTAGCCCGCGGAGCTCTGTGTTTGGTCGCTTGTTGCTTATAACAGAGAAAACTTCTGGCAAACATTTGGTAGTATACCATTCGGCATTAATGCTTCTTTGATCCCGTAAGGGAATTGATACCAAGTGGCCAGTCAAATTAAAAAAGCTAGCGATCAAAATCTTACCCCCGCTTCTAGATCGCTTCACTTTGGTAGGCGTTGGCTCATTTTGAAACACCCAAACAGTCGACTGGCGCTTGGTTTCTGGGTCGTATTGATAAATCCAGGACTCATCACCTGTAACGATGTCGTAAACACGCCGAGACGAGCCTGCTTCAAATTTGTTAAGCATATCACGGCACCATTCCACCCGGGCCTGCTTCTGAGCATCGGTGAGGTTGTGCGGCACCCAGCGTGATACTATCCTCCTCACGCGAAGATGGCTGTGTAGAATCTCGTGAACGCTTCCCGATCCAATCTTCAATATGTGTTGAATCTCCTGATATGTAATTCGCCTATTGTCTTGGATTAAATTTTTCACTGCTAGCACGTTTTCTTCGGTAACAGCCGTCAAAGGGCGACCGCTTCTTTCGTCATCCCCCAAAGTTGGTCGACCGCGCTTGAATTCGTTATACCAACGATACACGGTTGCCTTGGAAGGGCCTTCATCCATGAATGCCATTTGAAGTCTATCGTACGATTCATCCGGTTTCAGGCGACACTTGAAATCGTATAAAATCATAGCTCTAAAATGTTCCCGGCGCAGATCCATATTTCAGTGAGACACAATACTTTGAATTAACTCGCAAAAAATGTGGAGGGAAATTTTGAAATTGGAACTTACTTATTTTTACTTATAAATAATCATATTTTCGAAAAACATTATAACTGGCCAGTCTCCCATATATAAAAACTTTTTTTCGCAATACTTTCTGAGGGGCCTGGTATAGATGATTTGACAAGATTCTATAATGTCGTTGAGCGAGAGCTGTTCTACAATAGTGTGTTGGACTTACTTCATAGTATCTACGGTTTTTAATAGCATTCGGTGAGTGTCTGCGTAAAATGGTGCTGAGAACAAAGAGCTTCCTCACTGTGAGAACTTGGCAATCGATATACAGAGTCGTGGTAGGATACCTGAACGACTTGGAGGTTATAACTTTAAGGACAGCTCTTGGTGCTCCACGCCATGCTGTGATGCAGTAGTTTATTGGGGACTGGCATAAGGCAAAATAAACAGTTTTTAGTGATTTTTAATCTTCAGAATGTCATAATTTTTTAAAATAAATATACACTTTCGAACCCTTGATGTAAGGTTACTAATATGATGCTTCCAATTTAATGAAAAATCAGTATAAACCACTAGATATTTAATAATAGTAGACCTTGTTAGTTGTGGACAGTCACATTGCGAGGAGGGTAAATTGAAGGGACAAGTATGGGACCTAAGTACCAATGAATCTGGGGGTGGTAAGTTGGTGGATTGTAAGGAGAAAGGTAAGTAGACCGTTTTATCCAGGTTAAGTGTTAAGAGATTATTCGACAGCCATTCCATCACTGATGTAAGGGCATGCTCCACGTGTTTTGCAGTTTCAGACCAGTTGTTGCCATGTAGAAATAGCGCAGTGTCATCCGTATAAGTAAAAATTGAACAATTTGAAAGGGACATTTTGCACAGGTTGTTAATGTAAATTAAGAATAATGTTGGACCTAAAACTGAGCCCTGAGGTACGCCGTAACTCAGTGGTTCAGTGTTACTAATAGCATCATTTATGGGCTTAAAGGCTTGTTGTGAGCAGTCCTGTCCTTATTGTAATTCCCTTTATTGTCCGTATTAATTATCGTCACAGAAATAGGACTATTTCTATGATTATCATCATCATCATCATTTCAGCCGAAAGAAGTCCACTGCTGGACATAGGCCTCCCCCAAGCATCGCCACAACGACTGCTCCTGCGCTGCGCTTCCCGCAAACATTGTGTGTGTGTGTATACAAGATGTTAATCTGTAAACGTTCCATATTTCTAGAGCAAATGATAAATAATGTACTTAGTCAGCTTACCTATACTTGAAAAATTCAACGATTATTTAATATCCGAAAGAAACATTCAAGATTCAAGAGTTTGAGAATAACTCCCGATCGGCTCTGAAAATAAGTCATCGGCGGCATTGTCAAAGATTGGAAACACCTGCAAATTGTTTTCGTGGTTTCGCACGCATCGTTTTTGTGTCGCAAGCGACACACGGAGGGTATTTGTCTGTATACAAATAGGTATTTAAAGAAAAAAAAAATATTTTTTTATAGATTCGATCAGTATCAGTAGGGTAGTCACCTCTTTAAATATGGCACGAATACAGATCAACATGTTGATAACATTATAAACACGAATGACGCAGATTTTTTTTATGAAAATCTAAATATTTGCACGACTGAAATGTCGAATGTGGTGATACCCAATTTTAACTTTAGACGAACTCAATGTTACCTATGTTCTTGCAAATAAATATATCATTCATATATCATTCATTCATTCATTCATTCATTCATTCATTGGTTTCACTATGCCCTATAAATGATATGTACCAAATATATTCTTACATTCGGACTGCTCGTGGCCGCCACTCAGTCGCACCTCTGCCTCAGTTCGCGAGTGTACTCCCGCCCGGACCGACAAATTGCCTTTCTCTTTTGTGTTCACCGGACTGTTTCAATACGGCAAACCAGTGAGCGCGCGCGCAGAAGAGGAAGCCCCGCAGCTGCCCGGTGTGGTTACACCGAAGCGGTCGCGGAGGCCACGCATCAAGAGATGTCCAAACCCGGTGCCCAGGGCCCCTTAGGGGGCCCGGGTACCACTACAAACCCAGCCGAGAGTATGCCGAGGATCGGCCGAGCGGCATCGGAACCGGAAATCCGCTTCCAACGTTCGCCCGGCCGATACCCGGCACCACGCCCCGACATCACGTATATACCTATGGCCGCGCCGATACACGCGGCGGCGCCCGCGCATGTTTCACGTGCGCCCGCTCCGCCCGCGCCGCCGGCGATGCCAACACGTCAACACCCGGTTCCATTGCGACCTACCACCTTTCGCCCAGTACCCACACAGGCCCCGGTGCCTGCCGCGTCCACGCGCCGCGCACCCCCCCGCTCAGCTCCACTGGCGACCCGCGCGCCAGTGTCGAGCTCGGTAAGACTAACACGACCCGTCGCGACCGAGCCTGCTCCGCAGGGATCGTTACCTGCGTCGAGTAAATCGGTTCCAACGGCAAGGAAGACGCCCACCGAAAATACTCCTCCAATGAGGACGACACCGGAACAAACCCAGCGGATGAAGCCCAGACAGTCAGCCGAAATGACGACTGCAGTGTCCGCCGCATCACCCGCACCCCCGCGAACTTCAGCCCGTGACTCACCGGCGATACGGTCCACATGTTCGTCCCGAATGGGATCGGACGCGTCCCTATCGTCGCTAGGGTCTGCTGGTCATACCGGCGTCTCATATGAAACGCCGATACGAGCCACGAGGGCCTTCCCCAGGGATGAGCCATCAATCACTGGCTCATTGCCTGATTTGCCGCGACTAAATATGGACCAGTCGCCAACTAACACGCTGGGCTTTGGTTATGAATTTAACCTGGAGCAGAGAGCCCAGCGTAGGCAGAGAAGCCCCGAAGATGACACCATCGAGGAAGCCAAACGGCCCTGCATTGATGCCTCGCAGCCGCAACGTGACCCACGCAGGCAGCGTCCACCAAGACCGTCCACGCCTACTGCCGCAGCCCCTGTGGAAGCCACTGCCGTGCCTAGTGGTAGCTCAGCAGCAACAGAGCAGAAGAAAGCAAAGAAATTAAGATACCCTCCATTGATAGTAGAAAAGCTACCTGACTGGGCACGGCATTTCCGGGCTATCCGTGATAAACTCGGACGCCCGCCAAATGCCCGCCCATACCAGAAGGGAGTACGGTTCACACCAGAAACAGAGGATGAGTACAGACTGGTACAACGCTATCTAACCGACTTGGAGAAACATGAAAACATCTCATGGTTCTCCTATTCGCTCCCTGCGGAGCAAAGCCTAAAGGTAGCCATCACGGGGCTGCCGGCAGATACAGCACCGCAGGATATTGAGGAGGAACTCCGCGCGCTGGGATTCGAGCCGGAGTACGTGCGCCACATCCAGGCGCGCCAAGGACGACCCGGCTGCGTTTTTCACGCTATGGTCCGAAAGTCGCCGGACGTAAAGAAGATCTTTGACATCACGGTGTTTATGTACATGCGTGGTGTCAGGATCGAGGCATGGCGTGGAAAACGCGGGCCAGCACAATGCCATAGGTGTCAACTGTTCAGACACAGCTCACAACTGTGCCACCGCCCGCTCGCTTGTGTACGGTGCGGTGAAGAACACACAGCTAAGGATTGCCCACGCTCACTTGACGAACCGCCAACCTGCGCAAACTGCGCGGGCCCCCACACCGCTAATAACTACAGGTGCCCCGTGTACCAAAAAGAGGCACGTAATAGGCGAGCGGGCACTGTCGCCAAATCAACAGAGTACCGACACCACACGGAAGTCACTGAGAGGTCTCTCGCCCAGCCGTGCGCAGAAGAGGCGCAAAGTACAACACTTATGGCGACGGCCAACGACCCAATAGCGCGCGAAATGTCCAACAAAACCGGAGATTCCCAAGGACGGAGGAAGAAGAAACGTGGTGGAAAGAAGAAGAAGAAGGTTCCACCCGCAACTTCAGAGGCTGAGAAGCAAGATCAGCAAGCAGCCCAGGCCGACCTTGCTCCCCCTCCCCCGCCGGAAAAACCCAGGATGGGAAAAATAAACACCGCTGCCTCCACCGACGCTGCCACCGTGAAAGGGGGCGCCCCGAGAGCATCGATGAAACAGAAAGAAACTACGAGCGCCCCCGCAACAAGCGGTCAAGCGCCGCCCGCCAAAACTGCACCCAAGCAACCGCACCAGCAGCAACAAAGCAGCAGTGGAGCAGCACTGGCGGAACAAGGAGTACCTGTAACAGTCGAGGATTACAGAAAACAAATCCTCGGGGCCGCCATCCGGGTCCTGCAAGACGTATTAAACGCCCTGATGGCAGAACAGGACCCGGTTCCTGTTATTCTCAGCGGAATGGCTACTTTGTTCGCGACTACAAATGGCTAAGCCACTGAGAATAATACACTGGAATGCCTGCGGCCTACGGAGTAAGGTCGCCCCCCTCCGCCTCTTATTACGGGAACAAGACATCGACGTGGCGCTCATAAGCGAGACAATCCTGGGACCCGAAGACAAGATTAAATTCCCAGGATACCTCGTTTACAGGAAAGATGAGAAGTCTGCTCTAAACATAAAATACCGTGGTCTGGCGGTACTAGTGAAGCGGAGAGTCGTCCATCAGGAGGCCCCTCTTCCGTCACTCAGCAGTTTTTACGCGCTGGGTGTACAACTACACGTCGCTGGCATGGACATGCGCCTATTTGCGACCTACAAGCCGCCCGCAACTCCACTGGATCATGCTGAGTTGCGGGCCATATTAGAGTCGCCAAACGAAACACTGATTGCCGGCGACCTAAACTGCAAGCACCCAGCGTGGAACGCTATGACTACAAATACCGAGGGGAGACGTCTCTTCGCAGACTCAGAAGCCCGGGGATACTTTGTGGCTGGCCCAGAAACACCGACACACTATCCATTTGATAGCCACCTAAACCCCGACGTGCTGGACATCATAGTCCATAATGGACTACACTGCCAGATCACGCAAGAGGTCATAGACGACGAGCTACAATCTGACCACCAGCCTGTGCTCGTCGTCTTGTCTGGGTTGCCGACTAGACTCGCCCCTCCTGCGCCACGTCGAAAAACGGACTGGACAACTTTTAAAGAAAAGATGGAGACCACCACGCCGACTCGGCCAATCGTCACTGCTGCTGACGTGGACGGGCTGGCTGAAGACGTCACCGCTTGCATCCAAAGCGCCTTCCAATCGGCGACCAAAATTATAACTCAACCACAGGGGTGCAAGACGCCCGTACCTGCACGCATTATGAGGCTAATCGCCGAAAAAAGGCGTTTACGCAAGCGGTGGCAGTACATACGAAGCCCGACACTTAAAACCAAGCTAAACGCGCTCGCTGAGAGGGTCAAAGCCGAGCTCAAGGCGTACAGCACCGAGAGCTGGGAGTCTACCATCGACGCAGCTGCAAGCGATTGGCCAGCAATACACAAATTGTGCCGCCAACTATCGAATACCCCAGCTCCGGTGCGCCCACTATCGGACAGTGGCGGGGCGCTTAAATACACTGCAGCAGACCGGGCAGAAATTTTCGCCGAACATTTGGAGCGTCAATTCCAACCGAACCCGACTGACGACATGGAGCACGTCACAACAGTCGAGTCACACCTTAGAGAGTACTTCACCACGCCGGTAGCTCCCGATGAAGATCCAGTCTACTTTTCTCCGAGCGCGATTAGACGCGCCATTCTAAAAACGAAGCCTAGAAAAGCCCCCGGTGCTGACGGCATCACAAACACAGTGCTGCGTCACCTGCCATACCGAACATTGGCGGCGTTGGCGCGCCTGTTTACAGGAATAATGCGCACGGGGGTTTTCCCCATGATGTGGAAGGAAGGGCGCGTCATCATGCTCCCCAAGCCGGGGAAAAACATTTTGAAGCCGGAGAGCTATCGGCCGATCACTCTCCTATCGACCACCTCTAAGGTGTTTGAATCCCTCCTGTTGCGACACTTAACACCGCACGTCACACCGCGACCGGAACAGTTCGGGTTTCGCGCGGAACACAGTACGACGCTCCAGTTGTCAAGGATACTGCACTTACTCACAGCGACAGTAAACAAAAAAGAACACGCGGTTGCAGTATTCCTTGACATGGAAAAGGCCTTTGATCGCGTATGGCATCCCGGTCTGCTTTACAAACTGGCGACGTCAAGCACGCCCCGCCGCATTGTTAAAGTGGTCTCATCTTTTCTTTCAAACAGGACTTTCAAGGTGGTGGTTGGCGGCGCGCTATCAAGTGTGCGGCCGGTGTTAGCGGGGGTACCACAGGGGAGCTGCATCTCGCCTGCGTGTTACTCATGTTACACCGACGACATCCCCACCACTCCCGACACGACGCTCGCGCTGTATGCCGACGATGCCGCGTATGTAACGACTTCCATGAACTCGAAGTTCGCGGCCGTCAAAATGCAGCGCGCGCTGGCAAAGCTTCCCGACTGGCTTCAAAAATGGAGACTGTCTGTTAACGTGAGTAAGACGCAGGCCATGCTCACTGGCTATGATGCCTACCCACCACTACTGAAACTACAGGGAGCCGACATCGCGTGGTCACCTCAGGTAAAATACCTCGGGGTCACCATAGATCGCCGGCTCACAATGGGACCGCACGTCCGCAAGGTCGCCGCACGGGTACGAGCAACCCGCGCCCTGCTTCACCCAGTGCTCTCATCCTGCCTCCCGCTTCGGAACAAGCTGGGTGTCTATAAAACTTACATACGCCCCCAGCTTACTTACGCCGCCCCAGCTTGGCTCGCCCTCACTAGCGAGACAAACAGAAAATTGCTTCGAGCACAACAAGCACTTGTGCTACGAAAAATCGTCGCAGCCCCTCGCTACGTGAGGAACAATACCATCCAGCGGGACCTTCGGATTGAGAGCCTGGAGGACTTTACCGCACGCCTGGCGAAAAAGATGTTCGCGCGTGCCGACGCGTCGGCTTGGCCCCATGTCAAGGATCTGGCGCCCTGGCACGCGCGGCCTCCCGACGCCAAGCGCTACCCGCGGGACCTAATCGCGGACGACGCTCCCCCCCCACCGGATTGACGCCTGAGTAAGTCATAACACGTTAACACGTGGCTTACTCAAACACAGAGCACTCTACATACATAACATGCATCCCAGCGCGCGACGTGTGCTAAGTTAATATAGGCACGGAGCGCGCTGCCCACAAACATACATAACTGTACAGGCACCCATACTCACACGTAAGAATGCGCGTCGCGGGCGCGCATCTCATGCGTAAACATTGGGCGGTGTTACTCACAGTACAAGCCGCCCAAACACACATAAACGGCCCCTTAGCTTGGAACGTGATTGGTTCGCTCTGATTGCGTTGTAAGTGGGGGTCATCATTTCCCTGTAGAGGGCGCCAAACAAGTCGACGCCTTGTCGCTGGTCGGCATCTGCTGGGCTTCCCTCGGGGCAACCGGGGGTTCCACCTGGTAGGGCTTGACCGCCAAGGCGTCGTGAAAAATCGCATCCGTGGGAACGGTATGCGAGGCGCTCCTACAGGTACATCATAGCAACCATACACATAGCTGTGTTGCAACCTACTCCACGACAGGCGGCACACAGCAACTTAGGTTTGGGCATGCCCACAACAATGACATGCCCGTAGTTACGGGCATAGAGTGATCCCTCGGGAAAGGGATTTATCCCGTGTCCCGATCCTCGCGCCCCCTGGCGGGGGCGCCGAGAAGACCCAGAAGTCGCTCATTCTTACATTCGCTATTTTACTTTTAAACTGATCGGTTATAATGGCTGCGTTATTACGTCGTAATACATTGTTTTACTACCAGTTGAGGAAATTACATAGAAGTCCCGTTGCATTAAGTGTTCCAATTACTTTCAACACCATCGAACACACGGAACGGTTTCGTGCTGTGTTGCCTGAGGTGATGAAATCATTAACGTCGAGTTCTAAGATAACAAAGCAGTTGCCAGAAGTTGGAGCTTGGATGAAAAAGGTTAGTAAATTTAATTTTATTCTAAAACGATGAGTATGTACCACAGAAATAGACAGAATGGAAAAGTGAGCAGGGCGCGCGTGCCAACACTCTGCACTATAGTGCAGGGCATTTCAAAGCCTTTCTCAGTACGCCTTATGACTTGTTTCTGTAAATACTGTAACAAAAACCCGCAAAAATGCCTTATTGTGCTGTTTCTAACTGCAGAAACAAAAGTTGTAAAGTAGGTACATTTAATTAAAGTTTTTTTTTTAAATAATGACATCAATATGGGAGGCGTAGTTTGTTCGAAAGTTGCCACGCATGAATCGCAAGTAAAATTGTGATTACAACGATTCTACTCTATCTATTTCTGTGGTATGTATAGTCACGTTCCTTCCCGGTGGTAAATTTTGTCGACAAAATCGCTTGAACGAAACCTGCTACATTACACGTTCCTACGGCTGCCATCGAACATTGAGTGCAAGCGATTTTAGTCTTGATGGTGGTTCACTGGAAAGATTTCTGACTGTACGTGTATGTAGGCAACTAACTAGATCCAATGAAAGACAACAACGTCTCCCGCGCTAGTGTACTGGGATCGCAGTAATTATCCTGTTTTTCAAGTCTATGATAAGATAAGATTAAAACAAGTCGTTCCTTCTGTTTTAAGCTAAGTATCCCGGCCATTCCTGCGGTCATCTTCGATAAGATAGCCTCCGTTAGATCACTGGTCTCAATCTGAGGATAGTATAGTATATAATATAGTATAACGGGCTGGTTTCCACAACTCCACGTCTAAGCGTGTATTTTGCGTACGGGTGGGAACTTACTCGATCCACCCCAACTCAGCAACGCAGCAACGGTGTTGCTAGTGATCTCTCTGAGGATATAGGTACACACGGCTACACATCAAGCTTTACATTTCAAATATTATAACGACGTCTGTGGTCTACTGGTTCGAGGTTCGGACTACTGATCACAAGGTCGTGGGTTCGATTCCCACAGGACACAAATATTTGTGTGATAAACATAAGTGTTGGTCTGGGTGTTTCATATGTATTATAAGCATGTATTTACAAAAAAAAAGTATTTAAGTATAATATCCATTGTCCAGTACCCATAGAACAAGCTCTGCCCCCCTAGCCAAGTTGACAATCTACACAATCGTCAATAGTCAACGCTAATAGAAAACGATCAAAATGTATGGGAATGACATATCTGAACGAATGATTTTTTCATTGAATGACGATTGACGATTGTGTAGATTGTCAACTTGGCTAGGGGGACTGCTTAGTTTAGGACTAGATGGTACTGTGTAAAAATGTCCCAAAAATATTTATTTATATTTATTTCATCATCATCCTCCGCGCCTTTTCCCAAGTATGTTGGGGTCGGCTTTCAGTATAACCAGATGCGGCTGAACATCAGTATTTTACACGGAGCGACTGCCATCAGGCCCCCACAACCCAGTTACTGGGTAATATTGACATTCGGAAGATGGACCAGTTGTCAGACTTTCGGACTTCTGACTACCCGTAACGATTGCCATAGATATTCGTATGACAACCGGGCCGACAGCTTAACGTGCTCTCCGAGGCACGGCGGGGTCTCGATGTACAACGAAATGGTCACCCATCCATGGACTGACCGCGGCAAGTGTAGCTTAATATCGCAGATCATACAATCCACGTGGTTGCTACTTAGCCACGAGCCCCTCCGATTTATTTATATTTATTTATTTTATTTAATACTAGCTTTTACCCGCGGCTCCGCTCGCGTTAATTTCTGCTAACCCACGTCAGTCCAGTCCAGTCCAGTCCATTCCAGTCCAGTCCACTGTCCCGCAGCCCCGCTGCCCCACTGCCCCACTGCCCCGCTGCCCCACTGCTCCGCTACCCCACTGCCCCGCTGCCCCACTATCCTACTGCCCCACTGCCCCGCTGCCCCACTGGCCCGTTGGCTCACTGCCCCGCTACCCCACTGCCCCACTACCCCACTGCCCCACAGCCCCGCTGCCCAGCTGCCCCGTTGCCCCACTGCCCCGCTACCCCAAAGCCCCGCTGCCCCACTTCCCCACTACCCCACTGCCCCGCTACCCCAAAGCCTCGCTGCCCCACTGCCCCGCTGCCCAGCTTCCCCACTGCCCCGCTACCCCACTGCCCCACTGCCCCGCTGCCCCACTATCCCACTGCCCCGCTGTCCCGCTGCCCAATGCCCGGCTGCCCCACTGCCCCGCAGCCCCAACCCGCTTCTCCACTGCCCCGCTGCCCCACCCCGCTGCTCCACTGCCCCGCTGCCCATCTGCCCAGCTGCCCCGCTACCCCACTGCCCCACTGCCCCGGTAACCAACTGCCCCGCTTCCCCGCTGCCCCGCTGCCCCTCTATCCCACTGCCACACTGCCCTGGTAACCCACAGCCCCGCTGCCCCACTGCCCCGCTGCCCAGCTGCCCCTCTGCCCCACTGCCCCGCTGCCCCGCTACCCCACTGCCCCGTTACCCCGCTACCCCACGGCCCCACTGCCCCGCTGGCCAACTATCCCACTGCCCCACTACCCATCTGCCCCGCTGCCCCACTATCCCGATGCTCCACAGCCCCGATGACCCACTGCCCCACTGCCCCGGAAACCAACTGCCCAGCTTCCCCGCTGCCCAGCTGCCCCGCTACCCCACTGCCCCACTGCCCCGGTAACCAACAGCCCCGCTTCCCCGCTACCCCACTGCCCCACTGCCCCACTTCCCCACTGCCCCGCAACCCCACTACCCCACGGATCCGCTGTCCCACTGCCCCACTATCCCACTGCCCCGGTACCCCACTGCCCCGCTGCCCCGCTGGCACACTGCCCCGCTGCCTCGCTGCCCCGCTGCCCCGTCACTCTGCCCCGCTGCCCCACTGTCCCGCTGCCCCACAAACCCACTGCCCCACAGCCCCGCTACCCCACTGCCCCACTATCCCACTGCCCCACTGGCGAACTCTCCCGCTGCCCCGCTGCCCCACTACCCCACTGCCCCACTGTCCCACCGTCCCACTGCCACTGTCCTACTGTCCCACTGTCCCACTATCCCACTATCTCACTATATCACTATCGTCCCGTCCCACTATCTCACTATATCACTATCATCCCGTCCCATGTCCCATGTCCTGTCCTGTGTCCAGTCCCATGTGCCGTCCCACTGTCCTGTCCCATGTCCCGTCTCATGTCCCGTCCCATTTCCCGTCCCATGTTCCGTCCCCTGTCCCGTCCCCAGTCCCATCCCCAGTCCCATCCCCTGTCCACTCCACTTCACTCCACTCCATCGTACATTACTATCCGCTCGTGCAAATGCATAGAAGCTTCGATCTGTCGGGTGAGTACGCAACCCACGAATTAAGTTTTTTCTTTTTTTCTTTCTTTCTTTCTTTCTCAAAACCCATACCAGTTTTTAAGTCAGATCATCAGCTTTCAAACAAAAAAAAAATCATCAAAATCGGTCCAGTAGTTTTAGCGTGATGCTGGAACAAACAAACAAACAAACAGACGTTTACAATTTTATAATAGTTAAGATAAGCGGACCTCACATGGCTTTCCGTACAATGATAGGTTAGCTCATACTGGATTTGTATAGCTTGATGTGTAGCTGTGCGTACACTAAACATAAAGTGAACTGTTCTGTTTTGTGAAAAGTTCAAAATATATTTCCAACCTAATCTCAATGCCTTAAATCTCAATTTTCTGACAGTAGATGTTTTTACCCGACTGCGCCAGAGGAGGGTATTGTTTTTGATTGCCGTTTATTGGTAACATTAATGACCTAAGTGAACAGTAACACAGAGTAACACCTACTGTCAGGAGATTGAGATTTAAAGCATTGAGATTAGGTTGGAAATATATTTTGAATGTTTTTAATTACGAGAATTGGCCCACAGATGTTAAGCGACGCGACGGTACGGTCGACGATGCCTCTTGCTCGAGCCTTGCAAACGTGCTGTATGCTGTATTTTTTCTTGCTCGAGCCTTGATTGTTATAGATGTTTTTGATTGCCGTTTATTGGTAACATTAATGACCTAAGTGAACAGTAACACAGAGTAACACCTACCTACTGTCAGGAGATTGAGATTTAAAGCATTGAGATTAGGTTGGAAATATATTTTGAATGTTTTTAATTTCGAGAATTGGCGCGCGACGGTGCGGTCGACGATGCCTCTTGCTCGAGCCTTGCAAATATCGAGGCCTGTATTGTTATACAGGCCTCGATAATCCGAACAACCAAAAAATAACCCCTGTTCCGACTCACGGAGCGTTCGGATTATAGTATGTTAAAATATGCAAGTATATTTTGACAAAATATATTTATTTATGTTTGCGTTTCGGTGTAGGAACCATTTTTATAACCTCTAAAACACGTGGCGCGCGTGTTTAGCACAGAGTAACGTGAACACGCGAGGTGACTCATTCGCAATCACAGACCAAGTAGAGATGCTACGCATTTCGCAACTGAAGACAAAACATAAGATCAGCGGTCCCGGTAAGGGAGAGAGAGGGGCAGTAGGCAGTTCAGATTACAGCGGCGTTCGTATTAGCCAGAGTACGGATTATGGAGGCTCTACTGTAGACTGTAGTATAAAGCGGCCATCGGCCAAAATGACAAAGCAACATACATAGCGCAGCACGTTTATTTTACAGATAATAGACTACAACCTAGATGGAGGTAATCTAGCCAAAGGAATAGCCGTCACGTTCGCGTACCGAAAGTTCGAAGCACCTGAAAACTTCACTGAAGAAAAACTGCATAAAGCTTGTCTTCTGGGCTGGTTTTTAGAAATGGTAATTATTTTAATCATTTAAACAACCTATATACACAATATTATTCTTAATTCATACTATGATGACTACAGCTGATGAGATCAGATCTTCAAACCCCAAGGTTATAGTCGACTTTATGGTTGGCCTGCGGCTTGGAGAGGTGCTGTAGAGGCGTTACAATAGATCTTTTAGGTCGCAGTGACATTTTTAACTCATCATTTTATTCAAGTCATATCAATCACGAGGATCAACAGTCATGGGACGCGTGACCGCGCATTGTCGCTTTACATAATATTTTTTTCAACACACTAGCTCGTAAAGTGCCACTTATTGCATCCGTTTTAGGTTCAAATGTAGCTTAATAACGCACGCGTGCAAAATTAAAAAAAATTGGGAATAAATCAATTGTATTAATTAAAATATTTACTTTACATTATAGCACGCGGGATTTTGTGTCTTAAAAAAATTGTAAATAAATCAACTGTGTTAATTAAAGTATGATAAATAAACATTTACATAATCAGCCCATTCTGTCCCATCGCTGGGCACGGGCCTCTTCTCAGTATGAGAAGGTTAAGGCCTTAGTCCACCACGCTGGCCTAGTGCAAACATTTAATTTCATCAAAAATTATTAATTTTTGTCAACAATTTAACATTAATTTGTTTTATAAATAAAATAAAAACATACAATATATTTTTAATACTAGGCTGTTTGGCGGCTTCCTTCCACCACCCAAGCGAGCATAGCTTTTCGTCACTCAAGTGACTCAACCACAGGCACGGGGCGTGCGATTACATTTTTCACAAATTTAATGTTTGTCTAAACTATGTTTATGATTTTATTTCCTCGCAAGTGTGTTGAAAAACGTTGTATGAAACGCGTGAGCAATGTTCATTATAATCTCGGTTCCATTACGCCCTCGCCCTCGGCTCGGGCTGCAATCCAGCCTCGAGTACAGTGAACATCTTCGTGTTGTGACAGACCCGTGTGGTACTACCAATTTGTGTTTTAGCTCAGTTGTATCATAATGTACAATTTCAACACACTTGCTCGTAAAGTGGCTCTTATTGCACTGCTTTTAGGTAAATAATGCAGCTTATGAAGCACGCGTGCTTTTTACTTTACATTATCGCACTAGTGCTTTTTACTTTGCAGTTTATTTTTAAATCCAGCAAACAGTTTTATGTCTAAATAAAATCAAAAAAAATTGTGAATAAATCAACTGTGGTAGTTAAAATATGATAAATAAACATTTCATTTCATCAAGTTATTTATTTTTGTAAACAAATTAACATACCAAACCAGCTGGACTATT
Source organism: Asteroscopus sphinx (assembly GCA_949699075.1). Taxonomy (NCBI): domain Eukaryota; kingdom Metazoa; phylum Arthropoda; class Insecta; order Lepidoptera; family Noctuidae; genus Asteroscopus; species Asteroscopus sphinx. The sequence goes on from OX453017.1 coordinate 16,318,937, forward strand.
ATTAGAGACAGGCGCGAATCCAGGGGGGGGCAATGGCGCAATTGCCCCACCCTGAGCCTCGACCTAAGTACTTCCGAATTCGTCATAATCACGTCACTACCAGTATTAGTATGGATTAAGTGGTAAATACGGGCAATGGAGTCGATTCGCTTGTTCACGAACTAAACTTATTTTAAACTATCGCTCTCTTTTACTAATAGAAGATACAAGAAAGGGATGGCATCAATTTTAGTGCCGTCAATTTAGTTTACGTGTGACATTTCTTTGTATTTTAGCGGGCATGTTCCATAGAGAAACAACTAAACTTGTATGGAAATTTTAATTCCGACTAATTTCCGACGAATGTTAAAATGTGTAATGGCCAAGTCACTCGTTTTCTTCGATTCACTTACGGCCAAAATGAATATCCAATCTATCCACGATTTGCCCTAATAGAGATAGAAATTTGACATATTTTGTATGAAGCTTATGTCAAATTCCTATCTCTAGTAGGGCAAATCGTGGATAGATTGGATATATAATTTTGGACGTTAGACTTGGCTCTTTATTTGATCTCACTTATTTTTACGGCTAAGTCGCCTTGGCACGTTTTTACAGAACGTTTTGAGATTATATTTTATCAGTAGTTATTTGAATAAAGATACATGCTAAGATTGTTTACATCATAAGAAAAAACAGACTTTAGTAATACATGAGTAACAAAGCGAGAAAAAGATTGTTAAGTACCTGCGCCATAGAATAGATACTAATACGAGTATAGAAACGAATCTCTTTTGAACGAACCCCAAATGCCACCTTATAAATACCTACTTCCCCCTTCGGCTCGTAACGTCCCTCTGTCATCCGCGCGTGTTGCCAGGGCTGTTACCTGCTAAATATTCAATGCCTTATCTGTTGGTTTGGTCAGAACGATTCTAGTTTTACGTAATAAGAAATTTATATTTAGGTACTTATATTATTTAATTTTATATTTAGGTAGATACCTACTCACCATATTTATTTATTTATTTATTTATTTTATTTGTATGGAAGACTTACAGCTAAAGAAAACAGAATAAAAACAATGTGCTAGACTGACAGTCAATTAAAAGTCTCCACGTATAAAAATAGAGTAAAACAAAAATGGTCTGTGAACAAAGTACTGCCGACAAGAATATGGAGAACATCAAAGGGGAAAAGAATACAAACAAAATTATCTATTACTAATATACTATGACTAACTATGACTAAAACGGTTGTACAAAAACATGGAATGTCTATATATATATTTTTTTTTTTAATTATCCTATTAATTACAAAAGTTAAGGCTTAAGCACTTTCTAGCCGCGGTCACACTTGTATTAAAAATATCAAAATCATGCTGTTTACACAGCTTATTGAAGTTACTGCTTGCACGCACAATAAATGAATTTTTTCTGTAATTTGTTGAAGCAAATGGCACACATAACGGTGGATTAAACCGTTTTGACTTGCACGGGACGTTGAAGTAAAATGTTGATAAAATTTCAGAGCTGTTTGTGTAATTGTTGAGGGTCTTTAATATAAAAACGCAGTCGGAAATCTCGCGACGACTTATTAATGGTAATATATGATATTTCTTACACAGGCTAAGGTAATTTTCAGACTGATACGGCACTTTTTGATGAAAACATAAGTATTTTATAAATCTTTTTTGAATTCTTTCAATACGGTAAATATATTTATGGTAGCATGGATTCCATATTTCAGACGCATACTCCAAGTGGCTTCTAACAAAAGTACGAAGTATATTAAGATCATCATCATCATTTCGGCCGGAACACGTCCACTGCTGGACATAGGCCTCCCCCAAGCATATGTTGGGGGGATATGCCATAATCGCCACGCTTGCCAGGTGGGTTGGCGATCGCAGTTGGTTGGTTAAATACTCAGAGAACGCTGCAGCCCAATTTCTGGAGAATCCCTTAGTCGCCTTTTACGACGCCCATGAGAAGAGAAAAGGGAACTTGTATGAAATACTTATATTACTAGGGATATAATTATATCACAGCTTTACTTATCTTACTTCGACGTATACATATCTACACAGCACACATACATTTAATTAGATAGTTAGGTACAGTAGTAATTATTTATACTTATGCCTTACGAACAAGAAAAATTATTTAAATGAACAGGAGAATCTAGAAAATAGAAGATACCTTACTATATGAGAATGTACAAAATAAATTAAAATTGTGAAAATATCACTTACTTTTTCTATTTTTTGGGCAAACTAAAGAAACTAAGGTCTGGAGATGTTTTAGAGTTATTCTTACACCCAAATACATCGCAATATTTTGGCCAATGACCGCATCTGACGACACACGCGTGCAAGCTTGAGGCAAAGACATAGTAAAAAATATAGACGAAGTGCTGCGAGCAATCACAGTGAAGCCAACACATACACCTGAAATATATTTGTTTTTGGCGTTGCTTACTGGACGATGCCGTGACATGTGTACCTAGAGCGGTGAGCACGGTTTGATGTGCAAGTGTGTGCGTGAGCGCTGGTTTGTACACGGAAGCACGGTTTTGTTGGCTTCACTATAATTGTTAGCAGCACTTCGTCTATATCTTTTACTATGTCTGTGGTTTGAGGTGATGCAAGCCCCGACTGTTCGATCCCTTTAAAGGTACGCTAGACGGTAGGCTATTATCGTGGATTTGAACGCGACTGGGGCGCGAGTTTCGCTTCTAGTCTTCTCTTTGCGCACTGCGCAGTCATTGACAGTCATACGCCATGTGTGTCTCAAAATTGGATCCCTGTTGACTGAACGCTGAATGTTTTTTATTTTAGCACTATTCCATAATAACATTGAATATTAATTATTGTTCTGATTAAATAAATGTATGTTTAGTAAATCTAACGGACTGCCTCCTCATAAAAAATATCTTGTAACAGTTACAGGCCTATTTAATTATATTAGATGATATAATGGACAATTCAACGACTCGTCGTGGCAAGACGTGCTGGTACCTCCAGCCTGGAGTCGGCTTATTAGCGATCAACGACTCTGTTCTCATGTACCAATATTTGATGGAAGTATTGCAAATTAATTTCGCGAAAGACCCCTGCTTCGTTGACTTGATGGAACTTATCAGTGAGGTACGTATGCAATCAATTCACCTGGTGACGGTTAGAGTCCACGCAGGTACGCTGCGCAGTCCGTTAACAAGATTGGTGACCACTTGTAACGGTTAGTCTACGCAGGTACGCTGCGCAGTACGTTACGCGGTTGCGAGTAGGTCTAGCACTGAACTGGCACTGAGCGTTCGCACACTTTGGAAGGAAGGTGGAAAGGGTACCGTCCCTCGTCTCCGCCACGTGGATGGTACGGCAGGCCGGCGGGCAGCAGGACCGCAGGTAGACGCTGCCTCGTGGTTGCAGCGGGTACAAGTCTTGCCGGAACGTAGAATTTCAGCCGGAAGGTAGAATTCCAGCCGGAAGGTAGAATTTCAGCCGGAGCGTAGGATTCCAGCCGGAAGGTTGAATTCCAGCCGGAAGGTTGAATTCCAGCCGGAAGGTTGAATTCCAGCCAGAAGGTAGAACCCCGAGATTGGGGATAAAATATGTGTTCCAGAACGAATAGTTACCGCCCTGGGAGCTGCTGTGTTAAAAGTGAGAGAGGCCAACACGATTACTAGTATTGCGCATACATTTTAGGGATGCGCAACACCGGTTACGTTTTATACTATTCACTCGACTAAACTAATAAGATCCAAAACGCTACAACCTAAACAAAATAATTTAAATCAATTATCAGTATGACTGGATAAACAAGGGAGTTATTCAATAATATAAAATGTGCAGGTATAATAAAATATATATATATGTCCCATCGCTATGACACATAGAGAGAGAGTACCTTATGAGCCGTATTACAAAAAACACAAGAAATCTGCGTTATATTCATATTATTATCGTCGTTATTATTATCGTTCGTGGAAACCTGTAATTCGCTTAATGTAACCTATGCTAGCTGTTTATTAATTCTTATATAGCTGTAGGTTTTCCTAATTATAAATAAATAAATATTTAAACATAAAACCTTTATCTATTCGGATTTCCTCACGTATACTATGCAACTTTTAATGAGCCACGTTTGCATGTGTGTGTTACTGTATAGCACGCTGACGCGGATTTATTTTTATTTATAGTAATTTATTTGTTAAACTTGAACTAGATTACATGGAAGGATTTTAGCACAGGCTTACAATTTAAGTACTGTGGAACATAATATATAAATATTTTTTATTATACATACACATTCTATATTATGTGTGGTTGTGTGAGTGCTATCGTAGCGTTTGTAATCATAGTCAGCCCGCGACTTTGGCATCGTAGATCTCAGTAATAGATGTGTTTATTTTAAATTTTGTTAGACGAATATGATATTTTTATTCATGCTGTAGTCACAAGTTGTTGTAGAATTTTCACAAGTCTCAATTTTCGTCTAGAACTAACAATAACCTTTTTTCACGCCACAACATTGGTTAAACGCTAAGAAGCGGTATTTCAACGTCCTGGATCTCAGTTACCCTTTGCTATAAACTGTAGGCTGGCCATGTCTGTCGAAGGACCGATGGCCGCTGGAGCAGACGAGTCCTTGAGTGGAGACCGCGAATCGGCAAACGCAGCGTAGGGTGCCCCCCGGCCCCGATTGATCGACCGGGTGAACCTATAACCGTTTTTTTTTTTTCTTTTTATAGTATAGGATGGCGAAACGAACTAAAGGCCCACCTGATGTTAAGCGGTTACCTTTGCCCATAACAACTGCAATATTACCACATAGGCTGTTACCTAAATGGTAGGTACCGCAAGTCGGTTCGCCAAACTGAGACATGAAGATGGAAAGTCTCATGTGATTGTAATTTCACCGGCACCCGTACCCTATTTGTGTAATATTTGTGCTTGTGGTCCCACATACTTGTTAATCTTCTATAAATTCCAATATTATAACTTTATCTTCCGCCACTTTGTCTGGTAAAAAGCTCGAAATTTTGCTCGCGAACACACCGCTGCACCGGTGACGGATTAGCGTGCGCTAGCAGACTCGGGGTAGTCTGCTGCCCAACCAGCAGATGGCGTAGCTGGCACAGCTGGCGTAGCTGGCACAACTGGCGTAGCTGGGACAGCTGGCGTAGCTGACACAGTTGGCATAGCTGGCATGCTGACCTGGCAGAATGCTGGCGTAGATGGCGCATTTGGCGTAGCTGGCGTAGCTGACACAGCTGGCGTGACTGGCGTAGTTAGCGCAGCTGGTAAAGGCCCGTGAGGTGATGTGGCGTGCAGTGTTCCGTGTGCGCCGCCTAGGAGGGTGCGGCCAACGTTAGGCCACACGGGGAGAAGGGGCTCGCCTGCTTGTGGTGGGCCAGGACCTGTCGGGGGTGGTTGTGTGAATGTAAAGTAGTTGAAGGAACATCGTGGTGGTTTTAGTCGGTAAGAGTCCGACACTGGCTCCGCCTACCCCGGGCGGAGTGCGTCCATGAGGATTTCCCCACGGCAAAAAAAAAAAGGTCATGCGCTGTTGTCGAACTAGTTTTAGCGCATGCTCTATGGCGCTTCACGCATGCCTCAGATGAAAACGCAAGATGAACATGTAAGTGCTCCCGTGTGGACATACCATTAGGAGGTCTTGAATCGCTGACCGCTCAGATGGGAATGAAATGGCTGCGTAGTTATTTTTTTGTAGGTACAGTTAACATTATCAATGGTAACAATACCAGTATAAGCAAAATCTGTCTTGTGTGAAACGTACATACTAAGCCAGTTCCGCTTATAATGGTTTTGTTACCTACCATTGATATGAGGTTAATATAGATACTACTCAATATTATTATACATAACTCACAAAACGTTCTTTACAGACACTTCTGTACGCATCGATAGGCCAATATTTAGATAATTGTTCTTGCTACACTAAAGAAAAGAACAATATTGATTCGTTTACCATGAAGCGATATTATTCTATAGTTGCCAACAAGACTACTTACTTCTGCTTCAGACTACCGATGCTTTTGGCTCTACTAATTGTAAAGGATGGGAAAGAAAGATATACAACAGAAATATGTAGTATCTGTGGAGAGCTTGGTATACTTCTACAATTTCGGGTAAGAAATAGTTCCGTAATAAAAAAAAAAATGATGTTTTATTTTAAGTATAGGATGGCGAAACAAGCTAAAGGCCCACCTGATGTTAAGCGGTTACCTTTGCCCATAACTACTTCAATGCCACCTAGGCTGTTGCCTAAATGGTACCGCAAGTCGGTTCGCCAAACTGAGACATGAAGATGGAAAGTCTCATGTGATTGTAATTTCACCGGCACCCGTACCCTTCAGACCAAAACACAGCAATGCAAGCATCACTATTAGGCGGAGAAGTAGGTACGTTGGTAGTACTTCCCCGGACGAGCGCTTTCACAAAGGAGCTCTACTACTACTAAAACTTTTCAACTTGGGAAAGGCCGCTGTCCAGCAGAGGGCAACATTAAGCTGAAGCAGTCTCGAAACTAGGAGGTTAACCTGGTACATGGTGGCATGCCGGGCGGCATACCACCGCAGCCTCAAGGGGCGGCAAATTCCAGTGGCACTATGGGGCTAGATTAACCCTTGAATCATAGTTTTTTTAAGGTAGCAGTTTTGTTCTGCCTTGAAAAATCTTAAATCTGAGGTTGAGCTGAGGTGATTTAACAATTGCAATTACATTCCAAAAATATATTTTGTTTAAAGAACGACTACAAAGACGTCTACCTCGACCAAGCTATCACAGGAAAGGCGGGAACAGACATTCAAGAAGGTAAATTATCCTGGATAGCCGTAAGAGCAGTGGAACTCTTCAACAAAGAGCAACGAGCTACCTTCCAAGAATACTACGGGAGCAAGGACCCAGAACATGTCAAGAAAATCAAGCACCTATATAACGAAGTACAACTCGATAAAGTGTATGAACAACATGAACGCACTGTGTATGATGATTTGGTGCGCCGCATACATGCGTTACCAACTGAGGGGGAGACTCAGTACCTCTTAGAAATTTTAGAAACTTCCCGTAAAGGGCAATACTAAATTTTCAATATAATATGTTGGAGAGAGTATTCCTTATTTGTTTTATTCTACCTACACATGGGTTGCCAAAATAATCCATTATCAAATAAAATAATAGCGACAGCTAAGATTGATAACACAGGGACAGTCGTGAAAAATAGTACATTGCTCGCGCCTTTCATGCCACGTTTTTCAACCCACTTGCGAGGAAAACAAATCATAAATAAATATAGCTTACACAAATATTAAATTTGTGAAAAGTAAAAAACAATTTATTTGATTTTTAATATTAGGTTGTGCGGTGGCTTCCTTCCATCACCTGCGCGCATAACTAGACCATAGAATATAACTAAACTATACGTCACTCAACCACAGGCACGGCGGCGTGCGATTGCAGAAATTCACGCGTCGTTTTTCACAAATTCAATATTTGTCTACATTATGTTTATAGTTCATAGTTCATAGTTATTTATTGATAATAGTAATTATTATAAGTCACATTAAGTAAATAAATAATAATATAGTAACTTCTTAGGTTTTCGCGATCACTACACATTATAATAAAACAAAGTTTAACCGGATTAAATCGCGTATATTATTTAAATTGGTTTCCCTGACGTTTCGAAAGCGTTGCAGCATTTCGTGGTCGCAGGTAGACTAATATGACAAGCGTCTTTACAAATATTTCTAAAAAAATATTTTAATCTACAGTACAATATTATTAATTAAAATCAAGTCAAAAAAGTCAAGTCCCAAACAGCACGCAACACTGTAAAAGATAATGATATTGTGAGTGATTACTGCGTGCATCGAAACGATTTTTAACCGACTTCAAAAAAAGGAGGAGATTATGTATTCGGCAGGTTTTTTTTTTTTTTTTTTTTTTTTTTTCATGTTTGTACACCGATAACTCCGAGATTTGTGAGCCGATTTACGTGGTTGTTTTTTTATTTGGTCCCATATATGGTCCCATATAAATTTTATTGACTTAGGTTGAGCAGTTTTTTAACCAGCTTCAATAAATCAGTTTATTTTAACTTCGCGTATCTAGATGATCTGCTCATTGGTTCGTTTTTCTGAGAATTCTTGGCCGATATGCGTGTTTTTTTTTTCACGATAGTGATTGGACGTTTGGAAGAATATGAGCGAGACTTTGCCCAGCAGTGGGATAACAAAGGTTAATAAAAAATAAAAAAACTCATATTGTTTATATAAACATTTATGAATCAACCTTCGCAATTATCAACTAAAAAGTATGAAATAAAAACTTTTTAACAAAAAATAAAACCGACTCCAAAAACCTTAACTAAAAAGTAAAAAATAATCATTGTATGTATTTTAAAATCTTAACATAAACCAAGATTTTGAAGGCGGCGCATAAACTGTTTTTTTACTATAGATATGCGCTCGATTGTACATTATATTTACATGACGCAAAGGGTAAATCACGCGCCGCCTTCAAAATTTTGGTTTATGTTAAGATTTAAAAAAACTTTTTAACAAAAAAAACAAAACCGACTTCAAAAACCTTAACTCAAAAGTAAAAAATAATCCTTGTATGTATTTCAAAATCTTAACATAAACCAAAATTTTGAAGGTGGCGCGTGACTGTCCCTTTGCGTCATGTAAATATAATGTACTGTCGAGCGCTTATCTATAGTAAAAAACAGTTTATGCGAACATACATGAAAAACACGCGCCGCCTTCAAAATTTTGGTTTATGTTAAGATTTTGAAATACATACAAGGATTATTTTTTACTTTTTAGTTAAGGTTTTTGAAGTCGGTTTTGTTTTTTTTGTTAAAAAGTTTTTATTTCATACTTTTTAGTTGAGAATTCACGGAAAAACGAAAGTATTAGTAGATCATCTAGGTAAGCGAAGCTAAATTAAACAGATTTATTGAAGCTGGTTCAAAAACTACTCGACCTAAGTCAATAAAATTTATATGGGACCACCGCGCGGACTTCCTCTACCAAATAAAAAAACAACCACGCAAATCGGCCCATAAATCTCGGAGTAATCGGTGTACATACATGAAAAAAAAAAAAAAAAAAAAAAAAAAAAAAAACCCGCCGAATACATAACCTCCTCCTTTTTTTGAAGTCGGTTAAAAATACATACAATGATTATTTTTTACTTTTTAGTTAAGGTTTTTGGAGTCGGTTTTATTTTTTGTTAAAAAGTTTTTATAATTAATAATATTGTACGGTAGATTAAAATATTTTTTTAGAAATATTTGTAAAGACGCTTGTCACTTAGTCTACCTGCGACCACGAAATGCTGCAAAGCTTTCGAAACGTCAGGGAAACCAATTTAAATAATATACGCGATTTAATCCGGTTAAACTTTGTTTTATTATTATGTTTATATTTTTTTCCTCGCAAGTCACAGACAGTAAAAAATATAGACTAAGTGCTGCGAACAACCATAGTGAAGCCAACAAAAACCGTGCTCCTTCATGTACAAGCAGTGCTCACACACACACATGCACCTTAAACCGTGCTCACCCCTCTCAGTTCACATGTCGCGGCATCTTTCAGTATATAAGCATCGCGAAAACAAATATCCTTCAGGGGCATGGTGTGTACGTGTACATGAAGGAGCACGGTTTTTGTTGGCTTCACTATGGTTGTTCGCAGCACTTAGTCTATATTTTTTACTATGTCTGTGTCGCAAGTGTGTTGAAAAACATCGTATGAAACGCGTGAGCATTGGCCATTATACTGTCGGCTCCATGACGCCCTCGCCTACGGCTCGGGCAGCAGTCTAGCCTCGGGTTCAGTAGCAAACTTAGCTCACTTGTATCATAATGTACTATTTCAACACACTGTCTCGTAAAGGAGACCCCTTTGTCCATACCGCTTTTAGGTTCATAACGCAGCTTATAAAACACGCGTGCTTTTCACTTTACATTACCGCACTAGTGCTTTTTACTTTACAGTTTACTTTGTAATCTCAGCAATGAGTTTTTAAGTCAATAGTACACATTTCTGTAAATAAATAAACTGTGTTAATTAAAATAAGATAAATAAACATTTCATCTCATCAAAAATTCTTTCCAATTAATCATGTAACAAATCATTGTATTATTATTATTATTTGAAAAGAGTATATCCATGGAGTTTCTTGCTGGCTCTTCTCCAGAGGACCAACTTTTTGGAACCGTGCAACTAGATTCATAATTAACGTTTTGAAAGTGCGTGTAAGTGCTTATTCGAAATAAAAACTTTTGACTTTGAGTACTATTAGATATTCTGTGCATTGACTTTACGTTTCCACCAGGTAACGCGTAAAGGTGAGAAAACTTCCAGGTGAGTTTGATTAAACTGTTGTGTAATTTAGGTTCTATGAACATCTGCGGTGAGTCTTGGTCCATCAGAGACCGTTGTGGTCAATAAAAAAACACAAAGTGGAATCGGGAGACAAGAATTCCTGATTATAGATGAAGGCACTAAGGCTGCAACCGCCTAGTCACCTGGTTAAGTAGTTGATAGACCTTTAGAGACTGACGAGGTCTTCTGGAATCACGGACTGTCTGAATAGGGCTGGAGGATTACATAAAGCAATCTTTAGAAGAAGAGAAGCAAGTTGAGATGCTGCAAATGTTTTTGTGAGATTCTTTTGGGTACGACAAAACTCACACTGCGTATGAGAAAACACATGCGTATGAGCTTCCCCTCCTAAAATGCGTGACTAAACGTCTCGAAGAATGCTGTTCTCTCAGAGATTGCTTTGTGTAAGCCCTTAGTCAGCATTCGGACCATCCATGATCTCAAAATACCTCGTCAGTCACTAAAGAAAATTAAAGAGATAGGCAAGTAGCCTGGACTACCAACAAGTTAATCAAATGACAAGGCAGTTGCAACCATAGTGCCTTCATCTCCAAGCAGGTACTCTTGTGTCCCGATTCCATATAGTGGTTTTTTTCTGGACCACAACGGTCTCTGATCGACAAGGACTGACCGCAGATATTCAAATAACGTAAATTACACCAAACCCGCCTCGAACAAGACGGACTCTCAAGCTTCGCGGCCATTTAAGCGAATTAGTCAAGGCCAGATCTAGGGGGGTGGCGAGAGGGGGTAGGCGCCCCGGGCGATGAAAACTGGAGGGTGGCAAGGCATCAGCCAGGCTGTCTATGTCTGTACCTGTAACGAAACGTTGATTTATGAGTGAATCCGCCGCCTGTAGGCCCACTCCTACGGTGTAAGCCCTCCTGCGGCACCCAGCCTATCTCCTGTGGGAGGAGATAGATCATCACCTCTCGAACTCTCTCTGCCGCCTACTTCGCAAGCATTACCTCCTCAGAAGGAGACGACTTCCCAAGTGCTCCTGCTCCCGACTATGGACATAACCACCGCCGCTCTCTACCGCCTACTGCAGTAATGAGTTCACGGCGCTACGTAACCTAAGCTGGACATTTCGCCATCGTGTGCAGCGCTGTGTCCTCAGGGCAGCTCTCGCAGTGATGACACTCTGGCGTCAACTCCCGGCCTACGCAACACAAATACTTCCCGAAGCAGTTGTACCCAGAAATTATATGTGTCAGCTGGTAGGTGATGGTGCCATGGCGCCTCTCTACCCTCTCTTCCATGACGAGCCTTACCACCGCGGCGTGCCTTGCGCGGGGTCGCTTTTTTCATGCAGCCACTCAGGTCTGTCACTTCCAGAACCCAAGGCATTGATCCGCTACAAGGCTCACCACCTCGAAGGAGATCGTGGGTATAAAATCTCCGTACCACCCTGATAGCTATCGCAGTCTACAGCCTGCGCAGCAATGCGACGTTGTGGGGCATCAGTCTCTGCAGGCTTAATATGGAATCAGTCGGAGTCGGAATACGTCAGATGGCGAACGTTTATTTCACCAACAATTTATACAACCACTTATAGCAAAACTTATGGGCTAGACTGTTATATATATAAAATATCACTTACTTTTCCTAATTGTTGGGTAAACTAAAAAAACTAAGTTCTGGAGTTGTTTTTGAGTTACACTTACACTCAAAAACATCGAAATACTTTGGCGCTATGACCGCATCTAACGGCGCGCGCGTGCAAGCGTGGGACGATGCATAAATGTACTCTGTGGCCCCGGCTGTCCGATCCCTTTAAAGGTACGCTAGATGGCTATCGATAACTATTATCGTGGATTTGAATGCGTCTGGGGCGCGAGTTTCGCTTCTAGTCTTCTCTTTTCCTTCTCTTTTCTTATGGTAGGGGTAAGATTGAAAGACAAATGAAGATCGGGACGATACAATAATAATTGTGCAATATTAATATTGCGCAATTATATTGTAGATGTATGGGCCGCCTATCTACTGTCTTGATATAGCTTAACAAACAACATGATATGCCATATTGATAGGTAGTGTCTTAGGAGCAAGGAGACACCACTCTTAAATCCCGCTAGAATATGATTATCTCTGTGGTGCACGGTACTTATAGGTAGGTACCTACTTCAATTACGAGAGCAATATTTTTACAATAGAAAAATATAAAGTAGAAAAGGTAACAAAGAAAAAATATTTTTTGCCACAACCAGACATGCGGTAGGTGTACAGTCAACAAATCGGAATCATGACCCACGATAAGCTTAATATCCTACAGACATTCTAATACAATTAGGTTGAATTTCGCTTAAACAGATATTTCCCTGGCAACAGACTTGTTATCAATTTTGTTAACTATTGACAGTGACAGCTAGTTTACCAGTAAAATTATTGTTCTAAATTTTATTCTTGATGTTTAACTCCAAATATTGTTATTTATTTATCATTTATTGCGTGAAACAGAGGATATTATAAATTAAATGTATGTTCCGCATATTTGGCCGTTAAGTTATGAGTATTGTTTGACACCTTTTCATACTTGACATTTTATTAGTTGTCATTTTTATTTTTATTTTATTAATGTTCTGTAATCTAAAAAGTTAGTATAGGTTTCTTAAAAAATATAGCTGTTTGTAGGAAAACCACGTGAAACGACAGCTAATTCGAAATTCAAAACATAATTCCTGCTTTATCAAAAACATAATTTCCAATACAATTATAAATCTATTGCATTGATAACAAAGCTCAAAACGGCACAGACCTCTGACCCGTTTTAATGCAGTTTCCGTAATATTCAAAATGTCCCAAGTGCAGCATAGAAGAAAACCTTACTGTTTTGACGATTTCAAACGAATTATCAGCTGAGTGGGTCATGATTCCGATTTGTTGACTGTACATACAATACATAAAAAATTACTAATTATCTTAAATTTTAAGAAATCTTATTGAAGCGGTTGGCTCAGTAGCGAGGGACCTGAACCAGGAAGCGTTATTGGCTCGCGGGGCCAGTAATTACAATGGGGGGAGAGAAATATGGTGGACTGTATGGTATGGGATATGCTGGCGTTTAGAGTTTAGGTGGGGCTGGGGTATGGAAACACTTACTTGGTCTTTGATCGGGCTCCCAAACACCACAGCGCGGTTGCCGTCAACTCCGAGGAAAGCGATGGAACCGTCGGCTTTAAGCACACACAACACACCAAATATTAAGCCTTTGAGCTAATTTAGCGATAAATGTTAGTAAGCGGGTTAGTCAATCAAATGTTCTTTGGCGGGGCGCGGCGTGGCGGCGGAGCGTGACTTCACTTCATGGTGGTTGGGCACTGAGCGAGCGACGCGGTGCTTCCAAAATGGCGGTGGCGTCCTCTTGTTCTTGTGTTGGAAGCCATGTCGTAAGACCATTCAGCGTTGAGCGGGAAAGGGCAGGGAGAAGTACCTAAAAAGGGCTGTGATTGGACGGATAGGATATAGAAAGTAGGGATGGAAGAAGTCAGCAAATCTACCTAGCTTGTTACTAAAGCGATGCGGATTGCCAGCCAACGAAATCTAATTAGGGCCTAACCACTTATAGTGATAGTGACACAATATTATCAGCATGCAAAACAATAAATAAAAAAACATGTTTTTATTCCGTGTCCTTTATTCGTTTTTATTGTAAACATTAAAGTGTTTTTTTTACGCACAAAAATTCCAAAGAAAACCGGCCAAGTGGGAGTCGGACTCACGCATTAAGGTTTCCGTACCACCCATCGACCTGATACCCCAAAGAAACTGATTTAATTTACGAGAGTTCATCAAAAGACATCAACGCACCGTGCGCGATATATGAATTTTTACATCTCTTTCTTACGCAGGTACCACCACATATGTCTATGTTTGCCCTATTTTTTTAGTATTTGTTGCTACCACTGATTATAGTGCATACTACCACATAGTATGCACTATAATCAGATTAAGTTTGACGCTGGTATGTATTATCGTTTCGAAGATAGAGCAGGAACAAAAATGCTAAAAAAATGCATGGTTTTCGAGGTTTCTTGTATGGGGACCCCCTTTGGTTTTAGATTTTATTTTTTATTTTTAGTATTTGTCGTGATATGTGTATTTTTTGTTTTATATGTAGCAACACTTATTCTGAGAAAATTTCAACCGGTGGTTATCTATTACCGTTCAAAAGATACAGCCCTGTGACAGACAGACGGACGGACAGCGCAGCGAGAGTAATAGGGTCCCTGGCACCCTTTGGGTACGGAACCCTAAAAAACGACATACATACATATTTCGATTCCAATGGAATATTTTATCTTGAAAAAGGTTTTTTTATAACGGCTTAGCCCTTTTAGGACCAAAATAAAGTAGTTACGCTCGAAATGTTTCTTAGGTAATTAACTAAAGGTAAACAACCTCAACAATCTCGACATGTCTTTATAGCTCCTCTTTTAAGTCCTTGAAACTTTTAATGATCTAGGTATTCACAAAAGTACCTACCTATTTTCCTTAAAATGGCTGTGTGCAAGATGGCGGTGGGAACAGTCAAATCGATCGCAGCGCACGCTGTGGCAGAAATGTGAAACATATCGGGATTGTGTTTTGTATTTCCACGCTAAATTCGCTGTCTTTTCGATGTTTATGAGCTAAAGAAGGAAATGCATCTCAAGAATTATTGTGTTGTGAAATGCACAAATAATGAGAAGAATATTTTAGCTCTGCTTAGTTTGGGACTAGATGGTGCTGTGTAAAAATGTCCCGAATATATTTATTTATTTATTTTAGGTAAAACAAGTTTCCTTGGAATTGGAGCAAATAAAGAAATTGGTACTTAACTGCTTTAAAAAGGAAAAAACCGGCCAAGTGCGAGTCGGACTCGCGCAGTAAGGGTTCCGTACCACCCATCGACCTGATACCCCATAGAAATAGATTTAATTAACGAGAGTTCTTCAAAAGACATCAACGCACCGTGCATCTCTTTCTTACGCAGGTACCACCACATATGTCTATGTTTGCCCTGTTTTTAGTATTTGTTGCTAAACTACATAATATGCACTATAATCTGAACAAGTTTGACGCTAGTATGTATTACTGTTTTGAAAATAGAGTAGGAACAAAAACGTTGAAAAAAAATCATGTTTTTTGAGGTTTCTTGAATGGGGGACCCCTTTGGTTTTAGGCTTTTTTTTGTTTTTAGTATTTGTCTCGTGATACCCCACATAGCAACACATATTCTGAGAAAATTTCAACCGGTTACCTATTACCGTTCAAAAGATACAGCCCTGTGACAGACAGACGGATGGACGGACGGACAGCGTAGCGAGAGTAATAGGGTCCCGTTTGGCACGCTTTGGGTACGGAACCCTAAAAATCAAGTTACTGAGCCATATAATTGTTAGAATTTTCACTGATTAGTTATAATATAATAATTTAAGGTGAATGCTACAGGGTAGCCCGCGAAATTCAATTTTTTTGGTGTTTTTTGCAAATTGTAGCTTTATTTCGCGTTGTATATCGGTCAAAATATGATTGGCGGAAATAATAACAATATATCTACTGAATCATACTCATAAAAAATATTAACTCTATAAGCTGTACAAGCTCGAAAATCGATAATTTGATCGTAAATTAATATTAGAAGTCACTTTTTTCATGTGTCTTTGATTAATATTCACTACCACTATTATTATTTTAACACTACACTAACTCAAAAGGCTTTGTCCTTTTCAGTCTTCTCACTAAGTCTATGTTGTCGAGGACCAGGATAGCCGCCATTCTTTTTGATGATGTCCTTAACGAAGTCCATTTAGAGGTCCCGGTGGAGATCGTCATTTCTAACATACCAGGGAGCTTTCACGATGGCCCTGAGTACTTTGTTCTGGAAACGCTGTATTATTTTCATGTTACTTACTCTCTTTGGTACAACCCCATAGTTGTATGCCATATGTCCATACTGGCATTAGTACTTGCTTATACAATAACAGCTTATTGTGTATTGACAGCTGAAAGTGTCTACCAAGCAGCCAACACATATTTTTGTGGCGGAAGCCCAATTCTTCTTTCTTCTTCTTGACGTGAACCTTCCAGCGCAGCTTAACATCAAACGTCATACCTAAGTCTTTTGCTGTGTTAGCGTGTGGTATCTGTTGGTTGTTTATAAACACTGGATGCTTTGAACTTTTTGTTTGTAAAGTCGACATGAAGCGACTTGGATTCATTGAGCTTTATGCGCCACATCTTTGTCCAGTTATACACGAGATTAACTGCATC
This sequence comes from Asteroscopus sphinx, assembly GCA_949699075.1. NCBI lineage: Eukaryota > Metazoa > Arthropoda > Insecta > Lepidoptera > Noctuidae > Asteroscopus > Asteroscopus sphinx. The sequence continues at coordinate 16,335,590 of OX453017.1, forward strand.
TTGGGCTTTTTCTCCTGCTTCTTCGTGGCTATTGCCTGTAGCCATTATGGCTGTGTCATCAACGAACGTTGTAATTGTGCTATTTTCTAGTTTTGGGTTATCACACGTGTACGAGGTGTGTTCAGAAAATAACAGGAATTTTAAAATTTCGCGGGTTTGGAGAGTGACTATAGCAGCCGCTAAGGATAGACGTGTTCTTATGAGCTTGGCGATTTTCGTTTGTTAAAAGAAATGGATTAAAGAATTTGTATCAAATTTTACGTAAAAAATGAAATAAAGTGTAACAAAGTGTGTGAAATGTGAATGAATCACAATCAGAGAAGTTAAAATGTGTCAAAAAAAAGTCAAAAGTGAAGCAATCCGAAAAAAACGCCCGGATTTGTGGGAAAACAGTTCTAGGCTTTTGCACCACGATAATGCACCTGCTCAAACTTCGTTGCTTTTTCGTGAATTCTTGGCCAAAAAAAATACTGTAACGATGCCCCAGCCTCCATATTCGCCAGACATGGCTCCGTGTGAATTTTTCCTATTTCCAAAAATAAAGAGAACCTTAAAGGGCCGTTGTTTTACAAGCATAGGTGACATTAAAAGCGCATCGCTGAAAGAGCTAAAGGCTATCCCAAAAATCGAGTTTAAGAAGTGTTTCGACTATTGGAAGAAGCGCTGGCATAAGTGCACAATATCGAATGGCGACTATTTTGAAGGCGACAACATTAATGTAGACGAATGAATAAATTATTTTTTTCAAAAAACGTAAATTCCCGTTATTTTTTGAACACACTGCGTACAGTAGGTACAGGACCGGACCTAAGACACTTCCATGTGGTACCCCAGCTCTTATCTCTTTAAGTTCAGAATAGGCATCCTCTTGTCTGACTCTGAAGACTCTGTTGGATAAATGTGACTCAATTATATCTGAAAATTGTTAGGGCAATTAAGCTCTGAGTTTGCATAAAAAGCCTTTGTGCCAAACCTTATCAAAGGCTTGTGCCACATCTAAGAAGATTGTAGAGCAAACTTTCTTTTCTTCCAACGTTCTCTCAATAACGTTTGTTATTCTATGAACTTGGTCTATTGTTGAGTGTTTTTTTCTAAATCCAAACTGATGCTCCGGAATGAGTTTTTTTTTTCATCATCCAATAATGGTGATAGTCGCTTAAGCACTAGCTTTTCGAACAATTTTGACAATAAGGGTAGCAAGGAAATTTGTCGATACGATGTTGTTTCGCGAGGAGGCTTTCCCGGTTTTGCTATCAAAACTAGTATATGTCGTAAGATAATTGGACAAATCGAATCATTGCAAAAATCCTAGCATAATTGCAAAGAACCGGATACCTACCTAGTTGGAATCTAAAAAAGATTTTCGTACTTAATAGTATCATTGCTAAAATCCCAGTTTGTTTAGGACGATTGGAAACTTGAACGCTGATTGACTAATCTAGGAGTCGATTTACAACATCTTTATTCTGGTTGATCAGAGTATGGTTCTCCATAAAGGTCTGTAGTATAGATATGGAAAAGTAAAGAAGGTATAAATAAAGTATGTTAAAATATCAACGCAAAAATAGTAGGTACATAGTCAAAAAAATACTGAAGCAATATCAGACAGCAAAAGACGAAGGAATATAACCGTTAGCCAATCAGCGTGCATAACGTTTATATCAGCCAATCAGTGCTCATAACGTGAGCGGTTTTTCGCAACTTACCTAAGATAAGCCGGATTTTCGCAAGGATCCAGAAAATTGCTCGGATGATTGCGAATATTTTTCATAGATTAAAATTATCCGATTCTTCGCAATCGTTCTAGGATTTTCGCAATGATACTATTTTTCCGATTATCCTACATGTGCAAAGATGGGTTATCTAATTAATAATTCGCATTTTATTCTTACAGTAAGTGATACCTAAGTAGGTACTACAATTTCTGTTTTCCATTACAACAATTATGGATTATTTATTCGACATAAGTTTTAGTTGGTTGGTGGTGTTGGTTTTGTTTTTTTTTGTTTTAGTTGTTCTATAAACATTATTGTCATGAAATTATTTTATTAAGAGTGCTAAGCTAAATCTAAAGATGAAAATTATAGAAGAAGTGTGTTTTTTATCATTCTCATGTGATTACATATGCATTGTATACAAGTAGGATAGGTTTAAATTAACTAAACGAAATGGCAGCAGAATTATTTACCGGTTGCACATATTGAAAGGAGGCCGATCGACGTTTGCTCTCTTTTTACCACGTTGTTATTAACTCGCTTTCAGCTTTAAGTCATGTCTGTCTGTTCGTTACAAATTTTGCAATTGATTTGAAACTAAATTCCCGATGAGCTAAAAGCCTGAAACTAAGCATAGCTCGGGCACAGAATATCTAATAGTACTATCGTAGCTCAGGACTGGATGACAAATTGACAATGCAGTATAAACAAGTTTTCTTTTTTAAAAACGTGGTTAAAAAAAACTTTCCCATCAATTAATTATTAAAAGCTTTTATTTAACTCGCTTCTTTGTCTGCTACAAGTCTTGCAAGTCAATTTAAAGCCAGTTTCTGTCGTCCTTAACAGCTAAATGTTTGTATAGGTATACACACACATGTATCTAGTACTGATGACGATACAATCTTACGATAATTATTCCTTTATTCATCTATATACATATTATTTACATTTTTAAATATTTCTATAAAAAAACATTTAAAAATATAAAAAATAGTAGCCCACCGGCATGGGGAACAGGGTCCAAATTACCGGCGGTCAGGGCCTCAGAGAGAGGAACTTACCTTACCATAACTGACGATACACGCCGTATCCAGGAGTACCGCTTTCTGTATCAAGCCCTTGACCCAGCTGCCCAACGCGAGCCTCCTAAGATGTAGGTCGAGGCTCTTGGCCATTGGCCGTAACGACTATCGGCACAATGACTGCTGAATCAACATCCCACATGTCGACAACCTCGTGTGCCAAGTCAAGGTATGATCATTATTATTTGTATCTCTTCAATGTATCTCGGCATATCTTCCGTGAGGAAGAAATCCGGAGCTTTGGAAGGCTTGCCAGAGGACACAGGTCCAGCTCGCAGTCGGCCCTTTGAGAAATTTAATCTAGATGGGATGGGGCACCAACTGGAAACAGTCCATAGCTGCACTGTAGGAGTACAGTCATCCCCACCGTGTATCCCCACGTTGTCGCCGTGGTGGGGCTTGCGTGTCTCAGTGATCTTTGGGGCTTTGCCGGTAGAGCTACTCATGCCGGAAAGGTCCAAAGGGAGAGACCAGACCAAGACGGATACGAGGCGGAGTCCTTTAAGGACTGCCATGAGGACGTGCCATCCGTAAAATCGGACGGTGTGCAATTTCGCTCTTTGGGGTTGCCACGGAGCGAATTAGGGCAGGGTGTAGTCACTGGGAGAGTCAGTTGCTCCTGGTATGTCTCTGCCATCAGACATGACCGTGGATGCAAACCAGTGACTAGAGGATTGGGGCTCAGGTCCTCAAAGAAGAGGGGGAGAGATAGGGGCGACGGGTTTGCTAGTCAGTTTTGACTAGCAGACACGATCTAGTTCAGATCACAGGTCGGTCCGACCCGTAATCCTCATTGAGAGGGACGGGGGTCCTAAGGGGCTGCGGGGAGACAACCCCTATAAAAAATCCAACACCTGGGGACCTCACCCCATAAAAAAGGCAAAGCTGTGTTCAGCAAAAAAAAAAAAATTAAAGCGAATCGAAAAGAATTATTACCCCAGGAGGGTACCGGCTGCTCAGCAGTCGGAGAATCCCTCACCGAACGTAGTTCGGTCTGTCCCTCGTATTCTGGGGTCCAACCCGGACGTATCTGTTTCACCGTCCATTAAGGGCGCATTGAGCCAGGGAGGCTCACGTCTCAGTGGTGTGGAGTTGTTGGGTATTGTTCCCAATAGGTCTGCACCACCGGGAACTAAACAGCAACAGGAGAACGCTGACCAATCCTCTGACTCTCGGAGGAAGGATAGTTCTCGGGAATCCTCCTGTGGAAAAGCAGTAGTGCATAGCGCACCTGTTGTGGAGGCACAGTCGTTGTCAAGGGTGGTAAAAAACCGAGCGATCTTTGTGCGACCAGCTACTCCAATAGCCGATAGAGTAGTGAGCGATAGCGTGGAGTCTGATTGCTCACAGAAGTCGTTCGCCTCTCAAACTTCGTCGACGGCATCAAAGAGACAAACGCGCGCGCGCAAGAGAACGTGAACAACGGAGAGTGATGATTCGCTTAAGGCTAAGAAGAAGTCGGCCCCGACTAGACCCTCAAGTGAGGACGGAGAGGAAGATGAAAGTCTCGCAGGACCTTCAGCAAACACTCGAGCAAAACAGGATTTGCCAATGCCTGAGGAGCTGACTGTAAAGATGCAGGCGCAGTTAACGCCCGATCTTAGTGCTTGCATCGAAAAAAACTTGCAAATGGTGGTAAAGGTTGCGGACGAATCCCGCAACCTTAAAAAGAGTTTTGTCCAAGATCTCAGAGTGGTAGCACTGACGGTACAAGCTGCAGTGGCAGAGTAAGGCTGGAAGCTGAGAATGCGGAATTGCGTTCCCAGATTGCCAGCCTTACAATGCACATGGAGAAGTTGACCGCGGAGATAAAATTACTCCGTCGCCAGGGTGATTGAACGGCGGACCCTAGCAATGCCGTTCCACCAGTGACCCCTGCGAGCATGACAGAAATGCAGGAGTTTGAGCGTTTCATCATGCTGAAACTGGGTGGAATGATGGACGCCAAGCTTGCTGGACTTGAGGATAGACTGCTTCCTGAAAAGCGTCGTCGTCCGGCACTTGCCGCAGACGTAAATGAGGATGTGTCTGCGCCAATCATACAGACGCAGCCTAGCAGCACTCAAGAACCTCAAAAGAAGAAAAAAAGAAGGGGGAAAAAAGGGAAATAGTGGTCCAAGTCCAGTGGAAGACTTACCTGCTGTGCCTGCGCAGGCTTTAGAGTCTGCAGCACCTGCTGCCACACAGCCACAGTGGACTTTCGTCGGGAAAAAGGCAAATAACTCGTCTTCTCCTCATGCTCCGGATAAGGCAAAACAGGGGCAAAAACAACAAGTCAAGTTGCCCAGAGCTTCAGTGTCAGCGGCGATTACGTTGTCGTTGCCAGTGGGATCAGCTGCTACTTTAGCGGCCGCAATGGCAGCAGCTAAGCAGCACATCCCGCTTGACGACCTCGGGCTTCTCGGCCGCGTTAAGCCGAAGAAGGCCGCAAGTGGTGGGTTGGTGTTAGAGGTGTCTGGCGCTGACAGCAGCAACAAGGCGGACCTACTTGCCAAGCGAATGCGGGAGGTCCTCGTTGATATGGATGTACGTATTGCACGTCCAACTAAAACCGGCCAGCTCAGGTTTAGGGACCTGGACGATTCCATTACGCCTTCCGAGGTGGCTACGGCAATCGCTCAGGCGGGTGGATGCCCCGTGGATGAAATAAAGGTGTGTGAAATTCACCGTTTACCTAACTCCTTGGGGACTGTCTGGGTCGGTTGTCCATTGGCAACCGCAAAGAAGTTGGCTTCTGCTAAACGTTTCTGCATGGGATGGACGTCGGTTCGCGTTGACGCGTTAGTGGCACGGCCTAGGAGATGCTTCCGATGCCTCGAGATTGGCCACGTTGGAAATCAGTGTCCTGGTACGGTTGACCGGAGCAACCGGTGCTTCACCTGTGGTGAGCCTGGCCACAGGACGAAGGAGTGCACGGCACGTACCGTTCGATGCCCGTTATGTACAGACCTCGGTCGACCTACGGACCACAAGCTGGGAAGCAAAAATTGCGCTCCTAGGATGAAAAAAAAAAGGGGAAACAGGCCCCTCTTACCTCAGCCACCCAGGCTGGAGACCGAGACGGCATTGGCAAGCGACCCACTGGAGGCTATGGAAACATCATGTTCCCAGCCTTAAAAGTATTACAGGGCAACTTGAACCACTGCCGCAACGCGCAGAACCTGTTACTGCAGTCTGTTGCGGAGCGGTCGGTTGCCATAGCAGTGGTAGCGGAGCCCTACAGTGTGCCGGACCATCCTCGTTGGTTTGGAGATGCTGAGGGCTCTGTCGCCATTTACTGGGCCTCCCTGCTCCATTTTAGAAAAGGGTTTGGGCTTTGTTGCCGTTGCGTGGGGTACTCTGGCAGTAGTGGGCTGCTACGTCTCCCAATGTGTCCCTCGCTGAGTACGAAGAATACCTGGACGGGATGGCAAACTGCGTACGTCGCAAATGTCTACCTCGTCCGGTCCTCGTCCTGGGTGACTTCAACGCTCATTCCAGATTGTGGGGGAGCACCCGGGACAGGCCGAGGGGAGAGATTTTGCAAGCTTGGGCGGCGTCACTTGACCTCTGTCTTTTAAATCAGGGGTCCTTTCCTACGTGCGTCCGGTGGCAGGGAGAGTCGATCGTAGACTTGACATGGGCGACTCCTTCGGTCACCCACTTGGTGTCAGGATGGAGGGTGGCGGAGGAGATGGTTACGTTGTCCGACCATCGCCATATCGTTTTCGATTTAGCACTCCACCCTCCTGTTGGTCCGAGCAGTTCGAGCTCTGGCTCATTGCCGCGGCGTTGGGCTATCAAAAAACTCGACAAAGATTTACTCGTCGCAGCTGCCTTCGTCGCGGCGTCAGAGGGTAGGGATGCCGATGAGATCTTGCCCGATCCCGAGGAAGAGGCCACTTGGTTCCGGGATACAATGACGTCCATCTGTGACGCTGCAATGCCCCGGGTCAGATGCACTATGTACCGAAAGGTATATTGGTGGTCGGAAGAAATTGCACAGCTAAGGGTGGTTTGTTTGAGATCCCGCCGCCGTTACACGCGAACCCGACGCAGACGTCGAGCTACAGCCGAGGAGACGGCCGAAGCTTATGAAGCCTATAGGGTGGCTAGAGAGGCACTCCACACTGCTATCACAGAAGCAAGGGCTCGGTCCTGGAACAAACTTATCGAGGAGCTGGACAGAAACCCGTGGGGACGACCTTATAAGGTTGTTATGGGCAAGCTACGCCCTTGGGTCCCCCCGCTAACGGAAACACTGGACCCGGGCTTGTTGGGAAGAGTCGTGAAGTGAGTTTTCCTACAGTCCAGGACAGTTCCTCGCTGTCTCCGCCTCCCCTGGATTGGTCTGATGAGTTAGGGGTAACAGAAAGGGAGTTAGACCGAGCCATCGACCGCTTTAAAGCTCGCAACACCGCGCCAGGACCCGACGGTATACCGGGTCGGGCGTGGGTCTTGGCTTTGAATGCCTTAGGAGACCGCTTGAGGCGGCTTTTCAACAGCTGCCTCCGTGCTAGTGTATTCCCCTCCGGCTCGAAGGAAGCCGGATTGGTTCTCTTAAAGAAGGAAGGTAGGGCCGCGGAATCTCCCTCTGCATACCGTCCCATCTGTCTGCTCGACGAGGCATCAAAGCTATTTGAGAGAATAGTTGCCGCTCGCCTCGTCAGGCACCTGTCGCAGGTAGGTCCCGACCTTACCGATAGCCAGTATGGCTTCCGACAGCGGCGTTCAACTGTAGACGCGATTCTTCGTGTCCGCTCGCTTTCGGAGCAGGCAGTATCCCGGGGTGGGGTGGCATTGGCGATTAGCTTGGATATCGTCAACGCTTTTAACTCCTTGCCTTGGGACGCGATTAGGGAGGCCCTTGTATACCATCAGGTACCTCCGTACCTACAGGGCATTGTCGGGGCGATCTTCGCGATAGGCACATACGTTATGTGGGTAGGGACGGTAGAGTCCATCGGAGGGAGATTACGTGCGGCGTTCCACAGGGGTCGGTTATGGGCCCACTCTTGTGGAACCTTGCATATGATGTGGTTCTGCGTGTCGATCTTCCCGCTGGCGTGAGTGTTGTTTGTTATGCAAACGACACCTTGGTCATTGCCGGCGGGGAAAACTTTGAGGGAACCATCCGGCTTGCCGAGCTTGGGGTGGCTAAGGTCGTGGCTAAAATCCGCGGGCTGGGTTTGGAGATAGCACCTCACAAAACGGAAGCGTTGTGGTTTCATAAACTGCCGCGAGGTAGACAACCACCCAGCACGTCGATTTGCGTCGGTGACGCGCAAGTCCAGGTGGGCCAGAGTATAAAATACCTTGGCCTAACCCTAGACAGTCACTGGGGCTTTGAAGGGCACTTTGGACGCCTTATTCCCCGGATCGAGGGGGCAATGGGTGCTTTGCACAGATTGCTTCCTAATCTCGGAGGACCTAGAGAGGAAGTTCGTCGCCTCTACGCTGGGGTCGTGCGGTCGATAGCCCTTTATGGGGCGCCTGGATGGTCTAATAGACTATCAGGTGTCCGGCGCTGCAGAGCTAAGTTTAATAGCCTGCAGCGTAAAGTGGCCATTCGTATCGTACGAGGATATAGGACAATATCCTTCGAGGCGGCAACTCTCTTAGCGCGCTTTCCTCCCCTGGGCATACTGGCGGAAATGGATGCGAGGGTATATGACCGGATCCGCACCATCCGCCAGAGTGGCGAAAGGCGTTCGAAAGGTTAAGGCGGCAGGAGCGAAGACACGCACTAGAGCAGTGGCGCGAGCGGCTTTTAGAGCCGCAGTATGCGTACAAGCGCGTGATCGAAGCCATCCTGCCGTGCTTCGAGGCCTGGCTGAATAGGAGTGAGCGCTTCACCTACCGGCTTACTCAGGTGTTCACCGGACACGGTTTTTTCGGTGAATACCTGAATAGGATTGGACGTGAGGCCACGGTGAATTGCCACAATTGTGGAGGTGACCAGGATACCGCCCAACACACGCTCGCAGAGTGTCCTGCGTGGAACTCGGAGCGGCGGGTCCTGGTCGACAAAATCGGGCAAGATCTCTCTCTTTATATAATAACTATCGTGAGTTAAATTCATAATGATTAATATAAACGGTTTCACTCACGTTATATCATCGGGTGGGCTCCGTTCGAGCTCGAAACCGGTCGGGCACACCCGATGATATAACGTGAGTGAAACCGTTTATATTAATCATTAAGATCTCTCTCTGCCAGCGATAGTTTCTGCTATGCTGGCAGAGACGACAAATTGGATGGAAGTGGCCTCTTTCTGTGAGACCTTCATGGTTCAGAAAGAGGCTGCGGAGCGGGATCGAGAGAGGGCCGATCCTGCTCGGAGAAGGCGGCGTCGGAGAGGCAACCACTCCGGTGCCTAGCTCATTAGGGCAACACGCCGCTTCCCCCTGCTCTGTTGATAGGACAGGGGTCCTTTATGGTCACGGCCATCCAAAGTGGGGGCTTTGGGCGTCCACTGGGTGACCTCAGTGATGACGGTGGCACGCGGTGGTCCCGTGCCACCATTTGTTGTTTCATCGGGAAAGTGTTTAGGGAGACGAAAGTCTTCCCAGAGACGTGCCTTTTAGGCAAAGCACAGGGGGGGCACCGGTAGTATAACCATTCCTGGAGTCCCCTCTCTATTGTGCTGAAGATGGCCACCGGGGAGGTTTTAGTGCGGTAAAAATCCCACACACCCCAGCCTCTTCCCCATGAGCCTTTTGAATGTTTCATCCTCGGTAAAAAAAAAAAAAAAAAAAGCGGGAAGGTGTAGAACTATTACGAGATATATTGTTTGAGCTAGGGTAAGAGGTGTTTGATAACAACATAACATAACATCACGCCTGTATTTCCCCGAAGGGGTAGGCAGAGGTGTAATAGTACACCTACATTTCGCCAGTTATGTTATAGTCCCATGTAATAGGAGGCGAGCCAATTGTCATTGACCGGGCAAAAATCCAGACTCCGGGCTGCTACTGAGAATTTCCTAATGAAAAAACCCAATAACACTTTGCCCGACCCGGGAATCGAACCCAGGTCCCCAGGCAGAGGTGTTTGATGGTCTGGGTTTAACTTCTTTGGCCGGAAGAAAACGGTGTCTGCCTCTCAACTTCAACAAAATTGACATGTGTTGGCAGACGGTGACTCGCCAACTCACTAGCTGGGCCTAATTATTATTAGTTATTCTTATTTATCATGGAATTTATAAGCTTACCACCACGCAGACGAAGTCGCGGGCCCTGTTAGTGTCGCATATTATTGTTAACACAAATGACGCACATTATTATTTTTATTGGTTTTCGTTTTGACTTAAGTGATCCTACCAAATGTATTCTTACATTCGTAATTTTGCTTTACATCTGATCGGTTATAATGGCTGCGTTACTACGACGCAATACATTGTTTTTTTACTACCAGTTGAGGAAATTACATAGAAGTCCCGTTGCATTAAGTGTGCCTACTTATAGCATGTTCGAACACAAAGAACAGTTTCATGCTGTGTTGCCTGAGGTGATGAACTCGTTGATGTCGAGTTCTAAGATAACAAAGCAGTTGCCAGAAGTTGGAGCTTGGTTGAAAAAGGTTAGTAAATTTGATTTTAATCAGCTAAAACGATGAGTATGTACCTATTGTATAGGTAAATAACTAGGTCTAATGGTCCAATCACAGTAATAGATAGAATGGTTGTAATCACAATTTTACTTGCTATTCATGCGTGGCAACATTCCGAACAAACTACGCCTTCCATTTTGACGTCATTATTTTTAAAAAATTAACTTTAATCAAATGTACTTTACAGCTTTTGTCTCTGCAGTTAGAAACAGCCCAATAAGGCATTTTTGCGGGTTTTTGTTGTAGTATTTATAGAAACAATTCATAAGGCGTGCTGAGAAAGGCTTTGAAATATCCTGCACTATGGTGCAGAGTGCTGCCGCGTGCGCCCTGCCCACATGGCCATGCTATCTATTTCTGTGGGTCCAATGAAGGACAACACAACAACGTCTCCCGCGGAAGTGAACTGGGGTTGGGTTGCAGCAACGAACGATACTAATCGACTACTCGACAATTTTCGTAACTCATCTCTTAGTTGTAAATGCCATTGGCAGCATTTCTTTTGTTTTTACTCGTTCGCACCAAACATTGTACAGTCTAACAAGGCAATTAGTATCCAGTGTCGCCAGATATAGATGAAGATTTCTCAGGAAATTATTATAGAACAATTTGATTAGGGTTTTGTTTAAATACAGTTTAACCTTGTCCGTTATTAAAATGATATTTCACTCGAAAACATCCATAATCCTTTGAGAAAACTTCATTTATATCTGGCGACCCTGGATACTAATTGCTTTGTTAGACGAACGATGAACGACAAAGCATCCGAAGATTTACCGACCGATAGTTTCAGAGCATATCCTGTAATTTCGATTATGTCGTTGTCGATTTTGCGAGTAGACCCCCTGATCTTAGGCGATGGTGCACGTTTGCCCAGCAACTTCTTATTTACTCGAGCCATGCACCAAACATGCTGTATTTATGGTATGAAGCATATATAGGGCAACCTTTAGAAAGTCGCGGGCCAAACTATTGAACGTTCATGAAATCGCAAGCATAGAGATGTGTATGGGAAAAAAACCGGTTAAGTGCGAGTCGGACTCGCGCAGTAAGGGTTCCGTACCACCCATCGACCTGATACCCAATAGAAACTGATTTAATTTACGAGAGTTCATCAAAAGACATCAACGCACCGTGCGCGAAATATTAATTTTATATATTATATTATCTTTTCATACGCAGGTACCAACACATACCTATGTCATAGAATAGGTAATAATTCTTCTCTTTTCTTATGCATATGTCTTGTTTGTCCGATTTTTAGTATTCGTTGCTAACTACATAGTATATACTTACACAAGTTTGACGCTGGTATTTATTACCGTTTTGAAAATAAAGCAGGAACAAAAACGTTGAAAAAATGCATATTTTTCGAGGTTTCTAGTATGGGGACCCCCTTTGGTTTTAGATTTTTTTTTATTCTTAGTATTTGTCGTGATAGGCACCATAGTAACACATATTCTGTGAACATTTCAACTGTTTATCTATTACCGTTACAAATATACAGCCCTGTGACAGACAGACGGACGAACGGACAGCGTAGCGAGAGTAATAGGGTCCCGTTTGCGGAACTGTAAAAAGCGTGTTAAAAACGGTTTATTATTACCACGTTTATATTAACTCGCTTTCATTCTTGTCTGTCTGTTCGGTACAAATTATGCAATAGATTTTAAAATAACTTCCCGATGAGCTAGAGACTTGAAACATTTAAAATAGCTCAGGGACTGGATGACAATTTAAACTTCAAGTTACAAAAGAGATTGCACCTACATGGACGGTGCATATGGTTGCAAGTTACAAGTGCAGTGGTTGCTACACGACGACGACGACGTCTGTGGTCTAGTGGTTCGAGGTTCAGACTGCTGATCACGAGGTCGTGGGTTCGATTCCCACAGGACAAATATTTGTGTGATGAACATAAGTGTTTGTGTTGGTCTGGGTGTTTCTTATATATTATAAGTATGTATTTACAAAAAAAAAAGTATATAAGTATTATATCCATTGTCTAGTACCCATAGCACAAGCTCTGCTTAGTTTGGGACTAGATGGTGCTGTGTAAAAATGTCCCAAAAATATTTATTATATTTACAGTTTAGTAGATTTTTTTTGTAGGACCATAGAAGAAACAATAGTAGAAACTTCGAAGTGTATTGTATGCCCAAAATGGGCTGATCGATGTATCTAACTAACACTATCAAGATGTATTATAACAACTGTAACCACTCAATCAGAAACAATAAAGTTTACTTACTTACTTACTGCGGGCCGGATCAAATGACGCGACGACTCATTTGGCCCGCGGGCCGGGCTTTACCATAAGAATAGATAATAATACTAGTATAGAAGAGAATCTCTTTTATACCGACCCCAAATGCCGCCTTATAAATACCTACTTCCCCCTTCAGCTTCTAACGTCCCTCTGTCGTCCGCGCGTGCTGCCAGTGCTGATAGCTGCTAAATAATTAAAGCGTTATGTTTAGTTAGAAACAATATTTTAGACTTTTTTTTACTTTATCCTAGTTTTACATATAAAGAATTTTTTATTTACCTAATACTTAACATAACATAACATAATCAGCCCATTACTGTCCCACTGCTGGGCACGGGCCTCTTCTCAGTATGAGAAGGTTAAGGCCTTAGTCCAACACGCTGGCCTAGTGCGGGTTGGTGGACTACACACACCATCGAGAACTGTACTACTAACTTACCTAATACTTACATTATTTTTTATATTTAGGTAGGTAGATACCTAGTTTACATAAGATGACCTGCACTCAATGAAACAAGTTAAGTACCCTATTATTGACCGACAATGACAGAGAGAAATCAATAGACGTCGTTTATAATACTCATTCATGTTTATCGAATGTCGGTATAGTCCGAGAGCTAGGTAATTTCTGTTTTCGATTACACTACTACACTAATCTTTTATGGTGGCAAGTGAGTGGCACTACATAATTCAGGTTAGTTTATTTAATGGGCTTGGGTTTGTCATAAAAACACTAGATTGAGACCGTGTTACAGCTATATCTCTAGTGAGATAGTTATGATGCGCTTTCGTATCTTACGGTAAATAAACTAAGTACGTAGGTACTTATATTACTAGGGATATAAATAAACGGCTTTACTTTTCTTACCGCGACATATACCTACATATCTACACAGCACACATCATTTTAATTAGATTATAGGTATAGTAGTTATCATTTATACTTTCGACTTACGAACAAGACAAATGATTTAAATGAACAGGAGAATCTATAAAATAATATATAGGTATATGTCCGCGCGTAGCTCAAGGTTTCATCAGGATTCATCACGAAATAAATTTCTCTTTACTACAAATTATGTATTTTCCGATTATTACATGAACTGACCAGAAGAAGAAGTTTTACAACAAGAATGACAGCCCGCGCAAAGCACAGTGTCTCCATCTTTATATTACTACTACAATCAAATAGACCCAACGGAGTCACTAAATACATTTTAATTTATAAATGAACACTAAAATAATTAACCAGTCGTCGTGATAAAACTAATATTAATTTAGATAATCTCTAAATATTATATAAACCAACAAATCATGCCAGATATTAAAATATGAAACAATGTAAAGCGGAATTATCAGAACCACAAAATTAAATTAACAACTTTTAAATTAATCATTTCATTAATCTAATTAGAATATTCGAATTATAATTATCATAATATTAACATTATTTACAACATTAATTTAATTAATACGGATCATCAAATATTAAACTTTGCTAAACAAAAAGGTATCTTCTTTGATCTTTGATGATCTTTGCAAAGTACAACAAATACAACTTTGATGATCTTTGCAAAGTACAACAAATACAACAGCAAACTACATAGCAAATTCTAGAAATAAAGGATATTTATTTCAAAATACTTCATAATCTAATTAAAAGTAATTCATTGTATAAACTAGTTACCTCAAAATGGCAATAGATTGCGTTGTAAGCATCGATATTCGATATAGCATAGACATTAATTGGTCTGAGTCCGAGTATAAATTAATATTTTAATGTTATAAGCTATGGAAATCTATATTACTCTCAAATTACACTAGAGGGCGCAATGTTCAACCAACGCCAGGAAGAAACATTCAATACTGACCAGTAATAAAGAATAATATATTAAGTTCTGTCAAAAAAGTGTAAACAAAATTGATGGCAACACTAGCGCGCCCATATATATATGTTGGAGAATGTAAAAAATAAATCACAATTGAAAATATCACTTACTTTTCCTCATTTTTGGGCAAACTAAAGAAACTAAGGTTTGTCGTGATTTTTGAGTTAATTTTTCACCCAAATACATCGCAATATTTTGGCGCCATGTCTGCAACTGACGGCACGCGCGTGCAAGCGTGAGGCGACGCAAACCCCGACCACAGACCAATTAGAGATGCTACGCATACCCCGACTGTGCATTCCCTTTAAAGGTACGCTAGACGGTAGGCTATTATCGTGGATTTGACCGCGTCTGGGTCCGGAGTTTCGTTTCTATACTAGTATTATTATCTATTTTATGGCTTTACCCTTATATGATATGAAGCATACATAGCTCAGCACCTGTTTATGTTACAGTTATTAGATCACAACCTTGAAGGAGGCAAGCTAGCCAGAGGATCTTGCGTCCCCTTCGCGTACCGGATGTTGGAAGCACCTGAAAACTTCACTGAAGAAAAACTGCATACAGCTCGTTTTCTGGGCTGGTGTTTAGAAATGGTAACTAATAAATTAGTATTTAGGTACGAACATAGTATAATGAGGAAATAAACTATTTATAAGTATATCAAAAATACATTACAGCAAGGGACTTATAATTAGCGAAATGTGAGTGTGTGTGTGTGTGCACTTCTGGGAATACAGGTGTGATTTTATATAGGTACTAGCTATTACCCGCGGCTCCGCTCGCGTTAAATTCTGCTAACCCACGTCAGTCCAGTCCATTCCAGTCCAGTCCACTGTCACGCTGTCCCGCTGTCCCGCTGCCCCGCTGCCCCACTGCCCAACTGCCCCACTGCCCCGCTACCCCACTGCCCCGCTGCCCCACTATCCCACTGCCCCACTGCCCCGCTGCCCCACTGCCCCGGTGCCATGCTGCCCCGCTGACCCACTGCCACACTGCCCCGCTACACCACTGCCCCACTGCCCCACTGCCCCACTGACCCACTGCCCCGCTGCCCCATTACCTCACTGCCCCGCTGCCCCGCTACCCCACTGCTCCGCTACCCCACTGCCCGCTGCCCCGCTGCCCCACTATCCCACTGCCCCGCTGCCCCGCTACACCACTGCCCCACTATCCCGCTGCACCACTATCCCACTGCCCCGCTGTCCCGCTACCCCACTGCCCCGCTGCACCACTATCCCACTGCCCCACAGCCTAACCCTCTGCCCCGCTACCCCATTGCCCCGCCGCCCCACTGCCCCGCTGCCCCACTATCCCACTGCTCCGCTGCCCCACTGCCCCGCCGCCCCACTGTCCCACTGCCTCACTGCCTCGGTAACCCACTGCCCCACTACCCCACTGCCCCGCTACCCCTCTGCCCCGCTGCCCCACTAACCCACTGCCCCACTGCCCCGCTACCCCACTGCCCCGCTGCCCCGCTGCCCCACTATCCCACTGCCCCACTGCCCCGCTACACCACTGCCCCACTGCCCCGCTGCACCACTATCCCACAGCCTGTCCCTCTGCCCCGCTGCCCCACTACACCACTGCCCCACTGCCCCGCTGCCCCGCTGCCCCTCTGCCCCATTACCTCACTGCCCTGATGCCCCGCTACCCACTGCCCCGCTGCCCCGCTACCCACTGCCCCGCTGCCCCGCAGCCCCACTATCCCACTGCCCCGCTGCACCACTATCCCACAGCCTGTCCCTCTGCCCCGCTGCCCCACTACACCACTGCCTAACTGCCCCGCTGCCCCACTGCCCCGCTGCACCACTATCCCACTGCCCCGCTGCCCCGCTACGCCACTGCCCCGCTGCACCACTATCCCGCTACCCCACTATCCAACTGCCCCACAGCCTGCACCTCTGCCCCACTGCCCCGCTTCCCCCTTGCCCCACTGCCCCGCTGCACCACTATCCCACAGCCTGTCACTCTGCCCCGCTGCCCCACTACACCACTGCCCCACTGCCCCGCTGCCCCGCTGCCCCGTTACCCAACTGCCCCGCTGCCCCACTACCCCACTGCCCCGCTACCGCACTGCCCCACAGCCCCGCTGCCCCACTGCCCCACAGCCACGCTACCCCACTGCCCCGCTGCCCCACTATCCCACTGCCCCACTGCCCCACTGTCCCGCTGCCCCGCTACACCACTGCCCCACTGCACCGCTGCACCACTATCCCACAGCCTGTCCCTCTGCCCCGCTGCCCCACTACACCACTGCCCCACTGCCCCGCTGCCCCGCTGCCCCGCTGCCCCATTACCTCACTGCCCCGATGTCCCGCTACCCACTGCCCCGCTGCCCCGCTACCCACTGCCCCGCTGCCCCGCAGCCCGACTATCCCACTGCCCCGCTGCACCACTATCCCACAGCCTGTCCCTCTGCCTCGCTGCCCCACTACACCACTGCCCCACTGCCCCGCTGCCCCACTGCCCCGCTGCACCACTATCCCACTGCCCCGCTGCACCGCTACGCCACTGCCCCGCTGCACCACTAACCCGCTACCCCACTATCCAACTGCCCCACAGCCTGCAGCTCTGCCCCACTGCCCCGCTACCTGCCCCGCTGCCCCCCACTGCCCCGCTGCCCCTCTACCCCACTGCCCCACTGCCCCGCTACCCTACTGCCCCACTGCACCACTATCCCACTGCCCCGCTGCCCCGCTACCCCACTGCCCGACTGCCCCGCTGCACCATCATCCCACTGCCCCACAGCCTGCCCCTCTGCTCCTCTACCCCACTGCCCCGCTGCCCCACTGCCCCACTATCCCACTGCCCCACTATCCCACTGCCCCGCTTCCCCACTGCCCCGCTGCCCTACTGCCCCGCTGCCCCACAGCGCTGCTGCCCCACTATCCCACTGCCCCACTGCCCCGCTACCCCACTGCCCCGCTGCCCCACTGCCCCGCTGCACCACTATCCCACTTCCCCGCTGCCCCGCTACCCCACTGCCACGCTGCACCACTATCCCACTGCCACACAGCCAGCCCCTCTGCCCCGCTACCCCACTGCCCCGCTACCCACTGCCCCGCTGCCCTACTATCCCACTGCTCCGCTGCCCCACTGCCCCGCTGCCCTACTGCTCCGCTGCCCCACTATCCCACTGCCCCACTGCCCCGATGCCCCGGTAACCCACAGCCCCGCTGCCCCACTGCCCCACTACCCCACTGACCCACTGCCCAGCTGCCCCACTATCCCACAGCCCCACTGCCTGCCCCGCTGCCCCACTCCCCTACTGCCCCGCTACCCCGCTGCACCGTTGCCCCGCTACCCCACTGCACCACTGCCCCGCTGCCCCTCTGCCTGCCCCGCTGCCCCCCTCTGCCCCGCTTGCCTGCTACCCCACTGCCCCACTGCCCCGCTACCCCATTGCCCCACTGCCCCACTGCACCACTATACCACTGCCCCACTACCCCGCTGCACCACTATCCCACTGCCCCACATCTGGCACTCTGCCCCACTGCCCCGCTTCCCCCCTGCGCCGCTGCCCCACTGTCCCGGTGCCCCACTGCCCCGCTGCCCCGCTGCCCCACTATCCCACTGCCCCACTGCCCCGCTGCCCCGGTAACCCAATGCCCCACTGCCCCGCTGCCCCGCTACCCCACTGCCCCGCTGCCCCACTATCCCTCTGCCCCACTGCCTGCCCCTCTGCCCCACTGCCCCACTACCCCGCTGCCCCGCTGCCCCGCTGCCCAGCTGCCCCGCTGCCCCGCTGCCCTGCTACCCCACTGCCCCACTTCCCCGCTGCCCCACTATCCCTCTGCCCCGCTGCCCCGGTACCCCACTGCCCCGCTGCCCCGCTGCCCCACTGTGCCACCGTCCTACTGTCCCACTGTCCCACTATCCCACTGTCCCACGGCCCACTGTCCCACTGTCCCACTATCTCACTATATCACTATCGTCCCGTCCCATGTCCCATGTCCTGTCCCATGTCCCATCCTATGTCCAGTCCCATGTGCCGTCCCAAAGTCCTGTCCCATGTCCCGTCTCATGTCCCATCCCATTTCCCGTCCCATGTTCCGTCCCCTGTCCCGTCCACAGTCCCGTCCCCAGTCCCGTCCCCTGTCCCGTCCCCAGTCCCATCCCCAGTCCCATCCCCTGTCCACTCCACTCCACTCCACCCCATCGTACATTACTATCCGCTCGTGCAAATGCATAGAAGCTTCGATCGGTCGCGTGAGTACGCAACCCACGAATTAATTTTTTTCTTTTTTTCTTTCTTTCTTTCTTTCTCAAAACCCATACCAGTTTTTAAGCCAGATCATCAGCTTTCAAACAAAAAAAAAAACATCAAAATCGGTCCAGTAGTTTTAGCGTGATGCTGGAACAAACAAACAAACAGACGTTTACAATTTTATAATAGTTAAGATAAGATTAAGATAAGATGTAGGTATATCAAAAAACATAACAAACATCAAATGGACAATGTTTACAAATATTTTGTAGCTCAATAGTTTTTCGTATAATGACCTTTTATTGCAGCATCTGGCTAGCGGAACCCCGAAGGATTTTTTCAAAATATTATGTTTTTTTATCCCACAACACATTCAAAACTCAATCCTGATAATAGCTCGTACAATTACGAAACTCTTAGGTTCCAATTATTTGATTCTTTGCAATCGTCCTCGGATTTCCGCAAATGAAAATATTTTCAATCAAAAATCCCTATTTTTCCCAATGCTGCCCCTTAAAAATATGAAGAACCTCCCCTGTGACTCCATTTATCCGGTTCTTTGTAATCGACAATCACCACAACGGCGGGCGGCAAAAAACCGCAGTGCGTGCTGGGCACTAGGTTACTAAATGATTTTGTCAAATGAAAATCCGCCTCTGGCTAATACCCATAGCTAGGGCGCTCTCGACATTTATGTCGAGAGCGCCCTAGGGTGCCCTAGGCAAGCACCTCATCGGCGCCCCTCTAGCGGCTATATATTATAAATGATAACTAGTAGTATAGGTACTTATATTAATAATAACTTGCTGCGCCCCGCGGTTTCACCGGTTTTTCATTTTCATTTAATTGCAGACACGCTAACTTTTTTTGGTTTCATTCAAGCTTCAATCAACTCAGCCTTAAACTGGCTGGACATAGGACTCTCCCAAGTTTTGCCACAACACTTGGTCCTCCGCCTTTCGCATCTAGTCCCCCCAGCTGCCTTCTTCACGTCGTCGTAGGACCACCTGGCTGGGGGCTGCATTTGTCGATTCACGGTCTCCACTCAGACTCGTCTACTCCAATGGCCATCGGTCTTTCGACCGACAGACGTGGCCAGAGCCCACTGCCCCTTCAGCTTACTAATTTTGTTTAAAAACTTCCGCGCGAGCGCCCCTAGGCACGTGCCTAGTTTGCCTTAGGGTTAATCCGCCTCTGGTATCAATCAGCATTCTCCAATCATTACTTAATAACTTACAACGTTGAATATTTTTATTGAGGCCAGTGTTCAGCAACGCTTACGGATTGCCTCCTATTAAAGAATATTTTTATAACAGTTTCAGGCCTATTTACTTACAATGGATGATATAACAGACATTTCAACAACTCGTCGTGGCAAGCCATGCTGGTACCTCCAACCTGGAGTCGGTACATCTGCGATCAATGACTGTGTTCTCATGTACCAATGTTTGATGGAAGTACTGCAAATTAACTTCGCGAAAGCACCCTACTACGTTGACTTGATAGAACTTATCAATGAGGTACGTATGCAATCAATTCACCTTAACAAAATAACTTTAGGTACCTATTATACAACTTTTGTTGGGACGTGGATAGGTTCTATGATTAAAGTACTCATTTGTTGTTGCAAAATGTTGCTTATGTATTTACAAAAAAAAAAAGTATGTATGTATTATGTATTATATCCATTGTCTAGTACCCATAGTACAAGCTCTGCTTAGTTTGGGACTAGATTGTGCTGTGTAAAAATGTCCCAAAAATATTTATTTATTTACATTTATTTATTTGTAATAATTTGTCAATATAGGAGGTAAAATCTGAATTTTTTTGTCAGTACTAAAATCACCTCACAACAAGTTTGATAGACTTTTCACATGCAACTCTTTGCCTATAAAAAAATTGCAACTTTTAACGATCCAGATATTCATAAAAGTACCTACCTACCTACCTATTTTCCCTAAATATAGAAAGTTGAAAATATAGGGGGGGGGGTGTACTATTATACCTCTGCCTACCCCTTCGGGGAAATACAGGCGTGATGTTATGTTTATGTTGTTATGTTATGTTATGTTAAAATATAGGTACTACTCAACAATATTATACTAACTCAAAAAACATTATTTATAGACACTTCTGTACACATCGATGGGCCAATATTTAGATTACTGTTCTGGCTACACTAAAGAAAAGAACAATATTGATTTATTTACCATGGAGCGATTCAATTCCATCGCCGTCAACAAGACTGGTTATTACTCATTCAGACTACCGATGCTTGTAGCTCTAATGATCGTGAAGGATGGGAAACAAAGAGATACTACAGAATTATGCAGTATATGTTGGGAGCTTGGTAAACTTCTACAATTTCAGGTAAGACATAGTTCTATAAATAATAAATCTTCTTGATGTTCAACTTGAGAAAGGCCGCTGTCCAGTAGAAGGCAACATTAGACTGAGGAGTGAGGCAGTTCTAAAACTAGAACCTTCCGGCCGCGTGGTTCGATCGGACAGTTCGATTGATCGAACGACGAGGAATTTTAAATCCTTTTGGTGCGATCCTATAGTCGAACCACCAGGACATACATTTTACAAGTATGTGTGGTTCGATTGATCGAACGAAGAGGATTTTCAAGTCCTTGTAATACGATCGGTCGAACGATGAGGATTTTCAAGTCCTTTTATTACGATCGGTCGAACGACGCGGACTTCTTAATCCTTGTCATGCGATTCTATATAGTACATAGTCGAACCACGAAGAAAGTGATAAAATTCAACTTTCATTTGTAATTTATCATCATTAGTGAATAATTGTAAATCAACTTTTTAGCCATTTTCTTCGTTCAGTTTAAAATAACCGAAATTATTTTTTATACGTTATTGGATACTTTCCTTGATAGTTCTGATAACAAGTGTGTTTAGATTTTAATAATAATAATAATGAGTTCAAATTTCAAGTTATTTACGTTTGTAACAAGACTTCACGTTGTGCTAGTCGACGTCTCGAACTCGCCGATGGCGCAGCTAAAATGCATGGTATCTCACCTAAAATAAAAATAAAATAACTAAATTCTGATATGCATATAAATACATACTAATGAGCAGTAAAGGCCCGTACAAACCAAAAGCATGTATGTAGCAGCGCGGGTTGAAGGTGTTCCCACGCAAGTTGTTATTCAAGGAAATGTATGAAACACGACACACCAAATATCAGCTGGGGCTCGCTAGTGAATTGCGCCGCTCCTGCCCTGCTCTAGACTCGCCGGAGACAAACCTAACTAACTTATAAAATTCAGTTATTGGTCGAATCAAGTAGTAGTAGTAGAGCACCTTTGTGAAAGAGCTCGTCCGGGAAAGTACTACCACCGTACCTACTTCTCCGCCAAACACTGATGCTTGAATTGCTGTGTTTCGTCTGAAGGGTACGGGTGCCGGTGAAATTACAATCACATGAGACTTCCCATCTTTATGTCTCAGTTTAGCGAACCGACTTGCGGTACCATTTAGGCAACAGCCTAGGTGGTAATGCAGTTTTTATGGGCAAAAGAAACTGCTTAACATCAGGTGGGCTTTTAGCTCGTTTCGCCATCCTTTACTATCAAAAAAACAAGATCGCATGTTGAACTCATTATTAGAACCTAAACTCACTTCTTGTTATAGCTTGTTATCAGAATTATCAAGAAAAATATCCAATAACGCATAAAAAATAATTATGGTTATTTTAAACTGAACGAAGAAAATTGCTAAAAAGTTATTTTATAAATGATTGAGTTAGTTAGTTAATATTAGAGAGTAGTTGAAATTTATCACTTTCCTCGTAGTTCGACTATGTATAGAATCGCACGACAAGGATTTAGGGGGCTTAGTACGAGTTTGACACTTTATAATACTTTCATAGTTTTCGTCGACTGTCATTCATAAATTAGTAGTTCCTCCTCGTATCCGCCAGGGGCGCTACTGATTTATGAATGAAAGTCGTCGAATTCGATGGAAGTATCGGTAAGTGTCAAACTCGTACTAGGCCCACAGAAGTCCGCATCGTTCGACCGATCGTAATATAAGGACCTGGGAAATCCTCGTCGTTCGATCAATCGTACCACACCTACTTGGAAAATGTCGGTTCGACTTTGGAATCGGACGACAAGGATTCACAAATCCGCATCGTTCGATTTATCGCACCATAAGGATTTAAAATTCCTCGTGGTTCGATTAATCGAACTGTGCGATCGAACCACGCGGCCGGAAGGAACTAGAAGGGGTCAAGTCGGGACAGGCATGCCGTCGCAGCTTCAAGTGGCGGCAAATTCAAATGGCACTACGACTACGAGGCCAGATTTATCCTGGAGTGTAACTAAATAGGTTTTAAAAAGTCAGCAGTTTTGTCCTACCTCGAAAAATCCTAGATCTAGAGTTGAGCTGAGGTGATTGATCAATTGCAACTAACATTCCAAAAATAAAATATTTTGTTAAAAGAACGACTACAAAGACGTCTGCCTCGACGAAGCTCTCACAGGAAAGGCGGGCACAGACATTCAAGAAGGTAAATTATCCTGGATGGCTGTAAAAGCAATGGAACTCTTCAACAAAGAGCAACGGGCTACTTTCCAAGAATACTACGGGAGCAAGGATCCAGAGCATGTCAAGAAAATCAAGCAGCTTTATGACGAAATACAACTCGATAAAGTGTATAAAAAGCATGAACGCACAGTGTATGATGATTTGGTGCGCCGCATGCATGCATTACCAACGGAGGGGGAGACTCAGTTCCTCTTAGAAATTTTGGAGACTTGCCGTAAACTGAAATTTTAAATCAGTATTTATTTAAGTAATATTACATTTTGCTTAGCTGAACTACATCTTTTTATAAAATCATTGAAGTTTAGGAAATTAATTAAAATGAATCAAAATTGTAAGGCTGAAGTTATAACAAGCGCCAGCAGCGGCGCGCTTCGGGCGCGCGACTAAATCGCCGCGTTTCAGACGCTACATGAAATTGTATGCAACGAATTACATCAAAAGCGTTGTCATTTGTCATACGTCAAACAATTTTCATAGCGTCCGAGCCACTCGTCGGACGCGCGCCTCGGGCGCTTGTTATAACTGCAGTCTAACTGACGGACAGATTTTATAATAAATTCACATTGATAATATTAGTTTTTATTTTAATGCAAGTGTTTTGTTTTACGATAGTCTACGCATTATTTATGATCTTCATTGTAATACCTAAGTTCGCACTTTAAGATAAGGATGGTCCTCGAAAACTGGGATTATAGTAGTGATGGAAGCTAAAATAATAAATTTATCAGAAATACTGCAATGAGTCCTACAATATGGACTGCCTGGAACTCAAATAAATTAGCTATTGCCTTTTAAATAATTTTAGACTTATTATTACCCCCGAACCCAACGGGTTGGTTTCGTTGTTGGAATGCGGCCCGCACATCTGACTTTTCAAATTCGTGTTTGGATCAGAATTGTATTTTCACTTGCTTTAACGGTAAAGGGAAATATCGTGATACAGTTCTTGATGGTGTGTGTAGTCCGCCAACACACACTAGGCCAGCGTGGAGGACTAAGGAGTTAATATTTTCATTCTAAGAGGCTATTGCCTAGCAGTGGGACAATAATGGTCTGATTGTTTTCCTCCTGTTCTCCAGAACTTTCACCTACTTTTTAATAATTGCCGTCTATTCCATGGTATAATAACACCAGGTAGTCTCTTCCCGTGACAGCTAGGTCACGTGATTGCCTCCGTACTACGTCATCGGCCGTGGAGCCAATAGCGGGCTGTTAGCGTGACACTTGTCAGTTTGATGTGCTGCCACTTTGTGAAAATAAATTACCCGAGCAAAATGCATTTTTTCATTTACTTTCTTCTATAAAGAATCGCTTTTTAACTAGTAATTTAATATAGTTTCCTTTATTAACTAATTAGATGAATAACACGAGATAACAAATAGTTAGGCTAGTTAGGAATTTATTTTATATTCATTATGAACAAAAATCTCCTTAAGTATATTGAAGATATCAATCAATGGCAGCACTGATCGTGACGTAGCTTGGAGGCATCGCGCTGTCATTGCGGGAAGAGAATACCTGGTGAAACATCTTATTATACCATGGTCTATTCTAGATGAAATTTAGAAGTGGCCAGTAATGGAAAAATCCACTGAGTATAGAAAACAAGGGGAAGTGGCCTTACGATTAGTATAGGAAAAAGTGTCGCCAAAATCACACATTGACAAATGAAATAGTACATTAAAATACACAAAAAATAATTATGTGATTGGCTCTACTCAAAATTCAAATGGGACCTAGCAATTAAATAATGTATTTTTTTTAAATTAAATCTTAAAAGAAATTGTTAAAATTAAAATTGTTTTATTGAAATATATCAAAATTTTACACATAGCGGTGATTTAATACAACTTCTATGAGAATTATTTTTCGTTCTGCTATCATTTTTACACGTTAAAATTACACAATAAGGTACAATCTAGTATTTCACGTAAGCATTCGAGACGTCATCGTGTCGCAGCGGGAAACTTAGCGCGATTAAGTTAATGTTGGTCTGTTGTTGTTATCTTAATTGTGTCACGCGTGCGGCAGCCGTATGCCACTTCTCCTTGTTTTCTACATTCCGTGGAAAAAACTCATAAAAATAAAACTCAAATATGGGTTCTATCATAGTATATTCCAAAAATATAATGTTATACATGACATTGCTTTATATAATCGAGTACAAGGGGTAGTGTAACTGACCCATCATAAACAGCAGTAGGTACCCTAAGTAAGATGCAAAATTTTTACTTAACCACTTTTGCGAAACATAGGTAGTACACTATAATTTTAGTTATTTGTTACGAGATGTTACTAATTTTATGAGAGTAATATAAACAACATGGATGACTTAACACTTAAGGCTTCGGAGTAGGCATCAATGAAATACGTGATTCCTCCAACACTCGACAACTATTCTTTTAACTGTGTAAAAGGAGCGTCTGTCCCTTCTTTTGGGCCTTCCCTGAAGCCTTATTCACTATGCTTATTAAATATAATTATTGATAATCTAACGACATAATGGTTAACTTGATAAATCAACTTATTCAATACCAAAATGAATATACGCCATGTTTTGGGACACTATAACTAATAGAATATAAGTAAACAGTGTTACTAACAAATGGTGGACTAAGTATCTCATAAAAAAAAACTTTTATACACCTATAGCCATAGATCGGTTTCCCATACATCCCATATACAAAGCGGATATGACAATAAATTAAATAAAACCACGTACAGAGTATCACGTTCTCTGACCGTACACAAAAAATCACTCGAGTCACAGGAAATTATTTTAATGTAATTATTTTTGAATGTAGGACCATTTTTCTGGCAAAGATCGTTAGGTCAAAGACCTGTGCGAATCCATAGATTTTAAAATCTCTTTTTCAATTATTACAGATTATTACAAATGGAGTTACTTATTGTTTCAATAGTTTAATATTTATTTTGTTCAAAAATTTCGTTTATTTTTATTTTCGATAAACAACTTATTTATGTGTTTAAAATGCTTCTATAGACTAGTAATAACCGTGTTTTCAGTTATTTTCGTATTTTCATATCCACGTTGTATATACGAGACTGTTATTGTATTACACCATCGAGTCCCGTATTGCAATTTGTTCAGTTTTCTTCATAATAAGCTTAAAGGCTAGGAGCCGGGCGGCGAAAGTAAAATCGACTCCAAAATATAACTGGGCGAATAAAGATAAGCCCAGTTCTAGATCTTCTTGCGTAACGTAGTTCATTTATTATTATATGAGAAGAAACCATTGCCTTCCCACTTTTTTCATGTTTTTTATTTATTTAGCACATAAACGTCCTGTGTCAGTTCCTGGCAATTATGGCAACCCTAACCATTGAAAACATTGGTCTACACGACACCGTCTTTATCGTCAGCTTCGACGACAACGATATCGTGACGATATCGGTATGCCCCACGATCGCAGCCAACAGTCTCGAATACTCGCGTGCGTCAGCAAAAGCTTTCATCACAGAAATGTAAACATAGTGCGGGCACCGCGGTCTGGGGAGACGGGAGGGCCCGCCTCTCTGCTTCACCCCGTACTGTGTCGTTCGCCGATATCGGCACACCATAGTATAGTTGTCGGCGACGATATCGGTGACGACAACAATACAATGTGAAAGCGTTTAGTAGTCAATGTATGAAACTACCATTCCGACGATATCGTGTAGGTATTGTTATCGTCCAATGTGACCGCCATTCGGTGGGATGGTGCTAATTCTCGTGACTAAAAACGTTAAAAATTTGTTCCAAACTAATCACAATAAATCTCGATGTCCTGACAGTAGATATTCCTGTTTGCCGTTTATTTGTGACACTTAGGTCATTATTGTCACCAATAAACGGCAATCAGAAACATCTACTGTCAGAAGATAAGGGTTTAAACGATAATATTTTAAAAAGTACAGACATGTTTTTGCGCGCGCAATCTGAAGACTCGAAAACGTCCTATTTGGATCGTTTTGCTACTAGTCTCCGTCAAGCAAAGCGCCAAGCGTGACGTGTGGCAAAAAAAAATGCCGTCACGTGTGTATGAAAGTGTACTAACTATGACGCAAAACTAACATAAAGTAACTAACTTACTTACTTTGCACTAGTTTATGTTTATTGTGCTGCCGCTGCGTACATAACATATTTTTCGATGGTTTTGTTAGGGTATGACCGTACGACATATCTATACTTTTAAATATCATTGGATTTAAAGCATTGATATTAGTTTGGAACTATATTTTGACCGTTTTTAATTACGAGAATAGGCCTTCTGATGTGAACGTAACTTAAAGGAGAGAACATAATAAGTTACCTACATATACACTGTCGATAGGTATCATGGTTCAGTTGGTTGACTTAAAACATTAACTCCGTCATCATAATAAATATTATAATAAAACAACAACATTGGGATACTTTCAGTAACATCTCGGAACATCTGTCGTAATTTATTAACAGTAAATATACCGAGTATAGAATACAGAGTTAAGCGTTAGCATCGAGTGCAATAACGTTTACGAAAGTAGGTATATTTATTGTGTTGAAATTACTATAAGGTGTCTACTATGAAAATACGAAACACAAAACTTTTTTGATTATCATCTACCTATATTTTTCTGAAGGGCAAACATGAGTCGTAAAACGTAAGTTTGCCGCAGTTGTGGAAACTATAATTGTTGCATTGGTTCCATTTATATCCGAACATGATGATAACCACTAAAGGCTGACCCACAGAAATAGATAGAATGGTTGTACTCACAATTTTACTTCCGATTCATGCGTGGCAACTTTCGAACAAACTACGCCTCCCATATTGACGTAATTAATTTTTAAAAATTAACTTTAATCAAATGTACTTTACAGCTTTTGTTTCTGCAGTTAGAAACAGCACAATAAGGCATTTTTGCGGGTTTTTGTTACAGTATTTACAGAAACAAGTCATAAGGCGTATTGAGAAAGGCTTTGATATGCCCTGCACTATGGTGCAGAGTTGGCACGCGCGCCCTGCCCACTTTTCCATTCTATCTATCTATTTCTATGGGCTGACCACTCCAGAGGCACTTTCACAGCAATACAAAACACTCGCCGCTTCGGACATAAGGCCTTAAGAGGAAATGCGGACAGAGATTTTTAAAAATTAGGTATTGAAGAAACTATTGCTGTCGCTTTGCGAGCGCTCGGCCTCAAGTAAGTGCGATAAGGACAACTGCAGTTCCGACTGAATATCCTTAGTTAAAAAGTCCTAATTCGAGTTTTGGCTCTCGACTATTTTCTCCTCCGAAACTGGACCAATTTAAAAGATACTTCATTAACTGAATAAGAAGAATATGTACTGTGTCGCTATGTTTTTCCCTTTTCATTAAAAGTTGTCAAATTTATACACTAGGCCTCTGAAGACAACGGTCTAAATAGGCAATTTTGAGATTTTTTAGGGCTTCTATATTGATCGAAGGCTTCTATAAATAATTTATCAACAAAAACGAAAAGATAAGAGACAAAAAATGTGATATTTATTTTACTGTAAAAAATAATTGCTTTACGTTTATAAACCAGAAAGAAAACAATCGAGAGCGTTTGTATCGAGAAAAGACCACCCGTATTTCCTCTTAACTACTCGAACGCAAAATAACGGCCTAAAGTAAATAAAACAAATTAAATTTTGTGTTTCCTACTCAAATAGCAAACTATAGTACGTGCTAATATAATTTTGACTAGTAAGCACCAATTGACTATAATAATATTTATCCCTTACAAAATCTATGTACAATCTTATTTGGCTAATAAAATTTAGCCAATCACACAGGTTCATACGAAAACGTTCAGTTACTAAATAGATAACACTATTATTATACAGTGAAAATATAAAATTAAAGTTTGAGCGACATTCGAAGGTGCAACTCTAGAAAAGTAAAGAAAGCCATAGATAAATAAAACAAAGGAGATGTGCCAAGTAGGACCAACGCTTGAAGCTTCAACATGCGCAAATTGATCACATCGCCGAAAAAAAAACACGGAAAACATACAATTGAAGCACTACATGCCCACCTTATGCATTTTACAATTAGTAAATTTACTAGTGTTGCTGCGTGCTTCTTGGTGTACGTGATAAAATATGTATGTGCGCCGTAATTATTGTTTTTGTTTTTGAGTTTGAAATATAAGTGGGAGTTTTAAGCGTCGGCACCTAAACGCACAATAAAATTATGCATTTAAGGCATATCTCCCTTTTTTTATGACATTTATGGAAACAGCTTCAACATACAGAATAAAATACGTTGTTTTGTGCATATTCGTTACTACAATATGATTAATAATGTTAGTTTGTACGGTTAAATAAACATAATTATAATACCTAAATACTGTCTGTTCTATAATATTGCTGGGCAGTAGACAACAATTTTAATCTTGTAATTAATGAAAAAGGCAACTAAAAAGGGAGCAGATGACAACACCATACTATAATGGCAATAGCGGACATTGACCCGAAGTTTCAAATTATAACCGATATCGCGTAATCGCGTTCTATGGACGACGCCTATGAGGACACTCGATTCTTGTCATCGCGCGAATGTGCGATGATCGCATCGCGTATTCGTGCGATATTCGCGTAATCGCGTTGTAGTCGGTCATCCTTATACAACGCGATTACGATAATCCTGTAGCAATTTATTCACACTGCAATATGACTTTTATGACTTAGTGATGAGAATCAAATTGAAGTGATTTACGTGATATCGTGAAATGCAACAACTACTTAGTCTGCTTTTTCTCTCTTGTCTTATTTAGTAAACAATCTTGGCATGTATTTTATTCAAATAACTACTGATAAAATATAATAACTACACCTGAACATGTAATTATGTAAAAAAAAATGTGTGTGAAATTGTTAACATTATTATTATTATTTATTTGTTCAGTGGTATACATAACAAAAACATTCTAAAGATGTAAAACATAATGTAATAATAATACATAATGTATTTTAATAATAATTACTGACGAATTGCATGAAAAAGACATGCCAAGATTGTTTACTAAATAAGAAAAGTAAAAAAAAACAGACTGTAAACCAATCAACAAGAGTCAAGCTGCAATAAAAAGGTTTTTACCAATTAAATTGAACTGATACTTGCGACATTTGCGTCAAAGTTCTAAAGTTGTTTACTACATTATTTTTATAATAAAACAAGTTCAACCAGATCACATCCTGTATATTATTTAATTGGTTTTCCTGATGTTTTGAATACTTTGCAGCATTCATGGTCGCAGGAATGTGAAGGTGACAAGCGTCGAAGCCTTCAATAGTACTGTTGATCGAAGTTCTTTACAGATACTTCGAAATTATTTCAATCAACCTTACAAAACATTGATTAAAATCGTTAGTACAGTCGACTGCACAATAGTAGTAACACTTGAATTGGAAAAATGCCCTTACTACTTACGAAATAAAGATGCTGTCAATGTCAAACCACTGACATGCGGTCAACCATACTTCACTTTCCTGTACCTATAAACTTCCCTTCACTCCTTACTCACTCCTCTTCAAGGCTCTATAGAGCTTTGATGATTTTTATCCGTAGAAATGACATCAAATTGTGACACGTTTTGTTAATGTTGTGGGTGTGGTATTAATATGTACTATATTAAATGTTTTAAACTTTATGTACAATGTATTTATGTATTTTATGTGTTTGTTTCAGTCTGTGTTATAACAACGACAAGTGTCACATCGAGTTCCATTGTCAATCAAGTGTTTTTTTTTAATTTTCATTATAAGTGTATTTTGTATTTATAAATTGTAAACAGACGCGTTTCCAAAACTCTTGACATTGGCAGAATTGTCGACATCGGCATTACTTGCCATAAGAAGAAGAAGAAGAAGAACCATACTTCACTGTCTTTTTGTTCCTGTGTGTGTGTTTTTTTTACTGGGTTCCATACAGCCACATCATCATCATCACAATATCGAAGTCAGAAAATTTGAGTATTTTAGTTCCTCAAAAAAAACGGAAGCTTTATAAGATCACTTTGTTGTCCCTTCGTCTGTTTGTCTGACTGTCTGTCTGTCCGTCCGACTATTAATTCCCGTTTATATCGAGAATGGCTAAAGGTATCGAACTGAAATTAATATCAAATACAAATATCTATTGCCAAATAGTCGTATAAAAAAATCAAGTTTCTAACTTCAAGCAATAAAAAGCTACGGCCTTACAAAGATTTTAGGTCACTGACTCATCAAAACCTATGGTGGGGTACTTCTCGTTGGCCTATTATACCAAAATTTGTCTGAAGAAAGGTCTTGAAACACAAATAAAGGAAAAAATCTAAAAAGTAATCAATCTTAATTAGATAGGTACTTAATGACGACCTTTTTTACCAAGTTTACCTTTAACTATCGCGAATTTCACTTTCACTGAAACACTATGATTACGGTACTTTTCGCGCACCGGTCTTGTGTCTTCTCGTGACCATGGCCAACGTAACTTGGCCGAAACGCCGAAGTTAGTCAAAATGTTTGTTATGATTTTTCTGTGCGCGAAAAGTCCCGTAACTATAGTCTAATGAGTGTTTAGATTGTTATGCATTCGATTCTACATGATAAAATGAATATCAATGACTGAAAATAAAGCACTTGATGATGAAGAAATACATAATATATCAGCAGTTTCTTTGTTCACGCATTTAAGTTTACCTGTATTTCTGTCAAGTCCCTGCAATCATAGAATGCGATGCGATGTGCGATGATAGAATTTAAGTACGTTCCGTACTTAAATTCGATAAGATCCTGATAAGATAACGCGAGGTCGACTGGCTCTTGACCGGTTTTTTTATTTTAATAGCGTCACGAAGCATTCTAGGTACTATCAGCAAACATTCCGGTAAACCAACACTAAGGCTAAAATCAGCAGCAAAATGTAGCAGGACAGGATTCGTTCCAAGGGACTTGTCGACAAAATGTATCACCGGGAAGGATCGTGACTGTACCAGTGTACCTATATAAAACAACGAAGAAAATGATTGGGTTTGCCTAGGGCAGATTCACACACTGCAGGTATCGAGACGGGAGGCTACTCCCGTGTGCCACCAGTGCGGCTGTAGTGAGGACACGGCCCTTCATACTCTGGCGCAGTGTCCTGCCTGGGTGGTGCATCGCCGTGCTCTCACGGCAGCAATCGGGGGAGACCTCTCGCTGCCGGCCGTGGTCAAGGCCATGGCCGACAGAGAAGAGGCGTGGGAGGCGGTCGCGTCCTTTTGCGAGGAGATTATCTCGCAGAAGGAAGCGGCGGAGCGGGTCAGAGAGGAAGACTCTCTCGCTGATCCGATCCGCCGCAGACGGACAGGGAGGCGCAGGCGTCTATATGGCGATCTGATGCCACCCTAAATAAAGCCGGTGGGCGATAGATTGGGGAGTCTATCGTCCGCATTGCACGGCCCTAGAGTTGTGGTGATGTCCCAGGTGTGCCCGGACATCGCCAAAAGAGTGTGTAAAATTAAAGTATGTAGGCCCTGAAGTGGGCCGCGCTGGATGGGTCGCGAAAGTCATGCGTAGCAGTTCTCGTGGCCCATCCACCCAAGGCGAAAGTAGGCACACGGCGGAGTTTTTAGGGGGTGCGAGCCCCACATAACCACACTGCTTCCCCGGTGTGTCATGCGACAGGCATTTTCTCCGCTTAAAAAAAAAGTGTTTGTAGTGATCGCGATAAAATAAGTCATTACTACATTACTTTAATTTGCTCTATAAGGATATTTTTTTATGATTACACTTAATTATGCATTAGGCAGAGGACCGAGCGTTGTAGCGCAATTTGGGAGAGGCCTATGTCCAGCAGTGGACTGCGATAGGCTGAGTTGATGCGTTCGGTCCCTACAGATTTTATCGACCAGTACCAAAACACGGGGAGGGTCTACTCGCAAAATCGACAACAACATAATCGAAACGACACGATAGTGCTCCGAATGTATCGGTCGTAACCTACTCTAATAAATGTTCGGATTCTATTTCGTTTATAGAATTCACAGACAAATATTGTGATGTTTTACGACGTCATAGACAATGTTCACAGTCAATGAGTCAAAAGCAAAAGAAAATACTGCCAATGACATTTACAACTAAGATTAGGGTTACGACCGAAAATTGACGTAATGTATCGTTCGTTGCTTCGTATAAACGATAGTTAAATCGACGTTACTTAGAGTAGGTTTCAACACGACAAATACCACGATATATCGATTATAGATTTTGAGAGTAGACCCCCAGAACACATATGACCAAAGGGACCTGACCTGCCAGTACAATGAAAATCTGTAGCCTGATTTAGTACGGGAGGTAGCGTTGCATTTGAATAAGTCATTTCATACCGGCTGAAAATCATAACCCTAATAGTTTTCCCCTAATACATGAGCAATCTGATTGTCAACTTCTCCAGTAGCGGTGGAGCTAAAAAAAATTGTGATACGAGTGTTTTCATACCGTGCCAAAATTTAAGGGATGATTGTTTAGAACATTTAATAAAATGTGTATGGAAGAGAAGGGATTGTACGTCAGTTACATTAATTTGATAATTAAATTCTGTCTTCATACCAATAGTAACGCCATCTTTTGCAAAAAATTTACTACTCTTCGGCAATATAGGCGCTTTTAAGTGTAAAATATTCACATATTTAGCAACAGAATTAAATAACAATTAATTAATTTAATTCCTTAAGCAATCATCCCACGAATTTTGGCACGGTATAAAAACACTGGAACGATTTTTTTTTTACAACTTTCAAATGCTGTTACCGTATACTCCACCGTGGGTGCGGTATGCTATTTTTCTGATTATTGAATGATCGCTCTCTTTTACTAATAGGAGAGGATGGCAACAATTTAAGTGCAGTCAAATTAGTCGGAAGTAGTGATCTCGGAACGTGCCGACTAAAATACAAAGAAATGTAACACGTAAACTAATTTGATAGAACTAAAATTGTTGCCATCCCTTTCTTGTATCTACTGTTAGTAAAAGAGAGCGATAGTTTAAAATGAGTTTAGTACGTAAACAAGAGAATCTACACCAATATGATCAATTTTGTATTGATCTGAATCGAAATCGTTATTTGGATATCCAACGACCCTTTTTCAATAGTTACTTGCCCCTATTAGCAACATTTAAAATAATAGTGTATGAAATTACGAAAAAAATACAAAGCATACAAGTGTCCAGTGATAAACTTGAGAAAGCTTTTCAAAATGCGAATGCCATACATATCTTATTCTGACATTTATCTATATTTATCAGATTATTTCTAATAAATCGTTAAATTCGGTGGTTCTCGATAACTATGATGTTTTCCGATATACGCAAAGATGTGTTGTAATTAATAATTCGTATTTGATTCTTAAGATACTACTACAATTTCTGTTTCCCATTTTAACAATAATTAATTATTCGACATAAGTTTAAAAAAAACTATAAACATTCTCACGTGATCATGCATTGTACACGCGTATACAGGTGAGTTTTGAATATAGAACTGGAGGGCCAAGTCTTTCTTAGATTTGCCACATAACATGTCTTTGTAGGAATTGTTCCTAAGGTGGTATTTTAAGCGAAAAATATGTAAATGGACTTCTTTGACGACTTTCTTCTATGTTTAATAGATTCTTATTTGGCCCTCCAGCTCTATTTTCAAAACTCACACGTAGAGTAAAATTAATAAAACAAAGTGGCTGGTGAATTATTTAGCGATGGCACTTATTTTTCGATAAAGTTTCATGTGCTTTTTAATATATTTAAATAGGCGCCCCTAATGTAGTAATAGTAGTTTATGAAACTGTTGCATAACAGGGGTTATTAAAACACGAGTGTGAGTTTAAAAACCTCGCCTACGGCTCGGTTTTTAATAGTATCACACGAGTGTTTTAATACCTAGTTATGTCAGTTTCATACACTAATTTATCTAAACTCATGAAATATCTATTTTAAACAAAAGACCAACGTTAAATCTTGGTAACATTGTCGTAAGTTTTTCTTGATTTTTCTGGTAAGACTGGTTATTTTCGTTACTGCTTCCAGAATGTCAGGTGGAGTCAAATTCTCCTCAGTATCACTGCTATTGTCAGACATTTTTGCTCAGAATAAAACTTTACGACTTACAAAAACACAATAATAACGTAAACAATTAAAATAAATTCCAATTTAAGGCAACCAAATCTGAGGACCAAATTCCAAGGCCATGGCGCACACCGCGCATGCGCTCTAGTGCTTGTCATCACAGACAAAATACAGTCTGGCTAAAACGTCTTCATTCGGAACTATTTTTCTATCCATATCAGGATTGCATCAATCTATGTTTTATCATCGAAAAAAATATGCCTGTAAAGACTTAAATATAATTAAAAGCAATATGACAATCCAAAGTTCTGCCGAAAATGCGATTTTAAAAGATTAAATTTTGTAATGTATGACTAGTAGCGCCATCCTGAATTTTGTGTACTCTTTTATACCAAACAGTACGGCTTCTAAAAAAGATGCATTAAAAACTCCTTAGTTGGGCTGAAGTGTGCGGTTATGGAAATAAAATAAAATTACAGCATTGTTTTGTTCAGCAAACTGTATCGTAACGAAATTTTTTAAATTCATTACAGGTGCATACTGTGCGTAAAGTATGTCATTATGACATTAATTTCGAGTTCATAATTCGAATTTTACAATATGAGTGTAGATAAAAATACTTTAACATATTATATTTTTGCATCCACGATACCTTTATTTCTTTCATTCATAATTATTTGAAATATTGTGACTTGACCTCAAAATATTTTAAAGATACTTTTTACTACTAATGCCTGTGTTAAAGTTCTATAATGGTACTTAAAACAATTCGAAATGTTTTAATAGTAATAAAAAAACTTTATACAAACACGTAAATTTTACCATGTTAAAGACATAAATTGTGGAAAGAAAAAATCGCTCACGAAAAGGATTCGAACCTGCGACTCCTGGCTCAGTACGCCAGTGCTTTCGCCACTTAGCTACCATGAATATTGCTCGTGGTATCGAATTTAACTTCCCCATACTATATTTTGGTGACGTCAGCGACATCTTATTAAGAAACAGTGTTCCTTAACTAAGTCGACTAACTTTGCAGTAAATTCAAAGTCGTATAGATTTGCTTACCCTTACTAATTATTTTATACCATGTTGTTTAATTGTAACCAAGTTGCAATAAATTAAATGAGTAGATTTCATTCATTAATATGCTGTTAGAATGCAATAAAAAAAATAGCCCTATAAAAGCTTCTACTACACGATTATATGAGCTGTGAATATAAAATAAACTATTATATTACAGTAGAATAAAAGCTATTCAGAAACGCAGCGTAAATGTTGACTCGACATCATAATTCACTTTTACTTGACAAGACATTTTAATGTGCTGCAGTCATAAGATGATTGCTATGAAGTTAACAGAAATCTTTTACAGGACTACTATGATATGCTGATAGAATTGCAAGCAAAATTTGCTAATTTGGAAAAGTCTTATACAAACTACTTCTACAAAACTCGGCATATTTTATAGCATTTATATCACAATCACAGAACTAATATGCGCTATGAATATGGATGTTAAAGCTTGTATTTTACAGTGGTATTAATGTTTTAAAAAAGCTGAGTAAACGTTTATTCGACATTATTATTCGAAATCGAAGTGAAAATGATAAAAAGTATGGATGAGGTCTTGTATACGACCCATTTGAACATTTTAAACATTTATACGACCTTTATTAGATTTTAAGCTAAAAACCTTAGCTTTCTCGACTAATTTGCGAGTTGGGGTTTGTACTTTAAAAGGTTTGTTTAAAAAAAAAATTTAATTAAGATTTCATAGCAGTAATTGCGATTAACTATTGGTCTTCTTATAACTTATAACTATGTATTTTTCCTTCACTACACAGTAAACCTAGGTTTACTAAGGTAGTATAATCAACTATCTTGGAGGAAGTACCTAGCCTGGAGTCGTAGTAATGAAATTAACACTTCTCATAAAGCTGCTATCTTTTGTCTTACACAAGCAGCAACGTGACAGAAAGAGATAGATATCACCAATTAGTAAGGCCTTCAAATGTGAATGTAACAGTTTTTTCGACAGAATTGGTACTAAGTTAGCGAGTCACCAAACTCCATACAAAATGGCGTGACATAAGAAAATAAAATAGCCTCCTTTCGATTGTTTCCACTTACAGACAGTACAGAGAACATATCTTTGTCTCTTTCTATCACATTGTGTCGTTTATGAAAAAGAAGAGTCCCGCTAGTGCAGGTGCAGATCAACTTATTACTACTACTCCAGACTAGGTACTTCCTCCAAGAAACATAAAGACTGGTCAGTAGTATTTATGGGTCAGTTCATCCAGGTAACCATTGTAGATTTAAAAAAATGTGCTATATGAACAGTAACGTTTTATTCCAAAATAGTGTTATCTCACTCTGTTTAATTTGAAACCCAATGCATTTATCGCCATCGCTAAACAATTGACCTATACAATACTATTTGCTACATGCGTATTACAATATCTAAATCTATTTGGCGTGCACAAAATGGCATTTTTAATGCCAGAGACATCAGTCGCGAACGGAATATAATTTTCTAACATCATAACCGTAGCATGGTTAGGGAGAAAATTTTATGTCTTTTTAAGGGTAGTGATACCAATTCAGTCAATAAACATAATTAGCTTTCTCTCCGTTAGAGAATATTAGAAGATTTCAGCTGAATAATTCGCCGCGCGAAACTAAGCCACGCTGGGCCAACTTTACCTACCTATCACCAATATTTAGAACACACATTTCACTCTTTAATACCTGCTACATTTGGGTGAATGTTTGATACCAACCTGTACACAAATCAATCTAAACATTTCGTTACATCACATTTCCATCAAGGCTTCAACAACCACCTCAAGTGAACACTTAAATCACCTGTCACCAACAATTTCGAACTCATCACATTTTTTTATACACGTGTTGAATGGAGTTCAATAGTGATATAAAATGTAATAGGTGCACCTTCCTCATGCGGGGTCGGTCTGCGTCAGTATTGGCAGGTGCGGGGTCAGGGCGAGACGTCGGTGGGCCTCGGAGCCCGTCAGAGCGGCCACCGTCACCCCCGCCTGGTAGGAGGCCGGGATCCGAATGTGGCGAGTCCGGGTGCCATACTCACCCCAGCCGATCGCTCGCCATTCGCGGATCACGTTTGCTACTTGACCTGCAATAAAGGATAACTGTTTGTAATGTAGAAAGTTCAGAAACAACTCTGGAGGTCCATGTTCGGCAGTAGACGACTCAAAAGGAACATGAGTATATTAAGAGGAAATGCGGGTGGTCTTTTCTCCTTACAGACGCTCTCGACTGTTTTCTTTCTGGTTTATAACCCTAGAGCAATGATTTTTTACAGTAAAATAAATATCAAATAAAAATAATTTATCAACAAAGAAGAAAACAGGGGCATTCCCTATGTTTTCTTCGTTGTTGATAAATTATTTCTAAAAGCCCTAAAAAAATCTCGGAATTGCCTATTTAGACCGTTGTCTCTGTAGGCCTAGTGTATAAATTTGACTACTATTAATGAAAAAGGAAAAACAAAGCGGCACAGAACATATTCTTCTTATTCAGTTAATGAAATATCTTTTAAATTGGTCCAGTTTAGGAGGAGAAAATAGTCGAGAGCCAAAACTCGAATTACGACTTTTTTACTAAGGCTATTCAGTCGGAGCTGCAGTTGTCCTTATCGCACTTGTTTGAGGCCGAGCGCTTGCAAAGCGACAGCAATAGTTTCTTCAAATAAGTAATTTTAAAAGGCTCTCTACCCACATTTCCTCTTAAGGCTTGATTTCACCAACGATAATTCTCTGGATAAACGAGTGTTTACCCACAATTCCAGTAATGTTTTCACGTAATCGGCCATTTAATCATGGAATAAACGTTGATGAACACCAGCCTAAAACAATAACCTAACCTAAACATCAACTCATCAAACACACTGAACGTTTGACGTCATCGACCTGAAGTCAAATGTCCTACAAATCTGCTTCGGGCAGGCACTCAGCCGAGTTACATAATATAAGTACACGCCTCAGGGAGCCATGCCAAACACCAGTTATTGACGGTGCCATGGCTCACGTAACCAGCAATGTAATTACAAAATGTTTCACCAGGTACTCTCTTCTCGTGACAGCTAGGTCACGTGATTGCCTCCGTACTACGTCATCGGCTGTGGAGCCAATAGCGGGCTGTTAGCGTGACACTTGTCAGTTTGATTTGCTACCACTTTGTGTAAATAAATTACTAGAGCAAAATACATTTTTTTCATTGATTTGCTTGCTTGTTATAAAGAAACACTTTTGAACTAGTCATTTTATAGAGTTTCCTTGAATAACTAATGAGATAAATAACACGAGATAGCAAATAGTTAGGCTAGTTAGGAATTTATTTTATATTCATTATGAACAAAAATCTCCTTAAATATATTGAAGATATCAATCAATGGCAACACTGATCGTGACGTAGCTTGCGTGGAGTTTCCTAAGCTCTTTGATGCTGATGGCGGCCACCATGTGGTTTTAAAGCGCAAATCACACACAAGGCGGGGGCGGGTCGGGCGTAGGTCGGGTCGGGCCCGTGGCGGGTATATTAACCTGTTTTTATATGGACGACATCACACGAAACGTTGTTGGAGCGCGGGAGCCACGCGTGTCTACCGCCACTACAGACAGCACGCGGGCGGGGCGGGTCGGGGCTCCACCCGAAGCGGGCCCGACCCGCGCCCACGTTTCGTGTGATGTCATCCATATAAAAACAGGTTAATATACCCGCCGTGAGCCCGACCCGACCCGCACCCTACCCGCACCCGCCTTGTGTTTGTTTTGCGCTTTAAAACCACATGGTGGCCGCCATCAGCATAAAATAAAAGAGCTTAGGAAACTCCAACGGACCGCGCGGGTAAATCATAATATTGTACCTAAATATACAATAATAATACTCACCAAGTACATTGAAAGTATGGAAGCGTCGGTCAGGCACGTACATCAGCGGCGACAGATCCGTATTGGCCGTGAACCTCGACAATACGTCTTTGGAACGTACGAGTAGCACTGACGGTGACGTCAGATGCGGCCACAAGGCTTGTTCACGGACGCACTCGACCGGGTTACATAGGTACACGCCTCGGGGAGACACGCCGAACACCATTTGATGGTGCCATGCGTCTGGGATTTCGCCCTCGCAACCAGCTTGCAGGTTTAGGGTTAGGATCGGTACTGCGCCTGTGAATGCATAACATAACATAATCAGCCCATTACTGTCCCACTACTGGGCACGGGCCTCTTCTCAGTATGAGAAAGTTAAGGCCTTAGTCCACCACGCTGGCCTAGTGCGGGTTGGCGGACTACACACACCATCGAGAACTGTATGGAGCACTCTCAGGTGGGCAGGTTTCCTCAAGATGTTTTCCTTCACCGTTAAAGCAAGTGATAATCAAATTCTGATCCGCACATGAATCCGAAAAGTCAGAAGTGCGGGCCGGGATCGAACTCGCACCCTCCTGCATGGAAGGCAAGCGTTCAACCACTAGGCTATCACCGCCTGTGAATGGGACAGTTGTAAAGGCGAATATGTGAAGGTATGATTCGAAGCTCGGCGGCAAACTGCAAGCAGCCGCAGACGACCTACACTACTGGTTTGTATAAATCTATATGAAATAAATTCCGAGCACAGCAACACTGTCGCTTACTTATTTATTTATTTAAGCATGGCACACCAAGAACATATTTACAATTTAAATCTATAATTAAATTAATGTTCATAAGCCTTTAGTACGGTGTAAACACGTCACTTATAGGTATGCACACCCATGGTATAATAACACCAGGTAGTCTCTTCCCGTGACAGCTAGGTCACGTAATTGCCTCCGTACTACGTCATCAGCCGTGGAGCCAATAGCGGGCTGTTAGCGTGACACTTGTCAGTTTGATGTGCTGCCACTTTGTGAAAATAAACTACCCGAGCACAATGCATTTTTTCATTTACTTTCTTCTATAAAGAATCACTTTTTAACTAGTAATTTAATATAGTTTCCTTTATTAACTAATTAGATGAATAACACGAGATAACAAATAGTTAGGCTAGTTAGGACTTTATTTTATATTCATTATGAACAAAAATCTCCTTAAGTATATTGAAGATACCAATCAATGGCAGCACTGATCGTGACGTAGCTTGGAGGCATCGCGCTGTCATTGCGGGAAGAGAATACCTGGTGAAACATCTTATTATACCATGTGCACACCATTCTTAGTATCACGAGTACTCATACAATTATTCTAAACGTAATATTAAATTAATTATTAAAATTTATCAGTACCACATAGCAAAAAAAAAATAGTAATTAAAAAATCATTAACTTCATTATAGATACACAATGATTAGAATGTTAAAATATAAATAGGTAATCATGGAAGTTAATCATTAAGCCAAAGTCAAATCAAATAAATTAATTAAATCGTAATAGATATTTAGGAAATGTTTAAAAAATCTTTCAAAGGTTTCACTGCTTTTTTGTTTTTTTTTTATTTAGTCTGATTTTGATATTTTGATTTAGCCCGAATACTCGGGCTGAATCAAAATATCAAAACCAGTTTGTATTTGTTTTAGTTTTAATGTATGCACTTGCCTATATTATGTAATTGTGTAACATGTAATTCAAATTTTTACTTCTCTTTGGCGAATTATGTAGCCTATAGCCAAATAATTATAAGTGTTATGTACGCCGTTATTGTCATGTACATCAGACCAGTTACAGATTAGTTAAGAGTATAGTGATTATTTTAATGTACGTGATGTGGCTGTACTTCTATAAATAAATAAATAAAATAAATTAAAAAAACGTAAATTTTGTTACAAATAAATAAAAAAGTCGAATTAAATTAGATTGCAACCTTAGATTAATAACACAATTGCAACATTACGTCGAAATGACAATACAATACAATTTTACTGAAGTAATACAGGAATAGGGATATGAAGAGAGCCAATTACAGATCGATATTAAATATCTTGGATTTGAAGCGTGGCAAACTATCGAAGAATAAGTCAATTTCACTATTGATAGAACTGACTTGATAAAATAAAAAGACAAAAGCACAAACCAATAAATAAAAAACTAGAAAAAAAAAAAAAATCGCCTGCGGTCTGCCGAAGAGCTTCGATAGTCATACCTTTAAAGTTTACGTTTTCTGTGTATGCTACGTTTTCTTACCAACAGTAATCCAGTCAGCTAGCCAATGAGACAGCGATACAGCTCGCTCCGGGTGCGTAGGGTAGAACCTGGCTGTGACTAGTCCGTCGGAAGCCTTGCTGATACCGTAGACTAAGTCCAGAGCCGTGCAGCCGGCGACGGCCCGGGAGAGTAAGTATCTGGAATAGAATAAGTAATGTTAGGATAAGGTTCAGTATAGGCACGGGTAACTCCGGACACATCTATATCTTTGGATATATATCCGAAAGCGGATATATGTCACTCCTTCACTTTAAAAAAATATACATATCCTATATCCGAATAACTCCGACGCCCGACATTACTTATATGATACTTTTAAATATGCCTTTCACATTTTTTTGTTTGATAGACAGTTCTAACCCTTTAAAGTATAAAGAGCAATCAAATGAATTATGTGGATTTATCAAATTATCAGTCTCCAGCTACATTATATATGTCCTCACTCTGGTGGATTTATTTAGAAGCCGGAGTTAACTATCTCAGGTATAGCATGCAACGTAAAGTTACTTCAGTCCCGGATATATAACACTTTACCTGGGTATTGGCGCGTTATTTGCTCTTTGTCTCGTACCAATAGATGAGCTAATCTTCTCTAAATTCACGGGAACACCCAGCGCATTCTGAAAATAAAAAGCAAAGATAAACTGTTACTTTTACGATGGTTAAACTGTGCTTGTACTGTGACCTAAATATTATTTTAATCATCGCAAAAAATTATCATGTTGTAACCTTTGACAAGATACCTATAGACTAAAATTTCAAGAACAAAAATTTGATACATTCAAAACCCTGCCGATTTGCGTAGTACACGCGAATTACGCACACACTCACATTCAAACCAAGCCGAACTGTTTATTGTATTTCGAATCACCGATCGTGTCACCACGACACTTAACTGTCAAAGAGCTTTGAAAAAAATCTTAAAATGCCTTCGTATGTCGTGAAACGGTGCAAAAATAATTCTACAGCGCATAAAAAATCTGATGGAATTACTTTTCACAAGTTAGTAATTTATTTTAATCATATTTTAATGTTTACAATTCATTTTCTAGTAACCTTACCGCGGCAAGGAATATTCCTGTGTTGCATGTTAATAAATTATTATTTACCCCAGAAATCGGGTAAAATTAATCGTCATGTTATTTTTACGCTTTTTTTCGTTTTTAGCTTTCCGAAAGACCATAACAGAAAAAAAGAGTGGGTTGAAGTAATACGTAATAGCATAAATGAAAAAAATTGGTCACCATCCAATTATTCACTCATTTGTAGTGAACACTTTGTTGAGCATGATTTATACATGACTAAAAACGTGATCCCTCCTTTTGGGCTGCGCCGCAGTCGGGTGTAAATTTCTATTAAAACAACATAATGAATCCTTCACATCTACCACAATGGAATCCAATGAAATGAGTAATTTTTGATAATTTTGCAAATAATTTACCAAGGAATAGTACACAAGTATCCAACCAACAGCAGTAATTTTATTTTTAGTTTTAGTATAATGTTCCATTTTTTAAGTAACTACTATGAATAATTAAACCCTGATTAATTATATTTCAATTGTTTTTCTTACATCTAGCATTTTCTTCGCTGCAGTGAGATAAAAGTTGTGTGTTTTGCACGGCTGCAAAATTATTTGCGTCTCGTGCCTTTACATTTGTTTGATTATATTTTAGAATTCAATCTTAAATCCTTCGCTTGCTTTATTGAAGAAAACGCGCTAAATAACAACTTTACAGTCTTGCATAGCAAATAACTATTTTTTATTATATAGTTATATTCTATGTACGGCCAGGGACACGAATTATTTAGCAAATTGAGACACAAATTTTGCCGTATTTTGCCTTTCTAGCCCTGATCCTAGTCGTTGGTATACTGATAACGAATGACAATAATTGTGATTAGTAATAAACGGAAAATTTTAATTGACAGTCAATTTGCTAAACAATCCCTTTCCGTGACTTTTCATAATTGGATCGTATTAATTATTTAAAAACTTGATATTAGTCGTGGTCAGTTGTTTGATATCAGGGGTAAAAAGATTTTATCTAGCAACACTCCCATCGCTGTCAATGTCACTCATACATTTGCAGACCCTGCATCAATTCAATGTTCCGCTGGA
The DNA here is from genome assembly GCA_949699075.1 of Asteroscopus sphinx. NCBI lineage: Eukaryota > Metazoa > Arthropoda > Insecta > Lepidoptera > Noctuidae > Asteroscopus > Asteroscopus sphinx. The sequence continues at coordinate 16,380,360 of OX453017.1, forward strand.
ATTTGTCTTGAGTTTTTACTCGGTCTATGGTTGTAACCACATTATTATTAACGTTAATTGTTAACAATGTAACATAAGTTTGAGTCTTTTATCATAACAGTTCTTAGAATTTACAAATGAACAGTTGACCCCGTTTTCTTAAAACATGGTCATTATGATGCCCTTAAGCGCAAATCACAAAACGACCCGCACCCGCTCTGTGTGGTGTGCGCTTTAAGGTAGGTTGAGTATCTCTGATAAACTGTCAATCAGGGGTTTTGAACATTTTTTTATCCTTTTCATTTGACCATCGAACACAATGCCTCTTACAAGACTATTACGTATGTATTACGAAAGTACTAAAGAATACCTAGCTCCTTCGTCCGCAAGGCGTGACAAGGCTATGGAGGTTCGTACACAAGCACACATTGACGCGTGTACGAACCTCCGTAAACTTGTATGGCGGTAGCCATCTAAATTATTGAGTCGTCGATTAAACTTGCGTACTTCGATCGATATCATCACCATCATTTCAGACGAAAGACGTCCACTGCTGGACATAGGCCTCCCCCAAGCATCGCCACAACGACCGGTCCTGCGCTTTCCGCATCCAGCGGATTCCCGCGACCTTCACCAGGTCACCGATCCACATTGTGGGGGCCTACCTACGCTGCGCCTTCCAGTACGCGTTCGCCACGCCCACTGCCACTTAGGTTTGGCACTTCTTCGGGCTATGTCGGTTACATTTGTTCTCCTGCGAATCTCATATTTCTGATTCGATCACGTAGGGACACGCCGAGCATAGCCCTCTCCATTGCCCATTGAGTGAATTTGAGCCTTCTTATCAGGCCTATTGTTAGCATTCAATGTACCTACTACTTACGAAGCCTTGTGTATGAAGGTGCTTATACCCAAAAGATACTTACAAACACATTGACAACAGCAGTGGCTCCGCAGGCCGAAGTACTTATCTGCGTGACCTGCCTCTCACAGGCCTCGCACTCCGACCAGATCATACATCGCGGGGGCTCCACACAAGCTGCACCACTTGAACTGGTACTCGCTGCCGCTTCGCTCGCCTTGGGGAAAACAAAAACGTGACAAACACAAATTAACAGTTAAGAGTTGCTTTTGTTGTCATAATAAGAACTTTAAAATCCATATTTTTTTCCTAACTAGGTATGTTACGGATACTGACGGTTTATATCAAATAAATTAAACAATTTATTGTTATAAATACCTTAGCAGTAGCTTGGTTCTCTGCATCAAATTTAGCCTTCTCAGCAATCAGTTTCTTAGCCATAGTTACATGATATAAAGCTGAAGACAGATTCACAGAATCAAGTGATGCACCCTGGTTGATTTGATATGCAAATGGTCCTTCCAAATGTTCATCTACATCTGAAAATTATATCATAAAAGCTTAATAGAACACAAATCAATATTACAAATAATTATGGAGGGAAGGACTTTTCTGTTGCAGATAGACAGAGAGAAATGATGAAATTATTACTCATTTTACTGTAGAACCCCCAAAATTGTAATTTGGATTTACATAACTGTCATTAACCTAATAATTTCTTAGGTTTTCGCGATCACTACACATTATAATAAAATTAAAATAAACTGTAAAAGACAGTGACATTGTGAGTAAAAAAATAAGAGAATAAAAATTGTACGGTAGATTAAAATATGTTTTAGTAATATCTGTAAAGACGCTTGTCATCTTAGTCTTCCTGCGACCACGAACGCTGCAAAGCTTTCGAAACGTCAGGAAAACCAATTTAAATAATATACGCGATATAATCTGGTTAAACTTGTTTTGTTGTCATTAAATTAACCTCTCAACTGGACTGAATTTAATGGAATTAAGTTAAGACTAAGCCTAAGCTGAGACATAGGCGACGCAGTTCCCTGCAGCACAGGGAAGAGCAGATTTAGTAACTGTTGGGTTGTTATAAAATTCATACATATGTTGGTACTTCCAAATAAGTTAATACAATCAGTATACATTCATACACACATTCGTACACAGTCATTGTGTTCTGTCAAATAAATAGTTTTGCTTCTATCTCGAAACTGCGTGTTTCTTTTAGTAACATATGAACAAGCACAGAGCCATGTAAGGCATGCATGCAGGCACGTGAAATGCAGACATGTGTCAAATGTCATGTGTGTCATATATCTGCATCAACTGGCATACCCTGTGAATTCTGTACATACTGTGCTGTGCTGCATTGCCTGTGTCTCAGCATGTGCTTAGCCTAAATATATTCCTAGCCTATAACTGGTTTATAAGTGAAGAACAACAGATAAAGATAATTTCACCATAAAAGTTAATGACTTCGTTTTATTTACTTAAGGGGAATGTAGCAGCCAAGTGGCGCCCCATCAGTAAAAAATAATGTACTCGCTGAATACATTATTTATCAAAAATTCATTTTTAACAATTGTTGTACAGGTACTGTAGTTTAATCAGAAACTATTAACTCTGTAAAATATAGTTTGATGTAGTTGTAGATAGAAAAATTACAAAAGGACTACAGCAAAGTGTAATTTACAGAGTTAATTGTTTCTGATTGAACTACAGTACCTGTACTTCAATTGTTAAAAACAATTTTTTGATAAATGATGTATTCAGCGAGTAATATTTTTTTATCTGATGGGGGCGCCACTTGACTGCTAGATTCCCCTTAAATGTGTTGGTGTAAAATATATTAATTTGGCATTCAATTTTCTTTATTATGAAATGGAGGGAGTATCATGAAATTAACTCGCCCATCACTACTCTAAAATTGTTTAACAATTTTTTCCTGTTAACTCCACTTACACATACCTAATAAAGAATTTCACTAGCTAGAGCATAACCAGTGGTATCCATGAGAACATTGATCAAATTGTTTAAAAAAACTTGCATTTTCAAATAGTAACAAGATATAGAAACAAGACTATGTATTTACAATGTCTAACTTACAATTTGTCTCCCTTGGTGATACCAAATCTCCACTGGAAACATGAAGACTGACAGGTAGGTTGACAGGTCCGTGTGACATTGTCCTTCTGACAGTCAGCTGTTCTCCCCTCGAGTTCACATGAGTGATGTACGGACCAAAACTGTAGTTTTGCTCCACATAGTTATGAGAACTACTGCTCTCTGAAGCATCACCATGACCCATTACAACTCCTCGACTCGTTGATGGCACACTATAGGAATACAGATCAGCATCTCCATGTGATCCTGAGGCAGTGGTCACAGGTACAATAACAGGGATATACCTAGGTGGAGGCACATATTCTGGTGTTGTCCCCCTCAGCACAGGCTCGTTTTCTTCTGGCATATTACTAGCAGATTCCAAATCAGCATCAGGGGATGACTCATCACCAGTATCCACTTCACATGAGGGTCCTGGATCAAAATCCATTTCTAGAAAATCCATGTCAGGGCTAGACGCCCTAGAAGCTGGCTCCCTGCCTGCAGCAGTCCCCTGCTGGGGCCCTGCATAGTTAAGCATAGGCAAGTGCTTGTCTAGAGGTAAACCCATGTCAAGACTAAAGAATGAGCTTGGCAAGTCAGCCAAATGTTCTCCACCCCTGTATGTGTAGATACACCCATCTTCTGATCCTAAAGAATAGTCATCATTGCCAGTGTCACTGGAACTGTCATCGCCCAAGTTAGGCCTGTTTAACTTCAGACTTGATGGCCTCTTCCTGTTCTCTCTGAAAGAACTGCTCTCTGGGTTCTCACTAGTTCTATTGGTGCCACTTGTTGAGGGTAGGCTGCTACTTCCTGCCTTGTCCAAGCAAACTTTGTGCCTCTGACATGTCTGCTTTTCTTGAGAAGACTCTGTGCCATTATCATGCAAGGTGGGGATAGACCTGCTGCTACCCGGAACCGCAGGGTCCACTTGATCAGAATTAGTCATTTTGATATTACACATTTGTGATTGAGAAGAATTACTTGTATTTTTACTAGATTCAGGAATATTTTCGCAACATCTGCTAGTTTGAGGGCCAGAGTCATTGCCAGGTAATGAATTCATGTGATTCGCCCGAGGTCCGTTCAAGGGAACAAAGCTCGAGCTCGGATTTGAGGTTGATGTAAATAGAATTTCATCGTTGTCGCTTCGCCCTGGCTGAGTAGTATTCTTGTAGTTTTTGTTTTTTTCACCGTCACCATCCTGTTTCACGGAATTCCTCATAGAGGAAGAATCTTTAGAAGAATCCATGATTACAAAAACATCGTAAATGTCGGCATTGTTCACATAAATGTTTAAGGTTACCAACGGCTTGTTGATGCGGATAGAGGCAGTAAAGAAGGCACTAAACTAAAGTTAAAACATAATACGAACTATTACTAATTGGAAAACCTACAAAACTAAATATCTAGGGCACAATCTGTAAAAGGAAATAATAACAAACCAATTCGCAATATTCAGATCAAAATCCTAATTTGACATAAGAATGACAGAATTAAGTTTGACAGTTGTAGAAGAAAAATTAAAATAGTTTCTTTCCGAGTTTTTACTTTTTGGTATAGCCCATAGACAAAGAAAAAAGACTCTTAGGCCCGTATTACAGAACGATACTCAAGCGTGGATCACTGTTTATTAAAACTAGTTTCGAGTTGAGCTTTGATTTTAGAACGTTCCTCAAGCAGAGATTTATTGATCACAGTTCAGCTGAGTTTAGTTTTATTTTATACTGTTTTCACCTGTTTCGGTATTTGAGTGTGGTTCAGACTACTCCAGACTACGTTTGAGCAGAGATTGCTATTCTATTTCAGGCCAAATTCGTGTGTTATGTTGTTGAATTAAAGTTTATAATTACCGTTCTGGAATAAGACCGATACTCACGTAACGATGTACGTACAAAATTAATATCCAATCTATCCACGATTTACCCTACTAGAGAACTAGAGATAGAAATTTGACATATTTTGTATGGAGCTTATGTCAAATTCCTATCTCTAGTAGGATAAATCGTAGATAGATTGGATATTAATTACGGCCGGTAGTGATCAGGTGATTGGAGTTTTTAAACTGTACTTGAGGAACCTTCTGTAATACGGGCCTTAATGCTATATCTTTCCATAACACAGAATACGTTGTGAGAGTAAAAAGTTCCGCTAGATTTAAATCGTTCGTAATTTTGACGTTCTATCTATGAATTATTTTATTATTTTTAACGCATTTACGCATGCGAAGCAAAATCTGACGATTTAAATTGTGGAAAGAAAAAATCGCTCACGCACGAGCAGGATTCGAACTGTTTCTGTGCATCCGACGACGTCCGCCGATAATACTGAACGCGGCCCTTGGCTCTATGTTGATATGTTCTACTGTCTATTATCTTTATCTATGGTTGTCAAATTTTCTTTCATACAATTTCACATCAAATGATGACAAATTGATTCAATTCAACCAGCTGTAAGATTTCTAAAAATTACGTCTTATTTGTAACAAGTAAATTGGTCCTTTGAACCTTAGTATATCATCGTTGTAGATCGAAATTTGCAACAGTTACAAAGATCTGCAGAGAAGATGGCATACGCCTACTTGTTCAAATACATCATCATCGGCGACACAGGTATCGATTTTATTTTCTGATATTTTATTCAGCCTTTATTAGTTACCATGTAGTGTGATTACATTGTTTTCGTAGTAAAAATGTTGAGGTTGAAGTTATATTAATTTCATTCACATGTGCGAGTTCGATCGATATCTCATTGTTGTGAAAAATAACATATTTTGTGATGGTAGCTATATTTTTCCACCTACGCAGTCAAGTAAGGACTAATGCGCATATCATTAGATATTGTACAGTTCATGCTCGTTGTACTGTAAATAAGTCATTAGGGATCAATATAATGATATATACAAGTGTATATTAGAAGTCTGTTTATTTGAGTCTATTTCAAGGTTTTTCTTTGTTTGTTTTCAGGGTTATTTTTATCTTTAAAACCTATCAATTATAATATTTTCAAAAGTAGAATAAAGCTAAGAAATGATTTTGTACAAAATAACAATTCTGAATACTGACTGATTAATGTGAGAGATAAGAGTTCAAAGCTCTATTGGTATTGTTAATAATCTGTTTATGTAGACAACACCTGTTTCCTTTGTTTGATTTTATTTTATGACCCCTAGTGACATTTCTATAGATATGTACCTACATACTTGATTGAATAATCTTGTATCAGACTTGTTATTGTAACCTGATATTATATGTAAGGCCCAGCATGCACTGTGGTTATGGTTTATTAAACTGTAAAAAATATAGCCAATAGGGTTTCTTAATTTAGATGCCTAAATATTCTCCTGTGGCTGAATTGAGAAACCCCATTGGCTACATTTCTTGCCTGCCAAGACCGCCGGTGGGAAAAATCACAGTGCATCCTGGGCCTGACGAAACAAAAATAAGCTATTAGTAATTAGGCACTTAAGTTACTCAAATGTCATGAACTGCAAAATGTATTATTGTATTACAATCAGAAAAAATAATTTTTATCTATGGTTTCATTTTTTCACAGGTGTAGGCAAGTCATGCTTGCTGCTCCAGTTCACTGACAAAAGATTCCAGCCAGTGCATGATCTCACAATTGGGGTAGAGTTTGGTGCTCGCATGATCACCATTGATGGCAAGCAGATTAAACTCCAGATATGGGACACTGCCGGGCAGGAAGCATTCAGGTTAGAATCTTATTGGAGTTTTGAAGTGTAGCTTTGTAATGCATGTCTGGGATCACTTAACTCCAAAAAAAAACATCACACACTGATGAAACTCACCTCCTCATTGGCTGGACAGTGCATATTGCCCATATGAGTGACTGAGACAGTACAAGAGGGCTTTGTTTCTATCACAACACCTCAATTTTGATTAATTATTTTGACTCTTTATCGCATATTATGGAATTTGTCTCTCAGCATAGAAAAAAGTTTTGATGTGTCAGGAACTCGGAACTGTTGGACTTGCCAGTATCTTACTTATCCTATACTATACTGAATTTGAATACATAAGACACAAGTGTTAAGAAAAGATTCAGAGGGGACTTAAGTAGGATATACTCTAAATAGGAAGTTTATTAAAATATTGAAAACATACTGAACCTCAATTTATCAGATTCTGCTATATCCTTAAGAGTATTGTGAACATGAACATTTCATTATTCCCACTGTAATAAAATCCTAGGTAATTAGGTTTTAAATAAAATCAACTTGAGTCATTGGGTCAATAATTATGCTGTAAACCATCCATTTCAGTATAAAAATATTATGATTCAATATAACAAGACAATATTACATAATATGGTCATAATATTTATAAGTAGCTGATGCCTGCGGCTTTACTCCCATGGTATATTGATAAAAGTTTCTATATTTCATTCCAACAGAACATGGTTTATCTGTGTGTTAAAGGAGAATGCCCATCTTTGTATGGAGCTCGGTTGCGCTGCAAATATTTTTGTATGATAGCCAAAATTACACACAATAGAGTAGTATCATAATTTCAAAGAAAACAAAAATAATCTTTTTATTTTGTAGGGTTTCCTAGAAACTTACATTTTCATTTTGGAGGTTAGTTTGCAAGAAAAAAGTACTAACAAGCACCACATTAATATAGTATAGTTTAATCTCGATTGATATGGCGAAAAATAATGTTTAAATTAATTTTAATAGTAATGAGATGACAGAAACAAGACTGTTGTGGTTCTAATGACAATTAAAAACGATTGATTGTTATTGTATGAAATAATAATATACTAAGATTAACACAGATCTAAAATGTAACAAGTGATTTAGTGTATCGAAAATATGAAAATAATAATAATATGTAGGAAAAATCGTTTTTTTTTTTTTTTTTTAAATTGGAACCTAACAGAATCGATTTATTATTAATAAATCGATTTTTTTTACCGCTAACTCACACCTTATACCTAAGTCTGTTTTCTCTCTGTGCCGCGTTCAGGTATATCGCCCGACGTCGTTGGACGACGCTCGGAGCATTCCTTGGGCGTTCATTTGTATGATCACACACAACATTTAGGTAGTTTTTTTTAAGAAATCAATCAATCAAAATGTTTATTGTGAAATGTATGTAATCTTTTTGTGCAATAAAGAGGATTATTATTATTATCGCTCTGAGTAACTGAACGACCAAAGTACGCTCCGGGCGTCGTCGGACGATAATACTGAACGCACCCCTTGTCTTATTTAGTAAACAATCTTGACACATATTCAAATAACTACTGATAAAATATAATTACTACGTCTGCACATGTAATTAGGTTAAAAAATGTTATTTAGTGTGTTAAATTGTTACCATAATGTCTTGTATTAATTATTATTGACGAATTGAATTAAAAAGACATGCCAAGATTGTTTAATAATTATGACAAGTAAGAAAAAACAGAGATACGGATCCAGAATGAAATAAAAGTCGTTCGTTTTCTAAATAAAATGAAAATATGAATCCCACAAAAGATTTCTTTCAACTGATCTAAGAAGAATGAAATTATAAAAATATGCCATGAATTATGAATATTATATGATGCCTATACTTGTTAAAATAAAGGCGAAACTATCCATGGGCATTCTCCTTTCATCTAAATCAGTCCAGTACTTTATGCATGAATGATGCTCAAACAAACAAACAATTTATTTATAGGTCAAATTAGAAAAATCTAATAAAACAAAGTTTAACCGGATTAAATCGCGTATATTATTTAAATTGGTTTCCCTGACGTTTCGAAAGCTTTGCAGCATTATAATGTGTGTTTTATTATAATGTGTAGTGATCGCGAAAACCTAAGAAGTTATTATTAGAAAAATCTTTTAAGCCTAGGATGTAACAAAATGAGATTATTATAATGTGTTCTTACACAACAAAATTATTGTTATACTAGAGGGCAGCTGCGTGGATGTCGTTTGTCGCGCATCCCTCGTGAACTGTTTATCTTACTGGGATAAAAGTAGCCCATATGTTAATCTAGGCCATGGTCTATCTTTATGCCAAATTTCATCCAAATCTATTCAGCCGTTACAGTGTGAAGAAGTAATAAATGTACATACAACTCAATCGTTTCTTTTTTCCTTCATAATATTAGTATGAATGTGAAGTGTGATTCAGTCATAAGAACTAATGATATCAAATGAATCAGTCAAGTGTTTGTACAAAATCACAAGCCTCAATTACCAAAGCATTGAGCAATTTTAACAAAAACAAGAATAATAATTCAACTTCAATCTATTGTACTGGTAACCTAGATTTTATACCATTTATTTAGGTACAAGTGTTTGTAATCTAGAATCTTATAAATTTAATTATAACGAATTTCATGCTCAACTGGGCATAAAAAGAAGTTCTTGTACTACAACTTGCTGTGGTAAATTGTGTCAAAATACCCAAATATGACGTAGCAATAAAAAAAAATGTTTCTAAAGAGTTTTTAATCAGCTGATCATCTGCCCACAACTTCTATTAATGAGCTCTCAGTTTTAAATGCAAACTGGCCATTAGTATAGTTTTAATTTTGGTATTTTACATACATTCATAACATCACTCCTGTATTAGCAAAAGAGGTTAACAGAGATGTATCATACAAACACACTTCGCAAGCTATGTTATCATTCCCAAGAATTAGGCGAGCCTATTGCCTTCATCATCATCATCATCATTTCAGCCGAAAGACGTCCACTGCTGGACATAGGCCTCCCCCAAGCATCGCCACAACGACCGGTCCTGTGCCTTCCGCATCCAGCGGATTCCCGCGACCTTCACCAGGTTGTCGGTCCACCTTGTGGGGGGCCTACCCACGCTGCGCCTTCCAGTACGCGGTCGCCACTCTAGAACTTTACTGCCCCATCGGCCATCCGTTCTGCGAGCAATGCCTTTTGCCTTAATCGGGCACAAATCCAGACTCTGGGCTACTACTGAAAATGTAGTAATAAAAAAAAATCACTTTGCCCGACCTGGGAATCGAACACAGGACTCCACGCTCAGTAGGCGAGGCAGTTAGTTATTTTGGTGTTTTAAAAGCCTATTTATTTTTATTTATTTATTTGGCACCAAGAAAATATTACATCAAAGTAAACCAATCATAAACATAGTTTAAATTACATTTATCAATAAACACTAACGTCTAAACTAGGCCAGCCTGTATCTTAGACGTTAGTTTTTCCGATGTTGCAATAAAGCCGGGTCTCCTGCCACCAAAATCTAACAAAACATGCTAACATTTTGTTTAAGTTAATCAAATGTAGGCAAACCGCTAGGCCACACCCCCATTTTGTTAGAAAAACATGTTAGATTTTAGAAATAACAAAAATATGGTTGCAGGAGACGTAGCTTTAGTACTACCATAGAACAAATAATAGTACAGTACTACATCTAACAGTAAAGGTGTTCGTTATATTAGATAGCATATAGCATAACCTATTATATACACAAAGCAGGCGCATACTATTATTTACTTAACTCTACTTCCTGCTATCTGCTATAAATTTTTTCGTCGTTTTGTTTACGCGATTGAGTCGAGATGTAGTTTTTTTTGTTGCTAGGTTGTGCCATACGGTCAAGTATAGAATATAAATCCATTGTAATAAGGTCTATTTTCTAACGCACTTTGCAATTCGAGACTGCGGCGTAACTTTTGCTGACTTGATATTGTTTATCATTTCAATAACAGGCGGCTTACATTACTTTAACTAACGCAGCCTGCTATATAGCAAGTCAAGGAGCTACAACGCAGTCTGTGGTTCATCTAAGCGCTCGTGTTCGCACTCGCACATTGCTGATAATGAATATAATAACGCGCACATATTCGTAGCGTTTCGAGCGGCGCGCCGAACCCCGAAAGCGGACTGAGATTTCTAACGAGTGCTGTATGTTATATTATAGCATAAAAAATATTATGCGCTATACATATAGCATGTCGTTACAACGCGTATTTGATATGTAGCCGTTGTGAACACCTTTATCTAACAGTAAACTCAATAAACATTTCAACTTAGAAAAAAAACAACTAATACTCATAAAAATAATAATTTTGCGGGTACCTACACACATTGTGACTTGTGACTCGAATCATATTAGTTTCACAAATACCTTAAACAGGAATAAATAAAATAGCCATCGTCAATGATATTTTAATAAAAAAAACATTGACCATCGTATATTCAACAAGCAAGAAAAGTGTGAAATTCGGCATTTAAAAAATCTAATATCTAACTGAAAGTCGACCACACATTGAAGAAGGCTAGTTTAAGAAAAACTACTCTTCACGATCTTCAAACAAGGGCTGTGATAGAACTAGGAAAAAATGGCCGATATTAGGGATTAGGTATTTTCCACCCACTTTGGTGCCCTAAACAACGTGGTGTAACGCGAAAGTAGTGATTGGTTCAAATTTAACTGCCTAAATTGAACTCCATATCAGTTGTATTATCATTTATCAGCTACTAACTACTAAATTGCTGCCTTAAAGTTTTGATTGTTTCCGCTGACCTTGATTTTAAATAATCAATGTGAGTATTCATATTTCATGCAATTCTTAGTATAAGTACGCTGATTGGTTTTTGTACTCTGTTGTAGACATGGCGGTTTCGGTTTAATACGTAGAAGGATGTAAATCGGATTAAGATTTTAAAGTAAATTTTTAGAAATCGATTTCAGTAGCAGCTTGCCGTGAGGTTCGATCGACAGAGCATAGTTTTTGTTTTACCATGGCAATATTCTAAATTAGATCTTATTGCTTCCATGTTTAATTCTATTTCAATGTGCAATTCTTTTGAAGAAACCGCCAAATCTATCGCGTGTAACAAAAACCGCCTCATCTTTTTCACTCCGCTGAGGGCTTGCTTAGTTAGAAAGAGATGAAGCAAATCGCTTTGGGTTTTGGTTTGTGCGTATGTAGCAAATGGTAGTGTTGGGCGATTTGATTTGATTTTGGTTAGATTTGTATCGGCTATTGTTTGGTACAGTTTGTGTTCGTCGTATCGAGTTTACGCAAGGTCGATTTTGTTTTTGCGGTGATATACTGCAGGTTTTGTATGTTGTGAAATCGAATCGTTTTTCTGGTTTGGAATATCAATACGAATCGATTTATTATTGAAATCGGATTTTGATGATTTTTGATATAGCGACGCATAACTACTCAGTTCAGCGACCATACACACCATAGACGCCTCATAACAGGCTACTAATGTCTGCAACATATCTAGGACCGAGCGTTGTGGTGCTACTTGGGAGAGGCCTATGTCCAGCAGTGGACTGCTGTACATACATTCAATGGCATTTTTACGTGTCTTCGATTTTCATTGTAATAATACAGTGATGTACCTAATAGTTTATAACTATGTTTTTTATGTTGTGCAATAAAGAGGATTTGAATTGTATTGTATGGTATGTACCTACCTTTTGATATAGACTTTTATGCCAATTCATTCGATGTTTTTAAATACGATAATCCACTCCTATGAGGACGCAATTGGCTCGCAACGTGCAACGGGTTCCATTCCCGCACGGAACACATACATTTTTGTATTTTTATGGCCTACGGTAGCTAGCCCGAAGAATTGCCAAACTTAAGTGGCAGTAGGCGGGGGACATTGCTCGCAGAACGGATGGCCGATGGGGCCATAAAGTTCTGGAGTGGCGACCGCGTACTGGAAAGCGCAGCGTGGGTCGGCCCCCCCACAAGGTGGACCGTCGACCTGGTGAAGGTTGCAGGAATCCGCTGGATGCGAAAAGCGCAGGACCGGTCGTTGTAGCGATGCTTGGGGGAGGCCTATGTCCAGCTGTGGACGTCTTTCGGCTGAAATGATGTTGATGATGGCCTACGGATAATTTTTCTGGGTGTTTGTACATGTAAAGTTTTGCGTCGGTAAACGCACCCAGCCCACGCACGACACAGTGACAGAAGTAATCCTAGTGTGATTATGATTACCGATCAACCTGTTGATCTGTTTTAGTGCCATATTTAAGGAGGTGACTATACTATAGTATATATATAGACTATACCACTGATACTGAACACGAATCAATAAAAAATCAATACCATTTTTTTTTTTTCAATTGAAGTATATATTTTTAAACAAACAAATTCCCTCCGGGTGTCACGTGCGACACGAAAACGATGCGTGCAAAACCACCAAAAAAATGCAGGTATTTTCACCCTTTGACAATGCCGCCGATGACTTATTTTCAGTCATTCGGGATTAATTCTCAAACCCTTAGATGAAACCTTTTAGATGACTAAGCTCATTATTTATCATTTGCTCTAGAAATATGGCACGGTTACAGGTCAACATCTTGTATTTTCGTTGCAGATCAATCACGCGGTCGTACTACAGGGGCGCGGCGGGCGCACTGCTAGTCTACGACATCACCAGGCGGGAAACATTCAACCACCTCACCACCTGGCTTGAAGACGCGCGTCAGCACTCCAACTCCAACATGGTGATCATGTTGATTGGTAATAAGAGGTGAGAGATATTAATAAATAAATATATTTCGGCCATTTTTACACAGCACCATCTAGTCCCAAACTAAGTAGAGCTTGAACTATATAAGTTAATTACAAGTTAATTATATACAAGTTAATTACTATACTATGTTTTTTATATATAGCTTAGTATGATATTATAATACAAAGATGATGTATGTTTTATAAGATAGCCTAATGGAGCGACATAGTCTTGTAGACCAAGCTCCTTAAATAAAGATAATTAAAAAAAATACTATGGGTACTAGACAATGGATATAATACTTATATACCTTTTTTGTAAATACTTACTTATAATACATAAGAAACACCCAGACCAACACAAACACTTATGTTCATCACACAAATATTTGTGTCCTCATCCTGTGGGAATCGAACCCAGACCTCGTGATTAGCTGTCCGTTTTTTTTTTGTTTTTTTTTTTCACCAACAGTCATTTGATGTGTGGAGCCAGCAGGAATTAAGCGTGGTCACAGTAAACAAACATACAGTACGGAAACTACGTCCTAACGCTCCGGATTGAATCAATCGCACAGACGCACGCACCTAAGTAAGCGGATGTCGCTGTCAGTACAAACACCCGCTTAGCGTGGGCACACACCTTCCGGTCCGGTCTGGGCTGGGTAGATTCTACCCGAAACGTCTAGAAACCCATACAAAATTTACTAGCCGGCACACACCTACCGGGCCGGGCTGGGACGCAAGTCCGGGTAGAATCTACCCAGTGAGCTTCGCCGCAAATTCAGAATGCCCGGCGCCGGCAGGTGTGCCGATGCTCCGCGTTTCTTCCAGAATCTGACCGGACTGAAAGGTATGTGCCCGCGCTTAGGACCCTTGCTGACTCGTGTGTCTATGTGAGTGGGTCGTTTCGAGCGTTTGTACGTAGTTTCCGTACTGAATTATGTTTACTGTGGTGGAATGTTCCTCCGATGATAAGGATGGGTCCACCAGGCGTTTGCTGTATTTACCAGGCATCTGTATTTATTTTGACTTATCTTTTGTTCTTTGCTCGAGTGATGGTGACGTCATCAGTGTCGTACTGCGGCTGTCAATACCTTCATGATTGCAGGGTTTCATATAATGTGTAAAATTAGCTCTGTCAACAAGCCGGGGCACGGGGAAGCGGGGTACTGCAATCCGATTCGCCCTACCAAGGCGGCTACTGGCTATTCAGTAACGCGGAAGTATTTACGGCTCACCAGAAGTCATCGAAACTGATTTGAAATTTTAGAGTAGCGAATAATGGTGACCTATACATATAAGATTTCCGTGTGGTGCCGGACACAAAGAATTGCACCACCCCATCTCTTCTCGTAGATGTCGTAAAAGGTGACTAAGGGGAGTAATGGCTTCACCCACAGACCAGTAAGCCTCTAGACGCTGATTTGCCGGACACCCCCGGTCACAACGCATATATGCAGTAGCACTGCATATCATACGCCCCGCTGCCAATTAGGACGTCAGTCCGTCAGTGAGCGGCACCAATCAAGGAATCATACCACCGAACTTTTGAGCCGACCAATCATAACGCGCCGTCCGCCCCCCGGTCCCCCTCTAACATTTTACGACTGCGTTCTCATGGAAAACTTTGTTTATGCGGCGTCTTGAGGCTTACTGGTCTGTGGGTTCACCAAAGGATGGGCAGAAGCGTTCTCTGAGTATTTATTCAACCAACTGCGATCACCAACCCGCCTGCCAAGCGTGGCGATTATGGCATATTCTCCCCTTTCGGGGGAGGCTTTTGTCCAACATGAAAACAAGCTGAAATGATGATATAAAGGCTCGTACAGACCAAGAGCAGGTCAGTAACAGCGCAGGTTGAAGGCGGGCCCGCGCAAGTTGTAATGGAACGATGTGAAACACGACATAATAAATGGTAGCGCGGGCCCGCTGGCAAACTACGCCGCTCCTGCCCTGGACCCGCCGGCGACAAACCAGGCAGAGCGGCGCGCGGGAAGGAGCGACGTAGTTGCGCTGTATACTAACGGCCAAAATTATTATCCAATCTATCTACGATTTACCCTACTAGAGATAGAAAGGACAATGCCCACAGATGGGCCCATTTTTGGCGCCATGTCAAAACTGTATGTTATTCAAAAATTATGTCTTATTTTTTCATGTTTATGTGTTCTTTATCAACATTTCTTTCACCCTAGCATTAAAAAACAGAATAAATATGTATTAAACTGAATCGTAAGTATATCCTCCAATCAAACCGAACAAAAATGTTGCCAGATATCAGACTATTTCCACAAATAATCGGAATCGATTCTAAATAGCGATACTTCTATGAATTCACTTTTACTGTGTTTCAGATGCTATTATACTAGACTTATCTTGATTGATTGATTTCTTATTTTTTCTTTCCACAATTTATATCTTTAGATTTCGGTTCTCATGCGTAAATCCGTTAAAAATATAAAAATACACTCATATGACGTCAAATCAAAAGAAATTGCAAAACGTATTTTTGAAATCTTTTTGTACAGAAAAATAAGATGATTCTTTGCTTTAAAATACCTATGCATTTATTGTAAATATTGTCGTAATCATTTTAAATTAACTGAAATATTACTTATAAAATCGATATTAATTAATACACACGAAAACTTAAAAGCTTGCAATCTTATTATTTAAAAAATACTACAAAATCGATTAACAAAATAATTATATCTTGCAACACCATACATGGTGTCTCTGGATGTCCTTATGGGTGCGTTCAGTTATATCGCCCAACGATACACGGAGCGTACTTATCAATCAGTTAAGGAGTTGGAAAAAATTAGATTTCTCTTAAATCAGGGTGAAAAAATTAAAATCGTTTGCAGAATAATAAAAGATAATTCTTTGTCTACAAAATAAGACTAAAACCGCCGTGACATAGCAATTTTTTTTGAGGGGCCTAAAGCTCCTAAGAGAATGGGCAATGTCCTTTGACATATTTTGTATGGAGCTTATGTCAAATTCCTATCTCTAGTAGGGCAAATCGTGGATAGATTGGATATTAATTTTGGCCGTAAGCCGCCATACTAACTGGCCACACCGGAGCAGTGGGGTTACTGTTGAAAATAATTCCAAGTTCAATCCAATACCAATGTCAAAAAAAAGATAAAAAAAATTAGACAATATATAATTTAAATTCTAATAAGGTACAATTATTTCTAAAAACACTCATTTTCTAACACATTTATTGTACATTTTGCATTAAAAAGTACGATTTGAGAGCCCAATACCGATCGATCGGAATTATTTTCAAGAATAAAGCCGCAGGACAGGGCGGCGCCACAGAATATCTAATAGTACTAACGTACATAACGGCCACTCACCGCCCCCCGCCAATTTAAGATTCCTCGCCCGCACCCCGCACCCGCCCACAGTTTGCCGGCAATTGGACTGCAAGATTACAATGGATGTCAATCGCGAGTCGCTATGCAAGCACGCCATCTCTGAGAACTACTGAAAGGCGCTTTGCATTACGAACGGAGAGCATCCCTAATCTACACGTGTGTGTAAGTTCGTATACAGACGTAATTTTGTGTATGTAGGTGGTTCTAGCGTTTATATTGTATTGAGTGTCCGAGGTGTGGCGGCGCGTCAATTTAACGTCAAAGCAATACGAAGCAGTTGTATTGTTCAAACGAAAGTAATCGAAACAACATGTTATATTGAAAGCAGTACTATGGCGTGCCCGCCGTCAAAACGCTTTAAAACTGCCTACCTTTAAATGTGACTGTCTGCTGCGCTGATCTTGCCCCGCGCTGCTACTGACCTGCTTTTGTTATGTATGGGCCTTAAGAGCTCAGAAGTCAAGATGTGTTAACAGAAATCGGTCACCTGATCTGAGGCGTCTATGGGGTGTATGGTCGATGGTTATACCTAAATATTAAACTTGAAATTCTAATATTCATAAAAGATGACTGTGGGAACAAAGTGCATTGTGTCAACTTTCCCGTTATCATTAGTGACTAAGCTTATGTGTTTGTATTATGGTTATGAGTAGGTCCACCGTTAGTTGAACGGAATCGAACTCACGACTTTTCCCCACTGGAATTCGTTCACACATTACTGTTGACCACGGTGACCTTTTATTTCACGAGTCGACTTTTTTATTTACGCTTTGACTGTAATAGCATATAAGCATATAGCATATAGGGGCTCGTGGCTAAGCAGCAAGCGTGTGGATTGTACAATCCGCAAGGTTAAGCTGCACTAGCCGCGGTCAGTATGTGGATGCGTGACCGTTTCGATACACATCGAGACCCCTTCGTGCCTCGGAGAGCACGTAAAGCCGTCGGTCCTGCGCCTTGATCTCTCTCCGGTCGTGTCGCATTGCCGTCCCATCGGATTATGAGAGTGAGGGAATAGAGAGTGCACCTGTGTTTGCGCACACACTTGTGCACTATAATATGTCCCGCGCAGATGGCTAGTCGCCATTGAGATTTGCCGCCGTGACCGAAATTCGGCCGGGAGGACATTATTAATAGCATATGTTTTCGTGGTAAGATTAATTATTTATGAACTTACTCTTGTGAGTAACGGAAATAGACACTCATTAATAAAGTTGGGAAAAACGACTTAAAATCGTAAGCGTGTTTAAACGTAGTGCTTTTTTCTGCCAACGAATTTTTTTACGCTTTTGCCGCTTTTCGTATTTCACTTCTAAAAAAATTGACTTTTATTTGTCTAAATTACACTATTCTATTTACATTTAAACTATTTACAAAGTTCACTAAAAACTATACAAACAAACTACAATCGTCGCGTAATTACCAAGGAGAACATTCAAAAACGCATTCACTCGTTGACGACGAAAAATAAACTAAGCGCCAAAGCAAAAGCAAATCAATCAAGGTCAAAAACGTTTAAAATGTTTAAACGATACGAAAATAATCAACAAAATAAAAAAGTGCTTTCTCTAAACAAATTTTACGTAAACGAATAAAATTTAATTCTGCCGGTTTCAAACCACCACCAGTCAACTTTGAAATTGAGTCTTACTTTCATAGAAATAAGGTTACATTTCAATCGTACTATTAAAAGCATAAGTTTGGTTTACGAAAAAGTCTAAACGAAATCTGCTTTAATCACCAAGCGTGCTTATACGCTTTTTTTTTCATTAGACTTTTTTAAGCGCTTTTTGTTTAAACGCCCACTTCTACTCATTAACAACACTGGCGTCGATTCTCTTGTTTACGAACTAAACTTATTTTTAAACTATCGCTCTCTTTTACTAATAGTAGATACAAGAAAGCGAGGGCAATAATTTTAGAAATGTCAAATTAGTTTACGTGTTACATTACTTTGTATTTTAGTGGGCACGTTCCGAGATCACGACACAGACATAGTAAAAAATATAGACTAAGTGCTGCGAACAATCTAGTAAAGCCAAAAAAACTATGCTACTTCGTGTACAACCAGCGCTCACGGAGACATGTGCACCTCAAACCGTGCTCACCCCTGTCAGTACACATGTCGCGGCATCGACCAGTAAGCATCGCGAAAGCAAATATCCTTTAGGTGCATGGTGTGTGCGTGAGCACTGGTTGTATACGAAGGAGCATAGTTTTTTTGGCTTCATTGTGATTGTTCGCAGCACTTCGTCTATATTTTTACTATGTCTGTGTAATATTAATTAAAATTCCAGTGATTTGGAATCGCGACGCGAGGTAAAAAAGGAGGAAGGTGAAGCCTTCGCCCGTGAACACGGACTGGTGTTCATGGAGACATCGGCCAAGACCGCGGCCAACGTCGAAGAGGCGTTCATCAACACTGCCAAAGAGATCTACGAGAAAATCCAGGAAGGAGTTTTCGATATCAACAATGAGGTTAGTAACTTTCGAGCTTATCTATTAATCGATATTTGTTGATGATAATTTGCCATGCTATACATGTATACAACGTGGATATGACAATACGACAATAAATGTAAACACGGTTATTACTAGACTATAGAAGCATTTTAAACACTTAAATAAGTGGTTTATCGAACATTAAAAAAACATCGAAATAATAAGTAAAACCATTTGTAATCATTGAGAAAGAGAGTTTAAAATCATATGGACTCGCACAGGTCTTTGACCTAACGATCTGCCTATAAAATTGGTCCTACATTCAAAATTAATGAAATTAAAATAAAAAAATTCCTGTGGCTAAGCTATTAACTGGTTTTTTTTTGTATACGGTCAGAGGATGTTATACTCTGTATGTGGTTTTATTTAATGTCGTATTGTCATATCCACTTTGTATACAGGGCCGCAGTGGCGAAGGGTCCATATAACACGATTCCTACCGGCTTCCCTTTAGGAATTGCTTAAATACAGATCCACGACATTTCTAGGCTAATTTATTGTTCTAATGTAAAATTAAATTGACAACTTAACAACAACATAACATCACGCCTGTATTTCCCCGAAGGGGTAGGCAGAGGTGTAATAGTACACCCACATTTCGCCAGTTATGTTATAAATTAAATTAAAAATTCTTTAATTGTTTTTTATTTATTTATTAAAGTGCGATCTTAGCTATTTTAGGATTTTTAGGGACCTACGGCTTCCCTTCTGAAAATATTCACCCTTCGCCACAGCAGGGCCGAATTTAACCAAGTAAAGCAGCAATTTCTAAAATGGGTTGTGTTGAAGGGAAGCTAGGGTCCTGTGAACAAGCTTAAAACATTTAATTTCAACAAATTGTATTTGTTCAGTTACTGTTAAGAAACCAAAAAAGTCTAGGAACCGCAGATTTAGAGGCGCCAATATTCGAGGTCAAGAAAATTCATGAACTTTAGTTTAAGCCCTTCCTAAGGTTCTTGAAATTACTACTTTTTCTGGGGGCCTGGGAACCCGAGCTGCGAAGCCCTAATCGACGCGGGCCTATTCGTATGGGCCCATGCCTAATTTACTGTTAGGCTAATCCGATTCCATCTGTTGGCTTGTAGCTTGCCAATATTTATATGTAAAATACAAGATATTAACGTGACTCATAAAGTATTAGAATTGGGCTTCCGTTTGACTGATTAGATATTACAAGTACGGTCATGGCCGCAGTTGTAAGAGCTCCTTCTACGAGTGTAACTCCAAAAAAATATGAAGAAAATTAAAGACAGTTGGACATGAAAGTTACCATCTGTTGGGGTTTGGACTTTACTTTCGAATGGTTGAGATTGGGAACCTCAAATGGATCAACATAATACGAGTCTAGATAAGTTAATGTGTTAGCTTTTATTGGACTTTACCAATAAAATTATACAGACCTATTTTTATATACATACAAAAATCTTCAAGGGCAGTCTCTGCTCATCATTCTGCAGAACTACTAGGACCAAATATGAAATCAAAAAAAAATCTCTTTCATACATTTTGATCGAGTTAGGTATCCACTTAGGTATCTAGGGAACAGATAATTTTTTCATCTCGATTTCAGTTGGTCCCATAGCGAAAGTAGTGCAGAATAATGAGCATAAACCCGTCAAGTTTTTTGTTAAGACGCTGACAACAGCCAAATACCCCAAATAGGCTTCTATTAAAAACATTTTTAGCTGTATCTATTCAGTTTGTGGCAGTGAAAAAAATATATGTTAATCTTGATCGTATTTTCTGAAATTGTATTGTGCCCAAAACACGTTTTCTTGAAGTTTTCTCGATAGAAAAGAATTGTAAACTAACCTCTTAAAACATGCTTTAAAGCAAACAATCTCTATTATTTACTAAATATTATAAATAAAATTAAGAAAACATTTGAGAAAGACAATAATCTAAACATTTGTTGTTTCTGTTTTTCAAATAAGCATTTAGGTTTTTATAAAAAAAAAATGTCAATTTTCATTCAAGTTGAGCAGCGTATCCGACGTCCCTCTGCTCGTTGCCTCTCTTTCAGTTATGTACGAAACGACAGTGACCGCAGAGGTCTGATTTTTTAGGTGTTGTCAGCCTCTTAAGACAGGGGTGTATCATTTTGTTTTTGTTTTGCAGGCGAATGGCATCAAGATCGGCCCCCAGCACTCGACGGCGGGAGGCGCGAGTGGAGCGGGGGGCGCGGGCGCGGGAGGGGCGGCGGGCGGAGGCTGTTGTTAGGTACTGCACTGCACACACTGAGGAGGGATCGCTGCCTTTTAGATCGGGCTGATGAGGTAAGGCTTATGAGAAATATCTAAAACAGTAAAAATTCTGTTGTGTTATTATTATTTATTTTTTCAGTGGTATACATAACAAAAACATTCTAAAGATGTAAACATAAACTCACTAGAGTTTTACCGTACATCAGTATCATCGACTATACATCATCATCCTCCTCGCCTTTTCCCAACTATGTTGCGGTCGGCTTTCAGTCTTACCAGATGCAGCTGAACATCAGTATTTTACACGAAGCGACTGCCATCAGACCCCCGCAACCCAGTTACTGGGTAATACCGACATCCGGAGGTTAGACCAGTTGTCAGACTTTCAGGCTTCTGATTACCCGTAACGACTGCCATAGATATTCGTATGATAACCGGGACCGACAGCTTCGAGCTATACAAACAGGAAAATAAATAAAATATGTCAAGGTAAGATATTATATAAGTCCTAATGAGGATAGTAAGTGGGTGAATGTTCAAAAAATCTTACCAACAATTTAGAAAGTCATTAATCTCTTGAGTTGTTTAACACGACAATAGTTCCAATTGTTTTTATTCTTGTGATCTTGTCTCATAAGACATTCACCATTAGACAAGATCACAAGAATAAAAACAATTTGAACTTTTATCGTGTTAAACAACTCAAGAGTTTAATGACTTTCTAAATTGATGGTAAGATTTTTTTGAAAATTCACCCAAGTACTAATGACTGCCTCGTTGGTCTAGTGGTTGCAAGCGCGACTGCTGAGCGTGGGGTCCTGGGTTCGATTCCCGGGTCGGGCAAAGTGTTATTGGGTTTTTTCATTAGGAAATTCTCAGTAGCAGCCCGGAGTCTGGATTTGTGCCCGGTCAATGGCAATAGGCTCGCCCCCTATTACTATGGGACTATAACATAACTGGCGAAATGTGGGTGTACTATTACACCTCTGCCTATCCCTTCGGGGAACTACAGGCGTGACGTTATGTTATGTTAATGAGGATAGATACCAGAAAATAATTAACTACATCATGAATATGATCTATCCTTGACTTCCTTGAGCCAGATTTCATCCAAATCCGTTAATATTATGTAGTCATCATCATCTTTCTCCACTGATCCCTATATTGAGTAAAATAATTCCAAACATCTTAATAAACTTGCCTCACATTTATAATATTAAATTGAAAGAAAAAAAAGCGTAAAATATAACAAATAATTATTCAAATCAAGAAGAGTACGTCCGAGGGGCTCGTAGCGAAGCAACGACTGCGCGGATTGTACGATCTGCAAGGTTAAGCTGCACTTGCCGCGGTCAGTCTGTAGATGGGTGCCCGTTTCGTTACACATCGAGACCCCTCCGTGCCTCGGAGAGCACGTTAAGCTGTCGGTCCCGGTTGTCATACGAATATATGGCAGTCGTTACGAGTAGTCAGAAACCTGAAAGTCTGACAACTGGTCTAACCTCCAAATGTCAGTATTACCCAGTTGCTGGATTGCGGGGGTCTGATGGCAGTCGCTCCGTGTAAAATACATCATACGCATCTGGCTAGACTGGAAGCCGACCCCAATGTAATTGGGAAAAGGCTCGGAGGATGATGAAGAAGAGTACGTCCGGGTAAATATTACCACCGTACCTACTTCTCCGCCAAATAGTGATGCTTGCATTGCTGTTTTTCGGTCTGAAGGGTACGGGTGCCGGTGAAATTACAATCACATGAGACTTTCCATCTTCGTGTCTCAGTTTGGCGAACCGACTTGCGGTACCATTTAGGCAACAGCCTAGGTGGTATTGCAGTTGTTATGGGCAAAGGTAACCGCTTAACATCGGGTGGGCCTTTAGCTCGTTTCGCCATCCTATACCATAAAAAAAAATATCTATTGACACTAAACAAGCTACCCTCTTCTGTAGATATGATTTGAAACTGTAGAATACCGTGGACCAGATAACTTTAGTTCACAGTAAACAAAGCCAAGCAAAAAAAAGGGTATTTTTTTTTTAATAAATCGCCAGTCGAAAAAAAACCGTGAGAATGATGATTCACAATCATTATCTATATTGATAATAATATATCATGTTTTGTGTTGCTCTACATAGGCTTGTTCAGATTTTTATCAAGTGGATAGAACAAATATTTTATCTAGATTATCTATGATCACGTGGTTCTTTCATTAATCGAGAAAAATGGGCTTAGCTCTGTTAATGCAAAAACCTCAGACACCCGAACTAAGAGTTATTATATTGTAATTAATTGATATGGCCAGTAATTATTTATTTTGACAAATTATTGTACAAGATAATGGTAATTTTTTTGGTCATGCTTATTCTAATCGACGTGCTCCATGGTACACACCCGCGGCTACTCCCAAAGGATATTAATATGACGTGTTCCACAGGAATAGATAGAATGGCCAAGTGGGCAGGGCGCGCGTGCCTACACTCTGCACCATAGTGCAGGGCATTTCAAAACCTTTTCAGTACGACTTATGACTTGTTTCTGTAAATACTGTATCAAAAACCCGCCTAAAAATGCCTTATTGTGCTGTAAAGTACATTTGATTAAAGTTAATTTAAAAAAAATAATGACGTCAATATGGGAGGCGTAGTTTGTTCGAAAGTTGCCACGCATGAATCGCAAGTAAAATTGTGATTACAACCATTCTATCTATTTCTGTGACGTGTTCTGTTTATCTACGTGACATTGGTCTCGCGCTCAGCGTCGTGTCGTCGTATAAAACTATTAGACTCGGCATGATACAATTTTTTGGAACGAAGTTCCTTATAGTTCCGTAAGCTTGAGTTAGTAGGTGTGATTAGAGAAAATGTAGCGTCACTTATAGACTACATTGAATATACGGACAGTTGTCAGCTGATCTAACCTTTAAGCGCCATCTGGTGGGTAACGTCAAAGTCACAGAGCTAACTATTGAATAACATACAAAAATACATGTTTTACTGGGACTCGACTCGCCCTGTTGTATCTCAGTCCGACGCATGATGTTTCCTGCCATCTATGCTTGTATTATAATAGCGAAATTTTGCATTACATTTAACCGGCCAAAAAATATAAATTTTAAGGATAACTTCGTTCTTGACGGGGTCCCCTGACTGCACACGTTTTTTATGGGAATAGTTATGTAAACCATTCTACTTTCGATTCTGAAAACTACTAGTTTCAGGTTTTTGAGTCATTTCCATAACACGTTGTAGTTGTTAAATTGAGGGGCTCTTAGCGAAGCAACGACTGCGCGGATTGTACGATCTGCAAGGTTAAGCTACACTTGCCGCGGTCAGTCTATGGATGGGTGACCGTTTCGTTACACATCGAGACCCCTCCGTGCCTCGGAGAGCACGTTAAGCTGTCGGTACCGGTTGTCATACGAATATCTATGGCAGTCGTTACGGGTAGTCAGAAGCCTGAATTCTGACAACTGGTCTAACTGTCCGAATGTCAGTGTTACCCAGTAACTGGGTTGCGGGGGTCTGATGGCAGTCGCTCCGTGTAAAATACTGACGTTCAGCCGCATCTGGCTAGACTGGAAGCTGACCCCAATATAATTGGGAAAAGGCTCGGAGGATGTTGTAGTTGCTAAATTTTATTACTAAAGGTTTAATGTTTTTTCAGGAGGAGGTGCAGCTGTGTGCAACGAACATTGGTACGAAACTTATTGCATGCCGGATTCATAGAATTATTTTATATAATATGCTACAGAATAGCTTGCGTCTCTCACGTTATAATATATTACGCCGCTAAGGCACCCCTATACATAGTAGAAATATTCAATTACAATTAATGCCATCATTAGTAAGACAAAATCATATTCTTGATGTAAATGAACAACAATGCAGACAGATCAAAATCTAGGATTCGACTCATTACTCATTCCCTTTTGCGATAACCGTTAGGTCCCCTAAACTTGGTGGCAATTTAAATCTAATCTCATAACTAATAGACATCTATATTACAGTAAACTTAAGTTTTATTCTCGCGAGTACAGATATGAAATAAAAGATTATGTTGAATCATCGAGCATTAAACTATTATAGAAACGTAATCACATCTGGGGCCTTATTAACAAGTGTTAGAAACATCATTGTTCCGTTGCTAGAGAGAGACATAGCTATACAAGACGTATATCGCCACCCTTCTTTGCATCGGAACAATGATGGTTTTAACAACTCATAATACGGCCCCTGATTTGTAAAAAAAAAACACCGCTAATATTCGACCAGATATAACGCGCTACCATTGGCATTGCGCGAGCCAATAGGAAGGCGCCAGGGCGCGCCCTTATTGGCCTATTTCATATTTATCTATGCAAATCAATAGAAATTTCGTAATTGGACAGACTAATTCATCTCTATAGGGTTTATTGCTCGATTTGAATGGACCAGATGTGAGAAATTAAATAGTCGCGATCGTATATATAAATAAATAGATCCTTCATACGATTGATAAAGCTTTTATGTAATTTTGTGTGTATGTAACTCCGTGTATATTTTATTTGCAAATGTCATAAAAGTTTCATAAATATCTCGTAATCTGGCATTTATTTAAAAGATCGTGTTATATTTTGTATATCTTCATAGGCTCATAAACGTCGTGTTGGAATGTGGTATGTAGATGACGCATGTATATGTATCATGCTGTCTCTTCTGTAAAATTACCTGTATTGGCCCGTTTTTAATGGACTTGATGAGTTGTTGTAAGTACTTTATGGATGAAATTTGTGAGTCAATACAGGAAATTGTATGGATACAATGTAAACCTGACGTCTCATCGTCGGTTGGATGAATGAATGTTCGCCACAGTATGCGTCGAAACATTTACTTGTATTATATTTTGTAGTCAACGCTACAATGTTTAACAGGTACATTATATATTAGGATTACTTATTATATTGGAATATTAGTGAAATGGAAAATATTTTTATTATTTATGTCAATATTTTAATTTATGGAAGATTCACCTGTACAAATTGGAAAAATTTAATCTTGTTAAGTGAACCGAGGTGTAAACATTGTATAGTTTTAAAATTCATCATAATTATTGTGATTAATTTCTGGTACCTTTTATACCTTGCATTGAAGAATGGAGACCAATTTGTCAGCTATTAAGATCAAAATACCGTATATGCTTTTCGGTGGTGGCCTAGTATATGTAGTTATGCACAAGATACCGATTTTGAAATGGTTTTGAAGTGTTGAAATTGTAATTCTTAAAAAAGGACTGCTTGCAAGGTACTGAAAGACATGATTACAAAATAGGTTATTTTTAAGTTTAGCACATTGTAATGATATAATATTTTGTAAGGTTACAATATGCAGACACATTTGTAAGGTGTAATTCATGAGAGTAAATGTTGAAAACAATATTGTATTTTTTTATTTTATTTGGAAATTACTGCAATTTTCTATTTTTACATATAAAATACATAAGGATAAGCTCAGATTAGGGTAAGCGCACACCGACGGAGTGGCGGCGAGAGCAGTTTACTTGTCACACAAGGCACACCGAGCGGCGCGAGGCGCCATGACAGCCCTTGTACCGACTGTTTTAGGCTTGACAGCTTGTAGCCGGTCGGCCTCTCTTCGCGGCGCTTGAGCCTCCTGTGTGATTTTAATTCGCTATTCAAATTCCAGTCGTAAATAGAAAAATATTTAGTTTAATTTTCCCATTGTTACAAAATAAGTAGCTTCGCCGCCACTCCATCGGTGCGCGCTAACCCTTTATACTAACAGAAAAATAAACAAGAATTTACTTTTAAACATTTTTTAATACTGCTATGAATCTGACTCACTACTCAAATCTTCATCAGACTGTTCAGAACTAATTTCATTCAACACTGTTAGCACACAGTTGACAATCTCAGGCGTTTTCATTTTCACTACTCCAATATTCTTTACCTCTGCTCGGGGCAGCTTCACTTCCAACAAGTCAAGTACAGTAATATCTAACAGTATCATGTGGAATATTTGGTTATGTAGTAACTGGTATGCTAAAGTCACTGATTCCGATTTCTTACCAGAATTGTTTTTGATTCTGAAATTTAAAAATACAGGTCAGCGAAAAAGAAGTTTATATGGCTTGGATCACGGCAGTATTGTTGAGAATAAAATTCTAAGACGCTGATCGTACCTATAAAGAAAAGACTACGTCATTCATTGGCATGCCGACGCGATGTCCTTCGGAATGCATTGGTACAGTATGACACAAAAGATAAGGCCCTCGAAAGGATTCTATTGCCCGTGCCCAGGATGCACCGGCCAAACAATTGCCGTTTACAACAGATTGATGACTTCTGTGCCATTCATAAAAGTATATCTTGAAATTTTTCGGATTAATAACGTAGGACCTTATAAATAATACACCCTTATTTTTTTAAAGGCAAAAAATCTTCCAAGGCCAGATAAAGAACTTCGGTTAGAAGGCCTCTGAGTACTTCTAGAAGTTTATAAGAACTTACAGATTTTTTGGTGCTTAGATAACGCATAAGTTAGTGCGCGATATATAGTCTAGTGTAATACATACATACATACATATTATCACGCCTGTTTCCCATTGGGGTAGGCAGAGACTATGGATTTCCACCTGCTACGATCCAGACACACCTCTTTCGCTTCATCTACGTCCATTAACCTCGTCATGCATGCTCGTCGGTTTAGAGAACTCTTAACCTGGCATTTTTAGTGTAATAGCGAACTGACTTAATTAGATTTTAAGACAGTTTTAACACCGCGCACTGAATAGGTACCGCGTAGTGCAATGTAATAAGCGTTTAAATGCCATCACGCGCACGCGTTCGCTTGGAGGTGCCGAAAGATCCCGTACCGTGCCGTCCTGTCAGTGCCAATAGTCATAAATATGGACCTCAAAAAAGTGGTCTACCACCCTATGATTGAAATTGGTTTAAACAATAAGGTCTATTTTCACTAGCAAAAATAATCTGACATAATCCTTAGAAATATTATCAGTTGGTAGAAAGTGGTGTCAAAATTGGTAGATCATTTATTTGGGTGGTTGTATATGAAGTACACAAATGGGGGCTGAGCGCTTGGCTGATGCAAAACATGTAGCGGGTTCAATTCCCACACCAGAATGGTTTTACTATGGCCAATGTGTGTATACCCAGAATACAATACAGGGATCTTATTCATATCATGGGTATGATGGTGACAGGCAGGTATCAAATACATTATGTTTTATGGTCTCTTTTATTTTTATTTGTTTATTTATGTTGTTGATTATAGACAAGCAGCACTATTGCTGATACGTCTATATCACACAGTGCTGAAAATGTGTTTTATTTTTGGATACACGGCTTTGCCAACGAGAGTCCATTCCAGTGGCGTAGCTACCGTAGCCGCGTAGGGCTAGGCGGGGCCTAGCGCCCCGGGGCCCCCAAGCTCAAGGGGCCCCTCAGCCTCCATGAACGACGTTTGAAATAGTTATATAATGACATTTTCAACTTTGAACTTCTTGCCCCGGGCCCTTGGTTACATAGCTACGCCACTGGTCCATTCGTTAATAGCCAGTTGTCGAGTCTATTCTTAAATGAGTTTAATGTCCTCCCGGCCGAATTTCGGTCACGGCGGCCAATCTCAACAGAGACTAGCCATCTGCGCGGGACATATTATAGTGCACAAGTGTGTGCGCAAACACAGGTGCACTCTCTATTCCCTCACTCTCATTATCCGATGGGACGGCAATTCGACACGACCGTCCGTGCTCTCCAAGGCACGAAGGGGTCTCGATGTGTAACGAAACGGTCACCCATCCACAGACTGACCGCGGCTAGTGCAGCTTAACCTCGCAGATCTTATAATCCACACGGTTCTTACTTAGCCACGAGCCCCTTATAGAAATGTACTCTGTGGTTGAAACCATGAAACCTGATTTAACCTGGGCAGCAGAAATTGACTATCTTTTTTCTTAACACTTTCAGGGCAATAATTTATTCTTATCACGTCGACAGGCGGGCAGAGGCTATGATATAATATTTAGTATAGAATAGAATATATTTATGTGCTTTAAATGAGTTTACAGAGGTGGCAGCAACAACATCCTCCGGCAGCTTGTTCCTATAACGGACCACCCTATTACCAAGGGTGTGGTGTGCAGTGTGTTACATTTATTATTCATAAGACATCATTCTATCCTGCTGTCACCGTGACTGTACCCATGCTATGTGAAAAATATAATAGTGTGGAGCAATATAAATAAAATAATAACTATTGCATACTAAAAAACTTTTTGAATGTTTACATACCCATTCCATATTAACTGGATGTCTCCAACTTCAAAGGATACATTCAACTTGTCCTTGTGTTCAACTTGTGGGGTATTGTATGTAAGTGTAAAGGGATCGCTATTGCGGGATGAGGCAAACTCGGCAAATTCAAATCCAAAATACAGTAATTGTTGCTGAAAATTATAAAATGTAAGTATGGTGTTTAATAATTTTCAATCACTTCTAGACTACTTAGACATAAAGTAAAGAAAAAAAAAACTATTATTGTCACAATAGGTACATACAAAAACCAAAAACCCATACCTACATCCTTGCCTAAATATGTTGTAAAGTGCGTTTTTTTACGTCGTCACATGTTGAATATAATTTTAAATTTCTGTGGTTTTTAGTGTAATTTTTAATTATCGGAGGGGCAACATTGGAGCGATATGTCACTTTGCGACGAAACCTTTTTACAAGATGGATTGATTTATATCGTCTTATTTTAATTTTATTTTTAATCCAGTCCCATTCCACGTTTTTATCATCGGAATGGGCTAGAATATTGTCATTCAAGGGGATGAACCCTTTTTCTAATGTGGATTGTTGAATTTTAGTCTGACTAATATCCACCTAATCACATCGGTCCTGTCATCAACAGGCATCGATGTGTAATATTTTTTACGAAATTACCGCCCATTTGTTGGCGGTTTTTATTCGGGATTTATTTTGGTATGTTAATTTTTGGAGTATAATGCGGATCCCTCAATTACATGAAGTATCGTAATCATAAATAAATTTAAATTAACCATAAGGATGCAATAATAATGATAATGATAGTAAATTTTTAATACAATTCCAGGATGGGATTTATTTGCTCATTTAAAAGCCTACAGAAAATAAAACTAGTTTCTTGAAATCTGGTTTTTATTGAAGTTCTCCTGCTGTAAGATTAAAAGTTTCAACTCTACTCGTTCAGCAAATCCAGGTATCTATTTTTTAAGTGTGGCTCCTGGCGCCCGAATTTCATTTTTTTTTTATTTTGGAGCTCACACACCTTTTATGTATGCTATTAAGCAACAGTAAAATAAAATTATTTAAATACTTTTTTATTATTATTACAATGTACCTCGAGGTACATGTGCACCAAATCAAAGAGAAAATGTCAAGGAATCCGAAAATAATTGTATTTTTATTCTAAAATCATTAAAAACTATTGAACAGTTAATTAAACATCTTATGGGAAGAAAATAAAAAAGTAGGTTACCTTAAACTTGTAACTTACAAGTAGCTGCACTAATAGTCTCACAATATGTTGTAGAAATATAGAAGTGTACTGATTTAAAAAAATGCAACCCATATCATATGATATGACTTAACTGATGACAGAGAGCATTAACAAATAGTTATTACTACTTCACACATTTCTAAATCTGCTGATTATATTTTATTTATGGAGCGAAGATGATACGACGAATTTAAAAATGCAAAAAAAACTACAATAATACCACACTAAATATTGTCTAATTTACATACCTGTGTAAAATAAAAGTTTTTTATTTGACAGTCAAATATAGTATGTAAAGTTGCCTTGACAGCTGTTCCGATCCTCTGTTCGCCTCTTTCCAGCATGTATGGCAAATGAGTGGCACTGTCCAGGGTGATACTGATTCCCCAGGATAGGAGGATGGCTGCATATAATACCTTGGTCTTATTGTTATTTTCCAGAGTTGATGATAGCACATTAATCTGAAAAATTAAATTAGTCTTGAAATTCAGCTGTCAATACAAGTTAGCCTTTCAAGATCATTATAATTTATAGTTTTAACCAGTGACCTTGCATTGGTTTTAACTCAAGTGATAATAGAACAGCTATGTCTTATAAATTATAATAAAAATGTATTCACGTAACAACAAAGGGTTAACATAAGATTACACATGTGTTTTAAAATGTTTTTAGTACACAATGCCACAAAACAGAGTACAGGAGGCTCATGTATGTACTGTTGCTAGAGCGCGCATTGTTTGAAGCTTTACTTCTGTACTCTTGGTGTTTTGTGACAATGCAAAGAATAAATTTTGTATTTTGGATAATGTTTCAAATGAGCAGGCTGTCATGTCTGTTTGCTATAATAGTCAGGATGGAGCTTCTGCTGCCCCAAAGTCTGCTAAGCAATGAGGCGGACTTCTTGTGCCAGATGGCATCAAACAGTGAATGCCTGGGCAAACATCAATGATCACCCTGAAACTGTTATTGAATTGGACTTGTTTGCATTGTAAGCTCTCTGGGTGTGCCTGAATCAGAAACTTCCTAGTATAGCAATGTGCAAAACGCTTTGAATGATATAGAGGAAGCCAGAGGCCTTACTCCCAACTGGTTCGAGCTCTGAACCAAATCGAGCTAATGTCAATTCCTAGAGGAATGCAGTACAAATTGAAACTAACTCGAATAAAATTTGATTGATACAGAACTCAATCCAGTCCAGTCGGGATTAAGGCCCCTGAAAGTTATGGACCTGCTTCTTTTTTACTAAGATGCATTTTAAAATAATACACTTACCACCAGTTTTCGAAAGGCTGGTCAACGCAAAAATTTACTAATCAGCTGTCAAATCTCAGGTCAAGCGTTTTGATTGGTTGTTAACATTTTTGCCGGCCAATCACAGGAGCCGACATGATATTTGACAATATATCAAATTGATCAGCCTTCCAGAAACTGGGGGTTAGTTTTGTATTTTAAATCATCACAGATATACAATGAAAGAAAACATGGTTAGGAAATATGGATTTAATGGTCAGAAACCAACAAGTAAGTTTGGTAATCAAAACATGATTCTCTTTTTCTGTAAGAGAAGCAGCTTTTGCCCTGCAGTTGGATGGTTATGGGTTGGTATTATAAAACAGCAATTCCCAGTGTGTGCAAGTTTGTGAACCTCCATAATGAAAATGTGACTAAAGACAATTTTTCTTAATAAAAAATATTAAATATAATAACAGTAAATTCTTTAATGCAGGCATGCAGACCCATTTAAAAATTACAACAAAATAATCCACACAATCTGATTTATTTTTAAAGAAAAATTAGGAAAATCAATAAAAAATTCAAATAAATTAAATAACCAAATCAACAACGAAAAGTTAAAATTCTCCTAAATTTAATAAATACAATTATTTGGCAATTTTTGCCGACATCATGGTGCTCGGTGACACTCTGACTCTCTGACCCTCTTTCCTCTTCACAATTTGTATGTAAAAGACTACTTACGCACAAAGCACTAGCGTCATCTTCGGTATACTTCAAATGGACTAGTTCTTCGATCTTAACAATATACTTTGTTGAAGAGTTAGCTGGAACTGCACTTACAAGTGACTGTCGAATTTTTGAAGCATACTGTTTTAGTTTTACTGCACTATATTGTAAATTGTATAACGGAGACACTTTACTCAGTCGCCATAACCCTTCATTATAAATAGCTGTGGAATAATCAAGCTTTTAGTAAAGTAAGCCTCACAAATTGTTTTACAACAACGTAACCAGAATTATCTTACCGGCTAATGGATCTCTTGTAACGATATTCTTTGTGCTTGCACAATCTTCTCGCTGCCAAGCAGGTTCAGCCCGATATAAGGACATCGTATTTAACTATTTTCCATATATTATTGTAGATGTAGATAATTGATATTTTCATTTGATTTCAAACTGTTTCGAGCTTTCGATTTCGAAGACAAACCACAACAAAACAAAAAACAACAACTTAACGAACTTGTGCACCAAAGATAATATTTTTTTTTTTTTTTTTTTTAAATTTATTCATGACCATGGATACATGTCCTTCAGTCGTAATCATTGAACATATTATACTTGTATCCTAGTAAAGTGATGGAAACTTTACTAGGTTTCTGAGGGGATGATGAGATAATACGAAAGTCATGTTTTTCAACTTTGTACCATTTATCCACACTTGTACACGTTAACGAGCACTTAACATTTAATAATCCACCATTATTACACATTAACACTCGAAGAAACACAAATTTTGGAAAATAATAAAAAATCCACAACATGATCTTTACGAATTTTCCCGCCAACCCCAAAGATATTTTTTTTTTTTTTTTTTTTTTTAATTATTATGGCCTGGTTGCTAAGACCTTTAAGCCAAGTCATTTATTTGTTATATGTGAGTAGTTTTATGGCCTGGTTGCTTAGACCCTCCAGCCAAGTCTTTAGTTTACTCACCCCAGTAAAGTGATGGAAACTTTACCAGGTTTTTGAGCGGATGATGAGAAAATACGAAAGTCACGTTTTTCAACTTTGTACCATTTACCCACACTTGTACACGTTAACGAGCACTTAACATTTAATAATCCACCATTATTACACATTAACACTCGAAGAAACACAAATTTAGGAAAATAATACAAAATCCACAACACGATCTTTCCGAATTTTCCCGCCAACCTGTCACCCCAAAGATAATATAATCACCAGTGTTGCCAACACAAATTTAAAAAAATAGCTAGATCAGCAGCAAAAAAAAATGCTAGATTTTTATTAATAAAATAGCTAAAAAAAATAGCTAGATTTTTATCATAAAAATAGCTAAAGATAAAAATAGTAAAATATATTTGCTACTTTTAGTATAAGGCATGGGGCCGCGGTAGAATTTGTCCGCGCGTAGCTCAAGGTTTCATCAGGATTCATCACGAAATAAATTTATCTTTACTACAAATTGTGTATTTTCCGATTATTACATGAACTGACCAGAAGAAGTTTTACAACAAGAATGACAGCCCGCGCAAAGCACGGTGTCTCCATCTTTATATTACTACAATCAAATAGACCCAACGGAGTCACAAAAAATTTTTTAGTAGATTTCACATGGCTCCACATAAAAAAATATGAAGAATGTTCTCAGAGTCTGATTGTTAACTTTTTAATTCAATAATATCAATATCTATTAGAATATTATTTATCAATCAATGAATCTATCAATCTATTGATTGCAAAGGTGACTGCACCCTAAATTAGCTTTTCACTTATTAGGCACAAAATTAATAAAATTTTCAAACCGCATAAAATTACAGAGAGAGAATCACTGTCCTAATCACATGTTGTTTCCCGAACAAACGTGTAAAGAACCAACAATCACTTTAGATCTTTAATAATGACGTTATAAGAGTTCAAGTTGTTGTAAAATTAATAGTACAGTCTGCTACACATCAACCTAGACTGTTTGGACTTTGTACTATTAGAAGTTGAACGCTGCGAATCGTGCGAGAGGGCACGATATATTTTTGTTATGTCGTTCCACTCACGGCACCGGTGGCGGTGGCGGCGGCGGTATGCGCAAGCAGTGCGCCATTCATGCAGCGCTCTATTCATACTATGCCATACCTATAGATATGTATTATGCATGAATATTATTTTTAAGCAAGTTGAGTTCGTAATAATATGGGTTACGGTTGCACTAAACTTACAAGTTTGTTTTTCGATATTATGCGGTTGCGCTGCGCCTTTGCACCATATTACCTACTATTGTTTGTTTTGTGCCAATACATATATTATTTATCATCAATCATTATTTTATTAGTGTTAGCAAAAACGATGACTAATTAGAAAATTACTCCCTTAAGTTCACTCAACACAAACTCACTCAATTACCTACTTTTTCTCATTTATTATTATTCTTATTAAGAGTGTAAAAGTAATAAGGGTTTTTTGTTGAATTTTACTCATAAAAGTAAACAAATAACTTGAAGCCTTACTAGGTTAGCTGGTAAAGTCCCGTGAGGTGAGGTGGCGTGCAGTGTGTTCGCTTGCTTGTGGTAGGCCGGGACCTGACGCGTGAATACTCACTGGTTCCCACGCCCCCGTCTAAGTTAGTTGAAGAAACACCGTGATGGTTTTAGTCGGTAAGAGTCCGATACTGGCTCCGCCTACCCCGGGCGGAGTGCGTCCGTGAGGACTTCCCCACGGCAAGAAAAGGTAGGTATATATATAATATTATAAATGCGAGTGTTTCTGTCTTTCTGTTTGTTACGTTTTCACGGCTAAACCCCCGAACTGATTTTGATGCCATTTGTATAGAAATAGGATGAACCCTAGGCAAGAACCTAAAATGAAAAAATAAACCACCTTCTCT
This sequence comes from Asteroscopus sphinx, assembly GCA_949699075.1. Lineage (NCBI taxonomy): Eukaryota > Metazoa > Arthropoda > Insecta > Lepidoptera > Noctuidae > Asteroscopus > Asteroscopus sphinx. The sequence continues at coordinate 16,416,305 of OX453017.1, forward strand.
TCCGTGCGCACTGGCAGAAGTGTCCATTGCTAAGTTTTATCATATTAAGTAGGTATGTTTTTTGATAAAACAGGTCCTAGTCGTTTAATTAACAAATGCAGTAAAGGCATTTTAGTTTTCCAATGCTAAACAAAATAAATAGCTAAATAACTTGATAAAGTGTTATGGGCATCATACACGGGAAGGCTACACTTTTACGAAGTTTTGTGTGTTGTGTTTATGTGAGTGTAAGACCTGCATTGCGCAATTATTTTATTCCTAAATGCTAAACTGTGTTCGTTTGCACTTTCTTTACGTCACAACTTCACAACAGAGCATTCGACGTGATTTTGCACAAACGTAGTTGGAAGCCTGGGAAAATCTTAGACCAACAGATCCTGTTGGTCTAAGGGAAAATATATCATTTCATAGGGACAAACGATTTGTCTGCCTGTAAGTAGATAAATATATCTGTTTGATACACTTTACAACAAAATTACTGAACCGATTAGGGGTAACTTGAAACTATAAGATCGTGTCCAGTAAAGTGGAGGAATATTGATTACTTGCTTTATTTTTCATAGGTTAAATACAAAAACAACGTTGAACTATTAAAAATCAACTCTTTATTTCAATGTAATAACAACATTAGTTACCTCTTTCTTTTAAGGCAAATAAAACTTTATGACTTGAAAGTTTAGCTAAGGGCCTACTCAGATATACCGCTGTGGGTATTAGCGAAAAATTGCGAGTGGTATTCCGCCGGGTATTTATATTCTAGTTTCGCGATAGCCGCGGAAGTTCATACACATACCTACCTACCAGGCGGAATAATACGACTCGCTATTTTTCGCTAACCACAGCGGTAGCGAATTTTGCTTTTGTTTATCTAAATCGGCCTAAATAGAGTCATTGCATGGGTCATCAATGTGTCTCCGAAATTACACGACAGTAAATAAAATCAGTCTAAAAGTCTAAAAATAATTGACAATCCAATGTATAGTTTAATATCAGATGTCACAGCCTTTATGTGGTGAATATTTTTGTATTCTTATTTTTATTATATAAAATAACTAATAAATTATGTCAAAATCTAAATGTAACTTCAAGTTGCCTTAGGAGCCAGCAATAGTTAAAAATATTAATACAACACAGTTGAAATGAGGGATTTTAATCAACACAAAAATAAATCGTATTCATTCAGTTACAACCCTCTCTACTAATGGGTATGAGAAACATCCTCAAGCTACAGTAATTTTGTGTAAACAGTTAAATAGTGTTATATTTACGACTTGAAAAATAACAGACAGTAGCAGAGTCAACTATTTTTTATATATATTTACAATCAAATATAGAACAGACTGTCCATATTAACATAGGTAGCTATGACTTACCTCGGGAGCCGAACAATAGTAACAATATAAAAATTGACAATAAAAATAGTTACAACAGTTTAATACATAGGAGTAACATAAATCAAAACTTGAAAAAAAAAATGGAAATGTGATCACTATACATTATAATAAAACAAAGTTTAACCGGATTAAATCGCGTATATTATTTAAATTGGTTTCCCTGACGTTTCGAAAGCTTTGCAGCATTTCGTGGTCGCAGGTAGACTAAGATGACAAGCGTCTTTACAAATATTTCTAAAAAATTATTTTTATCTACCGTACAATATTATTAATTAAAATCGTTTCGATGCACGCAGATCACTATCACTATAATCATGAATTAACAAAGTTATTGATATTTAGAAATTAACACATAGTCAACTGAATCAGAACAATAATCAAACATAAGTAAGGAGCTCTCCACATATCGAACGCGGTGCGGGGCGGCACAACCGCGGCTGCCAAATGTTTATGTAACATGAGACAATCCACACCAAACGCGTCACGTGGCCAATGCACACCAGAGGGCCTAGTGCGAGTTTAACACTTACCACATACTTCTATCGTGATTTATAAATGACAACCTGTCTTTCATTCCAGTAACCAATAGCACACGTCACGAGGATCCCCCTCATCATATTCCACGTTTGGATAGCCGCTTGCCGCAAGTTATCTACGTTGAGCACTTCTGATACATCCTAATTGAGAACCATCTGCCCCCATAGGTTCTGGTTTGAGGTCGGGCTCTTTGCACGCCATGGTATAACGTGAATATCCGGCTGAGCCTGGAGCCACGCCTGAACAATTCTGGCACTATGAACGGAACTGTTGTCCTGGCAAAGATGAATAGCTCTTGTCGGATGGTGCAGTCGCACAGTCGGCACCATCACATCTCGTAAAATGTCCACATACTGTTCAGAGTTCATGTGGCCTGATATTTCCACGAGTTCGCCAGGACCCTGTGCAGCAGTGTATCTCTCGTTAGCTCGCCGTTTCAATATTTTCGGATTTAAAAGTTTTTTCGTCAACAATAAATATGACGACATTATTTTACCAATCGAAATCATAATACTGCAAACAAAAATTTACTCTAGTCTGAGCACGGGCAGGAGAAAATACAATTTTTTTGGCCGGGATCCTAGTCTTTAGCCCAACGGCCTGTAATCTTCGTCGAATTGTTTGAGTTGATACCTGAAACAATAGTAAAAAATATATTTTCTGAAAAAAGAATTACAACTAATATAGTTAAGAGCCCTTTAACAGTTTTTTTTACAATAAAAGTAACTAAAAGTGGATTTTTGGCGTTCTCATACTATTCGATAGAAAGATCTATAGGAATTTCCGTTACTGAATTGGATAACGCGATACTGAGCTCACCAGCCCGCTGAGGCGGAGCCAGTGTCGGACTCTTACCGACTAAAACCACCACGGTGTTCCTTCAACTACCTTAGCCAAGGGCGTGGGAACCTGTGAGTATTCACACAACCACCCCCGACAGGTCCCGGCCCGCCACAAGCAGGCGAGCCCCTTCTCCACGTGCGGCCTAATGTTGGCCGCACCCTCCTAGGTGGCGCAAACGGAACACTGCACGCCACTGCGAAGCTCTCAAGGGAATATTTTTTCCCGTTTTTGCACCATTTTTCATTTACGCTCTGCTCATATTGGTTGTAGCGTAATGTTATATAGCTTAAAACATTTCTCGATAAATGGATTATCCAACACAAAAATAATTTTTCAATTCCAACTAGAAGTTCCTGAGATTAGTGCGTTCAACCAAACAAACAAACTCTTCAGTTTCATAATATAAAATATAAATATACATAAATATAATATATTTAATGTATATTTTAAATTAATATAAAAATAAATAGTATATTTTCCCGTTTTTGCAACATTTTTCATTTATGCTCCGCTCCTATTGGTCATTGCGTGATGCTGTATAACCTAAAACCTTCCTCGATAAATGGACTGTCCAACACAAAAAGAATTTTTCTGTTCCAACCAGTAGTTCCTGAGATTAGTGCGTTCAACCAAACAAACAAACTCTATATGCTATACATAATACATATATATTATGTAAAATATTTTATTAATTATATATATGTATATATATATTTTATTATATGTATTATATTATGAAGTTGAAGAGTTTGTTTGTTTGGTTGAACGCGCTAGTCTCAGGAACTGCTGGTTGGAATTGAAAAAATATTTTTGTGTTGGATAGTCCATTTATCGAGAAAGGCTTTAGGCTATATAACATCACGCTATGACCAATAGATGCAGAGCATAATTGATAAAGGGTGCAAAAACGGGAAAAAAATATTCCTTTTAGAGCTTCCGTTGCGTGTGCAGCGTAAACGGTTAAAGTTACACAATGTTTTTAATGTTTATGACGCATAATACTTTAAGATAATTTGATTTAAAAAAACTCAGTTTTTGTCTGATTTTTGCATCTTACACGCGAACTAATAAATACGCTTAATTGATTTGTAAACAGTTTACTGTTGGAAAACTGTTGTGACTTGTGAACGTCTGTTTTTTTTTTCAGATTTAATAAAATAAACGTAGGTAATTAGAAAAAGTAGTCAACTTACGCTATATTGTGTGGCAGTGACCTGTTCAAAAATGGCTGATTATTATGTTCCGCTACAATAGCAACACCTTGCTCAGCGGTGGTGGCGCGTTGGTAGAGCTGCCGGTGGTGAGCTGATAGGTCACCCCCAGTCTCCTCATTGCGTCGCAACCAAAAGTTTATTGTTGTCCTCTAAAACAAAATTATATTTAACTTAAATTTTATATCAACAGATACCTACTTAAATACTGTTGCAAAAAACATAGGTATACCTAAGTTTGTCTAATTTGTTATATAAATAATAAATAAATAGATAGCTAATTCATATAACTTGGGTCTCTTAAGGACGCGTTTGCAAAATAAATAGGTATCGAATCGCATCAATTGCACCTCTTTATTGACACGTCTCAAACACACACACACGCATAAATAGATAGCTTCAGGAATAATAAGTAGGTATTTTTGATACCTTGAAAAATATACATATTTGTTTTCTCTTATATTTTTGTGTTACGTAGATTTTTTTGTGCTATAAATCAAGACAGTGAAATTAAGGGAAGATAACCCTTACTGCAAAATATTCACGCGTAAAAATAAAATATGTGAAAAAATTTACGTGATTTAATTATTTTTTCGGAAACTATTTGTAACATTTTCATAGTTTAATCACCTTTTTGAGTTGAACATGTCTGCTTACTGGCTGTATTTTTAAACAACTATAACTACATATGTTACTATTAGATGAAAAATGTTCCTAAACTCAACCCGATATCATTAATTTGTAAGAAGAGGTAACCAACGGAAAATCGTTTTTACAATGTTAAAAACAAACAAAAACAAAAATTTCAAGAAAGAAAAAAACACATATTTAAGATAAAGAAATAATCTATCCGTGGTAATTATTAGTTACATATGATTTAGCTTAATTTTGTCACAAAATCTACCGAAAAATAGCTTATTTCTGTCAGATTTGCAAACGCGTCCTTAAGGCAAGAGTGAATACCTAGGCTAGGCTATTGCTGAGCCAGCGAAATACATCCTTGACCTCATCGTCACTAGTCAGTGTCGTCGGGGCTATCTATCGCCGTGTGGCACGTTGTCACTAATGTATTAAAAGTAACACTCACCGTTATTCCGGTCCTTCTTTTAATCTCTTTAATAGTATATCCACCTTCCCGCAACACAACTATCAGCTGCCGCTGTTGTGGGGTTAATTGTGGCGCCATTAATATTTGCGCAACACTCACTAGCACAAAAACTTACACAGTAAAAAAACAATTTGAGAACGGAACAACTACGTAAGAATTTTTGCTCTGTAGGTACAATAACCCCAGCCGCGTTAATCCCAGTCGAGCGATAGTTGGGAACTAACTGACGTCACTGAAATGAGCAATATTTTTTTTTACAAAAAAAGTGCGTCTGTGTGTGTAGGCGCAACGCTACAAACGCTGTGATTGGCCGACGCCACGATACTTAGTCCCTTTCCGACGATTCTCTGTATTGCATGTAGCGCAGTTATGGGTATATAGGGTGTCTAGCTTGATGTGTCGCCGAGTGTACCTACGCAAAAAATAAATAAAAAAAATATGTTCAAAATAAATAATAAATCTGATAATGTCAGCATGGCATATCAATTATTATCAGCAAACTCATTCTCATAACTTTATATAAAAATAAAACAATCGAGAAAAAAAAAATACCATCAAATAAATAAAATAAGCCAATTTCTTCAGCTTAGTTTAGAAGGATCAAATGATGCAAAGATGCACTCTGAATACTCTAATTCACTGACTGTACCAGTTTAGAATCGCACAAACAATTTTTTATATAAAATAATTAATATCATAATTAATTCCACATAAAGAAAGAAAAGAAAATATTTATTTCAGTCTCGGTACAGGCGAGAGAAAAAAATAATCTAAAAATAGTGTATTAACAATAAACTTAAAATGTATATGCCTGTATGAGACTAAAAAAGGCCCCCATCTCAGCATATGCTACAACACCGAAATGTTGCAGCGCTGGTTTTCGGATGGGTCCCGATAGTGAGGCCACGGGTAAAAACGAGCTAATAAATATAAATACAGTAAACCTAAATAAGTATTTAAGCGTATTCAAATCGCAATAACAATTTAGACCAAATAAACTCTGAATAAATACCTGCAATCAGAACCTTGACCACTACATGAAGAATCAGGCCTCATGCTTCATTCCTCTGAATAGAATAGAACCCACGCTGTGGTGACATACTCGGGCGACCATGCATCTGATCAATGGACATCAACAGAGATTACATCATTAATTGGTCTAATTAAATTAATATTAATTAATTAATTATTAATTAATATATTAATCTTTATTACTGGTCAGTATTGAATGTTTATTCCTGGTTTTGGTTGAACATTGCGCCCTCTAGTGTAATTTGAGAGTAATATAGCTTTTCATAGCTTATAACATTAAAATATTAATTTATACTCGGACTCAGACCAATTAATGTCTATGCTATATCGAATATCGATGCTTACAACGCAATCTATTGCCATTTTGAGGTAACTAGTTTATACAACGTTTATACTTTTAGATTATGAAGTATTTTGAAATAAATATCCTTTATTTCTAGAATTTGCTATGTAGTTTGCTGTTGTATTTGTTGTACTTTGCAAAGATCATCAAAGTTGTATTTGTTGTACTTTGCAAAGATCATCAAAGATCAAAGAAGATACCTTTTTGTTTAGCAAAGTTTAATATTTGATGATCCGTATTAATTAAATTAATGTTGTGAATAATGTTAATATTATGATAATTATAATTCGAATATTCTAATTAGATTAATGAAATGATTAATTTAAATGTTGTTAATTTAATTTTGTGGTTCTGATAATTCCGCTTTATATTGTTTCATATTTTAATATCTGGCATGATTTGTTGGTTTATATAATGTTTAGAGATTATCTAAATTAATATTAGTTTTATCACGACGACTGGTTAATTATTTTAGTGTTCATTTATAAATTAAAATGTATTTAGTGACTCCGTTGGGTCTATTTGATTGTAGTAATATAAAGATGGAGACACTGTGCTTTGCGCGGGCTGTCATTCTTGTTGTAAAACTTCTTCTTCTGGTCAGTTCATGTAATAATCGGAAAATACATAATTTGGAGAAAAGATAAATTTATTTCGTAATGAATTCTGATGAAACCTTGAGCTACGCGCGGACACATTCTATCTTGGGTAAAAATTCTTTGGTCACAAATAAAAGGTTGATTGACGTTTAAAAATTTGAGTTGGCAGCACTGGTTCCATCTGTCATTGTCATGTCAAAGTGTCAAACGTGTCAATTACGTGACGTGTCCACAGGACGTGTCAAACAAATTGTTAAATTATGTTTAATTGTTTGTGATTTTGAATGAAAAGGAAAATCGATCGAAAAACTTGCAGTTCTTTCTTGTTCAATTTGTTGTTCAATGAACTTACGTAGGTGTTTATCCCTTTTACTTTACAAAGAAATATTGAACGTAATTTAACATTTCATCGCAATTTGATAGTGAAGGTACGTAATCTGTCTGTATCGAATTACAACAACAACACCAGCGAATGATCATTCGCCTCAATATCAAATTTTATCTTGTAAGTGGAACGCACCGCACGTAACTTGTCTTGTTTATTCGAAAGCGAGCGTCACAAGCTGGACTTTGATACTGATAATTACGCCGGGTTAAAACTATATTTTGTTCTCATTTACATTCCGTTTGTCGTGAAGGATGGACCAACTACGCTTTGACGGTCGAGTTGCGGTGGTGACCGGTGCCGGTGGGGGTTTGGGCAAGGCTTACGCGCTACTGCTGGGCTCCAGAGGAGCTAAAGTAGTCGTCAACGACCTCGGTGGTGCTCGTGACGGTGTTGGAAAGTCAAACTTCGCAGACGCTGTTGTTAAGGAAATCAAGGACAAAGGTAAAAATGCACATTCATGCTTTAAACAATAAAAAAAATCATGAATATTCTTCAATTGGTTTAATTGCTTAACATAGACTGTGTTTGAATGAATCAAGTTGAATTTAATAATTTCATTTCTATAAACTTTATATTCTAAAGTGACTGGAATTTAAACCTTTATGATCTTTGACCTGCTGAAACTAAAAAAAAACATACTATAAGTACTTACATATCATTGTTGAGACTTTAAGACCTCTTATGTGTAAAAATCACTTTTACAATAAAATCAATAACTAAAAAAGTAAAACGGAACCAACAAGTTACAACAAAAAATATGGGAGCCACATTATTTCTTGATTGAAAAGTCATAAACCCATGAGAGTTTTTGCATTCGATAGAGCTTCAAAAACTAGAATCAACTGATGTAAAAAAGTGATTTTGCCAAAAGTGACAGATATGAGGTCTTAAAGTTGCAATGACGATATTTAATTTTGATTGAGAGACACTTTAGAAACATTTTTTTTTTTTTTAAATATGAATTCAAAGTTTTGCAAACTAAGTAGACTTACTTAATTATTTATAATGTAAAATATTTATATTGTTTTGTTTTAAAAAATAGGTAAATATAGAATCATATTCATTATAAGAACTTTGTAGTTGGTATTCTTCACAGTTCCTATGTCCAGCAATGGATATATTTTGGCTGAAATGATGATGATTATGATGATTCTTCACAATTTATGTTTTTGAGGTATGACTTCAGGGCCAAATCTGAAACTATTAGGAATTGAAAAAAAACTCATCAAAAAGACTAAAATTTAATTTAGTTATCATTTATTTCGGACATCATAGCATCCATATAACAACAGGTAACTTAAAACAACTTAACACTACACACAACAACATACAACAACTTAAAACTATGTTAGTAAACAATGGTGGATCCAGGATTTTGGTTTGGAAGGGCTTGACCCAGCTGAGGGTTGGCTTTATCAAGATAAACAGTAAACTACAACTAAACTAGATATACCTAGTAAGGATATGGATCCAGATGCTTTTGGGGGTTGGGGGGGGGCTTGAGCCCTTAGCCCCCCCCCCTGGATCTGCCACTATTAGTAAATATGTAAATGTAAAACTGCATTTTTATGTTTTTGAAAAAGCTGCTAGTAGGTTGTAAAATTTTAATGTCCTCTGCAAGTTAGAAAGATTGTCTTGAAAAAAAAAAACATTTCTTTGTGGATTATGGAAGTTACATGCTCAGTCCAGATCAAGATCTGCGGATCTCGATCCATGATGTTGTTGATTGTGTGATGTGTGTTAGGTTATGAGAAACTAATGAAAGATGCAGTTTTATGATTTCAATAATTAATTTATTTTATCATAATTTAATAGGAGAGGCGTGTGTGCGCTCACCCTCAATCCAGACAGAACACTTTTTTAGGGTTCCGTAGTCCTACAAGGAACCCTTATAGTTTCGTCATGTCCATCCGTCTGTCCGTCTGTCCTAATCCTTTACAGCTTAATAACTTCTACAGTTATAAACATAAGTAAATGAAATTTTGTTAAAAAATAGAATAGATATAGATCTCATTTTTAAAAGAATAAAAATATCGTGTTTACATATTTTAGGGTGAAATGGGGATGAAAATATTTTTTTCGCTGCACCCCCTCGTGTGGGGTATCATTGAATAGTTCTACTAAAATGAAGGTAATGTTTCATACATCACTTTTTTATCAGGTGTACCATCTGCGAAATATAGCCTGCCAAAGTGGCTTGCAATGTCCCCCCCCCCCCTGCCATTTCTAAACTATGCAATGTAGAAACTTATAATCTTCCACATTGATAGACCTTTGTAAAAACTCTCTTTTAAAATTATTTCGAGCATATTGTGATTATAATTTTTTGAGTTATAGAGAAAAAACTGAAAAATACTTAAAACGTCCTAGTTCAAAGGTCATTGACCTAAGAGAAAAATACTCACAGCAAATAATGCTCCTTTAGCTATTTTCTATTTGAAAAAAATCACAAAAAGTAACTTTGTGTTATGTTGACGACACACTTCTTAAATTTGGCGCCATCTAGCGGCGTCCAACAACACTCTCTGAGTCGCCAATGTTGCCGTCAAGTGCCGTCTATTGCATTTGGCACTGTATAGCGCCATCTAGCGGCTACTGACAACACTCTCTGAGTCGCCAATGCTGCGGTCTATTGCAAAAACTAAAATAGCCGTGATTAATATTCGATTTGATTTGGTTGTAACACCTACTTAAGGAACCCTATAATACTGAGCGTGGCCCGACATGCTCTTGGCCGGTTTTTTTTCTTGTAATTTATCTGCAATCAGTCCTAGGACTATAAGCAAATATTTTCATGTAGAACATCTTGATTCAGAGTGGTTTCTCCAGCGAGAACACCCTCTATACAGGGTGAAAATTTTCAGCGGGGCAGCAAGGGGAAGTACCTTATCCGTTGCAGCTACGCGAAAATGGTCTTAGGAGACTCCATATTTTTTATGGAATTTTGATACCCATTCACAGATTAAAAAAAAAAAAATACTGTTAACAAGAAAATAGCCATTTTACACAAAAACATTTTTTGTTGCCAATCGAACCTGTTTCTAATACTGATCAAAAACTTCTATGGGACCAACCATCGTTGGAGTACTCGAAAAGTCACAAATTGCAAAAAACTTATCCCGTACATTTTGTATGAAAATTTTACGCAAAAGTTTTTTTTAACTGAATAAAAAGATAAGTTTAAAAACAATTCAAATTTCGAACTCGTTATTATTAAATAAATGATGGGTCTGATGAAACAAATTTTTGAAGTGAAACTTCTATATAGACTATAGGGTATTGGGGTATTAGGATTTTTTGTCACGAAAAAGCGTTACGGCCGCTTAAATAAACACAAAAAGTCCAGACGCTCTAGTGGGATTTGAACCCGTGACTCTAATTTCATAAGTCTTACACTGTCAACGATATGCTATCGTGACTGATAATTTGAATGGCGAATTTAGCTTACAGTTACGTCTTTCGGTGACATCAGAACTTATCTTTTTACAATTTATATCTTTAGATATCGCTTCAATTGCGTAATTGCGTTAAAAATATAAGTATAACTAGAAAAAGCAATAGATAAGTTTAAATGTTGGTTTTATTTACCAAATTACGTTTTCCAACATAATTATACAAAGGATTTTTTGTTAAATTTAACTAATAATCAGGCAAATTAAACATACAAAAAACTAAACTAAAGAAACTGGAAAACTAAGTTTTTGGTAAATAATTGAATTAGAATTCTAAATTTACGCCATCTATTTAATTTTTTAGACAACAGCAGTGCATGAGTACCTTGCTAGTCAGATCATTAGCCTCGGTAGCATATGTACTAGCGACATCTATGTTTTTATGTTAGAATTTTTGTATGTTAAATGCTCAAACTTCGTTTGACACTTTGACCACTACGTGAATTTGTCAGTATTGTATTTATAACATAAATTAATAACAAGTGTTTTGTTTGATAAAATAAGATATGTTTAAATAAAAAATGCATTCATTAAAATGTACCTACCTAATCAAACCAAATCATAATTAGCAGTAAACCTGCGAAAAAAAACGAAATGTGTGCTGGGACACATGGTAGAAGTGAAACTTTAATGGACATGTGGAAAAACGAATCGCAACGGACAAGTGGAAAAACGAATGGAAACTGACAAGTGGAAAAACTAATTGCAACAAAATTTTAACTTGAAGTTTTACGGGCAGGTTTTCAAATTGGATAAGTACATTAACAATCTGCCCGTAAAACTTCAAGTTAAAATTTTGTTGCAATTCGTTTTTCCACTTGTCCATTAAAGTTTCACTTCTACCATGTGTCCCAGCACACATTTCGTTTCCTAATAATGGAATGTACAACCGGCGAAATCACCATTATTGGTGTAGAGAAAATCCTCTCAGGTTTCGCGAAACACATAATCAAGTGCGATTTTCTTTTAATCGTTGGTGTGGTATGTGGAACCGAGTGGTGATGTTGGAATTTTATGAAGGCACCTTGAATTCCAACATTTATAACAACAGAATATTAGAGAATCTTGAAAACCTCGTCGATGATTTACCACTGTCGGAATCAAGAAGAATGTTTTTTCAACAAGATGGCGCTCCACCTCACAACAGCCGCAGTACGCGTTCGACTTTGAACCGACAGTTTGGTGATCAATGGATAGGAACACATGGTCCTATTTCTTGGCCAGCGCGTAGTCTAGATCTGACGCCTCTAGATTTCTTTTTGTGGGGCTACCTGAAAACTGAGGTTTACAAAAAGCAATACGATAGTGTTCAAGAACTTAAAGACTCACTAACCACAATTTTGTATGGAATTCATACAAATAAATTGTCAGCAGCCACTAGGTCGGTACAGAAAAGAATCAATTTACGTATTCGTCAAAATGGCGGTCATTTCGAGCACTTGATATCGTAGGGCAAGAAACAGCAATATTTTAAATAAGAATAACATCATCAAGTTATGTTAGTTAATAAAAAAAGAAAATTAATACGCCTTGTTTTTGATATGTGTAAAATTCTACGTGATCATTTGTCTTTTATTTTAATTTATGTATTTCAGTTAAACAAATTCTTTACATTTTGTAAGGGAAAAGTTTTTTGCAATTTGTTACTTTTTGAGTACTCCAACGATGGTTAGTCCCATAGAAGATTTTGATCAGTATTAGAAACAGGATCGATTGGCATCAAAAATGTTTTTGTGTAAAATGGCTATTTTCTTGCTAACAGTATTTTTTTTTAAATCTGTGAATGGGGATCGAAATTCCATAAAAAAATATGGATAGTTTCCTAAGACCATTTTCGCGTAGCTGCAACGGATAAGGTACTAACCCTTACTGCCCCGCTGAAAGTTTCCACCCTGTATATATTTTAGGCCATATGTCCTAGTTGCCCAGGTCCATTACAGCCAATCTTTTCAGCCGCCTTTTATAATCCGGCTTTGTAAGCGCTTTTGCCAAGGGATTTGGATGACTCTCTAGCCGAGTTCTGTATCGGTCTGCCCAGAGTTTTGCTTCTTGGTGCACTGTGTTTTTTTAAAGATATTCATGTACCTCACAGTTCTTATAAACCATGGTGCATTTGAGATGTTTTTTATGATGACATTTTGCATTCTTTGGAGCATGTTGATATTAGAGATACAACCAGTTCCCCATAGTTGTATGCCATAGGTCCAAATTGGTTTCAAAATAGTGTTGTACACCAGCAGTTTATTGTCTTTCGACAAGACAGAATTTCTTTTAAAAAGCTAATATAGGTTTCTGTATTTTAAGTTGAGCTGGTTTTTCTTTGCTTGTATATGTGTTCGCCACGTGAGCCTGCCGTCAAGATGGGTGCCCAGGTACTTCACAGAGTCTTTATGTGGAAGTTCTTGCTCGCCTAGTTTTACAGGTGGACATACACCATGTCTTAGACTAAAGGTAACCTGGACTGACTCAGAGACACTTGCTTTTATTCGCCACTTCTTAAGCCATTTTTTTATGTCGTCGGCCAATACTGCAGTGTCATCTGCGTAAGTTGCTGACGTAATATCCGGAGTATGTGGCAGATCTGCTGTGAATACAGTGTGCAACACCGGCCCCAGCACAGAGCCTTGAGGCACTCCTGCAACTATTTTGAGGAAAGTTGAGGTCATATTTCCTTCCTACACTTGAAAAATTCTGTCAGAGGTAAGACTCAAGTAGTTCGTAATACGTGTGGGGTAAGGATGTTTTGATCTTGCAGAGCAGCCCGCGGTGCCACACCTTATGAAAGGCCTGTTGTATATCTAAGAATGCAGCCGAGCAATGTAGACAGAACACTAAAATATAAACCATAAAGTAATGCACAGTGTAAATATTGAAAGCATAGGAAAGACTCCCAAACTAGTAGTAGAGCTACTTTGTGAAAGAGCTCGTCCGGGGAAGTACTACCACCGTACCTACTTCTCCGCCAAATAGTGATGCATTGCTGTGTTTCGGTCTGAAGGGTCTGCCAGTGTAATTACAATCACATAAGACTTTCCATCTTCATGTCTCAGTTCGGCGAACCGACTTGCGGTACCATTAAGGCAACAGCCTAGGTGGTATTGCAGTTGTTATGGGCATAGGTAACTGCTTAACATCAGGTGGGCCTTTAGTTCGTTTCGCCATCAAAACTACTAAATTACACATATTGAACTATATTTACGGGACTTGTCGCGCACAATAAAATCAAAACATAACAAACATTTTGACTAACCTCGACTTTCGGCCAAGTTGCATTGGCCGTGGTCACGAGCATACTAATTACTACTACTATATTATTTTGTTGTATTCATACAATGTGTGTGTATGTTCTCGTCGCCTATACCGCAATGTTTGAAGACAAAGGTTTTCAACCAGTGCGTCCTGCCTGTCATGACTTACGGTGCCGAGACGTGGACACTGACAGTTGGGCTAGACCACAAATTTAAAGTCGCTCAGCGAGCTATGGAGCGAGCTATGCTTGGAGTTTCTTTGAAGGATAGAATCCGTAATGAGATAATCCGTAGAAGAACCGGAGTGTCCGACATAGCTTGTAGGATCAGTAAGCTGAAGTGGCAGTGGGCTGGCCATGTCTGTCGAAGGACCGATGGCCGCTGGACTCCTTGAGTGGAGACCGCGAAACGGCAAACGCAGCGTAGGGCGCCCCCCCGCCAGTTGGAACGACGACCTGAACAACGTGGCTGGGGGGGACTGGATGCGGAAGGCAGAGGACCGAGTGTTGTGGTGCAACTTGGGAGAGGCCTATGTCCAGCAGTGGACTGCGCTAGGCTGAGTTGATACAATGTGTTGGATTGACGGATCGAGACTTGGGTCACCAATAACCTAAGCACCAATTGACTTCCTTTCATTGCCCTTGCGTGTTTTTATGTATTCTTAATATTAATTAATTGTCACAGGTGGTATCGCGGTCGCCGATTACAACAATGTCGTCGAAGGGGAGAAGATTATTAAAACAGCCATAGATAATTTTGGCAGAATTGATATTCTTATCAATAATGCTGGCATTCTTCGTGATAAGAGCTTCACGAAAATGTCTGATCAGGTAGATATTCTTTATGATTTCTTAATCTGTAGTTTACTAGTACATATGTTCAAATGTCATAAAAACAGGGTGGTGTTAGATTAGCCGGAGCATGCCTCAGTGTTAACAATTACTTATCTTTTTATTAATGTTTATAGTTGTTTATGAAACAGTTGCATAATAGGGGTTATCAAAACACGAGTGTGTGTTTAAAAACCGAGCCGTAGGCGAGGTTTTTAATAGTATCACACGAGTGTTTTAATACCTAATTATGTCAGTTTCATACACTATTTTATCTAAACTCATACAATTTTAAATAAAATACCAAAGTCAAAATCTTCGTAACATTGTCGTTGTTTTTCTTGATTTCTCTGGTAAAAGATTGTTCGTCATTTACGTTGCTGCATCCAGAAATTCAGGCGGGGTCATATTCTCCTCAGTTCAGTATCACTGCTGTAGTCAGATATTTTTGCCCAGAATAAAACTTTCGACTTACAAAACCATAATAATAACGCTTCGCATGCGTAAAATGCGTTAAAATAATAAAATAATTCATAATAATAACGTAAACAATAACAATAAATTTACAAATAACGATGACCAAATCCAGTACGACGTGGCGCGCGGCCGCGCACGCGCGCTGCCGTGCGCCTACACAGATAATAAAATATAGTCTGGCGAAAACATAATCGGAACTAATTTTCTATCCTTGTCAGGATTCCGTCAATCTCTGTTTTATCATACAAAAAATATGCCCGTAAACACTTAAATATAATTAAAAGCAATATAACAATCCAAAGTTCTGCCAAAAACGCGATTTTAAACGATAACAATTTTCAATGTATGACAAGTGGCGCCACCCTGAATTTTGTGTACTCATTGGTGCCAAACTGTACGACTGCTAAAAAAAAGGTTCGAAAACTCCTTGGTTGGGTCGAAGTAGCATTAAAAACTCCTTAGTTGGGCTGAAGTGTGCGGTTATGGAAAAAAAATTAAATTACCGCATTGTTTTGTTCAGCAAACTGTATCGTAATGAAACTTTTTAAATTTATTACAGGTGCATGTGCGTAAAGTATGTCATTATGACATTACTTTCGAGTTCATAATTCGAATTTTACGATACGAGTGTAGATAAAAGTCTTAATAATATCACTTTATCTGAAAGAACAATGTTCCATAATGAAATATTTTGTTATCTCATTGTTATTGACCTATGTACATATTTATTGTTTCTTAGTGAATTGTTAGTTTCATTCTATTCATACTGCTTATTTCTTGAGGGTATTTACAAAATTCTGAACCACAATACATCTTTTTAAAATTTGAATATTGGGTGAAATTGGTTTTTTTTTCACATAGCACAGTTGCTGATAATAATATATTCTCCAAACTAGGATTTATCCTGTATCGTAGCAGTGTTTACAAACACAAATCTCACATGCACAAGCAACCAGACCCGGACCAACTGTCTGAGGGACACACAAATATTTGTTCCATGTGGAAATCGAACACGCGACCCTTAGCCCAGAAGCCAATCGCTCAACCACTTCGCCAATCGTTTCGTCAAATTACAAAATAAGCGTGTGATAATCACATCACACCGTGATTCGCGCGTTCAGGACGCGCAATTTAACTTGACCGGAGTGAAGTTAGGCTTTGCGCATATTTCCCCGTACCCCGCCTTCAACTGACACCCATGAAATGATTACTGCGACGGTTTTGTAACAACTTCACTCTGGCCAAGTTAGATTGCGCGTACTGTAACTGCCAAAGAACTTTATTAAATCAATATAGTTGTCGTAAAAGTTGACCAAGGAGGTACATCATCTTCCTTTCTGATAATAAGATAATAACAATTTCCAGGCTTATGAAAACAAAAACAGTTCTAACAATTGTTGGAGATTGTTGGAAGGACATCAAGTACTTATAGCAGTACTCGGGGGCCTTCCAAGGGACTGCTACTATAAAAAATACATTTATGTTCTGCAGTGGATATTCTACCTCCTTCGTCTAGTGGTCGCAAGCGCGACTGCTGAGCATGGGGTCCTGGGTACGATTCCCGGGTAGGGCATACACTAATTAGCAGTCTGGATTTGTGCCCGGTTAATGGCTCGCCCCTTATTTCATGGGACTTATAAAATAACTGGCGAAAAATGGCGGTACTATACTGTATAATAGAACTGATAGTACATACATATTATCACGCCTGTTTCCCATTGGGGTAGGCAGAGACTATGGATTTCCACCTGCTACGATCCTGACACACCTCTTTCGCTTCATCTACGTCCATTAACCTCGTCAGGCATGCTCGTCGGTTTAGAGTATTCTTAACGTGGCATTTTTTGAGAACGTCCGCGATTTGATCTCGATACGTTCGCCGAGGTCGTCCCCTTACAACTCTTCCATCCACACTCGCTTCGTATACTTGTTTCGTCAATCTCCTCTCGTCCATCCTCTCTATATGTCCAAACCATCTTAACATACCTTTCTCAACCTTTGTCACTACATCTTCTGTCACTCCACAACGCTCCCTTATCACGTTATTCCTTACTTTATCTCTCAAAGTTACACCACACATACTTCTCAAAGCTCTCATTTCTACTGCATTTATTCTGCTTTCATGTTTCTTCTGCCATAACCAACTTTCACTACCATACATAAGTGTAGCCACTAACACTTCCCCATGAACAGCCAGCCGTGCCTTTTCCGACACTTTGCGGCTGTTCATGAAGGTGTGTAGCGCCCCATTCACCTGATTACCAGCACTTAGGGCCGGTTTTTTGATCCGTAGTAAAAATCGTGTTGACCATTTGTTAATTTGACCATTGGTTAGGACTAACCAATTGTTAAATAGAGTTTACGTTTTTTGATCCCCATTTAACTATTAGTTTAGATGACTGATGGTTAACTATGTTGCCATTGCAATGAACACTGACAGACCCATTGCAGAGTACTTTTACGTAAGGAGTCATTATTTTTTCATGGCAACA
This sequence comes from Asteroscopus sphinx, assembly GCA_949699075.1. NCBI lineage: Eukaryota > Metazoa > Arthropoda > Insecta > Lepidoptera > Noctuidae > Asteroscopus > Asteroscopus sphinx. The sequence continues at coordinate 16,434,259 of OX453017.1, forward strand.
CTAGCACAGCTGAATGCATTTTGACGGTTATCACGGGCGTTTATGTAAAGGTGGCCTTTGTTGTCAAATTTTAGTTGTTTGTTACGGTTAAGTTATATCGTGGTAATTTTCATCACTGAAATTAAAATATCTGTACACGTTCAATTAATTGATTTTCAATCAATCAATCAACTCAGCCTATCGCAGTCCACTGCTGGACATAGGCCTCTCCCAAGTTGCGCCACAACGCTCGGTCCTCTGCCTTCCGCATCCAGTCCCCCCCAGCCACGTTCTTTAGGTCGTCGGTCCACCTGGCAGGGGGGCGCCCTACGCTGCGTTTGCCGATACGCGGTCTCCACTCAAGGACTCGTCTGCTCCAACGGCCATCGGTCCTTCGACAGACATGGCCAGCCCACTGCCACTTCAGCTTACTGATCCTACAAGCTATGTCGGTCACTCCGGTTCTTCTCCGGATAATCTCGTTGCGGATTTTATCCTTCAAAGAAACTCCAAGCATAGCTCGCTCCATAGCTCGCTAAGCGACTTTAAATTTGTGGACTAGCCCAACTGTCAGTGTCCACGTCTAGGCACCGTAAGTCATGACTGGCAGGACGCACTGGTTGAAGACCTTTGTCTTCAAACTTTGCGGTATAGGCGACGAGAAGTCTCTGCGAAGTTTGCCAAATGCTGCCCAGCCCAGACGGATCCTTCTGTTGGCTTCTTTCTCGAAGTTGTGTCTACCAAGCTGAATTGCCTGCCCTAGGTAGACGTATTCCGTTACAACTTCGAGTGCCGACCCTTCGACGAATATTGGCCTCGGCATGACATGCATATTGAACATCACTTTAGTCTTGTCCAGATTCATGCCGAGACCGACACGTCGAGAGGCTCCGTTTAAGCTGTGCAGCATTTCGCCCAGTTGTTCCAGCGACTCAGCCATTACAACGATGTCATCGGCAAAACGGAGATGTGAGATGTTCTCGCCATTAACGTTGATACCCTGTCCAGTCCAGTCCAGCGTCTTGAAGACGTCCTCCAACGCGTTAGTGAACAATTTCGGGGATATTACATCCCCTTGTCTCACCCCTCTGCGCAGTTGGATTGGCTTCGTCTTCTGGTCCTGGAGCTGAACAGTCATGGTAGCAGCGTTGTACAGGCATCTCAGCATCTCTATATACCGCTCATCAATGTGACATCGCTGAAGAGCATCCAGAACTGCCCAAGTTTCGATAGAGTCGAAGGCCTTCTCGTAGTCCACGAATGCCATACACAGCGGCTGATTGTACTCTTCAGTCTTCTGTATGATCTGCCGAACAGTATGGATGTGGTCTACGGTGCTGTAGCCTTTTCGAAACCCAGCTTGCTCTGGTGGCTGGAATTCGTCGAGTCTTCCGGCGAGACGATTCGTGATGACCCTCGAGAACAGCTTGTACACATGACTCAGGAATGAGATGGGTCTGTAGTTCTTCAGAAGGGTTTTATCCCCTTTTTTGAAGAACAGTACCACCGCACTCCCGCTCCATGCCTCCGGTGTAGAGCCTTGTTGGATGACGGAATTAAACAGACTCTGTAGCTCCTTCAGGACCGGAGCCCCGCCTGCTTTTAGGAGTTCAGTAGTAATGCCGTCATCGCCCGGAGCTTTGTTGTTCTTAAGCTGCTCGAGGGCCGCCCTAATCTCGCCCGGTCAACGTCCGGAAGATCCTCGGTGTAATGGTGCGTGAGCTGGGCTCTTTTGTCGTCATTGCTAGGAACCGCTGGTCTCGCCGTTTTCGTGGAATACAAATGCCCATAGAAGTTTTCGACCTCATCAAGCATCTCGATCTTAGAGGTGACAATTTTGCCATCCGCGGCTTTCAGTTTCATCAGATGGGTCCTCCCTAGCTGCTGAGCGAAAACTTTCGACCCCCTATTTTGCTCAATCGCAGCCTCAATGGCGCGGGTGTTGGAGCGGCGGAGGTCACGTCGCATCAGCTTCCTAATCTGTAGGTTTAAGGACCTATTATCTGATGAAAACGAATGCGCGGCTGACATTTCCCGTCTTTTCCTCATCAGATCGAGAGTCTCAGTCGAAAGCTTGGGCATCTTGCTTCCACGCTGCGGCGGAAAGAATTTTCGAGACAGTTCCTGCAATGTTTTGAATATGGTGTTGGTTTTCTCCTCAATATTGCCGGTGGTTTACAGCGAGTCGAATCGGTTTTGAAGTTCCGCTTGGAACCTTTCGGAGCCCAAACTGGTTTGGAGCGGCGACGGTCGGAGAGTAGACTTAATCATGCGCGTTCTTTCAGCTCTAATATTGATATTTAGAGTGCCTCGGATAAGTCGGTGATCGCTTCCGGTGTTGAACCTATTGATCACAGAGACATCTCTAAATATGTGCTTCTTATCCGTCATGATAAAGTCTATCTCGTTCCTTGTCACCTTATCGGGGCTTTTCCAGGTCCATCTTCTTTGGGGCTTCTTCTTAAAGAAGGAGTTCATTAAGAAGAGCCCGTGGGACTCCGAGAAATTGACCAACATTTGGCCCCTGTGGTTTCTGCGCCCCAAACCGTAAGGTCCGATTTTCGATTCGCCGCGTTCATGTACTCCCACTTTAGCGTTGAAGTCCCCCATAACAACGTTGTAGTGAGCCTTAGCGGTACTATTCATAGCCTTAGCTATGTTTTCGTACATCGCTTCGGCTATATCGTCAGAGTGTGTCGAGGTCGGCGCATATACCTGCACTATTTTCAGCTTGTACCTATCATTTAGCTTTACTACAAGGTACGCTACCCGTGTCGACACACTACCGATTTCCACAACGTTGTTCACGAGGGCCTTATTGACAAGAAAACCAACACCACCTTGGGAGAGCTGATCACCTTCGCGGAAGTAGAGTAAGTGTCCTGACTCCAGGGTTATCGTGTCCTCCCCCTCTCTACGGACTTCGGATAACCCCAGTATATGCCATTTTATATGACTTAACTCTACTTCAAGCAAGCAATTAATTGATTTTGATTTAAGTTTATTATTTTGTAAAGGAGCAATTTATAAATAAATAAATAAATACTGTTAATAGTATAAATGTGAAAGTTTGTGACGATGTTTGGATGTTTGTTATTCAATCACGCTATAAGGGCTGAACGGAACTAGATGACATTTTAGCATATAGATAGAACATAACCCGGATTAACATATAGGCTACTTCTTATCTCGGGAATATGAACAGTTCCCGAGTGCACGATAACTGACATCCAAGCGGGCGAAGCTGCGGGCATAAGCCAGTTGTTTCATGTTTTTTAATTATTTGCATTGAATAATTGAGCATTTGCATGTACTTATCTACATTTAACATTTAATTAGGTATATTACTCGTTTGAGTTTAGCAATGGTGAAAAATTGATATGTCTCAATTAATTATTGTTGTCCATGTTATTGATAATGATATAAAGTAATATTTTTCTTTCATATCCTGCATCATAATTTCTTCTGACAAAGTATAATTTTAATCTACACAAATGTTATGTTGAATTGTCATGTCCGCTTCCATACACCACACAACGAACTTTGACCTCTTACTATAAAAATTACCGCGTCTTGTCATCGCACACATCGCAATAAAATGCTTCATTTTGACACCGAAACATTGTTGCATATGGCCAGTGGTATAGTTTCGCCGTAATGTCCGAAAAAATAACACAATACACTCAATTTCAATAGAATCACCCGAAACAGCTGCAGGTACAAAGAGTTGACTAGCCGCCATCTTGCTAAACCCTCGACGGAGTCGTGGTTAATTATTACGACCAATGGTTACTTATTTAACCATTGGTCTTGTTAACAACGGATCAATAAACTGATTTTACTGGAATTTAACCATTTGTTGCTATTTCTAACAATTGGTTGCCTTAACAACGGATCAAAAAACCGGCCCTTACTCTCCTTTCAATGTCCTTCACATGCTTGCCATCTCTCGTAAACATGGAACCCAGGTACCTATACAAACTCTTTCACTTGTTCCATCTTTTCGTCACCTATCAAAATATTGCACTCTGTCATAACTTCTTCCTTTTCAAAAACCATAACTTTTGTCTTACTGACACACAGACCAGTAAGCTTCAAGACTCCGCATAAACAAAGTTTTGTATTCGAATGCAGTCGTAAAACGTTGGTGGGGTCAGGGGGGCGGACGGCGCGTTATGATTGGCAGGCTCAAAAGTTCGGTGGTATGATTCCTTATGATTGGTGCCGCTAGCTGATTGAGTGACGTTCCGATTGGCGGAGTGACGTATGATATGCAGTGGTAGAGCATATGCGTTGTGACCGGGGGTGTCCAGCTAACCGGCGTCTAGAGGCTTACTGGTCTATGTACTGACATTAACTTTCATTCCTTTACTCTTCAAAGCACCATCCATAATTGTTACCATCTTCTGTAACTCCCCCTCCGACGATGCAAGGATAACTTGATCATCGGCATAGAGGAGACATTTGACAAGTAACCCATTCATTTCTAAACCATTTTCACTCTCTTTCAAATCTTTCAAACAACTGTCTATGAATAGATTGAACTGATAGTACTGGTAGTACTAGCAGTGATAGCCTAGCGGTTGAACGCTTGCCTTCCATGCAGGCAGGAGGCTGTAAGTTCGATCCCGGCCCGCACCTCTAAATTTTCGAATTAATGTGCGGATTGAAACTCGATTATCACTGGCTTTAACGGTGAAGGAAAACATCTTAAGTAAACCTGCACACCAAAAAGTGCTCCATATAGTTCTCAATGGTGTGTGTAGTCCGACAACCCGCACTAGGCCAGCGTGGTGGAATAAGGCCGTAACCTTCTCGTACTGAGAAGAGGCCCGTGCCCAGCAGTGGGACAGTAAATGGGCTGGCTATGTTATGTTATACTGTGTAGTACCCCCATATAGTCTATACACCTCTGCTTACACCTTCGGAGAATACAGACTTGGTGGTATGTGTGTGTGTATGAGTGGATATTCACGATGGGTTTTTTTCATTTAGGACTGGGACCTGATCCACCTGGTGCACTTGAAAGGTGCTTTCAAAACCACACATGCCGCATGGGAATACTTCAGGAAACAAAAGTTCGGTCGCGTCATCATGACTTCAAGTAACGCCGGCATTTTCGGAAACTTCGGACAGGCTAACTACAGGTCGGTTTTAAATGCACACTTGCTTGAATTGAAACAATAGAGACTAGAACATACAATATAATACATGCATATTCAATTTAACTTTAAACCCCCGACGCAGAGGGGTGTTATGCGTTTAACTAACGTGTGTATCTGTGGCATCTTAACTCCCAAATGTATGAACGGAACTTAATTTAGTTTTTTTAGTGATGCAATGAATACTACTTTTACGAATACGAATACCAATTGTACTATTCGCCGAATACGAATACCTGATTCTATTATAGGTGCACGTAATTATTAGCCAATGATTAACAATTTAAAACGACTCTGCTCAATTTTAGTACACAAGTTGATGAAACACAGTTAACACAGAAAATTGCTTTGTGGTGACTGATCCTTAAGACGCTGACAACAGCCAAATACCCCAAATAGGCTTCTTTTAAAAACATTTTTAGCTGTATCTATTCAGTTTGTGGCAGTGAAAAAAATATATGTTAATCTTGATCGTATTTTCTGAAACTGTATTGTGCCCAAAACACGTTTTCTTGAAGTTTTCTCTATAGAAAAGAATTGCAAACTAACCTCTTAAAACATGCTTTAAAGCAAACAATCTCTATTATTTACTAAATATGATAAATAAAATTAAGAAAACATTTGAGAAAGACAATAATCTAAACATTTGCCCCCTTATTACAAAACGTGGACTAAGGTGGTTTAAAATTATAAACCATGGTTTTGGTAAATTTCTTATTACAAAAGCAGGTTTATCTCATAATTTGGTTTAAGTACGGCACTAAAATTAAACCTACGCGACCCCTAGTTTAACAACACTAAACCATACTAGGAAACGTCAAATGTAATTTTAGGTTATTTTCAGCTATGTTTGTTTTGTTTACTTATTACTTTAAAAATCATTGAAATTACGTGAATATGGATGTTTTCGTTTGTGCAGCTAATATAATTTTGTTATGGAGGTTTCGGCGACGTGAAAAATATCAAGTTAATGTAAAACAATTCACAAGTTGTGTGGCGAAGAATTTTAATTTTATTGCATTTTTGGAAAGACAACATGCAGTGAACGTAATGTAAGAAGATTTGGTCTACAAATTTTGGGGATTACCACTAAATGTAAGTAGTATGCTATGCTAATTCACTGTGAAACAAGTTAATAACTTTCCAAATAAAACCACTATTGACACTCATATTTTACTAAAGAATCACCATTGTTTTGTTATAGATTCAAGTAGGAAGACAAAAGAAGATATTCAGTAACTCGGACAAATATGCTCAAACCTTGCAAAAACCTAGTTAAGACCATTTATCATAACAAGAAAGGTCAATGTTTTCATGGAAATGCAAATAAGGTTTACTATGATTTTCTAGTACTTACCTACATCAAGAAAAGCAATGAGAAATAATGAGGTACCTATTTAAGTATGTAAGTATAATAATTTTCTACATTTATTGGAGAAAGTGATGACAAAAATATGAATGGGTACGCTTTAAGAAAATTCTGTTAGAGGACGGCTATTTACTGTTGTGAATTGGTCTGGAAAATTGGCAGGAAGAGTCTCCCTGTAGTCCCTGTTGTCTGCTTATTTAATTTGTGATATCAATAAATGTTATATTTTATTTTTCAGTGCAACTTATACTTGTTTAAGGAAAAATATAGTTGACAGTAAACTGTATCCTCCGGCCTCCGGCACAGATGTCCCCGGCCGTACTTTGAGTAGGCCGCTTAAAGGAATTCGCATCGCAAATAACGTGTACAATGGAGTATAATGCGCACCAGTCTATGGCTGCTGTGAAGTTAGCGCCCCGCACCTCGATTGACACCCGCATGTCACTCAAACTCAACTCGTTCGACAACAACAACTCGTACAACTCGTTTGCGCAGCGGCCATAAAGTTTGGTGCATACTATACAATGGAAGCATGTACCTGTGGTGTATTGTATTCCAAAAGTTGCAATGTGGGTGTACTATTAATAATAAATAATAAATGAACTTTTATTTCATAAAAAGAGATTGTAGTAAAATCATTAGCAATTTCTACAGAATAGGTGGGTACATTACATATCTTCAATCCGTAATATATTACACCTCTGCCTACCCCTTCGGGGAAATACAGGCGTGATGTTATGTTGTTGTTGCAGTGTTAATTTGCACAAATTCGCATCATTGCGTGCTGGGCCTTGTTACTGTTTTCAAAATGTTATCCCTTGATTAAAAGTTTGTAAAAAAATGGGCTAATTTTATTTTACCATTCATACGAAAACTACGGTGACAAGTTCGCAGTGTTATTTTATTAGAAATTTGGTAGAAGTATCTCCTAGTTTGCTTATTTATAGCGATATCAATCAGTTATTACCTGACATAAAAGTGTGAAAAATCGGTCATATCATACGTACAGTCCACTGCATGGCAGTGGTAACACTTGAATTAGAAAACCACCCTTACTGTTAAGGAAATAAAGGCGCTGTCAATGTCAAACTGTTACCCACTGACGTGCGGTCAACCGTACAACAACAATATCGTATGATAACTTTTTTCACTTTTTTTTGTCAGGGCTGTGTTCAGTAATATCGTCCGACGACACACGGAGTGTTCTTTGGACGTTCGTTTGTATGATCGCTCTGAGTAACCGAATGACCAAACTACGCTCCGTGCGTCGTCGGGCGATATTATTGAACGCAGCCCTGATAAAAAAAGTTATCATACGTACAGTCGACTGCATGGCAGTGGTAACACTTGAATTAGAAAACCACCCTTAGTGCTAAGGAAATAAAGGCGCTGTCAATGTCAAACTGTTACCCACTGACGCGCGGTCAACCATACAGCAATTTACAGCATCAATATCGTATGATAACTTTTTTCACTTTTTTTTGTCAGGGCTGCGTTCAGTAATATCGTCCGACGACACACGGAGTGTTCTTTGGACGTTCGTTTGTATGACCGCTCTGAGTAACCGAATGACCAAACTACGCTCCGTGCGTCGTCGGGCGATATTACTGAACGCAGATCTAACAAAAAAAGTGAAAAGTTATCATACGTACAGTCGACTGCATGGCAGTGGTAACACTTGAATTAGAAAACCACCCTTAATGCTAAGGAAATAAAGGCGCTGTCAATGTCAAATTTTTACCCACTGACGTGCGGTCAACCGTACAGCAACAATATCGTATGATAACTTTTTCACTTTTTTTTGTCAGGGCTGCGTTCAGTAATATCGTCCGACGACGCACGGAGTGTTCTTTGGACGTTCGTTTGTATGATCACTCCGAGTAACCAAATGACCAAACTACGCTCCGTGCATCGTCGGGTGATATTACTGAACGTAGCCCAGATAATAATTTTGATTGATATCACTACAAATGTAGCGGGCTACTCGAAATATCGGCCCTGTTTATATACACACTATACAATTTACGCGGCGCACGCAGTAGCCAAGGCTGCGGCACCCGCGGTGTCAGTCGCGGTGGTGCCCGTGGCTTCGCAAGGAAAGGTTGTAGGAGCACGTGCCGCACAACGCTCTGCATATCGCCATATGTTTGTCTTTGCGTGTGTGACACCGCGGGCACCGCCACGCTTCACGCGCCGCTTCTTCGTAACAGAAGACCGCGTGACGCCCAGCGCGACGCACCGCCAGACGCGCCGCGTGTCCATAAACGAGTCCTAAGAAAACAACGAGATGCTGGATCGCGCGACAACCATTTATCGATACTGAATTAGAAAGAGGTGTGTCAGGATCGTAGCAGGTGGAAATCCATAGTCTCTGCCTACCCCAATGGGAAACAGGCGTGATAATATGTATTTATGTATGTATGAATTATTCAGTACCTATATTATTGGATTATAAAAAAAAGACAAATAAATATAAACTAGTACGAATTTTCAATAAAAAGGATTGTTTTATTAAAAATTCTGCTGAAACGGAACGTTAAGACCGAATGGAAATCGTTTTGAACGAATAATTTTAGTCCGTACATCGAGAATTACATCTATTTTTTAATCGATTTCTCTGCATACTACCTAATACACCCCCAACAGTCTGGTACTATCTAGTCTTCACTTAATTTGACTTTTGTAATAAGGATGAGCTATTACTACGGTACTAAGGCTAGTAACGTACTAACTCTGGACTTTAAAGTCTTGGTTTAAACCCAGGATTATCATGTTTTTTGTAATAAGACGGTTGTTGTTTCTGTTTTTCAAATAAGCTTCTAGTTTTTTATTTAAAAAAATTTTGTTAATTTTCATTCAAGTTGAGCGGCGTATCCGACGTCCCTCGGCTCGTTGCCTCTCTTTCAGTTCTGTACGAAACGACAGTGACCGCAGAGGTCTAATTTTTTAGGTGTTGTCAGCCTCTTAAGTTTGACTATGTACATCCTAGCCTACCTAGTCTACAGAAAAAACTAAAAGGTTGCCACAATTGCTGACCATCTGTGGATGTGAGCAACAGATAAGAAAGTTAATTTTGTGAATGTATCTTTGTCTTTTTGTCGATTCGGTCGCAACCATGCACTTGCAACGCAATATCGGCTGGGATTTCTAGGAATTTCTTTTTTTACGAATATCATGAAAGTATTCATCGAATACGAATGTTCGGTAATTTGATGGTATTCGGCGAATACAAATATTCGTATTTGTTGCATCACTAGTTTTTTTTATTTGAAAGGTGACTTGATCGAGAGTGTTCTTATCTATGATTCAAGAAAATATGCTCAGCTGTTTGAAGAACATCAGCTCTTTTCGAGTTAATGAATGTATGCGAGCAACTTCCACAGGTCTGATCGATACAAAATTTAAATTATGCGTAAAAACTATTTACACACAACAACAAAAATCTGAGCTGCGTTAAAGATGACTTAAATGATGTAATATTAAGTAGAACTTTAAGGTTGTAATGACATACATACCTATGTACTTATACTTATTTTTCAAGGTTAGTCAGGGTCAGCTGTTTTTTTTTCCCGATTACCTATTTAGGCACATAGTAGGTAAATGTATAATTACCCCGTTTTGAGTTAGAACCTCCTTTTCGAATAACCCAATATTATTATTCTTACACAGATGATTTACATAGCATTTTTCAAAACATTACTAATATATGATTAAAACAGTTTGATGCATTCTCACGTCATGAATAATCAAGTATTCCGAACGGAAGTTGAAAGTACAAGTTCAAAGGTCAAAATCTAAACTTGCTTGGCTGCTATTAAATACACATTTTTATAAATTACAATATTCTTTATTTCGTTTGAATATCTAATAGACAGAGAGACGTCATCATCGCCAGCGTGACAGGCGAGGCAACTAGGTGGCCAGTATGTATTAGTCCTCCGCCGCGATTCCTGGTTGTCCCACTCCTGGGGCTGGAAGCAGCTGCTCCAGGTGTCTACGCCATACGACGCCTCCGTCAGTTCGCACTTCATAATGAAGCCTGCCTAGGCGACGCACTATCGTGCCGAATTCCCATCTTCGTTTTGGGTCGGAGTAGGCTCTGGCCTGGACACGATCACCTAGGGAGTGAGCTCTGATTGAAGACTGTGTGTTGATCGGTATGAAAGCCTTCGGGGCAGATGAGTCTTTGAACATTACATGCAGCTTAGTTCTAATATCCCGATTGAACATCAGTCCATAGGGAGTATGTTCGCCTAGGATTGGTGTGCGTCGTAGTCGAGTCTTGAGAATAAGGAGCTTATCCGTAAGATTGCCTCTCTCCCCCTCCATTGCGCGTAGTGCTTTCTTTATTGTTTGCACGTAACGTTCGGCCTGGCCGTTAGTGGCTGGGTGGTACGGAGCTGACGTCAAGTGTGTAACACCGCAGCTGGAAAGATAGCTCTTAAATTCTTGAGATACAAACTGACGTGCGTTGTCTGACACAAGTGTGTATGGTGTGCCGAATGTGCAGAATAATTCCCTCAACTTAACGATGCACCAAGCACTCGTTGTGGTCTTTGTTGGAAAGACTTCCACCCACTTTGTAAAAGCGTCTACGACTATTAGGAGTTGGTATCCTAGAATTGGTCCTGCAAAGTCTATATGAAGACGTTCCCATGGTCCAGTAGGTTGTTCCCAATGGTGTGGGGGTGCTTTTGGTGACTCGTTCTGTTCCAATCGGCATGCTCTGCAGGATTTTACTTTATTTTCGATATCTTTGTCTATGTTTTTCCAGTATATGTAGCTGCGAGCTAGTAATTTCATTTTAAGTATGCCAATGTGTCCGGCGTGTAGTTCATCTAGTACTCGTGCGTGTAAACTTTTGGGTATTACCACTCGAGTTCCTCTCAATATGCAGTTGTCTTGAATTGTGAATTCATTATCACCGTAGCCATATCGTCGTAATGAGTGACCTGTTTGTAGTGCTTCCAATAATATCTTAAGTTCGTTGTCTTTTCTCGTTTCATTAGCTATAACTTCTGGCCGAATTTCTAGGACGTTAATCTGCTGTAGTTGGTATGCACAATGTTGGTCTATTGAGGTTTCTTTTGTTATTTCTACTGGAAATCTTGATAGGTAATCAGCGTTTGCATTTTTAGCTGAAGCTCTGTATTCCACATCGTAGTTGAATCCCGATAAGAAATGTGCGTAATGAAATAATCGCATTGTGCTCAGTGCTGGTAATGTCTGGTGGGGATGAAAAATCGATGTAAGGGGCTTATGATCCGTCACTAATGTGAATTTTCTGCCGTAACAGTAGTGGAAGAATTTTTTTATACCCCAGTAGATCGCCGTAGCTTCTTTGTCAATTTGACTATACTTCTTTTCGCTAAATGAAAGTGTCCTAGAGGCGAATGCGATTGGTCTATCTGAGCCATCAGGTAGTCTGTGAGACAAAACAGCTCCTAAGCCTGTTGGCGAAGCGTCTGTAGCTAGTATCAATGGTTTTCCTGGGTCAAAGTGAATCAAAACTCTTTCGCTCAAAATCTCCTTCTTAATGTTATTAAAACTGTCTTCACATTTAGAATTCCAGTGAAAATCTTTCTCTTTCTTTAATAACTCATTTAGTGAGTTCGTTAATGAGGCAAGGTTTGGAATAAATTTGTTGTAGTAGTTTGCCATGCCCAAGAAGGTTCGTAATTCGTTTACATTGGTTGGCCGTGCAGTGTTCACGATGGCCCTTACTTTGTCTTTGTTCTTATGTAAACCGTCTTTATCAATTGTATGTCCGAGGTAGTTAATGTTACGTTTAAAAAAATGACATTTTTCTCTGTTAACGTGGAGGTTACTATCTTTCAGTTTTTGTAATACTCGTTTTAGACGTGTTAAGAGTTGTTCTTCTGATGCTCCTTGAATTATTATGTCGTCGAAAAAACATTTTACTCCGTCTAGTCCCTGAAGTAACTGATCCATGAATTTCTGCCAAAGGCTTGGTGCTACTTTGACTCCAAACATTAAGCGATTGACTTTGTAAGTACCTAGGTGCGTACTCAATGTTTGTAAAAGGGCGCTTTCTTCATCCATAACCATATTAAGATAGGCTTGGGTAATATCTAAGGTGCAGAAGTATTTTCCTCCGTTCATTTCTGCAAATATATCCTCTATTATAGGAATTGGGTAATGTTCATCACTGATGACTTTGTTAAGGGTGACCTTGTAGTCTGCACATAGTCGAATGCTCCCATTTGATTTCACAATCGGTACGATTGGGGTGCCCCAATCTGAATTATCTACTTTGGTGATCACCCCTTCTGCACATAATCGTTCGATTTCTTTATCGACCTTTTCCTTCAACGCGTACGGTATTCGTCGCGGTTTTATAAAGATAGGCCGTGTATTTTCCTTTAGATTTAAGTGAGCTTCGTAGTTGGGTATTTTTCCCAAGTCTGATTTAAAAACCGTTGTTGCGAATTCTTCTAATAATTTATCAAGTTTGTCGGATCGTTCAGAAGTTTGTATAACCCTTATGTCTGCAATTTTCACATTCAGTTCTTTCATCCAGCTTCTTCCGAAAATTGGGTCAACGTTTTGATTGATTATGTATAATTTCCCGTTGAAGGTCTGGTCTTTATAAGTGCCTTTTACGTATGTCACTCCTGCAGGCTTGATAATTTCACCAGTGTAGGTTCTCAATTTCATTTCTGTTTTGAAAATTTTGTTTGGTATTTTCAGGCTTTTGTATTGCTTAAGTGACATTGATGACAAGGTCGCTCCTGTATCGAATTCCATGCCAACCTGTATGTTCTCTATTTTTACTGTAATCATGTATTTTTCAGATATCTCACTTTTAATTAGGTTGATATTCCCCATGCTTTCGTTACTCATGTTACTTGTATTGTGGTCTAGTTGATTGGTATTTACATTTCGCTGTAAACAGACTCGTGCCAGATGTCCAGCCTTCTTGCATTTCAGGCAGGTGGATTTGATGGCGCCACACTCATTAGATCGATGGTCGTCTTTGCCGCATCGAAAGCATTTTCCTTTTAAATCTCTTATCGTTATCGGAGATGAAGATGATGTAGATGTTAACTGTTTAGGTATTTTTATTGAGCTTGTAATTCTGTTTACTGTGTCCAAATTTTTGTGCATGTCTGCGGATATTCTTAGGTTCTCCGATTTTCCCATTTCTATGGATGTAGCTATATGTACCAGTTTTGTAAAAGGTAGTGTATTTCTTTCTTGAAGAATTTTTGTTCTTATATCACTGTCTTTCAATCCTCGAATAAACTGTAGGGCTAGGAAGCTTTCTAGGGTAGGTTTTTGACAATGTTGACATTTAAATTCGCAGTTCAAAGATTTCTTTTTTAATTCTGATGCGTATGTTGCCACTGTTTCATCTTCACTTTGTGTGCGCGTAATAAATTTGTGTTGTGACGCCCATATGCTAGGTTTAGGGTCAACGTATTCGTCTAGTATCTGTGTGAGCTCCTTAAAATTCATGTCAACTGGATCATCCGGGGAGCATAAATCGTGTAATTTCTCATGTAATTCTGGTGATAGAGCAGCAAGTAAGGTGTAAACTTTCATTTTAGCGTCTTCGATCTTGTTGAGTAAGAAAAATACAGTTAGTCTTTTAGTAAAGTTTACAAAGGTTTCTTTTTCATTGAAGGGCTGGAAATTAATTTTTGGACCTCGTTCTTGGTGCGTATTTGTACTTAGCTGTGATGTTGATGTTTGTAGCGGTAAAACATGTCGATTGTCTCCGTTTTTATACATCAAAAGTTTTGTCTTTATGATGATACATTTTTCTTCGAAATCGTACCTGGTTTCTATCTCTTGGTCTAGTTGTTCGTCTGGTGTTTCTAATTCTATGTTATGCTGTATTTCTTGTAATTTCTGTAATGTTTCTTGAAGTGATTGAAGTCTTGACTCTGTTTCTTCATATGGTAGTGTTTCTTGACTGTTTACGTAGTTTTCTAATTTTGTAATTATACCGCGTAATGCGGCGCGGGTTTTCTTCAGTTTTTTAATATCATAATTCGACATCCTCGTCGCCAATTTATTAAATACACATTTTTATAAATTACAATATTCTTTATTTCGTTTGAATATCTAATAGACAGAGAGACGTCATCACCGCCAGCGTGACAGGCGAGGCAACTAGGTGGCCAGTATGTATTAGCTGCAAATAAGCGTATTTCTAGCTTTATCAAAAATGTATAAAGGGGCGGCATTAGGAAAAATAGGAATTTTAGATTGAAAATATTTTCATTTGTGGATACGACGTAAATCTAATTTTTATTTAAATTTTTCAGAATCAGAATTTTTATTTGTGATACATAGGTAAAATGGTTAGTAGTACATAATAAAGTTTTAAGAGCTCTATGATCGGCCAATTATAGGCATACAAAAATATTGCATGACTGTAACCATAGATAATGATAATAATAATTAATGATAATTTTAATGATATTTTCTAGATTCTGCGGTACTATCCACAAACGTTTGAAAAGTTTCCGTTTCCAATATGAAATTTGACCGTAACATAAAATCACGCCTGTATTTCCCCGAAGGGGTAGGCAGAGGTGTTTAGTACACCCACATTTCGCTAGTTATGTTGTAAGTCCTATGTATCATCCTCCTGCCCTTATCCCGATTTATTTAGGGTCGGCGCAGCATGTTTTTTTCTTCCATACATCTCTATCAGCCGTCATATCTGTGTTTACTTTCTTTCTATTCATATCATCTTTCACACAATCCATCCATATTTTCTTCGGTCTCCCTCTTTTCTTATAGCCATCAACATTCATACTTAAAACTTTCCTCGTAACATGCTCCCCATTCCTCCTCATCACATGTCCATACCATGATAGTCTGTTGCTACTTAACTTCTCTGTCACTGGCGCTACTTTCAGACTCCCTCTTACATACTCATTCCTTATCCTATCCATTCTCGTTACACCCCACATTCCTCTTAACATTCTCATCTCAGCTGCATGCACTTGCCTTTCATTAATTCCTTTCGTAGCCCAACATTCCGATCCATACAGGACAGCAGGTCTTATCATGGTCTTATAGATTTTCCTCTTCAGTTTAAGAGGAATTCGGGAGTCACATGTAAGTTCTATGTATATTTTGGTCAATAAAGATTTTATTATTAGAAAGTGTTTGAAGTTTTGTTAAGTTAATAAATAACTTAACAAACTTATAATTTACATTTATAAAAAATAAATAAATAAAAAACATTTAAAAATATAAAAAAATATTAAAATTGGCTTCCTGACCTTTCGAATGCTTTGCAGCATTCATGGTCGTAGGAAGTGGTCGTTTTGTTTAATTTGCCGGTCAAATTTCACTTCGGAAACGGAAACTTTTAAACGTTTGTGAATAATCCGCTGGTGTAGGGAAAACACGATTCAATCAAAGAATCATGGCGAGATCCATACATTGATTTGACAAAAAAATTGATTTTTAGAGAAGTTGGAATAGTTTGTATTGATGATTCCTTGGTAAAATATAATATAATTTATCACCCCATTGTTATCATTGAACTAATTTCTGAACATGATTAATTTAGAAATTAGCTCAATTTCAAATGTTTTACTATGAAACATTTTTTAGGGTTCCGAAGTCCTACAAGGAACCCTTATAGTTTCGTCATGTCCGTCCGTCTGTCCGTCTGTCCTAATCCTTTACAGCTTAATAACTTATACAGTTATAAACATAAGTAAATGAAATTTTGTTAAAAAATAGTCTACATATAGATCTCAATTTTAAAAGAATAAAAAAATAGTTTTTACGTATTTTAGGGGTGGCGTCCATACATATGAAATGGAGATGAAAATTTTTTTTTCGCTGCACCCCCTCGTGTGTGGTATCATTGAATAGGTCTACTAAAATGAAGGTAATGTTTCATACACCACTTTTTTATCAGGTGTACCATCTGCGAAATATAGCCCGCCAAAGTGGCTTGCAATGTGTCCCCCCCCCTGCCATTTCTAAACTATGCAATGTAGAAACTTATAATCTTCCACATTGATAGACCTTTGTGAAAACTCTCTTTTAAAATTATTTCGAGTATAATGTGATTATACATTTTTGAATTATAGAGAGAAAACTGAAAAATACTTAAAACGTCCTATTTCAAAGGTGACCTTAGAGAAAAATTATCATAGCAAATAATGCTCCTTTAGCTACTTTCTATTTGAAAAAATCACATAAAGTAACTTTGAAATGACACACTTCTTAAATTTGGCTTCATGAATTTATCGCTAGATGGCGCTACTAACAACACGCTCTGAGTCGCGAATGCTGCCGATTATTGCAAAAACTAAAATAGCCTTGATTAATATTCGATTTGATTCGTTTGTAATTACACCTACTTAAGGAACCCTATAATACTGAGCATGGCCCGACATGTTCTTGGCCGGTTTTTTTTTCTTGGGTTCTAAAAATATTTGAAATGACGAAAGTTAATAATAATTAAATTTCTCAAAGGGGTGACTGCGAGCTGGACCTGTGTCCTCTGGCAAGCCTTCCAAAGGTCCGGATTTCTTCCTTACGGAAGATATGCCGAGAGATATTAAGAGATACAAATATTAATAATCCTCTTTATTGCACAACAAGATTACATGAATTCATTCATGTTTCATGTTTGAAAGCTATTCTTTAGGGAATAAGGATCAATATTAAAACTATTCCAAAATCTCTAAAAGTCTTCTTTTTTTTTACGAAATTTGCTATGATTCTTTGCTAGATAGATTTATTTTCCAAAGTAAGGTTTGTTTTTGCACTATTTCGCTTGGCATTCGGAAATCCCAATAATTAATCCTATTATTTTTTGTGAATAAGATACATCTAATCAAAATCTAGATACGTACAATCTAGATTTTGGTCTTGGTAGAACAGATTTTTATATACATGTTTTTTCGCTGAGAAATGTCCAAAAATGTAAAAAAAAACATCAAAACAGTAGCAGCGCGATCCCGCTCTGTTTGTTTGTTAGACATTCGGACACGAACTATCGAAACTAGATTTTCCTTTTTAGGGTTCCGAAGTCCTACAAGGAACCCTTATAGTTTCGTCATGTCCGTCCGTCTGTCCGTCTGTCCTAATCCTTTACAGCTTAATAACTTCTACAGTTATAAACATAAGTAAATGAAATTTTGTTAAAAAATAGTCTACATATAGATCTCAATTTTAAAAGAATAAAAAAATAGTTTTTACGTATTTTAGGGGTGGCGTCCATACATGTGAAATGGGGATGAAAATTTTTTTTCGCTGCACCCCCTCGTGTGGTGTATCATTGAATAGATCTACTAAAATGATGGTAATGTTACATACACCACTTTTTTATCAGGTGTACCATCTGCGAAATATAGCCCGCCAAAGTGGCTCAATGTGTCCCCCCCCCTGCCATTTCTAAACTATGCAACGTAGAAAGTTATAATCTTCCACATTCCAATTATTTCGAGTATAATGTGATTATAATTTTTTGAGTTATAGAGAGAAAACTGAAAAATACTTAAAACGTCCTAGTTCAAAGGTCATTGACCTTAGAGAAAAATGATCATGCAAACAAATAATGCTCCTTTAGCTACTTTCTATTTGAAAAAATCACAAAAATTAACTTTGACATGACACACTTCTTAAATTTGGCTTCTCGAATTTATCGCTAGATGGCGCTACTAACAACACGCTCTGAGTCGCGAATGCTGCCGATTATTGCAAAAACTAAAATAGCCATGATTAATATTCGATTTGATTCGTTTGTAATTACACCTACTTAAGGAACCCTATAATATTGAGCATGGCCCGACATGCTCTTGGCCGGTTTTTATCTTAGGGAACAGCAGTTTTTTGCAGAGCTTCAGGTAAATAACACACAAAATAATAATAACACACGGTCTATCGAGTTCATTTTCAGGCGGCAAAAAACTTTTTACACCTACTTAAGGAACCCTATAATACTGAGCATGGCCCGACATGCTCTTGGCCGGTTTTTTTCTCAAATCTATAGTGAAAAATAAACACGTTATGATCTCTCGCAAATGGTTTAACTACACAACAGAGGGCCTGTGCGAGTTTGAAAATTACGTATACGCAATCGAATGCGTCGACTTTCATTCAAAACCAGTAGCGCCCCTGGCAGAAACGAGGAGGAACTACTGATTTATGATGGAAAGTCGCAATCGACTGAGTTTTCGGTCGCGTATGCGTAAGTTTCAAACTCGGAATCGGCACTCAGTAGTAGTTTTGTGAATCATATTACATATTCAATTGAATTGCAAGTTTTTTCAGATTTTTTGTCGCAGTTCATTAGTTACTAATATTTAATAGGAAGTACTTATTTAGAAATGACTCCTAATACCGTTATTCTTCTTTAGCGCCGCCAAAATGGGTCTGGTCGGTTTTGCCAACACCCTGGCCATCGAAGGTGCCAAGTACAACATCAAGGTGAACACCATCGTGCCGACAGCCGCCTCCCGACTGACTGAGGACATCCTGCCCCCAGAAATGTTCGAGGCTATGAAGCCCGAGCTTATTGCACCAGTTGTGGTAAGTTTAAAGATTTTCACATGGGTGAATAAAAAAAGACGGATGGAATCTCGCTAAGGCGGCCCATACACCTACAATATAACTGCGCAATATTTGCAATTGAGCAATGATATTGACTGCACAGACTAGTAAGCCTCAAGACACCGCTTAAACAAAGTTTTGCATGAGAACGCAGTCGTAAAATGTTGGCGGGGACCGGGGGGCGGTCGGTGCGTTATGATTGGTCTGTTCATAAGTTCGCTGGTATGATTCCGTATGATTGGTGCCGCTCGCTGACGGACTGACGTCCTCATTGGCGGCGGGGCGTATCATATGCAGTGGTACTGCATATGCGATGTGACCGGGGGTGTCCGGCTAATCGGCGTCTAGAGGTTTACTGGTCTGTGTATTGACCGTGTAGGGGTAAGATTGAAAGACAAATAAAGATCGGGACGATACAATAATAATAAAATTGTGCAAAATTAATATTGCGCAATTATATTGTAAGTGTATGGGCCGCCTAAACAATAAGTGAATCACCTAATAGTAAGTCGGCTCGCTTGATAGTAAGGGCTGCAACGCACACATTCACACCCATAGTAAGTCGGTAACAGTCGCGATTATGCAACAAATCTCGTGTCGTGACGGAAGTTTTTGTCGTAGTGTCACAAATAAAATAACAATATCTGGTGTGAAGGTAATTGCTTCTGACTGTACTGTTTATTTACAATTTCCCCTCTATGCCACTTCTGAATAATGAAAGCCATTTTTAACCGACTTCTTGTATACAGGTCTACATGTCCCACGAGTCATTCCCAGACACAGGAGTCGTCATCGACTCCACGCTAGGATTCGCCACCAAGACGCACTACGTCAGGGGTACCGGCGCTCCTCTCAAGTAAGTATCCTTTTAATCATAGAATACTATTCATTTCTATCATTATTAAATTTCTCTGTGTGTGCATACATTTAATAAAAATAAAAAATAAATCTCGTTCAAAAAAAAAGGTAGACGACCTACTACCCACTTTGAAATAATTCCTTTGGTGGACGTGTCAATTACCCAAATCACATAAGCGGTATTTGTAGAGTAATTTTATTGTAAAGTGGGTATAGTTCGTGCCGGATAGCAAGGCAATAGTGGACATTGACCCCTCCCTCAACTAAACATGTGAAATTATTATCACTGACGTATCGCGGTAGGGCACCGGTAGGGTCACGATAACAACAAGGTCGTTGCGTGGCAACCCGTGTGCTATGATACGCTAGCTATATGGCATTAAAGACAAATTTATAGGTGGTAAATAATAAATAGTAAGATAAAATAATAACATGTTATAAAGTTATAATTGTTAAGTAGTTTTCTAAATAAAATAAAATTACATGCTTTGTGAATCGTAATAAACATCCACACGACATAAAACAATGCAATAAAAAGACGATAAGAGTTTATGGGTCAATTTATACATTGCATTAACCTCCAGTTTCTGGAAGGCTGATCAATGCAAAAATTAACTAATCTACTGTCAAATCTCAGGTCAAGCGATGTGATTGGTTGTTAACATTTTCGCCGGCCAATCACAGAAGCTGACATTAGATTTGACAATAGATCAAATTGATCAGCCTTCCAGAAACGGGTTTAGAATCTTATTTTACATTTACTACTGTGTCATTGTTTTCCTGTACTGTCTTTCTGTTATACTTATAATAAATAATATTTTTTTCTTACGATATGTTGATAAATATTAGATCTATACAACGTATAATTGAAATAACTGGAAATCTCTTAAGGGGTCATTGTACTCATCAGTTTGAACAAAATTGGGACTAACCCTGAAATCACGAAAAAAAAACACCGGTTCCCTACACTTCAGTTATTTCAATTACACGTTGTATCTAGACAATAATATGACTTACCACGTTGCTTGCCAATAAAAAAATAATGTAAAAATCACTTGGACAGCTAAAGTTATTCTACATAATTCACTTCTTAGAAGGAATTCAAAATAAACAACAGGCTGGTAAAAGGTGTTATTTTTTTTGTAGTTACGTGGTTTCAGGAATGTCATTTTTGCATACTCACAGCTCAGTAACAATAGTTTTGTTAATAAATATATGTCTATAACGTCACATGAATCATGAAAGCTAGTGAGTTATGATTCTGAGATAACCGGTAGAATGTGATTAAAGAATGTGATGGTCATTGTCTTAAATGCCTGTGCACAGAGTACGTAATATACTGAAATTGAGACCAATCTTAAAACAGGTAACCGCTTACTAGCGCCATCTGATACTTTTAGTGTTAGTAAATCACCTGAACAAAAATTTAAAATGCAAAAAGAGAAACAAACACTTCTTGAGGATCGAACCCACGTCCTGCGTTTATAAATGTGACCGCAGAATCGTACTGCTACCAATACTTAATTCTGACTTGCGAATTTTAGCACTCATAATCAACCAGTCAAAATCAATAAAAGTAGAATACCATATTATTCAAAAATCAACAATAATGGCTCTGAAATAGATCTTATTTATTATTCTAATATTTGGTGAAAAATCAGTACAATTATCTCGTGAAATGAAATCTTAATCTCTTTGGAGCAATTATCAAATATGGGGTCTTATAGCGACGTCTATCGAATATTGAATAAACTATTACAATATCTCCTTTCTTAAATCTATTACTTTTACGGCCAAAATTAATATCCAATCTATCCACGATTTGCCCTACTAGAGATAGGAATTTTACATAAGCTCCATACAAAATATGTCAAATTACTATCTCCAGTAGGGTAAATCGTGGATAGATTGGATATTAATTTTGGCCGTTAGTCCGTAACAGTAATAAATATCATCATCCTCTTGCCCTTATCCCAATTTATTTGGGGTCGGCGCAGCATGTTTTTTTCTTCCATACATCTCTATCAGCCGTCATCTCCGTTTTCACTTTCTGTCTATTCATATCATCTTTCACACAATCCATCCATATTATTCCATATTTTCTTCGGTCTCCCTCTTTTCAACGTAACAGTAACAAATATAATGCTACTAAATTAAAAATCACTATCTTACCTGTTATCTACAAGCATTCGAAGTACTACGTTTTTTTGCAGTGTTGTAAAAGCTGTTGTACCCGATTATTTGTTCTAAGATTGAGGACCCTGTGCCTGTGTCTGGCGCGCACGCGCCCAGTGGCCGTGCCACGCCAGAAGGCTTATTCACGTAACTAAAGTAGTGCAGTTGCAGCGCAGTTGCAGTTAAGTTTCGATGTATTTCTTATTCTCTTATCTACGGTGATTGCTGTCAGAAAAGAACTGTAGCGTAACTACAACTTGATCGGTGTGTCATGAAATTACGTAAATTAGGGCCCAGGGAGTCTACTCGCGTTCTACGATATTCGATTAATCGTATCGTTCATCGCACAATTTGCTACTCCGGTCAACCATCGATCCCATATCGTATGCGAAGATCGTGTTTTGACGTTTGTTTCTCTGTTCTCTGATCAATTTCATACGACAATGAACAATAGTCTATCTTTATTGTGCCTATTTTATGTGCCTATCTTTATTGTGTAGGTATCAGTCGGAACGAAAGTGCGTACTTCGTTTGTCGTTCGTCAAACACCAGTAGGCCCTCAGGAATGTTTAGGCCAGGCCGTCAGGAGTTGATGTAGAAAAAGAAAACTACTTTATTTGCACTGACGTTTATTTGCACTGACACATGAATATCAATAGATATATTTTGAGAGTTTATGTAAGGAAAACGTGACTGCACCGTTCGCAATTCCTAAACTAAGATGAAGAGGAAGTATGCGGTGTTGCCACTCAAATGTTCACATTCACAGCATTATGTATACTTATAATGTTGCAAGTAATTACAAATTACTTTTTATGTTGTGTGTGTGTCTTTCGCTCAAATTCAAATACTCAAACGAAACTTAACTTTAAGAAGTTCTTTCGCTTAAATAAATGCACCTTAAAATGGCAGTGACAGCATCGGTATTGCAACCGCAATTTTAGTTCTGTAAGTTAGGGAAACTTTACTAGCGGATGAAAACCCTAACGGAACTCTCCGCCAAACTAGTCCGGTTAAGCAGCTAGGGTACCTAGGTACCGCCTGCGGGATAGTCCATTCGAGAAAATAAAATAAAAATGAGACTGATCTCTTCAACACTATCACTTAAACCAAGTCATCTATATTTTTTAATCTTTTGTCATTAGGAAGAAGCCTTCAGACCCAGTAACCATCGAGTCAGTTCAGGAGTACTGGTCCAAAGCCACTGACATGAAGGATGCAGTATATATGGACAAGATGGCTGATGTTACCCTGGACCTGGTTGAGAAGTTACAGGTATTGTATTTAAGCTTGAAATAATAGGTTTATTTTATGTAGTGTTCACATAACTGCGAGGAGGACATACTTTTAATTGTATTTAATGAGGACAGTACAGTAAAGACTTTTTATTTTAAAGAGTTAATCAACACAATAATAACGTGAGCGACTATGACACTCCATTTGACTTTATATTTTTGACCAATCCCTTGTGAATAACACATAACATAACATCACGCCTGTATTTCCCCGAAGGGACAAGGCAGAGGTGTATAGTACACCCACATTTCGCCAGTTATGTTATAGTTCCATGTAATAGGGGGCGAGCCTATTTCCATTGACCGGGCACAAATCCAGACTCCGGGCTTCTACTGAGAACACTATGAATACTACTCCCTTGTGAATATTCTATGGTTTTGTGAAAAAATATGTTGGCACCACTGTTAAAGATAGACAATGGTGTCGATTCTCTTGTTCACGAACTAAACTTATTTTAAACTATCGCTTTCTTTTACTAATAGTATATACAAGAAAGGGATGGCAAAAATTTTAGAACTGTCAAATTAGTTTACGTGTTACATTTCTTTGTATTTTAGTGGGCACGTTCCGAGATCACGACTAAACTTGTATGGAAATTCTAATTCCGACTAATTTGACAGCACCAAAATTGTTGCCAGCCCTTTCTTGTATCTACTATAAGTAAAAGAGAGCGATAGTTTAAAATAAGTTTAGTTAGTGAACAAGAGAATCGACACCAATTTCTTTTAGGCAACTTTACGTCTATAGGGATAGAAGAGTAAAACTGTTTAGTTGCTAGGCAACCACTTGTTTGACATAAGTTTTGTAAGTAAAAACATAAACTCAAAATAGTTAATATTTTAATGAATTAAACATCTGTGTAGTACTGTCTGTTTATTAAAATAAATTGAAACACATTACCTTTATCGAATTGTATATGGTCAGCATTATCTTTTATTCATAACTGCCATAGGCTGGGCTTTAATGGAACTTTAGCAATGTCCTTTAGAACTAATTATATGCTTCCCAAATAATATATTGTTATCAGGCGTCATTTTTAGGGTTCCGTAGTCAAACAAGTACCCTTATAGTTTTCCATGCCCACCCCTGTTACAGCCATTTTACTTGAAGATTGCGAGAAGGATTTGAAATTTGGCATTGTTATACATTCTCTAAAGTTATGAAAAAAAGTCTACAACATAACATAACATCACGTCTGTATTTCCCCGAAGGGGTAGGCAGAGGTGCAGTACAGTAAAGACTTTTTATTTTAAAGAGTTAATCAACACAATAATAACGTGAGCGACTATGATACTCCATTTGACTTTATATTTTTGACCAATCCCTTGTGAATAACACATAACATAACATCACGCCTGTATTTCCCCGAAGGGGTAGGCAGAGGTGTATAGTACACCCAAATTTCGCCAGTTATGTTATAAGTCCCATGTAATAGGGGGCGAGCCTATTGCCTTTAAAAAAAAGTCTACGTTCACTGTAATTCTATTCTATTCTAATGTTTCCATGTGAAGACATAGAAACATTCCATGTGTGTGTTTCTGTGTGTTGTCCATGTGTTTATGTTATTGACGTGTAAATAAATAAATTAGTTGTGTTTCGATATTCACAGGCCGCTATGATACGAAGATGACATTACATTTTATGACAAAGGCGTATCTTTGTCTTGCAGCTTCGTTTTACTAGAATAGGTACCTACAAGTTATCGATGCGCTAAAAATATCGCGAGATAATATATGACGTACGATATGTCACGAAGGGAATGTACTTAAATACATAAGCCTGTTATTGTCCTACTGCTGGGGACAGGCCTGTTCTCAGAATGAGAAGGTTAAGGCGGGCTCCACACGTTGGCCCCAACTTTGGGGCGATCGTTGGCCTGTAATTCTAATTATGTCTAGCGTCTACACGTTGGAGATAATTTTAGTTTAGGTCCGTCAGAGCCAATGTCGTCTGAAAAAGATGTTGCACTGCGCACTTTAAGATTATTGAGTGCTTAAGAGCTGAACTGTCAATTAAAATAACACAATAGTTAAACAACGGACGTCTTCTTTGAAAAATGTTTCGACAATCAAGAGGATATCATTATTATTTGTTAATAAACAAAATAAACAAGTATCCTAACTTAAATAAAAAGCACATGTGTCAGTGCCATTATATCTTTAACATTTAGCTTGTACACCCGCGTTTTAATATACTATACTCTGAAAAATCGAAGTGGATAATGCGATAGCCGCCATTTTTTGTCAGTGATGATCGAGGCTTAAAAAACAAAAAAATTGTGGACTCTGTACATCCAAACTTTACAGAATCAATTAATAAATCACTCATCATATAATAATTCGTGGAAATCATCCTTCATATTAGTAAAACTAGAAGTGATTACAAAGTTTTATCTAAGCCCTCTTACAATTAATTGCATAGGTATACAAAATTTATATTTTATACTCATTAAATGGTATATGTATCCAGTTTTACAGACATAACACATAATTCAATAAATACTCAATAGATACTGGGTATTACATTCTTGACATAACGTGACTTTCTCATTAAATTCATGCAATTCATTTATTTCAGATAAATTACAATAAATTATAAATCATCCATATCTATGTTATTAACACAATAATAATTATAATGTCATGCAAATATATAATAATCCAACAATAAAAATGTAATAAACAATATGTCATGCAACAAAAAATAATAATAATAAAATGTCATACAGAAAAAATACAATATGTCCTATACAACAAAACAAACACAACACAAACACCTGAAACACTGTTTCAGGAACGGGCTACATGAATTTTTGTCCAGCACTCCATAAAGGAGCAGTCAGTGTCCATTCTTCCAGCAATGATTTGCAGGAAGCTGTTGGGGCTGCCCCGCAAGCGGCAATGAAAGTTGTATGCAAATTCCCGATTTCATGCGACTTCATGACGTAATTTGCGACCAGTCGCCGAGTCAACTAATATGATAAATGTCAGAATCTTGAGAGAGGTTTACGAACATCATTCACTTTTCATACATTTCTGTATCAAAAAGTGGAAGTGTTACCAATAATGTAATAATTTATTGGCCGTACTTTCACTCCACTCAAGTCCTATAAAAAAATTGCATACTTTGTACAAGGCAAACAACTGCTCACGTTATTTTCATAACTTGTTATAGGACTTTGAAGAGCGCAGCAAGTTGGACGGCGACCGCGAATCATACTGGTCGACTTACAACTACGACTCAAAGGACCTCGTGCTGTACGCCCTTGGAAGTGAGTATCACACGGCAAAAGTATAAAAACGTGTCTAGTGTATTAAGTAATTAACTGAAGTAATTTTTATTCTAAGTAGTTTTTTGCATTCATTTTGTTTAAGTTTTTATTACATGTTTCTCAACGTTGCCCGTTGCTAACTGGAATAATAAATGATTTTTCTTACTTTCTTTAATTCTATATTTTTCGGTAAATTAATTAAAACGAAGTACTGTAAAACGGGGTAAGTAGGAACGCAGGGGTGAATAAGGACAAAAGTAGGCAAGGATTTTAACTTTGAAATTATATAGTTTGTTGTTTTTCATGCGGAAAAAAGGTAGGTGTAGGTACTACTAGGTACGTCGTTGTAACTTATAAAATAGTAGTACCGTACGAATGTCAACGCATTTTCCAATGTTTAAATTGGTTAAATGCCCGTAAAAAGTGTTATTTTCTCCAACAGCTTTTTAATGCCAAAGAGGTCTTTAATACTCAAATTGCGAGTGTTAAAATTATAAATAAATATATAATAAGTATTTTTGGGACATTTTTACACATTACAATACAACATAATTCTTTGCTTTCCACAGTCGGAGCATCAGTCCAAAATGAATCTGACCTGAAGTTCCTATACGAGAGTCACGAGAACTTCGCGGCTCTGCCCACATACTTCATCCTAGCTGGTATGGCTATGGAGTCACCCCTGGTAGCCAACTCCATGCCGCCCGGCAAACACGCTGATTTTACTAACGTAAGTTTTAACATAGAACAAATAATAGTGGTATTAGTTAGGGTATGTGTTTTTGCTTTAAAATTGTCTTTCATCTTTTTATTAAAGAAACCCCTTATTTGATGCAAAGGTGAAAGAAAACTAGGATCCCATCACAATTAACTCCGATTCCTTATATTTTCTGGGACGCAACAGTCGAAAACGACTGTTTTATGCTCATAACCTTATTATACTGACTGACTCCCATAATTGAATGTGGAAATAGACCCTGGCAGCCTTGACCAACATTGTTTAATCTACGAGGAAGTTACCATTCAGCTCCTCATACAGTGTAATGAAACTGAAGCTTTTTTATAATATAGGGATGCGAAACGCGATAAAGGCCTACCTGATGTTAAGCGGTTACCTTTGCCAATAACGAGGCTGTTGCCTAAATCTTACTGCAAGTTGCGTTCGCCAAACTGAGACATGAAGATAGAAAATCTCATGTGATTGTAATTTCATCGGCACCCATGCATTGATTGCATTGGCAAACATTGCTGTTTGGCGGCAGAAATAGGTACTGGTATAGGTAAAATGTGCACTACATTTTATAAGGTCCACCAATGTACCTGCGCAGATGAACAATTTAAAAATGCGGGAAATTTGTTAATTAAGTACATAAGCGGATCGTGAATAAGTCCTTCAGGTCCAGGAAGTTCGTCTCGATTAGTTTTCGTGCATGAGGTAGTCCCTGCATGACATTATTCACCTTTTCTGCTACCAACTGGGGGACTTACAGTGATTTGTGATTTAGGAAAAACACAGACCAATAAGCCTCAAGACGCCGCATAGACAAAGTTTTGCATGAGAACGCAGTCGTAAAATGTTGGAGGGGGACCGGGGGGCGACGGCGCGTTATGATTGGTCGGCTCAAAAGTTCGGTAGTATGATTCCATATGATTGGTGCTGCTCGCTGACAGCCTGATTGGCGGCGGGCGTATGATATGCAGTGCTACTGCATATGCGTTGTGACCGGGGGTGTCCGGCTAATCGGCGTCTAGAGGCTTACTGGTCTGTGAGGAAAAAACAACATCCTAATCGATTCTCCTCGTGATTCTGAACAAATTAGTTTCTCAAATTGCGTAAACAAAAAGTAACGTTGTATTCAAGGCGATTGTTTAACGGGTCTGCTTCGCGGAAAACGAACCTGTTATAACTATTTTACTTTATTTAGATCCTTCACGGCGAGCAATATATCGAGTTTGTTGGTGACTTCCCCGGCACAGAGGGCGAGTTCAAGACACGCAGCTACGTAGCTGATATGTTGGACAAAGGCTCCAGCGCCGTGTCCATTGTAAACAGTGAGTATTGCACATTGAATTAAACCTATGGAAGTGGCCCATTCTTCTATATCCACCTAGTTTATACAAATATCTATTAAATCGTTATTGAATTATGAAACTATTCTTTGTCTCTTGTTAACCAACGTGTTATGTCGTCTGGTGAAAGAGATCGCATGCTATTTGTATATTCTCTGTTTGGCAACATCTTTACGGGATGTCAAAATACCTACGCCGCGTGGCAACCCCGCTCACCCCGCAACACAGCCCCGCAATGTGGCCCATAGTACATGAGCTGTCAAGTAAACAAACTAGGGCTGTGATATTTTTTAAATATCAGATTTATCGATATTTTAAAATATACAATCGGAGTTCGATATATTGAAAAAAAAAAGAAGATATTTCTATATATTGACCAAATTTCATGATTCTAGGTCAATGCGAAGTACCCTATAGGTTTTTTATGTGACTTTGCGAGTATCAAAATGTGACAAGCCGTATGATTGCCTTGACCTAGAAGCTTGATTTTTATGTCCTACGGACAGCCGAACTTAGTATTTGATATAATTGCATTATTTATTACTACTTGAAAATGATTTTAATCAGCACACATCTCTGGTACGAAACACGAGCATCGATATCGATACTTTTTAGTTTTGATTACTTACTTCCCTAGCTATGGCCACCATAACGGTGGCCCGGATATTGTAGGTATACCACGCTTATTACGTAGGTATTACTGGTCCATAGGTACAAGTCAATGGTATTGCACCGTTATTGTGTTGACAAACTTACTCCCAGTTTCTGAAAGGCTGATCAATTTGATCTATTGTCAAATCTAATGTCAGCTTCTGTGATTGGCCGGCATAAATGTTAACAACCAATCACATCGCTTGACCTAAGATTTGACAGCTGATTCGTTAATTTTTGCGTTGATCAGCCTTTCGAAAACTGGGGGTTAGAATGTTAAAAACATACTACACGAACTAGAAGCTTATTTGCAACACTGGAAAAAATCGCCGTACATTCGCTTAACACCCCTATTCTACATACATGCATATTATCACGCCTGTTTCCCATTGGGGTAGGCAGAGTACTCTATACTATACTGACGAGCATACATAACGAGGTAGAACGTAGATGAAGCGAAAGAGGTGTGTCAGGATCGTAGCTGGTGGAAATCGATAGTCTCTGCCTACCCCCCCCCCAAAACCCTATTCTGACTACTATAAAGCCTTTGACTTAATAAAATAAGGGTCTTTTAGTAATCAGACGGCAGGAAGGTTGTATGTGGATAATTTGGATTTATTCTTCATATTTATAAATGAAGTGTTTTTTTGTAGGCTTTTTTCTTTGCTGGTTCCAACAGTGCTAAAAGAAATTGTGGATGAATTACGAAGTAATGCATTATGTAACTTGCAATATTTAATTATAACATAATATGTGTCTGATTAGATAATGTTTATCATGGGTTTGTTAATAATCGTGTGATAAGCAACCCATTATAGTCTTTGTTCAAGATAGAGTATATTTGCACTATTACAATTTTGTTAAGTAACATGAAAGAGCTTGAAAGTATACACCACTTATTTATAACCTCTAAAAGGCAATGGATACAATATGGGTCTAATTACAAAATTTCAGAGAGTTGAGATTGTTTACACCTGTCCTGAAATTAACCTACATTATTCTCACATTATCTGGACTTATTTATTGTAATTACAATTATTTTAAAAAGAACATATCCATCGATGTGGACACTGACAGTTGGGCTAATCCACAAATTCAAAGTCACTCAGCGAGCTATGCTTGGAGTTTCTTTGAATGATAAAATTCGTAACGAGATTATCCGGCGAAGAACCGGAGTGACCGACATAGCTTGTAGGATCAGTAAGCTGAAGTGGCAATAGGCTGGCCATGTCTGGAAGGACCGATGGCCGCTGGAGTAGACGAGTCCTTGAGTGGAGACCGCGAATCGGTAAACGCAGCGTAGGGCGCCCCCCCGCCAGGTGGACCGACGACCTGAAGAACGTGGCTGGGGGTACTGGATGCGGAAGGCAGTATACCGAGTGTTGTGACGCAACTTGGGAGAGGCCTATGTGCAATTGTCCAGCAGTGGACTGCGATAGGCTGAATTGATGATATCCATCGAGTTTCTTGCCGGTTCTTTTCAATAGGTCCCAGCATTTGAAACCGTGCAACTAGAATCAACTACACATTCATCATCATCGTCCTCCTGCCCTTATCCTGATTTATTTGTGGTTGTCGCAGCATGTATTTTTTTCCATACATCTCTATCAGCCGTCATCTCCATGTTCACTTTCTTTCTACTCATATAATCTTTCACACAATCCTCCATGTTTTCTTTGGTCTGCCTCTTTTCTTATAGCCATCCACATCCATACTTAAAACTTTCCTCGTAACATGCTCCTCACCACATACATGTCCATACCATGATAATCTGTTGCTACTTAACTTTTCTGTCACTGGCGCTACTTTCAGACTCCGTCTTACATACTCATTCCTTATCGTATCCATTCTCGTTACACCACACATTCCTCTTAACATTCTCATCTCGGCTGCATGCAGTTGTCTTTCATTAATTCCTTTCGTAGCCCAACATTCCGATCCATACAGAATCAACTATTCATAAGCGACTGTAATTAGGTTCATTTGAATAAAAAACAATAATAATTAGAATTTAATTTTAGACTTGACAACTGCTAAATACGATTTTGTAATAATTAGAAAAAGTTCAGTATTAAAGTCCAATTAAATAATTGATGTAATTGCCACTTACACAAATTTCAACTTTACGAACATGAAAACTAAGTTGAATTCAGAATGAAAAAAAAACGGTTATTAACGTTTTAAAAATGTTTACG
The DNA here is from genome assembly GCA_949699075.1 of Asteroscopus sphinx. NCBI lineage: Eukaryota > Metazoa > Arthropoda > Insecta > Lepidoptera > Noctuidae > Asteroscopus > Asteroscopus sphinx. Next base: position 16,465,843 of record OX453017.1, read on the forward strand.
TTGCAATGGAAACTGATGTTTGTGTCTTATGAAATAGGGTTTCCAATCCGAAATAAATTGGATTGACATAGACTTTAATTTTAACCTTGTGATGTTTAAACTCACTATGAATAACATGTATTGTATGTTGAAACTCATTAGCATATTTTTTACTTCAAGCATAGTTAAGTTTGCCAGTAAAAATGTATGATTAAATGAGGAAGCCAAATTTTCCGTCATTTGAATATTATACGATGATATGATTATGATTTTCATAGGATGGGCAGCAGCGTTCTCTGAGTATTTAACTAACCAACCAACTGCGATCGCCAACCCCCTGCCAAGCGTGGTGATTATGGCATATCCCCCCATTTAAGGGAGGCCTATGCCTAGTAGTAGACGTCTTTCGGCTGAAATGATGTTGATAAATATTATTCGAGTACTGAAACACCCGGTCCAAAATAGTTTTCAGGAAAACTTTCTCTCCGAGGACTAGTTGACGATTAAATCGAATAAATGTTTTTTTCTCTTGTTTTCTGTCTAACTTTCCATTTCTTGATCAGGCGAGATCTACCAGAACAAGCAGCTGGTGGCCCGCACACAGCAGCACATCTTCGTGCTCGGCCAGGGCGGGTTCAACGGCCCCCGCAACAGCAAACAGTCGGTTGACGTACAGCCTGCACCCAAGAGGGCCCCTGATGCTGTTGTCGAGCAACGCACTGCCGAAGACCAGGCTGCACTCTACAGGTAACTTCAAAAAGATGTTCGGTTTGAGATTTGCTGGCAAACTATAGATGGCTTAGGCAGGCTTTTTTGCCGTTCCGCTCTGAATAATTATATCAAATCGCGGACGTTCTCAAAAAATGCCAGGTTTAGCGTACTCTTAGTACGCTAAACCGACAAGCATCATGACGAGGATAATGAACGTATATGAAGCGAAAGAGGTGTGTCAGGATCGTAACAGGTGGTAATCCATAGTCTCTGCCTACCCCAATGAGAAACAGGCGTGATAATATGTATGTATAAATCTCAGTTGGTTTTATCATAAACAGTGTGTTTTTCGTTATAATCGATTTGCTTTTGTACGTTGCCTGCGATGGATAATTTCGCGACAGTAAAAGTGATTGCGGTGTTTATTTTATTTCCGTAAATTCTCATAGACAAATCTAGAATGACGCATGGTATAATAAGATATTTCACCAGGTATTCTCTTCCCGCGATGCCTCCAAGCTACGTCACGATCAGTGGTGCCACTGATTGATATTCTCAATATATTTAAGATTTATAATGAATATAAAATAAATTCCTAACTAGCCTATTTGTTTTCTCGTGTTATTCATCTAATTAGTTATTAAAGGAAACTGTATAAAATTACTAGTTCAAAAGTGATTTTTTATAGAAGCAAGTGAGTGAAAAAATGCATTTTGCTCAGGTAATTTATTTACACAAAGTGCCTAGCAAACAACAAGTCAATCAAACTGACGTGTCACGATAACAGCCCGCTATTGGCTCCACAGCCGTTGACGTAGTACGGAGGCAATTACGTGAAGAGAGTACCTGGAAAACATCTTATTATAACATGGAATGACGCAAATTTAGGCAGTTATCCATCAGAGAACTACGATAAAGCTGGATTGATTGAAGCTAAGATAAATCTATCACATTATGTTATCATTATAAAATAATCGTAAATAAATAAATAACCGTTTATTGACATAAATGCTAATACACTTAATGTAGAATTCTCGGACCCCTGCACTAGTAATAACTGTGTTGCAGGAGCCAGTGTCTTCTCGCTATATAATAAACACAGTTATAGGTAATATGACAATATTCGATTCTTTCCATAAACAGTAAAAAATAAGTTGTTTCATCATCATCATCATCATTTCAGCCGAAAGACGTCCACTGCTGGACATAGGCCTCCCCCAAACATCGCCACAACGACCGGTCCTGTGCCTTCCGCATCCAGCGGATTCCCGCGACCTTCACCAGGTCGTCGGTCCACCTTGTGGGGGGCCTACCCACAGGGCTATGCTCGGAGTGTCCCTGCGTGATCGAATCAGAAATGAGGAGATTCGCAGGAGAACGAAAGTAACCGACATAGCCCGAAGAATTGCCAAACTTAAGTGGAAGTTGTTTAGGAACAAAAAAATAGAAAATGAATGTTAAGTCCTGCGTGTAATGTTTGTGCTAGAGTGTGAGAGTATATGTATGGAAGTGTAAGTGTGGTGAGAATTTGTGGAAGTGTACGTGTGGAAGGTGTTTAATTTATTTAATTATTCTCTATTTGTTTCAGGTTATCTGGTGACTTGAACCCGCTGCACATCGACCCCAGCGTGGCCACCGTCAGCGGACACCCGCGGCCGATCCTCCACGGACTCGCCACACTCGGTTTCTCTGGTAGACACGTATTGGCCAAGTAAGTTTATTTTTTGACTGCCTCGTTGGTCTAGTGGTCGCAAGCGCGACTGCTGAGCGTGGGGTCCTGGGTTCGATTCCCGGGTCGGGCAGTGTTATTGGGATTTTTTCATTAGAAATTCTCAGTAGCAGCCTGGAGTCTGGATTTGTGCCCGGTTAATGGCAATAGGCTCGCCCCCTATTACATGGGACTATAACATAACTGGCGAAATGTGGGTGTATTATTATACCTCTGCCTACCCCTTCGGGGAAATACAGGCGTGTGTTATGTTATGTTGTCAAGTTTATTTTTCAAACATTCATGATACTTTTATTTGTGGTTTATTGGATCACCAAACGTTTTGAATTGTCTAATGCCATAAAAATGTTTTTATTAAGCTAAATTAGAATAATAATTGACAACTTTCTTAGTGATCATGTAAAATATTATCAGTTGTGTAATAAGTATGGCAACCCCTTGAATTCTATTTAGTTTATTGAGCCTTGAAAGTGATACATATTCTTTTCATGTGTTGACCCATAAAAATTAACTCACATTTTGCAGAGAAAGACTGTTTATTAAATCCACTGTAATCTCCTATAATAAAAAATATCCTGACTAAAATATCATTATCACTACCCAGATACGGTGGCAATGACTCCAGCAACCTGAAGGCTTTGAAGGCACGCTTCGTGAAGCCAGTGCTGCCCGGACAGACCCTGGTCACAGAGATGTGGCTCGAGGGCAAGCGCGTGCACTTCCAGACCAAGGCCAAGGAGACCGGCAATGTTGTGATTGCAGGTAGATAACTGTTATATTACTTATTGTCGAATACCATTAGGACTTACGTTACGACAGGACTCTGTTTACCTTCAGTTTTTATATGTTTCAGCAGTTGTCGCCAAATGTACTAGAAATATAGTGGTGTTCAAAAATATATAATTTCATCTCAGTTTTGTGCTTCTTATAATATTTTAATCCACCCATTTTTTCCAATATATCTTCAAACTAAATATAAAACACTGTTTTTTTTCCTATTACAGGTGCATACGTCGACCTGAAGAATGTAGTATCCGGCCAAGCTTCGTCTGGAGCTGCCGCGCCTGCATCAGCGCCCTCTGGTGCGCTCAAGAGTGACGCTCTCTTTGCCAAGATCCAGGAGGAAGTTGGCAAGAACAAGGAAATGGCCAAGAGTGTTGGTGGCGTGTTCCTATACAATATCACTGAGAATGGAAAGACTGTTAAATCTTGGAGTGAGTATTTCTTCTGCAATTTTAAATACAAGTTCATAATATTAGCAACACTGCTCTATTTTGCATAATGTCTTTGAAAGTACAATTTCCCAGTGTAATGTGATAAATAACTCCACAACAGTTCGAAGTAATAAATAGAATTATTCCCAATGGCCACCCCTAAATCCGCCACCACTGGTGGCCGTTGCGACAAATCTATATTTTTTTCCCAACGGCCATCAGTGGTCCACAATACGACAAAAGCATAATTTTCATTAGCAAAAAATTGTTTTTATGGACTATATTCCCAATGACCACCACTCACCAGTGAAGATCGCTGAAACAAAAAACGCGCTTAGACGTGGAGTTGCGGAAACCAGCCTGTTATAGTATACTATACTAACGGCCACCAGTGGTGGCGGATTTCGGGGAGGCCTTTGGGAACAATCCAATAAATACAGTACATTATGTTCTTGAACATAATATTAATGCATTTTCCTGTTCACAGCTTTGGACCTCAAGACTCCGGAAATACATGAAGGCACACCCAAGAGTGGAAAGGCCGACACAACCATGACTGTGGCTGATGGAGACCTAGTAGATATTGCGTCCGGCTCGCTCAGCCCACAGGTTGCTTACTTGAAGGGAAAACTCAAGATTGCCGGCAATATTATGCTTGCACAGAAGCTTGGCCCCTTGCTCAAATCCCCTGCCAAGATTTAAGTTATATAAATATTGTAATGTATTGGTCACAGAAAAATATATTTTATTTTAATTATTTACAATACACTGAAGCTAATATATTGCTAGTTAAAAAGTGTTTGGTATGGAGTATTAATCAAATATAGATATGTTTTTTTACTTGTTTCTGAGTCTTGTTTTTCTAAGCCAGAAATTGCATTTATGTTGTAAGTGATTTGTATAAATACCTAAATGTTATTGATGATCTGTGATATGATGAAGACCGATTAAAATAAAGTGTAATCAACCGGAGGGCAATTTCTGGCTTGTCCATTTTGCTGTCACAATAAATGAAGATTTATATCATTTTGTATGGTGATGGAATTATACATCAGTTTTATAAAAACTTTGTTTTATTTATTACTCGACTGCTCCGGGAGGTAAATGTTTTTCAATTAAATGGTCGGTATTAGTTTTCCTTCTAAGAATAATCCGGCTTCTTTCAATTCAGCTTCCCAAGCTATTTTCATATGAGGTTGTGATGTTAAGTCAATAAATTTGCTTGCTTGAACTTCAGGCAGCCCTTTGGTTCTTATTGCGGAACCAATTATGCAGCAGTATGTGCCTATAGTTAACAAAATAATACACAGTAAAGACAAGAGATACAGTTTAAAAAAAAAAACCTCTTGTTCCTTCACAATGGTGGTGAACAACAAATTTTTCACATAAATTAATTCTCGTAATTCCATGATTATGAATGAGTACATCATCAATGTTAAAATATACAAAGCAATATTTTTTTGAAGAAAAAGAAATAAATCTGAGAGCCAAGCAAAAAAATACCACAATTAATTTGTGAATATGCTTGAAAAAAGTTCACGTTACAACCTAAGCCAACAAGCATGCTTGTGGAGGTTGATGAATATAGATGAAGCGAGGGGTGAGTCAGGATCATAGCCGCAGACCCAACATCAATATGATCAAGGAGTCTTAGGTTCAAATTCTGCTTGTAAGCTAATTTTTCTTTCTACGATTTATATCTTTAGATTTCACTTTGCATGCTTAATGGCCAAAATTAATATTCTATCTATCCACAATTTGCTCTACTAGAGACAGAAATTTGACATAATTTGTATGGAGCTTATGTCAAATAGTAGGGTAAAGATAGGATATAAATTTTGGCTGTTACTGTGTTAAAAACATAATTAGATATTTATTATATAATAATGCCGTAACAGCTCTACTGAATTGGATGTAATGAAGTGTAGGATAGATCCTACATCCAATACTTATACATGCTTTTTTTAATGAAAATCAAATTATAGTCACAATTAAAAGCTACCTAGTCTCAGGCCTTCTATTGGTCTGAAAAGCTAGTAGGTACATTAATACTAAACTAAGCATAAAAAGCAATAGAATAGTCAAAGATAGTATAAATAGTCACCATGTGGGTACCTACCTTTTCGCAATGAAGTTTTATCAATAATACCGTGCGCGGACTCGCATTTTGTTATTTTTGCTCGTCCAGTTGTGTCTGAAATTATTAAAATATCCGCGCCAACAGTTTGTTCGATCGTGCCCTGTAACCAAACGTCTAGTGGCGCAGGCTTGTTGACTAAATCCATAATTAAATATTTTCTAGGGTTTAAGGCCATATTTAAAACCGAGAAGAACAATAAAACATCGAAATGAAGGAAATAAATAATTTGTTTTCAACTTTTCAAAAAACAATCTTTGTCAAAATAGCAATTTTTTTTTTTTTTTTTTTTTTTTTTTTATTCATGACCATGGATACGTGTCCTTCAGTCGTAATCATTGAATATATTATACTTGTATCCTAGTAAAGTGATGGAAACTTTACTAGGTTTCTGAGGGGGTGATGAGATAATACGAAAGTCATGTTTTTCAACTTTGTACCATTTATCCACACTTGTACACGTTAACGAGCACTTAACATTTAATAATCCACCATTATTACACATTAACACTCGAAGAAACACAAATTTTGGAAAATGATAAAAAATCCACAACATGATCTTTACGAATTTTCCCGCCAACCTCAAAATAGCAATTCAATGCAGTGTTGCCAGATTTATAAAATCATGGTACATTATTTATTAATAATAAGATGTTTCACCAGGTATTCTCTTCCCGCGATGACAGCGCGATGCCTCCAAGGTCCAAGCTACGTCACGATCCGTGTTGCTGTTGATTGATATCTTCAATATATTTAAGCAGATTTTTGTTCATAATGAATATAAAATAAATACCTAACTAGCCTATTTGTTATCTCGTGTTATTCATCTAATTCGTTATTAAAGAAAACTGTATAAAATTATTAATTCAAAAGCGATTCTTTATAGAAGCAAATAAATGAAAAAATGCATTTTGCTCGGGTAATTTATTTTCACAAGTGGCAGCACATCAAACTGTAACAAGTGTAACGCTAACAGCCCACTATTCAATTAATTGATGTATTTGATGTACTTGGTCTGTGAGTATCCCCTAGTAGTCTGTGATTGATGTATTCAGTGAGTAATAATTGTTTTACTGATGGGGTCGCCACTTGGCTACTACATTCCCCTTAAGAAGAAACGCTGAAACAATCTCTGTTTTGTTATTTAAATATACCTATATCATTTTGTGTCCCTAGTATTAATTAGTGAGAGAAAGAAAGAGGTTACGATACCCAAATACTCGTTTAGGTATAATCTCTATTTCTGTTTTTGCTATAATTCCAACAAGCAAGTTAGGTAGGTAATTCGATTTTGAAAAGTTACCTAAAAGTTTCCTTTTAAGTAGTGTTACCTGTAAATAACCTAATGGAGCTGAAAGTTACCTAAAAGGTAACAACAGTTACTTTCTGGCAACGCTGACTTGATGACAGATGACCATAGATATTTTATTTATTTATGCAGGGCCGCGTTCAGTTATATTGCCCAACGTCGTCGGACGACGCTCGGAGAGTTCCTTAGGCGTTCGTTTGTATGATCACTCTGAGTAACTGAACGACGAAAGTACGCTCCGAGCATCGTTGGACGATAATACTGGGCCGCGTTTAATATTATCGTCCTACTTTGGTCGTTCAGTTACTTAGAAGTTAGAGCAATCATACTAACGAACGCCCAAGGAACTCTCCGAGCAACGTCCGGTGACATCGGGCGATATAAGTGAACGCGTCCCTGAACGAGGCCCAGATAACGATGACAGCTTGCGGTTTTGCTTGACAAGTCTTGTTACAGGGTAGTTTAGGGGTGCGTTCAGTTAAGTCGCTCGACGACGCACGGAGTGTACTTTGGTCGTTCAGTTTTTATTCAGAGCCATGGTATATTAATATGAAATAAATTCCTAATTAGCTTATTTGTTATCTCGTGTTATTCATCTCATTCGTTATTAAAGGAAACTGTATAAAATGAAGAGTTCAAAAGCGCTTCTTTATAGAAGAATGTAAGTGAAAAAATGTATTTTGCTCGGGTAATTTATTTAGTCATAGTGGTAGCACGTAGCACGCACGTGAAACTGACTAGTGTCACGCTAACATCCCGCTATTGGCTCCACAGCCGATGACGTAGTCTTGGAGCATTCACGTGACCTAGCTGTCACGGGAAGATAATACCTTGTGGAACGTAACACAGATCTATTACCAACGTAATAATATACCATGCTCAGGCCCGTATTACAGAAGCTTCCTCATCATCATCATCATCATCATTTCAGCCGAAAGACGTCCACTGCTGGACATAGGCCTCCCCCAAGCATCGCCACAACGACCGGTCCTGTACCTTCCGCATCCAGCGGATTCCCGCGACCTTCACCAGGTCGTCGGTCCATCTTGTGGGGGGCCTACCCACGCTGCGCCTTCCAGTACGCGGTCGCCACTCCAGAACTTTACTGCCCCATCGGCCATCCGTTCTGCGAGCAATGTGTCCCGCCCACTGCCACTTAAGCTTCCTCAAGTACAGTTGAAACTCCAATCACCTGATCACTACTTAAGTATAGAATCGTTACTTGAGTATCGGTCTTATTCCAAAACGGTAATTATAAACTTTAATTCAACAACATAACTCACGAATTTGACATGAAATAGAATAGAAATCTCTACTCAAGCGTAATCTGAACCACACTAGAGTGATTACAGATCAAATCTCAGCTGAAATTCAGAAACAGGTGACAGTATAAAATAAAACTAAACTCAGCTGAACTGTGATCAATAAATCTCTGCTTGAGGAACGTTCTAAAATCAAAGCTCAACTCAAAACTAGTTTTAAACAGAGATCAACGCTTGAGTATCGTTCTGGAATATGGGCCTCGGAGCGATCATATAAACGAAAACCCGAAGAACGCTCCGTGCGTCTTCCGCCGTCATCGGGTGACATAACTGAACGCACCCAAGGTGAATAACTTGAGATTTTATTTTACCGTATTATGGCCCGACCACGGCACTCCGTCTTGCCTGCGCAGTCCAATACTACACAGTATTATTTTATTGTATTTTATTGACTACACAGTCATGACTGTGCATAAAGACGGAACACCGTGCAGTAGTCACACATGCAGGTAAGCTCGTGCAAACTGGACTGTGCAAACCTCAAGTGTTTTAGAACTCGTCACATCACGATGCGATGTGGCCAACAGAAGCTACTTAGCTACTACTTGGTCTGTGAACAGAAGAGGTTTTTTGAACGAATTACTTTAATGAGGCTTGCGGTAGTTGCGATTCTGGAGAAAATGTAGCGTCATGTTATGCTAAGATTTGCGTTATACCCATACCCATAGAGTAGGTACAGTCGACTGCATGGCAGTGGCAACACTTGAATTAGAAAACCGCCCCTACTGCTTATGAAATAAAGACGCTGTCAATGTCAAACTGTTACCACTAACGTGCGGTCGACCGTACATTGAATATACGGACATGGAGTTGTCAGCTGACCTCATCTATAAGCGATATCTGGTGAGTAACTTCAAAGTTAAAAAAATACATGTTTTTTTGGGGATCGTATCTGGGCCCTATGGAATCTCTTTCAGACACATGATGTTTCCTGCCATCTGTTTGTATTATTGTTGCGAAATTGAGCATTATAATGAACCGGTCAAAAAATATGAATTTTAAGGATAACTTCGTTCCTGACGGGGGTGTCCTGACAACACACGTTTTTTTTAATGGGAGCACTATTTTATTGTTTACTGATAAAAAACCGGCCAAGAACGAGTTAGGCTCACGCAGTAAGGGTTCCGTACCATCCAGAGGCAGAACACCTCAAAATTTTATAGAATAATACTCAATAACGTACATTTCATTAACTATCAAGTTAATAAACTGAAATAGAACTCATCGGTGTTAAGAGATGTAACGTGATTAAATTTGTTTCATGTTGTTTTTACACCAAAACACTGAACAACTTGGCATTTCCAACTCTTTTTTACCCAAAAACGAGTACTACTTACACGCTCGGCGGTCGAATGCACACTGCATAAATAATATACTTATATGGCACACTGGACGGTGGACGGGCATTCGCCGCCGCTCGATCAGTAGAGGTCATCTGACCGCTGCTTGGTTCGAGGGGAAAGCTTAGCGGGCGAGCGTGTTGTTGGTCTAGCTAGTCTCCACCAGACGTACCTACTAGAGATGCTAGTCTCTTATAATGTCTTTGCGACGATCAATCTAATCGTTAAAACGCTTTTAAAACACGTATTTTTTGCTTCCTAGGTTATTTTTATCCCAAGAACAAGGATCATCGATTTTCTATTCTTTGTTTCTTACAGGAATGCTTATGAAGATGCCCGAGATGATTGAGATGAGATTCATTGTTTTTTTTTTCAACACTGAGCTATCGATGCCCCGGGTTACCGAAGCATTGATGGTAAGTAATCCATCCATAATCGATCATCCATTCTGGTCTCGAACTTTCATTAAACTATTAACCTTCTGGCTCCGTATATTTTGACGACGACAATAGGTGGAGAATCATGATCGGAGACATAATATTAATATTACCCAGAGGTACGCCAGCCAGCATTCATATTACAAGTTCTAATCTTCAATACAAAAGTAAGTAAGTAAGTAAACTTTAAACAAGTTGTTGACGGTGAAATTAACATTAATAATGAACATGAAAAAAAAACACATAGATACCTAATTAATAATGGTTAGTTCAAATTGTTTTTATTTCAAATAGACCTAATTACAGGCACCTATACAACATTGGGCTCTAGTTGCAATTATAATAATTACCTATAATCAAACAATCAATCGTCGTTGAGGATCTGAAAAATCTACTGACTGTACCTACTTATCAAAGGCCTTAGTGAAATCTAGGAGCGAGAAAAACACCGGAGAGTGCTGTTTGACAGTAGGTCCGACAGATGTGGTTATGAGTTAAGACACTAGAGAATAAGATACTATGGAAAAAGCTTTACTTTACCTGTAGAAACCTGTATTTGAATATCCAGTCCACAAAAAAATATGAACTTAATTAAACTGACTGACTTTGTAGAGAGTTTAATAAAACTCTCTACAAACGTACCCAACGACAAAAATCGCAATTAAGTACTGTTAATGTCTCACTAAAACCACTCCAGAAGAAATTCCAACGCAGATTACCACCACAATTATTTCATCCGCATCAACACGTAATCAGTTGTTTATAAAGCGACGCTGCAAGCATGAAATCACTCCGATACTCGAAGCCGACCCATAACAACTCAATCAACGCAATTTTAAAATAAACTTTTTTTATACCGTACAAACACTGACCGCCTTGAACAAAAAAAATATTCCTCGGCGAAGGTCTTAATAATGACTTTCTCGGGAACTTGTTACAGTCATATGGACAGCGTGTAGAGTCGTATGTACAGGTTTGTGAAAACAACCGATTTTGGACCCTAAAATTAAAAGTATTAGAGATAAATCAGGATTTTGTAGTAAGCCATCAACGTTAAAATTTAAGTATGAAGTTGATTTTGAAGATTTTGAATTATTCTCTCTAGAATTAGGACAATTTACATCTAAAAGATTATAATTTAACCTTTATAGAAATTTTTGCTCTTATATCTAGGGGGTAAGTCTAGATAAGCTTTCTTACTATTAATATAAGTATTTCATAAACAGCATTTCTGAAAAGCTTCCAATCATTCATCTTAATCCTATAGATCCGAAGACAGTTCATTCGGACTGGTCCGGTCGTTGCCAGTAGAATTATAAAATAAAATAAAAATGCAACAAGTCTATTTCGTTCAGAGAGCGTTTATTTCGAAGAGACATAAGAGGTGGGAGTGGGGTCGGGAAGGGAAGAAGATATGAAGCTGTCATCTGGCGGTGGCGGTGTGGCGGGGCTCTCTCGACTCAACACAACTCAATCGGAGGCGCGCGCGCGGTCCGCACGAACGTACCCGTGTACTCGGCTTTGTGTTCCGCATAAACAAAACGCAAACAAATACAAAACAAGTTATCGTACAATCGTAAACTGAAAAACGGAGTTCGTAAATAAAACTTTACGTGGAAATTCAAGAATACAGTGATGGTTTTTCGTGACGTTGTTACACAGTGATATTTTTGTGGAAGATCGTAAAAGTTTAACAAAAACAGGAGTTCTAAACTTTCCAATGAACACGAGCCATGTGACTACGGCGAGAGCGGCGAAGCAAGATTTGTACGTGCATTTATCTTATTTTAACTTTATTGTAACGTTTCTATTAATAGGCTGGACGAAGCAATTCTGCTTGTTCACTTAATTCAGGCTCATCTGGTGCACTGGTTTTAACAATAAATTTATCTATTGTAATGCTTTTGACTGAAGTTCTGTCATCCATCAGTATCATCATCACTTTTACATAAATTGATCTACTTAGCATTACCAAAAGTAAACTAGCATGCTGATGCTGACCAGAATTTCGATTACCTGCAGCAAAAATAGAGTCCAATTTTTTTAAATATTCAATTGATATTTTTCATCGTGGCTAAAAGATAGGTACCTAAACAAATAACACGATATGAATAAAGTCATTACATGAACAATTACCTACTATCTGTGTAATGAATTGATTATTTACCGTAAGATTTAAGGTCACGCATGTCATGATTTATACAATGAATGCGGTACGTAGCACCAATAACAGGGATCGCAAGTTAATTCATCGCATAGTAAAACACATTTGCATACTCGTGATATCGCATAGAAATAACTCAATTGATTGAGGAGGCAGTGGAGGTACAACAGTATTGTCCTCGCCTTTCCCGTGTCCTTAGCTGTAGCACGAACGTGGATTGAACTAATGAGATGGTCTATTAAATGTTTGACGTAAATATATCACTTGACAAATAGTTAAGCGACATTTTATGCGGATTTTGAGTGGACATACACGATCGCGTACAGAGTTATAATGTTAGCGAAGTCTATTTTCGAAGAGCTTGTAAACTTGTTGCGATTCAAAAATGAAAGATTCCAGACTCTTGGTCTTATATTCAGACTGTACTTAAAATGTATGTAATGTTGTCTTTGATTTCACTCTTTGAACATTCACAAAGAAAAATTTTACGTTTTATTGGGCATTAGTCCATAACATGAAATAACTTAACATAACACATGGAATCTGTAAATTACGACGGCAATGTTTTAGATGGCTTGAAGATAAAACGGAGGTTCAAAACAAATAAATGCAAGAGACATCTTCAGAAGACTGACATTTACGATTCCCGAGATTACAAGAATGGGCTGAAGGTGTCAGACCTATGAATTAGTCATTACATGTCAATTTTCTAATGCAGACGGACGCACGTTCCGCACATAAAGCTGTATTCACCGACGCGATTGATTTATTACTGTACGCCGTCCATAGTAATGTTCATCTTCTCTTCTTACCTGTAAATGGCCCGTCAAGGATAAACGAATAAACAACAAATGCAAACAAATAATTATTGCAAAATGATTTTAGAATATGGCTTTCCCAAAAATCAATGCACTTAAAATTGCCTTTGGAGTTTGAGAAATTGAATGTCCTCGTCCATGATTCCCATAATCCTCTTGCCCTTGGACTGGTTTCCATACTTAGATTGCTACATTAAAATAACTCAATGATTTCCAAAGTTTGTCCAGCGATTCTAACACAGTATGTAATTAGACGGTAATTAGTCTGAAAAAGTTTTTCAAGGAGTCTGCAAGTAGTTGTAAAACTTCAATTAGACACAATTTGTAACGCAATTTGAATGAGCTACAGGTTTAGACCCATTTTAAAATATTCAATACACAAAATGTCAGCGCTAACCGTCGATGGTTTAAAAATGTATTTTATTTAACGACCGAAACGTCTCGCGAGTTTCGCAGAATGAGTGGCGAGCGGAAAATTATGATAATTCCGTTTAAAATATCCGACAATAGACGAAAGATGTGGCAGATGTCGGAATCACTTCGAATAGAATACATACATTCATACATTCATTCGGCCACAAACCGAATCTGCATATAAATCCAGAATCTATGCATCAAGAACTTAGGTACTTGGATTAAGTATGGTGATCTAACAATTTGATCATCTAGGATTCACAAGATCAAGCCGAGAAAGAAGAAGATTCTGAAAACAAGTCAAAATGCGTAACATTGCGGATTAATTCATGTCTCCTTATTGATTTTCGTCAACTAGACAAGGTTTGAATTCTCGCATCCAGCGAGTTCTCGCATACATGTTTATTTTAACTTTATTTGAATAGGAACTCTTAATTAATAATGTTCTAAAAGTTTAATACTACATTGTGCGGAAACATGATGTTACTCAGTTTTTAATTAGGTTTTCAGGCAATGTCAACATTACATTCTTTCTCTTTTCCTTTGTTTTTCGATAACATACTTCGTTTTAAGGCCAGTTTTTCAACTGCCAGTTAAGTTTTATCTGAAGAATAAGATGGACATTTTGACAGTCTGTAGCTGTATTTAAAATCTGCCAAAGCGTCAAATTTACTCCCCAGAAAATGATCAGACGCTTGAAAACCCGGCCTTACTCTAAATATTTCTAGAGGCGGAAAATTCTACGTTAATATTTGCCTAAGTCATACATCATCTTACGAGAGTTTGTATTCTGGTTGAGCTTATAAATTAAACAAAAGAACTAAGAATTGTCCAGCTTTGAGAATTATTTCTTTTGAAATGTTTATTTTCTTTTCACGATGCGAGAAATTAGATAGCTCCAGCAGCGTCAGTTGTCTCTAATCTATGTTTACCTTTGTAATTAACAGTGGATGACTGACTAGTCTTCAAGAATATCATGTTACTGACGTGCGCTATCTGCGTTTACTAGTAGACAATACTTTTCATCTCTTAGTTATGTTTGTATAAGCGTTTGTATGATTTGATAGTGACATGATATGACATGAGACAGGTCTTATGGATCGGATAAAAGTTATATGGACATTTGTTTGTGTAGGGGGTTTAGATTCTATACGTTGCAAGTGTTTCAATAGCAACTGATCCTAAGTATTTTTCCCTTCAGCATTCTTGGTAGTGTCGATGATGCATGCGAATCCATTTTAAAATATATTTTTACTTTATTATGTTTAATATTAATCCAATCAAAATAACTTTTTTATTGACGCTTGTATAAAGGAAATAAGTTTAGTGAGAAATCCAAAAGAATAAGAAAACATTTACGAGGTGTCTTGTTGCGAAACGGTAACACGTCTGAACGGTTACGGCCGTTTTATCGGCTACCTACGTTGCCAAAACCGATCGAGTTATATTAAAGTTGTTTTCATTTTGGTCACGCGTGCGAATAATCTCAAAACCTCATAGGTACTTGGTTTAGGATTTCCGCGTTCATTTAAATGTTTAGAAACAAAAAATGTGGTCTCATTTACCATTCTGACCCTTGCAGCTGCAAGCCACATGTCTTAATTTGTCTCCCAAACCGACCTTTTTGATGATTTATGGGCAACATGGTGCGTCCTTGCATCTGATAAACCCATGATTTCGTAGATTTTGGAGAAGTCTCAAAACTGACATCCTGTTCTGTATTTATTTGACTGCAGAAATGTCGTCAGTTAATTCATTTTACAGCACCATCAATAGATACGGTTGTGTGTCGTCTTTCTTTTGTATTCTTTATTAAAACATTGTAAACCTTTCTTAATAAGTACTTTCGGGTACTTAGTTTAAAATCCAGGGAACAATGAAATTCGGCCCTTCTTATATTCCGAAAAAGTAGCTAATGTGTTTCTATTTGAACGCACAACTAGATATTTATAATAAAGTGTTAAGAGTTGCTACCTGCGGCCCTTTTGACTTGTCCTTTTTTACGTGCTACTGTTAATTTTTTTGAGTTAAATTTTTAATTTGTCCTGTCGAAGAGATCAAGCGAAATTTACCTGCGTGAAATAAGTATTAAGATGTTTTTTTTTTTGTTAAAGGTTATGCAAGTTTTAAGTAAGGAGGAAGAAGTAAGATGTTCGTTTGATTTTTTGCCAAGATTATGTATTACTTCCAGACCAGATGTCGTTTTTTGTTTTTGTGAAGGTATAAGAAACTTTTGTTGATATTCCACTGTTATGCTGTTGAAGACTTGTATTGTAGTGCATACTTTCATGTATACTGATATGTTTTTCGTTGGACGGCTCTGCAAAAACAACTCCAGTGGTCGTGTTAAGCCGGACGTCCTTTGGATTGGAGCCAATCAGATTACTTCCGTTCGTGTAACAACAAATAAAATTTAAGTTTCATCTTGTAACTCACTGGGTGTTGGAAA
This sequence comes from Asteroscopus sphinx, assembly GCA_949699075.1. Lineage (NCBI taxonomy): Eukaryota > Metazoa > Arthropoda > Insecta > Lepidoptera > Noctuidae > Asteroscopus > Asteroscopus sphinx. The sequence goes on from OX453017.1 coordinate 16,481,866, forward strand.
CATATGTTATATGATTTATGAGAAACGTGTAGTATTTTTCCTTGTTATTCAAGCAATATTAGAAGGAAAGGCATCTAAAGTTGAACTTTTTCAAATTCATGTTACAAGAACGCCAAATGAACGGATAATTTTAAACTGTTGACTTACGACTTTGATTTTGGGTTACGAATTCATTTATTTTTGAGAACATGCACCTACCTTGATCTTCCAAACTTCGGGGATAACAATTTTTCACATTAGATAAAACTGTCCAAAATTTCATCGGTAATTTATACCATTTAAGTATTCTTGTGGCTTGGTTTGTGTTATGTATGTTGACACACGTCTGTATTATCATGGACTTTCATTTAAGACAAAACTGTCCCATTCACATGACTGGTAATCTAATGCTTTAATGCATTCACTCTTCAAATCCAATCCAACATTTGCTCCTGCATCTGTGTCATCAACCTCGCTAAGTAACAAGCGCTGAATCCTGCCGCTGCGTGTACATACATTATATTCAGGCGCAGCTTAGAATTACGCCTCGTTGAGAGCCCATTGATATTGATTTGTATGATTTATTATAGCGGTAACACGAGATTTGTGTGAAACCAAACATCTTTAGTGTTGCCCGCATAATCTTGTTCGGTGCTTGGGTAGGCTAAAATAAGAGTTAACGAGACCCATACCTGATTTTTGATCGTTTTTGTGAATTTGGCTTTGAAATATATAATATATAGATGCATAATATATGTAAATGCGCATCAAAAGTTAAATGAACCAGTATAAAAAAACATCTTACTTATGGACTATTAAAATATTTGTTAAGACTATAGGTAGGTACTATACATACGTTTCGCTCGTAAATAATAATGTAGTTAGGTAATCGTAATCTCACTGTTTTAGTATATAGTACATTATAGTACCTACATTATATTATAAATAAAATTTAAAATATCGAATGTATTGAATAACATAACATAACATCACGCCTGTATTTCCCCGAAGGGATAGGCAGAGGTCTAATAGTACTAATAGTATAAGCCACATTTCTATATCCACATGTTTTATTGAATAATGGATAAGTTCCATAAATAATTCAAGTTTATAAATTTTGGGCAGTAAATCAATTGATATCAAGTATCTACTATATTAGTAGTGTCATCATCTTAACTGTTTTGTAACGTCGAACTACTTATGCAATTTATGAATCCAAGAATTTTCTGGTTTAGGTAGTTAAAATTAATTAATTGAACAAACGGCAACAAGCACAATCATAACTTTATGAAAAATCTGGCAAAATATATGATCGAAAAGTGATATCCCCACCTTTTTTTTTCGTGGGGAAATTCTCATGGACGCACTCCGCCCGGGGCAGGCGGAACCAGTGTCGGACTCTTACCGACGATAACCACCACGGTGTTTCTTCAACTACCTTAGCCGGGGGCGTGGGAACCCGTGAGTATTCACACAACCACCCCCGACAGGTCCCGGCCCGCCATAAGCAGGCGAGCCCGTTCTACCCGTGCGGCCTAACGTCGGCCGCACCCTCCCCGGTGGTACACACGGAACACTGCACGCCACCTCACCTCACGGGCCTTTACCACCTACGCCAGCTGCGCCAACTACGCCAACTGTGCCAGCTACGCCAGCATGCCGCCAGGCCAGGATGCCAGATACGCCAACTGAGCTGACATCCCAGCTTTCCTGACTCATTTAACCTAATCCAAGTTCCTAGTGACCTTGTTCATAATTTCTGTCACAGTTTAAACACTTACTCATATGTAAAAACCCGTCATCAAAAATTCAAACCTCCACTTTTCATCTGGGAGTTCTGAACAGGCCATGTCCCAAGCAGGCAAAAGCTCAGTGTCCGTTTAAAACCTCCTTCCTTTCAACTGATCCTGAATGATTACGAAAAGAGCGAAGTCACATGGAGCTAGGTTCTGGACTTACGCTGGTTGGTTAAGAACTTTCAAGCCAAAAAAAAACGTTTTTTTGCACCAATTCACTCTTACCACCTTTTGTTCAGTCTTAAGATCATGCAGCACGCAAAGCATCCAGACTTTTTTTACTCCAAGGATATCATCAAGAATTTGGTGTACGCTCGGTGCATTCATATGTAACACCTAACACCCCTATGTGTTGGTATGTTATACGTAGATTTTCCTTTAGTAACTTTTCCACTTTGGTTACATTTTCTGAACCAGTTGCCTCTACGGGACGTCCTGATGTCACAGCGTCATTAACATTAACATTATCATTAATATTACAGTAACGGCTACGCGGCTTGATGAATTTTAGATTTTGGTACGGCCGACCGCACATCGGTGGTATCACTTTGACATTAGCAGTATCTTTATTTCGTAAGCAGTAAGGGTGGTTTTCGAATTGAAGTGTTACCACTGTCATGCAGTCGACTGAACAAAAGTAGAATGCATCCAAGGTCCTATTGACGACGTCGGTGGTCTAGTGGTTCGAGTGTCGGACTGCTAATCACGAGGTCGTGGGTTCGATTCCCACAGGACACAAATATTTGTGTGATGAACATAAGTGTTTGTGTTGGTCTGGGTGTTTCTTATGTATTATAAGTATGTATTTAAAAAAAAAAAGTATATAATATGTATTATATCCATTGTCTAGTACCCATAGCACAAGCTCTGCTTAGTTTGGGACTAAATGGTGCTGTGTAAAAATGTCTCAAAAATATTTATTTATTTATTTATCGTACTACTTTGCTACGCTCACATCCTGAAACGAAAATATTCTTGCTCTGAATGAGCTGCGGCAGCGACATGAGCTGCGGGAATCGTCTCATAATAATCTCGCTGGCTTCTTTCAACAGTTGAGTGCAACGTTATCTGTAGTTACATGCCCTCTTGCACTTTATTCTAGTGTGTGCAATAGGTGTCTTGTTACAATACATTCCCTGAAACAGACTAGCGGCATGCGATAAGCCCAATCTTGACCTATTAAGAACTGCGATTCGAACATGTGATTCAAGATATGTTTGTAACCGAAATGGGAAGTAGACTCTTTAGTACTTTAGATATATCTATCTTACAGCTAATTATTTTATTATTTTAACGCATTTCCGCATGCAAAGCGAAATCTTACGGTTTAAATTGACGAAAAAAAAAACCAGCAGCAGTTATCTTACAGCTTATCAGCTATAGTTAAGAATAGGGAATAACTAAAAACTAAATAAGTCTGTCATAGCTTCAGTACCTAGTATCGAAATGACGTGTTTCTGCAACCAAAGAACAAAGATTGACAGTACGGAATGTTCTGCAAAAGTTTTAGAGAGCTTCAATTCCATTAGCGATTAAACATGATAATGGAATTAAACAACAACATTAACTTTAACATTCTGATAATTCCAATGTTATTATATCTGTAATTATTTTATTAATAAACGTCAGTTTAATAAAAATATCGGTATCTTAACAACCCTGTTATCTCAAAAAGGGCAACAATAGCGTTAATCAAGACAAACAGCGATAACCTCATTAGAAGTGTTACAAATAAGTTTACTAAACTATGACATTGAACGAACACGCTGTAATCAGAAGATAATATGAAATTTGCTACTATAAAAACGATTTTTGGCTTGGTGTAGATATTACCGACAAACACTTTTAATCCTTTATCCACTTGTCATCATCATCGATTTAGCCGTAGGTATGCTAAGAAATCGGGTTAAACTGTCAAGACATACAAAATCAGCCCCTAAAAGTATACTGAAAAAAAAGGCTTTTTAGTAACAAATATTAAAATAAGAATGAGTATTCTGTACCTATGGAATGGAATCCAACGCTTTCAATAAGATCCTTTTTTGAATGTGGGATATAATGTGCGAAACGTAATAATCATGCGGCTTCGCAGTTTGCACCGCAGATTTAGCACACCAAAATATTTCTCGAAAACACTCAAGTGGTGACGAAAGTCATACCAAAAGAGTCAGGGTAGTCCATGAGATTAGCGATCAGCAGACGCAAAATGACGCAATCAATGCAAAGAAATCAACTCTTCCGACGATAGCGCCATCTCAGAATTTTGGCATAACCAAAGATTACCTATTGGCATAACTGCCCTAGCCAAGTTGACAATCTACAATCGTCAACGCTATAGAAAACAATCAAAATGTATGGGAATGACATATCTCAACGAAAAAGTTCAACGCTATAGAAAACAATCAAAATGTATGGGAATGACATACCTCAACGAATGACTTTTTCGTAGACATTTTGATTGTTTTCTATAGCGTTGACGATTGTAGATTGTCAACTTGGCTAGAGGGGTTGCTCTATCTCTTAAAAACTTTTATATCCTCGGTGATCGGATTGTCGGTTCTCTAAGACCTATGTAAGAACAGTGAAATGACTCCATTAAATTATAGCCAAATACACTAAATTATCACGACTTGGCTATCAGTATTAAGAAATTGGTTGAGGGTCAAAAAATACCACTAGTAACTGCTTCCAACAACTACAATCTTTAAAAGAAATCCCATAATGTATTGACACTTCAAGTGCCCTATTATTCATTGAAAAATAATTTTGCGCGGGTCAATTAGGAGGTCTAACAATATTGGTCGTTCAGATAACGCAATGCAGATATCGGAAACGTAAGATACCTTATCTAAATCACTTGTTTTCTTGTAATTAGTTCATTTGTATTGCGTAAGTGATGTTTGGTTAGATTTAGAATTAATGGGACAATTAAATGATAGGAACAAGTGTGAATTAATGTTGTTTACACTAATAAATTAATTGTTAGGACTTTGCACTGAGCCTGGATGTGGTTCTCAGATTGAATGTAGTTATGTGCTTGGGTAGTTATTGATTTGTAATTTACAATACGTTACTTTAGTCAGTTGGTGTTGATTGGAAACTAATTCTCTTTATTTTCTTAATTCGCCTATATTCTCTTCTGCTTATTTTCGTTTCGGGTCCCAAGATAGTTCCCTACAGTACACCTATCATATTTGCTCGGTTTTACTATCTTACAGAATTCTTAGTGGTGGGAAATATCTGGTGGGCTAAATAATAGTTGACAAAACCTTAGTTCCTGAGATATTTTTTACTTCCAATACGTTACATGACATTAAATGAGAATTGTAACATAACTAGAAAAATAATAAACAAGTCGGGTACATTATGTAGATAATGTTCTATGTATTCAGTACCTACTACGTTTCTTTATCTTAGACTACAATAAGATACGTATGAAATATTTACCATTCCGGAAAACTGCGTATTTTTCTTAGAAAATGATATTGTTTATCATAGTGCTTAAACTTATTCTAGAATAGAATTGCATAGTAAGATAGACCTGAAATATAAACTTGATTTTGTACAGTTTTTGATCGTCGATTTGGAAGCTGGAATAAAAAACTGAAATCTTTCAATAGGTATGTGCATTTAATTTCATGGCCAAGAATCTCCATTTCTACGTTCATTGCTTAACATTCAAAAACCAATATTTGTTGAATAATATCGTGTATCATTCAATATGCAAGCTGGTGTACCCATGTTTTAGAAAGCGGTTTAATAAGATCATTTATATTCGAACATTATGTGTCGTGAGACGAGTCTATACTTCCATAGCCGACTCCATAAAAACGGGCATCGTAAATCAGCACAAGACATTGGTTTAGAGAAATATACTCTCTTCTCTCTATCATTATTTTGTATGTAGTAGTAATAAATCAAATTGTACTTACCGTGTAATTTTACCGTTAATCCGTGTCTTGTCGGTTCAAACTGAGTGGAATGGAGTTATTATCATTAGGTACAACTTCACTTTATGGAAAACGATAATTTTTTGAAATAGAAGCTGTCTTTTTTTTATATGACGCTTATGATCGTAAAAGCTTTACCAATATTAGATCCAAGTTTTGATGACTTGATGTCTATTGTAAATTCACACTCGTAGAGACGCAACGTTGTAGAAGACCTTATAAAGTACTAAACAAGACTTAGGAGGGCTTTAACAGCCCGTAGATCGAATAGGACACGATCCTGTCTGAGTTACAATACAATACAACGTAGGATTAAGTAATAACTTAAACAGAAAATACGGACCATAATCTACTATACAGGATGTTTATTGCCCATAAGTCAAAAATCTACTTAGACTACGCAAAAACGAAAACAGTTTGCATAACAAAAGGAATTTCTCGTAAACTGGTATTCCAAAAGCATGCAAGTATGGTCTGTGAACATGTTCGGTAGCTATTTGTCCTCGTAGTTGGCGCCTAACGACATGCAATAATGAGCTGCGCGGGAACACGACTTGTTTGTGTTACTGGTTAGAGCGGCGCGCGCGCTAGCCGCAGCCGCACTATTTACAATGCTACGTTTATGCTAAAACGTCTTAGTACATACTTTCAGATCATTTATGTGTGTTTCTCTGCGAAAATCATTTTATTCCAACATTTTTGATCTCATATAACATGTAAACATATAAAAAATGTTGGAATAAAATGATTTTCGCAGAGAATGAAAAATAAAAGTTGTGTAGACAGAGCCTTCAATAGTTCTTTGTTCTGCAAAGTACCTTTGACAACGATTAGATAAGAATCTAGTCGTTACATTGTATGAATGCATATACGCCATGCCAGTGTATGTCGTGAAACATTTTTTACGTGTGTCATATGTTGCCAGCCCGGCCAAGTTTGTTGACTGTGTGTGAGCAATTACTAGGCGCTTTTCACACCTGCCCGCTAACCGCTTGCAGTTTGGATTACGACTTTAGAAATGTCACAGCGATGCCTTTCTCGGATTTCGATTTAGATAATGTTTACCACGTCGGCTCCGAGTTTGGTGCTAAAGATATTGTGTTGAGCTTAGCTATCTCACAGTCGTCACGACCACGGGTTTCACGACTCCTTTTGTGTAATATTGACGTTTGATTTTATCTCAAAGTGGCCAGTCCATTAGTTCTTGTCATCAAACGTACACAGTCTCCTACCTAGAACTGTCCTGGGTTGCGGAATGCGACTTCCAGTTGCGACTGCACGAATCATGTGCACACACTATAATGCTATAATGATACTATCAAGGCAATGACACTTCCTTTCTGGTCTCGCTGGCCGAGCAGGTTTGAAACGTTGCATAAACATTGACACAATGAAATAGTGTAATAAGAAACGTGAGATAGCTACGTGGTTACGTAGAATTCAAGATGAGATACATTTAATTCGAAATCTTGCGACCCAACAGAGGCTCAAGTAGTTATACAGTAAAAATATTTTTCCAAGTTAAACTACAGGTATAAAAATTACACGCTAAGTACATGTCAAATATTGGACTTGATTGTAATTCTATTATGTAATTCAATTACCAACGCAAACAGCTCACGTAGCTCACGCTGTTTATCCGTAGCTACTGTGGCGTGGTCTTTATGTATATGTAAATAAGGGCTATGTTTTAATGTGGGTAACAATTGTTATTGTAATGTAACACTCGCTCCTGCGCCGTGAGTGGTGGACATCTTAAGTTGTCAGTTTGTTTTCTTTTTGCATCGGGGACTCTTCGGCGGACGACGACCTTATGCTCTTGTCTCTGACTATTAGGGGTGTCGAAAGATAGTTTTGTTTAAGTTTTAGTTTACTGTCGATGGAAATGTTCTTGGAAATCCTGATTGTAATTCGATCTAGTGCTTGAGGGCTTTGGTTTAGTTTCACGAAGTTCTAAAACCTTTAATTCTTTTGCACAGACATAGTAAAACATGTTGACTAAGTGCTGCGAACAACCATAGTGAAGCCAACAAAAACCGTGCTCCTTCATGTACAACCACTGCTCGTGCACACACATGCACCTTAAACCGTGCTCACCCCTCTCAGTTCACATGTCGCGGCATCTTCCAGTAAGTATTACGAAAACAAATATCCTTCAGGTGCATGGTGTTTACGTGAGCACTGGTTGGACATGAAGGAGCACTGTTTTTGTTGGCTTCACTATGGTTGTTCGCAGCAATTAGTCTATATTTTTTACTATGTCTGTGTTCTTTTGTCAATGAAACCGAATGCGGCCTTAAATTTCATAGGAAATGTAACTACGAGTAATTACTGAAAAAAAAACAGTCTTTGACATTTGAAAGATAAAAGTTTAAAAACATTTTCTTACTATCAAGGAATCAAAACATACGAAGTAGACGCACCAAGATTTCTCATGTTGTAAAACTCCAAATTAAGTCATGCTCACGGCTTCATACTGTTCATACTAGACCTACTTAAAATCAACAACCCTATCTCAATGTTACGGTAAACGTGTAAGTTAGTAGCGAGTGACGAGTGGACGTGACGCGAGTCTGTTTGTTTACGAAGCGGCTTGGCTCTTCCGAGAACATGCCCGAACAGGCGCTAGAGTTACCGAGAGAAGCTGACCCCCGTCGGATACGGCTTAATTATCGAAACTTTGTAGTCAATACTTTGTTAAGCCGAATTAGCATTTTAACTGTGACTTAAGTTGTATGCTTGATTTGGTTTATTGTGGAGGTCAGAGAAGAGCTTGCGCCATTAACTTATGTTATGTAATAACGTATGTATGTGCCCTCAATGAATGCAATGTTCATCAGGGTATCGTCTGTTTTCTTTTGAGCATTTACGGCCAAAATTAATATCCAATCTATCCACGATTTACCCTACTGGAGATAGAAATTTGACATATTTCGTATGGAGCCTGTGTCAAATTCCTATCTCTAGTAGGGCAAATCGTGGATAGATTGGATATTAATTTTGGCCGTTAATGCTCTAATGCTCTAAGGTGTCCCGATAACTATAATCTGGTGGTCTTCAAGTGAATAGGTTTATCCTGGGCAAGCGCTGGTCGACCGCACATTAGATGAGGTGGCGTTCAAAGCAAGCCCATTTAGTACAGATTACTTAATAATAATTTCACCAGGATTAAAAAAATGGCTAGAAAGTTATGGCGATTTTTTAACCGACTTCGTTATGTATTCGGCGGGTGTTTTTTTTTTTTTTTTTTTTTTTTTTTCTTCTTTTTTTCATGTATGTACACCGATTACTCCGAGATTGGTGGGCCGATTTACGTGGTTGTTTTTTTATTTGGTAGAGGAAGCCCGCGCGGTGGGCCCATATAAATTTTATCGACTTAGGTTGAGTAGTTTTTTAACCAGCTTCAATAAATCTGTTTATTTTACCTTCGCCTATCTAGATGATCTGCTCATTGGTTCGTTTTTCTGAGAAGTCTTGGCCGATATGCGTGCTTTTTTTTTCACGATAGTGATTGGACGTTTGGAAGAAAATGAGCGAGACCTTTGCCCAGCAGTGGGATAGCAAATGTTAATAAAAATATTTTCTCAAATTGGTAAACATTTATGAATCAACCCTCGCAATTATCAACTAAAAAGTATGAAATAAAAACTTTTTAACAAAAAATAAAACCGAATTCAAAAACCTTATCTAAAAAGTAAAAAATAATCATTGTATGTATTTAAAAATCTTAACATAAACCAACATTTTGGAGGCGGCGCGTGATTTTCATGTACGTTCACATAAACTGTTTTTTACTATAGATATGCGCTCGACTGTACATTAGATTTACATGACGCAAAGGGTCAATCACGCGCCGCCTTCAAAATGTTGGTTTATGTTAAGATTTTAAAATACATACAATGATTATTTTTTACTTTTTAGATAAGGTTTTTGAATTCGGTTTTATTTTTTGTTAAAAAGTTTTTATTGATTTTGAAGTTACCTTGTGCTTAGGAGTAATTTCACTGATTAGAAGATAATTATTGATTTTTGAATTCACGGTCTGGCTTTTGACTGGTTTTGGTTTGTCTCTACTCTAGGTTTCTAGACCTTAACCAATACATATCGTTCGTCAAAAAAGCACTTCGGTCCTTGCGTTTTGACTCAGTACCCAGTCGGAATACCTGAAAACCTTATGCTTTGGAATATTCTTTGAACCATTACATATATAATATAAATCCAACCTCTAGCTCATAGTTATTATTGTTCTATTTAAAACCTTACTTGTATTACAGTACAATAAGGTACTGAGTCCTACCTACCTTACTTGTTTGCCCTTGGAAGAGACTGGACCTCACGACACAGGGTATCTTAGTGTGAAACTGTATAATTTAGTGCATACGTGAACCTATGTAATACTGAGTTATGTAAATATTGTTATTTTATCTTAATCTTATATGATGCACCCTCCTGAATTCAATTGACAGCCATAATCACTTGAACTTACCAAGTGGTTATGGTGGTCAATTCACTTGAAACATGAAAGTCCTTATTCTGGCTGAAATGGAAACTGAAACAGCCCCCCTAGCCAAGTTAACAGTCTACAATCGTCAACGCTATAGAAAACAATTAAAATGTATGGGACTGACATATCTCATCAACGAATGACTTTTTCGTTTCGAAAGTAAACTTTCCGAATCCGTGAGGAAAGTTATCCAACGTGTCCTCTAAACGCTTTTCACAAATCCGAAATCGAACGACGATGAATGACGCGTCAATTTATATAAATTCTTCCGAGTCTCGAATCTCGGATTTATGAATAGCGTTTAGTTAGGGGACACGTTCGATTCCTTACCTCACGGATTAGGAAAATTCACTTTCGGAAGGTTGTGATTGTGAATATACGTGGTTTCAGTGCTCTATTCCTGCCAGAAAAAACGTGGCTTATGTCAACGATCAAACATTTCTAATTTATAGGAATTCTTCAGAGTCTTGAGTCTCGGATTTGTGAATAGCGTTTAGTTAGGGGACACGTTCGATAACTTTCCTCACGGATTCGGAAACTATAGCTGTGTTTAAGAAAAATGTCAAAGAACATTACCTTTCCTCAGTACATTGATCGTCTAATTAAATAAGTTGTTTATTCTCTCGGTGTTGATTATAATATCATATTTTTTATTTATTATACATAAATTTTTATTGGTATAGGTATGTTTACGTAGTTTATAATTTATTATCGTAAGTATTTTTATATTTAGTATGTATTTAATGTCACACACTGTGTCTACGTCTTTCTTTTATCCTTCTTTCCTGTCGCAGGTCTGCTGGAAGAAATTTCTTTTAGAGATAAGCAGTACCTTTGTGCTCAAGTGTTTGTTCTGTATGTTATCTATTATAAAATGTGTTGTGTGTACATAAATAAATAAATAAATAAAGGTCACTTTCGGACGGTTGTGAATATGCTTGGTTTCAATGGTCTATCAAGCCAGGAAAAACGTGGCTTATGTCAACGAACAAACATTTCTAATTTACAGCAATTCTTCCGAGTCTCGAGTCTCGGATTTGTGAATAGCGTTTAATTAGGGGACACGTTCGATAACTTTCCTCACGGATTCGGAAAGGTCACTTTTGGATGGTGGTGAATATATAATAGTATAATCACAACCATTTGATCAAACAATTTGATGTTGTTGCAGGTGATGTGGCTGATAGCGGCATTGCTGGCCGCGTGCGCTGCGGTCGGTGGCGCGATGTCGTGCAACGAGGCGCGTACGCGCTGCGCCTACCGCACCGGCTGCGGCGCCGCACTTGGCAACTACATGATGATGTGCGAAGCCGTGCTGTCTGAGCACACAGCGTCCAGCAGGTGTCCCAGAGAGTGTGGGAATGCGTTGATTGCCTTGACATCCACCGAAGAGGGCAAGGAGCTTATGAATGTGAGTTGTGCTTCCTTTTGAAACTTTCTGGTGTCCTGCCAGCTTTCTTCATGCAAGAAGTAATGCTTGATAAGTGTATTACAAAAATTACATTACAAAACCACCCAAAGTTGGTCTACTGCAGCGCACAATAGATATACGGCCAAAATTACTAACCAATCTGTAGTATTATTTAATTGTTAGCGACAGATGTGCGTCCTCCTTGGTAAATAAAGACGCTTGATGATCAACCATGACGCCTATCATTACACACCTCATGAATATTCCTGGTACCTGCAAATTTTTCTGGACACATTTTCTTATAATGTCCGCGCTTATTGCACATATAGCACGTTGCAAACTTAGCTGGACACTGCGATCTGCTGCTACAACGTAATTCCCCGCACATGTCGCAACTCTTTGCCGCGCTGTCATTGGGTGGTGGCACCGCAGCCCGGAAGGCACGCTCTCCGCGTCCCCAACGCATGTCTTGACCTCCTCTGCCTCTGCTACCACATGCAAGCGTACCTAATACCGCGTCCACTGCTACTGGCAATGCTTCTGAGTCACCAGCACTACTCGCCTTAGCAACTTCCATTTTGCGACTGTCTTCAGTCGACATCTCACTGGCCTCGCATATCTTTATAGCCTTGGCCAAGGTTAAGTCGTCAGTTCTTAGAAGCCTGTCTCGTACTGATGTCTCTTTTACGCCACACACGATGCGATCTTTTATGAGACTTTCTTGCAGCTGCTCAAAGCTGCATTTTATACTCAACAGTCTAAGAGCAGTGACGTACTCATCTATGGTTTCGCCTTGTTCCTGATTACGTGAGAAAAACTTGAACCGGGTCATAGTCGTATTGGGTTTTGATGTGAAGTGTTCATCAAATTCTTTTATTATTTTATTGATGTCATCACTGTCATCTTCAAGGTCATAGTGAAAGATACTTCAGGCAATCGTAACATGAGTGTGCACTCCAAGGCGCGACAACCGCGGTCTTATTTCGTCTCAGACGCAGGTGGTAAGCTTTTTAGGCGTAATAGGCGGTATTTACGACAAGTACACTCGGAACTTAGTGAACCGGTAGGCATGCAATCCTCCAGTTCCCAGGAAGGAAGGGAGAGGAGTGATGTTGGTTCTGGACCTAGAGGCCCTAGTGGGTCAGATGGAGTGCACGCCGACGGTCCGCCAGTCGATCAGCATCAGGCTGGTAGACTGGGACGGAATCAGAGAGCAGCGGCTCAGAGGGCACGGGACCTGATTGGTTTTATCTATAAATAATTCACATGTATGTTAGTAAATTTATTGTTAACTAGTTCAAGTTTTGGTTATTGTGATTTGTTTAAGTTTCTTTTATTGTTTTTATAAGGAAGAGATGTAGTATTATTTAATTGTTAGCGACAGATGTGCGTCCTCCTTGGTAAATAAAGACGCTTGATGATCAACCATGACGTCTATCATTACACAATCTATCCACGATTTGCCCTAATAGACATAAAAAAATAAAATTGTATGGAGTTTATATCAGTAGAGCAAATCGTGGACAGATAGGATGTTAATTTTAGCCGATAGAAAGCAGTTACGCTATCAGTTGTATAGTGACGCTTGCAGTCACTATTAGACCCAGAATGAACTTTGAAGAGACAATGTAAAAAACATATAAAAAATTATCAAAATGAAAGCAAGTATGTAATTTAAATTCAGTGCTGTCAAAAAATTTGGTGTGAGTTCGATAACTCAAAGCATATAAGCAAATTTGACATATTTTGTATGGAGCTTATGTCAAATTCCTATCTCTAGTAGGGCAAATCGTGGATAGATTGGATATTAATTTTGGCCGTAAGAGTCAAAATTAATTTCCTATCAATCCACTATTTCATAGTTCCATACAAAGATTAGGGCAAATTGTGGATGAACAGGGTATTCATTTGGGACGCAATATCTTATCTGCACTATGCATTGTATGTATATGTATGAATTTGAATATAAACATAAAATGATATGCGAACATAATTATTAGCAATACAATTTTATTTATTTCATGGAATACCAGTGGATTAACACGAGATTGCATGGCATACTTTGGCGAATGTCCAGCATAACATTGAAAGATTTAACGATCACATCAGTGCATTATGGAGTGACAAGTGGGCAGTCTAGCGGATGTAAACACACATTATTATAAGCTTCGTAATAAAAAGTAGGAAGTTACGAGTTTATGTTTGATCTGTCTGCGGCTTGATGACTCTAACCGATTTTCTGGTCTTTCCTGTTGGAATAAGCACATTTGCGAGATGTTTAGCAAATGTATCAAACTGGTGGAATCATTGAAGAATAACATAATTCAAAAAGTTACAGGGTTTAGGAGGATCTCGGACGCATTTTATTTTAATTTAATCTTTCAAGTGGCGTAGACACTATAGGAATTATATTCTTTATACTCCCGGGAATATCTCAGGTGCTTAATTAATTAAGATGCACTAGTAACTCAAAAAACCTTACTAACGTTTCCTGTATTGTTACTGCGTGTGATTATAAAATAATTTTCCGGTAAGAAAATAACACGTTAAGCTGCCATTAAAATTTTCAATGGCCATTTAAAGCTTACATGTAGAGATAAAACATGTAAATCTAGAAATACTTACCATAAGGAAATCGTGGACCATACCACAGATAATATAATACTATATAGACCATTATAAGATGCCGTTTGAATGTGTGCAGCTATTTGAAATCTAATAATATTCTTGAATATATCCGAAACTATGACTTCATTCGCCCAGACTGTAATAGACCATTGTTTCGCAGAATATCTTCATTCACCCGTTGCACTGATATTATATTAGAAAAGAAAATAATATTACCATTTTCTTGTTCGCTATGTATTGCGTTCGTGATGAAAACCATAATAACTAACAATACATAGGTGTACCCGCTAGTAATATATGTACCTAATATAGTTTTAACTCTAAATTACATAACTGCAGTACATAATAATTCTATTTCACTTGGCGTAATTTTGAATGAATTTTTAGTTTCAAAATCAGTGCACTAAAAAGTGGCAATGAAGGCACACAGGGCCGTCTCTAGCTTATCAGGCGCCGAGAGCTGACCCAGCTCAGACGCCCCCTAGTCATTTGCAGCCCCGGGTTGAGACGGCCCTGCACAGACAGGCTCGGATGGCAAACATCAACCTTATAACATTCCGGGTTGAAAGTGAGCCAACTGCCTAATAAACCTATCAACTAAATAGCCACTTGCAATCATCTATTTATGAACTGCAGTATGATTCCATTTAGATTGATTATTCAAAGTTCAGACTTGTCACAATTACTCCTCATAACAGCTGTTTACAGCTTACGCCTCACTCAATTGGGGATTCGGCCAGTAAGTTACGATCCGTAGTTCTTTATACAGTGTAACTGTAGAAAGGTCTTGCTTATTTGGTGTTGTATAGGTGCATGAAGCAGACGCCCCGCAATAAAATCTAATTTAGACGTTGTGGGCAGATTTGTCCGACACGAAGGAACGGCGAGGGTCGCGGTTGATGACCTCGTTCGTGGACTGACTTGGCACCAACGACCATACAGCCCAATAGACGCCTAATGTTTAATATAATGCGTACAATAAATTGAGGGGCTCGTAGCGAAGAAACGACTGCGCGGATTGTACGATCTGCAAGGTTAAGCTACATTTGCCACGGTCAGTCTGTGGATGGGTGACCGTTTCGTTACACATCGAGACCCCTCCGAGCCTCGGAGAGCACGTTAAGCTGTCGGTCCCGGTTGTCATACGAATATCTATGGCAGTCGTTACTGGTAGTCAGAAGCCTGAAAGTCTGACAACTGGTCTAATCTCCGAATGTCGTTATTACCCAGAAGCTGAGTTGCGGGGGTCTGATGGCAGTCGCTCCGTGTAAAATGCTGATGTTCAGCCGCATCTGTCTAGACTGGAAGCCGACCCCAATATAATTGGGAAAAGGCTCGGAGGATGATGAATGCATACAATAAATTCTGCCACTAGCTGAGGCGGAGTACTGCAGTCTGCAATCCGATTGGCCCTACCAAGACGGCTATTGGCTAATAATAACTAATGCAGCAGTTTTGACGGCTCATGTAAGTGGTAGAAACTGATTTGAAGATTTCAAGTGGCGAATAGTGGCGACCTACATTAGTGAAATTTCATAGATGTGTTGCAGACATCGGTCGCCTGTAATTTATTTATTTATATTATTGAGGACCTCCAACAAAAGATGTACACAAAAAATCACAAGTGACAGATACAGGATTCTATCTGGTGTACTCCTTCACTTACTTAATGACGCGTCTATGGGCTGTATGGTCGTTGCTTGGCATTCTTGTTCTGTGCTTGGCACCTATTACGTCTCTCACTGGTCTAAGTTACAATTCTGTATGCTAGCTTGGTTTATTGTCAAACGAATTTTAATTTGATTGTGTTGTTTGTTCATTGCAATTTCATGCCATTTAAATCGACAGGAAAAGTGTTTAGCTATATTGCCTAAAGAAGACTCCTAACCTACAATAAGTTAAAATATTATACTCTGGTTTCCAGGTGAAAAATTCACCACGATTACAATAGGTACAATTTGTATTTTTTACTTGTCTTATTTAGTTATTAAACAATCATGGCGTGTCTTTTAATATTGTTTTTTTTTATAACTACTGATAAAATATGATTACTAGTTCTGCACATGTAATTAGATTTAAAAAATATTATTTAGTATGTAAACTTGTTAATTGTCTATCAATAATTAATAATGACGGATTGCATTACAAAGACGTGCCAAGATCTTTTACTAAATAAGACAAGTAAGATAAAACAGAGTTTAGGTACCAAATTAACATCACCCAGCATAATTTTGTACTGCAATAAGATTCATCAATTTTATAAACCGTAGTTTAGGTTACAAGATATTCAGTTACCTACAAATAATAATATCCCATTAATAATTTAAAACTCAAAGCCACACAATTCAGTTCTAAACAAGACTAAATTAATTTCCAAGTTATTATTCCAAACTGAAATTCCGAAGACATATTTTAGCATTCAGCGCAAAGACATTTCTATACTGACGTAAGTATAATACCTTTATGATTCAGCGTTCATCCATCCTTAATGCCAAATGCCAACCATAAAGATTTCATGAATCTAAACTGGGAAGAAATGTGTAGTGTTCTGGTTCTGGCCAATCGGATCACGTGTTGGAAGCACGTGATAAACAGAACAGGCGTACTTTTGGCTTTATTATTGTTTCTGCAAGCGTTATTGAATGCTTGTATATTGATCGTGTGAAACGTTACGTGGTTTCTGGCAGAAAATTGGCTTGATACGGCTTGTTTTTCCTTCATGTTAATGATTCTTAAAATCATACTTATATCTTCCTATAGGACGTGTTTACATACTTTTTATTGTTCCGTGCCAAATTTTTTAATACGGATAATTTTATGGAATCGCTTCGGTATCCGTCCTTTCGTCACAACGATTATCTGAAAATGTCTTCCCTTATCAAGTTATCATCAAAAGGATGCATTGAAAGAGCCTCCACGAGTCATATTTAATTGATCGTTCGGAGTAAGCCCCGCTACCAACCTGCTGACTGGCAAATCATGTTCCTAATCATTACGTAGCTAATGTCGACACGATACTCAAAATGATCTCTCGAAAAAATCTGAAAAGATTATGGATGTTGAGAATAAGGTAAAAAGAAAATAAATAAAAGATAGATAGAAAGAAAGATTATTATTATTGGTAGATAGAAAGCATATGTTTTTTAATCACGGAATGCAAAATTCTGTTGTGGAACTAGCACTAGTGCAAGTATAGCTTGTACTTGACCGATTTGTTGACCACATCTATCACACATTTCGTTGTGGTTTCTCTTGACTAGAATTTAGTGTTCATTGATAAGGTAACGAATACTAAAATCACAGAATGAAATAAATTTGATAAAACACATGAACCTTCCTTTGCTTCCTTTTCAGAGTTGCTATGGCTTCAGAAAAATGTTTCTCATCAACGAAAATTTCAGTAACTGTGTTACCTTCTTGCATTGTGTAGGTGGTACTGTTTATGAGTAATTTTGATCTTTCAATTAACACTTCATGGGAACATGCAGTTTTAAGTGGTGCTAATACACCTGGACACAAGCATTGAGACAGCTTGCAGCGGAGGGAGTGCCACAATAATGCAAATGCCACATGACACTTTCCATCTTTAGGTCTTCTCAGTTTGGCGAAAGCGATTTGCAATACCATTTCAGCAACAACTTAGGTGATAAAACAGTTGTTATGGGAAAATCACTGTGCATAATATCCAAACTCCTTATAAATTTATCTTGTATAGTCGGAAATCTCGAAAAGGTAACGGTAACTGCTTACTATCAGGTGGGCCTTTAGCTTGTTTCGCCATTCTAAGCCATAAAAAAAATTAAGAAATAATAATGCCAGGAAATTTGCTCCAAGTTTCCGATAGAATATTCTATAGGCCGTTTTTCATTCTATGAGTCTTCTCGTTTTGGGTCTGAAATCAAAACTATCTGATTTGATTACTTCAGAATTGCTGTCAGTCTTATTTTGAAGCAATAAGTATTAACCATGATTTGAATTCCATGAAAGAGTTGGTGCTCAAAAGACGTGTTTAGAAGGCAAAGCATATAAACAGGTACAATCAATAATTAATAATTCATTGATTGCATCGTTCAGGGGCTACATTATGAGCCCTAATTATATGTTTTGCGCTATCGTTTCGTACGCCAAAAAACAGCCCACAACCGGGAATTTTGGAACTCATATAAAGAAAACATATGGCACTGAACTAACATAATGACGCAAGAACTTAAACGTCCTACACCCAGTTTAATTATTTTATTAACTCTGTCTATATATACACCTTATCTTATCACAATTTACTGACTATAAAACAATTCTCAGGTAATTTAGCGACTGCCGACAGAAAATTATCTAAATGAGCCGCAGACACCACTTTTATTGCAAGTAGATAACTACTTTGTTTAATCATAATTAACTACCTTTACTTTTTAAACGCAAAATTCTAAATAATGATTTGCTGTAAGATTGTTTTTTTTAGTTTGTTTTTGCATCCTGTATATTTTAAATTTGTAGGATAAATGGACTTCGTCGTTTTTTTTAATGGAATGGCAAATATTTTTGTGGAAGTTTAACTGTTAGTACTTACCAATTCCAGTCTATAAAAACATGCTCTAATTGAAGTAGTAACATTGTGTATCTTAGCAACACATTTAATAACTATGACCATAACATGTTTACAGCTTACCATTTACAAGGAGTTATCATATTTGACCTTCGACAAATACAGCCTTTTGTGCCAAATATTTCAGTCAACGCAGTACCTAATGAAATTGTACCACCATTCGCAATTGTATCAACAAGACGTCCTATCTGACAGTCGCAGACCCCCCAGTCGCGCAGGTGCTTTCCTCGCACTAAATTACAGAAAACATTACACCATATTTGAATTTATTTACATCTTGCATAGGTACTTGTAATTCAACGGTTCTAAAGGACTACTTTCGTACTATCATACACTTTTACGTAAAGCAGGTGCGTTTATTGTAATTGTTGTCGTTTACATATTCTGCACATGGTCAGTACCATGCATAGATAAAGCAGTAATTTGAACTAAAACCGGTTGAACATTTAATTATGTTTATCGTAGTAGTGAGTGTGATTACGTGTACTACGTTGGGCAATGTATATCGAAAGGCAGAGCAAAGGAGCGGCCGCGTTCAGCCTTGAGATTTGACGTCTTGATCGGGACCTACCGCAGCGTCGACTCTTGCGCAGGTGTTGGCTGAGTTCTCACAAAAAACCAAGCGTAAGACGGGCGGCCGTGTCTTCATTAATCCGCGCTAGATATCCGATAAATTGACCTTAAATTTGAGAGCGTAGCGGATCGTTGCATCTTACCGAACCAACTGCCAATTTTCGAGGTCGTTTCTCTTCGTCGAGACGAGCAAGACTGAAATTTTATACGGTATTAGCCATTCATGAGTGCATTCTTATGTGTTCTGTGATCTGTCATTTGTAACCGTAAATTGTAATGTTAATGCAGTTCATTTAAATGTGTTTTAAATCTTTGAATATTCTTAATAAGTGACTTGAGTAAGTTAAACTAATGGACCATCTATTTAAATTTGATTAATGTTCTCGTATAAGCCGTGTCGTGTTATAAATTTCACAAATCACGCCGTGTTTTGATAGTGGATAGATTCCGGAATGTTTGGTGTCGTAAAACGTATTTTACGTTCGTACAACGTTATTATTATGCGCTATGGACCGAGAGGATTTACGAGTTTCCCTAAAATTTTATTACATTGAATTATTAATAGTTTTTATTGTACATAACGTGTTTTTTTTTGTAATCTTGAATGCAGTTTGTGAATGGTTTTCGTATAGACACGTAGGTTGAGTTATTTAGTAATAAATACGCGATATTTTTATGAAGTTGATGGATGTGTACAATAATAAACAGGTTCTGTGAGGTTATCTAAACTGCTAGTAAATATTACGTTCGTTGTGCTACATACATTTACTTCGTGATTATATCCTTGTCAAGAAGGATAACTATGATGGAATCGTCAACCCTGTTATTATTCATTTATTTTGTTAACGAAGCAACTACTTTATTTCTATTAATATGGCTCATTAAAATAATAAAATAGGTAAATAGTCTGATAACATCCAGTCACATTCATATCTTAATTTTTAATTTATTGCAAATAAATATTCTTTATTTGCATTCGTTATTGCAAATAAAGAATGCAAATAAGAGATAGGGAGCGTTATGGAGTGAAAGAAGATACAGTGACAAAGATTGAGAAAGGCTCGGACGTATAGAGAGGATGGTAGATGATAAGTATACGAAGCGAGTGTGGATGATAGAGTTGGAGGGGGACGACCTCGGCGAAATGCCAGGTTAAGTAATCTAAACCGAAGAGCATGCATGACGAGGTAAATGAACGTAGATGAAGCGAAAGAGGTTTATCAGGATCGTAGCAGGTGGAAATTAATAATTTATTGCAAATAAATACGGAAAACCCCAAGACTCCAACTTATTAAAAGAATACTTAAAGTACCTACCTATTTCGTAACAATCAAAGTAATATGTGTTTCTTTTGTTTCAGTGTGAATGCGAAGACGAGTACTGCTTGGAAGCGAAACAACGAATCGACATCTGTCGACCTCAAGTACTGAGAGGGGCCGCCAACGCGACCTCCTCGTGTAGTCTGTCACAACTCATCTGCCTTGCCGACGCCCAGTGTGCCACAGCCCTTCAGTACTACGACAGATTCTGCCAGTCCATGTTCAGAGGCAGGAAATGCTCAAAAAAGTGCCTCAACTCCATAGAAATCCTAAGAAAGCAGGAGAAAGCCGCAGCGCTAACAGCGTGCCAGTGTGATGGCAACGATTATGATTGTCCAAGAATGCAGAACAATCTGGCGAGGCTATGCTACCATAAGATGAAGAATCACACGAAGAACCACGACAGACATGGGGAGAAGCACAAGAAACTACCCGAGGAAGAATATACGGTAAAACCGTCAAATGCCGCGAACTATGTCCGAATACCCGGCCTCATAGCGTTGGTATGCGTGTCCAGCATCAGCTTCATTACGTGATACAAGTTCACGTCTAATTGTGTATAAAATGAACAATTATCATATGGACACCGCCATACAAGAGACTATGCGTGTGATGATTCTGTAGTGTTTTTAGATACTAGAAGAATACTTTTGGCTAGGTAGGCGATAAATTAAGTACAATACAATGTAGTGTATATATGTAAAACAGTATTAGTTAACTTAAGGCTATCGTGAGGGAATCAAGGGTAATTATGTAGATTGTTGTTTATATATTTTAACTATTGTCTTAATATGAGAGTGGATGTGTTGCCGCCCACGGGCTGCGCAGGCGTCGCTATAAATACTGCGGCGCCGGTGGTCCGGTGACAAATGCTGGCCTGTTCCCGATGTAGCGCCACGCCGATTGATCTAACGACTGTTCCGGTAACACCATCATCCTCACATATTTACGTCAAAGAGAAAGTTCTCTATCTCTCTCTGTGACGGCTAATCTGAAAAGGATAGAGTATTAGTTGAGCTGAGTATGAGATGTGTATAGATTAGGGAAGTGGCTGATCTAATGACATAGTCGTAGCTAAATTCGGTAGGTGGCACTAATCGTTCCAGTGATGTAGGGCGTTCGTTAACGTTTTACAAATACGCGGCATGGGATGCCAGAATTTTTTTCGAGCATCTTTTGATTCTTTTCTTTGATATCCATTTGAAATGGTGTATTTAATTTTTTTTGTAGATTTTTGCTTTTGAGAGATTAATGTTTTTTTTTTCGTATAATACCTATGTAACTCGTTTCTATAGAAATTAGTGGTTCAAATGTCAGCAACTCAGACCAAAAGAATAAGATAGACAGAGCGCGTAGAACTAGTAACTGAAGTCAGAATAATGAATACCAAACGGCAAACGAGTACCTAACTTCGGGAGCGTGCGTCTAATTCTCAGACCAAAATAATAAGATCGACGCTCCCAATTGCGGCTCGCGAACACTGTGAGCGGAATAGTTGGTACTCCTGTGCGATTTGGTATTCCTTTTTCTGGCTTCAGTTACTAGTTCTACGTGCTCAGTCTATCTTATTCTTTTATAGTAATGATCGAGTATGTGACTACTAGGTTCATAGAGAACCAGCTCCGGCAGGAGTGATTTATTTTCTGCATTGACACAAATTATGACTCATCCAGCATTTTCCTTTACTTCGAACAGATCCATGGTCCAAAATTTAACAACGTTCCCTATAATTTTGCATACGCATTTAATTTAGTAGCAGTAGAGCTCCTTGTGAAAGAGTTCGTCGGGGAAGTAGGTAGGGAACCCATTACTACCACCTACCTATTTCTGTCGCCAAACAGTGATACTTGTATTGCTGTATTCCGGTGCGAAGGGTACGGGTGCCAGTGAAATTACAATCATATCAGACTTTCCATCTTCATATTTCAGTTTTCTCATATCAAAAAAATCATCATCATCATCCATCATTACAGCCGAAAGATGTCCACTACTGGACATAGGTCTCCCCCAAGCATCGCCACAACGACCGGTCCTGTGCCTTCCGCATCCAGCGGATTCCCGCGACCTTCACCAGGTCGTCGGTCCACCTTGTGGGGGGCCTACCCACGCTGCGCCTTCCAGTACGCGGTCGCCACTCCAGAACTTTACGGCCCCTTCGGCCATCCGTTCTGCGAGCAACAACGGGCACATGCCCCGCCCACTGCCACTTAAGTTTGGCAATTCGGGCTATGTCGGTTACTTTCGTTCTCCTGCGAATCTCCTCATTTCTGATTCGATCCATACCATAAACATACAATTCCCACATTACGCACTCTGATTGAGATATCTGTGTATCGCGAAGCCATTGTCTTTTTTCGAAGTATCTGATTTAAAATGTCAAGAGCGTACGTACGAGTTGCTCGTAAAGTAGGGCCAACGTAAGTCAAAGTGCGTATTGTTGGTACGTCCTTTTCTCAGTACGGGTGTGTCAGTAATGAAGAGGGGAACCGGTCCTAGCCTCGGAACAGGCAACGCGAGATCAAATCAGAGCAAGGTGAATGGAATAGTTTTTGTTATGTTTTAAAAGAGGGAAATGTGAAGAATACGTTAAATGTTAAAAAAAAATTATGCATGATCTTTGGTATTTGTTTGCAGCAGAATCATTCTCTGTTATTAGTTAAAATTGTACCAATTCCAATTCAAATGGTTTTCATTTAAAAAATACCGAATTACAAGCACTTATGAAACGTTAGACTCAATTTGTACGATTCCAAATAGTAGATTCAATGGAGAAGAACCGGAAAATAGACCCCATGGATATACTCTTTTTAATCAATTAAATATCTAATTCTGATACAGAGAGGATGGATATTTCATCAAAAGAATACACTCGTTGTCAAATTCACAGCTAGACTTTATTAGCACTGCTGGCTTGCTTTTCAGTACACTGTCAAAACTCATCCTTTGGTTTTCTCGACTACCCGACTTCGTTACATCATTTTACGTAACAACCAAGTTTATAAAAGTACGATAAAATATTTTAATCGTTCTACAAAATATTATACTATCCTTCTTGGCCTTTTATTTGCAATTTATTGTAAACTGTTATAAGATGAAGGCTATAAACATCGAGCATTAAACCCTATAAAGATGTATTACGGCCTGTCCAATTACGAAACTGTTCTATTGATTTGCATGGATAAATAGAAATAAGGCCAATAGGAGTGTATTTGGGCATGCTCCTATTGGCTCACGTAATACACACGTCCGCGTGTTGCATTGCCCGAGCGAATAGGGGCGCGTTATTTTATAGTCGAAAATTGCCGGAATTTATTTCAAACGAATCAAAATCACACGCACAGCATGTTTTCCCATAAAATTCCTACCACCAAAAGATATGATCATAATAAGATGCGCATGCGACAGTTGGGTATCGAGCTTCAAGTGCGCAGTTTGCATAGAACATGCATTTAAGGTAGTTTCGCGCATGTCTTCTAAAGGAAAATTCTGACGTCACTGCGATATATCTTCTCATACAAGTGTCATCGAATACTTTGTATGCATCTCGCAGACGACGGCGTACTAATGTTTCGTCGCCCGAATCATGTCCCTTATGTATAATTCAACGGTTCCGCACAGAATACGAAGTGGCGTTGATTTTACTTTGTACGTAAACTTGATGGAATCATACACCATGTTCATGAATGGTTAGTCCAAACGTTTACACGTCACGTTAGATGGATTTATTGACTAATTTGACTAACGTGGTATTGTAAATACGCGAGGTGCGACTTGCGAATTTATAAGTTTGCGTTTATAATTTCCATGTTTAACATAATCAGTCTTCGTGGCTAAGTAATAACGCTACGCTGGCTGCGGTCAGTCCTTGTATGGGTGACCGTTATTGCCGAATTCGTGTATTTGAAATCGTGTTTAAAGTATACTCCAAAATTTCGCGAACTAAATTGTAAAAGTTGAAAAATTGATATAAAGGCCATAATCGCGTGATTTTACGCAATTCCTTTAAGGCACGCGTCAACCTATCGGTATCGTACGCATCATACGTGTCCAGTCCAGTGTTCACCTATTCGCAGCGTACGGATTGCCGACGAACTTCTATGTGCAATGGGATTTTCAATATTGATATTGGGAAGCCGATGACGTCATTTTCGAATACAATGCGATCCGTCCGATGCGTACGATATGGATAGGTAGACGCGTGTCTTTATATGTAAATAGGTTTAGATCGATTTGATGTTTTTGAAATGTCATACTAGTTCGCGGAATTATGGATTCAACTTAAGACATTTCCGCCTTTCCACAGTATGTTTCGTTAACATTTTGCTGAATAATTATTATAATAATAATAATAATTAATTTATTGCTCAGATAACATAGATCCATTATTGTTAGTAAAAATATATCATTGAAATGGTTAGTAATATACATAGCAAATTTAATAATAAAATTTCATGTCACAAATAAAACAAAATCATTAAAATTACAAATTAAATAAATGAAATTACAAATGAAGCTAATTAATAACTCAAGCCAATAAATTTTTATCAATATATTAAACATGAAATCTAATTATATTATTCATAAATGGGCAGTCTACCCTGATCGCAATCATTTTTAGGATACAGTTAGCGCTGCCGCGAACCCTGCTTACCAACGAAGCTATGCGTTTACGCATGATCGCACTAAAGCCATTGACGCGCGCCTCCGCGAACATACCAGAGGCGCTGCAGAACCGCGGCAGCCCCATCAGCATCTTGAATGCATTATTATATTGAACCAGGAGGGCTATTATCCTTGTCTCCAGCTTTTTGAGTAAACTTTGTCTATTAAATGTCATGTCTCGTTTTGCCTTTTAAAGTTTCATTTTAAATCTTATATTTCAATGAAAACAGTATAGATTATACCTCAATTAATCAGTTTTGTATGTGTTCATTAGGTTGTTATTGATGTGTATGATAGTGTGTAAGATTTTGAATGCGTGTGTTAAATATTGAGTGTACATTTTAACTGATATTGATAACTTTTCTACTTTTGCGACGAATGATTTTTCTCGAGCGTTCTAAGATTTGAGCTCGATATTAAAAATTTCCAGTTTGTCTCTAGGATAAGTAGGTAAATAATTATTTAGGATCTAACTGTAAGAGAAGGAACTCATTAACCACAGTTTACCAAAGTGAGATTATTAGACTAGTACAAGAGTTGTAAATAGCTTTAGTTTTAAGTTTAGTTTAAGCCCAGCGCATTGTTTTATTATTATGAAAATTCGTACAAAGTATTTTAGAATAAAAACGAATAATTTATTGAATAAAATAAAATTAGTTTGTAAGAATTGTTGTATTTTGTTTCGTTTTGTACAATTATTTTAAGGATTTTAATTGTATTTATTTTACAAAATTGTAATAAATTTTCTGTTTTCTAATGTTAGTGTTTTCCTTTGTAATTTTTCACGTACCGCCAGAATCAACCAAGACGTATGAACTTAAGTATATTGGGTATGAGTTTCCAATATACTGCGAAAGGCAAATAATATAGACAGTCTTAATAAAGACAAATTGAAAACCGGGAAGCTTAGTCGCGTCTTGAACGTTATTCTGCCCAGCAGAGTGCCAGACGGCGCGTTTATGTCTTTTGTTCGCAAATGCTTCTCGCGTAGCACTGTGTTATAGTACCGTGATTATATTCTCTTTGGTACCTACTGCAGAATAAATATTGTGCAGCGGCAAACATTGGAAACACTCGTATTGTACATTATAAAAAAACCGGCCAAGTGCGAGTCAGACTCGCGCAGTAAGGGTTCCGTACCACCCATCGACCTGATACCCCATTGAAACTGATTTAATTTACGAGAGTTCATCAAAAGACATCAACGTACAGTGCGCGAAATATGAATTTTCGCATCTCATTCTTACGCAGGTACCACCACATATGTCTATGTTTGTCCTATTTTTAGCTAAACTACATAATATGCACTATAATCTGACCAAGTTTGACGTTGGTATATATTACCGTTTTGAAGATAGAGCAGGAACAAAAAAGTTGAAAATTTTTTCTTGTATGGGGGGTTGATTTTAGACGTTTTTTGTATTTACTATTTGTCGTGATACACCTTATAGCAACACATATTCTGAGAAAATTTCAACCGGTTACCTATAACCGTTCAAAAGATACAGCCCTGTGACAGACAGACGGACGGACAGACGGACAGCGTAGCGAGAGTAATAGGGGCCCGTTTGGCACCCTTCGGGTACGGAACCCTAAAAAAGATTGACAAAAGTAATTTGGTCCTAAAAAAACGTTCGCAATTTCACATTTATCGGGCATGTTAGTAACAGCAGCTATATATTATATACAGTCTCGATGCGGTCGGTCACGTTTATTTATTATTTATTTATTTATATTATGCTTTATTGTACACCATAAAATACATTACATTGAATATGCAATTAAAACTATTGTACAAATGGCGGACTTATCGCGATCATGATTTCTTCCAGGCAACCTTAGGATGGATAAGAATGAACTGGACAGAAAATGGGGTTGTCAAAGGTGCAAATTTGATACCTACATACATTAATAATAAAATAAAATACTATAGGTACTAATACTATAAAATAAAAACACAAATATATTCAATACATCCTAATACATAAATACTATATGCACATATACATATACATAATAAGCAATGGTAAAGTAATTAAAAACAACCAAATACAGGAGAAGAAACATGATTAAAACTCCAATTTAAGTTGGCATTCGTATGTGTTAGCAGATGTTATTTGTACAATATTGAAAGATTTCAGTCACAATTTTGTCTAAAATAACGTTTCAATTTCGCAAAGTGCAGACATCTTTTTGCAGTTGACTGTACTTATTTCGATCAAAATGTATGAAACAATTGATTTTTTACACAATTTTAGAGTTTGTCCTATGGTAAAATTGAACAGAACGAGTTTTCCCTTAAAGTTTTTTGGTTGTCGGTATGTAAAGTTTTGTAGTGGTAGATACTTAAGTACCGGAAATATTTTTTGCAGCTTTACCCCCAACAGTGTTATGCAACTCAGCGCATCCGTTCTCAGGGATTGCAAATCTGTGTTCGCCAAAAGATCACGTACGAGCTCTCGGGGACTCGGATCAAAGGAGCCACTTAACTCAGGGTCCGTCGAGAGGTGCTCCTGGATTAGCACTCGAGGGTAGAGGGCATATCCTGAGGGCTGAGAGCCACGTCCGCTGTTGTAAGGAGCGTGTGAAAATGTTGTGGGAACTTTGAAGAATTTTGTATTTAAGAGTCTGCATGTAAAGGGCACAGATAATATTATAAATAAATAATAATAATAATAAATATATTTGGGACATTTTTACACAGTCTAGTCTCTAGTATCTAGTCCAAACTAAGCAGAGCTTGTGCTATGGGTACTAGACAATGGATATAATACTTTTATACATATGTTTTTTGTAAATACGTACTTATAATTCATAAGCAACACCCAGATCAACACAAACACTTATGTTCATCACACAAATATTTATGTCCTGTGGGAATCGAACCCACGACCTCGTTATCAGCAGTCCGACACTCGAACCGCTAGACCACAGAGGTCGTCGAATATAATACTATAGTTTAAAGGGGTAGTTGTATAATATCTACAGTTAACTGGTGTTAGTATACCACAGAACCCTTAATATGGTATAACGCTGTATTGTAAACCTAAGCCCATTTTAGCTAGTGTGAAAACTAAACCTCACTTTTTCCTTCATAGGAACTAACTCAACTTCATATAAACCCATAGTCACAGTAGGTAGATCTTTTTTTACACAGTACCATCTAGTCCTAAACTAAGCAGATCTTGTAGTAACAATGGATATAATACCTACTTATATACATTTTTTTTGTATAGACATACTTATAATACGTAAGAAACACCTAGAGCAACACAAACATAAAATCATAAATAATCGTAAATAAATACATAAATAGTTCATCACATGAATATTTGTGTCCTGTGGGAATCGAAACCACGACCGATCAGCAGTCCGACACTCAAACCACTAGACCACAAACGTCGTCAAATGTTTAAGGAGATATGACAAAGTTAAATAAAATTTAATGCTAAAAAGAAGCGACATTATTTTGTACAGTCAAGCTCGTATCGATGGTAACAAAACTAGTGCCTGTCTGGCATGGAGCTCACATAATAGTTCCGTTTATAGTGGTTTTGTTACCATTGATATGCGGCTGTCCGTACTTGCTGATAAATAATAGTGATAAGTCTCATAAGTCATTTATTCATTTGTGTCACATAGGTACAAAAATTAATATAAAGTTCTTAAATACAATAAAGAGTCCGCTATGTTATGCCCAGGCGTGAAATGTGTATTTAAAATCTAAATCAGAATTTTGAATCAATATGCTAGTAAAACTTATTGAATTATTATCATACAACTCGAAATGTCACAAAATAATTAAATGATAAAATGTAATGATGATGTTATAAAATAAAAATGTCAAATAATATTCTTGGTCACTAATTCTAATAATATTATTAAATTAATTTCTTCATACGAGTAACTACCTAAGTATACCAATTTTTTTGCTAATATGCAGATGTAAGTCTAAACTCTAACCTAAAATTTCGCAAGTTAATGACTACATTATATTGTGCCATTTTATAAGTTAAATGTAACTTTTACCTTTTCGTCTTTCACAACACCCACTCCAATAATTTGGGTGGTCCACTCCTACACAGCATAATATTGTCATCATTATAGTGGTCATAATTAAAAACACATTGTATTTATAATGAAATTGTCGTCTCCTAGTCATATTCATCATCCTATACTTGACGTGGGCTGCGCCACTTTATGCATTTCAAAGTACTTAACATACTTACATAAGTCACGTCTACAAGTGTATATAATTTGGAAAACAAATCAAAATACTCTAACTGGACACTACCACTCAACTTAAATAAAAAATAAATAAATTAAGAGCTCTAGTTCCTTAGTAACTTTTGAATTGTAACCCTAGGCAGTCAGCCGTGCTACCAACCTGCTAAAGATAAAGATAATTTATTTGTAAAACATGAGTATACAGAACAAAATATAACTAACTAGCTAATCTTTACACCACGACACGGAGCTATTAATCATTATGTAGCTCATGTCGATACGACAGAAGAAGAAGAAGAAGCAACATTTGAATGTCAAACCACCTTTTAAAGTCGACGTCCATTGTCTAACTATTGTTATTTTAATTGGCAGTTGAGCTCTTAGTATGTAGTAGAACTACTTGTGAAAGAGCTCGTTCGGGGAAGTACTACCACCGTACCTATTTGCTTGATGCTTGCATAGCCGAGTGCCGGTGATATTACAATCTCTTGAGACTTTCCACCTTCATGCCTCAGTTTAGCAAACGCGACTTGCAGTACTAACTCGTACCAGTCACGATGGAATCACAAATAAATGGAATGGATTTCAGTTTTTCTCGCCAGCAGCAGTTTAGGTTGATATTTGGAGAACCAGTGAACAAACCTCAATTAATTTGTCCATTGCAAACATTCTACGTTTATGATACTTATAACGCTTTTCCACAATTTCAGATAATTCAAAACCATATTTCCGATACCAATAGAAGTAATACTTCAATATTTTTTTGCGTCTTGCGGTCATGAGGATTCAAATCGATTATCTTACCAAACTCGAGCCTCATTGTCCGACGGCCTGCGGTTTGTGGTCACTGTACTTTTTATATCCTAACACGTAGTGTAAGAAATGTGGTTGAGAAATATAATTAGGTTATGAATGCGGTGCGAATTCGAAAAATGATAATTTATTAAACAAAAGGACTTAAAAATAATATAAGACATTAATGAGTCATACATAGAATAGATTGTTTTGTGCGTTGAAACTTAAAAACTTTATATACGTATTGCTCTAAACCCGTATGCGTGATTTATGTTACACTTATACAAGTAAAAACATAATTAGATTTTGCAGTTGAGACTTGAGAGGATACTTGCTGTGTTTCATGAAATTGCTAAGCACCAATGTAATTATTGTTTATGAGCACGAGCCTATGGACGGCTGCTTGGTCAGTAAGCGCAGAAAATTACACAATTACAGTTTCAAAGAAGCAATTATTGGTTATGACGATATTATCTAATCAGAGCGCGCTCTAAATTCGCATAATGCATTGTTTTTCTCTCCGAGCTGTCAGCGCGGCTCCAGGGCTCCGCGGGTGGTCCCAATTACATGTAGCGAGCCTTCCACGTACGACTAATTATTACCACTTCAAGTAAAGATGACCATTTGTACAGAAAGAAACGCTGTACACAAAAAACCAACCGAAATTGTGCGTGTTCTATGAAATATAATGATTAGATAGCCAGCTGGAATTCCTAAATTGGCTTCGTAGATCTGTCGGTCACGGCATTTCTTGAGTTATCTACGTTTCTTTAGAATACCGCAACTTGATTTAATGAATTTACAACAACGGCTTAATCAAGCAACAATTTTTGGTCATCATAATTAATGGCTATATAATTTTCTGTAATTATGTCTTCATGGTCAGGCAATTAATGGTGAAAAAATTACAAAAGTGCCGATATGGTAATACTCAATTATTTTGGAGATCTTTAGGTTTATTGACATGACAACATTTTTATAAAAAGTGCGATAAAAAGTTCATGGCGCATAAGATTTTACCAACAGTATATTATATTTAAAGAAGCCATTCACACTAGCAAGAACTATAAACTATAATTCTAATTGCTCAATTAAGTCTTAAAAAAAATCGTAACTTATCTGCAATTTATTCTAGCATCTTAAACAAACAATTTCGTGTCTATATTACTTATTCTACGTCTATCAACGTTTTTAGGAGGCACTGAATCATCAGTGAGATTAAAATGTGGTGCAATGAAGTCGTCGTCGGAGGACCACCGCGCTAGTGGCTGCGCGGGCGCACGACCGTCCACGCCTCTAATCCGCGTCTCTTGCGCAATGCACGACACGACGTTTACATGTTTAGATGTTCATAACTTTGGATAGAGAAGTATTAAGGGATAAACTTAATCGAGTTGCATGTTTTGAGGTTTTGGACTATGGTTACATAACGAAGCTTACCTGACTCGACAAAAAAATCATTTTCTAGTTGTTGTTTCGATTTTGATAATTCTTGTTTGCAAAATGTATCACGAGTTCACAGTTTTTCTTAGAGTAAATATTTGATCGAATCATCTATCTTTTGATAGCTTTTAGCACAGTTCCTTAAAGAGCTTTTTATCTTCTCAATTAATGTTTCTATGGATTGAATGAAGTGGGTTAGCTCAAAGCTGGTGTCCGTTAACGTGTTTATGCTGTCAAATCACATTATACAAACTAACAAACAACACGTAGTGGAATTGAAGTACCTAATCAATATTTTTTCGTGTCTAATAAAGTTGCCCGTGCCTCGTATAGAACATTGAAATGGGATGGGCCAAGAGTGCGATCGTCTTTTGCACGCAGAGCTTATTCATTTTTAGGGTTCCGAAGTCCTACAAGGAACCCTTATAGTTTCGTCATGTCCGTCTGTCCGTCTGTCCGTCTGTCCGTCTGTCCTAATCCTTTACAGCTTAATAACTTCTACAGTTATAAACATAAGTAAATGAAATTTTGTTAAAAAATAGTCTACATATAGATCTCAATTTTAAAAGAATAAAAAATTCGTTTTTGCGTATTTTAGGGGTGGCGTCCAAACATGTGAAATGGAGAAAAAAAAATATTTTTCGCTGCACCCCCTCGTGTGGGGTATCATTGAATAGGTCTACTAAAATGAAGGTAATGTTTGATACACCACTTTTTTATCAGGTGTACCATCTGCGAAATATAGCCCGCCAAAGTGGCTTGCAATGTGTCCCCCCCCTGCCATTTCTAAACTATGTAATGTAGAAACTTATAATCTTCCACATTGATAGACCTTTGTAAAAACTCTCTTTTAAAATTATTTCGAGTATAATGTGATTATAATTTTTTGAGTTATAGAGAGAAAACTGAAAAATACTTAAAACGTCCTAGTTCAAAGGTCATTGACCTTAGAGAAAAATTATCATAGCAAATAATGCTCCTTTAGCTACTTTCTATTTGAAAAAATCACAAAAAGTAACTTTGAAATGATAAACGTCTTAAATTTGGCTTCTTGAATTTATCGCTAGATGGCGCTACTAACAACACGCTCTGAGTCGCGAATGCTGCCGATTATTGCAAAAACTAAAATAGCCATGATTAATATTCGATTTGATTCGTTTGTAATTACACCTACTTAAGGAACCCTATAATACTGAGCATGGCCCGGCATGCTCTTGGCCGGTTTTGGGACCTTATCTCTATTCCAAATTATATTTTATAAACTCTAAAATGTTGAACATGAGTAGGTCAGGCTGCAAGAACGTTGTCACAAAATGGTTACAATCAAAAAATTACGATGAAACAGAGGCACTATTGCAATTTTTGGTATAGTTACGATCACGAACGAACGCACACCCCTACATAACCTCACACACATAAAACCACACACACAGACAAGCATCCTAACTCCCACATATACATACACATACTCGCAAATAATGTTTCTTTTACTTACTTATTTAATCTAACTATAGCATGTATGAATGTAACTATAGCATGTATGTTAAATTGTCAAATCATTTTGGAAGATACTAGTTCCCACGACACAGGGAATCCTAGTGTGGGGCCCAGCAGTGTACCTTGTAAAAAATGCATAATTTGGTTGAAATAAATTATCATTATCATAATACATGTGCGTATGGTCCAAAGAAATGAATTAAAAAATATCTTAAGACAAGTTTGGTGTGTTTATCTTGTAATCTAAATTATTTTGTCGTTTCCTCTATGTCATTTCCAGCTTCCATGTTTTACAGTTTCCTGCAACGCATGCGCATGGGAACAACGGGATGTACCTAATGGCATTATTGCGAAGACTAGCCTTTATGGTATGTGGGTAACATCTATGACAAAGTTGCGCCAATAGTTTGGCATAAACTCTTGGTTAGAACTGTGGTTATTGGTTATAAAATGTTGACAAAAGTCCTCTGTTATAATAAGTGAACACTTAATATGAGGTTTTGTGTGAATACATAATATAAAGGCCTTTAGTAGGTATTAAAGTTTTACAATGGAGTCGATTCTCTTGTTCATGAATTAAACTTTATTTTTACTAACAGTAGATATAAGATAGGGATGGCAACAATTTTAGTGCTGTCAAATTAGTTTACGTTACTTCACGTTAATTAATAATTCCATGATTCAAATATGATCTGATGTTGACATGTGACGTTTGTAGGAGGGAGGCAGCCAATCAAAACAGCAGTAATTATCTGTAACGATTTTTGCACAAAAAATCCACGTTACAGAATATTTTTCTAAGAAACTTTCCAAAATTCAGCAGCCAATGTCATAAAATGCTTTGATTTTCCAAAGGTGTACGTACGTAGTACTTAATAATTCCATGGTGTTACATTTCTATTTGACTGCCTCGTTGGTCTAGTGGTCGCAAGCGCGACTGCTGAGCATGGGGTCCTGGGTTCGATTCCCGGGTCGGGCAAAGTGTTGGGTTGGGTTTTTTCATTATGAAATTCTCAGTAGCAGCCCGGTGTCTGGATTTGTGCCCGGTTAATGGCAATAGGCTCGCCCCCTATTACATGGGGCTATAACATAACTGGCGAAATGTGGGTGTATATATACACCTCTGCCTACCCCTTCGGGGAAATACAGGCGTGATGTTATGTTATGTTATGTTACATTTCTTTGTCTTTTAGTCGGCACGTACAGAGATCACGACTAAATTTGTATGGAAATTTTGATTCCAACTAATTTGATAGCACTAAAATTGTTGCTATCCCTTTCTTGTACCTATCGAGCTATCTAATGTTAGTAAAAGAGTGCGATAGTTTAAAATAAGTTTAGTTTGTGGACAAGAGCATCAACATCAATATAATTGCTGTGAAGTGAACATATTATGCCTTCAGCAAGGGTTCTTTTTGGAAAGTCTCATGTGATTGTAATTGATTGTTGTTCCGCACGCAGGTGGAGGTTGCGGCTGTTGAGAAGGGGATCACCTGATAGTGGCGAGCAGGGACCTATCAGGGGTGTAAGGAGAATGCACGTGTTCCATGTCCCGGCTAAAGGTAGAGGAACACCGTGGTCTAATAAGTCGGTAAGAGTCCGACACTGGCTCCGCCTTCCCTTGACGGGGTGCGTCCATGAGGATTTCCCCACGGAAAAAATGGTTGGTTTCTTAGATTTTCATTGAAGGAGCTGCAACATCCCATGGAAATTTTCAAGTAAGCAGGTACCTACTTTCTTTTAGATGATCAATAGCGGTCACTAGTGTATTCCGAGAAAATCTAAGCTTTTAAAAATTCTTCAACGCAAATTCAAACAGTGCAATGGTAAGTTTTTGTCATTATAATGATCCAGTTGTAGCTTCAGAAGAAAATCTTAAACACAATCGTCGTCGTGGGCCTAATAGCAAAACTTCACACATTTTCTTTATGCTTGCCAAACATTTTACATGCAATTATATATTATTTCTCACGTTTCCGACTACGATTACACGTCTTGTAATTTGCCACCATTTTTACACGCATTGCTTGCTTACTTTACAATTTTAATTATTTTATTATTTTAACGCATTTTACGCATGCGAAGCGAATTCTAAAGATATAAATTGTGGAAAGAAAAAATCGCTCACGAGCAGGATTCGAACCTGCGACTCCTGGCTCAGTACGCCAGTGCTTTAGCCACTAAGCTACCGTGAACACTGCTCGTGGTATCGAAATTATCCTCCACTATACGTCTTTGGGTGACGTCTTTTATATCTTTAGAATTCGCTTCGCATGCGTAAAATGCGTTAAAATAATAAAATAATTAGTAAGGGTAGGCATATCTATACGACTTTGATTTAACTGTAAAGTTAGCCGAGTCGGTTAAGGAACAATGTTTCTTAATAAGATATCGCTGACGTCACCCAAAGACGTATAGTCGAGGATAATTTCGATACCACGAGCAGTGTTCACGGTAGCTTAGTGGCTAAAGCACTGGCGTACTGAGCCAGGAGTCGCAGGTTCGAATCCTGCTCGTGAGCGATTTTTTCTTTCCACAATTTATATCTTTAAAATTTTACTTTGACAAAAGAATTAGCATCTATATTCATGAGACTGAAGTTCCGCAAGTGGTAATGTTAATATGTTGAAACAATTTGTATAATCAATTCTGTGTTTCTTTCGTTCAGTGTGCAAAATAAACAATGGTGATAGGTAATATATGTGCTCTGAATTTTCATGAGTGTGTTGTTTATTCTGTGGTGTTGCTATATGAATTTTAACACAATCTTATCTCATTTTTAGGCTTCCATAGTTCCTACAAGGAACCCTTATAGTTTCGTCATGTCCATCCGTCTGTCTGTCCGTCTGTCCGTCTGTCCGTCTGTCCTAATCCTTTACAGCTTAATAACTTCTACAGTTATACACATAAGTAAATGAAATTTTATTAAAAAATGGTCTAGATATAGATCTCAATTTTAAAACAATAAATTTTTATTTAAAAAAAAAAATCTCGATTACGTATTTTAGGGGTGGCGCCCATACATGTGAAATGGGGATGACATTTTTTTTTTCGCTGCACCCCCTCGTGTGGGTTATTACTGAATAGGTCTACTAAAATGAAGGTAATATTTCATACATAACTTTTTTATCAGGTATACCATCAGGCATTCACCAGAGGATGGGCAGCAGCATTCTCTGAGTATTTAAACAACCAACTGCGATCGCCAACCCGCCTGCTAAGCGTGGCGATTATGGCATACTGGAGGAGGCCTTTGTCCAGCAGTGGACGTTTTTCGGCTGAAATGATGATGATGATGATGTGCGGATCAGAATTTGATTATTACGTACTTGCTTCAACAGTAAAGGAAAACATCGTGAGGAAACCTGCACATCTGAGAAGACTCCATACAATTCTTGATGGTGTGTGTAGTCCGCCAAACAACCAGAAGACCAGCGTGGTGGACTAAGGCTTGAATCCTTCTTATTCTGAGGAGAGGCCCGCACAATTGGTAAAACAATGGGCTGGTTATGTTAGATCACCTATGGTAATAATAATTATACGAGCTGTTGTTGCTGCTGATGATAATTGTGTGGTGACCATAGCTTCTAGTTAATTATTAGCACATATCTACATAATGTATTATGTAGGATCAAATCAAAATCCAGTAGACAAAGGTTTTAAAGGTGGATTATTCTACCAATGAACATAAACAACTTTTCCTAAGAAACAAAGGATGTCAGACGATTTTTTTTCAACTTCCTGTACAAAATCCTTCGCGATAAACAATGTGGATGGGAAGTGAACCTGTACAGGAAAAGTTTTCCAATCCCCCTCATTCGAGGTCTTACAAACATTAATTCCACAACCTTAATTGGGGCCTTTATTTTTAGTATCGGTTTGATTAATTTGCGTATTACTCATAGTCAGGATAGGATATTCTTAGCTATATTTTGCAACTCGTATTATGTCATCGTAAGCGTGAAATTAATTAATCTTTGTCGTATGTTGGCGGGTTGGTAGCGGATTAAAATATTAACTACATTGCTTATTTTCAACTGGTTTCATGAAGCTCTTGGTTACGAATTGTGTGGGTATCTAATATGCGCAATTATACTTTAGAACCTGTATAGCACCGATTAGCCAAGAGTGCCAAGACCAATGGGTTAAAGACCATGATCATTATATTAAGCTTATCCTAAGACAGTCTGTGAGCTCATCTGAATGACTTGTGAGAGGTACCTACCACATAGGTTATATAAGCAACTGATATATTCAATATCCTTACTTCCTGTCTTACAATCACAACAAATCTACACATATTAAAAAAAAATCTTCGTCTTAAATTCTAAATGAAGATATTTCTACGTACGTCCAACTGTGGGTGGTCTGCAACCGTCACCAAACATTACCCGCCTTCGTAATACGTAATGATCGCTGATGATGCTCCCAGTAATTATGCCGCAGTGGAATATTTCTATCATTGTTACGCTTGCGCCGAGATTTGATGCTGCGTGTGTGGCGTGTGTGTCATTCACTTTAACTTACAACAATTACATTAATATTACGCCTATAAGCCCCTGAGGTTAGGTAGAAGTTGTCTTTGGTTCATCCACAAGACGTTGATGTTAGTATTCGGTCTTAGTTGTGTTACTTTTTAACTTTTATAAACCTCTGTAATGTAAATATTAGGCAAAAGCAAAATCTAAATCAATCATCAAAATTGAACATACGGTTAAATGCTATGTGAAGCCAAACGTGAATCATAATAATTGGTTCGATAAAAACATAAAGATGACACTAAATCGCTATGTATAAAATGTGTAGGTACGGTCACGATACTTCCCGGTGGTACATTTTGTCGACAAAATCCCTTGAACGAATCCTGCTACATTACACGAACCTACCGCTGCTATCGAACATTGAGTGCAAGTGATTTTAGTCTTAGTGGTGGTTCAGCAAAAACATTTCCGACAGTACCTCGCTAAGTGATTCCATCATGACACCATGTAAAAGCTATTCACAAGATAACCTTTTTATTAATATTTTTTTTAGGTCATGTTGAGAACAGATTTCTAAAGCAATTCAAGCACCCTCGCCAGCCAGTGCCCTATATTACAAGTGTGCACTAGAAGAGGGCTTTAAGTAGAATCTTTCAATATATAGGCATCTGCCGGAAATATAGGTACAGAAAAACTCCAACAGAATAATCGAAGCCCTTTATGCCATGTAACATGTATAGCTTACGTCTACGGGGATCTGAATATCAGTTTTATGAAGTGTAATCATGTAAGCCCATCCTGGGTAACATGACAGTTTATCTCCTGTGAAAAGTACGGAGATTAGTGAATTAAACCTCCTTTTAAACGCCTATTTTCTATTCTGTGGTTAAGCTGTCGGTCCTTGTTGCGTAAATATCTACCGCAGTCATATTACGGGTAGTCAGAAGCCCGAAAGTCTGAAACTGGTAGGATAATGTGTTGTCCAGTAGCTAGGTTGCAGGCCCGATGGCAGTTGTTCCGTGTTCAGCAGCATCAGCTCCCCGATCGAGGAACATTTTCGATAAACAGTTATCGAACGATTCGGTTTATTATCTCGTTTTGCCTACGATTCACGTATAACGAGAGAAAAAGAAACAACAAACCAAATCGACCGACAACCGAGATATCGGCCTGCTGATTAGACTGAAAGCCGACCCCAACACAGTTGGAAAATGATTTCCCAACTATAAAGTTTCCCAGATATAAAGAAACTATCAATGTACACGACCGTTATTTGTGGCGTTCTTTTGAGAAAACCGGTGTTTCTGATGTACAGTCAGAAATCTGAAACCGGAAGGTGAGGCTAAAAATCTAAAAGGCTAAAATCGTTTGCACTCAATGTTCGATGGCAGCGGTAGCCCCGTGTAATGTAGCAGGATTCGTTCGCATCGCGAAGTATCGTGACTGTATGTAGTCCACAAGCGGAAAAAGTGGTCAATCTGAAATGGTTCTAACAGCTTAAGTTTGTTAGTGATAGCGACCTTCCCCCCTAGCCAAGATGACAATCTACAATCGTCAACGCTATAGAACACAGTCAAAATGTATGGGAATGACATATCGCAACGAATGACTTTATCGTTGAGATGTGTCATTCCCATACATTTTGATTGTTTTCTATTAGCGTTGACGATTGTAGATTGTCAACTTGGCTACGGGGGCTTATCAACATTTTCCGGTCGCAATACCACACTTAGTGGGCAGTTCAGTGTCGGTCCTTGAATAGTTTTGAAAGGGACGATTTACACCAAGTTCACAGTAACTTACGGACGCTTTTGATTGCTTTAGATTGATTGATGAATTTCTAAATGATATTTTATAATTTATTATTTTTCAAATTATTTGACATTGATTAATAGTGATGCAACGAATACTACTTTTACGAATACGAATGTGAATACCGATTGTACTATTCGGCAAATACGAATACGATCACGAATACTTGATTTTACTATAACGCACGTAATTATTAGTCAAAGATCAACAATTTAAAACAACTCTGCTCAGTTACAGTACACAAGTTGATGAAACATTATGAACACAGAGTCAGAGAAAATTGCTATGTTGCAAACCTATCTAGTCTCTACAAACAGAAACTAGAAGGTCGCCACAATTGCTGACCATCTGTGGATGTAAACAAAAGATAAGAAAGTTTAATGAGTTTTTTTTATAAACTTTTAATAATAACAAAATGAACTTATAAATTATGTACTAAGTTAATGTTACAGAGATCGAGAACGACATTACATATTTATTTTTGACATATTTGAGTGTGTAAAACTTTAACTTTAAGCCAACTGGCAGATTTTGTGGATCATACAATATGTATGTGTACCTAATTACCTAAATTAGAATTAAGATCTTTACCCAAAATTAGACCAATAAAGATTCTATTCTATTCAAACGTAATGCTCGCTTACAGTCAGCCGCCGAATGTAAGCTTAGCTTGGCTTGCTGATTTTTCATAATTTTCAACCCTACGTAAGCAACAGCGTATATGTATTAGTATTGGCTGACAATAGTTTGGTGTGAACTATCCGTAAAATATTTGCTAGACGATTTGAACTCAAAAGCACGGTTAGCGTGTCGCAGGCATGCTTATTACTTCTTACGGGCTAATGAGCCGAAATGGATAAATTCGCACTTTAAACCACCTCTAGCCATTTCCATCACAGTTATTTCCTCAGTACGTACTTTTAGTGACGCAATAAACACTAGAATCGTGTTCTGTTCTAACCTTACACTACATAGGGCGTACCGTTACTTAAAGAAGGGATTGTGAACCTTATACCAGTAAAAATACTGTTATGAATAGTTTTATAGCAATTGGAGAATAACTGCTTGGACCTCTACAAATTTTTGCTTTAAAGAATGAACGCTTGCCTTTCATGCAGGATATTATACAGGAGCATCTGAGTTTGAACCTGGCCTGGCACCTCTGACTATTCGGTTTCATGTGCGGATCATAATCCGATTATCACTTGCTTTAACGGTGAAGGAAAATATCTTGAGCAAACTCGCAAACCTGCAAACCATAAAATACTCCATAGAGTTCTCGATGGCTTATGTAGTCCACAATCCCGCACTAGGCCAGCGTGGAGCACTAAGGCCGGACTTTTCTGGCACTGAGAAGAAACTCTTTTCCAGTAGTGGGATAGTAATGGGCTGATTATATATGTATGATTTGTATAATACATAGATAGATAGATAAGTATATTTTTTGTTTGTTTACACACCATAAAAATAAAACTAAAGTTATAACAAACATGAGTTCTTGTTTGCAGTAGAGCTCCATTGAGAAAGAGCTCGTGCGGGGAATTACTAACCACCATGTTATGTCTCAAGTCTCAAAATTAAAGCAACAGCCTAGGTTGTATTGCAGTTGCTATGGGAAAAGGTAACCGCTTAAGGTGGGTCTTTAGTTCGTTTCGCCATCCTATAATATAAAGATAAATAAAAACATGAGCACCAGTACAGAAAATTTGGCGGTCTTTAACATAACCAAATGGCAAATATTCTAAATACAAAGTAATTTTTATAATAATCTGTGCTTAAACGGGAAACTTGTAATAAATTACGTTTTACCTAATGTTCTGAACATAGATAATAAATAATACTATGTAGAGATGATATATCTATGGTTCCGTTAGCAAGGTATCAGAATCGTAGTTATAGTTAGAATCACGCTTGGTTATTTTAATAACGGGCTTGTGATGGAGTGCTGCCGGCTATCTCGCCTATTGATGTCATGTAGCTCAAATAAGTAGGGCTGTGTTATCGAAAAACAAGAATTATTGATTGGGTTGTAGCCGATGTAGATTATCTGCATATTGCGTCATTATCATGGTGTTTGTTTAATATTAACATATCATTAAATATTGTGAGTTGCTGCAACCTCCAACTGTATGTTAACGACTACCTAAGTTTAGTAGTATGCAGTCTATCACTAATGGGATATATGGAGCTGCGGAAATGAAGAAAACTGCATTCAAGGCTAAAATTCTTTCCTAGTAATTAACCTTTACGTGGGGTAATCCTCATGGGCACATTCCGCCCAAGGAAGCCAGTGTCGGTTTCCTTATGGACTAAAACCACCAATGGTTTTCCTCTAACTACCTTTGGCCAGGGGCGTGGGATACGTTACGTTTGTTGAGAATCTTCATTCTCCAACCACCCCCAACAGATCTCAACTCGCCACTAGTAAGGAAGCCTCTTCTCTCCGTGCGGCCTTAACATCAGCCGCACTCTCCTTCTGACTGGCGCACGCTAGACGCTGCGCGGCCCCGTCTCGGGCCTTGACTGGACCCACTCCACAGCCCTACTCCTAGGGTGGCTGGACGACGACACCTTACCAAGCGCTCTTGATCCTGACCATGAACAGAATTATATATATAATTATAAGATTTCTGCCACCTAGTGCATTGGTTAGGTCACGGCGCTGCGTGGCCTAAGCAGGGCAGCTCCCACAGTAAAGACACTCAGGCGTCTGCTTCAGGCCTATGCGACACAGATACTTCCTGAAGCAACCGTGCCCCGAGACCGGTGGTGCGTCTCCATGACGGGTCTTACCGCCGCTAGTCTAGTAATTGACCTTCCCGTCCCACGGTAGCTTTGTTTAATTGACCGCTTATATATACAAACCATGATCATCATCTCATGATCTGGAAACACACAGATATTTCCATATCATGGAAAAACACCTAAAATATTAGCTGATATTTTATACTTTGAACGTTCACAAGAAGAAAGAGCATAACACAATGCGCCGCTGGCTACTAAGAAATCAAATTTCCAGAACCGAAACGCTCATAAAAACTCTAAAATTATCTGCGTTTATGTCATCTTCTTGGCTTTAATCTTCGAATAATAAATTTCGAATAATATAAGTTCTTAGAGTTTCGACCCCAATCCGCTACCGGCGTTACTTATTACCCAACTGTGTCGGCTAAAAGAGAGTTTTGTGTGTTCTTTATTGTCACTAATGCCTGCTTATTAGTATTGTCCGTTTCCTGCTTATTTCAACATCGGACGCCGACGTTTTTAAAGATTACCGACTAATCTCTGAAGATTTTCTGAATTTATTGTGTCTGGTAGCTGACCGTTCGTCTCATGGAACTTTTTTTTCTTTCGATAGAGCCTCTTAAATCTTTCTAATTATGGGATGGATGGGGACATTGTGAAATATTCAAGTTGGTCCTTGATTTTTTTGCGAAGATAAGCCAAGTAATCCTTACAATTATTGTGTTTTGGGTCAGTACAATTTATTTATTTCTTACTTACAGTAGCAGGCTTACTTTTGTATAAAATAACTAGTAAATAACCAGAGGCAGGCTTAAGAAAACGCATGAATTGTGTGAAAGATTATATAAATATGAAGAAAGTGGGCACGACATGACGGCTGATAGAGATGTATGGAAGAAAAATAGATGCTGCGCCGATCCCAATTAAATTGGGATAATGGCAGGAGGATGATGATGATGATGAACTAGAAAATCTTTTAAATTATACAACATCATCAACGCAACAAAATCATCATCCTCAACAATCGCCATCTCGCAACGGCTTGATATTTTTACTTGCTCTTTGGCGGAATTCGAGAGGGTGACACTTAATTATTTATCTTCTGTGTAACTACATTGTCGAATTGGGTAAAAACCTGTAGTAACTATATGTATGTTGTGAAATAAATAAATGAACTTCACATTTCCTACTCTAAAAAACATTATTTTTTTAGTAGCCTGAAATATGTTAAGGCCCTACTAAGAGCTAAGTGGCACCCCCATCAGTAAAAAAATATTTCTCGCCGAGTACCTACAACATTTATCAAAAATTCGATTATATCAATTGAAGTAATGTTACTGTAGTTTAATCAGAAACTATTAACTCTGTAAAATATAGTTCGCTGAAATATAGCCTATGAAAAGTGCCAAAAGTGGGCGTTTTTCGCATTTTTTCTATCTTCAACTACAGCGAACTATAATTTACAGAGTCAAGAGTCAATAGTTTCTGATTAAACTACAGTACCTTTACTTCAATTGATAAAAACGAATTTTCGATAAATGATGAACTCGGCGAGTAATATTTTTTTACTGATGGGGGCGCCACTTAGCTCTTAGTATAATAATATAAGCCTTTATTCAGACACAAATGTTTTAACATACATACATCCTTACTAATGTTATTTGCTTATATTGTGTTTTCTTTTTGTTATAACTAAATGTGATGGTGAGTCGACATCGACAACTTGGTCTGCTTGCCCAACTTTGGCAAAGGCCTCCTCCATTGTTTTCCATTCTGCTCTATTTCTTGCTGTTCTTGTCCATGTTTTTCCTATAGCCATTATCTCGTCTTCCCATGTTCTAAACTGCCTTCCGCGTTTTCTTTTTTCGTTACTCAGATAAAAGCTCTTAGTATAATATAATTTAAATCACTGAATGCCTGTTTATATGGTGTATGGACATACAAAATTATGAAACATACAAAATATTGTCCAATAGACAAGTGTTGCGATTAATTTCCACAATTCTTTCATAGTTTTATTCTTAACTTTTTCGCTGCTTAACTTTCCTATAGCAACTATACATTATCTTCTCTGGTCTGAGAATCTTCTATCAACTGTTTTTATCCCAGTTTCTAGTTTCTTTTTCAAACTTTTGTCTACTACATCCTTGTTTTTCCTTATCTCAAGTCATATTTCCAGTTATTGTCCACTACGACTAAGCAATATGGTAAAACTTATACCGATGACAGTTTACAAACAAACGGAGTTGTGTTTATTATCGTTTATATTATATAAGAAGTTACAAGTAAGAAGAAGCTACTGGAACCTGGAACTCTGTTATTATTGCTCTGGTTCACCC
Source organism: Asteroscopus sphinx (assembly GCA_949699075.1). Classification (NCBI taxonomy): domain Eukaryota; kingdom Metazoa; phylum Arthropoda; class Insecta; order Lepidoptera; family Noctuidae; genus Asteroscopus; species Asteroscopus sphinx. The sequence goes on from OX453017.1 coordinate 16,526,630, forward strand.
TTCCGAGAACCACTAATAACAATAGAAAAAAAAATGGGACGGACGGCAGAGCGTGCTTGTACAGGCTGTTTATGTTTTATAATCTGAATTAAGTCAACTTTTAATGAACATTGTTTAAAAGTTTTATTTAAAGGGTCTCTAATGTTTTAATTAGTTAACAATAATAATAAATATTACATAAAATAAACCATATAACTCTATAAATACAAATGTACCAACACATAAAAAAATAACAGTAATAAATAAAATACATAATACAAAAAGGGTGCACTGAAGCATTGCTCCACATCGCTGTCATATAGTGCCCAGAAACTTCTAGTTTAGCCAGAAAGCTATAGTGTTGAGTCTTTTGGGTTATTTCCCTTCTCAGCTTGCAACAGGGATTATTAATAAGCATTGTTCAATCAATTCATGAACTTTGTGTAAACTTTGAAGAACATTATGGTTCATTCAAAACTGCGTTTTTATAAAAAAATCTTTTGTTTTTGTTTCAAATGGGCCGATAACTAACCCATATCCCTTATTAGTTTGTGAACTAACCTTAGGAAGTCAGTATTACTCAATAACTGGGTTGCGGAGGTCTGATGGCAGTCGCTTTCGTGTAAAATACTGATGAAATGTATGGGAATGACATATCTCAACGAAAAAATCATTCGTTCAGATATGTCATTCCCATACATTTTGATTGTTTTCTATTAGCGTTGACGATTGTAGATTGTGTAGATTGTCAACTTGGCTAGGGGTGCTGGTTAAACTGGAAGCCGACCCCAACATAATTTAGAAAAGGCTCTGAGAAAGAGGATCACACTGATAAATAATACGACCGTAAGCAGCCTTATAATATTACCTATCCTCATTCTAAAGACGCGCGTTAACAAAGTTTTGCATGAGAACATAATTGCAAAATTTTAGCGGGGGAGAAGGAGCGGTCGGCGTGTTAAGATTGGCGAGCTCAAAAATTTTGTGGTATACCTTATTGGTGGCGCTCGCTGACAGAGTGACGTACCGATTGGCAGCAGTGTGACTCTTATGCAGTGCTACTGCATAAGCTTGGAAATTGCGGGTATCCGGCTAATTGTCGTATTTATGCTTACTAGTCTGTATAAATTCAAATTAAATAGTTTTTATTTCGAATAAGCATTTACATGCACTTTCAAAACGTTAAGAATCTAGCTGCACTGTTCCAAATAGATGGTCCTATGGAAAAGAGCAATGGAAAAGAGGCATGAAACTCCTTGGAGTCATCATCATCATCCTCCGAGCCTTTTCCCAATTATATTGGGGTCGGCTTCCAGTCTAGCCAGATGCGGCTGAACATCAGTATTTTACACGGAGCGACTGCCATCAGACCCCCGCAACCCAGTTACTGGGTAATACTGACATTCAGAGGTTAGACCAGTTGTCAGACTTTCAGGCTTCTGACTACCCGTAACGACTGCCATAGATATTCGTATGACAACCGGGACCGACAGCTTAACGTGCTCTCCGAGGCACGGAGGGGTCTCGATGTGTAACTAAACGGTCACCCATCTACAGACTGACCGCGGCAAGTGCAGCTTAACCTTGCAGATCGTACAATCCGCGCAGTCGTTGCTTCGCTACGAGCCCCTCTCTGAAACTCCTTGGAGTACCTATCCTTAAACGGTTTTAGACTAAGAAATCCCCTCTTAATAATTTGTCTTCTTCTTCTTGAGCCTGTAACTATCCCCTACTCTTCAAGCGGCCTGTAAGCATGAAAGTGCTATTTTCGCCTGCCTCCAATCTTCGTTTTCTATTTTTCCCTTCTTCCGTATAATTTCAGCCAAAAGACGTCCACTGCTGGACATAGGCCTCCCCCAGAAAGGGGGGGGGATATGCCATAATCGCCACGCTTGGCAGGCGGGTTGGCGATCGCAGTTGGTTGGTTAAATACTCAGAGAACGCTACTGCCCATACTCTGGTAAATCCCTTATTCACCTTTTACGACACCCATGAGAAGATATAATAATATATTATGGTGGTGCCATTCTTTACGTCCGGCACCATACGGAACACTCTTCCACACACCTTATTAAATAATTTTCATCTTCTTAGCGTAGGTATGGTATACCTATGCTGTTGCAAGCTTCATTGAATTATGTAAGCTAGCAAACTTTAGCGGTTTTCTTAACCAGCTGGCATTAGAACAAAAATGCGTGGACATGGATTCGTATACCAATGAATGTGAAACATTATGCACCAACACTGTTTCGGAATACACGAGAATTAATTGTTTACACTTGTACAGTCGACTGCATGACAGTGGTAACACTTGAATTAGAAAACAGCCCTTACTGCTTCCGAAATAAAGGCTCTATCAATTTCAAACTGTTACCACTGGGTCTAGATACGCTTTCTTGGCTCCTCGATCTTCCCCCATGCGTTTGACTTGGCCGAGCCATCGCAAACGTTGTGCTTTAATTACGCCAATTATATTAGGCTCGTCAACTAGCTCTTCGATTTCGGCATTCTGGGCCAACCAACCGGACGTAACCCAGTAGGTCGCCCCAGATATAGCTGGGGAGATGCTGTGGAGACTGATCTACGTGAGCTTCAAGCTACCAACTGGCGCGATATCGCGCAAGATCGAGGAAAGTGGAGAGTTCTCGTTTCGGAGGCCATGACTCACTTTGGGTCGCTGAGCCAGAGGAGTAAGTAAGTAAGTAAGTAAGTAAGTAAGTACCACTGAGTCTGACGTGCGGTCGACCATACAATATAGACACGGGTTCTTGTGGAAATGGTTAAATTACTACCTCTGCGAATCAGACCAATAATAAGAAATATTTATATTTGTACCCGACTGCGCCAGAAGGAGGGTTATGTTTTTCGAGTGTATGTATGTATGTATGTATGTATGTATGTATGTATGTATGTATGTATATTTCTTTGGCACGCTCTGTAGCCTAAACGGCTTGATGGATTTTAGCTTGAGAGGTGTCGTTAGATTCGTCTTAATTGTGAGAGTGACACTGGGTAGGTATATCAAAATTATAAAAATAAAAATGGCCGCTTTTTGGCGCCATATTACCTCGTCAAAAAAATATTTTTTCCGTCAGAACCTATCGAGTGGGGTATCAAAATAAAGGGTTTTATAAATGCTTTACAAAAATATATACAACTTATATGTTTAAATGTAATTTGGAACGAAAAATGCTAAAATACAACAAAATATTCAACGTTAAAAATATATTTATGTGTGACTTTAAAAAATAACATTAATACTCGTAACGCGACAAAACATGACAGAACTAAAAAATTTAAAATAAAAAAGTTAGTTAACAAAACCAAAAAACCCGACTGCTCGTAAATATAACTGAAAAGATGTAAACAAGACTTGTGTAGGTACATGTAGGTAAATGTGAAAGTATCAAATCAACACGTAGGCGGAGGCTACCTATGAACTACTTTTGTAATTCATGACCAAAAACATACGTAGCCTCCGACTGCGTTTTGATTTGATACTTTCACATTTACCTACATGTACCTACACAAGTCTTGTTTACATCTTTTCAGTTATATTTACGAGCAGTCGGATTTTTTGGTTTTGTTAACTAACTTTTTTATTATCTTAGGGAACAGCAGTTTTTTGCAGAGCTTCAGGTAAATAACACACAAAATAATAATAACACACGGTCTATCGAGTTCATTTTCAGGCGGCAAAAAACTTTTTCATACTCCGCTATAATTTTTCCAAAGTTTCATCATTGTATCATTCTGGGCTGAAAGAATTATTTTAAGCTCTACTACAGTACGGTGGACCGCATGTCGGTGGTAACACTTTGACATTAGCTGCATCTTTATTTCGTAAGCAGTAAGGGCGGTTCTCGAATTGAAGTGTTACCACTGTCATGCAGTCGACTGTACCTAGGTACTTACATTAAATTTATAAAAACAATAACACACATATTGTTTTTTACAGTATTTCATCATTTTTTTATTTTTTTATTTTTTTGCCTCGTTGGTCTAGTGGTTGCAAGCGCGACTGCTGAGCGTGAGGTCCTGGGTTCAATTCCCGGGTCAGGCAAAGTGTTATTGGGTTTTTTCATTAGGAAATTCTCAGTAGCAGCCCGGAGTCTGGATTTGTGCCCGGTTAGTGGCAATAGGCTCGCCCCCTATTACATGGGACTTACAACATAACTGGCGAAATGTGGGCGTACTATACACCTCTGCCTACCCCTTCGGGGAAATACAAGCGTGATGTTATGTTATGTGTTGTTGTTATGTTCATCATTTAACGATACCTACTTAATTTTTTATGAGATTTTATATTTTTGTATCCATTCCTTGGGAACAAATAACTAGCAGTCAGTTCCAGATAAAAACATCTGTATCTGTCCCACTAATTTGAATTTTATTAATAAAACGTAAAATTTAACACCTCGACCCATTTTAGCAGTCAAAGGAGCTGCTGCAGTCATAAATCGCGATAGCTGCCATAAGGTTATTACAATAATTTATAGTTCAGAGATGCGCAAGCGCGGGTAGAGTCCTCGATAGACCCATCAACCGGCCGAATGGTCGGAAAGCCGGAATAAATCATTGGCTTTTTATAAAGGCATCATCGCCTCCACTGTCGCCGCGGCGCGTCGGCGACATCAAAGCCGAACATGTCTTTGTGGAGCCGCCTGCGCGCGCGCCTATTGAAGGCTTCATTAAAAAGCTCAGCTTTGATCTGTCGTTCGGTTACGTGTTTGATTGCTTCGTATTATTGTATTTGACGTTTGGGTAATTGCTTGAATGTTCTTGTAATGGCTATTGGGTGTATGATTATTTTAGGTAATTTTGGTAAGCGTGTTAAATTGTTATAGGGGATTATTCTATGGGATGGGATTAGACTGGGAAGAGAGTGAGGGTCTATGCTTGAGAAAGGAATAAACAAAACATTCATATAATGTCTCACTCTTATTTACCAACTTTTGTGCTCACCACAAAACTCTGACTGAACACATTTAAAATGCCTACGTGTTGCGTGCGCGCACTATTCAGAAGTCTGAATATCTTTGAAAGGCAGGAGGCACACATTATTCTGAGAATAAGCACTTACTCATTGGTAGTAGAAAAAGGTAAGGCCGCCGGTCCGCGACCGCTGGCCGCCACACCGCCGCCGCCGATAGAGTCATTATGTTCCATTATTCCACAGCGGACCTCAAACTTTTGGATTCTTGAAGAATACTAAATTATCTTATTATGTTTTAGGTATTTTGTTCCTAGATTGAGAACTAAGCACTTGTATGAAACCTTCGACATTTTATTTTACGTTTGCAGTTTTGAAATTATTTTATCTGTGTAGGTACGGTACGCATACAAATTAATGCTTTTACAGGCCAGACTTTATCAAAGTTTAGAGTATATTTCAGAGTATGCATAGTGCGGACCTTCTATAGGTACATTTGCAAGCGCGGAAAGAACGCACGCGCGTGGTGACGTTTTTTCTCGGTTTACTCCCCGGTAACCGAGCGACAAAAGCTCCTTTAATATTTTTTTGGTATTTAAAGCTAAGCTTTTGCAAGATTGCATTGACCTTCTTTCTTATACACCGCTAATTCAGTCTGTAGCTTGAAACTTCATCCGTGGCTTTAAAATAAATTTACTAGAGCTCTGAGATAATATAAACTTTGAGCAACACAGTCGGATGGCTGATTAACTCGTCGAGCTGGGCGCGGGCGCAGCGTGGTTGGCGGGGAGAGGGCGCTTGCCTCCAACCATAATGTATATCATTTTCTTCCTGCCTTAGCTCGCGGCTTGCCTTTTTTATGCTTCCTCTCGGATGTGCTCTCGGAGCAAAATTTTGCTCCACATGACTTATTCAACAAAACGTTGTTTGTTATTATTTTTGAAATTGTAAAATGCAAGTTACTTAGGTTACACTTTTATTGCTTATTGTTTCATGCTCAGTAACTTTACTTAACCTTGCACGTAGAGATGGGGCCATTTTCAAGTTCACACACAAATATTCAAAAGAAAGCCATGATCAGACCGTGTATTTTACCCGTGTTTTTTTAGGAGAACTAAGTCACTTGTAGTTATTAAATACTAATATAGTTTTAAGTTCTTACTAACAATAAAATTATGTAATGGATCTAGTTGTCCGAATAAAGAATTTCATTATTATAAATGATACTGAAACTACTGAAAGTCGCGTTCGCCGAACTGAGACATGAAGATGGAAAGTCTCATGTGATTGTAATTTCACCGGCACCCGTACCCTTCATGCTGGAATACAGCAATGCAAGTATTACTGTTTGGCGGCAGAAGTTACGGTGGTAGGACTTCCCCGACCAGCTCTTTCACATAAGGAGCTCTTTCGCAAAATAAGTATGTAGTATTGGACTCTTGGACCAGAGTACCCTTTCATACTGAGAAGGGATCCATAATGGGCAGCAAGACAATAATGTACTGATTATGTGCACTTATTATAACGTCTAAATATACATAACGCGTCTTCTTATTCCACAAACAAAATTAGTATACAAAATTATACCGTTGATTGTTCCAAAAGGATAAGGCCTACATTTTCTTGAAGGCTAATTAAAATACAATTGCATTTAAATCGTCTATGTAAGTCTGTTTGAGCTGAGACCGGCGCGGGCGCCTATCTTAAAGGGATAGGTGTGGGTGGACGACAGCCTACGAACGTACTTACGTAGGTAGGTAGGTAGGTACCATCCACACGTGTGCCGGATGCTATCCCTCGGAATTGATATAATGTTATGTAAATTATTGTTTAGTTTGATGGCTTTTTGTCGTTCACGAATCACGGTTTCGATGGTGTCGTGTTTTGAAACTAGCCTTATCTGGCGTTATTGCTTTGGATTACGAATTTTAAGTAATCTGGTTTAGAAATTTAAATATTGGAGTAGATTCGTATTAAAATACGGCGTTCTCGAATATTGAGCTGTGTCTATGACAAGTAGAGGATTCGATCCCGGGATCCCGGATCTCGGGATCCCGGTCATATTTTAGTCCCGAAATTTTCAGGATCAAATTTAATGAATCTCGGGATTTTCGGGATTGATACATTTTTTAAATAAGTCAATAAAAATGTGCGTGAAACGAAACGCACATACCTTTATTTGACATTTTGACAGCCATCTTGTTTACACAGTTGATTTCATTTGTTTTTGCACGACCGGTACCGGATTATGCGTAAAAGTGTGTAAAAATTCCCGCTTCACGTCGTGTAAGTATTGATATTTTTTTTGTTAATTGGTGATAGTCAATGAAATTATTAATCTTCATACCAGGCCCCTCAGAAAGTATTGCGAAAAAAAGTTTTTATATATGGGAGACTGGCCAGTTATAATGTTTTTCGAAAATATGATTATTTATAAGTAAAAATAAGTAAGTTCCAATTTCAAAATTTCCCTCCACATTTTTTGCGAGTTAATTCAAAGTATTGTGTCTCACTGAAATATGGATCTGCGCCGGGAACATTTTAGAGCTATGATTTTATACGATTTCAAGTGTCGCCTGAAACCGGATGAATCGTACGATAGACTTCAAATGGCATTCATGGATGAAGGCCCTTCCAAGGCAACCGTGTATCGTTGGTATAACGAATTCAAGCGCGGTCGACCAACTTTGGGGGATGACGAAAGAAGCGGTCGCCCTTTGACGGCTGTTACCGAAGAAAACGTGCTAGCAGTGAAAAATTTAATCCAAGACAATAGGCGAATTACATATCAGGAGATTCAACACATATTGAAGATTGGATCGGGAAGCGTTCACGAGATTCTACACAGCCATCTTCGCGTGAGGAGGATAGTATCACGCTGGGTGCCGCACAACCTCACCGATGCTCAGAAGCAGGCCCGGGTGGAATGGTGCCGTGATATGCTTAACAAATTTGAAGCAGGCTCGTCTCGGCGTGTTTACGACATCGTTACAGGTGATGAGTCCTGGATTTATCAATACGACCCAGAAACCAAGCGCCAGTCGACTGTTTGGGTGTTTCAAAATGAGCCAACGCCTACCAAAGTGAAGCGATCTAGAAGCGGGGGTAAGATTTTGATCGCTAGCTTTTTTAATTTGACTGGCCACTTGGTATCAATTCCCTTACGGGATTAAAGAAGCATTAATGCCGAATGGTATACTACCAAATGTTTGCCAGAAGTTTTCTCTGTTATAAGCAACAAGCGACCAAACACGGCTCCGCGGGCTACTGCTCCACCACGACAATGCACCTGCGCACACCGCACTCAAAACGAGGGACTTCCTGGACAGCACGCCAGTCAAACTCCTGGGTCACAATTTAAAGGGATACAATTTTCGTCGCCGGAAGATGCGCTGGCTGCGTTCGAGCAGGCTGTAAACGAGGTGTCTGCGGCGGACTGGAAAAAGTGTTTTGAAAACTGGTTTAGGCGCATGAATCTTTGTATAGAGGCTGGTGGAAAGTACTTTGAAAAGATTTGATAAAAATATATGTACGTATAGAACAATTTTTTTTAGTTTCGCAAAACTTTCTGAGTGTCCCACGTATTTGTGCAACAAATTGAAAAGTATGTTTACAGATGAGACGTTGGATGCGTTGTTATTCCTTAGATTTTATTTTCGTATTTTAAATAAGTAGGTAGGTAATTTATAAAGTTTCTGGTCAATTTAATTTAAAAGTATGAGTACCTATAAACATTGATCTCTTTAGCATAATATAGTCTTTTTTATAGTTTATCTAAATAAGTCTAAAGAAGTTGATTTTTTGAAGTTTATTGTTTAATTTCATAAATTATTTAAAGAAGTGCCTAGTTTGTTTATTTTATAAGAACAAAGTATAATTTTGTTTAACCGCCTTTTTGAAGATTTAAAACTTTAATATTCTATGTCCTCACAAAACTAAAAGATAAATAAAAAAATGATTTTGATATGTTTTACTGTGTTTTTGTTACCACTTTCCATTACGAATACAATCCCGGGACTATCCCGGGATCCCGAGATTAACTGTAGATAATCCCGAAATCCTGGGATTAGAAAAATCGACGGGATCGAATCCTCTAATGACAAGTAATACAGTTTTGCTCGCTAATTAATACAGCCCGATGTGGAAAACAAGAACTAGCCACCCATTTTGTTAGCATTTTATGTTTAGGTATTATTCATAACAATAAAAACTTTACAAGTCATTTAATAAAGAAATGAAATAGCTGGACGTAATTTGAGCCTAATTAACACGCAGCAGCACCTAAGTTAAACGAGCGTTTTAAAGGTCACGAATCACTTAAACCTAAGTAACGCCCTAAAGTGCGCCTGCGCCGTTTTCTGCCTCACCATATTACTACAACATTGTTGTATAGCAAATTGGCATTGGACTCTACATTGTTTTATTTTCCTGTTTCTATATAAGTGTTGGTTTGATTTATGTATTTAAATACATATCTTTGCAGGTGTCTATTGTAAATTGTTGACTAAAATATTATAGTCATCATAATGTAAAATGGAGAATACTTATTTAGTTTTAGACATTTTGCATTTTTGGAGCCCATTAATGTATTACATATAGCCCATACAGGTCCAGAAAATTGCTTCAAAATCGCATATTGATTATCAGTATGTCAATCTGCGTGATCGAATCAGAAATGAGGAGATTCGCAGGAGAACGAAAGTAACCGACATAGCCCGAAGAATTGCCAAACTTAAGTGGCAGTGGGCGGGGCACATTGCTCGCAGAACGGATGGCCGATGGGGCAGTAAAGTTCTGGAGTGGCGACCGCGTACTGGAAGGCGCAGCGTGGGTAGGCCCCCACAAGGTGGACCGACGACCTGGTGAAGGTCGCGGGAATCCGCTGGATGCGGAAGGCACAGGACCGGTCGTTGTGGCGATGCTTGGGGGAGGCCTATGTCCAGCAGTGGACGTCTTTCGGCTGAAATGATGATGTCAATCTGCCAATTGGAGCGAACACGAGACCTTGAGTGGAAGACCGCGAATCGGCAAACTCAGCGTAGGGCGCCCCTCAGGTAGGTGGACCGACGACGACCTGAAGAAGTTAGCTGGGGGAAACTGGATGCGGAAAGCAGAGGACCGAGTGTTGTGGCTCAACTTGGGAGAGGCTTATGTCCAGCAGTGGACGGCGATAGGCCGAGTCTATTGACTAATTTATGTCAATCTGTCAACGATTACTATTGTGTGTGTAGGTCATCAACATCATCATCATTTTAGCCAAAAACGTCCACTGCTGGACGGCCTCCCCCAAGCATCGCCACACGGGTCATGTTGGGGGGATATCATAATCGCCACGCTTGGCAGGCGGGTTGTCGATCGCAGTTGGTTGGTTAAATACTCAGAGAACGCTGCTGCCCATCCTCTGGTGCCTTGGTCGCCTTTCACGACACCCATGAGAAGAGATAGATTGGTGCTATTCTTTATGTCCGGCACCACACGGAACAATTGGATATAATTGGATTGGAATTGGATTTTAGGAATTGTGTAGGTAGTATAGTATAACGGGCTGGTTTCCGCAACTCCACGTTCAAGCGTGTATTTTGCGTACAATTGTGTAGGTATTAGGTAGGTACATTGTGTTTATGATAATTTCGCACGATTTATTGCTTAGCTTATCTAACTACAAATTGTCGATGCAATAAATCTGTACAATATATTTTATGCTAATATATATCTAGTGCATGGAAGGAAAGCGTTCAACCACTAGGCTACAACTGCCTTCAGCCTTAGCCGCGTTGACGTGGTCAAAGTTCACTTTGACACGTACTGTTGCCACGATCAAAGTTAAGTCAAAGTCCTTTGTCAAAATGGACTTTGGTCGTGTCAACGCAGCTTTATTATCCCTTTTAGGCATGATTTCACCAAAGATAATTCTCTGGTTAAATTACCGTTTACCCACATTTCCAGTACATTTCTTGAGTAATCGGTTGTTTAATCAGCGAATTAACGTTGATGAACATCGGCCTTAGCATAGGTTTTTGAAGCAGGCAATTCGCTAACACGTGAATGGAAGTTAAGTACTTCAATCTAGTCTTCTATAAGTGTTTTTCAGGACAAACATTTTAGCACACACGAGAGTTATTGTAATAGGTCGCTCTGATACAATCAGAAGGATCATAGAAGAAAAGGTAGGCTGTTAAAGGCGAGCACGGCTCCGAGACTCGGCTTCTTTTACGGCAGTTGAACGTCAACTGTTCATGCTAAAATGGCGGCGCGGCGAGAGCGTCACAGTCACTACACCAAAAGTGAGAGTAGAAGAATAATATTGAATAGATATATAAAACTACCTTAAACTAAATAAAGATTCAATATACCTCCCACCAAAATCACTATGATGATTTCTCATATATAAATAAAAAATAGAAGATACTGTACAAAATGAAAAGGCCCTTACTGGCCCTTACTAACTCGAACATTGCCTACAGGATAAATAAATATTCCATGAAGTTATTACAAGGAGGCCGATGGCTATTAAATGGTTGCGGAAGAAATTATGGATCATAATTATTTATTATTGAACATGCACCTATAGGTAACATGCACTCGGTCCAATGGAGTTCCCGGAGCTCCTCTATTTTGTGCAGAGGATGGCCACCGTGTTGTTTTAGTCAGTAAGTGTCCGACATACCCCTCCGCCATTCCCAGACGGAGGGTATCCATGAGGATTTTCACCCGAAAACAAAAAAAAAGGTAGCATGCCACCTGATGGAAAAGTAATTACCGTAGCTATCGTTATTTTTTTCAAACCAGACGTAGCTTTTTTGTTTTTTGCTGTCTTTTATATACTCGAGAGCAATGAATCAGGGTCACCATGCAATATTATTATTATAGGGCCGGTTTCTGAGTTGAGAATTCACAGTTAAGCAAGACTTAGTTATTTAGGCATCATTTAAGCAAGGCTTTGTACGTAACTAAACGTAAACGTACTTAAGTATAGCTTAACCATAGATAATAATATAATACTATAGTGCTTAACTAAGAATTTTCAAATCAGAAACCCTAACATAAACCAGATAAGTTAGATATAAACCATAATAATATATGTAGGAAACTTTAAATGATGAATGAATAAAAACCAGCCAATTGCGAGTTAAACTCGCGCAGTAAGGGTTCCGTACCACCCATCGACCTGATACACCATAGAACTGATTTAATTTACGAGAGTTTATCAAAAGACATTAACGGACAGGCGCGAAATATGAATTTTTGCATCTCTTTCTTACGCAGATATCACCACATAAGTCTAAATTTATCTTATTTTTAGTATTTGTTGCTAAACTAAATAATATGCACTATAATCTGACCAAGTTTGGCGCTGGTATGTATTACCGTTTTGAAGATAGAGTAGGAACAAAAACGGTGAAAAAAATTCATGTTTTTTGAGGTTTCTTGTATGGGGACCCCCTTTGGTTTTAGACTTTCTTATTTTTAGTATTTGTCATGATAGTCACCATAGTAACACATATTCTCTGAAAATTTCAACGGGTAATGTATTACCGTTACGAAGATACAGCCCTGTGACAGACAAACGGACGGACGGACGGGCGGACAGCGTAGCGAGAGTAATAGGGGCCCGTTAGCACCCTTTGGGTACGGAACCCTAAAAACGAACAGCAATAACTGTTAAAACACTTTGTTTTTTTTTATAAATAGCCCATAAAATATTTTTCGTATGAATAAGCAACATATTTAATAAAATAATAAATAAATATTTTTGGGACGCCATTTTTACACAGCACCATCTAGTCCCAAACTAAGCAGAGCTTGTAATATGGGTACAAGACAATGGATATATAATACTTATATACTTTTTTTTTTGTAAATACATACTAATAACATATAAGAAACAACCAGACCAACACAAACACTTATGTTCATCACACAAATATATGTGTTCTGTGGGAATCGAACCCACGACCTCGTGATCAGCAGTCCGACACTCGAACCACTAGACCACAGACGTCGTCAAAATTATAATATTTGCGCGTGGTGCCCGACATAAAGAATAGCACCACCCTATCTCTTCTCGTGGGTGTCGTAAAAGGCTACTAAGGGATTCACCAAGAGGATGGGCAGCAGCGTTCTCTGAGTACTCTGAGTATTTAACCAACTAACTGCGATCGCCAACCCGCCTGTCAAGCGTAGCGATTATGGCATATCCCTTGCGGGAGGCTATGTCAAGTAGTGGACGTCTTTCGGCTGAAATGATGATGATGATGAATAAGCAATCATTCTTGGTTTCCAAGATATTGGTTACACGGATCCAACGCTCAGTGTATTTTTACTTTATTAAATGTTTCATCTTTTATGATCAAGGTTTAAAAATACAACTTGATGATGAGAATTGTTGCTCCATTTCAAACTTCCACCTACTCATCATCATCATCATTTCAGCCGAAAGACGTCCACTGCTGGACATAGGCCTCCCCCAAGCATCGCCACAACGACCGGTCCTGTGCCTTCCGCATCCAGCGGATTCCCGCGCCCTTCACGAGGTCGTCGGTCCACCTTGTGGGGGGCCTACCTATGCGGTCGCCACTCCAGAACTTTACTGCCCCATCGGCCATCCGTTCTGCGAGCAATGTGCCCCGCCCACTGCCACTTAAGTTTGGCAATTCTTCGGGCTATGTCGGTTACTTTCGTTCTCCTGCGAATCTCCTCATTTCTGATTCGATCACGCAGGACACTCCGAGCATAGCCTTCCGCCTACTAATTAAGGGGAATTGAACTGTGTTCAAAGCTGTAAACGTTAAAAGCAAAACATAGGTGAGACTTGTAACTTTTTGCAGTTCCTACATACATACATACATATTATCACGTCTGTTTCCCATTGGGGTAGGCAGCAGTGGCGTGCATTGGCCTACTTCACTTGCATTTAATTGTGGTATAAGTTATTGATTTTTTTATGTATGAAGATTAATTTAGCATTAATAGGTCTATTTTAAGATAAATAATCATCGTACTCTGAAAAAAGGATAATAATTTACACCACTATTGAATTTGAATGAGGAAGGCACTGGGTATTGCCTAATTGCCTATATGCAATGCACGCGCCTGGTAGGCAGAGACTATGGATTTCCACCTGTTACGATCCTGACACACCTCTTTCTTTGCAGTTCCTACCAGAATTTAAACCCAAACCCTTTACTTACTGCATAATATGAACATTGAACAAGAACCAGCATTTTCTATAACAATAACGGAAACACTATACATTACTAAAACTTCCGCAAACAAAATGATCAATAAATCCACATTTTCTTCAAGTCCCCATGCTCAGAAACTTTTATAACAATACTGTGCTTTCTTACCTGAACTTAGCTTACAAAAACAGGGTGTAGAATAAAAAGCAGGCGCGAGCCGACGCGTGTAACAACTTCATTGGCGCGAACGAGCGACCCGTTTACGTTCTGAAGTCGCCGCCATTGCCGCCTTATCGTGGAACCTCTATGGAAAAAAATAAAAAGGTCATGTGTCCTGCTTTCTCATTAACTGGCTGTGTAATTAATGCAGTTGTACTCAGACTATTGTAGGTTCGATGAACTTGAGAACTCTCCCGGTGAAAACATTACTAGATATAATTTAGAATGTGAAAATTAAATGCGTTAGGTACATCTATTACATCTACCTTGCATAACTGCATTTTTTTTTTAAAGTCCGTTTTTTCATTTTATTTACATGCTACTTTGATAATTGAATAAGCAGTACCTACTACTGCCAATAACGATCTCCATCAATAGATTGTAATTTTTTTTTTACATTTAATAATGGCAAAACGAGCTAAGTGCCCACTTGATGTTACACGGTTATCTTTGCCCATAACAACTGCAATCTCCCTAGGCTGCTGCCTAAATGGTATTGCAAGTCGCGTTCGCCAAACTGAGACATGAAGATGGAAAGTCTCATGTGATTGTAATTTCACCGGCATCCGCACCTTTCACACTGGAACACAGCAATGCACGCAATGTTTGGTGGCAGAAATAGGTACGATGTTGCTTGGTACTCCCTAGACGAGCTATTCTACAACTACTACTACTAAACTAGCGCTAACTAGCTCTACTACTAACTGGTATTATTTTGGTGTTTTAGGACTGATCTGATATTCTATGGATTTGATAAAAATAACACCAAAACTAATTAAATCAAAAACTCCATTCTCATTATCCAGGATTTTATCTGGACTAATTTATAAAAACATTCTTCAATATTTGATTCTTATTGTAGAGAGGCATGAATAATTATTTATATGAAGTATAGGTTTTCAGGTTTATTTCTAAATACCTAGGTGATGTAGTAGTCCAGAGGTGTCTTGTAACAACTTCATTGGCGCTAACGAGCGAATACCAGTTTTAAGTATCTCCATCTTATCGCTATAGCGCAACACGAGAAAAAAGAAGTGGAACAGGGATATATCAACCTTTTTCATTACAGATAATGCTGATATATGTGGCAACCCTAAGCATAGGTGAAGACTATTACCCGCTACTATTGTGGAAAAATTTGATTGAGAATTTGAAAAATTTGTATCATATTAAAATAGCTTTTTTACATGTATGTTTTTTTATGTAGATCCATTTTTCCGTGCTCGAGATGTCCAAGAAATGTTATGTTGTGTTACTCACAAAAAGTGAAACTGAAATAAATTTACAATGTGTAAAAGAATGTTGTAATTTTTTTATTTTTGAACTATTTTCAGATAATAAGAACAGACATCCTTAATGACAACGATAAATGACGGCAAAACAACATTATGTAAGTCGTAAAATGACAACTTCATAGTGGCTTTCTTTAATTATATGGTTAAGTATATTACTCATATGGAATTTTAGATTCTGTTTCTTTACAGATAAGGTTGAATGTTCCTTATTGGTGAGACAGAGTATCAAGCTACCAATAAAAGATACAGTATAATAAGTTTCATTGCCGAGTCCAATATTACTGCGTTGATAACTTAATCATTTTATTCCACTAAATGGGAAGGATGCATTTTACAACCTTTGTCGGTTGCAATGCCATTCAGTTGCTGTTGTTTGTTGTTTAGTCAATACAACTAAATAATAGGCACACGTTATTGCTTACCGTATTTCGAATTCAGTTAAATAAATAAATACCAGGCCCCTCAGAAAGTATTGCGAAAAAAAGTTTTTATATATGGGAGACTGGCCAGTTATAATGTTTTTCGAAAATATGATTATTTATAAGTAAAAATAAGTAAGTTCCAATTTCAAAATTTCCCTCCACATTTTTTGCGAGTTAATTCAAAGTATTGTGTCTCACTGAAATATGGATCTGCGCCGGGAACATTTTAGAGCTATGATTTTATACGATTTCAAGTGTCGCCTGAAACCGGATGAATCGTACGATAGACTTCAAATGGCATTCATGGATGAAGGCCCTTCCAAGGCAACCGTGTATCGTTGGTATAACGAATTCAAGCGCGGTCGACCAACTTTGGGGGATGACGAAAGAAGCGGTCGCCCTTTGACGGCTGTTACCGAAGAAAACGTGCTAGCAGTGAAAAATTTAATCCAAGACAATAGGCGAATTACATATCAGGAGATTCAACACATATTGAAGATTGGATCGGGAAGCGTTCACGAGATTCTACACAGCCATCTTCGCGTGAGGAGGATAGTATCACGCTGGGTGCCGCACAACCTCACCGATGCTCAGAAGCAGGCCCGGGTGGAATGGTGCCGTGATATGCTTAACAAATTTGAAGCAGGCTCGTCTCGGCGTGTTTACGACATCGTTACAGGTGATGAGTCCTGGATTTATCAATACGACCCAGAAACCAAGCGCCAGTCGACTGTTTGGGTGTTTCAAAATGAGCCAACGCCTACCAAAGTGAAGCGATCTAGAAGCGGGGGTAAGATTTTGATCGCTAGCTTTTTTAATTTGACTGGCCACTTGGTATCAATTCCCTTACGGGATCAAAGAAGCATTAATGCCGAATGGTATACTACCAAATGTTTGCCAGAAGTTTTCTCTGTTATAAGCAACAAGCGACCAAACACAGGGCTCCGCGGGCTACTGCTCCACCACGACAATGCACCTGCGCACACCGCACTCAAAACGAGGGACTTCCTGGACAGCACGCCAGTCAAACTCCTGGGTCACCCTCCTTACAGCCCTGATCTAGCACCGTGTGACTTCTTTTTATTCCCAAAAATAAAAAATCAGCTCAAAGGGATACAATTTTCGTCGCCGGAAGATGCGCTGGCTGCGTTCGAGCAGGCTGTAAACGAGGTGTCTGCGGCGGACTGGAAAAAGTGTTTTGAAAACTGGTTTAGGCGCATGAATCTTTGTATAGAGGCTGGTGGAAAGTACTTTGAAAAGATTTGATAAAAATATATGTACGTATAGAACATTTTTTTTTAGTTTCGCAAAACTTTCTGAGTGTCCCACGTATGTTGGGACATTTTTACACAGCACATCACAGTAATATGGGTACTAGACAATGGATATAATACTTATATACTTTTTTTTTGTAAATACATACTTATAATACATAAGAAACACCCAGACCAACACAAACACTTATGTTCATCACGAAAATATTTGTGTCCTGTGGGAATCGAACCCACGACCTCGTGATCAGCAGTCCGACACTCGAACCACTAGACCACAGACGTCGTCAAAATAAAATATAAAATTAAACATCAAGTATAGCTATATTTTGTAAAGAAAGAAAGAAAGAAAGAAAAAGATTTTATTCATGTACTCGTTGATGTCTTTTTTATAGAACATTAAAATGTGACAAAAGATAGATTACATCTACAAATTAAATACGTATACGTGTAATAACTGAAAACCTCTGTACTCATCATTATGAACAACTTTCACTTTGGGAAAAACACCGAAGTCGCGAAAAAAAATCTGCTGCTCCATACATTTATGTTCGAATAACCCGACTAAATGTGTCGGTAACAGCTGATTTCTTTCGAGATTTCGATGTTAGTCCCATAGTAAAAGTTGTTCATACTGATGAGTACAGTGACCCATAAGAGGTTTTCAGGTATTTCAATTACACGTTGTACATATCTACATAACTACATAGTTATTTCAGAAAAATGAAATGCGTTATCCGGTGTTTCCTGTCTTATTGTCATTTATTATTGAGTTGATGATTATGAAACTTCATTAGGAGTAAAATAAATGTCAAATGCACCGTCACTGAATAGCTTTTGAATATTTGAGGCTTTATAGACGTTGTACGCTTTACGCTATGAAGCGTTAATCCAGCTTGTACACATAACATCGCATGATATTTCTTTAAATATTGCGCAAAGAAAGGTTTAAATGATGTATTACATCGGGACCTCGTATAGCTGGATTGTAATGGGGACACATAAATAATATACTTGCACCATGTTACGTTCGCACAAGTTGACATGCTCTGCTCTCACACTTACACACAAAAACTACACGCACTCGTAAAACACACTCACTAACACCCCCACATGGCACACACCCATTTATGCTGCAAGCATGTATACCCCGATCACATACACACCCCACCTTACACACACACAAACGCTTTTTTATAATCTTATATTTTAATTTTAAAATCCTAATTACTTCAGTTGTAATAATTGATCCAACCTCTAGATAATAGTTATTATTGTTCTATTTAAAACCTTGTATTATTGTACCGAGTGCTACCTACCTAACTTGTTCGACCTTGGAAGAGACCTCACGACACAGGGTCACACAGGGTATCCTAGTGTGGGGCTCAGTGAAACTGTATATAATTTAGTGCATAAGTGAACCTATGTAATACTTAGTTATGTACATATTGCACTTGTATTTGTAACTGAATAAATTTCATCTCATCTTTATCTTATCCTTCGAGCCGGTTCTGGAGCTTGGCAGTCAAACAGTATCCGGCTCGAAGGACTACTTGACCGTGCATCTAGATGCAGCTGTATTCTACACGAAGCGACTGCCACCAGACCGAAAATCGGCAAACGCAGCGTAGGGGACCCCCCGCCAGGTGAACCGATGACATGAAGAAAGTGCCTGGGGGGACTAGATACGGAAGGCAGAGGACCGAGTGTTGTGGCGCAACTTGGGAGAGGCCTATGTCCAGCAATGGATTGTGATAGGCTGAGTTGATGACTGCCACTAGACTGATCATAACCAGCCCAATACTGTCCCACTGCTGGGCACGGGCCTCTTCTCAGAATGCGAAGGATTCAGGCTGCGGGTTGGTGGGCTACACACACCATCGAGAACTTTATGTAGCTCTCCCAGGAGTGCAGGTTTTCTCACGATGCTTTTCCTTCACCGTTATAGCAACAACAACCACTCTCGGGAAGTCAGAAGTGCCGGGAACTCGAACTACGAGCCTCCTGCATGGAAGGCAAGCGTTCAACCGCTAGGCTATCACTGCTTCATCAGGCTGATCAATCCCCGCAACTAGGGTTACTATTTCAAATGGAGGGATGCCCGTCTAAGGCGTTGTCCTAATACAACGCGACTATGTGGACTACGCAACCATCGTGAGCTCGCGCGAATTTTGTTCGTAACATGACATTATCGCAAGATTATCGCGCAAATGCTAATTAATTAGGACACCTGTACGTTTGATCGCGTAGTTGCGTTGTATTAGGACAATGCCTTTTATGCTTGAAATACTACATGATTTTACTGAATATTTTATTTCTAATGTAAAACCTGCTAAAAGGCAGTAATTAGTAGTAGGTAGTATTATGTATTATAAGTATGTATTTAAAAAAAAAAAGTATATATGTATTATATCCATTGTCTAGTACCCATATTACAAGCTCTGCTTAGTTTGGGTGCTGTGTAAAATGTACCAAATATTTATTAATGAAAAAAAACTTACATGCGATTATACCTTTTATTTTTTTTGTTTTCGAGGAGGAAACCTTCAAAAGGCTACGGCCTCGTGGGGTAGAGGCTGGGGTGTGTGGGATTTTTACCGCACTAAAACCTCCCCGGTGGCCATCTTCAGCACAATAGTGGGGGAACTCCGGGAATGGGTATGCTACCGGTGCCCCCCCTGTGCTACGCCTGTAAAGCACGTCTCAGGGAAGACTTTGTCTCCCTGAACAACGCGATTATACCTAGGATCCCGTGTGAAATTAAAAATGCCTATCTCAGATCAATGTTGGCCGCACGCCTGTCTAACCCTTAAAATGCCTGTCGTATGGTAAGCCTACCCGCAACTAAATTATTTTCTCTCTTTCTGGTAAATAATCCTAAATGCATGTCAATATGCTGCTTTTCTTGTTTAGCTTATTCTGATTCCGATGTTGCTCATCTTCATTACATCCCTATCGGAATTGTAGAAATATTTTCAAGAGTTCTAAAGTTGGAGATCTTCGTACAGCCACTACCATTACGCCAGACTATTTTACGACATGCAGCGACAATTTCTCGTCGTTAAAGGGCTAGAGGTAGGTACATACATAATATAAAGTAATAATAAATATATCCTGCGTGTATAGCTATTGTATTCGTTTTATAAGTCCCGGTAACACCGCAGCACGCAGCCTTAGTGCCGTGCGTGGTAGCATCTGTATTATACGTCTACGTGTTGCGCAGGCGCAGGTTAACAATCTTGGGTAAGTTTTACTTTTAAGTACCTATAGATGGTCTGGATTGTATTTGTTTTTTTATTGCAATCGGTTCAGTATTACTCGACCAAGACAATTAGATAACTAGCTGGTATGCGGTACCCATACGGTTCTCCCTACCTGCTTACCACGCGTACGTTTCAGTATAACAAGTACCATACTTTTCGCCCGCCGTACCCCACATATTCGCGGATGACGGTATAACTATCATGGTGGACTAGTACGGTA
Organism: Asteroscopus sphinx; assembly: GCA_949699075.1. Classification (NCBI taxonomy): domain Eukaryota; kingdom Metazoa; phylum Arthropoda; class Insecta; order Lepidoptera; family Noctuidae; genus Asteroscopus; species Asteroscopus sphinx. Next base: position 16,547,414 of record OX453017.1, read on the forward strand.
TATTACTATAATCTTGCTCAAAGGTGCACATTAATTTTACTTTGACATTTTCTACCTTTTCATTTTATTTCAGGGCTATTTTTGACGAACTTTTATTGTGTTGCAATTTAAGATTTGGCTAAAGATAGAGTTAAATTGTCTAGAATATTCCTATCAAATTTTATAGGGTTACGGGAGAGACGAATGGAAATTAGTTGTTCTTGAAAATTTTATTCAAAATATATCTCGTAAAATGTATGGTAGATAGGTAGGTACCAAAGTAAATACTTACCTATTTTTCAGAAAGCGTCATTATAATTATGTTTGTGGTATATTTTTTCCTGAAATACAAACAAATAAAACAAACAACAAACCTTTATAAAAATGTTATTTGAATCAAACAGCACGCTTTACGCTACATATTGAGTTAGCCTTAAGAAATGTTGATGATACCTGCCCGTGATCCTCTCGCATCCAGCTGCGATATCTTCATTTGGCGGTCGACAGGTGTCACGTGGTACCACTCTACCCATCCCTCTCGCGCATCAACCAACCCCTATCCATCTATCTTATTCTTTTGTGTTTGGCTCTGTAGGAAAGCTTTAGTAAGGTTTGTAGCTTTTTTTTTGTTGAAGGCTTTATTTATTTGTGTCGAGTTCCTGCAGTTACAAATAACGTTTATTTCTTCGTCTTCATCTTGAGGAAGATAGTTTATGTGTATATCGTAGGTTTTTAATAGTTATCCAGAGATGAGCTCGAGATTGTGACTTGCATTTATAATTGCTACGAATAAATTGTATTTTATTAAATAGGTGCGATGATAGCGTTGAATAGAAATGAGGGAGGTATTTTGTTATAAGTTAAGAATAAGAATTTTGCTCATCCAATAGAACAATGACGTAGGTAATTGTATTGTTGCACTAACCTAACTTAGAAAACATTTTCTAGAAATAAAATAAAAAAATATAAGTATAACGACGTTGTTCTGTTGGATAAGCGATCAGATTTTTTAGTATCTTGCTGAACTATTAATAATTTAAAAGAAAAAGCCAAACAAACTTTATAAATAAGTGATAGAGCCACAAACAAATCAAAATAGAAATAGTTAATGCAAAGATTCCTTAACCGTAGCATCTCCAACGGTAGCAAGAAAACAAAGCTGCAATCATGTCATCACGATTAACCAAATAAGTACTAATGTCAACTTAACTAACTTAAAAAATAAATACAGATTAGCGACTTACTGAGAAAAACAAAGAAATGCTCCCAAAACGGGAGCTGTCAACCTGTACAAGTAAAGAAACTATTTTACACTTACATTCTACAATGACCGTTAGAATCTGAATCTTATCTTTTGGGGAACAGGTGCTATTTTCAAGTGTAAATTTTTCAATTTGATGGTAAAGTGAAGTTTGTAAAGGTATAAGTTTAGTTTACACAGCACTGTGTAAATATTTGTGAAGTGGGAGTCAAACAGTGGAGTAATCTTGGTAATGTTGAAACTGGCGGATTATCTTATTCACTTGTGCTGTGAGCCGGAAATAACTTGATCTAGGGATTGTTTGTTGATGAATTTGTATCGCTTTTAAAAATAATATTTAACATTTTTCATTTTTTATTTATAAAGCTTTATTTCGCCCCCATAGACTATAAAAGAAAAGTAGGAAGACCACAAAAAAGATGGAGTTACGATTTGACAATGATTGCCGGAAAACAATGGACGAGACAAGCACAGGACAGGAAAAAGTGGAAGGCTTTGGAGGAGGCTTTCACCGCCATCGGTGGCCCTTACACAGAATCAAATGAAGATATATTAAAATTATTAAAATAAAAACTTACCTAGAAAGAAAAAAGAAAATAAGCACTGTAGAATATAATTGTAATCGATGTAAGGTCGAAATAAAGCTTTATAAATGTTTCACATAATGAAAAAAAAGGGATCCATCTGACTGGATTTTATATATGATACAAAAAGGCGATTAATAATAATCACAAGCACATATCACATCTTTGATATTTAGAAAAATAGGATAAATAGTTATGTGACGACTCAAAGTCATTATGGAAATTAATCTTGATTATTTAATTACCTACTTATAATGTTGTTATTGAATAAATTTTGCTTTTACCATTCTTCATAAGCTCTTCATAATTCAAGTTAATTAGCATAGTTGTCTTTTGCTAGAAGGTCCATAACGAATTCAGAATAACAACTATTCGAATTTCAAATCTTTGTATTAGTGACATAGAAAAAAATAAAAATATCCACGTCAACCAATAAATTGATAGGGCAAAAAAAGCATGACTACAATCTGAGCCGTTCCTAAAATAAAGAACAAATTGCTTTTTTTGAGTGGCCATGGCCCATAACCGAACGCTGGTGAGGTGATTAATCATTGACTAAGGCTTATCATCATACAGTATCGGGAATAGAAACATGAGTGTAAGAAACTTTTTTTGTTTGATGCACCTGCGGCGCTGTAGCGCTGTTGAACTTTTAAGACAACTTTTGAAAGTTTTTTTTTTTAGCTCGACATGAATAAAGAAATTTTAATGTTGCCTTCTCAGACCAACTGAGGTTGCCTTATAATAAAGTGTGCACTAGCCTAAAGACATATTTAGTTAGCGGTAATAATGTAGTGCACCAATCATTATGGCGCCTGTGAAGTTAGCGCTACGCAGCGCTCCACACCCCAATTTTTAATAACTACGCAGAAGCTGATCACCTGATGGTATAAGCAATCTCCGCTGCGCATGGATATCCACGCATTCTAAATTTTGCTACTGCATAGGCATACGACTCGTTTTCACAGCCACCATAAATTTTGGTGCGTACCTACTCTACCTAAGTATGGTTTGAAAATGCACTAAGTTGTTTACTGCTATCATATCAACAATATGTGTACAGTCACAGAATATCTAATAGTACTACGGTACAGTTAAGAACTGGCTTAGTATGTAAGTTTCATCAAGGAGAGGCTATGCTTATACTGGTTTTGTTACCATCAATATGCGCTTGATTGTACTTCAATTTGTTCTTACACCTTGTCTGGAAAGGTAATAATTTGTTACACCTTGCGTCTTTACAAGAAATGGCAAATTAAATTAATGTAGGTATATTGCCGTTTTTAGGGTTCCGTACCCGAAGGGTGCCAAACGGGACCCTATTACTCTCGCTGTGCTGTCCGTCCGTCCGTCCGTCCATCCGTCTGTCTGTCACACGGCTTTATCTTATGAATGGTAATAGGTAGCCGGTTGAAATTTTCTCAGAATATGTGTTGCTATGAGGGGTATCACGCAAATACTAAAAAAAAAAGTCTAAAACCAAAGGGGGTCTCCATACAAGAAACCTCAAAAACATGCATTTCTTTCAACGTTTATGTTCCTGCTCTATCTTCAAAACGGTAATACATACCAGCGTCAAACTTCTGATTTTAGTGCATATTATGTAGTTCAGCAACAAATAATAGAAATAGGAAAAATATAGACATATGTGGTGGTACCTGCGTAAGAAAGAAATGCAAAATTTATATTTCGCGCACTGTACGTTGATGTCTTTTGATGAACCTCGTAAATTAAATCAGAACCCTTACTGCGCGAGAGTAACAAGCACTTGGTCGGTTTTATAGTAACAACTTAACAACTGACCGGTATACACCTCTAACATTTAAAAAAAAACAGTGAGACAAAATTGCATGGCCTTTCTTTTGAACACGTGCAAATGAACTAAATATCGATACTATATACTACTACTACGACGATGCATTAGTCCTACTATCTAATACACTGTTGCCAGGTCTCCCGATTTTCCGGGAGATTCACAGATTTTCGTAAAAATCTCCCGATCTCCCGATTTTCGACAAAAATCTCCCGATTTATTACAATCCTTGTATAAAGCCTAATTAGAGCCTAATAATAGGAATAAGATGAAAACCTGGCAAAAAACTGAATAAAATGAAACAGACGGATAAGTTGCTGCTTGCTGCCCTGAATATTTCCGTCAGTGTATCGTTTGTTTACTAAACACTTAGCATAAAATAGACTATCAGAAAATCATAAAGTTTTTTTTTATTACACAGGGCAGTAAAATGTAAAAAAAACTAACTGCTTTGATTTTTATATTACAGCTGGAATGGTGGCAAAATATAATACCGGGATTACTTCAAAAACTTAGATTTTTCTTGAAAAACATCATCTTCCGATTTTTTCCATTTATCCTCAATACATCTCCCATTTTTTCATAATAAGCCTCCCGGATTTTGAAATTCGGACCTGGCAACACTGATCTAATACTACCCCTGGTTTACACTTAGCCATCGCCACTGCTCATCGCGTTGCCGACTTACCTACTTCGAAAAATATTTCCACAGAAATGTAAGCAAAGCAATCACAAAAGTGCTCGTCCGGGGAAGTACTACCACCGTACCTACTTCTCCGCCAAATAGTGATGCTTGCATTGCTGTGTTTCGGTCTGAAGGGTACGGGTGCCGGTGAAATTACAATCACATGAGACTTTCCATCTTCATGTCTCAGTTTGGCGAACCGAGTTGCGGTACCATTGAGGCAACAGCCTAGGTGGTATTGCAGTTGTTATGGGCAAAGGGCAAAGGTAACCGCTTAATATCAGGTGGGCCTTTAGCTCGTTTCGCCATCCTATAATATAAAAAAATAACCTCGTTTACACTATTGATTGTCAAAGCTCATCGCGTTGCCAATTGTTACGGAAATGGTCTGAATGTAAACCAAGCATTATAAACGTGAAAGTATGGATGTTTATTTGTTTATGTTTGAAACGACTGAACGGATTTGGATGAAAATTAGAACACAGATATACAGATAGACCATAACCCGGCTTAACACTAGGCAACTGTTTATCCCGGTTAGGTACCTACACAGCCTCGAGGGATGTGCGATGAAGTATTTTTGCGTTAAATCGAATTTATTATGCGAGCAATAATTAGTATTAGTAGGTACACACGGCTACACATCAAGCTGTACATTTCCAGTAGCTGACCTCGCATTGTATAGGTTTTCCTTACAACGCGAGGTCAGCCTTTACAGGTTTTGTACAGCTTGATGTGTAGCCGTGTGTACATAAAATACTAACTAAAGGCGGCTGTGTTCTTATTTCCTGTAGTTATACCTGAATTGTATTGTTTCGCTTATTACTCAGGGATTTCGAACGAGTAGTCGGTAAATGCAGACGCCCATTGTATGCGCAGACACATTGTCATCTGCAAACAATGATACTTCTTAATTGAGATGAAGATTTAAGGGTTAGTGAACCGACCAGCGTAAACGATGTGCATAATACATAAATTATATCATAGTAAGGAGAGGAGGTCCGTGTGGTGCCGGACTTAAAGAATAGCACCACCCTTATCTCTTCTCATGGGTGTCGTAAAAGGCGACTAAGGGATTCTCCAGAGGATGGGCAGCAGCGTTGTCTGAGTATTTAACCAACCAACTGCGATCGCCAACCCGCCTGCCAAGCGTGGCGATTATGGCATATCCCCCCCCCCCTTAATTGGGGGAGGCCTATGTCCAGTAGTGGACGTCTTTCGGCTGTAATGATGAAGGAGAGGAGTCACTCTTCTTAGAGAATTAAAAAGATTACTATTCAACTAGGTATATCTCCCGGTAGGGTGTAGGGTGTAGCTACGCCCAACATACATAACATAACATAACATCACGCCTGTATTTCCCCGAAGGGGTAGGCAGAGGTGTAATAGTACACCCACATTTTGCCAGTTATGTTATAGTCCCATGTAATAGGGGGCGATCCTATTGCCATTGACCGGGCACAAATCCAGACTCCGGGCTGCTACTGAGAATTTCCTGATGAAAAAACCCAATAACACTTTGCCCGACCCAGGAATCGAACCCAGGACCCCACGCTCAGCAGTCACGCTTGCAACTACTAGACCAACGAGGCAGTAGGTACAATTACAATTTTCCAACATACAATTTTCCCAAAAATCGACTTTACCTACACCTACCTTTCTGGTGTTTACCTATGAGGCACTATCTAATTCTCAACTGATGGTGTGGTAACCGTTCAATTTCCAAGGATTCTTAGTTTCCAGAATCACACCGGACAGCAGCTTTTTCGGGATTATTCCCAAAAGAGATATCCCCACTGGTGGGTATTTGTGTTATTTTTTTTCCAAAATCCCCACTGGCATGCTAAGAAATTATAGTGGGGATTTTGAGAAAAAAAAAAACATCAAGTGACCACCAAGATAATTAAAAACCTTTTTAACAAGTTGCCTCGCACACACCAGCCACGCCAGCTACACCAGGCAGCAGACTACCCCGAGTCCGTCACCCGCGAGGCCTATCCTCCCGTAATTTTTTATAAAGGTTTTCTTCCTTATCCTTCATCATCCACTGAGCCCTCTGCCAACTTCAGAGAAACACGCGAGTTCACGCCCCACTGGCCCAGATCGAGCCCCTCCCATGCCATAATATTCGCCACAGGCAATAAGATCCCCCGCAGGATAATAATGTATTTATTATAAGATAAACTTTACTCCTTTACAGTCTGACATTTCCAACCGTAAATTTAACCAGAGAAGTTTACGACCTTGACAGCACTCGTTTAAGATCAACCAAATAAATTGTGTTCTTAACATTTACTTATCTAACAAAATAATTTATGGTGCAAACGATTTTCGAACCAATAAAATATTCATAAGGTGATAAAAATCTTTCGGAGAAGCGGTATAAAAAAAAAATTAATGTTCCGTGTCGTATTGCCGTAACTGGCTGTATATGGCACCCGGTAAATTGGGTTTGTTTCTCGGTGTAAAAAGTCGCACAACTGCATATTTACGAATGCAGTTTGTGTGTTTCACTCACGGTTTTATCCTTTAACAGTAAGTTGTCTGATGTTTAGTGTTCGCAGTTCGCACCAATTCAGTCTACATTTTATAAACTTTTTTGGAAATCGAATGGGACACGCTTCTTGTAAATTTTTCTTTTGTGCATATTAATGCACTCATAGGATGACAAGGGTAATGACTGCAAACATTCTACGTAACCGTATGGTATAGGTAGTGCCAATAGCGCAACTGCCATTCGTCACTAAAAGTCTGTACAAAATCAATTAGATATGAAGCTACGATTATTTGAAATGAAACTAGAAAGATTTTCTGATCACCACTTAAAACAAAACAGACACTATTGACAGCCTTACCATAAGGATAGTAAAATAATTACTCATAGGTACTACAATAAATTTAAATGACTCTTAAAACATTTAGATAATATAATTAATATTAACAACGATGACAGTTCCAATAACGATTGTGTGATTCAAAGAAATATGATTTAGGCAGCAAAAAAACGAGCAGACATAGGTATGTACGAGTGTACGAATGCCAGAAAGAATTTATGGACGGCACACGGCTTGATTTAAAAACATTAATTGAACTGAATAATATTGTAATAAAACAAAGTTTAACCGGATTAAATCGCGTATATTATTTAAATTGGTTTCCCTGACGTTTCGAAAGCTTTGCAGCATTTCGTGGTCGCAGGTAGACTAAGATGACAAGCGTCTTTACAAATATTTCTAAAAAATTATTTTAATCTACCGAAATAAATAAATAAAAATAATAATAATATTCTGAATAATATAGTATTTATTAATACAAAAATGAGGATGCAGATGCAGCCAGTAGACCTAGATTTCTTCTTTAAAATGAAGAGAAAGGGCTTACAAAGCTGGCTCTACTTCAACTCAAACTTCATCAACTCAGCTTATCGCAGTCCACTGCTGGACATAAACCTCTCCCAAGTTGCGCCACAACGCTCGGTCCTCTGCCTTCCGCATCCAGTCCCCCCCAGCCACGTTCTTTAGGTTGTCGGTCCACCTGGCAGGGGGGCGCCCTACGCTGCGTTTGCCGATTCGCGATCTCCACTCAAGGACTCGTCGTTTGTAGAAGTATATAAAAAAATAAATGTGTTTTTGGTTTTTTAGGAGTATTAATTTTTAATTTACTTTAAGTCGTCTTGTTTAGCCAATGTTGTGTTTACCCGTAATTGGCATACGTATAAGGACAATACTGTACTGTATTATTTGGTAATAGTGTTAATATGTATGCTGTGGGCGAACCTTATGCAATAAATAAATAAACGTTAAACTTTTCCGACTGAGACAATTCACGTCAGACAATCGGTAACCGACTATTTCCTTGGCGTAAATAAAACACCGAATTTCATACGTTCAAGTTCTACAAAAGGTTGCTTGTATAAAAACTTGTAGAATTTCAGTCAGCCCGATAATCAGCTCTACAAAAAGTCTGAAGTATGCAAGCACTCTTACCCGACACTTAGTGTGGATGTGTAGCAGAATTGAAATGGCTCGATTTAAAGTGTTAAAATAATCAATTTATTTGTAAGATTACTATATTATTACGCTAGGTAAGGGCTCTTTGAAAGAATTTGCTACGGGCCCCGCGCTTGCTTAATCCGCGACTGGCAGCCATCGGTCCTTCGACAGACATGGCCAGCCCACTGCCACTTCAGCTTCAACTCAAACTTGCATGTGAAATAAAATTAGTCAATTCAAATCAGTCACAGACTCTTATATAGGTACTTCTTATTCTACAAATAATTGGTTTTCCGAATAATTCATAATATATCCAGTACCACTAAATATACTTAGCATTTACAACTGGTAAAATCATCAGGATACAAATCAGGAAACAAATTAACAACTTCCTAAATAAATTGCTTATAAATTCACAATTTATAACCCCGATCCTCGAGATGATTTTAAATCGACTCACAGTGCGATCTTAAGTATAGTGAGCTGCCAACAGGAAATAAAAGTCGTGAGAATAATATAAATTAAGAGGTACAGCTTCGTCCCAAGCAAGCGGAGCCTTCGATAATTGAGACGTCAATTTTTTCTAAGCACAGACCCGGCCGGACCGCTTTTTGAATATTTATAACATGAGCGCACCGTAATTTAAGTTTACCTCTCTCGTTATCTTCGTTCTTTTATCTAACTCGGTTCATTTCGACTTGTGCTTGTATTAAGTGGGCTCTATAATGGGATAAGTTCTCGGCTTAGAGGTGAAATGTTAACGAATGTTCGTTAATTCAATTTCTTCCAGGCTATTTATGTAATTTTTTTTTTTTTTTTTTGCTATTTGTGTTATTGGGTTTTTTCATTAGGAAATTCTCAGTAGCAGCCCGGAGTCTGGATTTGTGCCGGGTTGATGGCAATAGGCTCGCCCCCTATTACATGGGACTATAACATAACTGGCGAAATGTGGGTGTACTATTACACCTCTGCCTACCCCTTCGGGGAAATACAGGCGTGATGTTATGTTATGTTATTTATGTAATTTAGGTACCTAGTCCAAATGTAATGTGGAATTTAAGTTTTTTTCGACTCAGCCTATCGTAGTTCACTGCTAGACATAGGCTTCTCCCAAGTTGCGCCACAACACGCGGTCCTCTGCCTTCCGCATCCAGTCCCCCCCCCCAGCCATCTTCTTCAGATCATCGGTCCACCTGGCGGGACGGCGCCCTACACTGCATTTGCCGGTTCGCGGTCTCCACTCGTCTGCTCCAGCGGCCATCGGTCCTTCGACAGACATGGCCAGCCCACTGCCACTTCAGCTTACTGATCCTACAAGCTATGTCGGTCACTTCGGTTCTTCTCCGGATAACCTCATATAAGTTTCAGTTTGGTACCCACCAAAGGATTTTTTTAGATATTAGTACCTACTACATATTATGTACCTGCAAAAAATTATTGAAGTTCTAAGAAAATAATTTTAAATACATAGATGACATGACATTTACTTTATTCATAACCACAATGATTTCCGCTAGTAATATGTATGTCTATGCATAGCGGTAATTTTTCCTAACCGGCCGCTCTACCTTTCTGACTTGGATATGGTCGTGGTATTAACTTCTAAGCCCTAAGAATCACGGTAAAATACCTATCGTTAGTTTAACTAGGTATCATTGAAACACTAATAATTTTCTAAACATTAATCCCGTGGGGTAATTGTGTAATGCATTCACTTTGACATTAGCTTTCATTTTGAAAGTAAAGCAATATTCATTGCGTGTGCATAGTTGACGATAACACGAATTGTCAAAACATACGGAGCAATGAACATTGAAATCCACATGATTGCGATCGCGAGTGAGTTACACAATTTGGCAGCCGTTTCCCACAATCCTCACAAGCGACTTGCTCAGGTAAAAGATTCAACCGATCGATATTTCAATAGATTTTTTCTTGCATCTATCATTCAGTCTTTCATTATTAGATCTTTGAATAGATGACATTTATTAGAAAAAATCCTTTTACAAGCCTCGTGCACAATTTGGACGTCAATCACACTTTCTGTAAAGGTAATGGTGGGTTTTGTTATAATTCCATGGGTTTTGTTCCCTAGTCACAGTGCGTCCTTTCATAGGCTCTCTGGAGTTGTAAATCCTATGGCTTTGTGCTGCAAATGATCTGTAAAATTATTGCTGCTTCTTTATGTGAATGCATTCATTCGCACTTTGAGTTTGCAGCTATAGTTTAAAATACTGAGAGACTGAGTAGATAACTCCCTACTACAGATTATTAGGATGTTAATTGGCATTATGGACGTTATAGCTATAGCTTTTACATAAGGGGGGTCCAACTATGCACAAATGTCAACTAGTTTTTGCCCGTGACTTCAACTCAGCCTATCGCAATCCACTGCTGGGTCTGCTGGCCATAAGCCTCTCCCAAGTCCCAAGTTGCGCCATATAACTCGGTCCTCTGCTTTCCGCATCCAGTTACTTCAGCTACTTTCTTCAGGTTAAATAAAAAAAGCCTTTTATTTATTGCAAAAAATAATTAAATAATTACACAGATGAAATTACAATCACATGAGACTTTCCATCTTCATGTCTCAGTTTGGCGAACCGACTTGCGGTACCATTTAGGCAAAAGCCTAGGTGGTATTGAAGTTTTCATGGGCAAAGGTAACCGCTTAACATCAGGTGGGCCTTTAGCTCGTTTTGCCATCCTATACTATAAAAAAAAAAAAAAAAAAAAACATTAGTAGTTCTGTTTAAATGCAATGAAATTCGAAGACAGATCATCAACTCAGCCTATCGCAGTCCACTGAAGGACATAGGCCTCTCCCGAATTGCGCCACAACACTCGGTACTTGTGCCTTCCGAATCCAGTCTCCTCAGCTATTTTCATCAGGTCGTCGGTCCACCTGGCTGGGGAGCGCCCTACACTGCGTTTGCCGATTCGCGGTCTCCACTCAAGGACTCGTCTGCTCCAGCGGCCATCGGTCCTTCGACAGACATGGCCAGCCCACTGCCACTTCAGCTTACTGATCCTACAAGCTATGTCGGTCACTCCGGTTTTTTTTCCGGATAATCTCGTTACGAATTTTATCCTTCAAAGAAACTTCAAGCATAGCTCGCCGAATGACTTTGAATTTTTGGACTAGCCGTAGAAATCTTAATAATAAGGTAATATAAATGTTATCTAGGTCTTTTAGTAACGGAACGCATGTCGCCGGTTTTCCGCTACCAACACATAAATACGCAATTACGCCCACATGTTTCTAGCATTCGATGCAAAATAAAGTAAGTTAAGCCTAAAAACAAACTGGGGTTAGATATTCGGCTCGCCTTAAGGAAATATTTCCGTGAAAACAATTTAGCAGATTCAGCTCGACTTTGATTTATTTTGATGTTATATACCTATTTATAGTTATATAATTATGTAGGTATATATAACATGTATATTTTATTATATGTATAATGTACATAGGTATTTATCTATTTTTATTATATGTAATTATTAGTCCGTAGTACGAAACATATTTTACTACTTTACTGGTGCATCTACCTTATTCTTTGTCTCTGCATTACCCTAAGGTTGTCTGGTAGGGAACGCCTATGGCGTTAAGACCGCCTTTGTACCCTGTTGTGCATATAGAATAGAATAAATAAATAAATATTCTGCAAAATTCAATTTTAGTGACTCTGCGTCCAAAAAACGCACTGATATAATCAGTACCTAATCTCATGACGCGCCGACCAAGTTGCAGTGAGGCTGCTGCAGTTCGATTTTGACAGCGATCGCCGTAGATAAAAAAAATACGAAAAGTTTGCTTATCTAAAATAGCACATCAGGTCAGGACAGCGAAGGATGTGATACCATTCCAAACACCGGGGGTACATTAGGTTGACTGCAGCTGTGGTAGCTCCTACATTGGACAGACAAAGCGTACTATCGCGGAGAGGGTGAAGGAGCACAACACAGCGGTATGGACAAATCTGCCATAGCCGAACATTAGCTCGATTCAGGACCAAACCATTGGATTCAGCTACACGACCCGAAAATCCTCTCCACTGATCGTCATTACTATCCCAGAATTGTACGAGAAGCGATTGAGATAAAGAAATATAAAAAATTCAATCGGGATGATGGATATAGGTTGTCCTCCTCGTGGAATCCGGTAATTGAGAAGTGTTCGCGTATGTCTACATGTATGTCCGCCGAAACTGTCAGCATTGTGTGTCGTGATTCAGCATATCTTGTTACGGACAGCGACGTTACGAAAAACCAACCGCGGGTAGTTCGAGAAAACACCCGCCGCTCAAGACGATAACACCCACATACTTCAGTCTGCTCGTGACCACGGCCAATGCAACTTGACCGAAACGTCGAGGTTAGTAAAAATGTTTGTTGTATTTTGATTTAATTGTGCGCGACAAGTCCCGTAAACATAGTTCAATATGAAAGTAATGTTTCATAAATCACTTTTTTATCAGGTGTACCATCTGTGAAATATAGCCCGCCAAAGTGGCTTGCAATATGTCCCCCCCTGCCATTTCTTAACTATGCAAAATAGAAACTTATGATTCTCCACGTTGATAGACTTTTGTAAAAACTCTCTTTTAAAATTATTTTGATTATAATGTGATTATAAATTTTCGAGTTATAGTGAGAAAACTGCAAAATACTTAAGACGTTCTAGTTCAAAGTTCAAATGTCATTGACCTCAGAGAAAAATTATCTTAGCAAAAAATGCTCCTTTAGTTACTTTCTATTTGAAAAAATCATAAAAAGTACCTATGTGTTATTTTCTCATGCGACAAAGTTTTCTGTTCTTAAGTTTAGCGCTAGATGACGCTATTAGCGCCATCAAACGCCAAATGAAGAAGAAGAAGAAGAAGATTCATCATAATCATCATCATTTCAGCCGAAAGACGTCCACTGCTGGACATAGGCCTCCCCCAAGCATCGCCACAACGACCGGTCCTGTGCCTTCCGCATCCAGCGGATACGCGCGACCTTCACCTGTTTTTAATTATTTCTGTGACGTCGTGTTTTTTTTTTTTTTCGAAGAATTGCCAAACTTAAGTGGCAGTGGGCGGGGCACATTGCTCGCAGAACGGATAGCCGATGGGGCAGTAAAGTTCTGGAGTGGCGACCGCGTACTGGAAGGCGCAGCGTGGGTAGGCCCCCCAGGTATTAATAAAATTAATTAATTACCTAATTTTAAATGTGCAATATATACAATTCAAAAAAAAATCTCAAGAACCCCCCTATCATATATACAAATGTACTTTGTGCTTATGCCCCCTATGGGGCAAAGGTATACTGCACAGATTAATGATATATGTACTAGTATACTGAGCTCACGCATCTCGAAATTAGTCGAAATGCAGAAAAAATAAAACAATAAAATATGATGAAAAAGCTGTAAGTACTAGTGCTATTTGCCAGTGCTACCAGTGCCATCTATCTGATAGATTAAATTACACAGACCAGCTGCGTGCGGCCAGCAGTACAAGCAAGAAACATCCAGGACTGCGTTCACTTATATCGCCCGACGACACACGCAGCGTACTTTGGTCGTTGATCATACATACCACAGATATATACAAACAAAGAATTTATTTATCTTCCTTCGTAGACGGAGAATAAACTGTCTACAGTCTTCCTTGCACACAAAAGCATACAAAAATAATTTTATTGGAGATAATAATGATATTCATTTTCTAGTCTGCAGTGTACTCTGTGTCTGCAGTCATAAACAATATAGATTAAATGAACGCACCAAACAACAACACGAACGAACGAACGCTCTTACGTCAAATTAATGTCAAGTTTTTGACAGTTTTCATTTTTATTTATCTCATAATTATTAAATAGAAAGTGAATTGTGAATTTATGTTAGACTATAATACAACAAAACTTAGAAAAACACTAGAAATACATGAAAATTACAGATCAATAAGTGTATATATAGTTTTTGACTTAAGTCGAGGGTATGTATTATGGTAAACATGATAACCACTTACTTTTACTCTTTGGCCTAAAATAATTCGGTAGTAAACTCATTCACTTCACCAGTAATGCTCGTTATATATTGCTAATCGACCATATTGTAGCAATTGTTTTTCTCCAATGTTCCAATGATTATTATCGGGCCCTCTCGTTCCATAAGTCGCTGCTATAATATTGCTCAAGTGAGAATCCCAAGATGCAATTCATGCGACTAATAGCCCATTTAATATTAATTTGATGTCACTATTCATAATTACAGTTAGTTTATTTGGCAGCAATTGTATGTGTGTCCTCTAACTTTGACATTTTACTAGAGGTTAAAATATCATTTTTAATTTTAGTTAAAACTTTCACTTACAGGTGATTAGAATGTTGTTACTTTAACAAATTGACTGAAAAATTGGATGCAAATAGATAAAAAATAATAAGGATATGAGTGCCGGTGGGCCACAGACGATGAATAACGTACCACCTGGAGTCAATATGGATAACAACTTGTTGCCTGGAGGTCCCATAATAAATCCAACAATGAATAGAAATAGGAATAATAATCAAAATCCATTATTTAATATGAGGGAGAGGTTATTTCATGCATTGTTTTTTAAATTTGCCCTGGCTTATGCTCGGACATTTCCAAGGCCTGTGCGGAGATTCTTTGAATTCCTTGTACTGTTAAAAGCACTGGTTGCTTTCTTCGTCCTTGCATACATACACATAGCATTTTCAAGAACTCCTACAACATGCTTAAACCATGTAAAGGACTCATGGCCTAGAGATGGTATATTGAGAGTAGAGATACTTAGAAATCCAGCACAGGATTACACAATTGAACAGAGTTATGCCAAGGAGAGGAAGCTGAAAAAGGATAAAGAAGAGCTCAATTCCATGTTAGGGATGTTAGCTACAGAAGGGTAAGCTATTGTTGAGTATCAATGTAATTAATCAAACTAATACAATGGGCAATGACAAGCATTTTATATAATTTAAATGATAATGCAGTCTTCAATTTCAGGTTTTAAGTAAAAATTCAAAGTTTTTATTGCTTTAATTTGGTTCAAGTAATTATTTACTTGTTATGCTAAGCAGGATTTTTATTTAAGTTACATCTATAACTAGGTTGTTTACAGTGGTGTGCATTGAATATAGGCAATTAGGAAGTACCCAGTGCCTTCCTCATTCAAATTCAATGGTGGTGTAAGTTATATATATATATATATAAGTTATTTTTCAAAATATGATAATTATTTATCTTTTATTAGACCTATTCATGCTAAATAAATCCTCCTACATAAAAAAAAACAGTAACTTACACAACAATTAAATTCAAATGAAGTAGGCCAATGCACGCCACTGGTTGTTTATTTAAAACTAAAACAGTCCCAAATAATAATAAAAATACCAAACATTATTGCAGTTTGTTTTTTGTTTTCAACCTAAAATTATTGATATAGTAAAAGTAGGCTCAAAGCATAATTAAATATCTGTGTCAAAGGTTAGTGATATAATAAATTTTCAAACCTTACTCTCTAAGAGCCCGCACAGACTACAGACTAAACTCTCAGCCGATAGTTGGATGATATAATTTTTGTATGAAAATTCTGGTTAGGCAGTGTGCACAGTCCCATATGTCCTCGTACTTATTAAGCACTAGCGGCTCATTCCGACTTCACACGGGTGGACATGAAAATATAGCCTATGTTACTCATGGTGAATGTAGCTTTCTAATAGTGAAAAATGTTTTGAAATCAGCACAGTAGTTTTTGAGTTTATTCATTACAAACATACACACAAAAATACAAATCTTTCCTCTTTATAATATTACGGCAAAAATTAATATCCAATCTATCCACGATTTACCCTACTGGAGATAGAAATTTGTCATATTTTGTATGGAGCTTATGTCAAATTTCTATCTCTAGTAGGGCAAATCGTGGATAGATTGGATATTAATTTTGGCCCTCCATCCCTCGAGAGCACATTAAGCTTTTGGTCCCAGTTGCCATACAAATATCTATGGCAATCGTTACAGCTAGTCAGAAGTCCGAAAGTCTGACAACTGGTCTAACCTCCGAATGTCGGTATTACCCAGTAACTGGGTTGCGGGGGTCTGATGGCAGTCGCTCTGTGTAAAATACTGATGTTCAGCCGCATCTGGTTAAGACTGGAAGCTGACCCCAGCATAGTTGGGAAAAAACGAGGAGGATGTGCCATATTATCGGCCGATTAAAAGGCTGTACTCTGCGGAATAGCTTGTAATGATATTCTATGCATAATATGCAAGAACACAACAACAACAATATCACATGAAATAAGCTTAATCCACCGAAATGAACTCAAAGATGGTGAAATTCCTTTTTCACACGCTTCCATAGCCTGGTTTAGTGATTCAGTCAGTCTATTCATCGATTATTGAAATTCCGCTGGAATTCCACACTATGTTTATTTATGTGTTTTTGTTAAACCAATAATTAATGCATGTGGAAGGTTATGTTAATTACAATTCAATGTAATTATTAGCTTTGTAATTTCTTGCTGACTGAATTGAGTGTCTGTTTGTCTTTGCTGTTCACCATTACACAATTCTTTCATTTGTTTTTAAATCAGTGTTTCAACAGTTACCGGTATGTATAAGTATCAATTAACTGTTTATTTTTAAGTGGTTTTATTGCTTTTTGTACAGACTAATTTAAATTAAATCTAGTGTTAGCTTTTAGTCTACTCAGTCATTGAACTTCAATGATTAGACAATTTTTCAGAGTTTTAATAATTATAATCAAGTACAGTCAACAGCAAATTCCAATGAATATATTGATACTTATTTTTATTACATGAGTAATAATTAAATTTAGGTGTACAATTAGTTTTTCAAAAATTTTCATAACACTTTTCTTGAAAAAATGCCCTTTGTTATTAGTTACAAAAGATAAAATTTGCAAGTTTTCATTTGTAAGTCTTCAACTTTAAGCAATCATTACTTACTTTAGATGTTGAGTGTAAAACTGACAGTACACAGCCAACCTATAATGTATAAAATATTATGCACCCTTGCAATAAATACTATGCCTGGATTGACTTTAAAATGTCAAGGAAACTTCTGCAGTTGGTTTAAAATTGAAACTTTGGAAAATATTCTCATAATGATAAAATAAACAATATGATATTGTCATCTTGCTATATAAAATAATACAGACACTTATAAAAAAATATATTATCTTATCTTATTATTTGACACTAAAAAGCTTGTTTGCATTTTATATACAGGTTAGTAGTTGTGAAGAGAAGGTATTAGAAAACAAGTTTAAAAAATATTATTGATTATACTATACCAGGCCCCTCAGAAAGTATTGCGAAAAATAGTTTTTATATATGGGAGACTGGCCAGTTATAATGTTTTTCGAAAATATGATTATTTATAAGTAAAAATAAGTAAGTTCCAATTTCAAAATTTCCCTCCACATTTTTTGCGAGTTAATTCAAAGTATTGTGTCTCACTGAAATATGGATCTGCGCCGGGAACATTTTAGAGCTATGATTTTATACGATTTCAAGTGTCGCCTGAAACCGGATGAATCGTACGATAGACTTCAAATGGCATTCATGGATGAAGGCCCTTCCAAGGCAACCGTGTATCGTTGGTATAACGAATTCAAGCGCGGTCGACCAACTTTGGGGGATGACGAAAGAAGCGGTCGCCCTTTGACGGCTGTTACCGAAGAAAACGTGCTAGCAGTGAAAAATTTAATCCAAGACAATAGGCGAATTACATATCAGGAGATTCAACACATATTGAAGATTGGATCGGGAAGCGTTCACGAGATTCTACACAGCCATCTTCGCGTGAGGAGGATAGTATCACGCTGGGTGCCGCACAACCTCACCGATGCTCAGAAGCAGGCCCGGGTGGAATGGTGCCGTGATATACTTAACAAATTTGAAGCAGGCTCGTCTCGGCGTGTTTACGACATCGTTACAGGTGATGAGTCCTGGATTTATCAATATGACCCAGAAACCAAGCGCCAGTCGACTGTTTGGGTGTCTCAAAATGAGCCAACGCCTACCAAAGTGAAGCGATCTAGAAGCGGGGGTAAGATTTTGATCGCTAGCTTTTTTAATTTGACTGGCCACTTGGTATCAATTCCCTTACGGGATCAAAGAAGCATTAATGCCGAATGGTATACTACCAAATGTTTGCCAGAAGTTTTCTCTGTTATAAGCAACAAGCGACCAAACACAGGGCTCCGCGGGCTACTGCTCCACCACGACAATGCACCTGCGCACACCGCACTCAAAACGAGGGACTTCCTGGACAGCACGCCAGTCAAACTCCTGGGTCACCCTCCTTACAGCCCTGATCTAGCACCGTGTGACTTCTTTTTATTCCCAAAAATAAAAAATCAGCTCAAAGGGATACAATTTTCGTCGCCGGAAGATGCGCTGGCTGCGTTCGAGCAGGCTGTAAACGAGGTGTCTGCGGCGGACTGGAAAAAGTGTTTTGAAAACTGGTTTAGGCGCATGAATCTTTGTATAGAGGCTGGTGGAAAGTACTTTGAAAAGATTTGATAAAAATATATGTACGTATAGAACAATTTTTTTTAGTTTCGCAAAACTTTCTGAGTGTCCCACGTACATGTTCTGTATGTGATAAACCAGTTATGAGTCAGAAAATTTCACTGTTGATCACACTATATTATTTGACGATAGGTAGTCCCCTACAAGCAAAAGCTTCTTCTTAAGTTGATTGATACACAGTAGCCTGCAAAATTCATATTAAATTACTACCAAATTATAGTTTATCCACCTATTATAGCTTATAAAGCTAGGTCGATGTTTTTTGTGATTATTATTCAGTATATTGTGATTATTATCGCTTATATTCCGTTCAATATACTATGTGAAATTGAGCTACAATTTGCAAAAAACGCAAGAAATTTTGAATTTCGTGGCTTACTGGATAGCAACCCCCTTAAGGGGCGGCATTGAGATAAATAGGGATTTTATAATCAAAATATTTTTATTTGTGGATAGACGTAGATCTAATTTTTATATATCTGATTTTTCATTATATTTACTAGATTTTGGTGTAGGGAAAACACGATTCAATAAAATTTGCTGTCCTGCTTGTCCGTTTTACCACTATTTTGCATTGCATTTGGAAATCCCAATAGATTTTAATATTGTTTTTTGCGAATAAGATACATCTTGTGCATATCTAGATTATGGTGTACCAGATTTTTATTTACATGTTTATTCGCTGAGATATTAGCAAAAATGTAAAAAAACATCAAAACAGCGCGATTCCGCTCTGTTGCTTGTTGCAAATTCAATGCAGCACCTTAATATGAAATCATTAAAAGGCATTTTAATAGACGACTATTAGTATGAGTTTGTTTGTTTTTATATTTAGAGTATCAGTGCTTGGAACCAAGAACTGATTACTGTGACTTTTCCTACCTTGACATTGGCAATATCATCGAATATCGATGGAGCCAGAATAAAAAAAACCGGCCAAGTGCGAGTCGGACTTGCGCACTAAGGGTTCCGTTCCACCCATCAACCTGATATCCCGTAGAAACTTATTTAATTTATGAGAGTTCACCAAAGGTGTAGCACTGCCCGTTGATGTCTTTCATATTTGCATCTCTTTCTGAACCAGGTACCTGTGACATACGGATGGACAGACAGACAGACATGACGAATCCATAAGGGTTCCGTTTTTGGCCATTTGGCTACGGAACCCTAAATATTAATGTTAACAATTTCAATTGTGGAAAGAAAAAATTTTTCTATCTACAATTTAAATCGTTAGATTTCGCTTCGCATGAGTAAAATGCGTTAAAAATAAAAAATAAATTGAAAGTTCTTTCATTTAATTGTTTGAAGTTATTATCCAGTATCCTAGAGGATATGGTGCAGTACTGTAATTTCATACCATTAAGTTTATTAAATAAATACCAATAAAATCTACCTGCATTTTCAGGTTCATTAACATTGAATCATCAACAAATGACGACATTGATGACGATGATTACATCCGAGATGGGACAGACTACGGGAATATTACACGAGTTCACGATGAGACTGAAGAAGAGGGATCGACTGATAAAGTCATAGAGACTGCATATGTGAGCAACAGTGGAGAAAGTGGGACGAATGAGGAGACAGATCTAAATGCTACGATAGTCTCCGGTGAAGATGTCGAACCTTCTTCGTCTATTTGGGAAGGAATAATGGGACTCGTCGAGGATATAGATAGAGATTCCAAATTGGTGGATGTGAGTATAATTTTAATTTATACTTTATGGTGATGTAGTGTGTTGGTGAAGGGTGATATTATGTCTTATTGTAGTTATCGAAAGAGGCGATTTTAGATTGATTTATTTATTATTGTTAATTGTTAGCTGTAGCAGCCATGCGATGTAACCGAATAAAATGTATGCAGGTACCATTAAGACATAAAAAGACTCCACTTTAATGTAGTTTGGACAAGTTTTTGTCTGGATTTGTGTGCAATCTTGATATGTATTTTCGTTCCTATTGTTATCAAGGTCATAGATAAATAAAATTAATATCTTAATTATTTTATTTACTTCATGTTTGGGATATTCAATATAAGGTAAACAAAACATTGCCTTACAAAAAAAGTTGTTTGTGTTCAATCTTATCAACTGTTTGTTAGTTGTATAGTCTGACCTAATAAAAAATACTGAATGATACACCTTTAGAGTTTTCGTTTAAGTTTTTAGGGTTCCGTACCAAAAAGGTAAAAAAAGAACCTTCAGGCGCAATGTACACAGAAGGGACATGACATAGACTAGACGTAGACCTGATACGTACATGACTGTAACGTGTCCCTCCCGCTTCCACGCCCGTGCGCGCCCGGCCAACTGTGTGCATTGTGCACCATTTAATAACATGCAATGGACGAGTAAAGGACAATCGTCCGTGCCTCGTCCGTGTCCGTTGTCCGCGTTCTGTCGCTTTTGTGTGCATTGCACCTTATGGTGCAACTCCATCCGTCCGTCCGTCTGTCACAGCGGTATATTTCAGCAACCACTAATTTCATTTGCTATGCTATGCATGTCGTCTTGTTGTGGCAATAAATATTTTTTCTTTCTTTCTATCTGTCTGAAATTTTGAACAGTTTTAAATATTGCTTACCCACCCTTATTGCAAATGTTTTTTTTTATTGGCTAAAGGGGCCGAAATGGGAAGTCTAAATTTCAAAGTGGAGCTACTACATAGTTCAAGTGGGGTATCATAATTATGAAAGGACATGATTTGCACATTAAAAAACCGTTTTATTTGTTTTTTTATGGTGCGTGCTTTTCGACTTATGATTAGAAATGTTAAAAAAATACCATTACCTCCGAAGTAAGTAAAGCGAAGAATCTGAAATGATTACAAGTGATACAAGTTTATGTAAATGTTACAAGAAAATAGAACGTCGTTGTTTCTAACTAGCACAGTTTTTTCGTTTTTTATTGGAAGACCAACAGCAATTACGTTTGGGTATGGAACCCTCGGTGCGCGAGTCCAACTCGCACTTGGCCGGTGTTTTTTCTTTCTAAACATCACTGGAATGTCATTATTTCACATAAAAATGATTTGGGCAGTGCAATGTATAATATTATTACAATATTTTGATAAAAGTTCATTTGTGCAGTTCAACCGAACTATTATATTATATACTATGATAATAGTCTACTTCAAAGCAGAGGAGATAATAAAATTAATATCTACATTTTGCAGAAATAGGTACCTAGACCTACACTATTTTTAAATCTCAAGGATGAATACTTGGGTACTAGATATGCTCGTTTTACGCGTTAATCAAGACAAGAGTAACCTATGCTATACTAATATTATAACGAGGAAAGAATTGTTTATTTGATCGTAATCTATAAACTTTGTTTAAGTTGTGTTGCCATAGGATGTATGGAATGGAATGGATCCAAAAGGCATAGGACCGAGTGTTGTGGCGCGACTAGGGAGAGGCGTATGTCCAGCAGTGGACTGCGATAGGCTGAGTTGATGATAAAATTTGAAACGACTTACCCGATTTTAATTATTCTTTCACTATTAGAAAGCTACTTTATCAAGAAGTAATATAGGCTATATTTTATTTCAGAACGCGGTTAAAGTCTAGTTCATAATATGATCAACATTCAATGCTTATTTTTTACACGTAAGATAATAGGTAGCCGTAGTATCAATGCACATGGTATTTATTATGCATTAAATATCTTTTTAAGAACATACAAACTGAATTTCTAAAGCAAATATTATGATACTAGACTTTGCCCGCGGCTTCGCCCGCGTACTGAAGTAAAATATAACCTCAGCGACAACACTGTCGCTGTATAACCAGCGACAACATAGACCTTTTTAAGGTGCACAATACTGTAGTATATTATTTTGATCTATCTCGTAGGGTTCAGCCGGCGTTTGCAATGTAAGTGCAAAAAAATGTGTTTATTTACGATATCACATTAGAAACCTCTAAAATTATCAGTGTTTCTCTGCTATATTATGCATGTATTATACATATAAACCTTACTCTTGAATCACTCTATCTATTAAAACCGCATCAAAATCAGTTGCGTAGTTTTAAAGATCTAAGCATGCATAGGGACAGACAGACGGCGGGAAGCGACTTTATTTTATACTATGTAGTGATGAAAGTCATCCAGAGATGCAGTTATGATGACATGAACAAGTAATTAGCTTAAAATGCTGACATATTTTGTACAGTCGACAGTGGTAACAGTTTGACCTTGACAGCGTCTTTATTTCGTAAACAGTAAGGGCAAAAGGGGTAAAGGTTCTCGTAATTCAATAAGAATAAGAATGTTTATTTGCTAGAAATGAGTTACATATAGTTGTTATCATAAAATAAAAATCCGTCATTACGCCTAGTTGGCATGCAAAATTTTAAGTAAGCTATCAGTAGTCAGTAGTGTCTAACATAACGCAACATATCTAGCTTATCTTTTACATGTAGGGTACAAATGAGGTAATTTAGCTTTTCATAATCTATCTTTTTTCACTAATCATTTTTACATGCTCATTTTAATAAATTATACAATCATGAAATAGTAATTCTAATAGAATTATCAAATAAATAATAATGTAATTATATTAATTTTGAAAAGAAAATTAAAATATTATTCAAATTTTTTACTCGATATTTGAGCTGCAAATTAAATAATTATATTACAGTTTTAACTACTATCTACATCAAGTTATAATTTTTCATTTAGAAACTCTTTTATGGAATAGTAACATTTCTCAGATAACCAAGTATGTAATAACTTTCTACATTTTTTATAAGGTAGTGACGTAATTTTAGATGGAATTTTGTTAAATATTGTGATACACATCTGAAAGCAATTATCCATGTAAAGATTCGTTTTACATCGTGGTCTGACAAGTTTTCTAGGGAATCGCATATTAAAATTACAAACATCACTTGTTACATCACGTTGGATACTTTTTTGCAAACAGAGTTACTTCTAATATATATAAGCTAGGCAGAGTCAATAATTTTAAGTTCTTAAATAAAGGTTTACAAGAATCCAGGGGCCCAACGCCACATATTGCTCTCACAGATTTCTTTTGGGCAATGAAAGCTTTGTTGATGTCCACTGAATTTACCCAAATTACGAATCAAGTGAGGTCGCCTGTACCATAACATCCAAATTATGATTATATCATGTTCTCTTGAAAAAAATCTTTAATCAATGAACTAACGATGATTTTTACTTAATGTCGCACGTGGTTAGGTACCCACTTACGTACTTGCATGTACTTATACATGATATATGTAAAACTACGTATAAATTAACACAATACGTGGGACACTCAGAAAGTTTTGCGAAACTAAAAAAAATTGTTCTATACGTACATATATTTTTATCAAATCTTTTCAAAGTACTTTCCACCAGCCTCTATACAAAGATTCATGCGCCTAAACCAGTTTTCAAAACACTTTTTCCAGTCCGCCGCAGACACCTCGTTTACAGCCTGCTCGAACGCAGCCAGCGCATCTTCCGGCGACGAAAATTGTATCCCTTTGAGCTGATTTTTTATTTTTGGGAATAAAAAGAAGTCACACGGTGCTAGATCAGGGCTGTAAGGAGGGTGACCCAGGAGTTTGACTGGCGTGCTGTCCAGGAAGTCCCTCGTTTTGAGTGCGGTGTGCGCAGGTGCATTGTCGTGGTGGAGCAGTAGCCCGCGGAGCCCTGTGTTTGGTCGCTTGTTGCTTATAACAGAGAAAACTTCTGGCAAACATTTGGTAGTATACCATTCGGCATTAATGCTTCTTTGATCCCGTAAGGGAATTGATACCAAGTGGCCAGTCAAATTAAAAAAGCTAGCGATCAAAATCTTACCCCCGCTTCTAGATCGCTTCATTTTGGTAGGCGTTGGCTCATTTTGAAACACCCAAACAGTCGACTGGCGCTTGGTTTCTGGGTCGTATTGATAAATCCAGGACTCATCACCTGTAACGATGTCGTAAACACGCCGAGACGAGCCTGCTTCAAATTTGTTAAGCATATCACGGCACCATTCCACCCGGGCCTGCTTCTGAGCATCGGTGAGGTTGTGCGGCACCCAGCGTGATACTATCCTCCTCACGCGAAGATGGCTGTGTAGAATCTCGTGAACGCTTCCCGATCCAATCTTCAATATGTGTTGAATCTCCTGATATGTAATTCGCCTATTGTCTTGGATTAAATTTTTCACTGCTAGCACGTTTTCTTCGGTAACAGCCGTCAAAGGGCGACCGCTTCTTTCGTCATCCCCCAAAGTTGGTCGACCGCGCTTGAATTCGTTATACCAACGATACACGGTTGCCTTGGAAGGGCCTTCATCCATGAATGCCATTTGAAGTCTATCGTACGATTCATCGAGGCCTATGTCCAGTAGTGGACGTCTTTCGGCTGTAATGATGTACGATTCATCCGGTTTCAGGCGACACTTGAAATCGTATAAAATCATAGCTCTAAAATGTTCCCGGCGCAGATCCATATTTCAGTGAGACACAATACTTTGAATTAACTCGCAAAAAATGTGGAGGGAAATTTTGAAATTGGAACTTACTTATTTTTACTTATAAATAATCATATTTTCGAAAAACATTATAACTGGCCAGTCTCCAATATATAAAAACTTTTTTTCGCAATACTTTCTGAGGGGCCTGGTACATAATTTGTAGTTGTTCAGAAGTAGTAGAGCTCCTTGGTGAAACAGCTCGTCCGGGGAAGTACTACCACCGTACCTACTTCTCCGCCAAATAGTGATGCTTGCATTGCTGTGTTTCGGTCTGAAGGGTACGGGTGAAATTACAATCACATGAGACTTTCCATCTTCATGTCTCAGTTTGGCGAACCGACTTGCGGTACCATTTAGGCAACAGCCTAGGTGGTATTGAAGTTGTTATAAATAAATAAATAAAATAGCTTTATTTTTCCTTATACATGCAATATTTGATTATTTCATTAAATTATGTTGAATATAAATACTTTCTGTGTTACTTCTCATGTTAAATTGCAATTGACTAACACTGTTGTACAAGGACCGCAAGCGGTAAAAGCCTCCTCCATCCGTTTCAATGAATCTCTGTCTCTAGCGATTCTGCTCCATGTTCCATTGGCAAGGAAGTGGCAAAGAAAGTGCTTAGCTTAAAATGCAAATGGGCTGGGCACATCCAACGAGCACCAAATGAAAGATGGTCAAAAGTCGTAACAAACTGGTATCCAATAAATAATAAAACTTTTTAACAAAAAATTGAACCGACGAAAAGTGAAACTGAAAAGCGAAAAATAACTATTTATGAGTCGGCGCCAAACGAACTTTTAACATGCAAAGTGCGTGTAAGTTACAAGTGGCCGAGCGGAGAACGCATTTTTGGAAAGTTATTGTTTATCGTTGAAAATTTCACGTTGTTTTTGATGTGACGTTGTTTTTATTATTTATTTAAAGTAATTTAATGATCTGCCCTAATTGGTTGTTTGGCGCCGACTCATAAATAGTTATTTTTCGCTTTTCAGTTTCACTTTTCGTCGGTTCAATTTTTTGTTAAAAAGTTTTATTTTTCATTTTTTTGTGGTTAAAATCTAACTCCAGTCTCCATTATGTCGTAGTGTCCAGAACTATATTTATATGTGTCAAGTTTCAACAGAATCGGTTAACAGGTAAGAATTCAGTGGGTGAACAAACACTCATCCCCTGTTTTACTACCCTTAAGGGTGGATTTTGATTTTGAAATTTAAATGGGACCAACTTCGAGATATACCCTATCCATTAAAAATAGAATCATCAAAATCGGACCACTCTGTAAAAAGTTATGCGTGGTCATACATAAAAAAAAAAAAAAAAAAAAAAAAAAAAAAAAAAAAAAAAAAAAAAAAAAAATATACGCGTTGAATTGAGAACCTCCTCCTTTTTTTCGTCGGTTAAAAAACGAAGACCAGGCAGACCACAAACAAGGTGGAGTGATGACATAGCCGCGATAGCGGGGAGAACATGGAGCAGAAGTTGTTATGGGCAAAGGTAACTGCTTAACATCAAGTGGGCCTTTATCTCGTGTCGCCATCCTATACTACCAGGCCCCTCAGAAAGTATTGCGAAAAAAAGTTTTTATATATGGGAGACTGGCCAGTTATAATGTTTTTCGAAAATATGATTATTTATAAGTAAAAATAAGTAAGTTCCAATTTCAAAATTTCCCTCCACATTTTTTGCGAGTTAATTCAAAGTATTGTGTCTCACTGAAATATGGATCTGCGCCGGGAACATTTTAGAGCTATGATTTTATACGATTTCAAGTGTCGCCTGAAACCGGATGAATCGTACGATAGACTTCAAATGGCATTCATGGATGAAGGCCCTTCCAAGGCAACCGTGTATCGTTGGTATAACGAATTCAAGCGCGGTCGACCAACTTTGGGGGATGACGAAAGAAGCGGTCGCCCTTTGACGGCTGTTACCGAAGAAAACGTGCTAGCAGTGAAAAATTTAATCCAAGACAATAGGCGAATTACATATCAGGAGATTCAACACATATTGAAGATTGGATCGGGAAGCGTTCACGAGATTCTACACAGCCATCTTCGCGTGAGGAGGATAGTATCACGCTGGGTGCCGCACAACCTCACCGATGCTCAGAAGCAGGCCCGGGTGGAATGGTGCCATGATATGCTTAACAAATTTGAAGCAGGCTCGTCTCGGCGTGTTTACGACATCGTTACAGGTGATGAGTCCTGGATTTATCAATACGACCCAGAAACCAAGCGCCAGTCGACTGTTTGGGTGTTTCAAAATGAGCCAACGCCTACCAAAGTGAAGCGATCTAGAAGCGGGGGTAAGATTTTGATCGCTAGCTTTTTTAATTTGACTGGCCACTTGGTATCAATTCCCTTACGGGATCAAAGAAGCATTAATGCCGAATGGTATACTACCAAATGTTTGCCAGAAGTTTTCTCTGTTATAAGCAATAAGCGACCAAACACAGGGCTCCGCGGGCTACTGCTCCACCACGACAATGCACCTGCGCACACCGCACTCAAAACGAGGGACTTCCTGGACAGCACGCCAGTCAAACTCCTGGGTCACCCTCCTTACAGCCCTGATCTAGCACCGTGTGACTTCTTTTTATTCCCAAAAATAAAAAATCAGCTCAAAGGGATACAATTTTCGTCGCCGGAAGATGCGCTGGCTGCGTTCGAGCAGGCTGTAAACGAGGTGTCTGCGGCGGACTGGAAAAAGTGTTTTGAAAACTGGTTTAGGCGCATGAATCTTTGTATAGAGGCTGGTGGAAAGTACTTTGAAAAGATTTGATAAAAATATATGTACGTATAGAACAATTTTTTTTAGTTTCGCAAAACTTTCTGAGTGTCCCACGTATATCAAAAAAATGTATCTTGTTATTGTTAAAACTTCAGAAGTAGTGGAGTGGACGGAAACTTAGAGATTTTAATTTTAATTAAAAAATATCTTTTATTTTCAGGAATCTCTGGATGAGTCGGCTTCTAACGACTCTTCAAAAGGTTAGTACTTAAAAAGTTTTTTAAATGGAAAATCCTACTAATATTATAAATGCGCAAATTACACATATTAATGTTATCAAGTAGTGTTTTTATCCTGATTATAAATTAAATCACTTTCTATGGGGTATCAGGTCGATGGGTGGTAGGGAACCCGTAAGGGTTCGTGAGTCCGACTCACACTTGGCCGGTTTTTTAACTGGGTGTGAGGAATTTTTACTTATGCTAAAATACGTCATTGTACACCTTGAACGACTGCAATAGGAATATTCTACCTAGAAAATTGGACTTGAAAAAGTCATACGATGTTCGATGTTCCGACCAAGACGGGATATTTTTTCAAATAAAATCACGATATTTCACTATCTTTTGATTTCGTAACAAAAGAGGATATTTCACATGCGAGGCAGTTAGTTTATCAGGTTGATCTTTTCAAAAGGGGATATTTACCACACACTTTTTTTCTGTGCACTTAAGGGTGTTTCTGCAATCAGTATTTATTTTTTCTGGAAAATAAGATTACATGAATCCCCTTTTGAAAAGACTCTTCTAAAATGCAAAGAGCCAGGACAAAAATAAAGCAAAAGATGAAAACAGTTCCATCTAAAGATTTTGAATAAAACGTGCGTAAAGTGAAAAAAAAAGCGCAAAAAGCACGTAAAGCGCAGTGTCTCAAGACGAAAGTCTGACCAGTGTGTGTTGCCAGTAATTACTTACGGTACTGAAACGTGGTCGCTCACAATGGGCCTGATAAGAAGGCTCAAAGTCACTCAAAGGGCAATGGAGAGGGCTATGCTCGGAGTGTCCCTGCGTGATCGAATCAGAAATGAGGAGATTCGCAGGAGAACGAAAGTAACCGACATAGCCCGAAGAATTACCAAACTTAAGTGGCAGTGGGCGGAGTACATTTCTCGCAGAACGGATGGCCGATGGGGCAGTAAAGTTCTGGAGTGGCGACCTCGTACTGGAAGGCGCAGCGTGGGTAGTCCCCCACAAGGTGGACCGACGACCTGGTGAAGGTCGCGGGAATCCGCTGGATGCGGAAGGCGCAGGACCGGTCGTTGTGGCGATGCTAGGGGGAGGCCTATGTCCAGCAGTGGACGTCTTTCGGCTGAAATGATGATGATGATGTGCGTAAAGTAGGACTACTTTACTTTAACAGCCAAAATTAATATCCTTACATTTTTCGATCCACGATTTGCCCTACAAGGTTAACGGTCAAAATTAATATCCAATCTATCTACGATTTACCCTACTAGAGATAGAAATTTGACATATTTTGTATAGAGCTTATGTTAAAATCCTATCTCTAGTAGGGCAAATCGTGGATAGATTGGATATTAATTTTGGCCGATAGAAAGACATAAGCTCCATAAAACTTTGTCTAATTTATATCTCTAGTAGGGCAAATCGTAGATAAATTAATAAATAAAAAATAAAATAAATAAATATCTTTGGGACATTTTTACACAGCACCATCTAGTCCCAAACTAAGCAGAGCTTGTGCTATGGGTACTAGACAATGGATATAATACTTATATACTTTTTAAATACATACTTATAATACATAAGAAACATCCAGACCAACACAAACACTTATGTTCATCACACAAATATTTATGTTCTGTGGGAATTGAACCCACGACCTCGTGATCAGCAGTCCGACACTCGAACCACTAGACCACAGACGTCGTCACATTACATTTAGGCCCGTATTACAGAACGAAACTCAAATTTTGATCACTGTTAAAAAAATATCCGCTCTGAATTGATTCTGCCTTCACTCCGCTCCGGTTCACTGTTTAATTTTTCTTTACAGTTTAACTAATTATATTTATAATAAAAGTGTATTATTTTAAATTAATAAATCGGCCACAGCTCTCGACCGATCCGACTCTCGAACCACTAGACCACAGAGGTCGTCAGAGATAGTTAGGATATTAATTTTGGCCTGCGAAATATTGACATAACTTAAATAAAACTCACGATCTATTTGAAGTTATAAGCAAGCATTGCTAGAGATTCTCAAGACGTAAAAACGAATAAGTTTATCTAATACGTGTGACAACGTATTAGTTAATTGAAAGTATTTTTGAAGAAGTGATGTTATGAATAAAACAATATTAATTATAGGTACTGTAAAAAGATTGCGCAAAACTGATTGAACTGGTATACGGCAAATTATGATAGCAAACATTACTCATTAAACCCAAAACAATAAAGTCATGAGAATCACTATAAAAATAGACAATGCTATATTATGTCTATTTATAATGTATATTTAATTATGTTATTGTAGTGTCAGTCTTTATAATTTGTACCTACTATTGCTACACCCGTTTTGGTAGGCTGTTGATACTTTGATAAATACCTACATTTATGTACACAGTTTGAGCAATAATAGACATCGCTTTTAGCGATAAGACCGCCCATGTACCTATAATTTATACGTTGTTCTTGTTTACTACTATTTTCATGGTGTACAATAAAGTATATTCTATCTACCTAATGTCTTTATCTATAGTTTATCAATGCTACAACGCTACGTATCTACTAATAACATACTTTAATTCGTTCACATATCATGATGATTTTTAGTGATGTTAGTAATGGATTATTTTCGTAATCGATTATATAAAAATAACAATAATAATAATCATCATCATTATTTCAGCCGTAAGACGTCCACTGCTGGACATAGGCCTCCCCCAAGCATCGCCAAAACGACCGGTTCTGCGCCTTGCGCATCCAGCGGATACCTGCAACCTTCACCAGGTCGTCGGTGTCGCAAAATAATAATAATAAAAACACATAAAATCAAACTTTTTCCTTATGCAATTAACTTTTTAAGACAGGTATTATTGTAGTTCGAAAACAAAAAACTGGCCAAGAGCATGTCGGCCATGCTCAGTATTATAGGGTTCCTTAAGTAGGTCTAATTACAAACGAATCAATCGAATATTAATCATTATAGTTTTTGTTTTTGCAAACAGCGCCACCTAGCGCTAAATTTAAGAAGTGTGTCATATCAATATAACACAAAGTTTCTTTTTGCAATTTTTTTAAATAGAAAGTATCTAAAGGAGCATTATTTGCTAAGATCATTTTTCTCTAAGTTCATTGACCTATGAACTAGGACGTCTTAAGTATTTTTCAGTTTTCTCACTATAACTCAAAAATTTATTATCACATTATACTCGAAATAATTTTAAAACAGAGTTTTTATAAAGGTCTATCAATGTGAAAGACTATAAGTTGCTACATTGCATAGTTTAGAAATGGCAGGGGGGGGGACACATTGCAAGCCACTTTGGCGAACTGTATTTCGCAGATGGTGTACCTGATAAAAAAGTTATGTATGAAACATTACCTTCATTTTAGTAGACCTATTCAATGATACCCCATACGAGGGGGTGCAGCGAAAAAAAAAAATTCATCCCCATTTCACATATATGGACGCCAAAAGACGCCCCTAAAAGACGTTATCAAGATTTTTTTATTCTTTTAAAATTGAGATCTATATCTAAACCATTTTTTAACACTTATGTTTATAACTGTAGAAGTTATTAAGCTGTAAAGGATTAGGACAGACGGACAGACGGACGGACATGACGAAACTATAAGGGTTCCTTGTAGGACTACGGAACCCTAAAAAGCAAAACAATTGAACCTAAACCATAAGACCAGACAATCCCATCGATTACCGCCGATTATTACAATAATCGATTTAAGTAGTTGATTATGAACATCACGAATGATTTTCTACCAATTTTATTGCAGTTTATTAGATAAGATGGGCCGTTTTGGGTAATGCACTGAATATTTTTTACGCCAGCCGAGTTTAAAATTTAAACATTCTTTATTATCTAATTTCAGATGAAGACTACATACTCGAATATTCATTGGAGTACGGCTTCCTTCGGTTGTCGCCCAGCGCTCGCCTGCGACTCAAGATCCCAGTCAAGATTGTAACGTTGGATCCCCAACGCGACCAGTGCTTCGGTGACCCCTTCTCGCGGTTCGTGCTTGACGAATTTCTCGGCTATGATGACTTGCTCATGGCATCTATCAAGACCCTTGCCGAGCAGGAAGATAATAAGGGATATTTAAGGTGATTTTTAAAATTATTTAAGGAGATTTTTTTGTGATTAAATATGTATTTAGTAGGATAGTATAAGTTTTAAATCTAAATGAGGCTATGCAACTTCTTGTGGTCTTCGATGATTTTTTATACATTGAGCTCCTCTTGGGAAAAAAAGAAAAAGGTTTTATTTCTACGCTCAGTTTGACGCACACAACAGCATAACTATTTGTGCATAATATTACTTTATGATTTGTGCTTATAAAAAAAGAATAAATAATGTTGACAACTGACAACACTGCAAAGAATAAAAAACATATTGTTTATGGAATAAAGGTAAGTCTAGTCTATAGTATTAAATATTGACCTACTAATGTAACTAATCTGAGGTATTGGTCTGGAGTTCCGTGTGGTGCCGGACGTAAAGAATGGCACCACCCTATATCTTCTCATGGGTGTCGTAAAAGGCGAATAAAGGATTCACCAGAGGATGGGCAGCAGTGTTCTCTGAGTATTTTACCAACCAACTGCGATCGCCAACCCGCCTGCTAAGCGTGGTGATTATGGCATATCCCCCCATACCGTACAACCGGCCCCTAGTCCCCGGTGGCCCCGCTAGTCCTTGTTACGGTACCGGCCTAGGTAACGGCGGGGCAGGGGGTGCTAAGGCGCGGAAAGCGCGCGATCGGTCGTTGTGGCGATGCTTGGGGGAGGCCTATGTCCAGCAGTGGTCGTCTTTCGGCTGAAATGATGATGATGGTGTTTTATTTAACGAAGTGAGGTATCTCAGGCAAACCAAAAAGTGATACAATAATACCTTAATTTAAAAAATCACACAATTTTACACGTAATGTAAAATCGTTACTATAATACACGCTTTTAAATAACTGCTTTGTTTCAGGAACGTGATCACCGGCGAACATTACCGCTTTGTATCGATGCTGACGGCGCGCAGCTCTTACATAGCGGCCTTCTTTATAATGCTTGTTTTTGTAAGTACACTAGTTTTCTAATTAAACCATAGATCGGTAGTTAGCCGGATACCCCCGGTCACCAAGCATATGCAGTAGCACTGCATATCATACGCCCCGCCGACAATCGGGACGTCACTCCGTCAGCGAGCGGCACCAATCATACGGAATCATACCACCGACCTTTTGAGCCGATGAACCATAACGCGCCGTCCGCCACCGGCCCCCGCCTTCATTTTACTACAGTTTCTCATGCAAAACTTTGTTTATGCGGCGTCTTGAGGCTTACTGGTCTGTGAATTTTTATGAAGTATTGGTATTATACAACGTGTTATTGAAATAACTGAAAACCTCTTAAGGGGTCAATGCACTCATCGGTATGAATAACTTTTACCATGAGACCAACCCAGAAATCCCGAAAACCCCGAAAAAAAATAATCAGCTGATCCCTACATTTTGTAGATTCATGTGAAAAAAATGTAGGGCACAGCTGTTTTTTTTCGTGATTTCAGGGTTAGTCCCATAGTAAAAGTTGTTCATTCTGATGAGTACAGTGACCCCTTAAGAGGTGTTCATTTATTTCAATAATACGTATAAAAAAATCCGTGAGAGTTGCTATCCCAGGTTTAAAAATGGGATCTCTAATAAATAAAATAATAAATAAAAAATGTTTATTGCATAAAACATAGGTGCGCTTTAAACAGATGAGATATGGCATGGACTGGATTTAGACCTGATACGGATGGGGAAGTAACCCCCTCTGCCTACGCCTCTATAAGCATTGCGCCTAAAGAAATCCTACTCACCGCGAGCATTCGCGTGTAATATAACACGCTCAAGTTTGTGCATTATCACATTCGTCGTCATTTGACGACCTCTGTGGTCTAGTGGTTCGAGTATCGGACTGCTGATCACGAGGTTGTGGGTTCGATTCCCACAGGACACAAATATTTGTGTGATGAACATGAGTGTTTGTGTTGGTCTGGTTGTTTCTTATGTATTTTAAGTATGTATTTACAAAAAAAAAAGTATATAAGTATTATATCCATTGTCTAGTACCCATACCACAAGCTCTGCTTAGTTTGGGACTAGATGGTGATGTGTAAAAATGTGCCAAAAATATTTATTTTTTATTATTTTATTTATTACACAGTGAATACGTCGATTCGAGCATTACAGTGCGCAGACTTGGAATTTTACAACTTCTAAAATTGCAGTAGTGTTAGATGCGGACGGCAGATGACCGAGTGTTGTGGCACAACGTGGGAGAGGCCTTTGTCCAGCAGTGGACTGCGATAGGCTGAGTTGATGATGATGTACCTAGATATGGATTTGAGAAGAAGATTGTTATTAAAAAAAGGTTTTTCTCGTTTGGTAATGTAAACGTTGCACACTATGATTTCTGCAGTTTACAAACACAAATGTCACATGCACAAACACCCAAATTCAAATTTAATGTTTTTGTTTCGAATAAGCATTTACGTACACTCACTTTCAAAACGTTAATTTTGAATCTAGTTGCACGGTTCCAAAAAGTTGGTCCTATGGAGCAGCGGCGGCAAGAAACTCCATGGATATAGTTTTTTCAAGTAATAAGTGGTACAATGTTTGTTTGTTATATAATTTGGAAAGATTTGTGTGAGAATAACCCAGACCCGGAGTAACTATCTGTGGACCAGACACTGACGCGACCCTTACCGCAATAGCCGATCGTTCAATCACAGCGGTAATCGTGTCGTCTATTCTATAAACAAACATAAATGGGCCAACAAGCCTACTCATACTTATTCAAATTGAAGCAAAAAAGTTAAATGCCCTATTCCACATTCAAAATTGACTCAACGAATAGTTAACCAAAATAAAAACAAAAACACGAAAAAATCTTATTAAAAAAATAACAACAAGAATCTATTGATACTTTCAACATATCTTGTGTTATTTTTTACTTGAAATAACTCAACATGAACATAAAAAAAAAATCTAATTGACATTAGTCTGCCATATAGGCACAAAAAAAATGAATGGATCATTGACTTGTGACAATTATAGATTGAAACAGATGCAGTGCCAAAAAAAGGTGTCTATTCTTTAATACTTGCATTACCTATCTCAATATTGCAATGTGTTATGTATTTTGTAGAAGTAGCAGGTTTCTCTATATTTAACATTTTCGAGAATTATATAAAGAGTAAAAGCGATTGTATTCACTATCATGTTTTTATCGCTATCCATCATTTTAAATTTCTATTTAGAATCTTACATAAAAGTTTGCAACCTATTTACTATTTAGCGCCATCTCGTGTCGAATAGCAGAACGTATTTTCCTTGGAAAACGACGAGCTTGATTCAACTTAAACTGGCTTGAAGTTTTTTACGCGCTTTACTTGTCCTTTCCCCCTAGCGGCGAATAGCTGAAACTATTCTGATTAGCGTTTCCCATAGTTTCAAACCAAACTATAGTAGAAGTTCACTTGATAAGTAGCAGATGGCGCTTAAGATTTTCTTTTTTGTGAGTAAAATTGGCAACTTTCATCATTTTAGGTAGTAGAATTAAAAGAATGGCAAAGAATTTAAGATGATAATTTTACATTGTTTTAAATTGTTTTTTATCTGTTATTGAGTAGTCTTCATTTTATATCACCATAACCAACCAGTCTATTACTGTCCCACTTTTGGGCACGGATCTCTTTTCCGAATAAGGTTACGGCGTTAGTCCACCACGCTGGCCTAGTGCGGGTTGGGTTGGTTGTTGTCTACACACACCATCGATAACTGTATGAATCACTCTCAGGTGTGCAGGTTTCCTTACGATGTTTCAGGTGCGAGCCGGACTCGATGCAGTGATAGCATAGCGGTTGAACGCACAGAGTACCTTTGTATTATACTTGAACGCTTGCCCTCCATGCAGGAGCGTCTGAGAAAATTATGTATACTTCCCAGCAAATAACTTAAACAAAAATGGCGGCACTGCGGATGTTAGAGTAATGACATAAAGGTTAGAATTGCTTAAATCGGTCACTGCGCATGTTCAAATTATTTGCCGGGAAGTATACAACTTGAAGTAATTAAATTATACGTGTTACTTAAATAACTCAAAACCTCGGACACCATAACAATTTTTTGTTGTAATAAATTGATATGGCAACAATGGTATTTAAAAGTATAGATATGTCATATCCTAACAAAACAAACGAAAATAATGTTGCGGACGCAGTGGCAGCAAAATACACATAAACTAGTAAAAAGTAGTCGGTTACTTCAAGTTACTTTCGCGTCATAATTGGAACACTTACTGTACACACGCGACGGTATTTTAGTTTTTTTTTGTTATCGGTGACGCTCGGCGCCTTGACGCGGTTTTATAGAAAAACCTGTAGCAAATGCTTTTCTTTTAATTAAAATATAATTATACCACTTTTAATACATAAAATATCATACCATAAGATATAAATTGTGGAGAAAAAATCACTCGTTGGTGTAGTGAACTAAAAGTAGCAGGATAGTATTCTGCTCGTGAGCGAATTTTCTTTCCACAATTTATAAAGATCGAGTTGAAATAATTATGCTGGAGGGCCAAATCCGAAACTAAACTAAAGCCTTAAGATTTTAGACAAAATAAAAATTGAGTTTTTAGATTTTTTTTAAAGAAGCTGGTTCGGCCAGAAATAGAATCTAAACTTTTTTGAAAAAATACATCCAATGTTATTGCCCAAATTCATAAGGTTGCTGATAAGGAACAAATCGCGCAACGAAATGTTTTGTGGGAAATTAAAGCAAATGATGTTTTTGTTTAAAAAATGCAAATTTTCATAAGTACTTTTTCTTAGCAGGCTACAATTATTATTCATCGATAGTTCTACTCTGCGAAGCAATCCATGGTATGTTTTTTAAGCAATGACCTTATGCCGTACAATCAAGGAATACAGTAAAACTGCAAGCTTTTATAGTTAATAATAAGTTACTATTGCAATGTATGGAAAATAAAGAATCTTGTAAAAAAATCTTATAAGGTATATTTTAGAAGTAAGATTGGGTTCGATTTCTGGCCGTACCAGCTGCTTTTTCAGAAACCTAAAAAAAACCGTTTTAGTTTTCTCCAAAATCGAGCAATTGATTCCTTTAACGACTTTTCTCTTTACCCTATAGTTTCGAATTTGGCCCTCCAGCACTTTTTTCAAAACTCATATATATATATATGTATACTTAAATTTCGGCTCGCTTTCGTTATGCGCTATGCGTTAAAATAATAGAATAATTACATCATACAATAACACTCGCCAAGTTTTATTTAGAGACTAGCTGTGCCCGCGGCTTCGCCCGAATACTGATATAAAATATAGTCTGTGTGACTTCTGGTTAAAGTATTAGTTTTCTAACGGTGGAATAATTATTAAAATCGGTGCAGTCGTTTCGGAGTTTATCGATTACAAACAAACACATATTTTCTCATACATGTTGAAATTTTAATGGCTTCTTTCCCGAAAAGGGGTCATTGTACTCATTATTATGAACAACTTTTACTATGGGACCTGCCCAGAAATCGCGTAAAAAAAATCATTTGGTCCCTACATTTTCTCGATTTAAGTGAACACAAATGTAGGGATGAACTGATTTTATACTATACCCGCGGCTTCAACCGCGTGAATGTAGTTTATCGCGCATCCCTCGGGAACTGTTCATCTTCCCGGGATAGAAATTTGCCTATAGGTTAATCCAGGTTATGTTCTATCTGTATGTCAACTTTAATCCAAATCCATTCAGCCCTTACAGCGTGATTGAGTAACAAACATCTAAACATCTTTACAAACTTTCACATTTATAATATTAAGTAGGATTAGTATAGATAACGTGTCCCAAAAGCGTGTTGCATTTCACAAAGACATTACAGATCAATTAATAGGTTATCGCGAGGCGCGGTCCCTACGCCACTAAAATCAGGCTCTCTCGCCGAGTTACAGTTATAGCTCTTTTACAGCCCTTTCAAACTTTATTACGGTTCCAAATTCTGACGCTCGCCCAGACTGTAACCTACCTTATGTTTGTTTTACAAAACTCCTTACGTGAATAGCCAATTCTGTGTTTTGAAACTCTTGCGATGGTAGAAGTTTTGGTTGCATTCAGCTGTATTTAGGGGCGATATGAATTGTTATTATAAGTGTAGGACACTTGTGTCGTAATTTGTATATGTTTTGTTGAGATCAGGGCCCCAAGTCTGCTAATTACACTAAAAAACCAACCATCGCCATTCCACCGACACCCTACTGACACTCATAAACAACTGTGACAAAATGGGTAGTCTGCTAAAACTTAAATCTCGACGGAATGGCAATAGAATGGTAATGTCAAATCGATGTTGCCAATTAAAATCTACCATTAGTTGTATTGTTTTTTATCAACCTTTTTTTTAGTTTTTATCAATGAAATATTTAAATTAAGGATTTTATTGATATTACCTACCTCTTAAGGGGTCATTATACTCATCCGTATGAACAACTTTTACATTTACGTTTTTACCGTACTACGCGGCAATACTATCGACATATACGTGTTATTGAAAACCTCTTAAGGGGTCATTATACTCATCCGTATGAACAATTTTTACGTTTACGTTTTTAGCGTACTACGTGGCAATACTATCGACATACGTGTTATTGAAAACCTCTTAAGGGATCATTGTACTCATCTGTATGAACAACTTTTACTATGGGACCAATCCTGAAATCACATAAAACGCAAACGTAAAATTTGTTCATAAGAATGAGTACAATGACCCTTAAGAGGTTTTCAATAACACGTCGTATCTCGATAGTATTACCGCGTAGTAAGCTATTGATATACGTGTTATTGAAAACCTCTTAAGGGGTCATTGTACTCATCCGAATCATCATCATCATCATCATCATCATCAGAATAATAGTTATTTAGAGACCAATGGCTATCCAATGACTTTCCACTGAACTACAATAAAATTGAAAACCATAAAATCAAAATCAAAATTAAAATAATTTATTTGTGAAACATAGGTAAAAGTTAAAAACTTTGTGGAAAATTAAAATATTAAGTCACACTATATTTAACCTTGAAAGGCATACAAATTACATAGTATAGAACACAGCATACATAGCATTTTCATTTTTATTCCATTCGTTTCTACCATTCAACTGCCATTGGACTATTTGCTATTCTGTAAACCAATAGTGTATCAATGTCTTCTCGATAGCTTAAGTTTCGGTAGTCTACTCGTTATTTGACGTTTCTGACAATCGTCTCTCAATGACTTTTTGCCATCGAACTACAACTGAGAGGTCATTTTGCAAACATACCTTTTTTGCAGTTATTGTTGTAACAATTGAACTTTTTTTTTGTAAAATAAAGTTGAATTGTGTAATGTAGTAATTTAATTCGACGATAATATTCAATTTTAGACTATAAATGCGACCTTGAGAATCAGTTACACAATTGATGGGCATGTACTATTGACTATCGACATATTATAGCAATACTATCGTTAGTGTCTATATAGTATTTGACACTAATAGTGCTATGAATAGTATTGCATAAAAAGCTATCAATACGGTCGATAGCAACGATCGCTTCGATAGTATCTAAAGCTAACCTTGAGAATCAGTTACTCTATCGATAGTATCGATAGCATGGTACCTGCCAATATTATCGACATATATATTATCGTCAGTATAAACAACTTTTACTATGAACACAACCCTGAAATCGCGAAAAAAAACAATATCTCTACATTTTCCTGATTTCGCGGCCCTACATTTGTGTTCACATAAATCGACGAAATGTAGAGAACAGCAGTTTTTTTACGTTTGAAATGTTTCAATTATTTTTCAACACACTTACTCGTTAAGTGGCTCTTATTGCACCACTTTTAGGTTCATAATGTAGCTTATAATAACGCCCGCGTGGTTTTTACTTTATATTATCGCACTAGTGCTTTTTAGTTTTTACTTTAGGTACTTACAGTTTATTTTTTAATTTTATAAAAGCAGCAAAATATTTTGATGTCTACACAAAATTTAAAAAAATTGTGAACAAATCAACTATTTAATTTGTGTTATATAAACATTTAATTTCATTAAATTATTTATGTTTGTCAACAAATTAACATTAATTTGTGTTATGAATAATAAATTATATTTTTAATATTAGGTTGTTTGGCGGTTTCCTTCTACCAACTGCGCGCGCATACCTATATATCACCGTGCGATTACAGTGATCCGCTCGCCATTATTCACAAATTCAATATTTGCCTAAAATACGTTCATATGTTTTTTCCCTGGCAAGTGTGTTGAAAAACGTCGTATGACACGCGTGAGCATTATAATAAATAATAATAAATAGCCAACTTAGCTTAAGTTACTTGAAGCGAAGTTCGCTACGTCGCCGCGTCGTTTACGTAACTATTGGAACATGAAGCAACTACGTGAATCCTTAATTGATAAAAACCAACCATCGCCATTCCACCGACATCCTACTGACACTCCTATACAACTGTGACAAAATGGGTATTCTGCTAAAACTTAAATGTCAATCTCGTCGGAATGGCAATAGAATGGTAATGGGATATCAATTGTTTTCGAATCGATGTTGCCCATTTAAATCTACCATTAGTAGTTGTATTGTTCTTTATCAAACTTTTTTTAAGTTATTATCAATGAAATATTAAAATTAAGGATTTTATTGATATTACCTACCTACAAAATTTTCATGTCTATAAAATAATTAAAACACATCAAACGTAAAAAAAACAGCTGTTTCCTACATTTTGTCGATTTATGTGAACACAAATGTAGGGAAGAGCTGATATTTTTTTGGCGATTTTAGGGTTGGTCCCATAGTAAAAGTTGTTCACACGGATGAGTACAATGACCCCTTAAGAGGTTTTCAATAACACGCATATCGATAGCGTACTACGCTACGCGGTTATACATCGACACACGTGTTATTGAAAACTTCTTAAGGGGTCATTGTACTCATCCGTAAGAGCAACTTTTGGTACGTTTACGTTTTTAGCGTACTACGAGGCAATAACTATCGACGTACAACGTGTTATTGAAAATCTCTTAAGGGGTCATTATACTCATCCATATGCACAACTTTTACGTTTACGTTTTGAGCGTGCAACGCGGTAATGCTATCGACATACGACGTGTTAATGAAACCTCTTAAGGGGTCATTATACTCATCCGTATGAACAACTTTTACGTTTACGTTTTTAGCGTAGGTTTTACCCGCCAATACTATAGACATAAAACGTGTTCTTGAAAATGGCTTTAGGGGTCATTGTACTCATCTGTATGATCAACTTTTACTAAGGGACCAATCCAGAAATCGCAAAAAAAAAACGAATATGTACAATGACCCTTTAAGAGGGGTCATTGTACACATTTGATGTATGAAAAACATTTATTAGGGACCAAAGTTGAAATCACCAAAAAAAAATTATTTAAAAAAAATATGATGGCAAAAAAATCATCGTAAGACGATTGTGGGAAACGTCAAATAGTCCAATGGCAGTTGAATTGTAGTCAATGGCAGTTCAGTGGAAAGTCATTGGAAAGCCATTGGTCTCAAAATAACTAGTAGAATACCAAATGGCTAAAACTATTCCACCGACACTCTACCGACACCCAACTGAAGCGTTTGTCAATTAGCAGACTCGGGGCCCTGGAGTAGTGTATGAAAATATGCTAATAGTTTACCGTTTGTTATTCGAACAGAAGACATTTGTATTTTCCTACTAATATTAGGTATAAATGCGAAAGAATGGA
This sequence comes from Asteroscopus sphinx, assembly GCA_949699075.1. NCBI lineage: Eukaryota > Metazoa > Arthropoda > Insecta > Lepidoptera > Noctuidae > Asteroscopus > Asteroscopus sphinx. The sequence continues at coordinate 16,589,620 of OX453017.1, forward strand.
TGTTTGTTTGTCCTTCATATCACGTTGAAACGGTTGAACGGATTTGGAAAAAAAAAACACACAGACTTTTCTTGTTTTAACAGTAGGATTTTTTTATCGACATACCACGGGAGCGAAGCCGCGGGCGTCAGCTAGTTTTACATAAATGCAATTTTGACTATATATAAGTAACAATGTTCTGATGTACAATGTATCTTAGGCTTAATCTTAATTAATGACGTAAATAAACTTATTATTATTTTATTATATCAATCCAATTAAAAAAAAACACGATCCAAATTATTTATTTATTTAATTAAATAGAATGGTAAACAAAACCAATCACTCGCTAAATGGAATTAATAACACATTTATCCGTATTTTGAAGGCTTCAACTTGATAGCTCATTACTTTTTCCAACAAATATTCGTTTAATTATATTATCATTTACAAATTGTTTTTGGAAATCCACTAGGTAGCCTGCTACAAGAAAAACAACTGATAAAGTTCTAAAAGGTCCCAAAAAAAGCATAATTATGTTTCTAACTCATTCAATGAGTCAAATCGAATCATTCAATTAATTTATTTATTTGTAATTAGCACTACAATTGGAAATCACTAAACTCTCTATGGCCGAGTCAGTGACCCGTTTGTTTTCTATTTAATTGGGTTAAATGGACTTACGTAAACTAAAGCTGACAAAATATTATAGCTTTTCTCGAAGAAAAGAAGACGTGAAAAATCTTTGTTACTTGATATTTATAAAATTTTACTGCAATAAAGAATAATAAATTCAACTGCAGTAAACATTAGCCCGTAATAGAACCCTGAGACAAGCTATCTGTTTTCCTCAGGTTACTTCTACACCTAAGCAAACTAAACGGACAGCACATTTTATGTCTTCCATTGCAGTAAAACTAATAAAAATTAAGCCTATAAGGTTACTAAGGCTACTAAACTAACCCTCTAGGTTGTTCAGTGAAGGAATCAAACAAAGTCAGTGGATGTTTCGTGTTTCACTTATGAAAGAAAAGAAAAGAAAGAAAGAAAAAATATGTATTTGCGTCAAAGGTGACGCACAAAATTAAAGAATACAGAACAAATACAAGTACAGAATCAAGAAGTATGGTAACATATGCGTCACATCCGCGCAAAACGGCCATCGCTCAGCATATTGCTGTGCCCCATGCACGGAGCAGAGCCACAGCCCTGGTTTTCAGCGAAAGCCGGCGTCGACAGAATAACGTCGATCTGTGCGGCGTGATGTTAGTAAATAATGATTTTAAAAAAACAGGCACATATTAAAGCGAGATGGCTGTGGACCAGGAACGGACGCTAAAAAATAGTTGTGTATAATTTAAAAGGCAATTTCTTCTAGCATTTTTAGGCTTTATCGACGTTGCAACAATACTGGTGATTAATGTTCACGCAAATTCACGCCAGCTCTATTTTCATGTCCCACATGCCGCCGGTTACACAACAATATCATATTATTATTGATTTCCATTATTTGTCAATGTGTGTATCATGTGCGGCGTACCATCGGCATTGTATTTGACAGGCTACATGCAATATACGTTCCACGAACTAATTTTGCAGGCCGACGTCAGTAGTCAGAGAAATTGCATTAATCAATTGTCAAACGGCACACGTATACCACGTATTGCCTAACATATATCCGGTTTCACGTGCTAAGCGTTGTCAAAGTTCAAAGTGGATTGGGAGATCTGCATCCGAGATAGATATCTCGGATATTAGTGCCTATCGGTGACCCGCTATGGCATGACGTTGAAAATATTTTGGTAACTACATTTCCTATTGCGTTATGGTGTTTGAAAAATGCGAAGTAATATTCCTAAATAATAAACTGCAACGCATAAAGTACCTAATCTAAGCATAATACTAGTAGCATAGTAATCATAAGCTTTCCTACTGTACTTCTTGTGAAGTTATTCATGATGTACAGCATATTCTGATGGAATGCGGTAGGAATTCGGATGTAAGAATGTCTCTTTTTGACCAAGATAAATGTTTTGATGTTGGATTCTGTAACACTATTTTAGCTTGTCCGACTTCTGATGAAGCCAAGCGTTTGTATAAATTAGTAAATTCGTTTGTTTAAATTATTAATATTTTGTAGGTATATGATCTTGTCTGATAAAGGATAAAGGTCGCTAAGCGACAAAACCTTTAAAAAAAATTTATAACCGACTTCAAAAAAGAATGAGGTTATGTATTCGACGCGTCTATTGGTCGTTAAATCGTGAAAACATCAATAGAACAGAAAAATCTAACTTTTATGGTGCTGCATATTTCCATCACCGTTGAAATTTCCTTAGATACATAGAAACTTTTATTAGAAATGGAATCCCAAAAAGCCTTTTGGGATTTACATAAATAGTTTTTCTTTCCGAGATATACAGGGTGCCGCATATTAGTATCTACAATAGCTCATCAAACGAACGCATAGACATTCTAGCGTAATAAACTATATATAACGTAACTAACTAACTAGGTACTTTCTTACGTCTTCATAAAATATATTGAACATTCCTTTTATTCTCCGTTCTAACAGCAGATGATGCTCCCGAAACTTGCTTTCTTTTCCTTTCTCTTTGAAATTAGCAACGCTAATATTGCAATTTCTTCTACGTCCTTCTGTCGCTCGGCTTGGTCTCCCAGCCTAGTTACTTATGTTTTGGTTTGCCGAGACACCAACCAGGGCGATTAATCGACGGTGCGTAATGGATCTAAATACTTAGGTAGGTACCTACACACAAAATCGATTCGAAGTTTTCCTTATTCAACAACAAATTCATGTTTGTAAACCAAAGTTCCTCCAATATTATTGTACAAGAATTTCCTTGTATACCTACTAAATACACGTTTCAATCCGTACATGCTAAAGTTGTATCATTCATAGTGCTTCATCAAGGTAAACTCGAGTCGTAACAATTCCATATCCGAACTTGGGGGCAGGAACAATGAGGCGTTTGTCGGAATTCGCGTTTGATCGATCACTGTTGGGACCTATAATAAAAGCAGAAGCCGGAGCATTAACCACTGCGCCTTTTAATATTAACTGTGGTAGACGATCGATGTGAGCCGCTCTTTACTTTACGGCCACCGTAAAAACTAACAGCTCGCCGGGCGGATTACGTCCGGCCCATTGCGTTGTGGCGAACGCACGGTCCGGCGCGCCGTCACACTGCACCGCCGACCGGACGTAGACGAAAATAGTTCGGCACCTCTATAATCTGCCGCTTATAAAATGTATTTACAAGCCCGCATGAGCCTGCAGACATGCCTCGCTTTTGTTAACCTGTGTATATTTTCATCATTTTCTGGAACTCCATGCATCAAAGCTTTGGAATTGACTTAAATTTGTATTCACTTAGCAAATTGATATGTGATATAGGTATAGGTATACAAATAGGTCAAACCCACCTTTGTGCATCACTATTGGGGGCACCCAATATTGATGCATAAACGTAGACTCGCCTGATTACAATTTATATTATATGGATGCTGCAGCTTCATGTTCTAAAGCCTGCAAGACAAAAGCAAACGACACACCGGCAAAACTTGACTGTATTCGTGCATTATACCGGTTTTAACGGTGCAACAATACCAATCGAATAGTGAAAGCGAGCGAGCTGACCCAACTAGCGGCACAAGTTGTACAACATGTACCTAAAGGTAGTCGGTCCCTGAGGCCGCTATCAATCTTTTCGCCACATCATTTGCTCCCCGCACCGCCTCGCCGCGATTGAATTTCATTAACGAAACGCTTAGTGCAGATTGAATCCATTTAAGTAACAGTGGGATCGGCCCTCCTAAATGTTCCCTTACTCTCTTATGCAGTAACATTGTATACGATTGAAAGCTGCTGGAATTTTCAATTTTATGTTTCGTTTTATTAACAGCGTTCATTTTGTGGCTTGGACACGGTACACGGTACTTTGTTGGTTGGACCTCTGCGGGAGCATTTACGGACGGTTCCCACAGTAAGGCTTTAGTTATTGGGGAGTACTAGGGTTACTAGTCGGAGCGATAAAGAACTACAAAGTAGGTTTAATTGATGTTAAAAAGCTTGTTGTAATAATTGAACAGGTTTGCTGAATAACATATAGTTCTTACATTGTCCAGTATTTAAAAAAAATGTATAGGTACTTTACTTATTTAACTAAAGGTGAACAATCTTGACATGTCTATTTAACTAAACAAGAGATCGCTTACATTGTCCAGTTTTTTTTAAAAATAAAAAACTTGTAGGTAATTATTTAACTAGAGGTGAACAATCGTCAAGATTTTTAGATATCATGTCTGTTTATCTAAACGAGAAGTCGACCAACAATGGTCGAAATTCGACAGTAATTCATATTTTTTTTATGACTGAACTATTTCTATGTTTTTTTTTATAACACTAAAGCTCGTCAATACATACTAAAAGAAAAGAAAATAAAAACCGGTTGATAAACAGGAGAAAATGGTACTGGACCGTTTTTTCTTTGCCTATTTATATATAGATAGACATGTCTTTTTAACTAAGTTTGCGTATATAATCGTCAGCGTTTTGTGAATTTTAAGTACTATTTGCATTTTGAAATAAAACATCTTTTATAAAAACCGATTTAGATAAAAATACGTGTCAAGGTTGACATGCATTTATTTCTTTTTTTCATCATTAGTTTTAGTTAATTACCTAAACATTTCAAATATAACCGGGCCGTGGTTTTAGAAAAAGTAATTGGAACCGTTTCCGCTCAAAGACCGTAATTTCTAGGATTTAATCAAACAATTTTCCAGATTTTTATCTTGTTGCAGACGGTGTCCATATCTATGCTGTTGCGCTACGCTCACCATCAGATCTTCGTTTTCATCGGTAAGCCCTAATTAATTAGCATATTTTTTATTTTTTGCTTCGTTTGAGCAAACACCGAGTTTCCTCGAGCATCGACTTACAAAACTACAACATGCATGGCTTACGTGTTCCATATTGCAAATTAACCATGATTACGTAGTTCTGTGTGGAGCCGGACATAAAGAATTGCACCACCTATCTCTTCTCATGGGTGTCGTAAAAGGGATTCACCAGAGGATGGGCAGCAGCGTTCAGTGAGTATTTAACCAATTCGGCGCCAAGCGTGGCGATTATGGCATATCCCTTTTTGGGGAGGCCTATGTCCAGCAGTGGCCGTCTTTCGGCTGAAATGACGATGATGACGTAGTTCCGTTATATGTTGACATGTTTTTACAAAGCTACCTACTTGTTTAATTATTTTAACGCATTGATATAAATTGTGGAAAGAAAAATTCGTTCACAAGCAGGATTCGAACCTGGGACTCCTGAATCTCCTCCATCGAATTCAACTTCCTTTTATACGTCTTTGGGTGACGTCAATATGCCGTCTACGTTACTACGAGCAGAGTTCGCGGTAGCTTAGCGGCTAATGCACTGGTGTACTGAACCAAGAGTCGCATGTTCGAATCCTGCTCTTGAGCAGATTTTGGTTTCCACAATTTATATTTTTAAATGCTACCTACGCTGCAATTAGATATTGTGAGGAGGATGAATTCAGTAAAAATTCTCGAGTCGTGAGCCGGCTCAGGCAAACTCTTTGTAATAACAATAATTGCGAATAGCGCCCGAGGCCGCGACCCACCCTCTGCTTTTACTGTAAAAAAATACCGACTCGGATTTACCTAGCCAAGCCCCCCTCGTACACTTTGATCTGTGGACAATTAGCCAGATAGAGATAATTGTTTCTTTCTGTATTCCTCGCACCGCCACTTGCCAGTGTTTCAATACGGATGATTGTTTTCAATTTTTTTTAAATCTCTCTCTCTTGGAAATGAAAAATCTCAATTTTCTTCAACCATTGCCTTTGTTTGTTATTAAATTCATCGTGGAGCATTTTCAGATGAACTAGGATTACGTTTTTTCATTTGTATATTTTGTTTTATGACGTGTAAAGGACAGGATTTTGTGGACAAGAAACAGAGAATCAATTCATCGTATTAATTAATTATAGTAATGATATTTGTTCCACGTTAATGATATCCGGGATTTACGTGACGATGGTTTCCTTCTTATTAAAGAATTTTCGTGTTTCGTTTTTGATGTTGGTAACTTATTATAAAGTTACAAGTAACTCTGATACTCTTATTTTTTTGTATTGAATTTTTTTATTTTATTTAGTTATTTTATTTAAACTGTTGAATTTGAATTTTTAAGGTGTATTTAATTGAATATTAATCTGATTGAACATAATTGAATAGTTCTATAATAATTTTACGCCTAACGTGGCCGAGCAGTGAGATCACAAACTATGCACTAGAGGATGGACTACCCCTAAGCACTGCCTCACAATTAAAAGCTTTGATTTGTTAATAATAATTAGTTTGATAATATAGTCGTTGTTTCAGAGCATCTAATTAAACATTATAACCCCTCGTATGGTTGTTCCGCGTTGAGTCGGACGTAAAGAATTGCACTACCCAATATCTTCTCATGGGTGTCATAAAAGGCGACTAAGGGATTCACCAAAGGATAGGCAGCAGCGTTCTCTGAGTATTTAACCAACCAACTGTGATCGCCAACCCGCCTGCAAAGCGTGGCGATTATGGCATATCCCCCCAAGCTACTTGGGGGAGGCCAATGTCCAGCAGTGGACGACTTTCGGCTGAAATGATGATGATGATGATGATGAACCCCTCGTATGCCAAACCACCTTTTAAAGACGACGTCCATTGTTTAACTATTGTGTTATTTGAATTGGCAGTTGAGCTCTTAAGGTATGAAGAAAAAATCATCAAATGATGTTGTAATGAGATTCTCAAGAACCATTTCTCAGTAAAAATATAGCTTTCGGTCTAGGATTATTAACACGGTATAAACGAGACATCCGCGTACCTTCAAGGGGCATCTTTTATCATTTTTGTATAGAATTCTAACAGTAAAATAAGATTTATATCTAAAGGAGCTCTTAGCTTGAGTTTGTAGAATAAACTATTCAACTCACAATATCAGATAAGGGTAAATCTGTTCAATGGGATCCAGTTGGTCTCTATGACGACTCATCCCTTGTACAGAGTACAGGCGGTGGGCGAGGTATACCTGCGAACGGGTAAAAGATCGCTTTGACGTCCTGTTTTTAATTCCGCATTTTATAAAAGCTTTTTAAAAATCGCCGTTTGTTTTATCGATGCAAAGAGTTTTCTGTGTTCTGTGAAATTTTAACGTAGATATGCTGAGTTTTTGCTTTTATTTTTTGGTAATGATTATCTTAAGATTAAAATATCGTGGGTAACAATTTTTAAATTTTACTGAAAATGAAGAGCTATCATTGAGCAACGTTAATTTTTTATAATGAACAATATTGTGGCCTTGCTCGTATATAGCCTTTATGGCCTTTATGAGATCATCAATTAGAGCTTTCTATACTGGAACTAGTCTATCATTCCCGAAATATGTTCGTAGGTTATGTTACGTTAAGTTAAACCGTTGCTAACCATTGTATACATGGTCAGCAATATTTTTTACCGGTATCAAAAAGGAGGAGGTTATGTATTCAACGACTTATCAAAGAATAAACGTTGATGAACACCGGCCATAATGAATTACGAAAATTAACTGTATTATAATAGGGTATGCTTCAATTTCCACGTCTGCATTCGTACGATGAGAAAAATATTCAGGATGTCCTATTAATAATGTAAATTCAGTTATTTATGTTTTGTATGTCAATTTATGTTACAACACAAAGGATACACTAACAATCTCACAAAAAGCTTGTCTTCACAATAGCTTTAAAGAATTTTCGTAAAGACTTCACAACAGAATCGTGTAATACCTCACACACTGGCCTACATGAATACACAAGAGTTTTAGTTACAACAAAGAAGGTTTTAACAAAACACAAACTGTGTGGACCACACTCTTCAAGCAGCTTATCGGATGAATAAAAATATATTTTTAGGTCGTAGATCCGTTGTGTACGATCCGCCACACATGGCCGCTCGGACGCTTAGAGGATTACACCCTGTGCAACGTCACAATCGTATTCTATTCTGCGTGGGAAGCCCTTGTACGGGGTACCGTATTGTAATATATTTTTAAAATACCGAGGTGTTTCTAAAAGGAAAATCTCAAAGATTTTAGATTTTTATTTTTTATAAATGGCAAATGTATGAGGATTATTTATGTATTCATAGAATATTTTTTTATTTCACATAAATGGTGGTAAACACTTACAAAAACTACTTGTTATTATGCAAAATGTTTAAAAAATTAAAATCTTTTGCTTTTCGATATGTTTTGTATTTTTATTAATTTAAAATAATACAATAACAGGAACAACAACAGGTCATCCGAAGGCGGACCATACACCTACAATATAATTGCGCTATATTAATATTGCACAGTTATTATTGTATCGTAGACTGCCTCGTTGGTCTAGTGGTTGCAAGCGCGACTGCTGAGCGTGGGGTCCTGGGTTCGATTCCCGGGTCGGGCAAAGTGTTATTGGGTTTTGTCATTAGGAACTTCTCAGTAGCAGCCCGGAGTCTGGATTTGTGCCCGGTCAATAGCAATAGGCTCGCCCCCTATTACATGGGACTATAACATAACTGGTGAAATGTGGGTGTACTATACACCTCTGCCTACCCCTTCGGGGAAATACAGACGTAATGTTATGTTGTTATTATTGTATTGTCCCGATCTTCATTTGTCTTTCAATCTCACCCCTACATGGTCAATATCATTGTGCAATTGCAAATATTGCGCAATTATATTGTAGGTGTATGGGCCGCCTTAAAATCAGTCCAAGGAAACTATTACATGTGAAATTCCAGGTAGGAACACCCTATCCACATGCATTCAATAACATACATGCCTATGCATATTTGGTTCGCATCGCTGTTTGCGTGGCTTCAAGCTGTACATTTCCAGTATAAGCTGACCTCGCATTGTATAGGTTTTCCTTACAACGCGAGGTCAGCCTATACTGGATTTGTACAGCTTGATGTGTAGCCGTGTGTACTAGATACCCGCTCATTTGATGCTCAATCAAATCCAACCTTTCGGTGCAACATTCTCTACCTATTGTAATAAAATGAAACATCATACAATGTTTTCATGTTATTGTGGATTTTTTAAAGAAAAAATCGCTCACGCGCAGGATTCGAATCTGCGACTCCTGGCTCAGTACGCCAGTGCTTTAGCCACTAAGCTACCGTGAACACTGTTATTATAATGCAATTTAAAATTGGTCATGAAGGGATATGGAGTACACGAAAGAGATACTTCTCTTTTAAGAAAAATATTTTATTTAATGGATACCTTGAAGGGTTTTTATTCTATCAAGAATAACCTTAATTAATTTTGAAACAAAAATCAAATATACCTCATTTTTAGGGTTCCGTACCAAAAAAGTTAAAAAGGCGCTGTTTATGGTGCGACTCTGTCCATCCGTCCGTCCGTCTGTCTGTCTGTCTGTCTGTCTGTACCTATATTATATTATATATATTTCAGCAACTACTAATGCTATTGTTTTGAAATTTGGGATTGTATTAAATATCAATTACCCAATAAGCTTACTGCTAATGAAAAAAAAACAAATAATATTTTTACACGAGCTCTACTAGCACGAGCCTCTTCTCAGAATGAGAAGGTTTTAGGCCTTAGTCCATCACGCTGGCTTACTGCGAGTTGGCGACTACACACAGCATCAAGAACTGTATGTGCAAAACTTTCAAGTGTGTAGGTTTCCTCACGATGTTTTCCTTCACCGTATAATAATACTTAACTACATATTTGCACTTTAGTGTTGTTGTTGAATTAACACATAACAACAACATAACATTACGCCTGTATTTCCCCGAAGGGGTAGGCAGAGATGTAATAGTACACCCACATTTCGCCTGTTATGTTATAGTCCCATGGAATAGGGGGCGAGCCTATTGCCATTAACTGGGCACAAATCCAGACTCCGGGCTGCTACTGAGAATTTCCTAATGAAAAAACCCAATAACACTTTGCCCGACCCGGAAATCGAACCCAGGACCCCACGCTCAGCAGTCGCTTTTGCAACCACTAGATCAACGAGGCAGATGTTGAATCAGACTTGAATCGTACGGTTGATAGGTACGTACCTAACGCTTTTACTTATAAATCTCAAATTTTAACGTAATCCGTGAGAAGTTGCGATAATACTTCAAACGCTTAACCAAATAATAAATCAGATTATGCGTTATAAACATTGTGGTTCAACAGCACAGCAACTGTTTATTATTACGACATTGATGAGACCCAGCAAAGGGTCGCTATTAAATTGAAGCTAATACCGTGAAGTGCGGTACGGGCGCTTCACTAGACCGGTATTATAATAATGAGTATTGACGCGAAATATTTCCATGTCGATATTTCGCGTACAAAAGAACCGCACTATATGGTATGCGACGGGCTGACCGCTGTTTGTTGCACCTAATTTAATTGTTGGCGTACACGTTTAATGAAGTCAGTCATTATTGGGATTGCGATTGTGTTGGCTGTTTTAACCCTTGAAATATGTTGGCTTTAAAATATTGGCCCACTTTTTTGATGCTGCTGCATGGGTTGTTTTTTTTTTGGTGTGCTGTGTAAATATCTGAGTAGGATGTAAATAGCATGAAATTATTGAAATGTATGGAAATAAAAATTGGTTTCTAGGTGATTCCATGAGTTGTATTATTTTATTCATTTACATAGACAATTGACAAGATAAAAAAACCGCCCAAGTGCGAGTCGGACTCGCGCACCGAGGGTTCCGTTCCTTCCTTGGATGTATAAAAAGTTATTGATTGTGATATCTTTAGTTTGGGACCATAACTGTGGTTAAAAAACTGGACCGCATAACAAAGTTTGTTTGTGAATAAATATTGATGATTGATGAAATATTCACATTTCCTGTAATAATTACATAAATTTCTATCACCTGTAATTATTTCAGATTTTTCGCTTTACAATCTTCGGAGATAGGAGGAGGGGGAATGGTATTATTTTTTCACTCTTTATTACAAGTCGAAAAGTACGCAGCATAAAAAACATATAAAATGGTTTTGGAATGTGCAAATAAAGTCCTTTCATATGATACCCACTTGAATTAGTAGTTCGACTTTGAAAGTTCGACTTCCCATTTTGGACCATTGAGCAACGAAAATAAATTAAATTTTTTTTTTTTTTCATTAGTTATATTTAAAACTTCCAAATTGCTGCCTGATAGCATTAGTGGTTGCTGAAATATGTGATAGACGAACGGACGGACGGATGGAGTCGCACCATAAGGTTTCCTTTTTAGTTAGGGTTCCGTACCCAAAGGGTGCCAATCAGGATCCTATTACTCTCGCTACGCCGTCCGTCCGCCTGTCTGTCTGTCACAGGGCTGTATCTTTTGAACGGTAACAGGAGGACGGTTGAATTTTTTTTAGAATATGTGTTGCTATGACCCCTTATCATGACAAATACTAAAAATAAATTAAAAATCTAAAACCATACAAGAAACCTCTAAAAACATGCTTTTTTTAAACTTTTTTTTTCAGCCCTATTTTCAAAACAGGTAATACATACTGGCGTCAAATAAACTTAGTTTCATTATAGTGCATACTATGTAGTTTAGCAAAAAATAGTAAAAATAGACATATATGGTGGTACCTGCGTAAGAAAGACATGCAAAAATTCATATTCCGCTCACGGTGCGTTGATGTATTTTGATGAACTCTCGTAAATTAAATCAGTTTATATGGGATATCAGGTCGATGTGTGGTACGAAAAAATTGCTGAGTTGACGAAAAATTTTTTTGTCTTTTTTTTTTTGTCTACACAACTTCGACAAAGAAGCCGATAGAAGGATCCGTTTGGCCTGGGCAGGATTTGGCAAACTTCGCCGAGTCTTCTCGTCGCCTATACCGCAAAGTTTGAAGACAAAGGTCTTCAACCAGTGCGTCCTGTCCTGCCTGTCATGACTTACGGTGCCGAGACGTGGACACTGACCATTGGGCTAGTCCACAATTTCAAAGTCGCTCAGCGAGTTATGGAGCGAGCTATGGTTGGAGTTTCTTTGAAGGATAAAATCCGTAACGAGATTATCCGGAAAAGAACCGGAGTGACCGATATAGCTTGTAGGATCAGTAAGCTGAAGTGGCAGTGGGCTGGCCATGTCTGTCGAAGGACCGATGGCCGCTGGAGCAGACGAGTCCTTGAGTGGAGACCGCGAATCGGCAAACGCAGCGTGGGGCGCCCCCTCCGCCAGGTGGACCGACGACCTGAAGAACGTGGCTGGGGGGGAATGGATGCGGAAGGCAGAGGACCGAGTGTTGTGTAGATGTCCAGCAGTGGACTGCGATAGGCTGAGTTGATGACAAAATGATTAAAGCAATAATATTACGCGTATATTCAAATCAGTCATCTTCTATATCTATAAATATAATGTCTACCTAAAAATAACCATAATAAAACGTGCTTCCTACTTCTTGAAATCTGATTGACTCACCTCAATTAATACTAAGGGATCAGAACAGTGCTGCAAAAAAAAGGCTTGAACATTTGCATAATTAAATATCGGAATTAAGTCGACGATCCCAACGAGATAATTAAGTGTTCTACAAAGGAGTCTCGGGTATTTTTATCAATCTTTTTTATTCGCCATTTTCAGGTATTTTAGATGTTTGTAATTCTCCAAAGCTTAAACATTTTCCTTAGCTTTCCCGTCGCTAATGGATGGAATGAAAAACAACCGTATTTTAGGATTATACAACAAACGTTGTTTAGTCTGATTTTAATGAACAAAAATGGTTTGTTCGCAATGAAAATATAGTGGGGTACCCAACCACGAGCGTATTTTAATAATTAAATGGAAACAAAGCAGCCTGTAGGCTTTAAACGAGTATTTTGTAAGAGATTGTGGTTAATTTGTGTATGTAGCTAAATTAGGCTTTTAACGACATGTGATTCCTTTAGTTCCTTTTCATGTACGAGGTGAGTAAAGTTCTTTGCGGTTTGATTTTATTCTACCTAGCGTTATGAGGCTATCATAATTTCCTCGAATACTGAATTAGTAAAGCATCAGTGGCGTGCATTCCATATAGGCAAATAAGCAATGCCTACCTCGTTAGAATTTAATATTAACTATTACTAAATCAATTAATAAGCGTATTAAAATAAAAACAATTAACAATGATAATCAATAATAATGTATGAATTCTATGCAAAACGTACCTCAATGTGCAATGTGCGTTCGCACGATTGCCTGTCACGTTCACACACACAATCAAACCTTTTTGGTAACCATATACACTATTATACACACACACTACTTTAGGCTAATACCCGAAGTCATACGACAAAAAAATGAATCACGATATGGCTATGCGTAAATAACTAACATTTGACATTTCGCAATTTAGCCGTCTTATCAAGCGTCACCTACTTCTGAAAACGTCGCAGGTGACATAACTGAACGTAGCCCTAGTGGCAATAGTCGTGGGTTGTCCGTAACGTTTTTTACACGTAACTGTTATGCGTTAGTAGTTTTGAATCCTATTATTTTGTAACTAGATATTTCCATACAAAGTGATCGTTATAATAAAACTAAACCCAACATTTGAAAAATAGCGGCGAAATAAAGATAATTATTGTTTTATTGAAATTATTGCATTTAAGTGTTCACATTTATAATTTGTAAATGGTATTCGAACGGTCGAATAAAAAGATTACAATATTTATTATTATTTTGATGATTGTTTGTACATTGCTACACATTCATCGTAAAATAATGAAGCTCAATATACGCTCATAACAAAATAAAGATAAATAGAGTTATAACGTTAATAACTAATGTTATAATGAATAGTGTATATTAATTGTAGAAAATCTATTGTTTTCGTGCTCCGAAAATCTATTGTGTAACTTTGTACGTAAAATAATCGTTACATTACTATGCCAACGTAGTACGTATTCGATTATCACCCTCGTAAATATTTTCTCAAACCGACGTTAAATAACGCCCAACTCATAGATTTACTATGGCCCAACTCTAATTGGCTGTTGACACTTGACAGTACTTGACATATGCGTGACGAATTGTATAAATCGTGTAATAATTAGTTCGTTTTATTGTGAATTGTGAAGTTTTTTGTAAAAATATTGATGTAAACATGGATAAATTTGAGTGCTCGGCTTGTGGGGAAGACTATGCTTAGAGAAATTACGAGAAACCCATTCAATCAGTTTTCGTTTGTTGACAAAACAAAAAAGTGCATTTCAGTAGACAAACACACCAAAATCTGTATTTGACTCAAGAAAAGGTAAAATGTTATGACTATTACACGTTAATACAACTGTAACTGGGTGCCGTCATTCAAATTTAATAGTCTTTTGCTAGTGTCTCTTACTTTTAAACTTCGTTGTTGAAACAATGTTGTTTTCGTGTCTGTTTTGTATGAAATGTGTGTAGGTAAGTATCAGATTTTTTAATAATTTTACACTAGTAACTTGCTCCGTCTGCTTAGTGACTGCCTACCTAGGCCGAAAACCAATGCACGCCACTGTAAAGCATCCAGCAGTGGCGTGCATTGGTTTTTGGCCTAGGTAAGCAGTCACTAAGCAGACGGAGCAAGTTACTATAGTGTAAAATTATTAAAAAATCTGATACTTACCTACACACATTTCATACAAAACAGACACGGAAAACGACGTTTCAAAGTAAGAGACACTAGCAAAAGACTATTAAATTTGAATGACGACACCAGTTACAGTTGTATTAACGTGTTATGTAATAGTCATAAGATTTTACCTTTCCTTGAGTCAAATACAGATTTTGATGTGTTTGTCTACTGAAATGCACTTTTTTGTTTTGTCAACAAACGAAAACTGATTGAATGGGTTTCTCGTAATTTCTCTAAGCATAGTCTTCCCCACAAACCGAGCACTCTAATTTATCCATGTTTACATCAATATTTTTACAAAAAACTTCACAATTCACAATAAAACGAACTAATTATTACACGATTTATGCAATTCGTCACGCATATGTCAAGTTCTGTCAAGTGTCAACAGCCAATTAGAGTTGGGCCATAGTAAATCTATGAGTTGGGCGTTATTTAACGTCGGTTTGAGAAAATATTTACGAGGGTGATAATCGAATACATAGTACGTTGGCATAGTAATGTAACGATTATTTTACGTACAAAGTTACACAATAGATTTTCGGAGCACGAAAACAATAGATTTTCTACAATTATTATACACCATTCGTTATTACATTAGTTAAATAACGTTATAAATCTATTTATCGTTATTTTGTTATGAGCGTATATTGAGCTTCATTATTTTACGATGAATGTGTAGCACAAACAATCATCAAAATAATAATAAATATTGTAATCTTTTAATTCGACCCTTCGAATACCATTTACAAATTATAAATGTGAACACTTAAATGCAGTAATTTCAATAAAACAATAATTATCTTTATTTCGCCGCTATTTTTCAAATGTTGGGTTTAGTTTTATTATAACGATCACTTTGTATGGAAATATCTAGTTACAAAATAATAGGATTCAAAACTACTAACGCATAACAGTTACGTGTAAAAAACGTTACGGACAACCCACGACTATTGCCACTAGGGCTACGTTCAGTTATGTCACCAGCGACGTTTTCAGAAGCAGGTGACGCATGATAAGACGGCTAAATTGCGAAATGTCAAATGTTAGTTATTTACGCATAGCCATATCGTGATTCATTTTTTTGTCGTATGACTTCGGGTATTATTAGCCTAAAGTAGTGTGTGTGTATAATAGTGTATATGGTTACCAAAAAGGTTTGATTGTGTGTGTGAACGTGACAGGCAATCGTGCGAACGCACATTGCACATTGAGGTACGTTTTGCATTGAATTCATACATTATTATTGAGTACATATGTTAATTGTTTTTTTTTAATACGCTGATTAATTGATTTAGTAATAGTTAATATTAAATTCTAATGAGGTAGGCATTGCTTATTTGCCTATATGGAATGCACGCCACTGGCATCCAGCCCAAGAAACATTTCGACGAAAATCTCATAAAAAAATATTTCCATGTACTTTTAATTTTGTGTTTGTGAGGCTAGCATAATTTCCTCGAATAATGAATTAGTAAAGCATCCAGCCCAAGAAACATTACGACAAATTTCTCATAAAATAATAGTTCCCTTGTATGATATCAATCATCATCATCATCATCATTTCAGCCGAAAGACGTCCACTGCTGGACAACATCAATAGTTGAAGAAAATTATGTAGTGTGATGGTGTGGGTGATTTTGAACTGTAGGCCATAGAGACAAGCGCTGGAAGGAACCATGAGCTCAATTTTTAAGAAAATAAAAGTGACAGTACAAAAATAATGTATTTTAGGTTTTTTTTTAAACATCCGTCTCCTACATACTATATTTGATAACATCAATTCAACTGCGAAATGCAACATGACAAGTTTTTAAAGAGTGCATTTTTTTGATTTTTTGTGCTTAGAACAAAATGGAGGGTACTTCGATGGTGTTTATGCAATGATGGTCAAGCTTAGGTTAGGTTAGCTTAAAGTTGGGTCGCGAATGCCATGGATTGCAGTTCTAGCGGCTCATCCACCCAAGGCGAGAGAGGGCACATGACGGAGTTTTTAGTGGGTGCGAGTCCCACATAACCACACCGCCGCCTTGGGTGGTACGAGGTGTGACCCACGTCAAGCATTTTCTCAGCTTTAAATAGAAAGGTTAGCTTACAGTTCCCATACAAAAACCTTAGCGATGGAGGCGATGATAAAAAAGGTATTTGTGTGGGAAGTCAAACTTTTTTTTCATCTGACGACCCATGTTTCTTTGGAATAGTTGTTCAGTTTAATTGTTAGAATCCACCTTTAATATTTGTTGCATGTATTTGATTTCATGTTGTATGCTAATGAAGTATTTATATGAAACTTTACTGAGTGCAACTGGTAATTTCCAATTGGTGTTTTCGAGACGTGCTCGTTTGCACGGCTTCACTCGCTCGGCTCGCTCCGCTACACACAGCAAATTGCTTCACTTGCTCCTTTGCCGATAAACTTACTATTGCACCTTCGCGACGCAATCTCTACCAACGTGCAGAAATGTATATTTCCTTGAACGAACTTGTTTATAATTACGTAAATGTTTTGATTTCTTTAGTATTTCTTATTTGTTTAAATCGATGTGTATCTCATTATTAAATAGAAAAGTATAGGCAGATATTCTGTGAATTAATTTGATATTGTTGTATAAGTTTATACTTATGTTACTATTACTTTCGGGCAGTTTAGGGCGCTAAGCAAACAACGTTCTTTTTGAGCGCTCGAGAACGTCAATTTTATGATTCATCGCATATGGTGCAGAAGGAATGTCGAGTAAACGACGCGTCGCGACGTTCTATACCACTCGAAACGAACGTACGTCGTTTGTTCGGCGGCGCCTAAATAAATAAATATGTGGGCCCTTTATTTGGACGACATACGAAATTATTTTTGAAAGGTTTAGCAATATTAGGTACCTATATTTCATGAAACAGCAATGATTTTAACCCACTATTGATGATGATCCCAAATTAAAAAAAATACTTTTAGACAGTTGCTCGGAATATACGTTATTTTTGATTCTGCCAAAGGAACTAATTTATATTATAACTAGCTTTTACCCGCGGCTCCGCTCGCGTTAGATTCTGTTAACCCATGTCGTGACGGATCCTGTTAATAATTAGGTGTTTTCCTGTAACTATTACAAAACTGTAAATGTCTGTTTGTTTATTCATTCGAGAATCACTACAGGACCTATTTTTTTTTTGTGTTTTAGTCTTGTAAACAAACAGGTACTTATGCATTATATGAAAAAAAAACAAGATACCTATAGGATGAATTGAAGAACCACGGAGCACCACGGGAAAAGTATATAGTTTGCCACCACGACTAACAACATCTTGTTGTATTTTTAGGAATTTGCCACCAACCAACAATCATGACTTCTAAATCTGAATAGAGTTCGTCGAGCCCTTTCATTTGAGTACCAACACCGAGTGCCACCACATTCCCACCTCGTTCCACCTCATTCCCACCTCGTTCCACCAAATTCCCATCTGGTTCGACATGATTCCCATCTCGTTCCACCTTATTCCCACCTCGTTCCATCAAATTCCCACCTCGTTCCACCTCAATCCCACCTTTATCTCATTCCCACCTCCTTCAATTCATTCCCACTTCATCCATAACAATCCCACCACATTCCCACCTCGTTCCACCTCATTCCCACCTCGTTCCATCACAATTCCACCTCGTTCCATCACAATTCCACCTCGTTCCACCTCCATCCCACCTTTATCTCATTCCCACCTATTTCAATTCATTCCCACTTCATCCATAACAATCCCACCACATTCCCACTCATTCTCACTCATTCCCACCTCGTTCCACCTCATGCCCACCTCGTTCCACCTCATTCCCACCTCGTTCCACCTCATTCCCACCTCGTTCCACCTCATTCCCACCTCGTTCCACCATATTCCCACCCCGTTCCACCTCAATCCCACCTTTATCTCATTCCCACCTCCTTCAATTCATTCCCACTTCTTCCATAATAATCCCACCACATTCCCACTCATTCTCACCACATTCCCACCCCGTTCCACATCATTCCCACCTCGTTCCACATCATTCCCACCTCGTTCCACACCATTCCCACCTTGTCCCCAGCAGATTCCCACCACGTTCCATCACATTCCCAAATCATTCCACCTCAATCCCACCTTTATCTCATTCCCACCTCCTTCAATTCATTCCCACTTCATCCATAACACCCACCACATTCCCACCACATTCCCACTCATTCCCCACCTCGTTCCACCATATTCCCACCACGTTCCGTCACATTCCCAAATCATTCCACCTCAATCCCACCTTTATCTCATTCCCACCTCCTTCAAATCATTCCCACTTCATCCATAACAATCCCACCACATTCCCACTCATTCCCCACCTCGTTCCACCACATTCCCACCTCGTTCCACTATATTCCCACATCGTTCCACCTCAATCCCAGCTTTATCTCATTCCCACCTCCTTCAATTCATTCCCACTTCATCCATAACAATCCCACCACATTCCCACTCATTCCCACCTCGTTCCACACCATTCCCACCTCGTTCCACTATATTCCCACATCGTTCCACTTCAATCCCAGCTTTATCTCATTACCACTTCATCCATAACAATCCCACCACATTCCCACTCATTCTCACCACATTCCAACTCATTCCCACCTCGTTCCACATCATTCCCACCTCGTTTCCACCACATTCACACTCATTCCCACCTCGTTCCATCACATTCCCACTCATTCCCACTACATTCCCACTCATTCCCACCTCGTTCCACCTCATTCCCACCTCGTTCCACCTTATTCCCACCTCGTTCCACCTCAATACCACCATTTTCTCATTCCCACCTCCTTCAATTCATTCCCACTTCATCCATAACAATCCCACCACATTCCCACTCATTCTCACTACATTCCCACTCATTCCCACCTCGTTCCACACCATTCCCACCTCGTTCCACACCATTCCCACCTCGTTCCACACCATTCCCACCTCGTTCCACACCATTCCCACCTCGTTCCACCGGATTATCTTATCTTAACTATTATACAATTGTAAATGTCTGTTTTTTTGTGTGTTTGTTCCAACATCACGCTAAAACTACTGGACCGATTTTGATGAAACTTTTTTGTTTGAAAGCTGATGAACAGACTTAAAAACTGGTATGGGTTTTTAGAAAGAAAGAAAAAAAAGAAACGGAAAAAATGGACTTTACTGGACTGTAGGTCTACTCGCGTTTTACGAACGACAAACGAAGTACGAACTTTCGTTCCGACTGATACTTACATAATAAAGATAGGCACATAAAAAAGGCACAATTAAGATAGACTACGGTTCATATTCGTATACAATTTACCGGAGATGAGAAAAACAAACGTCAAAACACGATCATCGCATGCGATAAGGGAACGATGGTTGACCGGAGTAGCAAATTGTGCGATGAATCGTACGATTTATCAAATATCGTCGAACGGGAGTAGACCCCCTGGATTGTGTCAGTGTCGGTGTCGGTGACTGTGTTTGAACCCTCCACTGACACTGACTCTGATACCGACATTGACCCTGACACGAAAACTGACGTGTCTGTGTTGGTGTCAGCGTCAGTGTTAGTGTCAATTTTAGAGCCAGTGTCTGTGACAGTGTCGGCGTCCGTGTCAGTTTTGGTGTCGGTATCGGTGTCATTGTCAGTGTTGGTGTCTGTGTCAGTTTCAGTTTCAGTGTCAGTGTCAGTAGCAGAGCACGTGTCGGTGTCAGTGTTGATGTCGGTATCAGTTGACTGACGTGTCGGTGTTCTAACACAGTACTAGAGTACTGACGCTGACTCTGACTGACACCGACACTGGCCCCGACACAGACACTGACACCGACACTGTCACCGACACTGGCCCCGACACAGACACTGACACCGACACTGACACTGACACCGACACCGACACTGACACCGACACCGACACTGACACCGACACCGACACCGACATTGGCATTGACGCTGACTCCGACACTGACACCGACACTGGCCCCGTCACTGACACTGGCCCCGACACCGACACTGACACCGACACTGACAACGACACTGACACCTACATTTACACCGACACTGACACCGACACTGACACGAACACCGACACTGGCACTGACACTGACACTGACACTGACAGTGACACTGACACTGACACCGACACTGACACCGACACTGACAACGAAACTGACACTGACACCGAAACTGACACCGACACCGTCACTGACACTCACACAGACACTGACACCGACACCGACACAGACACTGACACCGACATTGACACCGACTCTGACACTGACGCCGAAACTGGCCACGACACTGACAACGACACTGACACCGACATTGACACCGACACTGGAACTGACACCGACACTGACACCGACATTGACACCGACACTGGAACTGACACCGACACTGACACCGACTCCGACACTGACGCTGACACCGATACTGACACCGAGACTGACACCGACACTGACACTGAAACTGACACCGACACTGACTCTGACACCGACACTGACACCGACACTGACATTGACACAGACGCTGACACCGACACTGACAACGACACTGACACAGACATTGACACCGACACTGACATTGACACCGACGCTGACACCGACACTGACAACGACACTGACACAGACATTGACACCGACACTGACACTGACGCCGAAACTGGCCACGACACTGTAACTGACACCGACACCGACACCGACACTGACACTGACACTGACGCCGACACTGACACCGACACTGACACCGACACCGACACCGACACTGTCACTGACACTGACACCGACACTGATACTGACACTGACACCGACAATGACACTGAAACTGACACCGACACTGATACTGACACCGACTATGACACTGACACCGACACTGACACTGACACCTACACTGTCACCGACACTAACACTGACACTGAGACCTACACTGTCACCGACACTGACACTGACACCGACACTGACACTGACACCGACACTGACACCGACACTGGCCCCGACACTGACACTGACACCTACACTGACACCGACATTGACATTGACACTGACACCGACATTGGCACTGACACCGACACTGACTCTGACACTGACACTGCCACTGACGCCGACACTGACACCGACACCGACACTGACACCGGCACTGACACCGACACTGACACTGACAACCAGTCCAGTGTCCCACTGTCCCACTATCTCACTATATCACTATCGTCCCGTCCCCTGTCCCGTCCCCTGTCCCGTCCCCAGTCCCGTCCCCAGTCCCGTCCTCAGTCCCGTCCCCTGTCCCGTCCCCTGTCCCGTCCCCAGTCCCGTCCCCAGTCCCGTCCCCAGTCCCATCCCCTGTCCACTCCACTCCATCGTACATTACTATCCGCTCGTGCAGAACTTGTGCTTTATCGAATCGATGAATATGGTTGGGTTTGTCTAGGGCAAAACCGATATGTACCTAGAATGCTCCGTGAGGCTATTAAAATTAAAAAACATCCTAATTTTAATAGAGAATACGGTTGGCAGCTGCCACCTGCTTGGAAGCCAGTCCTGAAAATAATCAAGTCCCAAACAGCACGCAACACTGTAAAAGATAATGATATTGTGAGTGATTACTGCGTGCATCGAAACGATTTTAAACGTTTTTTTTTTTTTTTTTTAAATTTTAACGATTTTTTATATTGTACGGTAGACTAAATTTTTTTTTTAGAAATATCTTTAAAGACGCTTGTCATCTTAGGCCAGTATTACAGAACGATACTCAAGCATTGATCTCTGTTTAAAACTAGTTTAAAGTTGAGCTTTGATTTTAGAACGTTCCTCAAGCAGAGATTTGTTGATCACAGTTCAGCTGAGTTTAGTTTTGTTTTATACTGTCACCTGTTTCGGTATTTAAGCTGAGATTTGATCTGTAATCACTCTAGTGAGGTCCAGACTACGCTTGAGTAGAGATTTCTATTATATTTCAGGTCAAATTCATGTGTTATGTTGTTGAATTAAAGTTTATAATTACCGTTCTGGAATAAGACCGATACTCAAGTAACGATTCTATACTTAAGTAGTGATCAGGTGATTGGAGTTTAAACTGTACTTGAGGAAGCTACTGTAATACGGGCCTTAGTCTACCTGCGACCACGAAATGCTGCAAAGCTTTCGAAAAGTTAGGAAAACCAATTTAAACAATATACGCGATTTAATCCGGTTAAACTTTGTTTTATTATAACGTGTAGTGATCGCGAAAGCCTAAGAAATTATTAACTAATTTATATCCATCCACGGACACATCGTAACTAATAAATAAATAAATGAATATTTTGGGACATTTTTTCACATCACCATCTAGTCCCAAACTTAGCAGAGCTTGTGCTATGGGTACTAGACAATGGATATAATACGTATATACTTTTTTTTGTAAATACATACTTATAATATACAAGAAACACCAAGACAAACACAAACACATATGTTCATCACAAAAATATTTGTCTTGTGGGAATCGAACCCACGACCTCAATAAGAGTGATCTCTGTACACGATTGCAGCAGCGGATGTTGAAATACCTGTCTAATCGGACTTCTGCGTAAGAAGCCATTGCATGTAAACTGCGGCTACAATTTTTCCCATGTAAAGTTGATTTTTATTAGCAAAACTTTTTTTCAATGAATATTAATTTCTAGGCTCTTAACTAGGGTTTCTGGTTTCTCAAGAGTTGAGATTCATTGTGCGCTTGTTCAGCGAAACTCTCGGGAAAAATGGGCTCCAGGTTCCTAGTTTCGCAAATGTTTTTGCAGAAACGAAGTATAACAACTTTTATTTAGATAGCTGTACACGATAAATTTGTTATAATTAATTTACAAAATGGTTTGGCCCTTCCAAGGGCGTTGCTAGCCAATCGGCCAGGAGGGGGGCAAGATGATAGACAGACGATAAAAATTGTACGTAAAATAAATATCTTAATATATTTAATTCTTCTGTACGTGTATTTGACACCTAGGCTGGACCAATTTAGATGAAATTTCGAGTGTATATTTCAATGGGTTCCTGGATGGTTTGAAAACACAATTGGACCCAGTAGGTGGCTCTGCTGTTGGTATGTCACTGATCTTCTCCTAAATGGCAGGGATGATTTTAATTATATGTGGCGCTGCTTTTCCGGGCAGGACAACGTCTGACGGGTCCGCTAGTATTTTGAAAAGTTTTAATAGTTTACTACAAGAGAAAAATCCTGATTAAAACATAGTAGCTGCCCTCCCCTGGCGACGCCCATGGGCCCTTCAATTCGGATTGCATCATAAGACTTTGTGTTGTACAAAGTTTAAGAAGTTACCAAACTACTTAGCTACAATTTAGTACACGAATTTCTAATCTTAGTTATCGGAGTTAGTGGTAGTTACATCCCAAGGTTACACGATAATGCTTTAAGAATCTTTACAGGTGGAAGTATACACATGAACGTTGCTCACAGAATTAATACAAGCGAGTTCCGATGCTAGACAAATTGTTACATAAATTAGCCTGAAAATGAGCAACCTCTCGTTTCTATAAGCTTTGATTGAGAGTCTTTAGTACCTCTTGTATTTCTTCATTGAGTATCGTAATACGAAGAAAATTTTGAAAATACGTATACTGCGAGGAACATGAATATTTATCACTAAAATAGAATTTCTAAGAAATTATTACTAATTGGAAACGTGCTTTGAAAATAAGACGTTGTTGGTTATTTTTATTGAAATAACTTCATGATTTTAGAAGAGAAAATGTGTGTTCTGTCATATGATATTTTTTTATTCGCGAGATGTTCCGTACACACATTTTTTTAACTTTTATATGTATGGGTTATTGATAAAGATGATATGAATAGAAAGAAAGTGAACACGGAGATGACGGCTGATATAAATGTATGGAAGAAAAATACATGCTGCGCCGATCCCTAATAAGCTTGAATAAGGGCCAGAGGGTGATGATTATGATGATGGGTTAGTGTAGGTTGAGTCACATTGAAATAGGTAAATTAAAAATAAATAAATAGAGACTAGTTTTAAATCGTTTTTTTGTAATGTATAGCCTGGCGATAAAGGAGCATCTCCATAAAAGAGTTTTTTTAACAGTTCATTGATGAGGAACCCAAAAATAAATTTCACGACGGCGTAGGTATGAAAATCCTTTAAGTATCTAATTTTCAATATTTTTTCTTCTATAAGCCGATTTGGGATGTAATTTGGCAAATTATTTAGCTATCAAATTGAACGTAATTTTCCATAGCAATAAGGTATTAGAAGGTATCGGGGCGAAAACGAAAATAAGCAGATAATAATGATGTGCCGACGTCAATAAAATCTGACGTATTTTCCCGCTTCGTCCATGCTCCACAGAAATTCATTTTGTTTTTGTTTGAATTTCACGTCTGCTTCACCGTTCGGCTAACCTTATTATACATAATAATTTTGTTGTGATGTAACGTCTAGTTAGACAAGTTGTGGAGAAATATGCATTTAAAAAAAAAATTGTTTCTGCCTGCGCCGTCTGTCGGAAAGTATCGAAAAGATCTTGAAACTTCTATAACTCGAAAACAAACGACTTGCGAACCCTAGTTCATGGGATAATTTTTGTTGCAAATAAGCTCTTATGTAACCCCTTACATCCTTTCAAGTCGAATTACAATTCACCCTGGATATAGCATAGGCCTGTAAGAAATATGTAGTGGTACTTATCACGAACGGTAAAGCGCTTCGTGTTAACGATAGCTCTGGGACAATATCATTTTTCCTCTTATTTCTACCTAATTAGGGCCAGCGGTATCGGAGAGGCGCCGCCCCTCGCCGCTCCGACTTGCACTAACAACCGTTTCAAGCACGGTTTAATGCCAATTACCTGCTCGCTCCATTGTTCCGAGCGTCAAGTATCTCCGCCCGACCTCTAGCATTCCGCCGCTTCAAGAGAGATTGCTCTACTCGTTTACAGAACCTACTTAAATTAATCGCCATTACCAGAAAACGTTTTATTTTAAAATATCAAAATTTATTTCCTAAATGGAATTTGAAATGTAACTCGAAGATCGCATATTGCACAATATTTAATATCGTCGTCCTCGTTTGCTACCAATACTTTACGGTAATATGAATCCGCGCAGTAAATCGTAGAAAGTACGCAACGAAACGGGAACGGGGGAAGCGACGGCGAAATTAATTTCACATGATGAATGATGAACGATGACGTTGCAATTTACATTTTTTTTATTGAACATATCAAAAGTGTCTTCCGTAGAACAAATTTACTTTAACACCTGGATTTTATAAGGTGAATAAGTCAGTAAAAAGTTTTATAATTCAGAAAACAGAAACTCGCTAGTTAATGGTTAGATTTACTTATCGAAAATTCTTTAACTAAATCTTTTTTTAATAGGGTAACCTTTACTGATCTTACGTTAGACGTACGCAGAATGACCCTTCTTAGTATATCTCCTTAGATTCGTCATATCAAACCCTTTATTCAGCTAGACAACATCAAAAGATGTGACAGAGGGGAACAAAGGCGTTTGTATTCGATACGGAAACTGTACCGGGATTATCCCACCTTAAGCAAACAACCGTCCACAAAGCTCCGACAAACTGAAAGCACACGAGAACTATGCTAACGAAAAGACGATAAAACCTTTATCTTATTACGGATCTACTCTCCCCAAAACACGTGACATGGGGCGTCACTCTGAACCCGATCCTATTGAGGTGGATTTTTACCGGCCGTTTTCACAAGTGGTTAATCTATTTAGTGCACTTTTTTCAACTTTTTGAATTTGGAATCTGATTTTAAAAAGTCTGAGTGCACTGTCTGGCGTGTGGTTTGCAGCGTATACAAACAGCAATAGATAAATCGTATATTTTTAAAGGTTCCGTTGTCGGCTCGTAAAGAATGATCCGCAGTCTCGGGCGACACCATTACTTCTCGTGGCACATGAAAAATTCATATAGCAGCCGTTTGATCGCGTTAACGTGCGGCGTCGTCGCGCGCGCACGCCTCCAGGGGGCGCTAAGCAAGGCTTATGGCACGCCGCGCTCTCTTATGCTTGTTTTAAATGTGCACTATAACACTTTTTTATAATTTCACTGTAAAATACATAATAGTGGTTGTTATTTCATGAAATATCGATAGAAGAAAGTCCTTTGAGGATCTCTGCAGAGCCCTGTGGCGCGTTATTTACAAAATGTAATTAGAAAGAAGAAATAAAGAAAAATGGTTTATTTACTACAGCCAGAGGCACACAATAACAATAATATGTACAATTTTAAACAACACAGACTCCTAAAAGTATAATTGTGTGCCCCGCGGCTGCACCAAATAGGCTCAGTTCAGCAAAAATGCCAGACAACTAGTGTCTGGCGCTGGTTTTCAACTGGACCTTGTTTTAAATAAATAAAATTAACTATTAGTTACCACCACATTATATTTATGTTGTGGTAACTAATATGGTGGGTGATATGGTATGGTGCCTTGGGGTAATTCCGGTCATGGGGTTATTCGTTTAAATAGATTTTCGTCGGATATCGTAACAATATCACGACACGCATCATAGTAAGAGGTAAAATAAAATGATGTATCACATTAAGACGCTGACAACAGCCAAATACCCCAAATAGGCTTCTTTTAAAAACATTTTTAGCTGTATCAATTCGGTTTGTGGCAGTGAAAAAAAAAAATGTTAATCTTGATCGTATTTTCTGAAACTGTATTGTGCCCAAAACACGTTTTCTGGAAGTTTTCTCGATAGAAAAGAATTGTAAACTAACCTCTTAAAACATGCTTTAAAACAAACAATCTCTATTGTTTACTAAATATTATAAATAAAATTCAGAAAACATTTGAGAAAGACAATAATCTAAACATTTGTTGTTTCTGTTTTTCAAATAAGCGTTTAGTTTTTTATTAAAAAAATAAATTGTTAATTTCATTCAAGTTGAGCGTCGTATCCGACGTCCCTCGGCTCGTTGCCTCTCTTTCAGTTCTGTACGAAACGACAGTGACCGCAGAGGTCTGATTTTTTAGGTGTTGTCAGCCTCTTAATGCATATTTTTTCGAGGAACAAAATGTAATGGTATCTGCCTCGCACGAATAAAAATGGCGGATGGAATCTCACTAAGAAAAGATTGAAGCACTTCGTTTTTCATAAACTCACTATAATTTCGACAGAATTTTAACACACCAGATAGAGGTATATACCTATATTGGTATTTTATGTGTGACACTACGACAATGACTACCGTCACACGAGATGTGTTGTGTAATCGCGGCTTTTTGTCTTACTATGGGTGTGAATGTGTGCGTGCCAGCCCGTACTTTAAGCGAGCCGTCTTACTATGGATGCTTCACTTTTTGTTTAGCGAGATTCCGTCCGCCTTTTTTTATTCGTCCAAGTTATCTGCTTTACTATAAATGTTCTGCTAATATTGGGTAGCATTTGGCGAAAAGTAGTAAACTAAACTAATAAGTAAAAAATAATCCTTGTATGTATTTCAATTTTTTTTCATAAACCAACATTTTGATGGCGGCGCGTGATTGACCTTTTACGTATGTACATGTATTTCACGATCAAATATCGTGAGTGTTATGTAAATATAATGTACAGTCGAGCGCATATCTATAGTAAGAAACAGTATAAGTGAACGTACATAAAAATCACCCGCGCCGCCTTCAAAATGTTAGTTTATAAAAAGAAACAAAAAAATACATACAAGGATTATTTTTTAGAATAGAATAGAATAGAATAGAAATCATTTATTTGCATATGATTTTGGGTAAAGTACATAAGTTGAATTATTATTTACTGTTTAGTTAAGGTTTTTGAAGTGGATTTTTTTTGTTAAGTTTTTTATTTCATACTTTTTAGTTGATAATTGCGAGGGTTGATTCATAAATGTTTATAGAACCAATTTGAGAACATATTTTTTGTAAACCTATCCGTCCTACTGCTGGGAAAAGGTCCAATCATTATCGTTAAAAAAAAACACGCAAATCGGTCAAGAATTCTCAGAAAAACTAAACTATCAGCAGATCATCTAGATAGGCGAAGCTAAAATAAAATGATTTATTGAAGCTGGTTAAAAAACTACTCAACCTAAGTCAAAAAAAATTATATGAGACCACCGCGCGGGCTACCTCTACCAAATAAATAAGGGTAGTAAAACAGGGGATGAGTTTTTGTTCACCCACTGAATTCTTACCTGTTAACCGATTCTGTTGAAACTTGACACACAGAAATATAGTTCTAGACACTACGACATAATGGAGACCTGGAGTTAGATTTTAACCACAAAAAAATGAAAAATAAAACTTTTTAACAAAAAATTGAACCGACGAAAAGTGAAACTGAAAAGCGAAAAATAACTAATTATGAGTCGGCGCCAAACGAACTTTTAACAAGCAAAGTGCGCGTAAGTTGCAAGTGGCCGAGCGGAGAACGCATTTTTGGAAAGTTATTGTTTATCGTTGAAAATTTCACGTTGTATTTGATGTGACGTTGTTTTTATTATTTATTTAAAGTAATTTAATGATCTTCGCTGATTGGTTGTTTGGCGCCGACTCATAATTAGTTATTTTTCGCTTTTCAGTTTCACTTTTCGTCGGTTCAATTTTTTGTTAAAAAGTTTTATTTTTCATTTTTTTGTGGTTAAAATCTAACTCCAGGTCTCCATTATGTCGTAGTGTCTAGAACTATATTTCTGTGTATCAAGTTTCAACAGAATCGGTTAACAGGTAAGAATTCAGTGGGTGAACAAAAACTCATCCCCTGTTTTACTACCCTTAGGGGTGGATTTTTATTTTGAAATTTAAATGGGACCAACTTCAAGATATACCCTATCCATTAAAAAAAGTATCATCAAAATCAGACAACTCTGTAAAAAGTTATGCGTGGCATACATAAAAAAAAAAATAAAAAAAAAAAATATATATATACGCGTCGAATTGAGAACCTCCTCCTTTTTTTCGTCGGTTAAAAAACAACCACGTGAATCGGTCCGAAAATCTCGGAGTAATTGGTGTACGTACATACATGAAAAAAAAAAGCCGCCCTTTTTTTAAAGTCGGTTAAAAAGTGAAAGCTGGATTCACATAACTTTATTTTTAAGCTGCCAGTTTCAGTAAATAATAATAATGTCGTCCCGGCCGAATTTCGGTTACGGCGGCCAATCTCAACAGAGACTAACCATCTGCGCGGGACATATTATAGTGCACAAGTGTGTGCGCAAACACAGGTAATTAATGCGCTAAAGTAATAATAGTTATTAATAAGATCAAACCAATGAGAAAAAAACTTAGGAACGTCTGTTAATATTAGGTCCTTACATATGAAATTGGCGTTTTGTACGGGAGGAATATAAAGTTTTTTTTTTTTTTGTAAAATATATTTAATTAATCAAAGTATGCACCGTTGTTATCTATGCACTTTTGCCATCTCATAGGTAGTTCATTGATCCCTTTACTAAATGTTTTCCATTGTGCGGTAGTAAGCGACGCCAAAGAAAATAATAATTAGGAAAAAACAAATGAATGACTGTTTTCAAAACTCAAATGTACCAGCTAAATGAATTTATAAATTTTTATTTGGAATTCTTAACCAAAGAGGAGATATTTCAGAACAAAGTGCGTACGACAAAACGCTAATTTCATATGTAAGGACCTAATATATTGTCCTTTTAGTATAGTAACCGATAAGAACAGAACTTGAACGACTGCTAATATGTTGTCGTAGTTAGTTAGTCCTGATAAGAACAGAACTTAAGAACGATTGTTAATATTTTATCCTGTTAGCCATAGTAACTGATAAAGAACAAAATTTAAGAATGACTTAATATTTTGTCCGACAGTCTCCCTAGACTTTTTCTAAAGTCGGTAGGACTAATTAGATGTGATGATTTTAGAGTGAAAACTACTTACGATGCGTCGATTTTTGTTTTGTTTTAACCAGACCAAAATTTCGATTAATTCAGCATCGGTACCACAGTAACAAAATCAGTAACTCAGAGTAATACATTTTAAATACCAAGTAAAGCATTTCTTGTAATAAAAAGGAATTAAATTAATACCTATTTTAAATTTTGGAAACTATGATTTGTGTTGACTGTGAGTTGTGTTGTGTTAGACACTACTGATAGCTTACTTTAAAATTTGCGCACCAAATAGGCGAAATTATGGATTTTAATTTAATGATAATAACTTGTGTGTAACGTACTTCAGGCAAATAAAGGTTCTTATTCTTATATTGTCGTTAGCCCTATTTGTATTAACAGACGAACTATCATAACTTCATTGAAGTCGAATGTATGTATTTTTCGCTATTTGTAGTTTTAATGATACATAATTTTGTTTTAGTGGACTTACTGCAAATGCTAGAGTTCAACGTGACGGTATCATTCCCTGCTGCACCGCTGCTCACAGTTATTTTGGCGCTAGTCGGTAAGTACTCTTGATTTTGAGCAGGAATATGACTCTTGAGCAAGAACAGTAAGGAAAATGGTCCAAGGCATTGTTGAGGACAATACTAGAAAAAAATCTGTCGATGTCACGCTCATAGCGTGCCATGTGAATGGCTGCGAAGCCAAAGCTTGATTTTACTGCTATACATTTTGCGTTCTCGTGTTGATATCGAAACGATTGCATTGCCGATTTTCAAAAGGTGACGCGATGACAATCAACTGACATGAGTTTTTTGGCATAGGATGGCGAAACGGGCTTAAACGCCCACCTGATGTTAAGCGGTTACCTTTGCCTAACAACTGCGACATCACCTAAAGATGGAACGTCTCATGCGTACTCTTCGTACCGGAACTGGGCAATGTAAGCATCACTGTTTGGCGGCAGAAATAGGTACGGTGGTAGTGCTTCCCCGGACGAGCTTTTTCACTAGGAGCTGTACTACTACTAGGACATAAGAATTAAGCCAGTTTTCCTGAAATACCTTGTTAAGAGTTGTTTTGCGTGTTCCCGAAATCAGTTAGTAAGAGATGTTGACATGAGACAACTTTGCACACTATTATGCTGAGGCAAATTAGTGTTCCACGGAACACGTGAATAACTCAAGGTGCTTTTCGAGCCAACAAATTAATAGTCGACATCGAAGAGACTCCGGGGAACTTTGGCGCTTGTGGCAACGCGTGGCGCGTAACCAAACGGCATGTATACAGGGTGCAAAAATATTACGTAATATTACGTTGTGTGTATCGAAGGACCTATTTATGGTGGAATAAGAAACTAAATTATCATTAGTGAAATGTCTATAACTGTGGCAATAGTGAAAATATCGGCACTTTATAACAGATTTGATCGAAACTGAATGTCACTGCAGTAAAAAGATATGGGCACTTAAGTGGCAAGGCGACAAGAAAATATGTATATCTGATCTACTTTATAGGTTACTAGCTGATGCCCGCGGCTTCGCCCGCGTGTAATTCGGCTTATCACATAAATATCTTATCGTCCATTCCTCGGGAACTGTTTATTTTCCTGGGATAAACAGTAGCCTATATGTTAATCCGGGTTATGTTCTATCTGTATGCCAAATTTCATTAAAATCCGTACAGTACTTTTTGCGTGAAAGAGTAACAAACATCCATGTTTACAATATTAGTAGAATAGTAGGATTAGTAGGATATAGGATTTCAGTATTTTTGTAAAAAAAAACAATCAATCAATCAAAATGTTTATTTGTGTACACAGGTAATTTTGGTGTTAGGTACATTGTAGGTAGTCTCTCAAAAAAGAAAAAAAGCACAAAAAAAAAAAGTAAAAAGTACTTCTGATTCAAAAATAGTTACTTTTATATATGTCATAATCAGATTGACTTGGTTTTGATTAGTCCAAATTTTGTGCAGCCTGTATATTGAAAATACATTATTATAAGCATGGGTGGTACTTAGCACATAAGCAGCTCTCGCGATGTCAATTGAAATGCACACGTTCGAAGCAAAGCTGTTTGACGTGTGTTACTTTGAAAGTGCCATCTTTCTGTGAAGTATCGCGATCGTGATCTTTGTACGTACACGTCATTGTGATGGGGGTTCTATGAAGGTGTCTGTGGTTCTATATAAAAATGTAAAAATCATTTTAACATCAAATTAAAGGGATTTTAAGGCAGTTTGGGAACGAAAAGTAAAGCTCTTATGCTACTTTTTAACCGACGAAAAAAAAGGAGGAGGTTCTCAATTCGACGCGTATATATTTTTTTTTTATGTATGACCACGCATAACTTTTTACAGAGTGGTCCGATTTTGATGATTCTTTTTTTAATGGATAGGGTATATCTCGAAGTTGGTCCCATTTAAATTTCAAAATCAAAATCCACCCCTAAGTGTAGGAAAACAGGGGATGAGTGCTTGTTCACCCACTGAATTCTTACCTGATCACCGATTCTGTTGAAACTTGGCACACATAAATGTAGTTCTAAACACTTCAACATAATGGAGACCTGGAGTTAGATTTTAGCCACAAAAAAATTTAAAATAAATTTTTTTAACATAAAATTGAACCGACGAAAACTGAAACTAAAAAGCGAGAAATAACAAATTATGAGTCGGCGCCAAACAAACAATCAACGAAGATCATTAAATAACTTTAAATAAATAATAAAAACAACGTAACATCAAATACAACGTGAAATTTTAAACGATAAACAGTAACTTTCCAAAAATGCGTTCTCCGCTCGGCCACTTGCATCTTGCACGCACTTTGCTTGTTAAAAGTTTGTTTGGCGCCGACTCATAATTTGTTTTAGTTTCTGTTTTCGTCGGTTCAATTTTTTGTTAAAAAGTTTTATTTGTTGCTTGTCCATATTTCATGAACTTCTTTAATTTTAGACACTATGTTTGTTGGACAGATTTTATCCTTATAATTGACCCTATCAACAGAAGCCCTAAAATAAAAGATGGTACATTTTCGCGATTATGTTAGTTCGATTTCCAGCTCAGGCAAAATATTTCTTAATAACCTTTGAATGCAGGATATCTTATTAAAAAAAATTAAGTCTTTTTTAAGTAATATTCCCTATTTTCAATATTCAAGGTTTTTTTTCCTCAATGAAGCAAATCGATGGGACATTCTGTAGAGTATAGTCTCTGAATCGAATATTATAGGAATTAGAATTACTTTCATATACTGTTTATAAATAAACTTGCTTTCCATGATACATCGAAATTAGACAAATGTTTTTATCTGCCTAAAAAGAGTATCATCTGCCTAACAAGCGGTATTCACAGTAAATTTTTCGAGACGCTACAAAATCCTTCTGATTATGGCAACCTGTATCTTAGACTACCCGTAAATGTCAAAGTATTGGGTATAACAGGGTAGGTATAACATACTTTTCATGTGACGAAACATTTTGAATAGGTAATACAAGTGTAAGTTAAAAAAAAAACGGCCAAGAGCATGTCGGGCCATGCTCAGAATGATAGGGTTCCTAAGTAGGTGTAATTACAAACAAATCAAATCGAATATTAATCATGGCTATTTTAGTTTTTGCAATAGACGCCAGCATTGGCGACTCAGAGAGTGTTGTTAGTAGCCGCTAGAGGGCGCCAAATTTAAGAAGTGTGTCATGTCAACATGACACAAAGTTACTTTGTGTGATTTTTTCAAATAGAAAGTAGCTAAAGGAGCATTATTTTGTATCAGTCCAATTAGTGTACGTTAAAAGGAAAGACAGTAGCACGTGATCTTATACAACGTGTAATTGAAATACCTAACTGAAAACCTCTTAAGGGGTCATTGTACACATCAGTATAAACAACTTGGCATACACGTTCCGTCGACGTTCTGCCTCAGTTCCGTCCCGCCCGCTGTGTGCCTGAAAACTACCTGAAATGTATGGATCAGCAGATATTTTTTTCGCGATTTCAGGGTTTGTCTCATAGTAAAAGTTGTTCATAATTATGAGTACGATGAGCCCTTAGAGGATTTCAGTTATTTCATTTAAACTTTGTATATTGTTTTGACCACTAATTAGTTAGCTAAATGTTGTAATTTTAGGGACCTATATTATATTCTTATTTGTTCGATATCAATAGCCTGAAAGTCTGACTACTGGTCCAACTTTATAATTTCGGTATTACCCAGTAACTGTTGCGGGGGTCTGATGGCAGACGCTCCGTGTAAAATACTGATGTCAGCCGGATCTGGTAAAACTGGGCCATAACATAATTGGAAAAAGGCTCGGAGAAAGATTTGTTGTCCGACATCATTTGCTCATTTTATTGGTCTCTGGAACTGTTCGGCTGCGGACTTTTGTAGGCTGACGAGATTTTGCCTAGATTCTTGTAGATAATTAATAGGCTAGTAGTCTGTCACCATTCATAGATACATTAAGGCAAGAGTTTTCACAGAAATTGAGTGATGTCATTCAACAAGTTGGATGTTGTTGTCTGATGATTTTGCGAAACAAATCGAACTTTCAACCTTCTTCGCAGATTTAACCTTTCTTACGATGTCATAGACAACACATGACATCTATGGTCGTATCGTAACGTCATTGCGGTGTCGAGGGTGCGTTGGTCCCGCATTGGGCGCCTCTTACCCCTACCGTGTTTATCTTTTGTAGCCTTACCATTCTTTCGTTTTTCCTTATGTAGGAGAATTTGGTGTGTCGAGTGTCTTGGCACGTTAGTAGGTCGGTCGATTCAACAAGTAAGTCGGGCCCGGCGCCTGTTGCGCGCGGCGGGCGGGGGCGGGGCGCCTGTTGCGCCTCACAGACGCCTCAACCGCCCACCACGTTACGCCTGTGCTTTGCCCATAATGGAGATACTTTTGACCCACTTCTACTCGATCGTATGTTTGGATGGCGGATAGCCCGATATGGGGCTCGTATAAACGGGCTTGAGCTGTAGAGTTGAATGGTGATATTTACTTTTCGAAATATTGGAATGCTTCTCATATTTTTTCGTTGTAGAAGTAAATCTTACATATAGTGTCCAAAAGTGTACACTCACATTTCGCCAGTTATGTTAAAAGTCCCATGAAATAGGGGGCGAGCCTATTACCACTAATCGGGCACAAATCTAGACTCAGTTTGGCGAACCGGCTTGCGGTACCATTTTTTGCAACAGTCTAGGTGGTATTGCAGTTGTTATAGGCAAAGTTAACCTATAGCGTAATCTAGATATGAGTTTTCAGCTGATACATTCTTCTTCGTCGTTTCCACAATGCTGAGGATCGCGATCACAAGTTCTCAAGTCTCCAAGCTATGCAGTCTTCTGCTGTGTGGACCGCTCGTTACATGCTGCCTCCGACAGCCATCTTGATTGCATTTGACCATCTTGCCGGTGTTCTGCCTTGAGCGAGCTTTCCTTCTATCCGGCCCAGTATCATGACCTATGATAAGCCACGCGACACGCCACATAAACGTCTTCAGCGTCCACTGTCACGCACGTTGTATCTTACCGAATGCTCTTAATCATGACAGCTTATTTGGTTTCCTTGTATAATTACCCAAAATAGTTGCTACTGAGAGAAACTAGAGTTTATAATTCATATGCTCTTTAACGAAGTATATGTAATTGCCTTAAATCTGATAGATTGTGCATTCATCAGTATATGATACTCTAGGCTTAAGGCAGCAGCCGTGTACTGTAATGCTGATGAAGATAAGCACCCACCAACAGACTCGGTTAAACTCCATATGCCATACCTAATTTTATTATAATGTGGACCCATTAGATCTAAAATAATATAAATTATTTGACGAAGGTTACACTTGACGTAACTCATCATCATCACCGTGCCTGCCTCCGCCAAATAGTGATGCTTGCATTGCTGTGTTTCGGTCTGAAGGGTACGGCTGCCGGTGAAATTACAATCACATGAGACTTTCCATCTTCATGTCTCAGTTTGGCGAACCGACTTGCGGTACCATTTAGGCAACAGCCTAGGTGGTATTGAAGTTGTCATGGGCAAAGGTAACCGCTTAACATCAGGTGGGCCTTTAGCTCGTTTCGCCATCCTATACTAAAAAAAAACAAAAAAAAAAAAAACAGCCGAAAGTCGTCCACTGTTGGACATAAGCCTTCCCCAAGCGTCGCCACAACGACCGGTCCTGTGCTTTCCGCATCCAGTGGATTCCCGCGACCTTCACCAAGTCGTCGGTCCACCTTGTGACGTAACTCATCTATATTTAAATTCAATTAAAAACTGGAAATATTTTGAATCATTCAAAAATAAAAACGACATTTATTAAATTGGCGTTTATTGACATTAAAAGCAGCCTCCAAAAACACCCGCCCTTTATCGCTTCTTAGTGTTAATGCTAGGAAGAAAAAGCGGTGCAATTAACTCCTCAGCAACACAGTTCTGTCTGTGGCGTTATAAATGAGTCTATATAAATCTCAATTGTTATAAGAAAAAGTCGAAATTAACACTTTCCTTGTGCATATTAATAAAATAATATCCTCCCGGCCGATTGTCGGTCACGGTAGCCAAGCTCAACGGAGACTAGCCATCTGCGCCTCACATATTATAGTGGTGAAGAAGTGTGTGCGCAAACACAGGTGCACTCTTATTCCCTCACTCTCATAATCCGATGGGACCGGAGAGGGATCAGGTGCAGGACCGACGGTTTTATGTGCTCTCTGAGGCACAGGGGTGTAGCACCGCCAACAACGTCCTGACTCCGGGCGGCTACTGAAAAAAATTCTTGACACAAAAGTCACAATAACACTTTGATCGACCTGGGAATCGAACACCTAATACCCCATATATAAATGATGGCAATTGTTTAAGTAATGTGTGCGCGAAGCGGAAATCCCCTAATAATAATAATAATTTAATTTGTTCTTGTAAGCAGTTCCAGGGCCGAATTTCATTCAATAATAAACAAGCAAAGGCTTCTGTACGTACTTCGTAAACAATAACAAAAGCAAAGCTGAAAACTCCGTGAAGTTGCTACTAACGAACGATTGATTCGCCTTATTATGTAATTTGTAAGGCCCGTGTTTTAGGGTTCTCAAAATAAAACAAATTTTGAAACTGGAGCGAGCTTTTGCATCAAGCAGTATTTAAATTTAAAATACATACCCAAATGTTCGAGTCGTGTTACTGCTATGTTAACATGTTAGTTATTAAATGTCCACTGTTGGACATTAATCTATTCAGGTCGACATTATGGACTTTCTGACTATTCAGAAAACCTATTCAGACTTGATATGTCTAATAATATAACAATTAAGTAAGCAGTATTTAAATTTAAAATACATACCCAAATTTTCGAGTTGTGTTACTGCTATGTTAACATGTTAGTTATTAAACGTACACTGTTGGACATTAATCTATTCAGGTCGACATTATGCACTTTCTGACTGTTTAGAAAACCTATTCAGACTTGTTATGTCTAATAATATAACAATTAAGTAATCCGTAATAAGCATTGGTAGCACTCACAATCAATAAACTCAGCCTATCGCAGTCCACTGCTGGACATAGGCCTCTCCCAAGTTGCGCCACAACGTTCGGTCCTCTGCCTTCCGCATCCAGTCCCCCCCAGCCACGTTCTTTAGGTCGTCGGTCCACCTGGCAGGGGGGCGCCCTACGCTGCGTTTGCCGATTTGCGGCCTCCACTCAAGGACTCGTCTGCTCCAACGGCCATCGGTCCTTCGACAGACATGGCCAGCCCTCTGCCACTTCAGCTTACTGATCCTACAAGCTATGTCGGTCACTCCGGTTCCTCTCCGGATAATCTCGTTACGGATTTTATCCTTCAAAGAAACTCCAAGCATAGCTCGCTCCATAGCTCGCTGAGCGACTTTGAATTTGTGAACTAGCCCAACTGTCAGTGTCCACGTCTCGGCACCGTAAGTCATGACTGGCAAGACGCACTGGTTGAAGACCTTTGTCTTCAAACTTTGCGGTATAGGCGACGAGAAGACTCGGCGAAGTTTGCCAAATGCTGCCCAGCCCAAACGGATCCTTCTGTTGGCTTCTTTCTCGAAGTTGTGTCTACCAAGCTGAATTGCCTGCCCTAGGTAGACGTATTCCGTTACAACTGAGTGCCGACCCTTCGACGAATATTGGCCTCGGCATGACATGCATATTGAACATGACTTTAGTCTTGTCCAGATTCATGCCGAGACCGACACGTCGAGAGGCTCCGTTTAAGCTGTGCAGTATTTCGCCCAGTTGTTCCAGCGACTCAGTCATTACAACGATGTCATCGGCAAAACGGAGATGTGAGATGTTCTCGCTGTTAACGTTGATACCCTGTCCAGTCCAGTCCAGCGCTCACAATGACAAAGTGTAAATAATAATAATAAATAAAATATATTTATTTCAGAAAAGTGCATTCCATATTCATTTTTGTTGGTAACAATGACAACTTAAACAACTATGTTAGTAAACAAAGATAACAAACATTATAATGCCGAGTCATCGATTCGCACCTTTCACATGCAAATCGATGAAATGACTGAGCACGGCTGTGTCCATCCTTCCCGCTATTATCTTCAGGATTCCGTTGCTACTCCCACGCATCCTCTGCACAACAGACGCAATTTTCTTGCGTATGATGGCATGGAAGTCATCCACATGTGCATCCGCAAACATGCCTGAAGCACTACAATACCGAGGGAGCCGCAACAGAGCCCTGCAGATTTTATTATACTTAACTCTGATTGCATTGTAGGATTTTTGCGTGAAGTTAACCCATAGACCGAATTGAATTGAATTGAATTTAAATTTGTACGCCGTAACTTACAGCAAAACATGCAGGTCATAATTATTTTATTAATAACACCGTACATTACAATATATATTTTGTTCTGTATACTCATGTTTTACAAATAAATTATCTTTATCTTTAGACCACTCGTGTAAAAACTACCTTGAATAATGTCAGCTTGACTTCTGCCGTACGACGAGTGAATCGATGAGCCAACAACATATTGCCACGCACCGACAATGCCCTCCGTTCCCTCTCTATATCCGGGTCAAAGCGTAAAGTTTCAGTAATAATGTGCCCGAGATACTTAAACTGAGGAACACCGTTCAGCTGAACTCTATTCAGAGTCGATGGTGGAACACTGTTAGGTCTCTTACTCTTTCCAATCAGAACCATAAACTCGCAATTTTTCTCATTATACTTTAGACCGTGTTCCGCAGCATATGCAGTGTTGCATTGTTATATGGATGTCATGTCAGAAATAAATGATTATTTGATTTTAATTTTATAAACTTCACACACGCTGAGAAGTTTCCTCAAACCGCCAATTGACGGGCTCAGCAGCACCATATCGTCTGCGTAGCTAATGTTATTAACACTAACATTATCCACTCGGCAGCCGACATGCATGCTGCTCAGCCCCTTAATCAGCTGATTTACATACAAATTAAAAAGTCTAGGAGAAGTTAACCCTCCTTGTCGCACACCACAATTTAATGAGTATTCATCTGAAT
Source organism: Asteroscopus sphinx (assembly GCA_949699075.1). NCBI lineage: Eukaryota > Metazoa > Arthropoda > Insecta > Lepidoptera > Noctuidae > Asteroscopus > Asteroscopus sphinx. Next base: position 16,629,715 of record OX453017.1, read on the forward strand.
AAACATTTGCCCATTTTATAAAAAAAATCTGATGACCATACCAATCTGAGAACATTTCCATGACCTCCGGAGAAACACCCACCTGTTTCAACTTAGCCCAAAGTAAGTCATAGGACACGAGATCGAACGCCTTAGATAGATCTAGGAAACATGCAGTTCACAGTAGACATAGTAGTTCACAGTATGCTTAAGTGACAAAATCGCAGTTTCCGTTGACAAACCAGTGGCCTGATTCACAAACGTTCGAAAAGTTTCCGTTTCCGAAGTGAAATTTGACCGGCAAAAAAAACAATACGACCACTTCCTGCGACCATGAACGCTGCGAAGTATTCGAAACATCAGGAAAACCAATTTTAATAATAATACACGATGTAATTCGGTTAAACTTGTTTTATAAAGAAACAAAACGATTTGAGAACCGAACGGATTCGGAAACGCAACGCGAAATTCATGGAAACTCTCCCGTGAGCCATTTGTTGTCGGAAAGCACTCGATGTAGAATTAAAGGACTTTGAATAGCGTTTCCGAATGCGTTCGATTCTAAAATAGTTTTTTTTCGTAATAAAACAAGTACACAGGACAGGACCGGTCGTTGTGGCGATGCTTGGAGGAGGCCTATGTCCAGCAGTGGACGTCTTTCGGCTGAAATGATGATGATGATGATGAAAACAAGTTTGGCCGGATTACATCGCGTATTATTATTAAGATTGCTTTTCCTGATGTTTCGAATGCTTATCATCATTCGTGGTCGCAGGAAGTGGTCTTCGGAAACGGAAACTTTTCGAACGTTTGTGAATAAGGCCACTGATTGAAAACCAAACTGAGCGTCCTGTAGTTGTATGCATCCACTAAGGCGCTCGTCCATTATCCTATCTAGTACTTTTGCAATCACAGTTGCAAGTGAGATTGGTCTATAATCATTTTTGTTCGATATATCTCTCGTACCATTATACAGGGTTATTTGTAAAACACCGTTAACCTCTCAGAACTATGTTACTAACATCATAATCAACAACTTTTGTTCTGACTTTTACAGCCTATTTAGGCCACTGCTGGACATAAGCCTCTCCCAAGTTGCGCCAGAAAACTCTGTCCTTCGTCTTCCGCGTCCAGTCCGCCCCAGGTACCTTCTTCAGGTTGTCGGTCTACCTGGCTAGTGGCGCCCTACAGACATTAGTCACAGGCATATGAAATCCAGGACAGGCAGACACGTCCGTGTCCATAACAGCTTTATGAACCGAAATTCCAGAACGGTTCTAATTTTTTCATTTACTTATATGGAAGCAAGCATGAAACTTGATACTAGAATAGCCGATTCTATTCAGTAAGTAAGTAGATTTTTGAAGTCATGCTTAATGTGAATGTGGAATATGGGTCTGTCTAAGACAACCCCCTGCTCTCCCATTTTATACTACTTAATGTATTTATGAAGAAGTTCGGTTAATTTTGCTCACTTTTTCTCTTGAAATGTACCTAACTCAATTGACACGAAATTTTCACACTAGTGTTGGATCAAAGCCAAAAGGGGTGTAATCCTTTTTATTTCCGCTAACCGGTGCCATTAGCCTGTTTATTATTAAGGACGTATAGTATATATAGCAATTCTTAATTTCTTATTGTCTCAGACCAAAAGAATAAGATAGACAGAGCGCGTGGAACTAGCGAAAGAAGCCAGTAAAAGGAATTCAAAATGGCAAAGGATTACCTGCTATTTCGCCCAGTGTTCACGAGCCTCGATCTAAAGCGTACGTCTAATTCTCAAACTAAAAGAATAAGATTAACGCTCCCGACCGCGGCTCGCGAAGTAGCTTGTTTATCGGTGGATGATTATATGTAATTAAATAATGGGTATTTGATAACTGACATTTATGACCTACGGGGGGACCACCGTGCACTGGGTGGAATAGTATTTACTCCTTTGCCATTTTGTATTCCTTTTTCTGGCTTCAGTCACTAGTTCTACGCACTCCGTCTATCATATTCTTTTGGTCTGAGCTTATTGTACACAAAAATTACATTATTAAAATGAATGTGATGTAGGACATGTAGTAACATCTTAGTAAGGGCGATTTTTGTAATTGAAGTGTTACCACTGACGTGAGGTCGACTGACCACTATAATGTAAGATGTCGACGATGAAGTGACAATACCTCGGACTTGTATAAAATGTTACAAAGAAAAAACAAAGGACATGGCCAATTACAGCCTAGTTACTCGGTGAGCAACGACTGCGAGGATTGTACTATCTGCAAGGTTCAGCTGCACTTGCCGCGGTCAGTCTGTGGATGGGTGACTGTGTCGTTACACATCGAGACTCCTCTCCGTGCCTCCGAGAGCACGTTAAGCTGTTGGTCCCGGTTGTCATACGAATATCTATGGCAGTCGTTACGGGTAGTCAGAAGCCTGCAAGTCTGACAACTGGTCTAACCTCCGAATGTCAGTAATACCCGATAACTGGGTTGCGGGGGCCCGATTGCAGTCGCTCCGTGTAAAATACTGATGTTCAGCCGCATCTGGCTAGACTGGAAGCCGACCCCAATATAATTGGGAAAAAGGCTAGGAGGATGATTACTCGGTAGAAGGTGTACAATAACAAAAGTCTAATAATAAAGCAGTAAAAATTAATCTATAAATTACAGTACAATTTTAGTTTGTTTAATATAGTGATGTATCGATTCGATTATTTTTATAATCGATTTTGCATTTTATGCATAACTAAATCATCAAAAAAACGGGCCAAATGCGTTTGGGATAGTATTATTATATTACTTATCCATTCAAAAGAGCAAAACCGAAATTAAAAACATAATATTGAACAGTTTAAAAATAATTTGAAACTGCCATATTTTTTGTAAATTATTGGACTATGTAACTCATATAAATAATAATTTTAGGGATTCCTGAATCCAAAAAAGCAAAATTCATATTAGTACATGAACTTTTAGAAGCTAGGCAGAGAGCTTTAATACAAACTGGCCATGTCCTTTAGGTGTTATTGATAATAAAACCACCAAAAACAACCACCTCACTTTTTGACAAGCAGCTTAGCTTTGTAATAAGGGTAGCACTACCTCAAAATGCAAACCTCATTTCCTACTTCTGACGTTATCTTGCACATCACAAATTTATACAAGCAAAATTATAGAGCGCAGCGTAAACACGTAACTTGATTCAAAATGTATTAAAGTTACTAATTCACATTACATAAATGCATCCATTTAGATCTCAAACAGACTTTGTACATAAACATAGTTTTCTTCTAGTTAAGGACTTAAAGGAAATGCAACGGAGTTCCGTTTTAAAAAAGAACTCGACGAGTTCTGCTAATAATGTTAAAGGAACGTTAAACAAATCATTGGATTCAAGGAATTGACAGGTAGCCTTTCCTTCTTATAATTTTCATTTCTAAACCTTGCAAAGCTGTGTTTTATTTTAATTTTAAAGGAAGAAATTTTAATGGATTACGTTTGCAATTTAATTCTTCTTGATGTTTAAAACAATTATTATGTATCTACTAAGCTGTCGTAGTAGTGGTAAGAGGTAAGATATAATTTTAACCCTTGAATGTAAATGTATACAATTCCTCGTAGTGCCCAATTTTCATCATCAGCTTTATTTATACCAAAACTTTTAGTAAAAGTAAGTGGTGATGTGTAAGTTATAACATTGTATATAAAGGTTTGTTAGGTTACGTATAAAAATCCCTAATATCCATAAGTTCATAACACCTAAGTGTAAAATGCACAGACTTCAGTTAACAGTATGAAACGTCGGACCCCCATAAAATATTTTCTGAATCGCTTCCAAACAGATGTTGTTCTGATATGCACAAAAAATAACATATTACAACGGATAAGTAACTCAAAATCATAAATACTAGTCATCCTCCGAGCCTTTTTCCCAATTATATTGGGGTCGGCTTCCAGTCTAGCCAGATGCGGCTGAACATCAGTATTTTACACGGAGCGACTGCCATCAGACCCCCGCAACCCAGTTACTGGGTAATACTGACATTCGGAGGTTAGACCAGTTGTCAGACTTTCAGGCTTCTGACTACCCGTAACGACTGCCATAGATATTCGTATGACAACCGGGACCGACAGCTTAACGTGCTCTCCGAGGCACGGAGGGGTCTCGATGTGTAACGAAACGGTCACCCATCCACAGACTGACCGCGGCAAGTGCAGCTTAACCTTGCAGATCGTAAAATCCACGCAGTCGTTGCATCGCTACGAGCCCCTCTAAAAAAAAAATCATAAATACTAGTATCGATGTAAAATCTTACTCTTCCTTCATTTACTCAATTACCTAACATTCAAATAAAAAAAGCCATCACACTCCAATGTAAGTTAACAGAATACCAGAAAGTCTGATTCAATTGTAATGTGACAAGCTTGCACATAATTTCAAATCTAGGAGTTAGTCGCTGGTGCGTCTGAATTTGCATAATATCATGTGATTAATATCGTCCGTCGGTATTTCCCCGGTTTCGGTATACAGTTAGGTCGCAATACGTGGATGTAGAATTTGAAGGTGGTCTTAATCCATACGACTTAGTCGTCCAAGTTGTATGGATTCAGACCACTTTCAAATTCTACCTCCACGTATTGCGACCCAACTGTATACCGAAACCGGGGAATTTCAGCATATACTTTAGCGAATATTTTGATTTTAAAAGAGAAGGATACACACATACAATTTTACAACGTACCTGTTTGTTAACACAATTTGAGAAACCAGTTTGTTCAGACTCACGAGTAGAATAGATTGGGATAGTTCTAAATCACAAAATTACATGCTTTTAGAGTTACTGTAAGTTCCCGAGTTGGTAGCGGAGACAATAAATAATTTCGTACAGGCACTACCTGATGCACGGAAACTTATCTGCTTGAACTTCCTAGACCTTAAGGACCTATTCACGATCTGCTGATGTACTGAATGAAACCATGAAAAACCAAATTCGTTTCGACCGGTCGTTCAGGCGATGCTTGGGGGAGGGAGGCCTATGTCCAGCAGTGGACGTCTTTCGGCTGAAATGATGATGATGATGAAACCAAATTAAGGTTCTGAATTTTTTTTATGTTGTATCCCTACTCGTGATTCTTAACAAACTAGTTTCTCAAATAGCGTAAACAAAAAGTAACGTAGTATAATACAAAAGCAGTAAAGTGTAATTATAAAGTAGATTCGATCATAAGTCTTCAACTAATAAACCTCCATAAAAATATGTCATCTTTTTCGCTTCTCGTCTCTTGGTAGTAATCATTTCGGGAGGCTTACGCATTTTAAATTTCAATCTGTCCCCGACGATGTTATCTTGCGCCGCCCGTCTCCGGGTCGCCACTCGTGAACTCTGAAAAATGACTACCTAAGAGATTATTTTCAATCCGTTCTCTGCAGCCACCGAGAGGTTCGGCATATTTAATAAGCTCTATTATCTACATCACTCTTGTCCGCGACGAGCAGACGTTTCAATTACACCCGGCTCAGATTGTGTACTTCTTAGACTTTGTCCATCTGGTAAGCGTGCATTGTTACTTTTCTTTTTGGAATGAAGTTCCTTAAGGGGGCTTACGGTAGGTGTTATTCGTGAGAAAATGTAGCGTCACGTCACGCTAATATTTGCGTTATACCCATAGAGTACATTGACTATACGGACTAGGGTTGTGTTGTTTAAGCACCATCTGGTGGGTAATGTCAAAGTTACAGCTAAGTATTAAATAAAACATACAAAAAAACATGTTTTACTGGGGATCGAACCTGGGCCCTGTGGTATCTCAGTTCGACGCATGATGTTTCCTGCCATCTATGCTTGTATTATTGTGAAATTTAGCATTATTATGAACCGGTCAAAAAATATGAATTTTAAGGATAACTTCGATCCTGACCACACACTTTTTTTCTCACTATTGAGTATTATCTGCGTCGAACCTTCTAAATAAGTAAAATGAAAATCTCTTCAATGTATTCGCCGAACGCTGAAAACAATAACGTGGAAGCAAAGGTGAGGCGACGCGGGCGGGCCTATTTCAGCTGCGCTCGTGTTTTTGTTTGCTCGCGCATCGCATCACGTTTTCCGCGAGCACGTACCGACGCGTACGCTGCATACTAATGGATAGCAGCGGATAGACGCCGCTCAGGTCGCGCGTCAGAAAATTGGATTCGCATCGCATACACTGCACACAGTATTAACACCCGGCCATCCGAAACAATGCCCAATCAATTGGAGTGCGCCTGCCCTCCTTTTGCGCTCTGATCTGTACATATACGTCAGTTATTATTATATTGGATGCTAGATTTTATTCAAATCTAATATTTGACGAACAAATGGTTTTTTAATCCACGTTCGATAGCTCGAACACGATGTAAGTGCTGTTAGCATGTATGATTTAATGGTAAAAAAAAAAGTAGGACATACACTATTTTCATTGCAGTTTTTATTCGATTGGGAAATGGTTTCGACTGTATTGCATAATAAGGCTTCTGGAACGCGCGTGACGAATTATAATCTGCTTCGAAACCGTAATCCCAGCGCATCGGCGCGGAGCATGAACAACGTTGTTTGTGCAACGTACGTTGCACCACACGGTTACCGGTACAGAGCTGCTCACTGAATTTGATTGTTGTTTTCATTTTTAGATTTTTTGAACTCCCGGTATAGTCCATGAGTTTCGTTGTGCCTCTCTAGGCCCGCATTTACTAAATATGCCTTTGAATTCAGCGAATAGATTGGAAGCTTTTATGTACGTACATTATTTCGACCAAGCGAATATTGTTACATGTCAAAATCCCGATATCCTGGTAAGCTATCGAACGCTTCGTATCGTTTAAATCCTTGCTGTGTGAAATATGGTCGAGTATCGTTGAGACCGGTTATTAATTTGCAAAATGTTCGTAGATTTTCGATTCGTGTCGAAGCTCTTAAGCCCGTTACTAGCGCAGGCCGGACGACAATGGAGGCGACCACGGTATTGGATTACTGCCCCCCCCCCCCCTTAGGTGTCCTGCTCCTACAGATGGGGATTTAATTTGCCGTATCCGTAAATACAATAGCCGGAAATTTGTTTGCCTCCCCAACGTCGCACTCACGTCCAATGCAATGAAGATAATGATATCCGGCAGATGCATACGGATGTTTTAAACTTCTGCCATATCAATTTGCCTCATGTCCGCCACATTACCTTTGATTATTTCATGTTTAATATGTACATACAATTCTATTATGTTTGGCAATGTCGCAGCTAATTAAACGACTAAATATTCAGTCAGGCTTTGGGTGTCGGTCGCGTAAAACAATAGACCGAGAGCTCGGGTGGCATGACGCGGCGGCCATACGAGACGCCGATGACGTCGCATTAAGAGGACGCTTCCAAAACGCAATTCCCACCCTCGCACTCCCCTTACACCCCGCAACTGCGGGTCGCTCTCGTAAATTTTATGCGAGTTGCAATAGAACACATTTTCGAAAAATTCATTCCCGCGCGTTTTACACACGGATGTAAATGACGTAAGTCTCAAAACAGTTTTCGTTTTATTACATGAATACTAAACAATCTGTACACATTTCCTCTAGCCAGTTTTTAGTAAACTTTATTATCTGCCTATATTCACAAATTTTATACAGCTAAGTTAATTAATAAAGGAGAAATATTGGGAACATCTCTAAAAACGCATGATTTTGAAAAAATAAAAGTATCGAACAAAAATCAACTAATTATGTAACTGTCTAATCAAACGATAGATAAAGGTTCAAAAAAACATATACCTATGTAAATTTGACATTCATCAAGCATGTGTTCGACTCACATGTTTTCAAAAAGTCACCTCATTTTGGGAGCCTAGCCTTAAAATGAAATCCATACGGGGATGATTGATGAGCGCCGCAAACACACCACGCCGCGCCCGACTCATTCAATTTACTGTCATCACATCGTATAGAGTGCAGTTTTATTATGAAGCTTCCCGAGTTTTTCGGCTGTCCAATAGTCGACTAAATTGACTCATGCAAAGTATGACATGAAAATATATTAAATTCTTTGCGTAACAAACTCAATTCGCGCCAAAAGATGTGTGAGCGAATTTGTTAAAACGAGATTTGTAAGCTTACGTTGTTGTTGAATATTCGAAACATTAATCTTTGCTTCACAACCAAGGATCCATTCATGAATACTAGCTTTGAAATAATTAATTACAACAGACTCTGATATATTGGTGTTGGCAATCCCAAGCTCATATGTCTGTATTTCTGTCCAGGCAGACAGAGATGCATTTTCCGGTTGCCCAAGAGTCCCTTACAGATCAGTTACAGCACTGTGACATGACGTGATCAGTATCATCATGTTTCAATTAACTCATTCCCAAAATTGCGTCTTGTTACCTGTTATAACAATTCCAATTAAAACTTCATCGATAAAAATATTTTTGTGCGAAAGTAAATAAATAAATTTCAAAGAAAAATGTAACGAATGAAGGATAAACTTCGTTCATCTCTTGACAGCTGATATTTTTACAGTGGCTTGTTGTTCTAATAAACACCGGTTCTGAGAAATTTTATTTCTTACCGCAATTGCTGGCGATGTGATTATCTCAATAATTTGTCTCGTTGTTCCCGGCAGAGCCTCGTTTGGCCGCGAGCACTGTCTTTATGGCGGATTCAGTCCGGTTTGTTTGTTCAACAGAACTGGAAAATTAGCCGGAGTGCTTTTTTATTACATTTAAACCTGCTGCGTTAAAATGTTTCGTAGAGTTTTGCTTGGAACATGTATGTCAATAAAAATGTTCACATGCTGTTGCTACCAAAAGGTAGCAGTTAATTTTTTTAAACGAGTGAAGCGAAGTCTCCGAGTTAATTAGGCCGCTCAGAACTTTGTACGTCTGTCTGTCTGTCAGAACCTTATAACTTCCAATCCAAACAATGTAGGTACTTCAAAATCTCACATAATACGTAAAACTTTAGGCCAAAGCCGAATATGATGTTTAAAATCAAATAAAATTAAAGAGGGGGGCGTCCATACATTCAGAGGGGGTAATTTTTTATCGTTCTACTGATGCGTGTGGGGTATCGTTGAAAATAACTTTTTAACAAAGTATAAAACTGTTTTTAGAAATATTCGTGGGTCATAAATTTACAATTTGGTGGGCATCCAATGTCACTGTTTTTAGACCTATTTTGTCCCGGGGTCTATCTGAAAAACGGCTCGATGCTAAAAGTTGTTAGTTAAGGATAATGTCAGTAATATCCTGTACTTAAACAACAAATACTCAAACTTATCAATTATCTGTTAAAAAAAAATGAGCTAAAGCAAAAGCATTGTCTCACTAGCACTTTCAGGCCAGTCTTTGAACAGACTGTTCAGTACATTCAAGGGTCAATATTCATCCAAAATAAGATTTATTGTTCGAAAAGATACACACAATATCAATTTTACAGTCTTTCAACTGTATATTTTTATTATTTGAGAGAAATGTGTCGATTTAGTTCGTCAAAACCTTTATCGCTAGGTCTCCGTTCGGGCGAACCACTAGTAAAAATAGTTTGATGAAAAAGATTTTATAATACCACGTTTTTAAAACGAAAGCGAGTGATTACTGCATTCTAATCCATCCAGCATAAGCTATGTTTAAAGTTTTATGTCTCTGGTTTATCGGGAAGTTAGTTCAAAATCGATTTAAAAATTTGTAACGAATAGACAGACATGACTGAAAGCGAGTTAGTATAATAAAAAAGTGGTAAAAATAACACCTATTTCAATCATTATATCAGTTTTTCTAACAATGAATCGACACACAGAAAATCCATAGATCAAAATACCCGGCGGACTCGGAGTGGCCCGCCGCCCGACCAGTCAAGGCCCGTGATGGTGGCGCGTTGTGTTCCGCGCGCGCCAGTCCAGAGGAGAGTGCAGCCGATGTGGTTGCCGCACGGGGAGAATGGGCTCGCCTACTGGTAGCGAGCCGGGACCTGCTGGGGATGGTTGGGCGATTACAGGAGTTTTTCCCACGCCAATGATTATTAGAGGAACACCGTGGTGGTTTTTAGTCGGTAAGAGTCCGACACTGGCTCCGCCTTCCCCGGGCGGAGTGCGTCCATGAGGACTTTCCCACAAAAAAAAAAATGTTATTTTAATGTATGTCTTATGCAGACAAAGTTGTCACATTAAAGCAAGCGATAACTTAATTTTACAAGAGTTAACGGAAAATGACATCAACCTTAAATACACACCTGAATAATCTAACTGCTGCATACACCTATCAATTATACTAATTCAGTTCAGCGGATCCGCTCGAGATTTTACAGCCAGCAATCCAGATAATGTTGCTGCTTGTTATGCGTCGAGTTTATCTGGAGAAGCACTAAACTAGGTCGATTATCAGCCACCTGAATATTGAGTTTAAGATTTGTTATTTATTGGTACGGTGATGCAAATCCTTCGAATGAATTTTACACACGTTTTGTGTATATTGCGCATGTGCAATACAGAAAAAAATGAAGTAAACTTTTGGTCAAATACGTTTCAAAACCGTATGCTTCTCAACATTTTTGTTACTGTTATATAAATACTTCATGACATGGTGCTTTCTGGAGAAATATTTTTGAGTAGCTGTTGTTTTAAACTTTAACAGTGTTAATAGTAGGTATTTAAAATCTATTTATACATAAAACTAACATTATAGTTAAGATCTGACTATTTTCGTTATGAAAAAAGAATATATACCTACATATAAATGTGAGTTACGGATAATTTACATTGAATAACTAACCTATGTCCGCGGCTTTGCCCGCTTGTAATTCTGTTATTCACAGAAAGATGTTGTACGGGTCAACCGCCGTACAACACATTTTACTTAGATCATCATAATGCGCCATCGCACTGTATGGTTCGATCATTTATTTTATTGCAAATTATGTAGTAATAATCAGTTTCACCGCGTGACGTCCTACCGTGCGCGTGACTCAAATCTCACCCTTTTCACCTCATTAATTAATCCTAATCTTATATGTTTGTATCTTGGAATATAGTGATTTTTAGTATCTTTCACACGAGTTTATCTTAATCTCACCCCAACCCCGAACAGATGTTATCGCGCATCCTTCGGGAACCGTTTATTTCCCGGGATAAAAAGTAGCTTTAATGTTAATCAGGGTTATGGTTTATCTTTGTGCTAAATTTCATCTAAATCCATTCAGCTGTTTCAGCGTGTTTGAAGGACAAACAAACATACATACTTTCGCATTTATAATATTAATTGGATTAATTTTTTCAAGAAGCATAAGCCAGCGCAACGCAAATAAACAATAAATTCCATTATCGTGAACAAGTTGGAAACTTGATTGCACTAAGTCCATAAGGAAATAATAAAAGTATCAGTGGCACTCGTTGCTCCGGTCGAAGTATCGGCTCACGACGATAGAAGAATCAAACAAACGGGGCAAACTTCTTAAACTCCAACTGGCGAGTTGCTCCAGACACTAACTCTTATTACAAACTTACGCCCACCTCGTCTCCGTGTACCGATACACAACTTATAACTAGCGAAGATATCGTATTACAAATTACTTATTATATGAAAACATTGTACGGTAATGACGTCACGGAAACTTTTTCGCCGCTCGACGCCTTCGTTTTCGATAGGATCTTGTGTTGATGAACACTAATTGGCAACGAAGTTGAATTTTCATTATTCCACACGCTGCTGATTATATTATGCTTGAAAATAGTTAAGAGGCTTTACGTCTCAGATCTTGATATCAGCGCTTTTCATGCCGTGATGTTACAGTTTTGTTGTATGGGGGTGGTATATGAAACTGAAAATTGCAATCTATCGTGTATTTTTTTATTGATAACAAAAGTATCGAAGAACATTTTATGGTTTCTTATCAGTTTATCTAATCTAGAGCAGTTGTTTGAGACATTTTTATTTTTTATTTTTAGATACTTTTCTTCTGGTCCAATTCGTGCTTCGATTGTTACTAAAGTATTTAAATAAATAAAAAATACGTTTTAAATTGCTTGAACATATAGTCTTGTCGTAAAGTTATGAAGAAAATTGTAAAGTTTCGTAACTTTTCTAATACAAATTACGATACAAAACTGCGGATTTTAGCCAATTTCAACTTTACTTTTATGGAACAAATTGATGACTACATTACATATATTACTGTTTTTATTATGTAGGAACATGTCCTAAAAGAAAGGTGATAAAAAACTAAATAAAATACTAACTCCCTGTTTCCGAAAGGCTGATCAACACAAAAATTACTAATCGATGTGATTGGTTGTTAGTATTTTTGCCAACCAATCACAGGAGCTGACATTAGATTTGACAATTGATTAAATTGATCAGTCTTCTAGAAACTGGGGATAAGTTTTTTTTTTTTTGTGTAATATTTTTAAGTTGCCGTTCGAAAGCAGCGGCTTGCCAGTCCCAGTCGAAGCTGTATTAAAAAAACCAAGTGAATTTAAATCATTTATACGTATCTTACATTATGCCTCCGCGCCAATGTAACTGGTGTGGTGGCAGAGTCGAATACTAAATTATAGATACGGTTTAATATGAATTATACTAATGTAGCGCGCATACAGTTTGAATATCGCGCCAAGTGAGCCTGTCAATGCGGTGGCCAATCACAGCGCTTGCCGCTGACGCTAACTATCCGTAGCGGGCTTCCGTGCGGTCACGCCGCCCGCACCTCAGACCCCGTTCGCGCTGCATGGAGTGTGTGATATAGCGAATATCGGTGTGCGGATCTCATTAAAAAAATCCCTACACTACACTAACAATTTAATATGATGAATATTTATAAACAGTAAATTGAAACCACAAAATTATTAATTCATAATATTTTAGCAACCAAGGGTTGTTTGCTTTCACTGAAACTCAGACACAAAAGTGCAATGGCAACAAACATTTTCCGCCATAGACCAGATAAAAACAGATGATTAAAAAAGAAGTAATTATCAAGATGAAACTGAAACTGCATGGAGAAGTGGATCGAAAAATACATAAATATTTTTTTGTTCCACTTCTTTCTTCCTCTTCGTTAGCCATATTTTTCTATTGCTATGATAAATTAAGTATGTTAGAGTAAATAAAAATGAAATGAACATTTTCTGTAAACAAAATTTAAAAAAAAAGTGTAAGAACAACATTTTGCACTTGATTAGGCGGATTTCCAACCAAACTGTTCCTAATCTGAGTACCAACATTAGTCTATTTAAATTATTATTTTGGGTAATTCCCGCGTTGACCGTATTAGCCCGAAATCACGCCCGAACAGTCCCAGCGGGCACTCCCATAATCACATCAGTGCCATATTTGATTCACAGGAAATCTATCGAAAATTGGCGCTCACCTAATTCCAGTCTCGATAATAACTTTAGTATGGACTTAAATAGGAACCAATGCTTATCTCCTTTATTATTAATCCACACTCGATCGGATCTCGGCCAGACGCTCGGTTTTATCTCAGATGAAAGCTGAAACTTTGGCCGTACGTTCTTTCCTTTGCATTTAATTGAGAAAACTTTATTTTTACTCGGGAACAATTTAAGAGATTAGTTGGTGCCTAAGTTACAACCTTTATTGTTTGAGGTACAGAATTCTATCTTATAGTACAGTCTAACAAAGCAATTGGTATACAGGGTAGAGAAATGTAAATGAAATTTTCTCAGAAGATTATGGATGTTTTCGAGTGAAATATCATTTTAATAACGGACAAGGTTAAACTGTATTTATACAAAACGCTAATCAAACCATTCTATAATAACTTCCTGAGAAATCTTCATCTATATCTGGCGACCCTGTATACTAATTGCTTTGTTAGACTGTACTATCGCAATTAAATTTTCAAAGTTTGTTTTGGAAAAGTTTGTTATCGTGTTACGTAATTTTGAAATTAAGTTAGTATACAGTTAAAACTGCCTGCCTCGTTAGTCTAGTGGTCGCAAGCGCGACTGCTGAGCATGGGGTCCTGGTTTCGATTCCCGGGTCGGGCAAAGTGTTATTGGGTTTTTTCATTAGGAAATTCTCAGTAGCAGCCCGGAGTCTGGATTTGTGCCCGGTTAATGGCAATAGGCTCGCCCCCTATTACATGGGACTTATAATATAACTGGCGAAATGTGGGTGTACTATACACCTCTACATACCCCTTCGGGGAAATACAGGCGTGATGTTATGTTATGTTTTACAGTTAAAAAGCTGAACATGAAAAACTACATGATATCCTGTTACACTGTTTAGTTATTTAAATGTTTTTTTTTTTTTTTTTTTTTTATTCTTAACGGGCTTGCGTTTGACCGCCACCTCACCTGATGTTAAGCGATGGTGCGGTCGACGATGGTACACGCTTGCCCAGCAAAAACCTATTCACTCGAGTCTTGAAGACCACCAGATTATATTTCTCGGGAAACACTGACGCCGGCAAGGAATTCCACTCTTTGGCGGTACGCATGATAAAGCTATTAGCAAACCGGTTCGTGCGTAAGGGTGGAATATCTACCATATAACGGTGGCGCATCGCCATGTGCGTCGTTAACTGGAACAATAATCCATTCTTATTTCTTTTCTTTCTTTATAAGTGAGTGAACTAATCCATTTAATTTTAATAAATAATTTTTATCGTTAAAAATGTTTTACCTCTTGCTACGCCGTAGCGTCGTCGTAGCATTATGGCGTAGCACTGATGTAGTAGCAATGTCTTTGGTTTTCCATCTATTAAACTAAGTTATCTACACTATAATAATATTATAAAGAGGAAAGATTTGTATTTTTGTGTTTGTGTGTATATTTGTAATGAATAAACTCAAAAACTAATGTGCCGATTTCAAAAATAAATTCACCATTAGAAAGCTACGTTCACCCTGAGTAACATAGGCTATATTTTCATGTCCACCCGTGAGAAGCCGGGACGGGCCGCTAGTTTTTAATAATTTTATTGTTATATATCAGCAACTTCTTGCTACGCCTTAATGCCGTAGGAGTGTAGTACCTAACCAAAGTTAAAGGTGTTTTAATATCCGACGCTTCACTTTTATTTACTTTAATCATAAACTGAATTTCCATCCATTCTAATGCACATTCTTCAAAGTAAATTAAAGCTTTAGAGCTGATTGCAATGCAAGTATTTTCACAAAATATATAAAAACAAAGCTTCGCACAACACATTAAAGTGTTGGTAATGCTTAGTGGACTCACGTTCCGAGGTGTAAACCCCGATAGCGCCGGGCTTAATCTTACTAAGTGAATTACTCTGTCGGTACCTCCACTACGTTCCTTGCGCTGATGGAATGAAATAACCGAATTTTTCGCACATTCACACTTTTATGCACCGCAAATTCAAAAACAACGTGCAAATTATTTCCATCCTATTTTCTCGCGAAATAACAAACAAAAAAAACTTGTTTAATTTTAACAAAAAGAATGTCACACGTCGAAATAAAATTTAATTACGACAGGTATTACTTATTGGACCATCACAGTCTCTTTGAAATGGGCTTCATTAAATAAACTCAGTTTGTTTGATACACATATTGTGAATCGTTTAATGAAAACAATTCTTTGACAATATATGTAATGTAATGTGTAAAAGGCTGAAAAAACACTTGAATAAAACCAATGTACACGTTTGTGTTGATTTCGTTTATTTATAGTCGAGTTTTTCTCTCTTGTCTTATTTACTAAACATTCTTGGCACGTCTCTTTGTTCAAATAACTACTCATTAAATATAATTACTAGTTCTGCATATGTAATTAGGTTGAACAATTCCATTTAGTGTGTGAAATTGTTAACATAATGTCTTTTAATCATTATTATTGACTGCCCGATCATGATGCACTGGGTACATACACATGTGCATGTAACCAGTGCATCTGGCAGTCACAGAAGATATTTAAATTAATGTTACGTTGTTACTAACATAGATATAAGTTTCTGTATTACTAACAAACTATGGGCAGTAAAAAAAAAGGCCTTAGCCTTCTCGTACTGAGAAGAGGCCCGTGCCCAGCAGTGGGACAGTAATGGGCTGGTTATGTAATGTATGGGCAGTAATGTCTGAAATAAACATATTTTATTTTTCATTTATTTTATTGACGAATTGCATTAAAAAGGCATGCCAAGATTGTTTACAAAATCAGACAAGTAAGAAAAAACAGAGTGTAAATAGACTGTGACAGTAGTATATTCATCGTTTCAAAGTGTTAGACTGTGGTTGAATAATTAACAAGAACAATAAATATTTCCAGTCTATATTTCAAAGTTTACGTTTACACCGTAAAATGTATGCCTGAAGTGACAAAAATAGTGCATTTTCCGGATATTAAAGCTGAAGAATGTGAGTTATCTGTATTTTCCGAAGAATTCTTTCCTTTAGCTGTAAGTAATCAGGATCGTGAAGGAACCTCCTCCAGTTAAACCATTAACTGGTATAATACCGTAAATATTAATATTATGGAAGACAATATAGGTATCTTCATAAGTTAGTTGAGTCAACTCGCAAAGGTTTTGTTGTTTGCTGTGATATTAAGTGTCTTTTGTGTAAGTTGTGTTGTACTTATTAGAAGTGTATTATTTTTTATGTAGTTAGATGTAAAAAACCGGCCAAGAGCATGTCGGGCCGTGCTCAGTATTATAGGGTTCCTAATTACAAACGAATCAAATCGAATATTAATCATTGCCATTTTAGTTTTTTCAAACAACGCCACCTAGCGCTTAATTTAAGAAGCTAAATTTAAGAAGTGTGTCATATAAATATAACACAAAGTTACTTTTTGTGATTTTTTTAAATAGGTAGTAACTAAAGGAGCATTATTTGCTAAAATATTTTTTCTCTCAGGTCAATGACCTATGAACTAGGACGTCTTAAGTATTTTGCAGTTTTCTTACCATAATTCGAAAAAAAATAAAATTATAATCACATTATACTCAAAATAATTTTAAAAGAGAGTTTTTATAAAGGTCTATCAATGTGGAACATTATAAGTTTCTACGTTGCATAGCTTAGAAATGGCAGGGGGCACATATTGCAAGCCACTTTGGCGGGCTGTATTTCGCAGATGGTATACCTGATAAAAAACTTGTGTATGAAACATTACCTTCATTTTAGTTGACCTATTCAATGATACCCCACACGAGGAGGTGGAGTGAAAAAAATATTTTCATCCCCATTTCACGTGTATGGGCGCCACCCCTAAAATACAAAATCTCGATTTTTTTATTCTTTTAAAATTGAGATCTATAACTAACCTAATTTTTGTCAAAATTAAATGTACTTATATTTATAACTGTAGAAGTTATTAAGCTGTAAAGGATTAGGACAGACGGACAGGGGCCAGACGGATAGACGGACAGACGGACGGACATGACGAAACTATAAGGGTTCCTTGTAGGACTATGGAACCCTAAAAAGGCCTCGCTATCGCATTAGGTTGTCACATGTAATTGTGGTTTTAAGGAAGAGTGTAAAAAAATACTCGGGCGCAGCCTCATGCAACTAGGACACGTAAACACGTTTTCGGTCAATAACCAATTAATCATACTTCCTACTAATATTATAAACGTGAAAGTTTGTGAGGATGTATGGATGTTTGTATGTGCGTTACTTTGTTACGCAAAAAATACTTATCGGTTTTAATGAAATTTGGCATACAGAAAGAACATAAGTCGGATTAACATATAGGCTACTTTTTATCCCGGGAAGATGAACAGTTCCTGGGGAATGCGCGATAAACGACATTCATGCGGGCGAAGACGCGGGCATAGGCCAGTTTAAAATAAAATTTGTACAAAATTACAAGACAATTCAATTTCAGACAGACAATAAAAAAAATAAAAAATAGTAGAATTATAATGATAAATAAATACCCAAAGTTCTGTCAGAAAAGCGATTTATAAATTTTAAATTTAGTAGAGTATGGCTAGGGCGCCTTGTATACTCTTTTTTTTATCTTTTTCTTTTTTTTTCTTTTGTATTTTCTTTTCTCTTTATGCCAAACTGTATTCAAATTTTAATTATTAATGTTATGAATTTTTGCGTGCCACATAAGGTAAATTATGTGGAACCATATTTTTTGTGAAATAAATTATTAACATATCTTCAGTATACAGTAACTATATTTTCGCACAATATTTTTACTCGTCAGAGTGATGTAAACTACGTTTTTACTATCAACTCAGCCTATCGCAGTCCACTGCTGGACATAGGCCTCTCCCAAGTTGCGCCACAACGCTCGGTCCTCTGCCTTCCGCATCCAGTCCCCCCCAGCCACGTTCTTTAGGTCGTCGGTCCACCTGGCAGGGGGGCGCCCTACGCTGCGTTTGCCGATACGCGGTCTCCACTCAAGGACTCGTCTGCTCCAACGGCCATCGGTCCTTCGACAGACATGGCCAGCCCACTGCCACTTCAGCTTACTGATCCTACAAGCTATGTCGGTCACTCCGGTTCTTCTCCGGATAATCTCGTTGCGGATTTTATCCTTCAAAGAAACTCCAAGCATAGCTCGCTCCATAGCTCGCTGAGCGACTTTAAATTTGTGGACTAGCCCAACTGTCAGTGTCCACGTCTCGGCACCGTAAGTCATGTTTTTACTAAGTACATTTTAATTATAAATCAACAAAAGTACGTCACGAAATGGTGTCATCGCTTAGGAGTCCCTCGTGCGGTTATCGGTATCGGTACCGAAATCGATGATGGAACAATCGTATCGCTCAGAGTGCTCGTAACAGGACACGGGACGTAAAGTGAGCCGGACGAGCCCGGACTCGCACCAATCTGCCAAGTGAATTACCCCGACGAAATCCGACGTAATCTCGTGAAAACTGCCACTTTGCCGCACTCCGCTCTATACGTGTTTATGTTGTGTGATTATGATGATACATATTGTATTGACAGGGATTTTAGACGAGAATTTCATGAGTTCGCGTAGACGTCAGTCTTCGGTCGGTGTAAGATTAAAGTGAATTAGTTTAGAGTGGACATATTTTCATGAATTGAATATTGCTAAAGTAGTGTTCCATGTGGTGCCGGACGTAAAGAATAGCACCACACTATATCTTCTCATGGGTATCGTAAAAGGCGACTAAGAATTCACCAGAGGATGGGCAGCAGCGTTCTCTGAGTATTTAACCAACCAACTGTGATCGCCAACCCGCCTGCCAAGCGTGGCGATTATGGCATATCCTCCCATTTGGGAGAGGCCTATGTCCAGCAGTGGCCGTCTTTCGGCTGAAATGATGATGATGAAAGTGGTGTTTGCCAAAAGGAGTTTTATGATAACTCCACGTAGTATTATGTACTACCTACTGCCTATGTGTCTGCTTTAAAATGAAATCCTATGATTCTGTCTGTGGATACTTAGGCAGGCACCAACTGCACTTGAAGCTCGCGAGTATCTTGAAATATTGAATATCGCTGTAACATTAATCCGTAAACGGAAAATCCTACGTAGCTTTCGATTAAACCGTCGGACGGCCGACAAGGCAATAACCCACGCTTTATGATAAAGTTAATTAGATAGAACATTCGTTCCCCCGAGCTTGTATACAGATGAGACGCTGAACGGGCCGTCTCTTAAAAAAGGCGAAGAAAATGGTTACGAAAATCAACAGACTCTCAGACTCACTTCCGCTATTTGACGCTCGTGTGGACCTAATTGACTGTGAAGATAAGGAGTGCTCGGCAAGGTAGCCAGAGTTGTTTGAACTTTGAAGTGAGATCCCAGAATCAAATTGGTGTAAATTCAAGCCAAAGTAATTCCAATGACCTTGTATGATCATGATTAAAATACTCCGTAGAAGTTACACGCTTCTTTTTCTGTCGTGTCGACATGAGCTACATAATGATAATAGCTCATGTCGTTGTGTAAAGATTAGCTAGTCAGCAGGTTGGTAACGCGGCTGACTGACCAGGGTGCGCCCGACGATCTATTAAATATGGTCACTCGTGGAGGCTCTTTAAATGCTGAACTTGGGTTGCAGTCCCATAATCTTCAACCTTTCATATTGTTGAGGACTTTGTGGCCATCACAATTTTTAATTTTTTAAAGTTCCGTGAATAATCTTGGTGCTCCCTACAAATCGCGACGTTTTCACCGCACAACGGCCCCACACATGAGTTTAGAGATTCATTTCGAAGTTTTCGAAGAACGGACGCGACGCCGTGCTCGCCTCGAGGTATAATTAGTTTCGTGATCGGCCGCCGGGCGCGGCCCGGACCGACCGACGGACGGGTAAAAGTCAAACAAAACAAGGATATCGACGCATATGCGACTGCACACCGCACGCTCGTCCCACCCGCTTCTCATTATCAGCCGTTATATGAAATGCAATTAGGGAACCGTAAAAATCAAGTTTCCTTTTCATTCCATGTCCATGCCACAGCAAATGTAAAATCTGAATTACGAATCGCGAATAAAAACAAAAATAAAAACCGAGAACAGAATTTGTTACACGGAATAGAGCTGAAATTTATTTTCGCCGAAATGCTGTTGTATGTACATCGCTGTATTAATATTTAATATATTATGTGTAATAATATGTAAATATTGGCCCATATTCATATTCATTTATTTATAAAGTTAATTTACACGTCAGTAGATTCATAAGTAATAATGTTCACAATATAATCTTGTAGAAAAATAAAATAAATGTCACAATAGCTAATAGATGTCAAATTCGAATGTCACAAAATAATAAAAATTCAAAAAATAAGCATGTCATAAATTTAAGAGATGTCATAATTAAAATAACTAAATAATATTATTACAGTATACAAATGTCTTTGATTTTATTATCATCTCAATTTTATAAAGTTCGCCATTAAATTACACTGATTCAATTAAAAATACAATCATTTTTTAATAATAATAATAATATTCATAATTTCAATTTTATAAATTCATCATAGCTGTAAAATGTTTGCTCGACAAAGTTACTGGACATAAGTTTTGCTATAAGTGGTTGTATAAATTGTTGGTGAAATAAACGTTATTTATTTATTGTATATTGTGCGCAGACGCTTTTAATACTGGCATCAAATAGCAGCGCTTTACTGAAGCGCCCCACTTACGGTTCAAAGCCTAGGTAAGTGGGTTGCTTGTATTGAAGAATTAAGTCAGCTTGTGTAAATTGGTAACATCCGGCGGGTACCGGAAGCTGCAGGAAGGCCCCACAGCCGTGCAACTTTTGATTATTCTGCGCCGCATTCATGCATCGATTGGCGAGAGGTATCAGTTCAGAATGTCTATTTCCCTTCTTTCAATGTCATTTGACTATTTTTCCCTTGTTACACGAAGACAAACTTTTGATGAAATATGTCTACGATATAATCATATCAAATCATATTAAATCCTTTGCATTGTCAAATCTCTTATATTTCAGTAAAATCTTAAATCATAAAATATTATAATCAATGACCTCAACTTGGTCGTTGCTTGTTGCTTACATTGTTGACTCAGTCATGTGTGGAAGTCAATATTGTTCGTATTTAGATTTTCATCAGCATACTTTTATAGGACGCCTGTGTTGATACCTGTCGTAGTTTTAAATCGAATCCCGCAATATTGCTTTCCGGACTCTCCCAGGTGATTTCACCTGGTTGCTTTTCATTTCGCAATGCATACACTACAATACTGTGATTCTTTTATGAAACTAATATGAACTTTATTATTGTGACATCGATATGTCAGCTTTCATGTTGTTACTATCGTTGTACTGTCATTGGATTAGTTCATGCAATATGCATTATACTCGCGGTAGCACGCAATTTTCTGTTTAGATATTTCTCCTTATGGATTATCGAATCAGTTGGTATAAGATATTGAATTGATTTTGTACCCAGAACTGTTATATTTTACAGTTCATTTGCTTTAGAAAACAGCATTTTGGAGTATCTTATAAAACGTGTATCAGAAATGCATGGAAGACCATGAAAATATTAATTTTAAGAGCTCATTCAGGGCATAGCTTAGAACAACTTTAACCATGGGGCAAACCCTGAAATCGCAAAAAAACCAGCTGTTCCCTACTAAATCATCGATGTCCCTCGACAAAATGTAAGGATCAGCTGTTTTTTTTCGCGATTTAGGTTTGGTCCCATAGTAAAAGTTGTTCGATAGCATCCCTTGAATAAACTTCTCAAATATGACCACGCATTTCTGATACACGTTGTATATGGGTATAAAATATCAATATGAAAGTAAATTTCAGCTCAGGAAATACAAAATACCTTATCATCCGTACGATTCTTGAGCATGACCCTCCCTCCGTACTCCAGTGCATTCTGTGTATCAGTTTCCAAGTCGCATGGTGTTCAATTGCACGAAGTCGTATTGCACTCGCATCGGAATGGACTTGCACCGGTGCGATGCCACGTAATATGACTGATACACGTATTCCTCGGAAAATGATCGAGATATTCCAGGCTTCTTTAGAGTTGTGTCGTGTGATCGGTAGCCATCGTTCGATTGAATTTTGTGTATTTGTGTGGGTAAATAGTTGTATGAATGCCTTTTTGTGTTTTTTTTTAATATTCTTTGCTATTTTTTATACTTTTTTTCTTATTTTTATCTTTTTTTTTATAGTTTAAAAATAGCAAAGAATATTTACTATTTATTTTTAACAAAGTTCATCAGTAAGAAGTTTTATAGCAATTTTTTTAGTTCTGGGTATTCATACACACAAATTTTATCCAAAACTCCTGACAAGAAACTTCCGTATTTTTGTGTTTTAAAACTGTATTATCTTGAAAATCGATCATTTCCATCTGGAGAGTACCTTTATTAGAAGTTTTTAAACTTTCGCGAATTTTACTCATATTGAACTAAGTTTACGGGACTTGTCGCGCACAATTTAATCAAAATATAACAAACATTTTGACTAACCTCAACGATTCGGTCAAGTTGCATTGGCCGTGGTCACGAGCAGACTGAAGTATGTGGGTGTCATCGTCTTGAAAAAAAAATCATCATCCTCCTGCCCTTATCCCAATTTATTTGGGGTCGGCGCAGCATGTTTTTTTCTTCCATACATCTCTATCAGCCGTCATCTCTGTGTTTACTTTCTTTCTATTCATATCACCTTTCACACAATCCATCCATATTTTCTTCGTTCTCCCTCTTTTCTTATAGCCATCAACATTCATACTTAAAACTTTCCTCGTAACATGCTCCCCATTCCTCCTCATCCCATGTCCATACCATGATAGTCTGTTGCTACTTAACTTCTCTGTCACTGGCGCTACTTTCAGACTCCCTCTTACATATTCATTCCTTATCCTATCCATTCTCGTTATACCACACATTCCTCTTAACATTCTCATCTCAGCTGCATGCACTTGCCTTTCATTAATTCCTTTTGTAGCCCAACATTCTGATCCATACAGGACAGCAGGTCTTATCATGGTCTTATAAATTTTCCCCTTCAGTTTAAGAGGAATTCGGGAGTCACATGTAGTTCTCGTGACCTGCCGCCATTTCAACCATCCTGTGTTAATTCGGTGCTTGACTGTCCGGTCAATTTCACCATCGCTTTGCACAAGTGAACCGAGGTACCGAAAGTCGGAGCAGACTGGCAAGGGCACGCCATCTAGCGCAATAGCAACAAAACCGGAAAGACCGCCGAAATCGCAGAACATGTATTCCGTTTTAGTTCTGCTGATTTTCAAGCCAACGTTCTCCAGATTTTGTTGCCATTTTGCCAATCTACTCTGGACCTCAAGTCCATCTTCCCCAACAAGGACAATGTCGTCAGCAAACAGCATGCACCAGGGTGCCTCTTCCTGGATTTCTGATGTCAAAGCATCCATTATCAGCAAGAAGAGGTAAGGACTTCTTGGTGCAAAAAAAAATCTACAAAAAAAAAAAAAAAACAATCGGGAAGATGGATATAGGTTGTCCTCCTCGTGGAATCCGGTAGGTAGGTAGTTCGAGAAAACACCCGCCGCTCAAGACGATGACACCCACATACTTCAGTCTGCTCGTGACCACGGCCAATGCAACTTGACCGAAACGTCGAGGTTAGTCAAAATGTTTGTTATATTTTATTGATTTAATTGTGCGCGACAAGTCCCGTAAACTTAGTTCAATATGAGTACTTTTATTACTCCTTCTTTTTTGCAGCTTCAAGCTCAAGTAACACAAGTAAATTATATCGTCGTCGTTAAATCACCTCAACCACGTCGATGAACTTATTTAGTAACACCTGCGTCCAAAACAGCACTGATGATCAACCAAACGGCGACAAGTTCACGCGCCTTTAACACTTCCATTACCTTATTATTTAGATTTCTATAGTTCAGGGTATAAGATTGCTGGTGAAGTAATCTCATAACCTAAATGTCATTAAATCACCTCAACCACGTCGATAAACATATTTAGTAACACCCACATTTTTGAGCGAAAGTTGTGCTACACGGTTTTAAACCACTTGCTTCGCTTTCAATAATGGGATTACTTTAGTAATCTTATGACTATAAAGTTAAGTTCCAGAGCCACTTGCTCATAAAGTATTTAATTAATTAATTCACTTTTAAACTACACGTACGCCGATTAATCTAGTGTCTATAAAGCAGTTAGTCCCTGTTACCACTGATGCATATCGCAAGGCAATAACCAAAGTCCATCCTTTAAAAAATCCTCTACACTTTTTAGCAAATTCCGCTCTACAGCTTCAAACGCTGGCAAAGTGTGAGGATATTGAATTAGTGGTGGATTTTGTATTTTTTTCCTGACTGTGAGACAAAAAGGCGTGGCGGCGCCTGTCGGACGCTGAATCAATTACGTTACGTTGACGTGGCGGTGCGGTAATTCGATCCGTCGGCAAATGTTGATTCGACCGCGGGGCATGTCCGCCGGTGGTGGCAAGCCAACCCGTCAACCCGCCAGCCGCCAGTCCGCGGCATCATGCACACGACTCACTGATCTACTTTTCCGTCGCCTGAAATAGTCCGCCTTAATTAAACTAAGCTTATCCAAACACGTAACTGACTCGTAAATGAATTTTCAACTACTATTGTATGGTTGCTTAGGTATTGACAGCTCGTTTGATAGGCTTATAAACTACCTTTTGTCGCCATGGTGGAATGTGTCATTTGAAAAATTCAAAAAAAATCGTGATTAAATAATTGAGGCTCTAAATTACCTTAACTTTGTGCCTTTTACAAGATATATCTGATAAAGAAATAAATAAATTAAAATGGTTTATTGACCCAATTAACTCTTTTAATTCCAAAGAGAATCGATTTTTCAGCAGGCTCGGCAGGCAGTCATGTCTTCTGGGGTCTGGGTCAGTGTAAAGTTCCAGGGTTTTCTTGATGGTTCTATTGTTTAGTTTAAATCCCGAATTCCGAACCCAAAGTAAGAATGAAGCCTATAATTAGTACATTCAAAGAGCATAGTGCATTTAAAGAGCCTCCACGTGTGACTGTATTTAATTGATCGTCCGGCGCACCCTGGGCAGTCAGCCGCGTTACCAACCTGCTGATTGGCTAATATTAACACCACGACATGACCTATTATGATTATGCAGCTCATGTCGACACGACAGAAGAAGAAGTACATTCAAGCGCATATAGACGGTGACCAAACCAGTATAAGCAGAACCTGTCTTGTATGAAACTTACATACTAAGCCAGTTCTGCTTATAATAGATAGTTCCATTGATATGTGCTTGACCCTACTTATATCATAAGCGTTCGAATGATTGAATATCAAAGTTAAAGTATTCAGCGCATAAAATATGACCTTTAGTAGTAGTAGAGCTCCTTGCGAAGGAGCTCGTCCGGGGAAGTACTACCATCATACCTATTTCTGCCGCCAAACAGTGTGCTTGCATTGCTGTGTTCCAGTGCGAAGGGTACGGATGTCGGTGAAATTAAAATCACATGAGACTTTCTATCTTTAGGTCTCAGTTTAGCGATTTGCAATATCATGTAGGCAACAATCTAGGTGGTATTGCGGTTGTTACGTGCAAAGGTAACCGTTAACATCAGGTGGACTTTTAACTCGTTTCGCCATCGTGTGCTATAAAAAAGGAAGTCTCAGAAACTGGCAGATATTCCGAACTGATCTCCCAAAGTACTCGCTCGATATATCCAGAATCGAGAAACGTGAGTACCGTGTAGGCATAACAATAATCTGCTCAATGTTGGCTGTATAGGGAGTCAGGCATCAGATTTTAGGCGAGTGCCAAAGCGGATTATCGAAATTAACCTCTTCAACGATTCTAATGATCGACTCTTCCACTCGAGTACCAGGGGTTCCTCTCTACCGCCAGAATAGCTAATAATACCCACTTACTAAGTAAACATTACTTGTCATAATCTCCGAAATATTTTGGTACTTTTGTGTATTAATTAAATTAAATTTATAAAAAGTAGGTATTAAATATTAAGAGTGTTATAAGAGCCATTAAAATAATCGTAATCCTGTAAAAAAAAGTTAAGTAATAAAAAAATCAAAAAACTCGACATCTAAAAAGAACTGGAAATATGTAAACAAGATAAATCTCTAAAAAAAACTATCTTTATCCTTCAAATAGTGCCTAGTAAAGAAAAACGTAGGCTTTCAATAATCATATTATGGAATCATTAACACGCAGTCGGAGGCTATTTACGAATTATGTAATTCACAAACTGACCAAAAACATACGTAGCCTCCGACTGCGTCTTATGATTTGGTAGCAACATTTTTTGAAAGCCGATGTAAATTACTTATCTCTACTAGGCACTCTCTGCCTTGCTGGTTATTTTTGTAATACGATATGATAGTACAGTCCAATAATAACAAAACCAATATAAGCAGAGCCTGACTACAAAATAATCATGGCAGGATTTTGTACACAAGATGACAAGACTACACATCAAGCTTTAAATTTCCAGTATACGCTAACTTTGCATTGTATAGGCTTTTCGTACAACTAGAGGTCAGCTTATACTAATAATATGCTTTATTGTACACCATAATACTGGAAATGTATAGCTTGATGTGTAGCCGTGCGTACACAAAAATAAAGATTTTTAGAAAAGTTGGAATAGTTTTACGCTTATCTATGGTCCCTAAAGAACAAATATCGACATTAAAATATTTTTAGAACCCAGCTGGAATAAAATATAATATTTCTAAGTAATTCATTTTAAATTGAGCTAATTTCTGAACACATCATACAGGCTGTCAATTTAGTCACGTTCAGAAATTAGCTCAATGATAACAATGCAATGTTATATCAAATTGTATTTTTGTTGCGGGTTTTAAAAAATATTTAAAAATGGGAAAAGTTGATCCTTACGTACCAACGATCAGCTTACACTGATTTTGTTACCATTGATATTCGGTTATGTATGAGTTATGAGAGTGAGGGAATAGAGAGTGCATCTGTGTTCGCGCACACACTTCATCATTTCAGCCGAAAGACGTCCACTGCTGGACAGAGGCCTCCCTCAAGCAGTTTGGGGGGATATGCCATAATCGCCACGCTTGACAGGCGGGTTGGCGATCGCAGTTGGTAGGTTAAATACTCAGAACGCTGCTGCCAATCCTCTGGCGAATCCAAGTAGTCGCCTTTTACGACACTCATGAGAAGATATAGGGTGGTGCAATTCTTTACGTCCACCACACGGAACACACTTCCGCGCATATGACTAAACTCCGTTGAGATTGAGAGCCGTGACCATAATTCGGCCGGGAGAACATTTTTATACAGGCTGTCCCATCGCTATGCTTTATGGGGAAAAGACCTTAAAAAAAAGTAAGAAAGTACCTTAAATGTTGAAAATAGAGAATTTTACTAACGCTGGGTTCCTATAATTTGCTTTTACCGACGACGGCTCGTTTTTCCTTGAAAAAACTTCAAACTTAATGTCAATATTTGACGTTTTTTTAAGGAAAAAACGAGTGACCGTCGGTAATGGTAGATTATAGGAAGCAGGCGTTAAAGAAGACTTCATTCTATTTTTAAAAGCAAGTAATACTGCATTCAAGGATTTTTCAAAAGTGTCTTTCCTGAGCCAGGAATCGAACTTTTAAGTATTCCAAAAAATATCACCTGTATTGTTATGGCAGCAAGTGATAGAGTCGATAATGAGAATTAAATCACTTCAACACATTTTGTATCCTAGATTGAAGGGAACCACGAAATCTAACATAGCTGAGGTACATTTCAATAAAATTATACCAAGAGACAGCAAATTTTACTCAAAAAACATCTTATTTTATTTGTTGTTTCTCCATATTTCATGGAGTTTCTTTAATTTTAGACACTATTTTTGTCATACAGATTTTATCCTTATTATTGACCCTATCAACAGAAGCAATAAAAAATACAGGATGGTACGTTTACGCGATTGTGTTAGTTCGATTCCCAGCTCAAGCAAGAGATTTTTCAATACTCTTTGAATGCAGGATTTTTTATTTTTTGAAGTAAAATGAAGTCTCCCTAAAGTGAAATTCACTATCTTTAATATTTAAGGTACTTTCCATCCATGAAGCATAGCGATGGGACCCTTCATATTATTATTATGCGGTTGACTGTACAAGAATAGCTCAATATCTTACTAAAAATTATCAAAGAAAGAATCAAGCTTCCATCATCTTTTCAATCTGCAAGTCTATCCATTGTGATCCAGTCATAATAGGTATATAAAGGCTCTATGTTAGGTTGTTGCAGTCGGGGACTAATCTCGTACGGGCGCAGGAGTACAATAGGCTTTATTAGCATGCATGCGTCCCGTCGATACAAATTGGCGATGAGTCGCCGGCGCCGTGCGGTGGGCCGACTCTACCGTGTAATAATGCCCTGCCTGCAGTTGCTGCCTGTAGATCCTAGGTCATCTATGTTGCTCAAAGATTACAGATAGATTCAATTTAATATTGTATAGGTAGATATGTTTTTAGATGATGCATTGGCACTCGAGAAAAATATAAACGTGTAAAAATATATAAATTGTAGAAAGAATAAATTGTTCACGAGCAGGATCCGTTCATCTCGTTGTTGTATCATCATGAAAATTGGCAATTTCGGTACTTCTGATGACAATACCATAATAATATGGTGCCATCGAGCTGGTGTGATAATTAAACTTCCACTTTGAATACGTCTTAGGGTGTCATCAGCAACATCTTACTGAAAAACAGACCGTGTTCCTTACGACAGTAGCTAAATCACTGGTGTACCTACTCAACCAGGAGTCGCAGGAACGAATCCTGCTCGTGAGCCAATTTTTCCTTCCACAATTTAACTGCCTCGCTTGCGTTTATACAACGTGTATCAGAAATGCGTTGTCATATTTGAAGAGCTTATTAAGGGGACGCTATCGAACAACTTTTACTATGGGACCAAACCTGAAATCGCGAAAAAAAATCTGCTGGTCCTTACATTTTGTCGAGCGACATCGATGATTTAGTAGGGAACAGCTGATATTTTTTTTCGCGATTTCAGTGTTGGTCCTATAGTAAAAGTTGTTCTATGCTATGCCCTGAATGAGCTCTTAAAATATGACCAGGCATTTCTGATACACATTGTATAACGTTAATACACATTGTATTACGTTAAAACAATTGAATAACGTGTAAAAAGAAAGGAATGTACTAACAAATTGTGCACAACTTATTTTCGGTAGTTTGGAGGTAGTTCACAGTTTCAAGTTTGGAATAAATTGATTGGATATATACTATCCGATAATTACTTAATACCCTTTTACGTTATTTTATTGAATAATAATATTTACATGGTTCTCTGTTTGAGTTATGTGATCGAAGGTCAATTTCATTAGTTAATATCCAAATGTTATGGGAAGGAACTAATTAAATTGCTTTAGTTACCACATTTTATTAATAACTCTCTTATTTAGAGATTATATTGGAAGTTACGTAAAATAGCCTAGTGATCTTATATCAACTTCATGTGTAAAGTCCATTCGCTCAAAAAGTAGCACGCAATTTTTCCAAGGGCGCTGCTAGTAATGAAGAACAGCGTTTAGCTTCATGTAGCTAGCCATATTAATTGTATTATTATTATTAATAATAATAAACACCCACACTTTTTTTCTGCCACCTTTTATATTGCATTAAATTCCGTCTTGCCGTTTGGGGTACCGCCACTATATGAGCGGATGGACTGTATACACGCTGAAAATTTAGTCGTTTTGAAAACTAAGAGGGATCATTGTACTCTTCATTATGAACAAGTTTTACTATGGGGCTAACCCTGAAATTGCGAAGAAAAATCTGCTGTTCCCTACATTTGTGTTCACGATTTCAGAGTTACCCCATAGTGAATATTGTTGGTTATGAGGAGTAGATTCACCACTTCAAATATTTGCTATTATTAAAGTAAGACCTTATATACTCCTGGTCAGCATACGTTGTATCATTAGAGCAGAGCTCTTTTCAGCTATTCAAATGAAAATGACCATTAATACATTATGACATACTTACCTACTTATAAACTATAGAATTTGCGGTTACTCATTCGGTTCCATAAAAGCTATTACGGAAAAGGTTCGTCAATGACCCACTTTGGCTGGAGTATTTAAGTGCATACATTATTAAATTTATTATAACAACTGAAAGAGTTGGCCGCGTTTGCTCCGTTAATTTGATTAAAGTGGGATGTTTCTGTTGACCCCCTGGTGTGTTTGCACAGGGTTTCACCAAAAAGTAGTATAGTTCGCTCGCGGGTTCATTTAAAATTTCATTTATTAGGGTTATTTGGATCAGAATTGCGGTTATCTGTGTAAAGTTATTGGTTGGCTTTCTAGAAATAGGTACACAGTTCGCTACTAAAATTTCATTCGAATTCCATATGAAACACTGGTGTCATCATAAGCAGCTCGTTACTGTCCCACTGTTGGTGTGCTCGGACTTAAATAATATGTTGCTTCTAATTTTTTTTCTGTAATCGTTTTAAGATAAATAAACAAATATTTTGGGACATTTGAAAAAAAAAAACTTAAAAAAAACAGTAAATTCAACAAATTCGACTGTACCATTGCTTCACTGTTTTACAAAACTGGAGTCCTTCAGATAACTTTCTTTTCCAGAAACGAAATTCGGCGTAGTTCCTAAAAACGTCCTCTCAAATTCCACAGGTAGTAAAGCATTTCTTGTAGCAACTATTAATTACATTGTACAGGTCACGCTAAGGTTTAATTTTATGGGTCCAAGTCATTGAATCACTCCCTTAGGATCTGGATCATTAAGTGGGTAAATGGTTAATGAAAATAGAATGAGCACTAAACATCGAAGCGGAATTTTGCCAGTCACCTAGCCGTCGTTAAATGTTGTTATCGTCGCGATTAAGTAACAAAACAACTTGGCTGGAGGGCGTCGCGGGGCGGGGCCGGGGCGCGGGCTACGTCGCGAATAATAATCTCAGTTTACGACGGCAGCCGAGTGAATCAATAAAAACACTAATAATGCACAGACGTAATCCGGATCGTGCAACGTCGCGATTACCGGCACTAACGAGATCGTAAAGACGGATCTCCAATGCACGGCTTAGCCGAAACATAAGCGCCGCGGGTAGGCAACACACTTCATACACAAGCTATGCCGGGATACTAAACGAACTTTATGAAGCAATCTATTCATTCAACCAAAAGCCTGTAAAGATACATAATTAATTATTAACGCAGAACGTCGCTTCTTGATAGTGACCTTAATTGATCAAGCAACACCAGTTTGAGAAAAGAACAATCAGACGTAACAGATTTTTTGTTGAAAGAACCCTAAACCGGCTCAGTGGATCCATTATTCTCAATTTGCGCCAAGTTGAAGCAAGCGCGGACGCGGCACGCTGGCAGACGCGGCGGGTGTCCCCCTTGATTAAACCCCGGGAAGTAAGAAGTAACAATTTGTGTGCATTCCTACGTTCTCCACCGGTTTATACACTAGCTCCTGAATTGCACTTCAGCTTACTAGATTCCATTTTACCTGAGAATTTCATAACTTTTATTACTTTGTTTTTGAAACAGACTTCTTGAAGATGTTAACTAAACGAAAGTTTAAGCTCAATCTTATTTCAGTTATGATTGCTTGAGGTTTTGTTGAGATTGCTTGTAAAAAGAGTTATATTTTCCATATCATGCTATAGATTATGTATTAATCTACTTTTAGAACCTTTTCATGAACAATAAAATTGTGTAGTAGGTGGTAGTAAGCTGCAATTGCAGATGAAATTTCAAGCCACAAAGAAATTGGATGAAGTATATACTTTAAAATATTCACACATACGTTCATGACGTGCGTCTGGGTGTCCAGATATCGTTTAGATATGTATCGATGGCAGAGCTGACGAGGGTGACGCGACCGCCTGCAGTCCAGCGGCTGCCGATGACACGAGTCCACGTAAATGTATAGATACCTGTCCGACGCCTGCCTGATGACGATATCTACCCATTATTAGCTTCGCACTGTTTAAATTCAACTCGACACTTTTTGGATGTTAGTCGCATTTTCGTAGATTTTTCAGATTAATTATATTTTTTATTGGAAACAATATTTTTGTTTTAAATACACTGGGCGGGGTGGGCGGGGCACATTGCTCGCAGAACGGATGGCCGATGGGGCAGTAAAGTTCTGTGGCGACCGCGTACTGGAAGGCGCAGCGTGGGTAGGCCCCCCACAAGGTGGACCGACGACCTGGTGAAGGTCTCGGGAATCCGCTGGATGCGGAAGACACAGGACCGGTCGTTGTGGCGATGCTTGGGGGAGGCCTATGTCCAGCAGTGGACGTCTTTCGGCTGAAATGATGATGATGATGATGAAATACACTGGTAATTTTTTTGCATTCTAAAAATCAGCTTTGGTTACTCTTCAAAGGCGCCTCATAATATTTTTTTTAAAACATTTAACACTTTATACTACATAGTTATTGCCTTTGACTATCATGCACTGTGACGTTTGATCAGTGTTTCGATAACTTTACACCGATTCGAGTCGACGTCTGTCGCACGTGCCTCACTCCCATCTCGGGCGATCTTCGCGTAGCGCCGGAATTAAAATTAATAGCGAACGGGCGACGGCACGTCGTGGTAGGTCCGACCCGGCCCCAGTAATTTGTTTACTCGTCTTGCTCAGGATTACGTCGCATGCTCCGCTGAATAGGTAACTCCCGGTGACTTTTCATAAGTATCAGTCAACCTCCACTTCGCTCTGTTAATGAATTCTTATCGTTTTAATAACTTTTTCTTTACGTGCATAACTTTTTGGACGAGCTTTTCTCCATGTTCTTTTTAAATGCGGATGTTTTAAAATGCCCGTTTGCTTCTGAAAAGTGACGCATTTGAAGATATCATTTATCATTATCATCATCATTTCAGCCGAAAGACGTCCACTGCTGGACATAGGCAAGCATCGCCACAACGATCGGTCCTGCGCTTTCCGCATTCAGCGAATTCCCGCGACCTTCACCAGGTCGTCGGTCCACCTTTAGGGGGAATACCTACGCTGCGCCTTCCAGTACGCGGTCGCCACTCCAGATCTTCACTGCCCCATCGGCCATCCGTTCTGCGAGCAATATGCTCCGCCCACTGCCACTTAAGTTTGGCAATTCTTCGGGCTATGTCGGTTACTTTCGTTCTTCTGCGAATCTCCTCATTTCTGATTCGATCACGCAGGGACACTCCGAGCATAGTCCTCTCCTCTCCAAGATATCGTTTACATTTTACAAAATATCTATTGACGGTCACTGCGAAGATAAAAAATCGTGGCTTCTGATCGAGTACTAAAAGGCATGTGACATTCTATCGTCCAAGAGCGCCTTTTAGCCCTTGTAATCACTCACAGCGTGCAATCAACGACAAAGCATCTGAATTTCGTACAAAGTACTGAACATGAAATTTCATTAACAATATCGCTAAGTTTGAAACGCAGACGTGGCACGTAGGTATATAATTCAAAGCCGGAGTTAATTGACCGAACACGGTTATGAATGATACGGCTAAACGTCGCCGGAGCCGGGTCGAGTGTCGGGTGGTTGCCGGCGGACTTCCGATCGCACCCCAGCGTGTTTATTGTATCAGTGTCGAGGCTCATCAAAATGCAAATAAGGCACGCCCAGGCCGCGGCGCCGGACAGTTGTCGGCGCTGTATTGAGTTATAATCCTCTCTACATTCGAGTTTCCTCTGTACCCTTGTTTCGACCGTATTGTGTCTGCCCCTGTTAGATACTTGTATGTGCGATTTGAATTAGGTTTTGACGATTGTTTTTGGTATTTGTTTCAATTCTAATAACGACGGACAACAATCATTGCTCTTATTATTTTGCAAAGACAAAGCTTAGGCCAGTGAAGTATGTCCTCTATTTAAAAATATCTGGTTTCTACAATAAATTCTGTTGAACTTTTATTTCGATGACGTCTTCCAGTTCACAAATTTGCGAAAATGTAGCACAATCAATGCTTTCAATAGGAATTAATCATAATAAGACACCAAATTGCAGCAACAAATTTCGAAGCCACACATGCAAAGGAGCTTATAAACTCAATACATGCAACGTCTTCGTATCAAAGATACAGGAATGAATCGTTCGGGGCGTAGCTGTATGCAGGCGTTTAATAAGCTCCTGGCTGGCTGCTCGGATTTCGGTCGTTAGCGCGTAATTGTCGACACCTAATTAGTCCCGACACTCGAGCAGGAGTCTCCGGTGTCGAGCTCACACATGACCCGCGATATTTAACGCGGCGCGACATCGCAGACCTCGACCGACAGCGATGTACTTGTACTGCGGTTGAGATGTATTATTAACTGCCTTTTGTACTTGATCCGTTTGATTTAGACCAGGTTACTGAGTACAGTACTGGAAGTATATTTTCCTGTTGTGAGATTCTTGCACGGCTTTTCTTTTTTAGGGTTAGTTTCGTCATGTCCGTCCGTCTGTCCGTCTGTCCGTCTGCCCGTCTGTCCTAATCCTTTACAGCTTAATAACTTCTACAGTTATAAACATAAGTAAATGAAATTTTGTTAAAAAATAGTCTGCATATAGATCTCAATTTTAAAAGAATAAAAAAATTGTTTTTACGTATTTTAGGGGTGGCGTCCATATATGTGAAATGGGGATGGAAATATTTTTTTCACTGCACCCCCTGGTGTGGGTTATCATTGAATAGGTCTACTAAAATGAAGGTAATGTTTCATACATCACTTTTTTATCAGGTGTACCATCTGCGAAATATAACCCGCCAAAGTGGCTTGCAATGTGTCCCCCCCCTGCCATTTCTAAACTATGCAACGTAGAAACTTATAATCTTCCACATTGATAGACCTTTGTGAAAACTCTCTTTTAAAATTATTTCGAGTATAATGTGATTATAATTTTTTGAGTTATAGACAGAAAACTGAAAAATACTTAAAACGTCCTAGTTCAAAGGTCATTGACCTTAGAGAAAAATTATAGTAGCAAATAATGCTCCTTTAGCTACTTTCTATTTTAAGGGGCTCGTGGCTAAGTAGCAAGCGTGTGGATTGTACGATCTGCAAGGTTAAGCTGCACTAGCCGCGGTCAGTCTGTGGATGGGTGACCATTTCGTTACACATCGAGACCCATTCGTGCCTCGGAGAGCACGTAAAGCCGTCGGTCCTGCGCCTGATCTCTCTCCGGTCGTGTCGAATTGCCGTCCCATCGGATTATGAGAGTGAGGGAAAAGAGAGTGCACCTGTGTTTGCGCACACACTTGTGCACTATAATATGTCCCGCGCAGATGGCCATAGTAGTATCACAGTTGTACTTTATATTATTAAACTGTGGTAGTATAGTCTCCATTGAGATTGGCCGCCGTGACCGAAATTCGGCCGGGAGGACATTATTATTATTATTTGAAAAAATCACAAAAAGTAACTTTGACATGACAGACTTCTTAAATTTGGCTTCTTGAATTTATCGCTAGATGGCGCTACTAACAACACGCTCTGAGTCGCGAATGCTGCCGATTATTGCAAAAACTAAAATAGCCATGATTAATATTCGATTTGATTCGTTTGTAATTACACCTACTCAAGGAACCCTATAATACTGAGCATGGCCCGACATGCTCTTGGCCGGTTTTTTTACTTCTTCACGCTTTATTTTTGGCATTCGGTTGTATACTTTTGTACATTCTCCTAAAAATTATTGTATAAAAAAATTCTAACTCTCTTTATCTCTTGACTTGTTGATTAAGTACCAACTATTTTTAACCAACTTCAAAAAGAAGAAGGTTATCAATTCGACACGTATATATATAATAATATTATTGGAACTGCAAAATATTAACACATGATAATCTATTAGGGCTTCCAAGCAAATCTACAAAATGTTATAGGTGTATGTATGTATGTTTTTACAAGCTTTTATTTATTTTGTTTCTTTCTTATGAAATTGTAATATATTTTTCGACTACTTTGTTGTATCCGATTGACTTGAAATTTGACTTACACCTGTAGTTCTGATCATGATTGTTTAAAAAAATATCTTTTGATAAATCGATTAATTAGTTACAAAAGGGAGACTTGATTTATAAAAAACCGGCCAAGTGCGAGTCGGACTCGCGCAGTAAGGGTTCCGTACCTCTCAACCACCTGATACCCCATTAAAACTGATTTAATTTACGAGAGTTTATCAAAAGACATCAACGCACAGTGCGCGAAATATGTTTTTTTGCATGTCTTTCTTACGCAGGTACCACCACATATGTCTATGTTTGTCTTATTTTTAGTATTTGTTGCTAAACTACATAGTATGCACTATAATCTGACCAAGTTTGACGCTGGTATCTATTACGGTTTTGAAGATAGAGCAAAAACAAAAAAGTTGAAAAAAATGCATGTTTTTTTTGTGGTTTCTTGTATGGGACCCCCTTTGGTTTTAGACTTTTTTTTGTTTTTAGTATTTGTCGTGATACACCTCACAGCAACACATATTCTGAGAAAATTTCAACCGGTTACCTATTACCGTTCAAAAGATAAAGCCCTGTGACAGACAGACGGACGGACGGACGGACGGACGGACAGCGTAGCGAGAGTAATAGGGTCCCGTTTGTCACCCTTCGGGTACGGAACCCTAATAAAACACTTCTGTACTAGTGTAATATTTCTTACTAGGTATTACGTAACGTATTATCTCATTATCATCATCAGCTCATTACTGTCTCACTACTGGGCACGGGACTCTTCTCAAAATGAGATGGTTAAGGCCTTAGTCAACCACGCTGGTCTAATACAGCGGGTTGGCGGATTGCACACACCATCGAGAACTTTATAGAGAACATCTCAATAAAATAACCCAAAATCTACGTTTTATCTGGATTCTCTCCACATGCACCGCTATACAATGATTCATGTATAGAGAATCCAGACGACATGCTATCATAGCCATGACGCGGTTGGAATGGGGATGTCTCGCACTGTGCAGAGCAAGGACGCCAAATGCGTATAATTAATATTTTTGGGTCATTTTACACATCACCATCTAGTCCCAAACTAAGCAGAGCTTGTACTACGGCTACTAGACAATGGATGTAATACTTAGATACTTTTTTTTTTGTAAATACATACGAAAATAATATATAAGAAATAATACATAAGAAACACCCAGACCAACACAAACACTCATATTCATCACACAAATATTTGTGTCCTTTGGGAATCGAACCCACGACCTCGTGATCAGCAGTCCGACACTCGAACCACTAGACCACAGACGTCGTATACAAAGGCCTATTTGTTTTCAGCACTACACTATCATTGCCTGCGTGTTAAAATACCATTTGTAAATAAATATCTTTCTTGCAGGCATGGAGGCGATTATGTCGGAGTTCTTCAACGACACGACGACGGCGTTCTACATCATCCTGATCGTCTGGATCGCCGACCAGTACGACGCAATCTGCTGCCATACCGCCATCGCTAAAAGACATTGGCTCAGGTTAGTGGCACTTTATGGTATAGTGAGTTTACGGAAATGCTAATAACACTTGACTGTCTATGTTATGCAAACCAATAAGGTTGGGGAATGTTAAAATCAATGATATTTAAAAGTATATATATGTCATACCCTAACAAAACCAACGAAAAATATGTTCCGTACGCAGCGGCAGCACAATACACATAAACTAGTGTTACTACTTTAAGTCAGTTTGCGTCAAAATTAGTATACTTTCTGTACACACATGACGGCATTTTTGTATTTTTTTAACCGACGAAAAAAGGAGGACGTTCTCAATTCGACGTGTATTTTTTTTTTTTTTTATGTATGACCACGCATAACTTTTTGCAGAGTAGCCCGATTTTGATGATTCTTTTTTTTATGGATAACGGGTATATCTCGAAGTTGGTCCCATTTAAATTTGAAAATCAAAATCCACCCCTAAGGGTAGGAAAACAGGGGATGAGTGCTTGTTCACCCACTGAATTCTTACCTGTTAACCGATTCTGTTGAAACTTAGCACATGTAAATGTAGTTCTAGACATAAAGGAGACCTGGAGTTAGATTTAAGCCACAAAAAAACTAAAAATACAACTTTTTAACAAAAAACTGAACCGACGAAAATATAAACTGAAAAGCGAAAAATAAAATGAAGCTTTGTCTTAATAACTATTCTCCTAACTAAACTAATGTAAATAACTTATTATGAGTCGGCGCCAATCAAACAATCAACGAAGATCATTAAATTACTTTGGACACAGACATAGTAAAATATATAGACTAAGTGCTGCGAACAACCATAGTGAAGCCAACAAAAACCGTGCTCCTTCATGTACAACCAGTGCTCACGTACACACCATGCACCTGAAGGATATTTGTTTTCGCGATGCTTACTGGACGATGCCGCGACATGTGAACTGAGAGGGGTGAGCACAGTTTGCAGATGCATGTGTGTGTGTGAGCGCTGGTTTGTACACGGAGGAGCACGGTTTTATTGGCTTGACTATGATTGTTCGCAGCACTTCGTCTATATTTCTTACTATGTCTGTGACTTTAAAGAAATAATAAAACCAAAATAACATCAAATACAACGTGAAACTTTTAACGATAAACAACTTAACTATAACAACAATAGCTTTCCGAAACTGCGTTCTCCGCTCGACCACTTGCAACTCGCACGCACTTTGCTTGTTTGTTTGGCGCAGACTCATAATAAGTTATTTACATTAGTTTGGTTAGGAGAATAGTTATTAAGACTAAAAGTTCATTTTATTTTTCGCTTTTCAGTTTCTGTTTTCGTCGGTCCAATTTTTTGTTAAAAAGTTTTATTTTGTCACACGCCACGCTCGGCGCCTTGCTTGGCGGAGACTAGTAGCAAAACGTCCCAATTATGACGTTTTCGAGTCTTCAGCACTTCACTCGCACAACATATCTGTACTTTTTAAACTATCATCGGTTAAAATCCTGCTCATGAGCGGATTTTGCTTTCCACAATTGATATCTTTAGATTTCGCTCCGCAAGCCTTAATGCGTTATAGTAATAAATAAGTAATCGGGGAATGTTATTTTTTTCGGATACAAGGACAGGACGGTTGCTAAGGGCAGCTATACTCGAAAACATTTAATCAAATGCCTAGTAATTTTTGTTAGATCTACAACGTGTATCATAAATGCGTGGTCATATTTTAAGAGCTCATTCAGGGAATGCAAAAAAAAATTGCTGTTCCCTACATTTGTGTTCACATAAATCGACAAAATGTAGGGAACAGGTGATTAATTTTTCGCGATTTCAGGGTTGGTGTCATAGTAAAAGTTGTTCATACAGGTTTTCATTTATTTCAGTAACACGTTGTATAATAAAATTGATATTTAAAAATTATTTTACGTTTCTGCTTTTGTAATGTAATATGGAAACGAAACAAAAAATCTAAAAGTTGGATAAAATATAGTCTCGTGGCTGATGTCGCTGATGGCATTGTAATTAAATTAATCCACTTGTTATCGCGTCCACTGAGTGTCGACATTCCGCGTTGTTGCGGGGCTCACGTATTGTCATGGTCGGTCACATTAAACGAACTGTATTCAATAAACTGTAACTACTGTAAGGCATCACACTACGGATAATGTAAGTAGATTGAACTTGTAACTGGCTAAAAACGTTGCTTTAAAACTATGCCATAATTATGTGTCATCTCCGTTACGAAGTCAGGTAGCGGTTCTGATAACTAAACGCAAAATAGAGTGAACCTTCAGATCAAGATTTATAGACATATGAAAGAAAAAAACATGTTGCTTTACCCTAAATAAATTGAGATAAGGACAAGAGGATAATGACTAGCATAAAGTAATGCCGTTTCTAATTATTCGCAACATCAGGCAAAACATACTCACTGCAACTAATGACGATAAAATCGATCATATATGCTTACCGGATATCAATTTTTACCGCCTGGAAAAAAAACAGGGTGTGATCAGTTACTGTAAAAGAATAGATCTATAAAGAAAACAGAAATTAATTTAATAAAAATCTTTTGTCCCCACTTATTTTACGTGCTTTTTTTTTCATAAATCTTTTTTTTTTAACTGACTTCAAAAAGGAGGAGGTTATGAATTCGTCTGCATATATGTTTTTATGTGTTTTATAACTCCGATTCATAAGCACAGATTAGGATGATTCCTTTTTTACCCGACTGCGCCAGAAGGAGGGTTATGTTTTTCGAGTGTATGTATGTATGTATGTATATTTCTTTGGCACGCTCTGTGGCCTAAACGGCTTGATGGATTTGAGATTGAGAGGTGTCGTTAGATTCGTCTTAATTCTGAGAGTGACACTGGGTACATCAAAATTTAAAAAATTAAAATGGCCGCTTTTTGGCGCCATATTACCTCTTCAAAAAATTTTTTTTTCCGTC
Source organism: Asteroscopus sphinx (assembly GCA_949699075.1). Lineage (NCBI taxonomy): Eukaryota > Metazoa > Arthropoda > Insecta > Lepidoptera > Noctuidae > Asteroscopus > Asteroscopus sphinx. The sequence continues at coordinate 16,670,518 of OX453017.1, forward strand.
TAAAACTATCGAGTGGGGTATCAAAATAAAGGGTTTTACAAATGCTTTACAAAAATATATACAACTTATATGTTTAAATGTAATTTGGAATGAAAAATGTTAAAAATAACAAAATATTCAACGTTAAAAATGAATTTGACTTTTCAAAAAAAAACATTAATAGTATGATAAAGAAAACATGACAAAACTAAAAAAATTAAAATAAAAAAATTAATTAACAAAAATGAAATGACCAAAAACATACGTAGCCTCCGACTGCGTGTTGATAAGTCTTGTTTATATCTTTTCCGTTATTTTTACACGCAGTCGGGTTTTTTGTTTTTGTTAATTAATTTTTTTTTAAGAATTTTCTCTCGAGATGGTCCCATATAAATTTGGTAAAGATCTTTTGAAAACCTGATGTAGACGGTTAATTTTTTTTTGTTTAAAAGTTTTAAAAGCTTTTTTTAAACTTATGTATACAGTTACTGACCAGGTCCTCTTTTTTCCAGACGGCAAAAAGAGTCAACCGGTATATAGCCCTAAAACCTAAACCTAAAGCCCATTTGTGAACTTTAAAAAAAAAATCTAGTAGGTACTGCATGTAAAACTGTGCATTCAATAAAATTCTACCTGTATATTCATAAAAGTAAAGAAGGCATAAACCCCACTGTAATTGATTGTTTATATATTCTGTGTATGTTTGTTCTGGGCTCATTATTTTGTGGCATTTGTACGTTTGTGTCAATATCGACATATTGCTCGCGCCGTGACGAGTGTGTCGCGGCTAAGTATTTACTTATTATACGATTGCTGTTGAACAAACGGTTGTTTGATATTCAATAGATTTTTTGGTTGAATGGTGTGGTAAAGGAAAATTGCTATTTTTGAAGTCTTCTCATTCGTTTTCGTTTGGATTTTCTGATTTTTTTCACTATAGACAAAAAAATATTTATCTTTGGCACATTATTACACAGCACCATCTAGTCCCAAACTAAGCAGAGCTTGTGCTATGGGTACTAGACAATGGATATAATACTTATATACTTTTTTTTTGTAAATACATGCTTATAATACATAAGAAACACTCAGACCAACACAAACACTTACGTTCATCACACAAATATATAAGAAATACTCAGACCAACACAAACACTTACGTTCATCACACAAATATTTGTGTTCTGTGGGAATCGAACCCACGACCTCGTTATCAGCAGTCCGACACTCGAACCACTAGACCACAGACGTCGTCAAAACTAAAAAACTACAAAAAATAAAGTATATGTTATGAAACTTCAATAATGGCCATGAAAAGCAAAGTTTATCGAACAAATATACTATTACAACGTATAATTGAAACAACTGAAAACCTCTTAAGGGGTCATTGGACTCATCAATATAAATAACTTTTATTAGGGGAACAACCCAGAAATCTCGAAAAAAAATTGCTGTTTCCTACATTTGTATTCAATAAATCAGCTGACTTTTTTTCGGGATTTTAGGGTTAGTCCCATAGTAAAAGTTGTTCGAATTGATGAGTACAATGACCCCTTATAAATCTGTACAAGGCACTGAAACGAGGTCGCTCACAATGGGCCTGATAAGAAGGCTCAAAGTTTAAAGGGCTATGGAGAGGGCTATACTCGGGGTGTCCCTGCGTGATCGAATCAGAAATGAGGAGATTCGCAGGAGAACGAAAGTAACCGACATAGCCCGAAGAATTGCCAAACTTAGGTGGCAGTGGGTGGGGCACATTGCTCGCAGAACGGATGGCCGAAGGGGCAGTAAAGTTCTGGAGTGGCGACCGCGTACTGGAAGGCGCAGCGTGGGTAGGCGACCAAGGTAACAAGGTGGACCGACGACCTGGTGAAAGTCACGGGAATCCGCTGGATGCGGAAGGCGCAGGACCGGTCGTTGTGGCGATGCTTGGGGGAGGCCTATGTCCAGCAGTGGACGTCTTTCGGCTGAAATAATGATGATGATGATGAAAGCGGTATAATAATATATTTAGACTGCTGGCCATAGTAACTAGTACCTAATAAGTCATGTAAAAATGGTTAAATCCTACTAATATTAAAAATGTTAAAATTTGTGATGATATTTTGATGTTTGTTACTCTAATCACGCTGAAACGGCTGAACCGATTTGGATGAAATTTGGTACATACATAAACCATAACTCGGAAGTTTAAAATATACTACTTTTTATGCCGGGAAAATAAACGCGAAAAGTTTTTCTGAGATAAGCCGAATTAAATGCAAGCGAAGCCGCGGGCAAAGTCTAGTCAAATAGAATTATGTCTCCTACACTTCTTCGTATGTTGAGTAGTCACACCACTCTGTTTGTTCGGGCACTTTGTTTTTACGCCTACTTCTGTCGCGCGTGTTTCTCCTTAATCAAAAGGCGTCCGGGCACGAAGCAATTTGGCTGGCCGTCCGCGCGGGCAATAAGGAGTGAGCGCTATTAAAACAAGCGCAAATAAAGCAAATTGAAAACGGCACCGCTTCCCCCCTTGGAGAGGGCAGTAGTACCGGCCCCGCGTCCTCGGGCACCCCGCAAAAACAACGTACTGTCGTCTGGAGAAACCTCTTGCTTCATCTAACTGCCACATATATCTCGAGAGCTATCGATACGCGTACCGTTACACGACACGATATGTAATGCCTGTTTTACTCCGCTACCCTTAGAGATTTTATTTTCTGAGTATAACGAATAAATATGATAGGTATACAACTAATACAACGCTACTTTTTGTTAACGCAATTTGAGAAACTAGTTTGTTCAGAATTACCAGGAGAATCAATCGGCATAGTTTTTATATCATGTTACATATTAGCAAAAAAAATTAAACTCAATTTGGCTATTATGTTTACATTCAGTAGTGCATCAGCTGATCGCGAATAGGTCCTTAAGGGCCAGGAAGTTTGGGCTCGATATTTTTATAGTATAGGATGGCGAAATGAGCTAAAGGTTGTCTGGAAGATATCGCTTTTAGTGATAAGACCGCCCGTAATTTATACGTTGTTTCTGTTTACTACTATTTTCATGGTGTACAATAAAGTATATTCTATCTTCTAAAGGCCCGTCACAGACATAGTAAAAAATGTAAACGAATTGTTACGAACAACCATAGTGAAGCCAATAAAACCGTGATCCTCCGTGTACAAACCAGCGCTCATGCACACACGCACCTGAAAGATATATATTTTTTGCTGATGCTTACTGGACGATGCCGTGACATGTGTACTGAGAGTGGTGAGCACGGTTTGAGGTGCATGTGTGTGCGTGAGCGCTGATTTATACACGGAGGAGCACGGTTTTCTTGGCTTCACTATGATTGTTCGCAGCACTTCGTCTATATTTTTTACTATGTCTGTGGTTTCCGTGAATCAGGTGGTCCCTGCACGACATTTTTCCCTTTTTCCACTTCCAACTCGGAAACTTACAGTGAATCTAAAAGGATGTCATTTTGTGATTTAGGAAAAAAACTATGCCAATCGATTCTCCTTGTGATACTGAACAAACTAGTTTCTCAAATTGCGTTAACAAAAAATGTCAGCTGAGCGTGGGGTCCTGGGTTCGATTCCTGGGTCGGGCAAAGTGTTATTGGGTTTTTTCATTAGGAAATTCTCAGTAGCAGCCTGGAGTGTGGATTTGTGCCCGGTTAATGGAAATAGGCTCGCCCCCTATTTTATTTATTTATTTATTTATTTGTTCAGTGGTATACATAACAAAAACATTCTAAAGATGTAAACATAAACTCATTAGAGTTTTACCGTACATCAGTATCATCGACTATACAAACAGGTAAACAAAAATATAGTTAACAAGGTAGGATATTAAATAAGTACAATGAGGGTAGATACCAGATAATAATTACATGGGACTATAACATAACTGGCGAAATGTGGGTGTACTATACACCTCTGCCTACCCCTTCGTGGAAATACAGGTGTGATGTTATGTTATGTTATGTTGTTATGTAAACAAAAAATACCGTGTATATGCGCTTATTGTCACACACAAAGTGCGTAAAAAGTGTCTCACTAAGACGGTCAGCGACCTTTCATCACTTCAACCGAAAGACGTCCACTGCTGGACATAGGCCTCCCCAAGCAGTTTGGGGGGATATGCCGTAATCGCCACGCTTGGCAGGCGGGTTTGCGATCGCAGTTGGTTGGTTAAATACGTACTCAGAGAACGCTGCTGCCCATCCTCTGGTGAATCCCTTATGGCCAAAATTAATAACCGATTTATCCACGATTTACCCTTCTCCCCGTGCGGCCTAACGTTGGCCGCACCCTCCTAGGTGGCGCACACGGAACACTGCACGCCACCTCACCTCATGGGCCTTTACCAGCTGCGCCAGCTACGTCAGCTGCTGGTCGGGCAGCAGACTACCCCGAGTCTGCTGCTCGCAGTACCTACCTCCCGTAACTTTTTATAGAGGTTTTGTTCCTCGCAGTCCAGACGGTGAAGCCAAGACCCTCAGTCCCAAGCGGCGCGAGAACACTACTCAGCGGGCACTCCTGGGGTTACGAGATCGACGGGGGCAGGGAAGGACAGTCCCGCCGCTGCCTGCCCAGTGACAGGGTGAGTGCACACCGGGCCCGCCCCTGCTCCTCCACTGTGCCCTCTGTTGGCAACAGAGGGACACGTGGAGCAACTCCCCACTGGCCCAGAACGGGCCCCTCCCGCGCAAGAATTTTCGCCACAGGCAATAAAATCACCCGAAGGTTAATCCCTCGAAAGGATTTTATTGCCCGTGCCCAGGATGCACCGGCCAAACAACTGCCGTTCCCTCCAGACGTGTCCAGAAGGACAAGCAGCCATCAGGCACACGTGGAAGTTTTCTGGCCAGCACCCCACGATTTACCCTACTGGAGATAGTAATTTGACATATTTTGTATGGAGTTTATGACAAATTCCAATCTCTAGTAGGGCAAATCGTGGATAGATTAAATAATAATAATAAATAAATATTTTTGGGACATTTTACACAGCACCATCTAGTCTCAAACTAAGCAGAGCTTGTGCTATGGGTACTAGACAATGGATATAATACTTGTATACTTTTTTTTTGTAAATACATAAATATAATACATAAGAAACACCTTGATATTAATTATTATTATTCTTATTATTGGATTGGATATTAATTTTGGCCGTTAGTCGCCTTTTATGACACCCATGAGAAGATATAGAGTGGTGCAATTCTTTACGTCCGGCACCACACGGGCGACCATTAACGGCCAAAATTAATATCCAATCTATCCACGATTTTTCCTACTAGAGATAGAAATTTGACGTATTTTGTATGGAGCTAATGTCAAATTTCAATCTCCAGGAGGACAAATCGTGGATAGATTGGATATTAATTTTGGCCGTAAATAAATAAAGAGTTAATAGACGCTACTTTAAAATATAATAAGTTAAAAAGCGTTTTTTATAATAGAGCAAATAAGATACTTTTCTCTTTCCAGAGAGTCCTTTGTCAATTAAATTTCCCATGTTCGCTTAACTTTATACACTAAAGTGCTCTGTGCCTCTCTGTATCCCCTATATTATCTGTGATGTAATAAAAACGTTATAAAATATTGCAATTTTCCGCTGACGACCTTTGTCAGGGCCTTCAGTCAACGGCAAAAGAGTTTATTTAATGATATGAGAACCTAGTGCAACTTTGATTATTAACATATGAACAAGCTTTTAGCTGCTGCTTTTTTGTTTTTCTATGGAGTCTGAATATTGTTGCACAACCCAGGTATTGGTTAGCCTATGCCCGCCCTAGCCTGCGACTTCGCCCGCGTATATTTTGGTTTATTGAAAGACGTTATCTCGCATCTCTCTGGAACTGTTTATCTTCCCGGGAAAAAAAGTAACCTAATCCAAGTGATGGTCTATCGGCAAATTATAAAAAAAAATAACCCGACTGCTATGATCACCAGAATAACTAAAAAGACAGAAACAAGATAATATTCTACAATTAGATCTGTGAGTGAGAAAAGTGCGAGTGGGGAGTTTCTCCTGATTTTATTCAACACGGTACACAATATTAGTTTATAATCATTGGATAAACTTGCATAATGTTCAATTTCTGACTACAAATTAATTGTAGCAGTCGGGTCGGGACCCATCAGCGCCATGTAATGTATAAACTAGGTATTCGTATGTATTAATAGATGCGAAGTGTGTAATATTGAAAGATTTAAATCTCTACGTTTTCTTAAACTAACGTTTTAATTTCACCAAGTGTATACATCTTTGTGCAGCTGACTGTACTTTACATTATTATGGGTCCCGACTGCTACAATTAATTTGTAGTCAGAAATTGAACATCATGCAAGTTCATAAAATGATTATAAAACTAATATTGCGTACCGTGTTGAATAAAGTCGGGCAACTCCCTACTACCACTTTTCCCACCCACAGATCTAATTGTAGAACAGTATCTTGTTTCTGTCTTTAGTTAATCTGGATCACCAGATTAAATAAACAAAAAACAGAAACAACTGCAATACTAATGAAAACGACTGCAATGATCACATTGCAGTCTGGTATTTTGTTTTTTTAAAATAATTATTTAGGTGTCAGTCGGAACGAAAGTTCGTACTTCGTTTGTCGTTCGTGAGACGCGAGTAGACCCCCAGGACCTGTATCGAAAATGAGCAAGCAAGAACAGTTTGAGAGGGATGTAAATAACTATACGTAATTTAATTAACCCTGTGCAATTTTAATTAACGGTTCGTTTCTGACGAGTCTTCACCGCCATGCATTTTTGTATGCATTGTTTTAATGTTGTGTAACTTTCCATTTGAACAAAAAGAATTTTAATGATTTTATGAGTTGCGCATTCATTTGTATGTTGCTGCTGGTTATTACTGTTCTATGATTTATATTAAAGATATAAATTGTGGAAAGAAAAAAATCGCTCACGAGCAGGATTCGAACCTGCCACTCCTGGTTCGATACACCAGTGCCTTATCTGCTTAGCTACCGTGACCTCTGCTTGTGGTGTCGAATTCATCCGGCACTTTGTATCCGTCTTTGGGTGACGTCACTACTGCTACTATTTTACAGAGCGGCAGTTTTTTTCGCTATTTCTAGATTTGTCCCATAGTAAAAGTTGTTTATCATGATAACTACACTGCTTAAGAGATTTTGAGCTGTTTCAATTACACATTTTACAGGATGAAATTTAAGTGCGGTCGTTGGAGAGAAAGTTGGTTCCTTAAATATTGTAGATATCGATATAAGTGTAACTGCATTTAAAGATTTTAGAAAACCTGCTAATTGAAACTCCATCAGTTGTAGCTTCATCAGCAAGCGCTATAAACCACTTCATAGCCCACAATTCTCATGTCCATTGTATGAGGCTTTACAGGAACTGTCTCTCATAATTCAAATGAGATAATTCCTCTATTCCTAATTCTCCTATGTGAGCATCCCGCGCTTGATACAGAAGCAACATTAAAAACATGGCCGCCCTATGACTACATACATTCAAGTACTCATCTAATTAGCGGTACGATTGTGGTTTGCAAAGCGATTCCGTGTCAGTGTTCAAATGCAATGTGTTAATAAGTGCGTGGCCAGTGTTTGCGAAGGGTTAACTCTCGACTTGTCGTGGACGCGGTCGTGTTACGTTGCCGGGACCCCGGGGTTACTCGGGAACTGTGGTCGGGCGGAATCGGCGACCGCGTGACGAGCGGCTCTCCGCATAAATCTCCGCGACCGCCAATTAAGGCCCTCCCCGACAGTTTGTCTACGACGCCGCCCTGATTGCTTTCACTGCGACACGAGCCACCTCTCTGCATGTGAGAGGACTAACTCTTAAATTGACGAATATACGAGGCCAATCAAATTGGAAATACTTAGGCACATCTGGCTGAAACTGTCTCTGAAAAGTTTAATGCTTCAAACCTATGGTGTGTGCTTATTGAATTAAGAAACATATCAAAACCATCAAATATTAACTAAAGCAAAAGCCCTTGTAACTCTACAAAAATAAAATCTTACAGTAAAAAATTGTCATGCATCTATCTAACTGTCGTAACTCCCTTCTTGCATTCAATTAGGAATTTGACTTCCGACATTGAGTGCACCCCTGTTCTCATTTATAACTACACCCCGTGCCCTTGTCAGATCGATAACCCTTTATTTGTACACCTACCAATACAAACGGTTATTGGTTTTGTGACGTTTATTTTTAAACATATTGTGGACAATCAAATAGATTCAGCGTAATGATAAGTGTTAAAATGTGCAGATTTATGACTATCCATAGACGAAGTGCTGCGAACAATCATAGTGAAGCCAAAAAAAAAACTATGCTCCTTCGTGTATAACCAGCGCTCACGCACACACCATGCACCTGAAGGATATTTGCTTTCCGATGCCGCGACATGTGTACTGAGAGGGATGAGCACGATTTGAGGTGCATGTATTTACGTGAGCGCTGGTTGTACATTAAGAAGTATAGTTTTTTTTTGGATTCACTCGATTGTTCGCAGCACTTCGTCTGTATTTTTACTATGGCTGTGTGACTACCATAGATCGTGTCGTACGTGGCGGTAAAGATCAGTGCAACAATTCGTAGTTTGTGACGTAATGAGGAGAGAATTTTGAGAAGTTCAGTCATGTGTCAGGGATTAAAGTTATTCTCCTTCAGCCAAGTGCTTCTTAAAAAAATCTACAATTATACCCCCGACACCATCGATCTAGAGATCAAACCGATGCTCTCACAAAGGCTAGCAGTCTAAAGCATTACTCGTAACCACTGGGCCAATGACATATAATGCGGTAATATGTGTGCGATTTTATTTATAAGCGTGGTGTGAGAGTTGACGCGGGCGTCGTTAGGGGTGTGCTTCTCGTGTGTCATTTTAAGGATGTGCCAAATTGAAGGCTCCAGCGTTATCGCGAGGGGAGTCTGATTTATGCCCCGGGACCGTGGCGCGCCCCTGCGCCTTCGATTAGAGGTTTATTCACTCGGCCGAGGTCAGTTTTCTTATACGAACGACGCTGTTATATGGCCGCCTTTATTATTAGGGCTACAAAAATAACGCGTTAATAATCTTTTCGGAAACGTCAAAGCTTTGATGCGTTCGGTGTGCAGTATGACGTAATAACTGGGAGTGCCTTCTAATTTGAGATCAATGTACCTTCTTATGATGATGAGGGGGTGCATTAAAAGAGCCTCCACGAGTGACGATATTTAATTGATAGTCCGGCGCACCCTGGGCAGTCAGCCCCGCTATCAACCTGCTGACTGGCTAATCTTTTCCCCACGGCATGAGCTGTTATCATTATTATTATCATTATGTAGCTCATGTCGACACGATAGAAGGAGATGATGATGAGGATTTTTAATTTGAATTAATTATTTATGATTTTTCTGTATCCTATAACTATTACAAAACTGTAATTGTCTGTTTGTTTGTTCAAAAAACTACTGCACCGATTTGTATGAAATTTGACACACGGATAAACCATGTCCTGGAACAAAATACCTACATACTTTTTATCGACATAGCACGGGACCGAATAAGTTTTATCAACATTGGGATTTACTTCTCCGATGATGGTCCTGATTCTTTTGTTTACGAACTAAACTAATTTAACTTATTACTTTGATACCTACTATAATCTTTACCATTGAGTTTCTTAAATATCGGTATCGTAATAACATTTCATCTTCATGTAAGTAATTTAAAACTAAAATTATGAGTTTATTTCAGTGATATAATATGTTGTTATTTTTTTCATAATGGCCTTGCGACCGCCACCTCACCTGATGTTAAGCGATGGTGCGGTCGAAGATGGTACACGCTTGCCCAGCAAAAACCTATTTACTCGAGCCTTAGGTATATAAGTAGGCATGAAAATTAAAAGTCATGTTCTTTGAAGTATTTGATCCTACTTAGCAGCATTATCAATTACTGAAATAACACAGGGTCCTAGTACTTAATTAAATGAAAAGCTATTGCCCCAGTTAGGCTGTATATATATATATATATATTTCCGAATTCGGGTATTTGTAACTCCTTCGACCAATTTATTTAAGGCCATACGACCCATAAAAAAACAGCTTATATTTTAGAGCCGTGAGCCGTTGATGCCGGACGTAAAGAATAGCACCACCTTCTCTCTTCTCATGGGTGTCGTAAAAGGCGACTAAGGGATTCACCAGAGGATGGGCACCAGCGTTCTCTGAGTATTTAAACAACCAACTGCGATCGCCAACCCGCCTGCCAAGCGTGGCGATTATGGCATATCCCCCCCCTTTGGGGGAGGCCTTTGTCCAGCAGTGGACGTCTTTCGGCTGAAATGATGATGATGATATTTTAGAGCAACTAAGATCATTGCTCAAGAAATATCATACTTAGAGCTGCCACGATGTAATGTTATTGTTTAGTAGTAGCTTGCATTGCTGCGTTCCGTTGCGAAGGCTACGGGAGCCTTTGTAATTAAAAACACATGAGACTTTCCATCTTCATGTCTCAAGGTGGTTTCCCACCGGCGAGGCGTGGAGTGGATTGGATGGGCGTGAATTGAAATCTCGCTGACGCTTTCACACCAAAAGATGTACATCGCGAGCTCGCGCCGGCCGGCGCCGGCTCGCGCCGGCACGCGCTGGCCGGTACCGGTCTGCGATGTACATCGCGGGTAGGTGCTAGTAGAAAGTGAGCGTGATCCCTGTCGCCACGTTCCTTTACTCATTTTGTCAAATAAATACTCTATCAATGCAGCAATAAAGTTCATTTTGTTCTGTGTGGGCGCGAGACATTGTGAGGTAGAGCGTGGCAGAGCGTGGCCGGGCGTGGCGTGGCAGAGCGCGGCCGAGCGTGGCGTGGCAGAGCGTGACAGAGCGAGACCGGGCGGGCCGGTGCGAGATTTTTGTATCCGTTACGCAATGTAATAAATACTTTATTCATGCAGCAATAAAGTTTAATATTGTACCAACAAATATTTCAATTCTCGCCTTGCACATCCAGACCTTACACACCAAAGATGGGCGTGACGTGAATTGAAATTTTGCTATACAAATTTCAATTCTCGCTCGGCCCATCCACGCCACGCCTCGCCGGTGTGAAACCACCTTCAGTTTGGCGGACGCGATTTGCAATACCATTTAGGCAACAACCTAGTTGTTCTTGCAGATGTTACAGGCAAAGGTAATCGCATAACATCAGGGGGGCCTTTAGTTCGTTTCAACATCCTAATGTACCAATAAAACTGACTGCCTCGTTGGTCTAGTGGACGCAAGCGTGATTGCTAAGCGTGGGGTCCTGGGCTCGATTCTCGGATCAGACAAAAAGCGTATTGGGATTTTTCTGTCAAGAAAATTTCTCAGTAGCAGCCTGAAGTCAGGATGTTGGCGGTGCTACACCCCCGTGCCTCGGAAAGCACGTAAAGCCGTCAGTCCTGCGCCTGATCTCTCCGGTCGTGTCGGATTACGTCCGATTAAGAGAGTGAGTGAATAGAGTGCACCTGTGTTTGCGCACACACTTGTGCACTATAATACGTCCCGCGCAGATGGTTAGTCTCCGTTGAGATTCTGCCGTGACCGAAATTCGGCCAGGGAACATTGTTATACTAATAAAAAAAGTTATTTTAATAATTTTTAACGAAACTAAATCGGAATAACAAGAACTATGTTTAATTTTTTTGTGAATTATCTTTAACATCACTGCAAGCGAAGAAATAAATATACGTAGATGCGTGCAGGTGCCAAATAAATGTCATAGTCAGTAACACGTAACACGCAATAAACACAGCGTGTCTGTTGCGGCAGTAAACCTGCTTGTCTCAAGTTTGCAGCGGTTTAACGTTCCGCCTCGTTGCTGCTGTTATAGTTTTATGTCCACCGCACTACGGGACACTGAGATGCGACAATTGTGTTAATTGGAAATGTTCGCTGGGAAAATGCGAGCGTTTTTATGTCATATTCGTTTATTGCTGTAACAACATAGGTAATTTTATAATTGCAGTTTGTTTCCCGATAAGTATGATATGGTGGTCTGATTGAGTGAATAGGTTTTTGCTGGGCAAGCGTGTACCATCGCCGACCACATCATTGCTTAACATCAGGTGAGGTGGCAGTCAGACGCAAGCCCATTAAAAATAAAAATGCCGTTTTTATTTTACGTTGGGGTAAAAACAGGCAGGATATGTTCTTAATAGGAACCTTTTTTGAAAATATGACCTATGCGTTGGAGAGAAAAAAATTGTTAGGTATTATATCACTGAGTTATTTTTTTGAAAACGTTTCTTCAAGCCCTTCATTTTGATACCCTACAGGACCATCTGACTAAAAAGGTTATTTTTCGACTGCACTTAATGGCAACTGAAATCCGCCATATTGGTTTTTAAACAATGTAACGAGCACAGAGGAACGACTATCGTTCCTCTAGTTAAATCAAAATCAATCAGATCAGGTGTTTAGAAGATATTGTGGAATAAAGAAACTCACACACATACATACATTAACCCTGAAAACATGTTTTGGGAATTATGTTTACGGGACTTGTCGCGCACAATTAAATCAAAATATAACATACAAAACCAACCGCGGGTAGTTCGAGAAAACACCCGCCGCTCAAGACGATGACACCCGCATACTTCAGTCTGCTCGTGACCACGGCCAATGCAACTTGACCAAAACGTCGAGGTTAGTCAAAATGTATGTTATATTTTGATTTAATTGTGCGCGACAAGTCCCGTAAACATAGTTCAATATGAGTGAAATTCGCGAAAGTTTAAAAACATCTATGTTTTGGGAAGTCGTGTAAATAGACAACACTTTTTATTGGACTACGGCGCAGCAAAGGAAGGGTAATGATTGACATTGAAGATTCGACATTTAGTACATAAAATACTTTGTTTCTTAGACTCTGTAAGAGCCTTTCCAAAACACAACTATTTCTTTCGACCTAATTCTTATACGCTCATTCAACTTCCATTACACGTCTCCCCTGTTCTTTAGTGTGGTTTATCGCGAATGTTTCGGCGCTATGACACTAGGCCTGTCGCCACGGGCTCGTCGGTCGTGCCCGCCCAACCATGCGCCGAATGCGTGATGACGGCTGGCAGTTAGCGTTAATTACGCCTCACCGAACAACCAACGTATGCCGAAAAGACTCCAAACTGTCTCTAATAGATCCTTGTAAACTACCGGAAAACATTCCCTGGCCTTAGGAGGGCTTAGTGTCCAATAAAAGTATTGCTTTTAGGATTGTGTTGAGTGGACTTTATAAAAGATGGTACCGATGATGCGTATTTTGTTTGATATTTCCGTAACAAGTGTCAATTCGTGTTACCTCCTACTTCACATTGCAATACAGCCATCGAACCTTTGCTGAACATTTATGTACACTTTTCACTGTAAGAATTAAAAAAAAAACTTTAACAATTAAAATTTTCATTGCAGCTGAATATAGAATATGTATAACATGCAAACTATGTATATCACACTTGCACAATGACTACAACTAAAATAACAGCATTTTCTATTATGTACATGTGTACATAGATCAAAATAATCCACAATTAAATCGTAAATGAGTACGATCGGCGTATGTCGTGGAGGCGATTAGTCGCGGCCGTCAGTTTGGCGCCCCGGACCGCACAGTGGTTTCATTAACGAGAATGTTGGACAAAATTATTAACTGTTAGTCTACCGCCTCTTTAAACTTAAGCCTATATAGTTCTAGTATTTTGAGGCATATTTATAATTTCCAAGATATTTTAGCGCATCAAGTATTGTCGAAATAATAATCGATGTCTAAGAGTAATTAAACCTTAATTAACAGTTGCTGAAGTCGGTCCCAAACTGTAATGAAGAATAGGACCATGAAACGAACTCTGTGTGCGAACAATACAGTTTTAATCAATTCAATCGATTGTAACATCTCCGTGTAATCGATAGATGTACTTAAATACCATACGTGTGCATTTGATTCAGAAAAGGAATTGCTTGAAAGATTTCTAGAACCAGTCTTAAAGAAATACGGCAGGTGTTGATAAATAAATTAAAAATGTTCCGGAAATGAATCCTCGCCTTTATAATTTGATTATACCTGTGATGCATTAAAAGAGCCTCCACGAGTGAAGATATTTAATTGATCGTCCGGCGCACCTTGGGCAGTCAGCCCCGCTACCAACCTGCTGACTGGCTAATCTTTTCCCCACGGCATGAGCTATTATCATTATGTGCTCATGTCGACACGATAGAAGAAGAAGAAGACCTGTGATAAACGACACTGTTTATATAATATACACAAATAACAAAAAGCTGGTTAATTTACCTTTTTTTTTCTACTACTCCAAAAATTTGCGCTTACAACAATACCTGGAACTTCTAACAGTTCACAACAAGAAAAGCAGTTTTTTTTATAATTTTCATTACTCTTCCTAGATCTGCAATCAACTTTTTGTCTAGCTAGTTTCTGCTAACGGGAACACCATGCGGCGCCACACTTGACGCCGCCCGCTCATTTGCATCTCCACATAGATGACAACTTGAACACTGATGGTTCCTTCGAAATTACCACGAATATGCTGGGATTCTATTTTCGAGAAATATGAGAGTTTTATTACTTTTGTATATAAAATCATTAATGGTTTTCCCTAAACTTAATAAATACAATAGGCAGAGTCATGAACATCACAATATTGTTTCATCATCATCATTAAGTCGGCTGTTGTCGATGGAGTATTTTCCATCTTTCCCTGCATCCGCCTTCTGACTTCCTGATAGGAAACTTCATCTATTTTTTCCTTTACTTGTTGAATAAAAGTTCTTCTTCGTCTTCCTCTTTTCTTCTTTCTATCTATCTTCCCTTCTATAAAAGTCTTCATTAAATGATCAAGTCTTATCAGGTGTCCCAACATGTTCCCTCTCCTGTTTTCAATTTAAAAAAAATTACGTTTTTTCTTTAACTACATTTAAAACTTCCTCGTTCGTTTTCTTTTTACAAAATATGTATTTTATTGGTAAACTTAGTCTTTACGTTAGTAAATAACAAATGAAAATAAAACTAGGATTAATTTTTTATTCAGAAGATGTTTTGTTAAAATAGGGTATTTATATTAACCCGGTATTGGCTATTGCAAGAAGGCGGTGGGGACAGTCAAATCCGGGACCGGGACTGTGTTTTATATTTCCACGCTAAATTCGCTGTTTTTTCGATATTTATGAGGTTAAGAAGGAAATGGGTCATAAGACTTGTTGTTTTGTGAACTGCACAAATTAAGAGAAGAATAGTTTGTGTAAATTTTCCAAGTTTCCTTAGAATTGGGGCAAAGAAAGAAATGGTTACGTAACTGCTATATAAAGGAAAAGGCAAGTTAGTTATACATGTAATTATTAAAATTTCACTGATCAGTTATAAGAATTTAAAATAATAATGTTAAAACAAAGTTACTTTACTGGAAATTACTAATTAAGGCACAATTTGGAGTACTTACATTTATAGATGTTTTGTAGAGTGTCAATAATATAAAATTAAATATAAGTATATTAATATCTTTCCAACCTGAAGCAAAGTTAGAATTAACGGCCAAAGTTTATTTAATATGAGCCAAAATAATATTATTAGGTGTCTTCTGTGATATTGACACTCTATTACTATTGTGATATTGTTAATTATGTTTTATGCTTTCGAATCCTGTCCTTATTTAACAAATATCAGCGTATATTTTACAAATATAATTAATTGCACTTTAATATTGTCAATTTTACACATTTCTCTAAATTTTCAACTTGATTTTAGTAGATATTATCAAAACATGGCTTAATAACTAATTGTTAAAATAATTCACGGGTCCCGAAAATATGTTTTTAATTGCGATCGCTAGGCGGCGCCCCTATCGTGCACATAGCCAATAGTGCCCGTTAGGTTGGATTGTTCAAATATTGCACATTATTGTGAAAAATATCGTTGCTGCCCACACTGTTCCCAACCTAAAGTTATTCACCTTATAATGTAACACGACGTGTCAGCGACATGAGCCTTCTAACCCAGTTGTAACTCGATTACACCCACAGCACTCACTTCTATCATGTTAATTCCAGCTACAGGAATAGAAGTTCTATTTCAACTAATTAGACTTATTTTCAAATTAGTGTCTCGAGAGTCAACAAGTGGCTTGATGAAGCAGTCTTAATTCATTGTAATTGCATATAGGTATGTGTTAGAATTTGAAATTTAAATCAAGTATTACGAAGAGGATGCGAGAAGGGAACCTAGGTATGCGCTCCGAATATTTCATAGGCTTTAAAATAATTACCCACATATTGCCTCAAAAATATGCAAAGTTATGTGCAGTATTTCATAATTTTATTAGTCGGTAATAAATCTAAACGGACTGGTCTATCGAATACGATTACTTCAACTGAACTAAAAATAATAAATGCAAAAAGAGAAACACTTCTTGAGTATCGAACCCACGACCTGCGATTATTAATCTGACCGCAGGCATAGAATAGGTAATAATACAGAAACGAATCTCTTTTATACGGACCCCTAATGCCGCCTTATAAATTCGATTATAAAGTCAAACGCGTTTTTTTTTTATAGTAGAAACTCGATTTTATTTTCTGGATTTGCCGATCGAAACTTACTCTAAGTGCTCATTACATTAGCCTAGGAGAGTCTCAAAATATATGTTTGTACTAAATAGTTTAACAGCACAATTACATTAGGTAAGTTAATCGGTGGCCATCCTAATGAAGTTACCCGTATCTGACGACAGATCACCGCGACGCCTCAATTAAAATCTCATTATGGTTAATACGTAGTGGAGGTTACTATTAGTGGGATGCGACGCAGTTGTTAAGTCAAATGACGGGGGTCCAACACTGAATTTTGCATTTTGTGACAAATTACTATTATCATCAAAGCATTAAATTCAGTGTTAAAAATAGTCCTGAAATGTTGTTGGTCTTAATTAGTAAGTATGGACTACAATGAAAAAAAAATGCAGCTGAACTTTAGCTACCTGTAACAATATAGACGAAGTACTGCGAACAATCATAGTGAAGCCAACAAAACTGTGCTCATCCGTGTACAGACCAGCGTTCACGCACACACATGCACTTGAAAGATATTTGTTTTTGGCGATCCTTACTGGACGATGCCGCGAGATGTGTACTGAGAGCGCTGAGCACGGTTTGATGTGACGCAATTTTGGGTACAATCTTGTCTATAATTTGTTTTAGGCTGCATACACAAAAATAAAATCATGGAAAAAACTTGATAACAACATAAACTTTTCTACTAGGTATTTCAACATTAAATAAATAAAAATAAATATTTCCGGACGTTTTTACATTGCACCATCTAGTTCCAAACTAAGCAGAGCTTGTACTTTAGGTACTAGACTTAGGTAGGTTATATACTTTTTTTGTAAATATATACTTATAATACATAAAAGGTGAAGGTCGCGGGAATCCGCTGGATGCGGAAGGCACAGGACCGGTCGTTGTGGCGATGCTTGGGGCAGGCCTATGTCAAGCATTGGACGTCTTTCGGCTGAAATGATGATGATGATGATGAATACATAAAAGACACTCAGACCAACACAAACACTTATGTTCATCACACAAATATTTGTGTCCTGTGGGAATCGAACCCACGACCTCGTGATCAGCAGTCCGACACTCAAACCACTAGACAACAGACGTCGTCATTGTTTTAAAAACTTAAAGAAAACTCTTAACCCTACATACTTTCACAAAAACATGAAAATGTTTATACATATAAAGGTCCACGTATTTTTATCGAGTGCGGTGGCAGTCTGTCTCGCTTCATTTGTATATCATTAGCATCAGGGCGCATGTCTCGACGACTCGCGGCGCAGTGACATTATGACATGGTTGACATGTCATTTTCATAATCGACTCCATTGATGGGTGACTAATCAATGGCGCACAAACATGAACTGAATTGTCTGTCGTTGGAAATAGATTTTGTACTTTGTTCTATTTTTAGATTAGAAGTGTTTTGACAGGTTTTATTATAAAGGAAAAGATGCTGTATATTTGGAATGTCAGTCATGAAACAGTCAGTCTTCGTCATTTGGAAAGCTTTTCCATGTTGTTCGAAATCCTGTTTGAATTATAGATGTTCATTTAGTAATGAATAACTAATCAAAAGCAATTTGCGTAAGCTGATTTAAAGTCTAGTAACTCGCCCGGAAAAAATGCTTCTAGTCCCAATACTATGCAATAATGGTTGAAGAGCATATCGAAGAAAACACCCAAAATCACTATACATATGCAATTAAATATAATAACAAAACATCTATATGGAACATGGCAATATATCGTTGGCAAGTAAAATATGGTCGCGGCAAGGATGATCGGTCAAGTGGTGTTTGAACTAAGGCGCGGTCAGACGCTCCTCTATTTGTCGCCAGTGTTTGACCGCCTTCTTTATGATCGCCCATCGCCGTGCCACGATAGTCTAGCGTATTTCAAAATTGGAAGAACACACCTTTTTATGTAGCTTTCGTGAAATATGATGTAAATATTGGGGGTCGTTTTTGTTTGACTTAAAATTTAAAGTTACAACTGGTTCGTCGGACTATCTGTTCCTTGATTGACAAAGTTGTCAAAATCTTAACAGGATTCTCGACTTTACAGATGAAAAATTTGTCAGCCAGCAAACACCACATTAAAGTACCTGACCTGGATGCCAGAATTTTTTGACGTTTACAAATGCAATGTCTCTCTTAATTAGGTAATATTTCAACTGGAGTATTGGCAGATAGTTATGTTAATAACCGACTAGTTTATTATGGTGATAGAATTATTTAGTGAATCGTATTATAATATTATATGTATAGAACCTAGTTATTCAATTCAACAGCCAAATTATAACAGAAATATGTATTTCATTTTCGAAATGCCTATTGTGTGAAATACTCCCACTGAAGCATTTCGACCGACATATCAATGTACTGCGAATATTTTGATACAATAATGATATGTCTGAAAATATCCCACGCCTGTACGTACGGTCGACCGCAAGTCGGTGGTTAACACTTTGACATTAGCAGCATCTTTATTTCGTAAGCAGTAAGGGCGGTTTTCAAACTGACGTGTTACCACTGTCATGCAGGCGACTGTACATGGTTTTTATTTTTCATTGTTAATAATCTTTTACACGTGGAGATCATTACGCACGCACACAGAACATACTGTATTCTGCAATCTGACAAAAGCTAACAACCAAAATAGGTTGTGTGGTTTTAAATATAACATTTCGTTACTATTCATAAGAGCCTTAAGATTCATTAGGACCGAATTGCCCACGTATGTATGTTCCCAATTATTTTTTTGTAACACTTTTTATAATGTGGTTGGAAGGTTGAATGTGGTACAATTCATGAGCGTTTAGCTTAAAGTAACTTATCATCCTCTTTTGTGTTCATCTTCTTTGTTCTTCTAAGGTAAATGTAGGGGCTGCAAAAATGTTTAACTCAATGGAAATATTGACTTATTTTTTATTCATTTGAGCCCTTCATACTCCGTATCAAATTTAATAAAAACTTTCATAAGCAGTGATGATATTTTAAACAAACAAAAAACTGTTTCGGCTTAGTAATTTTTTCGACGGAGCAAGCAGACATCGACTAGGCTGCGCTGTGTGAAATACGAATAGTGGCAGCGTCGGTATTTGACCGGTTGTATTTTGTGCATTCATTGTTGTGAGAGCGCAAGTGCAATTTTTCACAGTATTTGCGGGTGCGGCCGGGGTTCCATTCCCTATGATTTCATTATTTGCTTTCAATCAGCATTGTGAGCCGGCAACACCACGGCACCCCCTCCCAAACCCCACAGTCCCGCGCACTACCATCTAAAGTGAATTTTGTTTGGTTTCGTTTTCGGATGCTGTTTATTGTTGAGTTACGAAGATTTTTACGCTGTTAAATGCGTGGTGGTTTGAATTTTTTTAAAGCACTTGATATGATTTTAAATTCCACAGAAATGTTGTGTATTTTCGTTTTTAATATTCCGTGAATACGATGTGCTGAGTTAATATTAATTTCCTTCGGAGAACCCGCTTGCCTTGTCGATATACATTTTGTGGTCTTATGGTTAAGTCAAGCGTAAGATATATTTCATATGGAACCTACTTGACATGGCTTAATATAGCTAAATGGAAATCAGCCAAAATAAAATGCATTAGATATTTATGCGTGACAGAGCACAAGTACTTTTATTACTCAGTGTTTTTACACGAGCTAAGAAATGTCACACAGAACCTGAATTGTTTCTTACATAGACAGAATCGAATAATATTATTTAATTGAACGCTCAAAACAGAAAAATAGAGATCTCTTTGAAAGAGATATTCTTGAAATACATTTCTCGTTAATCTAAATCAAGAAAGGAACCGGTGCAATAACAGAGAAATAAGAAATTAATTGCTTCAACAATCATTGAGTGTTGTCGCGGAAAGGGCTGTTCGCGCCAATGAACCGCGCGCGATAGTTTCCGTAAGCTGCCAATTATAATGGTGTCGTCGCCCATGAACGCATCCAGTGCTGACATGCGAACTACCACTTCCTTGCTAATTTAGAAATATTACCTGACGCTTTATTTCTCTGATCCCGCATTAAACTTGCCTCTTAAAATAGATCATTCTGGAAATGTATTTTTGTATTTATATACATTGCTACATTTTTCAGACAAAAGAAGCGATTTATTGTTGTAATATAGGATGTCCCATCGGAATGCTTCATGGAGGGAAAGTACTTTAAATATTGAAAATGGGAATTTTACTCTAAGAAGACTTTATTTTTAAAAGATAGTAATACTGTATTCAATGATTTTTCAAAAGTGTCTTCCCTAAGCCGGGAATCGAAACAGCAGGAACGGAAAAAATATCAACCTGTATTTTATGCTACCAAATACGAGTAATTGGGTCATAATGAAAATCAAATCCCTCCTACAAACATTGTGTCTTAGATTGAAGGAAAACCATGAAATCTAACATTAGCTTATGAACATTTCAGTAAAATTACATCAAGGCAGCAAATTGTACTCAAATTGTACCTTATTTTATTTGTTGTTAGTTTTTATTACATGGACTTCCTTTATTATTTTATGTGAAATAAAAATATATTTATTTGATATTTTATAAGGATTCTATGTTTGTTAGAGAGATTTGATCATCCTTACTGACCCTATCGATTTATATCAACAGAAGCCATAAAATACAGGTGGTACTTCTTCGCGATTGTGTAAGTTCGATTCCGGGCTCAGGCAAAAGATTTTTTAATAATTGAGACTTCATTATATTTTTTTAATTGCATTCACAGATTGTTGAAAGTGAATGTAATTAAAAAAATAAAATGAAGTCAAAACTGTAGCTGAGAGCTTCGGCTCTCCTATTGTGAAGCAGTTTATAAGGAGGGTGATCGGTACTAACACTAGATAATAAGCTATTTTATGTTACTAACAAAATATGGATACTGTAATCCGAAATAAAGATTATAATTAAATTAATTAAATTTATGTAAAATTTCATATTTCCAATGTTGGTACTTTCCCTCCATGAAGCATAGCGATGGGGCACCCTGTATATCAAAGTGGAATGCTATAAGAATTGTTGTTCTATTTGCGATCACATTCATGGGAAGATTTTATATATTTTTCTTGACTAATTGGCAGCTTAACGCTCTCGCGATGTGTATTTTCAAAATAGATGTTGTGTTGAAAATTAGACTATATATTTCACTAAAATAAGTTGTAGTGGGTGAAGGTATCAAACGAATTTGATACCAAGTCAAATGAATATTATGTGGTATGAAGCGAACAATCAAGGTGGACCGACGACCTGGTGAAGGTCGCGGGAATCCGCTGGATGCGGAAGGCACAGGACCGGTCGTTGTGGCGATGCTTGGGGGAGGCCTATGTCCAGCAGTGGACGTCTTTCGGCTGAAATGATGATGATGATGATGATGAAGCGAACAATTATTTACCATTATTCCTTATTGATGTTAGATGTACGGTCACGATCCTTCGCGGTGATACATTTCGTCGACAAAATCCCTTGAACGAATCCTGCTACATTACACGTAGCTACCGCTGCCATCAAGAAATTTAGTAGGTACAAGCGTGCCATGAAATGAAGGTATCCAAAAAAAAATTAATTTTATCTTAACTATTATAAAATTGTAAACGTCTGTTTGTTTGTTTGTTTGTTTGTTTGTTCCAGCATCACGCTAAAACTACTGGACCGATTTTGATGATTTTTTTTTTGTTTGAAAGCTGATGATCTGACTTAAAAACTGGTATGGGTTTTAAGAAAGAAAGAAAGAAAGAAAAAAAGAAAAAAAAATATTCGTGGGTTGCGTACTCACCCGACAGATCGAAGCTTCTATGCATTTGCACGAGCGGATAGTAATGTACGATGGAGTGGAGTGGAGTGGACAGGGGATGGGACTGGGGATGGGACTGGGGACGGGACAGGGGACGGGACTGGGGACGGGACAGTGGACGGGACAGGGGACGGAACGTGGAACGGGAAATGGGACGGGTCATGAGACGGGACATGGGACAGGACAGTGGGACGGCACATGGGACTGGAAATAGGATGGGACATGGGACATGGGACGGGACGATAGTGATATAGTGGGACAGTGGGATAGTGGGACAGTGAGACAGTAGGACAGTGGCAATGCGACGGTGGGACGGTGGGACAGTAGGGCAGTGGGGCTGTGGGGTAGTGGGGCAGCGGGGCAGTGGGCCAGTGGGGCAGTGGGATAGTGGGGCAGTGGGGTAGCGGGGTAACGGGGCAGTGGGGCAGTGTGGTTGTGGGGCAGCGGGGCAGCGAGGCAGCGGGACAGTGTGGCAGTGGGGCAGCGGGGCGGGGAAGTGGGGTAGCGCGGCATTGGGGCAGCGTGCCAGCGGGGCAGCGGGGTAGTGGGATAGTGGGGCAGCGGTGCAGTGAGGCAGCGGGGGAGGCTGGGGGGCAGTGGGATAGTGGGGCACCGGGGCAGTGGGGTAGCGGGGCAGTAGTGGAGTGGGTTAGCGGGGCAGCGGGGCAGCTGGGCAGCGGGGAAGAGGGGCAGGCTGTGGAGCAGTGGGATAGTGGGGCAGTGGGGCATTTGGGTCGCGGGGCAGTGGGGCAGTGGGGTACTGGGGCAGAGGGTTAGTGGGGCAGTGGGGTAGCGGGGCAGCGGGGCATCGGGGCTGTTGGTTACCGGGGCAGCGGGGCAGTGGGGCAGCGGGACAGTGGGGCAGCGGGGCAGCTGGGCAGCGGGGCAGTGGGTTACCGGGGCAGTGGGATAGTGGGGCAGCGGGGCAGTGGGGCAGCGGCGCATTGTGTTACCGGGGCAGCGGGGCAGTGGGGCAGTGCGATAGTAGGACAGCGGGGAAGTGGGGCAGCGGGACAGTGGGGCAGCGGGGCAGTGGGTTACCGGGGCAGCGGGACAGTGGAATAATGGGGCAGCGGGGCAGTGGGGCAGCGGGGCAATGGGACAGTGGGGCAGTGGGGCAGCGGGTGAGGCTGTGGGGCAGTGGGTTAGTGGGGCAGTGGGTTAGTGGGGCAGTGTGGCAGTGGGGTAGCGGGGCAGCGGGTCAGTAGTGGACTGGGGCAGTGGGGCAGGCAGCGGGATAGTGGGGCAGCGGGGCAGTGGTGCAGCGGGGCAGTGGGTTACCGGGGCAGTGGGGCAGTGGCATAGTGGGGCAGCGGGGAAGTGGGGCAGCGGGGCAGTGTGGCAGCGGGGCAGTGGGGCAGCGGGACAGTGGGGCAGCGGGGCAGTGGGCAAGTGGGGCAGGCTGTGGGGCAGTGGGATAGTGGGGCATCGGTGCAGCTGGGCAGCGTGGCAGCGGGGCAGTGGGGCAGTGGGGTAGCGGTGCAGCGGGGCGGTGGGGGGCAGTGGGGCAGTGCGGCAGCGGGGCAGTGGGGTAGCGGGCAGTGGGGCAGCGGGGCAGTGGGGCAGCGAGGCAGCGGGTCAGTGGGGCAGTGGGGCAGCGGGGCAGCGGGACAGCGGGACAGTAGGACAGTGGACTGGACTGGAATGGACCGGACTGGACTGGACTGACGTGGGTTAGCAGAATTTAACGCGAGCGGAGCCGCGGGTAAAAGCTAGTAATTTATATTTTTCTTATATTTTTTTGTAAACCTCGTGTTGGCTTGTCATGGCTAGTTATTCCTAAAGGCGCTGATAAACCTGAGCATTCTAGCAAATGTTACATTTAAAACGGCGAATGCTCGATGTTCTGTTACAAAGGAACGCTTAGGTTTATTAGCACCTTAACGTTCTGTTTTACTCCACTTTCATCATCATCATTCATCACTGACATCCTGTATCCCCTACTTCTATACTTAAATCTTTTGGATTGTTTTTTCCAAGGCGTGTGCCATTCGCCTTCCTTTGCAGATCTATCAGGTCGCTGATCCTCCAACAATTCTTCCACGACTGCTAGAAACCATAATATTAAGGTGCTACTTCACCTGCCTTACCCAGTAACCTCTCACATATACATTTTGAGCGTTTTATTGAAAATAAGCCATCGCAAGGGAAGCGGGAAATGTTTGGTATTGTTGTGGCACCGCAGCCGCGCTAAAAGGTGAATCCTTACCGAAGCGCAATTGGAAAGAATCCTTGCAACACATTTTCTTTCTTAGCTTTTACGTTAGCTTTCGCTATTGCTTTTTTGGCAGTTTGTCTGCAAAAATACGTTTTTGCTGTAAACTAACGTGATATTGAGAGGTAATTTGCGGAATAAAACAACTAGAATTTTGATTGTATTATATGATTGCAAAAAAAGAATAATTGCCAACTTATGTGGCAGTGGGCGGGGCACATTGCTCGCAGAACGGATGGCCGATGGGGCAGTAAAGTTCTGGAGTGGCGACCGCGTACTGGAAGGCGCAGCGTGGGTAGGCCCCCCACAAGGTGGACCGACGACCTGGTGAATGTCGCGGGAATTCGCTGGATGAGGAAAGCCCAGGACGGGCGTGGCGTGTGGCGATGCTTGGGGAGGCCTATGTCCAGCAGTGGACGTCTTTCGGCTGAAATGATGATGATGATTATGGTGATCATGATGAAATCATCAAAGTATCAAAGTATAAAACAAATCTCATCATATTTGCTCATAATTGTTTACGTTCGAACGTAAACAATTATGAGCAAATATGATGAGATTTGTTTTATACTTTGGTAAGTTTCATAGACAGACGCGGTACCTATTTATCGATAATATTATATTATGTATACCGAAATGACCTTGTCATATAACTTTTTACATCATGCACGCTCACTAATGGTTTGCTATCGGCGTTAAATCTCGATAGACGTCGATATGCATAAAACGGGCGCGGTTCAGAAGCCGGAGCAGCGGTTCCATTAACGTTACATACGACAATTGTTGGCGTTTAAGGATCGGAAGTCGATCGCAATATTATCGTTTAGTGTTATGCCCGGTGACAAGGAAAAGCTCTCTGGGCGAAGCGCGCGCCCCCTGACGTCGCCCGCGGTGCGGGTATACTGCCCACTTTTAACGGGAAGTCGAGAACCGATATCGATATTGCTCCTCTCTACCTTACTGTTTAGGTACAATTTACCTGATAGTATTGCAATTAGCCTTTCCTTTATAAGATACTAAGGGCTTGTTTCACCAAGCGCTATCCGCCAGATAAATTATACATAGATCAAGATCTGTATGACATTATCTGCCAGATAAGTTAACCGGAACTTATCAGGCGGTGGTGTAACAGACCCTAAATGTATCAAGAACGAACCTATGTAAGTTTAAATTGGATCCAGCGAAATAAACTAATTTGTGTTTCCGAAATTGAAAATGTACTTGTTACATTCTTTCGACTTCAATTTCACTATTTCCTTCTTCGTGTCAGTGTTACGACAATTTTTTGTCAGACTTGGCAATCCCAAAACTTTGCCACTTCTACGGCGTTATCAGTGGCAGCGTAGAGGTCGCTCAAGGTGCAGGTGTTGGAGCACATAGGACAGGATAACAGGTGCGGCATAGTTTGAGGGTCATACCCACAAACGCACACTGTCGCCGTTTTGTTGATGATACCTCACTTACCCAGATTATAATGTTATTATATTCGAAGTCGGTTGAGGGACTTCCAAGTGGACCAGGGAAGGTTATATCCGCGGGAAGATGCTCACTAAGCTGGATGTAGTAAAATGACGGGCGTCTGCCGATTTAAAAAAAACTCTGACTTATTAGTCTTTGTGTTGTTTGTTGGGCACTGAATATAATTTTGTTAAGTATCTTGTCTATGTATTTTCTTAAAGCAATTTATACCTGAATTTGGAAATTAAGCGTTATCAGCAAAAAAAGAAAGCGAAGCTCAAGAAGCAGCATTAATTGTTGCTTCATATCAAAATGTCTGTGGCACCACTTCAGCTCACATTTATCTTCTTGATGGTTTCTTTTAAAGTTTCTCGTTTGTTCCCGTGTAGGGCTTCCTCTGCTGGCTTTAGTTTCGGTGTACAAACAATAACAGTGCGGCGCCCGCGGCACACCACCCCCATGTTTGTGTTTTCCGTTTAGGAGCCATTGCGGCTTCATTTCTATACTTGAGTTCGATAGTTTTCGACTTATTAAGCAGATAGAAGTATGCAGCCTTTATAATATAGTCCCCTCAGAAACTTAAGAAACAGTATTTTGTAAAAAAAATACTTAGTCTGTTTGATCTGTTATTTGGACTCTTCGATCACACTCCCTAAAAACGGAACGCATTGCGGTGTCACAGAATAATAGTTCAACAAACTGCCAACGTAATGTGTCATTGGCTCCCAGCACATTCGTAGCGTATGTGACGGCGTACATCAGGGCGTCGTCGGCGTGACGCACCGTCGACGTCCAACAGCGCGACCGTACGGCGCCACCCCCTGCCGGCGATCATTGCTCGCCATTATCCCTCCCGTATTAAGCCACTTAGCTCAATCATGATTAATGTTTTACCGAACGCGACCCGACCCGAGGCAAATAGAAAAGTTATTTACTCAGCGTCGTAATTAGGCATTCACGACGAGTCGCTCGCGCTGCGGGCTGTCTGCGCGGCTTTGTCGCTGACTAGACCGGTTGTCTGCTTTGAATGCGTCCCGTTAATTTCATTCAGATGCCTTTTATTTCCTTACACACATCACTAGCGGTATTTCAATTTGGACACGCCGATGTAAGGTACATGTTGTGAACTTGTTACTGATCACACGTGATTAAAATGTCAATGTACGTATTCATGTACGCCACGTATAGCCAAATTTTACCTCTTACGTTCCAAAAACATCACAACTCAAGATATTCAAAGAGGGGTATAAATTTTCTTAATTATATCAGAATACTGTATAATACTTACCTGTTCTAGACAGTCGTGATTCTATGGCGGGTGTCATTTTGTCTTGCTTTGCTAATTAAAGGGATTACGCGAGAGTGCTTGTGTTCTAGGTAACAACATCTCTTTCCGATATCGACCCTGACTGGCTTTGCAGCCAGCCAGTCAGGCAACTGACTATGCAGGAACTTGTAATTGTGTCAGCTAGAATAAACCCAGCTTTTAATTTAGTGCTGTGTAAACTATGTCAGCATGCGTATTAGTTAGTTACCGCTGAGACGTAGCAAGAAATTCTGTCTCGAGTATTAGGTAGACATAGATGTGTTTGATATTTCAGTTTCTATAGAAATGTGGTAGGTACACGAAGACATTTCTGTCCTCCATGGGTAGGTATTTCTATAGGCTTGTGATTTTGTGATCGTATTTCAGTATCATATTTGCGCGTAGCCGTCCACTATTGAACATGAGCCTTCCAATAGGGCAGCTATTTAACTGATACTGCGAAAATTTGCCTTGCAACACCTCCGCTCCTTTCTGTCCTCCATGGGTAGGTATTTCTATAGGCTTGTGATTTTGTGATCGTATTTCAGTATCATATTTGCGCGTAGCCGTCCACTATTGAACATGAACCTTCCAATAGGGCAGCTATTTAACTGATACTGCGAAAAGCAATGTTTCTTGAATTCTATTGGATTTGAATACGGTATTAAACAATATGCAGAGCTTCTTTAGGTAGGTTTTCCACTATTATTTAAACTAACACAAGTTTTATGCTCAGCTTTTAATATTGTAGGGAGGAAATATGGATCTTAGTAGAATGCGAGTCAACCTCAAAAACGAAATCCCTTATTAATTGGAACTATACTATCTTATAAAGAAAAGCATACAGTAGTTGTACAGATAATTAAAGGTTCCAGAACATTCCACATATCATCACGCGCGTCTTCTCCAGATAAATAAAGCGACGTCTTTATAAACATTTCCAGAGTACGGCTAATATTTTATTTCAAAACTATCTTGAAAATAACGATGTAAACAATCTTTAGCTCACTGTTTATCTTATTGAGTTTCATTTTTATCGAGAACTTGTTTACTTTTCCGTTGCTAATTAACAAATAATATCTTTTTGCGAAAATAAATAATCGACCTCATTTTTCTTATGTCTTGTTTCAAACACGTGTAGCGTTAGATGTTTGAAGCTGTTATAGAATAGAACAATAATAACATAAGTTTAATTTTTCCGAAGGCATGTGTGTTGTTGTGTAATAACGAGGGATAAAATTAAAAATATCTCTAACTGCCAATTATAAATATATTTTTAGCTTCTGTTCTGTTGTTTTACACACATTTCTTTGATTTACCACTTAACGTTCCTTTGCAAGATTTGTTTTTTATTTATAAGCATCATTATTAAATGGTGAAAAATTAAAGGTGTTTTTTTCGAAATATTGAGTTCTCGGATAATCTACAACTTTTTCTAAAATCTGTATTTTGGCTTTTCCAAAATCGAGCTCACAACTCATTTGACAACTTCTCTATTCCCTCACTATATCACTCATGCATCATCATCGTGCTGATGCTTATAATTTTTCTTTTTCTCTATTTTCCTAGTTAGTTACGAATTTTGCCCTGCAACCTTATCTCAAAAACTCATTTTGTGTACTTATAGGAATAATATACTACCTATGTTATTATACGCCTCGGGATATTTATCATCTTAATCCTTTATTGTTTTTGTTGAAGTATCGGTAACCACAAAAATGGATTTAGATGGTAAAGTTACCTCATCACACCACACCCACTAACGGCCAAAATTAATATCCAATCTTTCCACGATTTACCCTACTGGCGATAGAAATTTGGCATATTTTGTATGGAGCTTAGCTTAAATTCATATCTCTAGTAGGGCAAATCGAGGATAGATTGGATATTAATTTTGGCCGTAACTCGTTACAAGACAATACCCATCACAGCTTTGGTAGTTACGTATCATAAACTATTTGTTTTTGTAAAACCTAAAATTAATAAAAAAAAATTTCTTTCTGCGTGCATCCGTTCCTCGCGTTATTGTATTATTAACTTCTGATAGAGAGCGCCTTGACTTCCATAATACAAGTTCTACTTAGTTTGGATTTCAAGAGTTCAATTTCTTGTGCCTATGTTTTATGCAATAAACGTTTTTTATTTATATTTATTATAAATATCTCCTGACATAATATATACATATACAACGTATTATTGAAATAACTGAAAACCTCTTAAGGGGTAATTTTACTTATCAGTAGGAACAACTTTTACTATAGGACCAACCCTGAAATTGCGAAAAATAAATCAACTGTTTTTTTTCGCGATTTCATGTTTGGTTCCGTAGTAAAAGTTGTTCATACTGATGAGTACAATGATCCCTTAAGAGGCTTTCAGTTATTTCAATAACACGTATAAGTGTTAGTGACCATGTTAGTTTAAAACTTATATAGTATATGCCTTTAATAGTCTTTAACAACAACCGTTTTCAGAACTAAAATACAAATCATTTACTTTAAGCTGTTATTTAACACAATAGCTGTGCCCAATTTGGGCCGTGTCGTACATTTGAGGCCCTTGGAACGTTGTCACGTGTTTCTAAGGCCAGCCAGGTCGGTGTCTGGCACATGAGTAATTAAATTAAACGTGTACCACTTTGGGCCAGGCCATTGTGGTCGTAATAGCGGGTTCCGTTTTATGTTTAAGGGGTTGTTTGGCTGTAAATACTAGATTTTTAGCTATATAAAGTGATGCGTGGGTAAAAGTTGATATTTTAGCGTTTGTACTGAGGTTCTTTGTTGCTTTCTTGTTTGGTAACTGAAATCTGAGGTTATTATCATTAATGAATGATTCAACAGCAATGCCAAAGATTGGATGCTGTTCTCCAGTAATAAGAAATATTTTTACATTACAATTCAGCAAAGCCTGAGTGACAAATAAATTGCAGAACACTGAAAATTAGCGTTGGATAGTAAACAAAAATGTTTTTAGAGAAGCAGGAATTTATTTAACCAACAATAGAATATTTGAACAATATTTTTTGCTGAATAATTTAAAAATTTCACAGTATTGTCTTTATATCTGTGCTCGGATCCGCTGTTCGCGTTCCGACGCACTGTGTCCGCGGCGGTCGCGCTGCACGTTCAACGCGCTCAATTCACGTCACGAACACCGACCGTTTTGTTTGCGCTTCCACTCGCTTTAATACGTAATTTGTTGTGAATGCCGCGAAATTGGCACACTGACAGCCGTCTGCAATTGAAAACGTATCAACTTGTAAACAATTGCCGTACGCCCATTTCGGAGCCTCATGATGTATTGGTGCAGCGCGACTTTGATCCTAAAGCATTAATGATATCTTCTCTTTCGTTATAGCTTATAAGCTCATTACGGATAATTAAAACATGTTTAAAAAAATATATTTTAGAAACTTCGATTAAATATAGTATAGATGCACGATTGCCGCTCTAAAACCGGCGCCATAAAAACTGTGCAATAATCAGCTGTGTCATAGTTTCGCTCTCAGCTGCTTCACGACCGCGCTAGCGGTGAGATGTTTCACGATGCTAAAATGTGTAGAAAAAAAAACTATACCCCAAATGTGTAAACAAAGGATGAAGTGTCATACTTGGCGTTGTCGTAAACATAATTACAAGTACACTTTATCACGGAGACGTTTTTTGGGTTCGATTTTGTACAAGACCCAGTGGCGTGCATTGGCTTACTTCACTTGAATTTAATTGTGGTGTAAGTTATTGATTTTTTGATGTAGGAAGATTAATTTAGCATTAATAGGTCTATTTTAAGATAAGTAATCATCGTACTCTGAAAAAAAGATAATAACTTACACCACTATTGAATTTGAATGAGGAAGGCAGTAGGTATTGCCTAATTGCCTATATGCAATGCACGCCACTGACAAGACCGTGCATCTATGGTATATTTGATCGAAGGTTAGAAACGATTTCGAAACTCAAAAGAAAACAATATTCTTCAGAAAAGATACAACGTTACTGCTTTTTACTAAAAGAACTGTCGTAGTTTTTGATAGACTGCTTGTAACAGAGCCCCGTGGAGGTCACTACACTTGATAATAAAATCGCAGACGGGCCCTTTTGTGCGGGCTCCGGCTCGGAAGTAGCAATTTTTCCATGACATCCGGCGCCCCGCCGCGCTGTCCCCGGCACTCACCCCGCACCCCCCTCGCACACCCAACACTGCATAAAATATTGTTCCGCTAATGCTATTCAACGATATGCTTGAACGCTCGCTAAATGACTTGTCGACACGGTTTTTGTCGCCTTTAATACCGGTCCGATACCGATTTTACAGATGAATTATTTCCGACCGCTTGTAATACGTTTATACGATATCTAGGATGTAAATACCCTTTAAAAGATCGCCCTTCATACCTAGTTACGGATGAGAAATTCTAAATAAGTCGCTTTTAATGTTGGGATCTGATTTTCTTGGAACTTTCGGTAAACAGAAAATTTATCAAAAATATTAATAGCATTTAGCGCAGATAATTCTTAGTAATTTACGTATTTTATTTTATTCAGCATTACTATACTATGTCAGTCTTCTAAGACTACACACCCTGTTCCGCCGAGCTCACTAACCAATAAACTACGAGTGTTCTGCCGACTTCGTTTCAAATTCAAACGGGATACTTTCGATTAATTTCGCTTGTTCGACAGCTCGTTTTAATAATTTACTCCCGACTTGTATCGACTTTTAGCTCGTAATTGCCGAGCGTAAAATTTTAATTATCGACTTTGCGACAGCGCTATAGAGTTCAGAATGTTGTGAGTTCCCTTTAAATTTGTGACTGGGTTAAATTTGGTAGTTTTTAGAGGAGCGCCGTGGTGCAAATAAACAACCGTATAACTGTTAAATAACCCTCAATGGACAAATTATTTTCGGTTCTCGACGGCATTTGTATCAGCTTCCGGAGAAACGGTATCGCTTTCAAAATAAGCTCGGTAGAATCGACTTGTTTATTTAATAGGTATTAATTTGGCCTGTAATTATATTATTACTCAACTGAATTTAATTTTCAAGTAATTATACGTAGTGTCAATTAAAATACGGTGAATTCCAGGCTTCGTTTTATTTATTTATCGGTTCCATTATTTTTACTAATGTATTTAATAATGTAAAAATAAAAATGAAAAAATAAAATCGTTTACTTGTAAGTAATGTGAATTTCACCTTTTAAAAATGGATTTATTGATTGATTGACATGGCAGTATGCTGAGCTGGACACCTATTTGTCACAGTTTTAAGACACACATGGCGCATGACTGTCAATTATATATATTAATATTAATAAATTCTTTATACCTTTGTGTTTATACTTGTGTAAAAAAAAAATCTCGCTTTGTTACTAATATGTATTACTACTTTAAGTATATAAATCTATTTCTTGTTCATGCATATCTTTTCTATTATATGTGTGTAATGTTCTGCAACAGGATTTTACAGTGGAAATTTCACGTACCCAACTCATTATTATCAAAACAGATAGTCATACTTTTCCTTGCAAACATAATGTGTGTGACAAGTCTTATGTCGGCTATGGTGTGCGGGCGGCGGATCAAGGGTAGTCATGACGATGCCCCGGTCCTCTCGTCTCTATTATTAAGCTCGTCTCAAACAATATGCCGCAAATTGAGTTAACTCACTAATAATGGTATCGCGGCTGCAGAGGGCTCGCCTCTCCCATTGAGGACAGAGGCAATCTTTCCTCCCCTCCCCGTGAGCCTCTATTAACCTTTTTATTCGATTTGGCGAGATTAATAGCCACGATGTGTGTATGCTGCGAAATGTTGCTTATTTTAGAAGACGCTAATGATGTTTCTTCTATAAAATTATTGTAGGATAAATTGGTTCGTCGAAAAATTAAACGAGCTTAATCTATTAGTAGCGGATCGGATTACATTTTGGATTTTATGTTAAGGGATTGATTAATCAGATACAAATTACAAAGAATAAACTTGTTTATCAGCTGTTTTAATAGGATTATAAAGGAATTGTGCCTCTTTACCAATTTTATTTGAATCTTACGAAAACTTAAAAATTAATCCTATTAGGTTCTTATAAGAAATTTCTTTGTTATGATATAGTATTAAGATGTCAAGACGAGCAGATACGTATAGATGGTATAGTTATGTGGGTGTCACGGCACGCATGCCAATCCGCAGCATGACTCGCTCCGACCCCGACCGCCGAAGCCGCCGCGCCGCGCCACGACCTATGATTTCAATTATTGTTTGATGTCGTTATTTCTCTTGTGTTTATTCGGGACGCGTTTCTCCATTTTTTACTTTACCCTTCCACCCTCGTATTTGCAGCACAAATAAGACGCCGCGGAGGTGCGCAGCCTAGTCTCGGTAACTGATATGTTTGGCGCTTCCCGTCGAGATGTTTAAACAAGACGCAGCCAAATTGAATTGAGTGCAGTTACTTTGAGATGCTGGCTTCACCTAAGATCCTTAAAAGCTCTTTACGTGGTATGTGACGCTAGACTGCTAGAGTTACACGCTATTTGCACCTACATAACGTGTTCCTGAATGAACGAATTTTCTTAGAACACATTATCTGTGATTGAAGTTACATCAGACATTTTCACCATTGTTAGTGCTGCATCTACTACACACGCGTTTAATATCAATTTGGCCATTATCTATTTACATTTTCTTCAGCTTATCAGTGTCGTGTTACTAGAAAACAAAGCGTCAAGCCTTTCGACGTCCATTGTGCTCCAGCGTGTGTCATTGAGAACTTAATGGACTGTCGCCACACTTCTTGTCTATCGAACATCATTATAGATAGATAGATAGAATATGCTTTATTGTACAACATAACAATAGCAGAGAACAGGAACAACATGTAAATTAAGGTTACATTGACGATTTCATCATTATTGTTTTCCTGACATTTAATAAAAGTAGAATTCCTAGAAAGTCTTTCTCTCTCTCTCTCTGTATCGTGTCGGCATGAGGTACATAATGATAACAGCTCATGCCGTGGGAAAAAGATTAGCCAGTCAGCAGGCTGGCAGCGGGGCTGGCTGCCCAGGGCCGGACGATCAATTAAATATCGTCACTCGTGGGGGCTCTTTTAATGCACCCCAACCAATCCCTTAGCAACCAGTGTATTTATTGATACTTGCGTTCATGTACGACACAAAAACACGAGTACACTTGAAATAATATTTTAAAGTAAAGTTGTATAGAGTACTAAGTGTATAAAAAGAGCAACAAGGTGTGACGCGCCGAGTGAGCTAAGATATATGCGGCGCTGTGCAACAGGCGTGATTCAAACTGTGGCTGCGGGATTGCCGGCACCTGCGGCTCACTTATCCACCACTTTAAATCCACACTTACTGTAAAAATCTTAAGGTTTATTTCAGCAAAACACCGCTCACTCAGCCAAAAACTATACCCTAAACGAGAGTTTCTCGGTTTCCTTAAAGTGGTTGCGGTAAAGATCAGTTTCGTGGCGCCATTGTTCCGCTTCCGAACCGCGCGCCGCAATATTTCAGCACTTTACTAAGAAATAACAATGCACCGCTCGACGAAAGCACTATAGTTGTGAAATAGAACAGCGTAAGCAATGCTTCATCATCATCGTAAGAAAGTGCAATATTCTTGAGACTAAAGCGCAGTCGCTGCACTTACAAATTGCTTTTTTAGAATGGTGTTGGTGATTTGATTTATAACTATGGAAACAAAACTTTTCGTCTGTTTAGCTCTTTGAGTAACTTTCTAGGAAACTCTCTCAGGTCGGTTGTCGCATTAAACACAAAAATACAAAATATTTTCGGCGTTGTAAGCATGACAACACGAATTTTTTTTTTCGAACAATTTCGAAGCCGCGTTTGCTACTTACAAAATTTTAAACAGATAAGTGTGGGTCTCACAATAAGAGTTGGAAGAAGTTATGTTGTGGCACAATGGGAGCAGACCAACGTCCCTATAAGCCTTCACAGGTGTCGCCTCCTTTCCATACAATACGGTCGCCATGCGACACGCGACAAATATCGGGGACGTGAGAACCGTGAATGTGTTCCTGAGACAACTCAACTGCTTTTTATTTCTTTGTAAGAACATTTAATACCGCGTATTGTGTCGGAGAGTTTTGTGAGCGCTCTGATTGTTTTATTGGCTGTTTGTTAGATAATTTGTCTCGTTTGAGAGTTATCAATTGTGTTTGTGTAATGTGAAATCTTTTCATTAAAAAACACACGCACACACAGATACTCTAGAAAAAGAAAGAAGTCTTATTGGGACACCATTTATGCGTAAAATAAACAAAAATGTACCATTAAAACAAGAAAATAATGAGAATATTTCCGTCCATCCCTGGAGGATACCAAAAGAAAAGATACAAAAATAGCCAGCAGGGTGAAATCGAAGCCTGTCCAAGGCACCATTGTTATTTCCAGCACATGTGTACTTATACGTGTAGCCAATACTAAACATACGTTGTTTACCTAATTAATTTATTATAGATCTACCTTTGATTTGTTTTTATACCGAATAATATCAAATGTTGGTGTAACCGAAATACCGAGGGCAATAGAAAATATTATGATAACCGTTGGCCAGTAAAAGCAGCGCTCAACAATACCTTCAGCGTTGAACGTAAACAAGGATTGTATTTCGTTTCATTAACGAGTGACTTACCTATGTCGGCCCACCCTAATGATATCTCTAAGAAGATTAAATCATTTCATACGGATTATTTATTTAAGATTCATATACCAAATAACACAAAAACCATTTAAAAGTAAGAGTTAAAGCCGATATACATCCCAAAGTTATACAAAAATGTTTAATGGCGTCCGCAAAGTATTATTAATGTTCTATAGATTTTCTCAACACTTACGGTTGGATATACAACTTTAATACTTACGATTTACTTGCGATTTTTTCTTTCCACAATTTATATCTTTAGATTTCGATTCGCATGCGTAAATGCGTTAAAAATATTAAAATAAGTTGTGGTTTTTCTACTTTTTTAGGGTTCCGTACCCGAAGGGTGCCAAACGGGACCCTATTACTCTCGCTACGCTGTCCGTCCGTCCGTCTGTCTGTCACAGGGCTGTATCTTTTGAACGGTAATAGGTAACCGGTTGATATTTTCTCAGAATATGTGTTGCTATGAGGTGTATCACGACAAATACTAAAAACAACAAAAAAAGTCTAAAACCAAAGGGGGTCCCCATACAAGAAACCTCAAAAAACAAGCATTTTTTTCAACATTTTTGTTCCTACTCTATCTTCAAAACGGTAAAATATACCGGCGTCAAACTTAGTCAGATTATAGTGCATATTATGTAGTTTAGCAACAAATACTAAAAATAAGACAAACATAGACATATGTGGTTGTACCTGCGTAAGAAAGACATGCAAAAATTCATATTTCGCGCACTGTGCGTTGATGTCTTTTGATAAACTCTCGTTACTTAAATCAGTTTTTATGTGGTATCAGGTCGTTGAGAGGTACGGAACCCTTACTGCGAGAGTCCGACTCGCACTTGGCCGGTTTTATTATTTATCATTCACATGCTAGAAGAGAGGGGCTCGTAGCGATGCAACGACTGCGCGGATTGTACGATCTGCAAGGTTAAGCTGCACTTGCCGCGGTCAGTCTGTGGATGGGTGACCGTTTCGTTACACATCGAGACCCCTCCGTGCCTCGGAGAGCACGTTAAGCTGTCGGTCCCGGTTGTCATACGAATATCTATGGCAGTCGTGACGGGTAGTCAGAAGCCTGAAAGTCTGACAACTGGTCTAACCTCCAAATGTCAGTATTACCCAGTAACTGGGTTACGGGGGTCTGATGGCAGTCGCTCCGTGTAAAATACTGATGTTCAGTCGCATCTGGCTAGACTGGAAGCCGACCCCAATATAATTGGGAAAAGGCTCGGAGGATGATGATTCACATGCTAGAAGACAAATTGCCCACGTATGCCACTTACATCGGACGTATGCATGCATGGTGATAAAGTTAACTTCTTGCCATACAAAGTTAATGACATTAAAATCCAAACATGACCGAACATGTTGTCGTTGATTTTTAAACTCAAACATCGAAGACAAAGTAATGTAAAAACGGATGTCGGAGGAAATAGCTGAAATTTCTCTCAAACAACGAGTTTTTGGGGTGGCCGACGTGCGTACTGCTAGCGGGGAGTATCCGGTGTCCGTAGTGGGACGCTCCAGGCTGCAGGGCCGGGAAATAATGCCATTTCCGATGAGGGCCCGCGGGGCGTGTCGACAACGAGATTAGGGATAAAAGACGGGAATTTAATAACACCACTGACACACGTCTTACGGCGAACAAACAGTACCGAGTCGACGCGTCCACTCAGTCTGCTGTACGTGTAACCCTAATTTAGTTCACAGTACTCCATCTTTGTTGAATATTACTTCTCGCAGGTGTTACCAAAAATTCGATGTGACTGACTTCAGAAACTCACTGGTCCTTTTATCCTGTATTTTTCATAGAATTTAAAAAATCAGAATTGAAAAGAATCGCTTTAAAATTTGCGACGCGATTGCCACGTGAGCAGTTCAAAAAACGGAAATGCGGTAAAAACGTTTCGTGATCGCCGTGCACGTGACCAAGCGCTACGAGACCTCTACGAGGCTACGGTGCTACGAAGTTGCTGTAGAGCTTTACGTCTACGTTAACGATAAATCGTAGCATATTATATTTGATGTTTTATATTGTTAATTTTGAATTTATGATTTTTCACCAGGTTTTTCTTCTTTCTTTTTATTCTTCTA
Source organism: Asteroscopus sphinx (assembly GCA_949699075.1). NCBI lineage: Eukaryota > Metazoa > Arthropoda > Insecta > Lepidoptera > Noctuidae > Asteroscopus > Asteroscopus sphinx. The sequence continues at coordinate 16,708,658 of OX453017.1, forward strand.
TATATTATGTATATACCTACTATAAAGAGGAAAGATTTGTTGGTTTGTAATCGATAAACTCTGAAACTACTGAACCGATTTTAATAATTCTTTCACTATTTGAAAGCTACTTTATCCAGGAGTAACATAGGCTATATTTTATTTCAGTACGTGGGCGAAGCAGTGGGCAAAGTCTAGTTTATAATATTTTCGTAAACAACAGCATTTAACAGATTAAAAAAAAGTACGTGTAAACGAAAATGTCTTTTAATATTTGTTCCTTAATGTTTTTTTTTATTTATTTAATCAAAACAATTTCTTTCAAAAGTCATAAAAATCAAATCACGTTTTTTGCCAAACAATAATCAAGCCTTTCGCAACTTGCGAAACTTTCGGGCAACCGAGACTAATTGTTGGAACAAACATTTTTAAAAACAATAAAAAACTTTTCACGTTTTACGAAAGAAGTCATACAAATGTGCGCGGGGACTAATAATACGTTGGAGTTGGCAACCCTTAGCAATTCAGATGGCGACTAGAACTTGGTCCTTACGAAGACTAAATATAAGTGTTACGCACTCTCGGCACAAGTTGGCATCTTTGTCATGGTGTGGGCTTCCTTGCTAATTGCGACACACAAATCGAACGAACTCAGTGCTGTTTTCATGACTCTTCATTTGTTAAATACCTACACTGGAGAGCAATGAATCCGGCTCACCAACAAAAACTTTAATATCTGAGAAACCAAGAATTGTCATTCTAAGCTGTCGCTTATTCAAATAAAAAGTTAAAAAACGGGTCTATAAAATAATAAATAAATATTTTTTGACATTTTTACACAACACCATCTAGTCCCAAATTAAGCAGAGCTTGTACTATGGGTACTAGAAATTGGATATAATACTTATTATTATTTTTTTATACTTTAAAGTTGTCACGGAATGTGGAATGGTCCGGAAGTCCCGAAATAAAAAATACAAATACACGGGTAGAGGGTCTACCCAAGTTTTTGTATTTTATACCTCTTTTGGATAGAAAAGTGAAACGCATCGAAAGACGTATCTTTCGATGCGTTTCTCTTTTAACCAAAGAACAACAAGAACAAATAAATGAACATGTATATTATATGCATGCGCCCAGCCTGACTCTAAACCCGGTCTATTAAATTTGAGCATTCTCAACAAGACTACTATAGAGACATGTGCTAAACTTGCGACTGGAGCAAGTTTGTGTGTTGAACCGCATTTGTCGGGGCCGATCGCAACTTGTGCCTCCGATTAGCATCGACACCAACTTGCTCTGCTCCATATCGACATTCTAATTTCATACGCTACATATTCATGAAGCTAAACTCTCTAATAGTCTTTGTGCAACGATGAGATTAGAGATTACGTTGTTTAGTTTCAAGAGGTTTAAAAATATAAGAGAAACTATAGGTGGTTTTGAAAGGTTTTAAAACAGTCGTTAAGAATGTACCTAATCCGTTTTATACCACTTATGGAATGCATAGCACATTCATTTTTTTAGGTTTAAAATATAAGAGAAACTATAGGTGATTTTGAAAGGTTTTAAAACTGTCGTTAAGAATGTACCTAATCCGTTTTATACCACTTATGGAATGCATAGCACATTCATTTTATTTTTTATTTTATTTTAATGATGAAAAGGTATTGAAGACGGAAGAAAAGCAAGTTCTATATAGGTTTTACTATTATAATAGTAAAACCTAAAATGAGTCTATATAGAACTATTAACTATAGTACCTGAACTATTCTTTGTTCTATGCCTGAACTTAGTCTAATCATACAAAGTGTAACAAAGGTGTGGTCATATTTAGAGAGCTCATTCAGGGCATACCAAAGAACAACTTTAAATGTGGTGACAACCCCAAAATAGTAAAAAAATATCAGGTGTTTCATAAAAAGTGCAATACCTACTCGACGGAAAGGGGCCATCCATAAATTACATCACACGTTAAGGGTCGGGAGGGGGTCAACGAAATGTGCAATCGTGTGTCAAGTGGTCATAAGCTTCATGACATCACATGTATAAATCTTAAGTATTAAAATTCTAAACTTCAACTCTAACGAAAAACTTAAAACTTAATTACATGCTTACGCTGGTATGTAACTATAGTGAAATTTGTGCTATTTATTGAGCGACGATGTTGGTGTATGACACGTCTAAGCTTTGGAAGTGCTGTTTTAATTTCATCATCATCATTTCAGCCGAAAGACGTCCACTGCTGGACATAGGCCAGCTGTTTTAATTTAATAATTTAAAATTGCAAAATATGTGACGTCACATCAGGGAGTCACACAAATCAAGAAATTTTTGTGTCGTAATTTATGGATGGCCCCTAATGTATGCAAGGGCTGATTGAGTTTTTGCGATTTGTAGGTTGACTGCGTAGTAAAAGTTGTTTGATAGCATTCTCGAAATGAACTCTCCAATTTTGACCAGGTACACCTATAACCCATTGTATATTAGCATTTCAAAGAAATTGATATAACCCTGTTATCATCAAGTCTCTAAATTCAAGGTGTCTTCTAGAATCGTGCTTTGGTATTAAATTAAACATTAGGTGTCTATTTTAAAGTCGAGTGACGTATGAATGAACTAAACAACGAGACAATCCAGTTAAATGGTATAGTGACACTTGCGAGTGAGTATTGCAGCGAATAGCACGCGACATTCCTCGTTTAACGAGTGTATAAATAATATCATATCCTATTTAGTTAATTACGAAGCTATTACAGTGACTGCAATATGGAATTCCATAGTGCTACCTGTAGGTAGGTACACTACATAGTTACTAAAACTATGCGTCGCGTGATACTGTTGTTTTGTCATAAAACATGCCTGAGTGCCGATTCCGAGTTTGACGCTTACCGCATACGCGATCGAATACGTCGACTTTCATTCATAAATCAGTAGCGCCCCTGGCTGAAACGAGGCAGAACTACTAATTAATGAATGATGGTCATCCAGTAAAAAAAAAATTAAGTGTGTCTGAAAAGAACCGGAGTGACCGACATAGCTTGTAGGATCAGTAAGCTGGAGTGGCAGTGGGCTGACCATGTCTGTCGAAGGACCGATGGCCGCTGGCTACTGGATGCGGAAGGCAGAGGACCGAGTGTTGTGGCGCAACTTGGAAGAGTCCTATGTCCAGCAGTGGACTGCGATAGGCTGAGTTGAAAAGTGTATCTGGGGTGAAAACCTGGTTTTGCCCGTGTGTCAGGGGTTTTGGATATCTATGTCTGGCGTCGGCAATTTAGGTCATCGTGGCCCTAGTCATGTAGAGATATTATCAACACATATCAGGCTACTAATATAGTAATGTGTGGGTAAGAATACCTCAGAATTTCGCATGGTATTTAATTGAACCATAGAAATCGAAATAATAAGGTAATAGAAATGGTATCTACTGTCCTGTACTACCGGAACGCATGTCGCCGGTTTTCCACTACCAGCACATAAATACGCAATTAGACCCACCATGTTTCTAGCATTCAATGGAAAATAAATTAAGACTCAAAATAATTTCGCTGTAATACTGAAAAACGTGGCTGGGGGGGACTGGATGCGGAAGGCAGAGGACCGAGTGTTGTGGCGCAATTTGGGAGAGGCCTATGTCCAGCAGTGGACTGCGATAGGGTGAGTTGACTGAAAAATGAAAAAAAAACTTAAGTGACTGCGTCCAAAACAGCACTGATGATCAAGCAAACGATTTGCGCACTGGTGTTCTATGAGACACCTGTACGCGGCGACAAGTTCACGTGCCTTTACCACTTCTATTACCTTATATTATTTTGATTTCTATGAATTGAACACATTGTTAAAAATGCTTCATGCAATAATATAGGTGTAGCCTTGTGCGAATAAAAAAGGTGGACGGAATCTCGCTAAGAAAAGATTGAAGCACTTATTTTTTTCCTAAACCCATTATAATTTCGACAGCATTTTAATACACCAGATATTAATAATTTCTTCATCACTATCACTACACATTATAATAAAACAAAGTTTAACTAGATTAAATCGCGTATATTATTTAAATTGGTTTTCCTGACGTTTCGAAAGCTTTGCAGTTTTTACACCAAATATTATATTGTTATTTTATATGTGGGACTACGACAACTACCGTCACACGAGATTTTTTGCGTAATCGTGGCTTTTTGTCTTACTATTGGTGTGAATGTGTGCGTGCCAGCCCGTACTTTTTAGCGAGCCGGTGCTTCAATTATTGTTTAGCGAAATTCCGTCCGCATTTTTAGGGTTCCGTAGTCCTACAAGGAACCCTTATAGTTTCGTCATGTCCGTCCGTCTGTCCGTCTATCCGTCTGTCCGTCTGTCCGTCTGTCCGTCTGTCCTAATCCTTTACAACTTAATAACTTCTACAGTTATAAACATAAGTAAATGAAATTTTGTTAAAAAATGGTTTAGATATAGATCTCAATTTTAAAAGCATAAAAAAATCTTGGTAACGTTTTTTAGGGGTGGCGCGCATACATGTGAAATGGGGATGAAAAAATTTTATTCGCTGCACCCCCTCGTGTGGGGTATCATTGAATAGGTCTACTAAAATGAAGGTAATGTTTCATACATCACTTTTTTATCAGATGTACCATCTGCGAAATATAGCCTGCCAAAGTGGCTTGCAATGTGTCCCCACCCCTGCCATTTCTAAACTATGCAACGTAGAAACTTATAATCTTCCACATTGATAGACCTTTGTAAAAACTCTCTTTTAAAATTATTTCGAGCATATTGTGATTATAAATTTTTGAGTTATAGAGAGAAAACTGAAAAATACTTAAAACGTCCTAGTTCAAATGTCATTGACTTTAGAGAAAAATGATCATAGCAAATAATGCTCCTTTAGCTACTTTCTATTTGAAAAAATCACAAAAAGTAACTTTGTGTTATGTTGACGACACACTTCTTAAATTTGGCGCCATCTAGCGGCGTCAAACGACACTCTCTGGGTCGCCAATGATGCCGTCAAGTGCCGTCTATTACATTTGGCACTGTATAGCGCCATCTAGAGGCTACTGACATCACTCTCTGAGTCGCCAATGCTGCCGTCTATTGCAAAAACTAAAATAGCCGTGATTAATATTCGATTTGATTTGTTTGTAACACCTACTTAAGGAACCCTATAATACTGAGCATGGCCCGACATGCTCTTGGCCGGTTTTTTTAATTGTATAAAGGTCCAGCTTATAATTATCAGCCTACTTCCGTGCATATATTTCTGTTTAACAATTGGAGAAGCGTGCGTTGCTCGTACGCTGTTTTTAATAAACTTGGGGTCCTTTTTCGTATCGGCGCATGGAATTATTGGATAGTTGGTATTGTCAGCAGTCAGTGGTCATAGTCGCGAACGCAGTCGTCGCGCGGAATGTCAGCGGAATTTCATTTCGTTAGTGCCGCACCCGGCCGGGGTTGCGGATTCCTGCGGTCAACCCAAGCCCTACGCCAGCGACCGACGACATTCGTTCATTCTGTTCCATATTGACGAACTTCTCAACGTACGTCATAATATCATCCACATAATTCGCCTTAACTTTATTTAACTACTATATGTTCCCAAATTCTCCTTTGAAAATTGAGCGGCGCTAAAAAATGTTATTATCATAATATACAGGGAGAACATTGATTTAAGATTGAGATAAGGCAATTTACGTTAAAAGGAACAGTGTATAACCTAATTGGAAGCATCCTTTCATATTTTTCAGAGCGCCATTAGAAGTTGATGTTCAGTGATGAAATATTCAAAAAAGATCATAATTTTAACACAAAGTATTTTACATACTTGCTCGTTCCCCGGTGCTGGCTTACTGTTATTATTTTTTAAATAAAGATTTTAGTTTTAAGTACCCCAATAGACATTTCTGATTATCAGTAAGTGTGGAAAGTTTTGACAATTGCAGATCAAGATATCACAATTAGATTAAAGATTTATGCGTTTCTTGAAGCAGTAAGATACTTGATTTTATAATACTTTATCATGCCAATATAATAACGAAGATTAACCTTAAATTTATAGAGACCAAAGATTCCGTGATCTGATAAATAATATTCAAAGCATTTCCCGATGCTCGCCAAGTATTGTATAGAGAGCGTCGCGCCGGCAGCCGCTCTCCATAATATTGTGTTATACCTTATCGAATTTGCATGTTTTTACTGAATAACATTCCTTTGGCGCAGTCGAGATCAAAGGCCGAGGCGAAAGTGATTTCGCACTGAGTTAGTTCAACAAGATTCAGTTTCGCCCCTGCTCCTATCAGGCTTCTGAATAATTTTCGTGTAATAAGGAAAATTGTAAATGGGCATTCGACTCCTGGTATTTTATACAGGCTATCAGACGACGACGTGACGTCTCACTTGTACAGACGAATTTCGTATTTATTATGACTTGTATAAGTTGAACGGTTTACTAATGTAGATGACTTTCTCGCCTTTGTCGTGGGATAAATTGCAAGCGTAGATGTATGGTAGGGGTTCGTAGCGAAGCAACGACTGCGTGGAGTGTACGATCTGCAAGGTTAAGCTGCACTTGCCGTGGTCAGTCTGTGGATGTGTGACCGTTTCGTTACACATCGAGACCCCTCCGTGCCTCGGAGAGCACGTTAAGCTGTCGGTCCCAGTTGTTATACGAATATCTATGGCAGTCGTTACGGGTAGTCAGAAGCCTGAAAGTCTGACAACTGGTCTAACCTCCGAATGTCAGTATTACCCAGTAACTGGGTTGCGGGGGTCTGATGGCAGTCGCTCCGTGTAAAATACTGATATTCAGCCGCGTCTGGCTAGACTGGAAGCCGACCCCAATATAATTGGGAAAAAGGCTCGGAGGATGATGATGTCATACCATAGGTATGAAATGAATTTATCATGCCCGATACATGATTCATGATGTCGATTTATAGATCTGTTTAAATAATGGTTGGCATATCCTGCTTGATAAATAATAATGAATTAATTAATAAATACCCTGTCGGTTGGGTGAATATTCAACAAAACACTTTAAAAAAACGTAGAAAGTCATGAATTTCTTGAGTTGCGCTTAACACAATATTAGTTCCAATTGTTTTTATTTTTGTAATCTTCTCTAATGACGAATGTCTAATGAGACAAGATCACAAGAATAAAAACAGAGAAAAAGAGAATAAAACATTAATGACTTTCAAAATTTTAAAGATTTAAATTGTGGAAAGAAAAAAAAATTCAAAAGTTTTGTTAAGATTTTTGAATATACACCCGGTAGTTTAAAAAATTAACCTTCTCTTCTAATCGAACACAAATTCCATGACATTATTCACAATAATGCATTCGGAAAAAAAAGAAATGAACAAAAAAGTCACACGTCCCGTCAAGACGTCATTTACATTTTCCATTAAAGAAGCGATAAAATATTTATGGAGGAAATAACATTAAGAAAACGCCGGTTGTTTCTTCTAACATGTATGTTTAATGCGTTGGTAATCTCGCGCCGTTTGATGTCGCTCAAAGAGCCGACGCCTACAGAGCTTAGCTGGACGGACAGACCTAAGGACAATTCTCTGCCCCTCTTTAAATTATTCCGGGGACGATCTGTCGGTGAAATTGTTACTTAAGAACTTAATCGACGCGTTGCTCTTTGTCTGTGGAACAGATGTTTTCTCAAACAACATTTTATTGAATTCCAATTTTATTGTCTCCTTTTGTGTTCTTTACCTCAGATTTTAAATTGGTTTCAATTTGTTTTGGTCTTACTTTATTACATTCTGATCATTCAATGTTATGTCGGTGATGTTGAAGATGTAATAGATATTGATAGGTTTTGATTAATTAAATAATGGTTTAAAACACGCTTAATACATTTTATTTTATCTTAGTTTTGATGGTTCTTGATGCTTTTGTAATTCATTGTAATTCAGGAGGCAATAAACCACACCTATTCGCAATATCATCATCATCATTTCAGCCGAAAGACGTCCAATGCTGGACATCAAGGCCTCCCCCAAGCATTGCCACAACGACCGGTCCTGCGCTTTCCGCATCTAGCGGATTCCCGCGACCTTCACCAGGTCGACGGTACACCTTGTCCTACCCACGCTGTGCCTTCCAGTACGCGGTCGCCACTCCAGAACTTTTTATTCGCAATATACCAGGCCCCTCAGAAAGTATTGCGAAAAAAAGTTTTTATATATGGGAGACTGGCCAGTTATAATGTTTTTCGAAAATATGATTATTTATAAGTAAAAATAAGTAAGTTCCAATTTCAAAATTTCCCTCCACATTTTTTGCGAGTTAATTCAAAGTATTGTGTCTCACTGAAATATGGATCTGCGCCGGGAACATTTTAGAGCTATGATTTTATACGATTTCAAGTCTCGCCTGAAACCGGATGAATCGTACGATAGACTTCAAATGGCATTCATGGATGAAGGCCCTTCCAGGGCAACCGTGTATCGTTGGTATAACGAATTCAAGCGCGGTCGACCAACTTTGGGGGATGACGAAAGAAGCGGTCGCCCTTTGACGGCTGTTACCGAAGAAAACGTGCTAGCAGTGAAAAATTTAATCCAAGACAATAGGCGAATTACATATCAGGAGATTCAACACATATTGAAGATTGAATCGGGAAGCGTTCACGAGATTCTACACAGCCATCTTCGCGTGAGGAGGATAGTATCACGCTGGGTGCCGCACAACCTCACCGATGCTCAGAAGCAGGCCCGGGTGGAATGGTGCCGTGATATGCTTAACAAATTTGAAGCAGGCTCGTCTCGGCGTGTTTACGACATCGTTACAGGTGATGAGTCCTGGATTTATCAATACGACCCAGAAACCAAGCGCCAGTCGACTGTTTGGGTGTTTCAAAATGAGCCAACGCCTACCAAAGTGAAGCGATCTAGAAGCGGGGGTAAGATTTTGATCGCTAGCTTTTTTAATTTGACTGGCCACTTGGTATCAATTCCCTTACGGGATCAAAGAAGCATTAATGCCGAATGGTATACTACCAAATGTTTGCCAGAAGTTTTCTCTGTTATAAGCAACAAGCGACCAAACACAGGGCTCCGCGGGCTACTGCTCCACCACGACAATGCACCTGCGCACACCGCACTCAAAACGAGGGACTTCCTGGACAGCACGCCAGTCAAACTCCTGGGTCACCCTCCTTACAGCCCTGATCTAGCACCGTGTGACTTCTTTTTATTCCCAAAAATAAAAAATCAGCTCAAAGGGATACAATTTTCGTCGCCGGAAGATGCGCTGGCTGCGTTCGAGCAGGCTGTAAACGAGGTGTCTGCGGCGGACTGGAAAAAGTGTTTTGAAAACTGGTTTAGGCGCATGAATCTTTGTATAGAGGCTGGTGGAAAGTACTTTGAAAAGATTTGATAAAAATATATGTACGTATAGAACAATTTTTTTTAGTTTCGCAAAACTTTCTGAGTGTCCCACGTACAGTCTACTTATTTAACACCCAATCCATAACATGGCCGTTTTAGGCGGATATCGGTATAACAGCTACTATCATCGCTAACTCGCATACCAGTAGCTTGCCTCGCTTCGGCGGGTCAAATAATAATAAGTAGCTACTTTGAAGATAGCGAGAAGGCCTGCTAGACAGCCCTTGTGACATGGTGGTGGAATGCGAGTGGCGAGTGAAAACTAAAAATGTTGAATTTACTCGGATGCGAGCTAACCGACTCATACATGACAGTAACTGGTATAATGCGGTCACATGGTGCGAGTTGCACTACAGTAACTCGAACGGTCAATTCCCACGCTAGCTCGCACTGTGTAACCAGGCCTTGACACGCCAGCGTTGCTTACATGTGCGTGTTCGGGTTTACCTTAGTACTATTAGATATTCTGTGCCTCAAGCAACTAATCATTAGCAGCCTTGTGCTCGTAGTACCATTTTAATCGTATCCTCCATACTATCCGTTTATACGAAGACGAGACCAGATTATACAAGACCTAAGTTAGGTTTTGCCCGTATTTTAGGTTTATGAGAAAGTTTTTCTTAAACTTGAAGTCTGAATTGGGGTTTATTCTGTATAAAACTGATAATTACACTGAGAAATGAATAAAATAAAAATAAAAATACTGCGCACTAAGGGTTTGTACTACATGCTTTAATTTTCCTTCTTTTTCCCGACTGCCCCAGAAGGAGGGTGTTTTAATTATGGTTGTTTGATCCACAGAGTATGCACTATAATCAGACCAAAGTAAAGCTTACAGGAACATAAACGTTGAAAACGTTGTCTTTTTTTAGAAGTTTCTTGTATGGAGCTTAGACTTTTTATTATTTTTATAGAGGCCACACGTAGCCAGCGAAAATTTTAACTAGCTACCTATTACGGCTAAAAGTTAAGGCGGTTGTAACAGACAGACGGACGCCTTATCTTTTTTGTAATTTTTTTACTGGAAAGACAGCGTAGGCTTAGTATTATGGTCCCGTTGGCACTCTTTGGGTACGGAACCCTAACAATTAATATTGATTGCGATACGTTCGTTTATTTATTTTTTCGTTATATGGTAATATCGTCTTTATTACAACATTAGAGCATACTTGTCATTTTCGATTTAGATAAAAAAAATATTACTTATTAGTACTAAGTTCCTCATAAATCATATAAGCCCTCATTAAAATATGCTACACAACAAAACGCATAAAATTTTGTAAGAAGCACATCTTAAAGAGCATCGGGTACAAAAAGGCATCTTACACTCGGCACACAATAGCAGAAGAAAAATGTGTATCTCAGTGAATATCGATTTCAAATAAAATTGCAACCTTTTCAGATAACGAGGTGACATTTCCCCTTTTCCGGGGCCCATTTGTCGCCCCTGTCGTACATTGGGAATTTATCCACCGAAATAAGCAGATAACGAATCTAATGGCATCTATACACGAGAAATATACGATTGGCTCGAGTCGCTTGTGTAAAGTATTGTCGACGACAACGGCATTTTGTCGAGTTGCATTCATGAATTATTGGGTACCCCTGACTTTTAAAGAGATTCTTTAGGATTGTAGTGTTCTTCTGTTTCCTATTGTGGGTGTGTACATTGTGATTTTCAAGGTTGTCTTTAAGAGGATTGTCGACTGCTGCGGCAGCATCATTTCCATGGACTCTAAAACGTACCAAGATAGCCGAGCGCGGTGGTTAACCAGTATGAGGCATAATTTCTTTACGACTATTGATTTAAGAAGTATTATAAACCTGTAGTTCAACATTGAACTCTTCTGCGATATTTTAAATTATTCAGCAAGAAATCGCATTATATAATTTTGGTAAACGAACCACTATTTCGTCACTATTCATGATTAAAAATAACTCTGTGCCTTTTCATCCACACAAAAAGTCAGCAGCAAAAATTGGTGCTGGCACCGTACAGGAACTTATAATCAAACATGGCGTCTTGTGTTTCAATAAGCTCCTAATGATGTCCGCCCACTGCGATGCCGCTGCTCCACGTATACTTGTTGCTTGACTCGACGCCACACCATTGGATAGAGAGTTAGAGAAGATCCATTTTTAACATCACATTTCTAATCTAGCAGAAGAAATTAAAGAATGTCGCGAACCCGATAACGCTTTTGATTTTATCAATCTGATGACACTGTTCCTTGACATTATTTTACCTAAATCGATTAATTGAATAGTTTGCGTCTTCATATAGAAATAATAATACTACTGAAAAGGTGTCATAAAATAAACTGTAAAATGTCATGGTTGCATTGGTTTCGGGGACTTATAAAGATTTGATTAAAGTCAAGAAATTCATTTCTTGTATGCGGAAAAAAATCTAATAATCTGCTGTTTATACGTGTCGTGCCTTCCAAAATAACTTAAAACTACTAGTGACGGGTCAAAGAGAAACTGTTGTATCCTGAACAGTATGTAGTTCGAAAAGAGTTAACTGAATTAGAACCTGGAGCGTTGAATATGTCACCAACTGTAAACAACCATCAACTTTTACTATTACTACTGTGTATCACTTCACTTGAAAGTAGAATTGGTTGATTTTTACACGGTATTTGTGTCTTGTACCGTATGCAGAGAACCTTCTGAATCCTACTTTTCCGTGGCGATGCTACATCCGCTTTAACGAGATAACACTAGAATACAGTTTATGTGATGGTTCCTACTACACGCCTGTTTGTATTACCTAGCTATTGTCTTCTAGTGCTTCAGTAATTGATATTCAATTCTACGTCTTTTATGTTCCTACTACACAATCAACATACATATAAAATTATCAGCATATTGCGGAAGTTTCTTGGAGGCAAAATTAAAATCATGTAAAGTTTTAAAACTGACGATAATATCTTAAAGGCTGGGTCAAACCATCTACAGCGCATCACAGCACAGCGCGTCGCGTTGCAGCAGGTGACGTACATCAACTCAGCCAATCACAGTGCACTGCTGGACAAAGGCCTCTCCCAAGTTGCGCCATAACACTCGGTCCTCTGCCTTCCGCATCCAGTCCCCCCCCAGCCACGTTCTTCAGGTCGTCGGTCCACCTGGCGGGGGGGCGCCCTACGCTGCGTTTACTGATTCGCGGTCTGCACTGAAGGACTCGTCTGCTCCAGCGGCCATCGGTCGTTCGACAGACATGTCCAGCCCACTGCCACTTCAGATTACTGCCGCCCTAGCCAAGTTGGCAATCTACAATCGTCAACGCTAAAATAAAACAATCAAAATGTATGGGAATGACATATTTCAACGAAAAAGTCATTCGTTGAGATATGTCATTCCCAAACATTTTGATTGTTTTCTAAGTGTGGACGATTGTAGATTGTCAACTTGGCTAGGGGGGCTGATCCTACAAGCTATGTCGGTCACTCCGGTTCTTATTTATTTATTTATGTACACACAACACATTTTATTATAGATAACATACAGAACAAACACTTGAGCACAAAGGTACTGCTTATCTCTAAAAGAAATTTCTTCCAGCAGACCTGCGACAGGAAAGAAGGATAAAAGAAAGACGTAGACACAGTGTGTGACATTGAATACAAACTAAATATAAACATACTTGCGATAATAAATTATAAACTATGTATACCAATAAAAATATATATATAATAAATAAAAAATATGATATTATAATCAACACCGAGAAAATAAACAACTTATTAAATTAGACGATCAATGTACTGAGGAAAGGTAATATTCTTTGACATTATTCTTGAACACAGCTATAGTTTTAGAATCACGTATTTTAGGGGGAAGCAAGTTCCACAATCGCACTGCATGGACAGAAAAAGAATAGGAATAGAAATCAGATTTATGGCAAGGGATTTTAAGAATGGTTCTAAGGTGGGATCTGCAGGGAGCATCGAGGTTACGCATGTAGGAAAATCGTTCTCGAAGAAGGTTCTTCGCCGGATAGTCTCATTACGGATTTTATCCTTCAAAGAAACTCCAAGCATAGCTCGTTCCATGGCTCGCTCAGCGACTTCGAATTTGTGGATTAGCTCAACTGTCAGTGTCCACGTCTCGGCACCGTAAGTCATGACAGGCAGGACGCACTGGTTGAAGACCTTCGTCTTCAAACTTTGCGGTAACATGACGTGGTTATGTGACGTAATGTATGAAATCGTATGGGAGACGACACGCCAAGCGCGCGAGTCGCACGACTACGCGCAGTGCGCTTGGTGTGTTATCTCAGCTGGGCAGTCAGCCCCGCTACCAACCAACTGACTGGAGGCAAATTTAAAATCTTGTAGAGTTTCAAAACTGACGATAATACCTTATAGGCTAGGTCAAATCATCACAGCGCAGCGCGTTGTATTGCAAGAAGTGACGTTGTAATGTATGAAATCGTATGGGAACATACCGCGCACAAACCAACTGCAGCGCATCACAGCGCAGCGCGTCGTTTGAGCCAGCATTTAGGGCCTAAAAGCACTTACTTGCTTCATAAAGTATTATTTATTTTAAATTATTCCATAAATGAAAATCTTACACAGAAAAGAAGGATAGTGAAATAGAGACATAACCTCCTTGATATAGAGGCCGCTGGCATTATTTTTCATCATATCTAGAACAATAACTTGTTGTATAGACTCGTGTTAATAATCGTGTAAATTTCCTATTACTAACTGTTATACCTTAAATCAATATCACAATGTGACTTCCTTGTCAACAGATTCTTCTACCTGTACCACTTCTCGTTCTACGCATACCATTACCGGTTCAACGGGCAGTACAGCAGCCTGGCTCTCGTTACATCGTGGCTCTTCATACAGGCAAGTATTATGCATAAGTATACACACACTTAAAGCGCTAAGAGCTAAGTGTATCCCCATCAGTAAAATAATAACTACTCGCTGAACACATCATCATCATCATAATTTCAGCTGAAAGACGTCCACTGCTTGACATAGGCCTCCCCCAAGCATCGCCACAACGACTGGTCCTGCGCCTTCCACATCCAGCCGATTCCCGCGACCTTCACCAGGTCGTCGGTCCACCTTATGGGGGGCCTACCCACGCTGCGCCTTCCAGTACGCGGTCGCCACTCCAGAACTTTACTGCCCCATCGGCCATCTGTTCTGCGAGCAATGTGCCCCGCCCAATGCCACTTAAGTTTGGCAATTATTCGGGCTATGTCGGTTACTTTCGTTCTCCTGCAAATCTCCTCATTTCTGATTCGATCACGCAGGGACACTCCGATAATAGCCCTTGACCTTTGAGTGACTGAACACATCATTTATCGAAAATTCGTTTTTAACTATTGAAGTACAGATACTGTAGTTTAATCAGAAACTATTAACTCTGTAAAATAAAGTTCGCTGTAGATAAAGATAGAAAATGTTCAAAAAGTGGCCGTTTTTCGCATTCTTCTATCTACAACTATAGCGAACCATAATTTACATAGTTAATAGTTTGATTAAACTACAGGACTCTTACTTCAATTGGTAAAAACAAATTTTCGATAAATGATGTGCTCAGCGAGTAATGATTTTTTTACTGATGGGGCGCCACTTAGCTCTTAGTAGCGCCTTAAGTCCTTACAGGTCAATATAAACTGTGTAATGTAGTAACGACTAGAATAGAAGACAGACTCGTCATAAAGATTGACTAGAACTACATTTATGTAATATTTCAATGGCCTCATAATATGATCATCATCATCAACTCAGCCCATCGCAGTCCACTGCTGGACATAGGCCTCTCCCAAGTTGCGCCATAACACTCGGTATACAAATAATATGATACAAATAATAATTTGCGACTAGCCTATTTACCATTTGCAGTGGCGTATGTTTGTCGAGAGCACTTTGATGCCGGTCAGGACCCGCAGGTGCCATGCACTCGCTACAGAGCGCACATGACGCTTTATAGGTAAACTATTTATCTAAAGCGATATTAGCTTTCTGCCTCTCTACACTGTTATTAGTATATTTGCTGTAGGTATACTTCCGTGCCAAGCGTGGCGTCAATTCATTTGTCAAGTGTAGCGTATATTCGGTTTAAATCAATATGTTATATCAAGTCGTGACACCAGAAAATGTACTAATATTTATGTGAATCCCCGCTGAATAGTAGAAAAATAACAATCAATCAACTCAGCCGAAAACTTATTTAAAATCCCACACAACAATCAATCCCAGCAACCAATAAATATAGGCACCCACCCAAATACACTCAGGAGCAATGAATCCGGATCACCAACAAAAAACCTTAGTATGTCGGAAACTAAGAATGATAGCTTATACAAATAGAAATATTTTTTGGACTATTTTTTAACAACAATAGACTATTTAATTTTTCATTTCATTTTTAACGACGTCTGTGGTCTAGTGGTTCGAGTCAATCAATCAACTCAGCCTATCGCAGTCCACTGCTGGACATAGGCCTCTCCCAAGTTGCGCCACAACGCTCGGTCCTCTGCCTTCCACATCCAGTCCCCCCCAGCCACGTTCTTTAGGTCGTCGGTCCACCTGGCAGGGGGGCGCCCAATGCTGCGTTTGCCGATACGCGGTCTCCACTCAAGGACTCGTCTGCTCCAACGGCCATCGGTCCTTCGACAGACATGGCCAGCCCACTGCCACTTCAGCTTACTGATCCTACAAGCTATGTCGGTTACTCCGGTTCTTCTCCGGATAATCTCGTTACGGATTTTATCCTTCAAAGAAACTCCAAGCATAGCTCGCTCCATAGCTCGCTGAGCGACTTTGAATTTGTGGACTAGCCCAACTGTCAGTGTCCACGTCTCGGCACCGTAAGTCATGACTGGCAGGACGCACTGACGAAAATAACGTCTTATTATAAAATAAGCATGTATGTCGTGACAATGTTACAATAGCAGACGGGTCACGGGGTCGCCCTGTCGCCTAAGGGACTCGCACACATTCACATCTCACGCACTTACACACGTTCTGAAAACGAACCAGGGAGTTATTTTTATTTATAAAACTAGAAAAGGTAGCTTCTTTACCAGCTGAAAAACGGGGTCGGGCCGCGAGCATTTGTCAACAAATCACGTCCCCATACGTTGTTGTAATTGTGCCGAAACCACATCACTTTAAAAAAAAAAAAATATTGAATATATTTTCGGAGTTATAAAATACTACTTCGTGAAATAGTAATCAATTTGTGCAACATCTCATTGGATTTACAATTTTATTTTTTAATGCATTATAATGCAAAAGATTTTAATGATAAATACTTTATCATCCTTTGCTCAAACCGAAAAACATACTAGTTTGGTCAACCGCACGTCGGTGGTAACACTTTGACATTGACAGCATCTTTATTTCGTAAGTAGTAAGGGTGATTTTCGAATTGATGTGGTGTAAACCACTGTCATGCTATCGACTGTACTACAAACTAGGCTAGACTTAGAAGTCTTTCAAATTGCGAATACTCCATCAGATGCAAATTAAAATACTCTTTTCCGTTAGGCAGACTATTCCGAAACGCGTGTGTTTGTTTCATTTTTATGTCAAAGTTTTGTCAAATGTTTCCCGGGACGATTCAAATGAAGACGGTGCGTGTTATATTTTCCGCCAGCCCGAGGGGATACGTAGTGGCACATTACGTTCAAGTGATTTGTGGACAGAACTACCAACTTCTGATTGACGACAAAGTGACGTATGAATGTAAAGGAACTGTACATTTTAAGAAAGTTTTGTTTTGAATTGACCTGGGTTTAGGTTTGTATTTTATGGTGCTGCTATTATTTGGTGCCGTTTGGTGCTTGATCTCTCTCCGGTCGTGTCGCATTGCCGTCCCATCGGGTTATGAGAGTGAGGGAATAGAGAGTGCACCTGTTGTCACGTTGCCTTGAAAGTGCAGCGTAAACATAAATAAATAAAACTAAAACATTTGTAAATAGTATATATTGAATATGAAAAGTAAACAAATACTAGAATAACGTTAATTACGTTTGTATTTTTCTCAGGGCCGTAAGGTCCTTTTTTAATTAAGTCACTTCGAGTAGCATCAGTAAAGATCACGATACCGTCCTTTAACAGCAATAGGGATAGATGTGGCGTCGGCAGATATATCAACTGTCGAAGCTAGCAGCAGCGGCGGCGAGCAGTCTCCACAGCTTGGTAAGTCCGATTCCGTTGTAGTTAGGAATCGGCCGTTACGAAGCGTAGACACAGGCAGTGTAGGGACTTCGGAGAGGTAAGCCCAACGGTAGAAGTGACAGGAGCATGAGCCACTTCAAGCCCGGAACATAAAACCCTGGAATCGCCATAATTAGACGATTAATATAATGTCCGGTTATTCACCTAGACAGCCACATAACTACAATCCCACTTATATCATTGCAAAGCGAATCGTGATAAGAACTATAACTAATTAGTGATCAAGATGAGGCTGTCTAGGTTTATGGATAGCAATTCAAGCAGAAGGACGTTTAAAAATTAAAGGTACAAAGGTCAAGTTACACATAACGTTTGAGAAAAAGGAAGTAATACAGTGTTGATGATTCTAATGAAATTTAGAAACATTAGAATGGTTTCAACAACCACTACAAGCTACAGACTAAGATTATAACAGAAACAAAATATTCGTCGGGTGACTTGCTAAAATTTAAATGAGAATAACGTCTTAGTGACTTGCAAAAATGTAAACATTCATCGCAAATTAGTAGGAATAAATGCACAACTTACCCTAATACGGGGTTTATAAACAACAACACAAAATACTCAATATTTTAACGTTTTAAATGGAAACGTTGTAATCTAAAATAATTAATTTATTACGCATTGAACAGCGCTCGCACAGGTTATCATGGCCACCGTTCATAAAGCGATCCAGCGATCTCCTTCCCCTCGTGCATCGTTCGGTCATCCTCGTGACAGCGCGCTAGCCGAATGTTTACGAGCGATCACGAAGATAACCGAGCGCAAGTACGTCTTGACTCACTGGTAGCTGAATAAAATATTCACGTTAACCGTGACAATACTCCCTCCCTTAGGAAAGGGTTTTACCTAGGTAAAATCCTTTTAAATCTTATTATCATGTGTCTAAACAATGCATAATTATCTCTTTAGAATCAAATCCTAGTTGGATTAAGGCCTAACAACTTTCATTTTTAAATCTTTTATATGCCAGGCTCCTAAATCACGACCTGCCATATCTTCTAAAATATAGAGGCGAGAAATCTAGAGGCGAACGTTTTCCTATGATTCGACACTTCTCGAATTTGGGTGCTAGTTTTTTAGTGAAATGAGCGCCTTTATCACTTTGGAAAAAACATTTTTTCCATATAATCTCACCTATTTGGAACTCGGCTTGTTTCCTACGAAGGTTATATCGCTGAGTTGTCTTTTGGTGACTATGCCATAAAGCCGTCTGAACAGTGTTAAATATGTCGGCTAGATGACCCAAATTTTCTGCGTAAACATCGCGGGGCAAAAATATAAGTTCATTCGGAATATCATTTTCAACGTAATGAGAGCCACAGGATACCAGTTCACGACCGTGTACCAGGAATGATGGCGTAAATCCAGTAACTTCATTTACTGAGTTATTTATTGCGAACTGTACTTTCGGTAGATTTACATCCCAGGCCCTGTGATCGTTGTCAATTAGTGTCGATATAGCAGTGACTATCGTCTTGTTGTATCTCTCCACAGTGTTCACTTGTGGTGTGTACTTAGGAGTGAAATGTGAGTTTGGAACTTTATATTTCGAGAGTAATGCGTCTAATTGATGACTTATGAACTGGGATCCGTTATCCATAATTATAGTCTGTGGAATACCGTGTACGAGAAATACGTTATCCTCTAATATTTTACAAATTGCAGTAGAGGTTGCTTGTCGCAAAGGAAATAGTAAGCAATATTTTGCGAAACAGCACGTAATTACAAAAATATAGTTATTTTGCTTCCTACTAAACGGCAGGGGCCCAACCAAATCAATAGACAAGGTTTGGAATGGGCGTGAACAGTCTTTGGGTCTTCCCATTTTTCCAAGGGTACCATGAGTTGGTTGCTTGTAAGCAAGACAAGTTTCACAGTTAGAGACATATTTTACCACATCATTATACATGCCTGGCCAATAGTATTTTAATAGTAAGCGATGATATGTTTTGTAAATACCAAGGTGTGCCGCGATAGCTTGAGCGTGATTATTAATAATGATATTTTCTCGATACTCCTGTGGCATAACTTCCTTCCAGCTGAATTCCGATACAAGTAAGTTCTTTATTTTCATAAAACGATATAAGGAATTACCATCTACACGGTAATTAGGGTAATTAGACGGTGAACTCAAACAACCGTTAAATATTTTTAGGTACCAACTATCGGTTGTATCTAGAGGTAAAGTGGTACTCACATGGGTACTAGAAGAGGGTAAAGGCGTTGAAGAATCTGAACTGGACGTTGAAGTAGAAATCTCAGCAAGGACATCGGGACAACGCATCGGGAATAACATTATCCCTACCCCGTCGGTGTTTAATTTCTAAATTAAATGCCGAGAGACGAACTCCCCACCTTGCGAGGCGCCCAGAAGGATTAGAAAGAGAAAGGAACCATTTTAAAGAAGAATGGTCAGTGTAAACGGAAAATGTTTTACCATTTTCCAGGTAACAGCGCCAGTGTTCTAGAGCTACTAAAACAGCTAGTGCCTCTCTCTCCGTAACGCTGTAGTTGCGTTCAGCACCAGAAAGAGACCTACTCATAAAGGCAATAGGATGTTCTATGCCATCAATAGTTTGAGACAGCATAGCGCCCACACCAAAATTGCTAGCGTCGGTGTGAACATCAAATGGAAGCTCGAAATTTGGGCAGGCCAGAATTGGTGACTTAATCAATCGTGATTTAAGCTCCAGGAATGCTTTCTCCGCTTCAGGAGTCCAAAGAAAAACCGGCGAGTTCTTTTTTGTCGATGTTAGCTTATTTAACGGACCAGCAACAGTGCTAAAACGTGGTATAAAACGTCTGTACCATGAAGCTGTTCCAAGAAACCGTTTAACTTCTTTTTTAGTGGTAGGAGTAGGGAAATTCAAGATGGCTTCCACCTTATCTGGGTCAGTGCGGAGTCCTTGTTCATCTACAACGTATCCCAGATATCGCATTTGACTACTAAAGAACTGACATTTGGTCAAGTTGACGGTTAAATTAGCGTGATGTAGTTTATCTAGAACACGTTGCAGAAGTGACACGTGTTCCTTAAGAGGACGCTCCCAAAACGCAATTCCCACCCTCGCACTCCCCTTACACTCCGCAACTGCGGGTCGCTCTCGTAAATTTTATGCGAGTTGCAATAGAACACATTTTTGAAAAATTCATTCCCGCGCGTTTTACACACGGAAGTAAATGACGTAAGTCTCAAAACAGTTTTCGTTTTATTACAAGAATACTAAACAATCTGTACAAATTTCCTCTAGCCAGTTTTTAGTAAACTTTATTATCTGCCTATATGCATAAATTTTATACAGCTAACTTAATTAATAAAGGAGAAATATTTGGAACATCTCTAAAAACGCATGATTTTGAAAAAATTAATGTATCGAACAAAAATCAACTAATTATGTAACTGTCTAATCAAACGATAGATAAAGGTTCAAAAAAATATATACCTATGCAAATTTGACATTCATCAAGCATGTGTTCGACTCACATGTTTTCAAAAAGTCACCTCATTTTGGGAGCCTAGCCTTAAAGGATTTACTTATAATTATTACGTCATCTAAATAACAGAAGACTTTAAGCTCAAATTCAGGACCAAAAAGAAAATCTACTAATCGCTGTTGTGTAGCTGGCGCATTTGATAGCCCAAAAGCCATTACCTTAAACATTAGACTACCGTAACCTGGTACGTAAAATGCTGTCTTCTCACGATCTGGTTGATGGATTGGGATTTGCCAGAAAGCTTTTGATAGATCTAACTTAGATATATATCTAGCTTCTTTTAAGTTATCCAATATTTCTGATACATATGGTAGGCTATATGCATCTTTTTTTGTGACCGAATTTAATTTTCTGCTGTCAACGCAAAAACGTGGTTTTCCGTCCTTTTTACCTACAATTAGTACTGGGTTAGACCAAGGACTCTCACAAGGTTCAATCACCCCAAGTGCAAGCATCTCATCAACTTGTTCTGAAACAATACGTTGTTTTTCAGGAGACATACGATAATACCTCTGTTTGATAGGAGAAGCATCACCAGTATCAATTTTATGTGTGATTAGATGGGTTCTTCCCAGTCCTTTATGCTCAAATGATATATTCTTAAACCGTACTATTATATCATCAGCAAGTAGTTTCTGAGATTTATTTAAATTGTTGTACGACTGGATTCCAGTATCTAAAGAAAGTTTCATAATCTTTGGATCATTATAAGGTAAAAATGTTATTTCTGATAGATTATGGGGAAAAATCTCAAAGACGGACCAAAAATCAATACCTAGCAAAAGGGAGACGTCGACTTCCGGAATAACATATGCTTTGATAACTGCGCATTTACTTTTGAATACAATTGGCAAGTGTATAACTCCTATTGATTTCATTTTTTGTCCACCTGCAGCAGTGACTGTAATGAACTCATCTGCGTTCAAAACTAGGCCATATTTGAGTAAATGTTCATGAGTATTTTTTCCTAACACACTTACGACTGAACCTGAATCTAGCAATCCGTACATAGAAATACATTCAGAATTATCAATATGCACCTCTACGTAGGGTCGCGGATCATTATTAGGTTTTGAATTTAGGATTGTAGCTACGTTGTAAGTCAAGTGAAAAGTTTTAATAAAAGATAACCAGTTATTCCAGTCTAACTGGTCAAAGTTTGAAAGTTTACTACAATCCAATCTATTTAGTTTTTTGTCATTCTATGGTTAGGGTAGTTAGGTGGCTTTTCACAATCCGGACAAGTAGGATAAGTTACGTCTTTTTTTCCACATTTAAAACAAATTAAATTTTTTGGAGCTTGGCAGTTCCTTAAAGAGTGATCATTCGTACGACAGCGAGGGCAATACGGCGTAGGCCTACTTTCTGCATTATTAATTGTATGAGTTGATACCGCTTCGTTTTTAATAGGACACGAATTTTTTATGGTTAAAATAACTTACCTGTAAGTGTAGTTCAACCATAATTATACGAGATCTTACATCCGAGATATTTATTAACAAAGGTAGTCCATCCATGCATATCGCATCGGTTCACACAGTTTAAAGCTTGCTAAAACAAACAAAAATTAAATCAAAAGAATCGATGGCCTAATCGATTCCGTACATACATACACCTCTATTTCAACCGGTACAGCTCTAATAACGTCATTCAGTTTAGAGTCGTCTAATGTACATTCTGCAAAAAGAAATTGGGATGGCAGGGCGCGACCCTTGGCTGCGCTCTGTCTTGATGGGTGGGTGGGTGATAAATATCTCGGATGTAAGATCTCGTATAATTATGGTTGAACTACACTTACAGGTAAGTTATTTTAACCATAAATTATACTTCTATCTTACATCCGAGATATTTATTAACAAAGGTAGATGTTTAGCGACTTTTGCGGAATGTAAGGTCAAGTTTACATTAAAATAATGGTTTTTCTTGTTAATTTATCAACAACAAAAAAACCTAACTTTTATAATATTCAAATACATTTAACACAGCCCCGGTGAAGGATATGTCTTCGTCGAGGTTGGCAAGAAGTTGATTATAAAACACAAAGAACTACCTGTCCACCAGCTATTTTCTTAATTAATCGAAAAAACAGGCCATTACTTTTGGCCGAGGTTGAGAAGGCGTGACATGTGCCGTGTGCTGTGTACACATTCATGTCGACGCCGCGCCGCGCCGCGCCGTTGTCATTTAGCATCTGCTTAGTCCAGCGGCTCTGTAAATTTGCACTATAGACAGGCTTTTTATGATTAGGAAAATATTACCAGTGTTGAGTAAATGGTACCAAGCCGTTTTATCTCCATAAAATACGGAGTTTTTGTGGGGCAAATGGCCTTGCGTTCTCGAACTGATGGAACAATCAGTTTTGGGTTGTGACTTGTAGGCGCTGAATCTTTAATAATATGTATTATGGATTTGAAATTGCAATGCAAGATAAGAATCTTGCGCAAATAACATTAAAGTTAATAAAATATGAGGTCTGCATTCGTTGTCCTGTTGACAGTTCAAAATTAGTTACTCACAGAAGGTATACAATGGCAGGTTATCATCGAAATAAATTTATAAAAAAAAGGAAATTAAATTAAAATATTTAAAAAATAAATTAGATCCAGTCACTGCAAGGCATCTTGGGAAACTAGGTTTCATTTTAATGCAATCATCTTCTGGATTTGCAATACAATCATCATCATTGTCATTGTTACAGACGTTACGGTACATCTTTACCATTATTACCTAATCCGCAATTAAGCAGATTGGAAATTAATATAAGGGGGTAACCCATATAACTTACTGTACTGTACTTAATCATGTTGATTTTAAAAATAAGTGTAAGGTAAATACTAAATTAGTTTTGTGTTGTTCATTAAGCATAAAGTATAAAATAAATAAAGTATTTATTTATTTATATAATATGGTAGTTCATATATTTGAGATGAAGTCGCTGTGTATGTGCATTTATGAAAATAAATTTATTTTATTTCAATAATGACATTATAAAATTTTATTGATAAAATATACACAAGTGTTTTGTTGAAGAACATCATATTGCTTTAGGGTATTTTTAGAAAAGGCGTTACACATTATGTTTATCGTATCTTTCGGAATATCCATTCCTTTTAAGCTAGATAAAGATTTGAAAAGGAGATTTATCTGAATCCACCATTGTCAAATAAGGGAACCATGGCTGTTTTGGCCAGTATGGTACAACAAAAAATTTGACATAAATATAACTAACCTAATGTTGGTTTTTTAAAACGAGAGCAATTAGGGAAAGACATAAAATAAATGATATCACATGAATAGTAAAAGCGACAATGTCATGTGCTTTTCAATCTCTTTTCCAAAAGAAATATAATATAGACTACATTTCTCATTAATCAGAGACGCAATCAATCTAAGTTTAGTTCTCTAATTTTATTCAGTGCCTCTTGGAAATGCCCACATTGAAGTCCCATTAAGTGTCACCACTGATGTGTCTAGAGGACTGGGCGACGTCAGGATTGACATGTGATTTAATGAAGAAGAATAAAAAGATATACCGCTGCTCACCCCACTGCCATATTTGTCTAAGCATTTGAGATGGGGATATTATATTCCCATTCTCTATTCATGTATGAGATGGCAGTTTTGCTGTGGATTCTAAGCAGCATGTCTACGTTTCTGCAAAATTCTAAGAATGTGGTTAGTAGTTTTAAGTAAGTTATGTGAAGTTCCCTCTCTTTGATCAGTGGCCTCTAGCAGTCACTTCATCGTCACAATATTTCATATAAGAAAATTAAAATTATTTTCATTAATTTTATTCTTAACTTTGTAGCTAATATAAGTTTATGATGCAAGTAACTTCAGCTAAATACATTTTTAGGGACATCTCAATCATATGTATTTACCATTATGTTAAGCAAAGCTAAGCTCTTTCCCATTCAAGTACCTACATTATGTGTAGGTATATCCATCTCACTACCATAAGAGCTATTATAAATATCACCCATAAGTAACAGCAGGGCATGTAGCAATAGGTTAATGTAACTAACAATAAACTTGAAAATTATTGTTAATTCCCTACTTATAAATTTGCAAAAAAAATATTATATTATTTCAACAGGTTATACTACAATTATTATAAACACATAAATTTGTGTTCAGTAGAAGGCCAAGGTTCCATTTAACTTAATATTATATCTTTTGTTATTAATAAAATAAACCCCAGGTTTTCTATAAAAAGTTTTAGTGTTCTCATATAATATACTCATATGCATATATTATACTAGTATGGAAATAGGCTCGCCCCCTATTACATGGGACTATAACATAACTAGCGAAATGTGGGTGTACTATACAGCTCTGCCTACCCCTTCGGGGAAATACAGGCGTGATGTTATGTTATATAGTATGCTACCACTATATTCCCCTTGTTTCAGAGGTACAAAACTAGAGGTTTTTAGTTTAATGGGAACAAATAATAATATGAAGCAGAACCAAGGAAATAAATATTGAGGTAGGTTCCTAAGCGGTTAAATTCAACCAAAACATTGATCAAATCTTAATATAAAAACTTTTGTAAAAGCTATGTGTAGTGAAGTAAAACCCGAGAAGTTTTCAGATATTAACTTTGCATAAATATCATCTATTTTAAAATGATGGGTGTTTACCTACATATTCATACAGCATTATGGGTGTATCTATTTACAAGTATGAAACATGTCATTTGTAAATTTAGTAGGTTTTATAAGATTGCCCGTTGTACATAATATATCTTTTCTGTATGTATGAAACCCATAGTTAATTTATGGGTTAAAATACAGAACAAACAACTAACTAGGTTCATCATTATATTTTAGACATCACATCTGAATATAGTAATTCTGCAATGTTATTATTCATTTCTACTTTTGAAAATGGAAAGCTAATATTTTAGCAGTGTTTTTTTTTTTTTTTTTTTTTTTTTTTGCAATATGATGAAGAAATGGACTTTGTATCCTTTACATAAGGCAAGAAAACAGGGTCACCTGTTTTAAGCACCCAATAAATTAGGTATGCAAAAGGTAAATTGTATGCATTCAGCATGTGGTACCTCTAGTAGTGCCTCTGGTAGCTGTTGTGGGTATGCAGCACGGCTGTCACTCGGTTGCAGTTGCATGCCTGTTTTATGTTGATCTTCTTCATCCCAGCTGCTAGTTGCACATTGTAGTAGTGGCAGGCTGCTGACATCATTTTGTGTTCTGCTGATTAGAAGGAAACCACTTGTTTCCCAATAACGAATTCTTCTTGGAGTTTTATTAATGTGTTTTCACCAGTATAAAAGAAAATTTCTTTCAATTATTTAAATAGTATTATACGATTTGTTATCCAACAAAAGTACTACAGTTTCTCTTCATTGTTTCTTCCTGGTAATACTCCGGTAAGAATTTAACTTATAAGAAACCAATTAAGTATGTTAAGTGTAGTTTTATTATTGCTTTGGTTTATTGTCATTAGTTTATTAGTATGACAGATCCATCTATCTCAAAATCTTCTTGAATCCATTTTAAGGACCCATTACACTGGATTGAAGCCACCTCCGGGATCAGTTATGGTTTTTATACTAATAACAAAAATGTATTACCAATATTTCTCCAATGAGGGCCTCCTTCTTTCCTCAACCCCTCCAACAAGATTCAACCCCAACGTTCAGATGTCTCAGCAGGTAATTTATCCTCCAAGTTCAATTTTCTTGGCCTTGCCAAGTACATAATACTATTTGGGTACCATTATAGGCGGAAAGATTTTGATTAGATCTGATGGTATTTTACCCGTAATGGAGATGGCTTCCTTCAACATAACATCTTCATGATTATGTAGGTATGTTTCCCAATTTGGTGGTAGTTGGAGACAAACAGGCCGAGGACGTTCTAATGGAACAAGCCCACTCTGGGTCAGAGTGTCACCTTAGCTCAGCTCTGCATGTAAATATTTATTACTTTCAGGATAGCATCACGTACCATCACGTTAAGAAAGCACAATTAATTTGTTCCGGGATAATATCACGTATTACCACTTTAGGGAACAAAAGACATTTACCATCAGGATAACATCTCGTGTTATCACGTCAAGATGGTAGAAATTCATGTATTTATCATGATTTTTCGGAAACTACACTTTCACTTTCACCAAATGGTGGAATATAAAATTCGTCTTCACGATTATCTACGAAGTATATAACAACTTTCTTATGTATTTCTTTAAGAATATGTGTTGTAAATTATATTAAATTCATAACTTCAATGAAATACATGAAAAAAACCTAAAATAAAAAATATTCGTGTGACCGACGCAACACACAAAAAATGAATGACGTTATTAGAGCTGTACCGGTTGAAATAGAGGTGTATGTATGTACGGAATCGATTAGGCCATCGATTCTTTTGATTTAATTTTTGTTTGTTTTAGCAAGCTTTAAACTGTGTGAACCGATGCGATATGCATGGATGGACTACCTTTGTTAATAAATATCTCGGATGTAAGATAGAAGTATAAATATTATTATTTAGTTTAGTGTAGTCATTTTGTTTTGTATATCCATAGGTAGGTTTAGTGTAGTTATTAGGTTTGTATAAGTTATGATAATGTTTATTTTGAGATGTACTAGGTCTGTTGTAAGCGAATTCTGGGGCCAAAGTTTCAGCAGACATCTTTGGAGGTTCACGGAACTGTGATAGTCTCGATTGAAAAGCTTCATAACTACGACATTGATTACGTAGTGTATCAATAGATTTTAATTCAGAGCAGCTAGCCAATATGTTAGCGTAGCAGGGTCTAATATTATGTAGTAATATTTCAATTTTATCATCTTCAGATAAAGCACGAGATAACCGAGAGAACATACAATGCATGATGGAAAGATAGATAGATATGTTTTCACTTTCACCCTGAGAACGCGAACGTATTTCGGACATTAATCGGTAATCATAGTCAAATTGACCAAAGTCCTGTTTCATCAGGGCTACTACCTCATCCCATGAATTGACCTTGTCACGGATGCTTCGGAACCAATGCAGTGCATTTTCTGTAAATATTTCAGTAGCAAACGATAACACCTTATTTGAACTTATGTTACGGGCCCGAATAAATTCATCTACCTTCTGTATGAAGGCGTGCACACATGTCTTGCCATCATATTTAAGTTTAGACAGATCTGAACTTATACCACGATCACATGTAACTGCTATATTTGTAGCACTACTGGTATCTTTATTTTCATTTAAATCACTTGATGGCGTAGAAGGAGCTAAGTTGTATAGTTCCTTAGTCTGCGACTGTTGGTGTTTGTTCAACTCCGAGTAGGTTTTAGTTTCATCCGCTGCTTTAGGAGTTATTCTAGCCAGACGATGATACACATGATTTAATAGATTGTCTGTCCGAGAAAACATGTTTTTATCAAATTTAGATTTTAGATTCGTAATCGAACTTTGAGTTTTAATTAGGCATTCCCTAACTCCCTTTAAATCTTCCAGTGAATCGAGATGTGACTCGAGTATGTCCTCTGATGCAAAACCGCGACACAACTTAGTAATCTGTTTTCGCAACTCTAACACACTGTCAGCAGGTGTATCACCTCGCACACCGACCTCATACTCGAGTTCTGATTTTTGTAAGGATAGAAATTTTATTGGGCGTTCCATTTTTAAGTATTGAAGTAAATAGATATTATTGGAATTAAAAATATGTATAAAAAACAAATGTTGTATTACGGATATGTTGTGCAGATACTCTTTAAAATCTTATAAAGAAAAGATAAACTAAATGTCCATTCTGTTACATGAAATAACTAAATGACATAACGATTTTGTTACTAGGTGAAAATACAATGTTTTCTAAATAATAATGATGAATGAGAAAGAGGAAAAAAATATGAACAAAATAAGAAAGAAATGATATTGAAACAACCAACTTATGAGTATAAGTACATAGGTTTCTATTAGAAAGAATAGTATGTTGTAAGAATAATATGTTATTACAATGTAGGTATACGGAAATAACTATCACAATTATTTTTTAACCAGAAAAAAAAAACTCATACCAAATAATAACATACTCATTAGTTGGATAAATCAAACATAATCGTTGTACAGGTACCAATAACCAAGAACAACCAACACCAACGATAACTAAATAGTAAATAAGCGTTACTACCCGAAATGACTTACAGAACCGCGAAAGTGGGCGCCATTGTCACGTTGCCTTGAAAGTGCAGCGTAAACATAAATAAATAAAACTAAAACATTTGTAAATAGTATATATTGAATATGAAAAGTAAACAAATACTAGAATAACGTTAATTACGTTTGTATTTTTCTCAGGGCCGTAAGGTCCTTTTTTAATTAAGTCACTTCGAGTAGCATCAGTAAAGATCACGATACCGTCCTTTAACAGCAATAGGGATAGATGTGGCGTCGGCAGATATATCAACTGTCGAAGCTAGCAGCAGCGGCGGCGAGCAGTCTCCACAGCTTGGTAAGTCCGATTCCGTTGTAGTTAGGAATCGGCCGTTACGAAGCGTAGACACAGGCAGTGTAGGGACTTCGGAGAGGTAAGCCCAACGGTAGAAGTGACAGGAGCATGAGCCACTTCAAGCCCGGAACATAAAACCCTGGAATCGCCATAATTAGACGATTAATATAATGTCCGGTTATTCACCTAGACAGCCACATAACTACAATCCCACTTATATCATTGCAAAGCGAATCGTGATAAGAACTATAACTAATTAGTGATCAAGATGAGGCTGTCTAGGTTTATGGATAGCAATTCAAGCAGAAGGACGTTTAAAAATTAAAGGTACAAAGGTCAAGTTACACATAACGTTTGAGAAAAAGGAAGTAATACAGTGTTGATGATTCTAATGAAATTTAGAAACATTAGAATGGTTTCAACAACCACTACAAGCTACAGACTAAGATTATAACAGAAACAAAATATTCGTCGGGTGACTTGCTAAAATTTAAATGAGAATAACGTCTTAGTGACTTGCAAAAATGTGTAAACATTCATCGCAAATTAGTAGGAATAAATGCACAACTTACCCTAATACGGGGTTTATAAACAACAACACAAAATACTCAATATTTTAACGTTTTAAATGGAAACGTTGTAATCTAAAATAATTAATTTATTACGCATTGAACAGCGCTCGCACAGGTTATCATGGCCACCGTTCATAAAGCGATCCAGCGATCTCCTTCCCCTCGTGCATCGTTCGGTCATCCTCGTGACAGCGCGCTAGCCGAATGTTTACGAGCGATCACGAAGATAACCGAGCGCAAGTACGTCTTGACTCACTGGTAGCTGAATAAAATATTCACGTTAACCGTGACACTGTGTTTGCGCACACACTTGTGCACTATAATATGTCCCGCGCAAATGGCTAGTCTCCATTGAGATTGGCCGCCGTAACTGAAATTCGGCCGGGAGGACATTATTATTATTTAGTGCCGTATTTTACGTTCATATAAAATTTTCATATTTGTTTGGTTTAATTCACTAATATAATTTAATCGAAATCAGCCTTTATTTCCGCGATCTGAAACAAATTATTTTATTGAAAACCGGAAATTCAAACATTAACATTTCTCAAAAGCCAAATAACCCGAACAATTAATTCAATTCCTTCTCTAAAATCATACATTTTAATTTGAAACATCAATACGATGTCCATTACATATCGGAGTGATCCCGATTATAACATGTCAAAGTTATTTCAACATTAGGGCTGGGACACACTGTGTTCCGATAATATCGTAATGTCGATGATCCGTGAATGTAAGGGGTCGTACAGACTGTGTCTTGGTTGAATCTACTCCGGCGTCGATTTCCGGTAGCTATGCTGCACGGAAGTTAATAACACGCCGAGCGAACTTGGGCCGCCCGCTGGTACTACACACATAGATACATACAAAGGTACACAACGTGATGTATCGGTATGCTTTCTGTATCAGCACTGTATTAATAGTAACAAAGCTACCTAAATTGTCGTCCTTGGCAACGACAGCGTCTTAGGTTATACTATAATGTAGAGCTCTGAATTGAGTAAATACAAGCACAAGCAAGGTTTTATCGATGGTCTCTTTTGTTACGTAAATAGACCTATAGTTTTTTTAATTCTGACTCTCTAAAATAAATAAATAAAATAAATATTGTTTATTCTGGCCACTGAAGCATACAATTTTATGTCTGATACACAAATTAAAATTCAAATAGCCTTTATTAACAGTCTTAACTATTTTACTTTAAATATTATGTATTGGTGACATCCGGTAATTTGTTCGATTTGCTTTCCAGCATAGGCCTCCCCCAGATCCCTCCACATTTCACGATCGTGAGCTTTCCTCCATGTCGCGCCTGCTGATGTTTTCAGATCATCTTCACATCTACGCACCGGTCTACCACTTTTTCCTTTCCCCTCTCTCGGGTACCATTCAGCCCGGGGTCGGGTTCGGGGATCTTTGGCCCATTTCTCTATTCTGCTGTGTGTATAGAAGTACGTAGGCACGGATATATATTAAGCTATACATTTCCAGTTTATGCTGACCTCTCATTGTACGGTATTGTATGTACATCTCTCTTCAAACGTCGTACTTTACCACCACCACCTCGAGACTGATAAACCATCACTCCTGTTTCTCTCGGAGACGCAGATCGGATGTCCGTCTGACGTGTCGTACCTTTCCTACCCAGGGTTTACCCTGGAGCACAACTTCAAACCACGTGCGGGCGTATGCCTGTACGCCCGGGACGACATCTGCTATCGGCGTCTCCGAAACCTTGAAGATCCCAGTTTCTCCATACTTTGGGTTTTGGTTGACACAGGCATGGAGAAAATTCTGTATGCCTGCGTCTACCGTTCACATAGCGGAGATCAGGAGACAACCAGGCTCACACTGTACCTTAGTGAGGCGGCGGATGCGGCCCAGCAACGGTACCCTTCGGCCCAGTTAGTGATTCTGGGGGATTTCAATGCCCACCACCAGGAGTGGCTTTTCCCATACCAGATCACTGACCACGCAGGGAGAGAGACGCGAAAGCTGGCTTTAGCGTTAAATCTCACCCAGCTGGTCCAAGGGGCAACGAGGGTGCCTGATGTTGAGTCGCACACAGCCAACTGTTTGGACCTTCTGCTGACAACTGATCCAGACCGGTATTCCTTGTCGGTATCATCACCCTTAGGTAGTTCTGACCACTGTCTGGTGAAATCTGTATCCGTCTACTCTCCGCCCGATCCCAGCCCTAGAGGCATCCGGCGAGTGTGGCGGTACAAAGCAGCAGATTGGGATGAGATGCGGTCGTTTTTTGCATCTTATCCTTGGCAGCCGACTTGCTTCTCTTCTGATGATCCTTCAGTTTGTGCAAGCGCCGTGACGGACGTGTTGCGTCAGGGGATGGAGTATTACATTCCATTTTCTGATGTAACAATGTCTGGCGAAGCTCGTCCATGGTTTGGGGCCGAGTGTAGAAGCGCTGAGGCGCTGAAACACACGGCATACCTGGAGTGGGTCGACGCTCGAAACCGCAAAACTAAGGACTTAAGCGAGAAGAAGAGAGCTTTCAACAAGGCTGCCAAGTCCTGTAAGAAGGCTTTGCGCAGAGCTCGATTTGACCACATAGGCCGAATAGGTAACAAACTTGCTTCTTACCCGTCGGGTAGTAAGGCGTTTTGGTCCCTGGCGAAGTCGGTCGAATCGAACTTCTGTCGCCCCTCACTACCTCCACTGCTGAAGCCTGATGGGTCACTGGCCCACACTGCTGAGGAGAAGGCAAACTTGTTTGCCTCTCTCTTCGCGGATTCTTCACGTCTCGATGCTGGTGGCGCTACACCCCCTTCTCCACAAAATGGATGTGAGACTTGTATGTCGGATATTCGCATCCACCAGAAGGAGGTCCGTAAAACGCTACGCAATCTTGACGTGAACAAAGCCAGTGGCCCCGACGGTATACCAGCCATAGTCCTTAAAACCTGTGCGCCTGAATTGTCTCCGATCCTGACACGCCTATTTCGTCTCTCGATGGTGACTGGTAAAGTGCCGAAATCCTGGAAGCAGGCTAATGTGCAACCAGTGCCCAAAAAGGGCAGTCGTGCTGACCCTGCTAATTACAGGCCCATCTCAGTAACGTCCATACTCTGTAAGAGTATGGAACGAGTACTTAATAACAAGCTCCTAGGATACCTTGAAGCTAATGACCTTCTGAGTGACCGACAATACGGTTTCCGCCGAAACCGGTCTACCGGAGATCTTCTAGCGTATGCCTCCCACATTTGGAGCGAGGCCATCGAGAAACACGGAGAAGCGATTGCCGTTTCTCTTGACATCTCGAAGGCCTTCGACAGGGTCTGGCACGATAGCCTTATAAACAAGCTTCCTTCATTCGGCCTGCCTACTGATCTGTGTAATTGGATCTCAGACTTCCTGAGGGATCGGTCGATCCGAGTTGTCATTGACGGCTGCACGTCCGACCAATTGGCTATAAATGCCGGGGTCCCTCAGGGCTCAGTACTCTCCGCAACTTTGTTTTTGCTCCACATAAATGATCTGCTAAGACCCGGCACCTTTGGGTACGCAGACGACAGCACCGTTGTTGAGAGTTACACATCCAATGCACGAGCGAGTCGGACGCAAATCCAGTCTCTTAGAGAGGCCATGGTTGAACGCTTGAACTTGACCCTGAAAGCTGTCTCCGAATGGGGTGATGCTAACTTGGTCAAGTTCAATGCTGCTAAGACCCAGGCGTGCCTGTTTTCTGCTAAACGGAGTCAATTTGAACTTACTCCAACTTTCTGTGATGCATCCGTGCCGATAACTGACCACCTTGAGCTTCTTGGCGTGTCACTAACATCCACCCTAAACTTCGGCTCATACATAGAGTCCAAGGCTCAACTTGCTGCCAAAAAGCTGGGCATCCTCTCTAAGGTGAGGCGGTACTTCACACCTGAACAGCTGCTCAATTTGTACCAAGCACAAGTTCGGTCCTGTATGGAGTACTGCTCTCATCTCTGTGATGGCTCGGCTAAATATCAACTGGCGGCTCTCGAGTCGATTGAGAGGCGCGCCAAGAGGCTCGTTGGCAACGATGTGCTGGTCGACGCCAAACTACAAAGTCTCGAGCATCGGCGCAGAGTTGCTAGCCTATCGGTTTTTTATCGAATGCATTTCGGCGAGTGTGCGTTGGAATTGCACAATTTAATTCCCCCAAGCCCTTTCCACTATCGGACGACCAGACGCACGGCGATGTGCCACCGTTATATGGTAGATATTCCACCCTTACGCACGAACCGGTTTGCTAATAGCTTTATCATGCGTACCGCCAAAGAGTGGAATTCCTTGCCGGCGTCAGTGTTTCCCGAGAAATATAATCTGGTGGTCTTCAAGACTCGAGTGAATAGGTTTTTGCTGGGCAAGCGTGTACCATCGTCGACCGCACCATCGCTTAACATCAGGTGAGGTGGCGGTCAAACGCAAGCCCGTTAAGAATAAATAAATAAACTTATTTTTACGTATTGTGCCTCTTAGAGCTGCGGGTCTGAGCTCCTATTTATTTTTTACTTATTTTACAGCTTCCGCCTTCATATTTTATTGCGATTAATTTAAAATGTTGATATAATTTTCTATTTTTCTGACACGAGTTTTAAATCGCATTAATCTTCCTGTAAAGACCTCGTACATGCTGCGAATAATGTGTACTGACAGCAAAAGCGCAGTTATAATTGAGTACAGAGATAACATTAGGCACGCCTCGAGCCAGCTCAGTCGCAGGGAGTAGGCTCTGCCGGATTACAGCGCGAGAGGGCGACAACGAAAAACAACGAGCCCCTTCGGAATGCAAAGTGGGGGCTTATCTTATAATCATCGAGCGTGTCAACTTATTATTAAAAATCATATTTCATGAGGTCGGGCCAGCGCGACGCGGCGCGCATAATATTGTCACCGACGTGCGATCCTTCTTACATTAATTTCAACAGTCGGAACAACTTGTTGACAAGAGGCTCAAATAGGATTTAACTTTCAATTAATAATTACATAACTTTCTATTGTCAGGGAATTTTTGATGCCGTAAAATAATATCGTTCGTCAGAGCGGTTGTTAAAGACTAACTCAAGACCCCTATTATTTTGGAGGTTTAATACGCGTGCTTCAGTTAATTTCTGTCAAGTCCTAAATCAACAGAAAAGGCCCGCCATCATGGAACATTGTAAAGTGTTGTAATCTTCCAGATCTCTTGCAAATTATAGTTAAACTTAAGTCAAACACTCTCAGCGGCTTACTTTGTGGTATAATTATAATGCGGATACATCGGGGCAAGAGCCGACGGAACCCTAAATGCACCTGTTACGTATTTACGTATAAAAGTTCAAGTAAATAGAAACAATGTTATAGCATCTAATTTGTAAGTGTAGTCATCCTATGCCGTCTAAGGATTTGTTAAATGAAAGGGATTTCAAAAAAATGTCTCGTCCGAGAAGGCCACGCTCCTTCGCTCTTTGTTTTTTCTTTGCATTTTAAATCAAATAACTTTATTTTCGTCAGAGTTTTCTACCGTCTTGGAATAATCAACGCGCCGCCTGTAAATCGTTTAAGACAATTTTGTGGCTAAAAAATTCATCATCACAAAGAACTCGCGTTCGCCTTTGAAGTGTTGGTTCTCGAAGACGTTTCAACTCAAGTACCTACAAACACCTGTACTCGTACGTGTGCACTCTTTTTATGACGTAACTTTCACAATGCACCCACTATTGCATTTTATTTAACATTGTAATATAGTATTGCACATGCATGCACAATGCTGCGTAAAAATATTTTCTTGAAGGGGGTTACCTACGTTTTCTAAGGAGTTCTAAGATCTAGAATAGTACATTATGATACAAGTGAGCTAAGTTGACTATTATATAGAGTATAATAATCAATGCTCACGCGTGTCATACGACGTTTTTCAACACACTTGCGAGGAAAAAACATAAATTGCACATTTTAGACAAATATTGAATTTGTGAAAGATGATAAAAATGGCGCGCGTAGCGCGCGGTGACATACCAGGCCCCTCAGAAAGTATTGCGAAAAAAAGTTTTTATATATGGGAGACTGGCCAGTTATAATGTTTTTCGAAAATATGATTATTTATAAGTAAAAATAAGTAAGTTCCAATTTCAAAATTTCCCTCCACATTTTTTGCGAGTTAATTCAAAGTATTGTGTCTCACTGAAATATGGATCTGCGCCGGGAACATTTTAGAGCTATGATTTTATACGATTTCAAGTGTCGCCTGAAACCGGATGAATCGTACGATAGACTTCAAATGGCATTCATGGATGAAGGCCCTTCCAAGGCAACCGTGTATCGTTGGTATAACGAATTCAAGCGCGGTCGACCAACTTTGGGGGATGACGAAAGAAGCGGTCGCCCTTTGACGGCTGTTACCGAAGAAAACGTGCTAGCAGTGAAAAATTTAATCCAAGACAATAGGCGAATTACATATCAGGAGATTCAACACATATTGAAGATTGGATCGGGAAGCGTTCACGAGATTCTACACAGCCATCTTCGCGTGAGGAGGATAGTATCACGCTGGGTGCCGCACAACCTCACCGATGCTCAGAAGCAGGCCCGGGTGGAATGGTACCGTGATATGCTTAACAAATTTGAAGCAGGCTCGTCTCGGCGTGTTTACGACATCGTTACAGGTGATGAGTCCTGGATTTATCAATACGACCCAGAAACCAAGCGCCAGTCGACTGTTTGGGTGTTTCAAAATGAGCCAACGCCTACCAAAGTGAAGCGATCTAGAAGCGGGGGTAAGATTTTGATCGCTAGCTTTTTTAATTTGACTGGCCACTTGGTATTAATTCCCTTACGGGATCAAAGAAGCATTAATGCCGAATGGTATACTACCAAATGTTTGCCAGAAGTTTTCTCTGTTATAAGCAACAAGCGACCAAACACAGGGCTCCGCGGGCTACTGCTCCACCACGACAATGCACCTGCGCACACCGCACTCAAAACGAGGGACTTCCTGGACAGCACGCCAGTCAAACTCCTGGGTCACCCTCCTTACAGCCCTGATCTAGCACCGTGTGACTTCTTTTTATTCCCAAAAATAAAAAATCAGCTCAAAGGGATACAATTTTCGTCGCCGGAAGATGCGCTGGCTGCGTTCGAGCAGGCTGTAAACGAGGTGTCTGCGGCGGACTGGAAAAAGTGTTTTGAAAACTGGTTTAGGCGCATGAATCTTTGTATAGAGGCTGGTGGAAAGTACTTTGAAAAGATTTGATAAAAATATATGTACGTATAGAACAATTTTTTTTAGTTTCGCAAAACTTTCTGAGTGTCCCACGTATAGCTACGCGCGCGCAGGTGGTCGGAGGAAACCGCTATACAGCCTAATATAAAAATATTAAAAATTGATTGTTTTATTTATAACACAAATTAATATAAATTTGTTGACAAAAATTAATAATTTGATTAAATGAAATTTTTATATAGCATATTTTAATTAATACAGTTGATTTATTCCCAAAAATGTTTAATTTAGTTCAGGCATAAAAACTCTTTGCTGCGATTTAAAAATAAACTGTAAAGTAAAAAGCACTAGTGCGATTATATAATGAAAAAAACACGTGTGCGTTATAAGCCACATTATGAACCTAAAAGCGATGCAATAAGAGCCACTTTACGAGCAAGTGTGTTGAAAAATATTTTATCTACACTCGTATCGTAAAATTCGAATTATGAACTCGAAAGTAATGTCATAATGACATACTTTACGCACATGCACCTGTAATGAATTTAAAAAGTTTCATTACGATACAGTTTGCTGAACAAAACAATGCGGTAATTTAATTTTTTTTCCATAACCGCACACTTCAGCCCAACTAAGGAGTTTTTAATGTCACTTCGACCCAACCAAGGAGTTTTCAAACCTTTTTTTTAGCAGTCGTACAGTTTGGCACCAATGAGTACACAAAATTCAGGGTGGCGCCACTTGTCATACATTAAAAATTTTTATCGTTTAAAATCGCGTTTTTGGCAGAACTTTGGATTTTCATATTGCTTTTAATTATATTTAAGTGTTTACAGGCATATTTTTTGTATGATAAAACAGAGATTGACGGAATCCTGACAAGAATAGAAAATTAGTTCTGATTATAATGTTTTCGCCATACTATATTTTATTATCTGTATAGGCGCACGCCAGAGCGCGTGCGCGGCCGCGCGCCACGGCCTACTGGATTTGGTCATCGTTACTTGTAAATTTATTGTTATTGTTTACATTATTATTATGGTTTTGTATGTCTAAAGTTTTATTCTGGGCAAAAATATCTGACTACAGCAGTAATACTGAACTGAGGAGAATATGACCCCGCCTGAATTCCTGGATGCAGCAACGTAAATGACGACAACAATCTTTTACCAGAAAAATCAAGAAAAACTACGACAATTTTACCAAGATTTTGACTCTGGTATTTTATTTAAAATTGTATGAGTTTAGATAAAATAGTGTATGAAACTGTCATAACTAGGTATTAAAACACTCGTGTGATACTATTAAAAACCTCGCCTACGGCTCGGTTTTTAAACTCACACTCGTGTTTTAATAACCCCTGTTATGCAACAGTTTCATAAACTACTATTTTATTATCTGTTTATTTGAGCAACGTGTTATTGAAGTAACGGAAAACCTCTTATGGGGGTCCATTGTACTTATCAATAAGAACAACTTTTACTATCGAACCAAAACAGAAATTGCGAAAAAAAGTTCTGCTGTTCCCTACATTTGTGTTCACATAAATCGACAAAATTTTGGGAACTGCTGGTATATATTTTTGCGATTTTAGGACTGGTCCTATAGTAAAAGTTTTTCATACTGATTAATACAATGACCCCTTAAGAGGTTTTCAGTTATTTCAATAACACGTTGAATGCTTTAGATACATTTTATATTTCTGTTTGAGCAGGAATCAAAAGAGTTAACGATAAAATATTCTGTAAAAAAATTCAAGTTAACCTAAAATAGCCGTTGATGTTAGATAAATTTGAAATGGCCAAGCCCCTAGAAAACTTTTCGTACGTCTATACGTAGCCAACGTAATCTGTTACAAACGATCTGAAAATTGATAAAAATGGCCTCGTTTTTTATTCACGTATCTATCTAACAGGGCGGGCGGTAAATCTCAAAGCGGCCGATTTTAATGGACGTATAAAAGGCCGTCATCTCTGTCCATTAAATACCTTTTAAACGTTTGATCCTTTTTTATATTTGCTGTAGCAATGATCCGCGAACAGATTGGGGTACGAACGGGTGGTGTTAATTAATCCTGTATAATGTAGCCCGTGTTCTACTGACCTATCGTCCTGTACGCACATATGTGACATTCAAATAAAACACGTTTTTAAAGTGCCATCGAATGCTGTTGCTATTTTTATGGAAGCATGAAAACAATGAGCAATATCCTAACACTCAACAATCTGTTCATACAACGTATTATTGATATAATTGAAAACCTCTTAAAGGGTCATTTTACGCATCAGTATGAACAACTGTTTCTATGAGACCAACACTGAAATCGTGAAAAAAAGTCTGCAGATTTTTAGTTTTTTAGTTTTATATTTTTTATATTTATGTGAATACAAATGTAAAGAACAGCAGATTTTTTTTCACGATTTCATGGTCGGTCCTATAGTAAAAGTTGTACATACTGATGAGTACAATGACCCCTTAAGAGGTTTTCAGTTATTTCAATAATACGTTGTATACTTACGCTCGAAATACACATATCCATAATGTACGCGTATTTGTAAATTTATAGGCTGCAGCCTCAATGTAAAAATTGATGTAAAATTCATTCAATTATCTGTCAAACACGGCGCATGCCGAGAATAATAAATCATGAAGGTGTCGCAACTTGTCTTCGCCGGTAACCCGTTACACCGCCACTTGGAGAAAATCAAAATGAGGGGATCAGAAAATATAATTTCAAATAAAAGTTGAGTCAGGAGCGGTCACAAGTTTCTTAATTAAAACTTACGTCGGACGACGCGAGGGGTGGGAACTTTGACCCAGAAATAAATAAATAAAGACTGGGGGGAGTGAGGACACCGTCACGAGTCGCTCATTTATTTGTCTAAAGGAGTTTTGCTCAGTTCGACGGACGTGCTTCATAATCTGCACTGACAAAATCTATCGCGAGCACAGCGCGTCGCCTCTCGTCTATACAGCGTCATCTACGCCGCAACTATTACTAGCTTAGCTATTTGTCGTTTATTTACTGCATTTTATTTTAAAATTTTAAAGCCTTTGCATTAGCAATCAACTCAGCCTATCGCAGTCCACTGCTGGACATAGGCCTCTCCCAAGTTGCGCCACAACACTCGGTCCTCTGCCTTCCGCATCCAGTCCCCCCCAGCCACGTTTTTCAGGTCGTCGGTCCACCTGGCGGGGGGGGCGCCCTACGCTGCGTTTGCCGATTCGCGGTCTCCACTCAAGGACTCGTCTGCTCCAGCGGCCATCGGTCCTTCGACAGACATGGCCAGCCCACTGCCACTTCAGCTTACTGATCCTACAAGCTATGTCGGTCACTCCGGTTCTTCTCCGAATAATCTCGTTTCGGATTTTATCCTTCAAAGAAACTCCAAGCATAGCTCGCTCCATAGCTCGCTGAGCGACTTTAAATTTGTGTACTAGCCCAGCTGTCAGTGTCCACGTCTCGGCGCCGTAAGTCATGACAGGCAGGACGCACTGGTTGAAGACCTTTGTCTTCAAACTTTGCGGTATAGGCGACGAGAAGACATTAGCAATAGGCGATTGTTAAAAAAAACATTCGACTGAATCGACAATTACAAATACGCACATTCGAACGTCGAGTAATTCGTCTCCACGAAAAATCGTTCGAATGAAAATCGACGACAAACGACGTAAAGGCGCAGAACGAGCGCGCGGCCGTCCGCTCGGTACACTGTGGCTGCGGCCGTCCGCTCGGTACACTGTGGCTGCGGCCGTCCGCTCGGTACACTGTGGCTGCGGCCGTCCGCTCGGTACACTGTGGCTGCGGCCGTCCGCTCGGTACACTGTGGCTGCGGCCGTCCGCTCGGTACACTGTGGCTGCGGCCGTCCGCTCGGTACACTGTGGCTGCGGCCGTCCGCTCGGTACACTGTGGCTGCGGCCGTGACGGTGCATCGATTCGATTCATTCGTTCATTGCGATGCAGTGGAAATACTAATACGAGCAATATACAAAAGTCACTTGGAAAGTGCCTAAAATCTAAATGGCCCTACTTTCTACTCTTCCATACTTTTCTTTATTATCTTCTTTAACACATTTGTTTTGATTCCATGAGGTGTTTTTCATGCGTTATTAAATACGCTTGAATGTTGCTTTTTACTTCAAAAGGTTTCGAAAATATTTCATGATAAGTATAAGGCATTTTTATATTGCTCTTCAGTGTATCAGTACCTAAAACACGCGTGCTGCGCTCGTGGAGCGAGTCGAGCGCGCTAAGCGCTTGATAAAAATCGAACCGAAACCAGACATTCGAATGATTCTATTAATTATAATAATAATCGCGCATCGCTACTTCGCATCGAATTGAAAATGTAGAAATTATGAACCGTCTAGTATGTTTTTAACAAAATATTGTTGTTATAGCACTCCATGCTGTACTTCTTCCACCACTACGAGCTGCCCGTGATACTACAGCAAGCGCAGCTGCAGCAGTTGCTCATGCGTACTCACCGCGGAATGGCCAACGTGATGGGACTGGCAGGAATCGCGGCCCTCGCCAGCGGAGCCGCCTACCACGACGCACCCGGTACCGCCACACAAGCCACTCCTCCCACTACTCAGTCTACTACGCAGACTGTTCAAAACACCGCGCAGTCTACCACTCAGACTTCACCGTCCGTCTCTACTGCACAGACAAACACCACTCACACAGGTGATGTGGTAGCTAGAAACCCCGACACCAATGCGGTGGAGGTGAACACTAACTCAGGCGGTGATACACAGGAGAGCACTCTTGCCGCTCGCCCTACTGATGCTGTAAGAAATTCCGACAAGGATAACTCCGTCACTCCTGGTGGTGACGCAGGCATCAAGATAGAAGAAATCGCAAGGAGAAAGGAATCTTTCAATGAGATGAAAGGTGCAAATCGTAACCCTGTTACCAACGAAGCTGATCATGCAGTCTTGCCGAGTGGAGCTACAGATGACCCAACTAATGTGACGGATGTCAAAGATAACACTTCAACTCTAGATCGCCGACGAAAAGAGAGCATCGTCGCCAACAATGACGATCCACCTTTGCTCCCCAACGACGCAGAGGTGGCTACTGATAGACTAGCTCCCAGAGCTTCCCCTGAGGCTGACGATTTAGATTAATGTTTAATTATTCTGATGTCGTTTCACATTAATATCTATGTGTTAGTTCCGATTAAACGTAACCGCTTTTGTGAACAAGATGTTGCCGTAACGATAACTTATAATAATATAATACCTAGTAGATGATACTGTCTCAAGAACTTATTAGAGAATTTTATCTTCGAATAAGATCAAATAAGTCACAATAATTATATCGGATGAATCTTGAGTAATTATATTATGGATCAGAAATATGTTCATGAAGTTCTTATTTTTTATAGAAAAAACTAACTTAATTTATGGTATGTTACAAAGGTGATTGTAGTGTAAGAAGTATTATGCCATTACCTAAAGAAAATCTGTAAATATTTGTGGTATTCTAATATTGTATGTATTAGAATGTTGTATTTACTTTTAAACTTTCAGGTTGCATTAATGACTTATTAATACGAAACGGGAATTAACGCGCACAAACCTATTTTAAGCCCGACGTTTTGACTAGGTTCCACTGGTCATGGTCACAAGCAGGATGGAGCGGTGTCACTCTGATTTAGAGGTGGAAGAATGTTCATCCACCCCAACGATCACACCACCCATAGATGTCTGCAACACATCTATGAAAATTCACTAATGTAGTCAATCACCTCAGCAAGTGGTAG
Organism: Asteroscopus sphinx; assembly: GCA_949699075.1. Taxonomy (NCBI): domain Eukaryota; kingdom Metazoa; phylum Arthropoda; class Insecta; order Lepidoptera; family Noctuidae; genus Asteroscopus; species Asteroscopus sphinx. The sequence goes on from OX453017.1 coordinate 16,751,775, forward strand.
AATTTATTGTACGCATTATATTCAACATTAGGCGTCTATTGGTCTGTATGGTCGTTGATCCACCCTCATCATCATCAACTCATTATTGTCCCACTGCTGGGCGTGGGCCTCTTAGATTTTTCATAATTCGTTGTACGGCCACTACACGCACTGTAAACGCTGGGCTGTGCGCTTTGATTCCCGTTTAATATTAATAAGTTAGAATTTTGTGTTATTGAAATAACTTGTTTCTTTGATTATGCTAAGAGGTTGGCGCTGGAGGTTGGCATACTCTATTCAGTGATTTAGTTTATAGTAATTAAATATTTTTGTTCAAATCTGTCCATTCTTTCAGTAACTTACTTTTAGCAATCCTGCCCTCGTCCAACTTATGAATCATTATCATTCAGGCTTTATCCCTTGCGTCGTTGACGACCCATAATGGCGCAGTGACTAACCTTTCTGCGCTTTGTGCTCAGGGACGCGGGTGCGAGTTCGATCCTCGTTCAAATTATTGTTTGGCTTATAGATATTTGGTTCAGGACTCAGTATCTGTATTTCCGAAAACTGCATCTATGATATTATCTACTTGTTGTAGGTACTAGCTCTATTAAAGTGCAAAAAATGTGCATGCCACATAAAATTCAGATTAGAGAATTAAAGACTAAAGGTTACAGCTCATTAGACCCACCCAGCACCCGACCCGCACCGCCTCACCCCATGCGGTTAGTATTCTTTATATGGACTTCTATGGATATATGCTCACTACCGGCCAAAATTAATATCCATACGATTCACGATTTACCCTACTAGAGATTGAAATTTGACATATTTTGTATGGAGCTTATGTCAAATTCCTATCTCTAGTAGGGCAAATCGTGGATAGATTGGATATTAATTTTGGCCGTAAATCAACTCCGGATCGCCTCGGTCGTTAGATTTCCATGCGCGGACGGCGAGTGGACCACTCGTTAAAAACTTGCTGCTCGCATGTTGACAACGCACGAGTCCCGAGTGGACCGCGCGCTTCCCCGCGAGGACAACGCGTCGGCGATGCGCCGCTCCCCACCCACCTTTCATAACCAGCCGTCTTTCGAACGTGTCGGACGTATCGTTTTTGTTTTCAAAATGAATAAAGACTTCTCGGAAATTCGTGGACCACGCGATGTCCACGCGAGGTTCACTGGTTGACAACGCGGCGTCCACCCGTGGACCACCTGTCTACAACGAGTGGACGGCGAACGATGAGGCGGTGCTGGTCGGGTGCCGGGTGGCTCTAATGAGCTGTGACCTTAAGGGCGACAATATACATGCTGTTTCCGCCCGGTCCGTTAAGAAAATAATTGGAAACGGGTTCATCGTCACTCACATACCGTTTGTGCAGTTAGATTGATTTTCAGTTTGTTCCACAGACTACATAGGGATACTACCGTATAGTTTGTCAAAGGATTCAGCGTGGCAATGGTGGTAAAATACGACAAATATAATATAATAACAAATCCTTTACATTTTGTCGTCAATAACATCATGTATAGCAGCATTCTGAAGAATTGCAACGGCCAAGACCTTTATGTACTACGACATTCTAATAATAACATCATAGAAGGTATGAACGAGACATGTATTCCGTCGGCTTCGGAGGGAGTCTTTTGTCGGCGTCGGACGCGATATCTGCGTTAGATTGGTGCATTAGCTATCGCTATTTATTATTGTCTAACCTTTTCACCGCCACGGCATCATGCCCTCAGTGCCACGTCTTCAATAGAAGACAAATATTGTATGGACGTTAGTACAAAGTTATAAAGTCGTGGCGCTGAGGGCACGAATCGTTTGTCTTCTATAGGTGCCATTGGCTGTGAAAAGGTTAATGACACTAATTTGGATAAATATTTCCGGTCATTTTTTACACAGCACCATCTAGTCCCAAACTAAGCAGAGTTTGTACTATGGGTACCAGACAATGGATATAATAATTAATTTGTTTTTTTGTTGTAAATACATACTTATAAGACATAAGAAACACACCCAGACCAACACAATCACATATGTTCATCACACAAATATTTGTGTCCTCTGTGGAAATCGAACCCACGACCTCGTGATCAGTAGTCCAACACTTGAACCACTAGACCACAGACGTCTAATATTGGTGTCGATTCTCTTGTTCACGAACTAAACTTATTTTAAACTATCGCTCTCTTTTACTAATAGTAGATACAAGAAAGGGATGGCAATCATTTTAGAGCTGTCAAATTAGACGGAATTAAAATTTCCATACAAGTTTAGTCGTGATCTCGGAACGTGCCCACTAAAATACAAAGAAATGTAACACGTAAACTAATTTGACAGTTCTAAAATGGTTGCTATCCCTTTACATAATAAATGTATTATAATTATATAATGAATAAATAATCTGGTACCCATAGTATAAGCTCCGCTTAGTTTGGGACTAGATGGTGTTGTGTAAAATGTACCAAAAATATTTGTCCTTTTTTATTTTTTATTTGAAGTTTTGATGATTAATAAACGTCTTGTGTGCTACCCATAGGTGCTACCTGTAATGTCACCTTTACAAATCATCTGAGAATAGAAATCAGTTTCACTGCAGTCGCCTCTTACTCTCGAACGAAATAGCATTGAAGTGATTCTATTTATAAGCTAGAGATTCTCTTGCCCCTAAAATTAAAGTTCAAATTTTTTTCCACCCGTAAAGTGACTTAGTACGGAATTAATACAAACACTTGAAAAGCCTTGTAGGTACTCGTAGCAGCTTTTACTAAGTTTTATCACGAAAACCTTGTTTTGGATTGCTAAATCCAGTAATTCAGGTCTTTAAAAAAATGTGAGTATGTTTGCCTATCAAGAGTATTGTATCACCTTTAATAAAAAACTGTATCAACTAAAAAAATGATTATTGGAAAGTCACGTTTAAGTTTTAAACTTTAAAGGCGATTTCGCAACAATCATGATTTTTGAAGTGATACGGTTTTATATTAAAGGTGCGATTGTGTTCTCAACACTTGGTAACGTAGGTACTATCAGCAAACTATCCGGTGAACCACCACTAAGGCTACAATCGCTTGCGCTCAGTGTTCGACGGCAGCCGTAGGTACGTGTAATGTAGCAGGATTCGTTCAAGGGACTTTGTCGACAAAATGTATCACCGGGAAGGATTGTGACTGTACCTAATGTATATTATGTTTATAAACTCCGACGCAAACAGAGGTGTGTTATAAGTTTAACGTGAGTACCTGTCTGTGGCATCGTAGCTCCCAAACGGATGAACCGATTTTGTTTTTTTTTTGTTTTATTGAAAGGTTACTTAATCACGTGTGTTCTTAGCTATGATATAAGAAAATCTGTTCAACCGTTTGAAGATCATCACCTCTTTTCTAGTTGATGAAGGGATGTGAGCAACTGCCACAGGTCTGATCAATTCGAAATTTGGTAGTTACCTATCCTGTTACTTCAATGACATTGCAAGAACATGATAACCTTGTCCTGATGCTGCAGCATCACCTGGAATCTGCACGATACCTGACTCCTCTCCAACTTACAGCAGAGGTATTGGTACTTGGGCTCATTGGAATGATTTCAATGAAAAGGTAAAGGTAGATGGTGATTAGAGTCTGATTATAGAGCAGGAAAGAGAAATGTGGACAAATTGATGAGGGATTCTAAGTTAACCTTTAAGAGGTTTTTTTTTGTGTCAGGGGACTTTTTAATTTAATAGTATATGTTTATTAAACACTGTTTGTATTGGACTTAGTCGAAAGTACAGACAGCAACATCCTGGCATCTGTGCTAATAACAGCATACTGCAATCACATATACTGTATATATGCATATACTGGTTTTGTTAAATATATAAATATTTTTGGGACATTTTAACACAGCACCATCCAGTCCCAAACTAAGCAGAGCTTGTACTATGGGTACTAGACAATGGATATAATACTTATGTACTTTTTTTTTGTAAATAAATACTTAGGTATAATACACAAAGAAACAACCAGACCAACACAAACACTTATGTTCATCACACAAATATTTGTGTCCTGTGGGAATCGAACCCACGACCTCTTGATCAGCAGTCCGACCCTCGAACCACTAGACCACAGACGTCGTCAAACATACATGCATACATGTTAACATCTATATGCGATTGACTGTACCAGTTTATTTAAAGCTAGAAAACCGAGAATGGGGACACCTAGTAATAGACATGCATGTTGAATTTTTAGTCTTCGCACTAGACATGCGATAAATGTACCACTAAACTGAAAAGAGAGATACGTATATTTTTGTTCAAAATATACGTATAACTCATTTTTATCAGTAGGTAGTTCATTTTGTTCAGTAGGTTAGAGGTAGTTCTCACTCTGCTGTTGATTTAGGTCAGTGTTCACAGTTCACTTATCTTCTTATCCGTAGTTCAGTAAGACATTTTTAATTAAATTCATAAAAAATACTAAATTTATCATAATCATTAGTTATCTATTAGTATGTCAATTAACTAATTATTTTATTAATATTGTTATGTTTCTCTAACTTATTTTTGTAGCTGGTTTATTATTACAGAAAAGCTTAATTTATTGTGTTTCCTATGAAATTAGTAGAGCACCTACATTATTTTGAAAGTGTTTTATTGCATAGGTACAGTTGACTGCATGACAGTGGTAACACTTCAATTCGAAAACCGCCCTTACTGCTTACGAAATAAAGATGCTGCTAATGTCAAAGTGTTACCACCGACGTGCGGTCGACCGTACATGAGGTGAGGTCGGTGAGGACGACGGTTAGTCATCGCCATCGTGACTCGTGATACAAAGACAATGATACGTTTTGGGAGCGGGTGAACGAGAGATAGATAGATTCATAGCAAGTGAACTAGTTCATTTTTGTCTTTCGTTCGCGAATTACCCATGTCTACTTCCCACCAATGAATATCGTACTTCTAACAACATACGATACTGTCTTGATCGATCCATACCAGTATTACATTATCTGTGTCCATACTGATTGGCGTTGCATTGCAGCCTGTGTGTTCTCTTTAATAATCCTCTGCAGACAACGTGGAACATCTACGGAAAAATAAACTGTGCTACTACGAGGATATTATGGTAAGAAACCAAAGCAGAAAGTAAACTTATTTTTCGAGTCCCTTACCCAAACGGTGGCAACGTTAGCTGTCCGGCCAATTAAACCTAAGTTTTCTTTCTTATCATTATCTTAAAAATAGTTTGACTATAGTTTCTTCTCTATCATAAAAATACTCATACTCTACAGTTAGTCAGGATAGTAGGAACGGAACTTGCTCTTGGCTGGTTTTTTTTATTTGTAGCTTTGATAGATCTGAGTATGACAGTCGGACTTTTCTCAATTTCCCATGAATTTTATTGACAATAATTTTATATTGAGTATCGAAACAGGGCAAGAAAATAAAACAACAGTTAAGCAGGTACTACAACAATTTATTTAATTCAAACTAAACATCACTGAATATAATTCAAAATCATTTCATTGATAGGTTATATACCTACCAATTACTGTTCTAGCTATCTTTAAAAAAAAATATGATTGATGGATTTACTATTTTCAGAGATAATAATCGACTTCTTTAGACAAAATAAATAACAGGCTAGAATAACCAACCAATTTTTATGGCGGCTGTGAAAACGAGTTATATACCTGCGCAGTAGCAAAATTTAGAGTGCGCGGGTGTCATTTGGGGTGCGGGACACTGCGCAGCGCTAACATCACAATCACCTTATAGATTGGTGCGTAACTGCGTACTATGCTCATTCTTTTGTTTCACAATTGCATTTGCATTGAAACTTTCTGTCGCCGCACTGGAAACTGGGCGCTGGTCGTCGTCGTCGGTGGTCGTCAGCCAAGTCACACGATACCTGCAAGCAGCGTTCAAACATGTTAATAAAATACCCACATAACTACAACTAGTACCAACAGTCAAATTAGGAGAAACTAAGGGCGAACCTCGGAATGAAAGTTAAGAAGCTGATTTTTAGCATGAACTTTTATTTTGATGTTCTAAAGACGTAGGTACTGAAAAGTCTTATATAATCTCGTGTCTGCGTCCCTAAATATTCAAGGTCAAAGGGTCATGAAAATGGTTTTTTACAAATATCTCACTTCATGTGCATCATTGGACATTAAAGTCTAAGGAGCATTTTGAACTATGTTTACGGGACTTGTCGCGCACAATTAAATCAAAATATAACAAACACTTTGACCTCGACGTTTCGGTCAAAATCAAAAAATCAAAGTCTGATACCCAAAAAATCATATATAGATACTTTTTATCGACATACTACCCAAGCGAAGGTGGCAGTTACTATATCTGTTTTTTTTGTTTAATAACACAATTTTTATGAATATTTGATGAATAAAATCGGAAACAATATGTTCGATAACAATAATTTATTATAATTAACTTAGTAAATTGAACCATAAATCTGGCTCCGCCCTTTACCTTGTATTCCATATAAACTTGTGCGCCCCCTCTCCACTCTAAATCGAGAACGGTTGATAGTACGAGAAAATGATACAAAATACAAATACAAAAGATTTTTTTGAATTTTAAAGATTTTTTTATAATTTCGCCAATTGCAATTTCATTATAAATTAATAATATTTTGCGAAAAACAGAATAAGTTCGGATGATCTTGTTATATTTTCGGCAAAAAGTTTGAATTTTATCGATAATCATAGTCAATATCGCCCATCGGCTTGATTTATCCATATATATATTTTTCTTATTTTGACAGGAAACCTAGATTACTAGATAGATGACTAGATTTTGATTTAGGTTCATTTGATCATTGCTTTCTCAACATCGATAAAATGAAAAATAAGCTGAAAAACTAGGGCTGAAAAGAAGACTTGCGTGTGTAAATCAAAGAATTACAGTAAACATTATTTAAGACATTTAAATTACTCACATTTATACATACCGACATTGTTTTTATGTTTTGTTAATGATTCGTGGTTTCTTGCAACAACACTGATCGACCGCTAGATCATCGGGATTTGCTGGCTGTAAGATCAACCTAGCAATTGATCGGTGCAAGCGCAACAAGCGACCAATCACTAAATTACACTAATGATACAAATAGGGATGTGATACAATGTCGGTGATACTGCGATAGTTCGTAACTGCGTTGGCAAATATCGCTTCATTAACTGATTTTAACAATAGAGTATCTATATTATTATTTTTATTTGCGTACAGAAACCCACATGGGGTAAAGAATCATGGCAGGATTAAATTTTTATTTTTAAATTTTTTAGAATAACTTTCAGCATTTATATTATTTTAAGAACGTCGGAATAAAATAGGTACAGTATTACTAAGGCCCGTATTCCAGAAGGATACTCAAGCGTTGATCTCTGTTTTAAACTAGTTTCAAGTTGAGCTTTGATTTTAGAACGTCCCTCAAGCAGAGATTTGTTGATCACAGTTCAGCTGAGTTTGGTTTCGTTTTATATTGTCACCTGTTTCGGTATTTGGGCAGATATTTGATCTGTAATCACTCAAGCGTGGTCCAGACTACGCTTGAGTAGAGATTTCTATTATATTTCAGGTCAAATTCGTGTGTTTTGTTGTTGAATTAAAGTTTATAATTACCGTTCTGGAATAAGACCGATACTCAAGTAACGATTCTATCCTTAAGTAGTGATCAGGTGATTGGAGTTTAAACTGTACTTGAGGAAGCTTCTGTAATACGGACCTAAGTAAATAATTTTAAATTGAGCTAGGTAATTGAACGCGTCCTACAGATAGCTGTCGATTTAGACACGTACAGAAATTTAGCTTAATGATAAAAATGCATAAATGTAATGATAAATCTATACCTATAATAATTAATGTTTGTATGCTTGTTCTCTATGCGTTCGTAAACCATTCATCCGATTGTGATGAAACTTTGGTGCATTGTTCTACGTACGCCCGCGAAGGTTCCTGGCCCAAAAAAAAAACGCATGCAACGGCACAGATAGCATTATTATATTTTAATTGCGGGGTTCAAAATACATTTTAAATAGGTAAACTAAAGTTGATCCTAATGAGCAATTTAAAAGCCATTCAGAATGTTCTATATTTTTTTTTTTTGTACAAATCAATGTTTGATTTATTTTAATTCGGCGAGTTTTGTTAGACATGCGGTATTTTCCAATGTTAGTTACGCGCTATTGCAGTTTCACCGACGAAGGTCTATATTAGCACATAAAATAATAATTCTTCTATCTTCCTGGTGTTCCGCTGCGTCGGGAATGAGTTCTGATGATTATCTCCTTGTCAGCTACGTGTATTCTCAAGCAATAACATCTCGTAATGTGTGTTAATTCCCCAAGAATACGCGTGACCTCCAAGTAAGAGTAAGTTTTATTCGTCTTTTCAGTGACTTCGTTCAGCAACGTCAACTCCAGTGTCTTTGATACCACCAAATTCAAAATAATACTCTTTCATAATAGAAGCAAAAATAAAAATCTGTCTAAGGTACACATAATTAAAAGGGACAAGGGTCAACAAGAGACTAAACAAACGAGGATTCAACTTACATGCGACGACGTGCGAAGAAGCTCGCATGTAGATATACCTACATGTGAGCTTCTCCGCACTGGATATCTTTTTGGCGAAGGGGATGGCTACGGACGGGTCCGCCGCAGGGATGAGAAAGTATTGCGATATTGGCTATGTGCAAGGTGGGTGGTAGTACCAGTCAAATCGATTGCAGCGCTCGCTGTGACAGAAATGTGAAACATATCGGGACTGTGTTTTGTGTTTTGTTTTGTGTGTCTTTTCGATGTTTATGAGCTAAAGAAGGAAATGGGTCATAAGACTTGTTGTATTGTGAACTGCATAAATAATGAGAAAAATAGTTTGTGTACATTTTACAAGTTTCCTGGAAATTGGAGTATAGAAATAAATGGGTACTTTATTGCTGTATAAAGGAAAAGCAAGTTAATTATTCTAATCATTATTACCATTTCACTGATTAGTTATACCTAATAATTAAAAATAATAATAAATTAAAAAGTTGTTGTACAATTTAGAGTGGATAAGTGTAGGCACTAGAGTGCCTACTTACATTTAAAGATGCTTTGAGAGTGTCAATGTCACTGAAGTTTGCCTAATATTAATATTATTTTGGGCTCATATGAAATAATTTTGGCTGTTATTCTTACTTTTTTAATTTTTCTCACGTTCTACTAGAACTTTTTTTTCCATTTGTACAGCTTCAGGTTGGAAATATAAATTAGTTTAAAATAAAAAAATAAAAAAATATTTTGGGACATGTTTACACATCACCATCTAGTCCCAAACTAAGCAGAGCTTGTACTATGGGTACTAGGCAATGAATATAATACTTATATACTTTTTTTTTGTAAATATATACTTATAATACAAAATAAATAAATAATAATTAAAATAATAATAGTTTAAATGTAAATTATGTTTTATGCTTTGTAATCCTGTTCTTATTTTACAATTATTTTTATTGCACTTTAATATCGTCAATGTTACATATTTCTTCAAGTTTTGATATTATCAAAACATGACTTAATATTAAAATAAAAATTCAATTATAGTTAAAATAATTTACGGGTCCCGAAATGACGTTTACTATTGCGGCCGCTAGGTGGCGCCCCTGTCGTGCACATAGCCAATATGACGTTTTCGGAAGCAGTCGGAACGTACGTAGCCAAAGGTGGCCATACACGCTCACGCTACTGTTTGGCTGTGGGGTTCGTGTGTCTAGTTCTTATGTCTTGCTTCTGATTGATCGAGCTGTAGTTTATCCAATGCCTTGTTAATCGCTGTGTAGATAACTTCCGTCGATACTTGAAATAAAGTCGCGTTTTGATTTCATCTTCAGTCGATGAAGTCAAATCATGACTTTAAGTCACTTATTATGGATGTTGCTTCCATATTTTTCTGCAATAACTTTTTTATGATATTTGTTTTAGTCAATATCTAATAATTGGCCGGTGCTATTCATCTCTGATTAAAAATCATTTACCACAAATTCTTCTATACTTTTCAATCAAATGCAGATTGAATATTTGAATCAAATAATGAATGGGATCTTCGTGAAAGTGATTCTGAACCCAAAACAATAATAACAGGTAAGCTTTGTTTTTTAACCCAATGGTACAGAACCCACCTACTTTCCTATATTATTGTTTGAGTCGAATTGTATGTAAAGAGAAATATATCGATTACACAACTTTCATAGCCGTACAAAATAAATGTAAATCAATGATTAAAATAAAGTTCATAAGACATTGCAGTCACACAAATTTCTGAAAAGGAAAACATCAGTTTTTTTTTTTTTTTAAATAAATGTCTGTGACATTTCTGCACAGCACCATCTAGCCCCAAACTAAGCAGAGCTTGTGCTATGGGTACTAGACCATGGATATAACAATTATATTTTTTTTTTTTTTGTAAATACATTCTTATACTACGTAAGAAACACCAAGACCAACACAAACACTTATGTTCATCACACATATATTTGTATCCTGTGGGAATCGAACCCACGACCTCCTGATCAGCAGTCCGACCCTTGAACCACTAGACTACGTCGTCATCATAGTGCCCCCTTCTTAGTTGTTAGCGGTGCCGCTAGTTACTAGTGGGTACTTACTATTGTTTTACTACTAGTGGCTAGTAGTAACATGTTAGACTATTGTGTTACTACTAGCGGCTAGTAGTAACACGTTAGACTATTGTGTTACTATTAGCGACCAGTAGAAACACGTAAGACTATTGTGTTACTACTAACGGCTTGAATCATCATCATTACAGCCGAAAGACGTCCACTACTGGACATAGGCCTCCCCCAATTAAGGGGGGGATATGCCATAATCGCCACGCTTGGCAGGCGGGTTGGCGATCGCAGTTGGTTGGTTAAATACTCAGAGAACGCTGCTGCCCATCCTCTGGTGAATCCCTTAGTCGCCTTTTACGACACCCATGAGAAGAGATAAGGGTGGTGCTATTCTTTAAGTCCGGCACCACACGGAATGGCTTGTAGTAACACAATATTCTAACATGCTACTACTAGCCGCTAGTGGTAACACGATAGACTACTTCCAAACTCACACATAACAGTGTAACACTAAAGTTATATATCTTTTGAATGGTTGCTTTACTTCAAACTATGACCACCTTAACAGCTAACTTGGTGGCATTGTAGATAACAATATAATAACAGACAAAAATCTATACAATGACATACAAGCAACATTTATTTGTACTTATCTGCAGTCTTATCCGGGTTATGACCCGGGTCGAATTTCCGACAAGAAGGGCAGTGGGACTAATCGCGGGTCGGAGTGCGTCGGCACGAACGAGCTCGTCGGCACATCCGTACACAGCCGGGTAATCCGGTGACCGGTGGCCCGGACTCAGACAGCCCGCACCGGCCGGATTTACTGCCGAACGAAACAGACACACAGCTGATTGTCGAGATTAAAGGACGGGACCGCCACGTTTTAAAGAGATTTACTCTTGTTTGGTGAATCTATGAATTAACAAAATTGAGGAGTTTGTTTTAAATCGAGCATTGAGCCTTAATACTTATTCCTTTTTAAAAAGCTTTAAAAAAGATCGTGCTTTCATGTTATTGAAAAACGCTCAATTTTTCCTTGGGTATTTAAGTTCCCACCAATTTGGTTGAGTTATGCGATGACTGATGCTCGCGTCATGCTCGTGAACGGGTGCCGTCTGTCGGGACAGGTCAGCTCCTACATACTATGGCAATTCTTTTTAGGTTTATTTTTAAAGGCAATAATCTCACTTTTAAACTCTTGTTTATTTCTGACATTAACCTACATTATACTCACATTATTTGAATGAATTTGATGTAATATCCATGGAGTTTCTTGTCGGTTGTTTTCCATAGGACCCACAATTTGGAACTGTGCAATTAGAGCCTGTGCAATTAGAGCCTGACGTTTCAAAAGTGTATGTAATAAGGTTTATTTGAAATAAAAAACATTTGAATTGGTTAAAAAAAACGCTTTCCTATTCAATTTGTGCGACCTCTGGCTTTGAACATTAGATCTTTAAGCTACTTGGTAAGTAGCCCCGCATGAATGGACCAACTGTTAAGACTTTTCATTCACAACGCTTTTTTGATCGTATTATGAGAAAAATGGCACAAAAAACTTGTACAAAGTTGTCAAGAGAAAGTATATGTAACACCTTTTTTTCGGTGTTTGTTGGTTAGCGCGATCTTTAGCCGACAATTAGATATCAAACTGCGCTCACCCGATAGCGGAGGTTGTATCTGGCCTCCGTTATCTGAGGGCGGTTCTTTGATCCGCGTGGCTCGCTTTGAAGTCGCATACGCCTTTGTGCCGCACCGCGTGCCTGCTGCCTCAATGTAACCTGCACAGACGATTAAGGTTATTTAACGGCCAAAATTAATATCCAATCCATCCACGATTTACCCTACTAGAGATAGAAATTTGACATATTTTGTATGGAGCTTATGTCAAATTCCTATCTCTAGTAGGGCAAATCGTGGATAGATTGGATATTAATTTTGGCCATAAGAAGATACACTGCGATGACAGTCATTATCAGTAACTAAATATTACCTATTATAATAATTAATTATTTTAATTATGAATTTAACTCACGATAGTTATTATATTATATTATATTATTGGCAACTAAAAGAGTCTAAAGTTTCATAATTACTTTTAGAAGCCCAATAGTCTCCAAATTATCACAACAAAATTGACGATATTTACAGCAAGAGATTCCCTGCAAAATTGGCGGCTTAATTTTAGTAGATGATTACATTTTGGTGTAAATATTTCACGATAACAATTATTGTAACGGCTGGTTCCTGTAGCCAGCCTTTTAAAGTTAAACGTTTAAACGGTTATACAACGTCATTTTGAAATAACTGAAAACCTCTAACGGGGTCATTGTATTCAGCATTATGAACAACTTTTACTGACCAACGGACCAACCCTGAAATCGCGAAATAAATATCAGCTTAGCCCCACATTTGTGTTCACATAAATCGACAAAACAGCTGATTTTTGTTTTCGTGATTTTAGGGTTGGTCCTATATTAAAAGTTCTTCATACTGATGAGTACAATAACCCCTTAAGAGATTTTCAGTTATTTTAATAACACGTTGTATTATTTCCTCCATGGTTAAACCGCTGGGAAGTAACGTGAGTTCACGGGTGGAATGTAAAATTATATGAAGCTGGGGTGCAGAGTGTAGCAAAAAGTTGTGAAGTCTCATAAATATGAAAGACAATTAGCGAGCAGTCTGTCTGCTTACCACCTGTTGGATGCTGCTCATGCATTGCACAGGAAAGTTAACATAAAAGTTTTAGTGCAGTTTTAGTTGATCCAAAGATGTATGAATATTTTCAGACTTGGCATAAGCAAATGAAATGGAGGATAAAAATATTTAGTATCGCGTTTGTTTTTGACAAGTCCAATAAAAAATGGCATGATTATTTGTACAGTCGACCGCACATCAATGGTAACACTTGAATTACGAAAACCGCCCTTACAGCTTACAAAATAAAGACGCTGTCAAGGTCAAACTGTTACCACTGACGTACGTTCGACTGTACTACTATGTGTCGTATGTTCATTAATTTTGATTTAAGTTAATGATTTCATAAAGGATCGGAGCGGATAGTTCCTACGATTATTTAAAAAAAAACATGTATTTTGAATAAATATTCCAGGCAATACATGCTTAACCACAAAACTGCATTAAAAAAGTAATGCATACATTGCAGTATGCTTAACTTCCACGAATGGCGCGGACGGAATAGACTTTACATAATTTTATATCCCCGTAACATTCACCTACATCCTGCTACCGGGAATCAGACTTGTAATACGGCAATCAAAATCAAATTCTTTCTTTCTATTAAAACAAATTGTTGAACTTTTTAGGTCTTAGTAGATGATTTTGAAGTAATTAGCAATTCTTTAAGGAATTATTGAACTCCTCAATTTGAAAAACTGTTACTTTTACTATTTCCTTTCACCCTGAAATCGCGAAAAAAAAAGATTGTTCCCTACATTTTGTCGATTTTTGTGAACAGAAATGTAGGCAACAGCAGATTAATTTTCGCGATTCAATTTTTGTCACATCTTCTTCTATCGTGTCGACATGAGGTAGCTCATGTATGGCATGGCATGAGCTATTATTATTGTAATGTGGAAAAGATCGTGACTCGTGGAGGCTCTTTTAATGCACCCCATATTTTTTGTCCCATAGGAAAAGTTGTTCAAAATGACTACCATCATACCTTCAGGAATTGCTAATGACTCAAAATCATCTAGTATAACAGATTTTTCACAATTACAGGGCACAATCAATCAATCAATCAACTCAGCCTATCGCAGTCCACTGCTGGACATAGGCCTCTCCAAAGTTGCGCCACAACGCTCGGTCCTCTGCCTTCCGCGTCCAGTCCCCCCCAGCCACGTTCTTAAAGGGCACACTCATCATCATCATCATTTCAGCCGAAAGACGTCCACTACTGGACATAGGCCTCCCCCAATTAAGGGGGGGGATATGCCATAATCGCCACGCTTGGCAGGCGGGTTGGCGATCGCAGTTGGTTGGTTAAATACTCAGAGAACGCTGCTGCCCATCCTCTGGTGAATCCCTTAGTCGCCTTTTACGACAGCCATGAGAAGAGATAAGGGTGGTGCAATTCTTTAAGTCCGGCACGACACGGACACTACTACAAATCTATACACCATTTAAATAAAGTTAAAAATAGTATAACAGAACAAAACTAGCTACACAATCCTTTTGTACTTTACGGCAGCCGCGCCGCGTGGCGATTACAGTGTCGTTCATTTATCCGCTTTTATTGTTCCAACTAAAATATTATGACAAGTAACAGCATGTTCACATTGCCTATAAAACTACGAGGTTTTGTTTTAAAATTTTGTATAAAATTGCTGGCTTTTGATTGTAGTATTGTTTTTGGAACCCATGTTTTAACCTTTTCAACGCCACGGGCTCGTAAAGGTTTTTGTGACCTCAGCGCCACGTCTTCTATAGAAGACAAATATTGTATGGACATTAGTATACAGTTATAAAGTCGTGGCGCTGAGGGCACGAAATCGATTGTCTTCTATAGGTGTGATTGACGGTGAAAAGATTAAATATCGCTACAAACATTTACTTATTATTATTATTGTTAGGTTAATTAAATTTGTTAATTAATCACATGGGAATTTCAGGGCTGAAGAAACTATCCATCCAAGGAAGGGGCTAAGGGGCTCGTGGCTTAGTAGCGACCGTGTGGATTGTACGATCTGCAAGGTTAAGCTGCACTAGCCGCGGTCAGTCTTTGGATGGGTGACCGTTTCGTTACACATCGAGACCCCTTCGTGCCTCGGAGAGCACGTAAAGCCGTCGGTCCTGCGCCTGATCTCTCTCCGGTCGTGTCGAATTGCCGTCCCATCGGATTATGAGAGTGAGGGAATAGAGAGTGCACCTGTGTTTGCGCACACACTTGTGTACTATAATATGTCCCGCGCAGATGGCTAGTCTCCGTTGAGATTGGCCGCCGTGACTGAAATTCGGCCGGGAGGACATTATTATTATATTCTACGTTACAAAGAGCATATGTCTTTTTAAAGGTCGGCAACCCATCGGTAACTCTCCTGGTGTTGCGGATGTTCATAGGCGGCGGAGATTGCTTACCATCAGGTGAACCGCTTGATCGTTTGCCCTATGTTACATAAAAAAACAGCTTTTCGCGATATTTCAAGTACTTTTTTTTCTTTTATGTTTAAGAATAGTGTTTTTTTACTTGTATTTCTTGTGTCTTGTTTTGTACTAAATAAACGTTTTATCTATCTACCATCATATCAGCATTAACCATAAACTTATTATAGCGTAAGCATTAACGTGCTAACTGACAAACATTTAGACTAGCTATAAACATTTAAATATACATTATAACTAGTACATAAACAGAATCATAACGTATTCTAATTAATAAAACACTTCACTAAAGGCGCGTCCGATCACGCAATGTTCAAAAGCATTAAAATGTTTCACAAACCATTTTTCCGCGCTATTATAACCGAGAGCTTTTACCATTTGTCCGCTTACAATTCGTCCTGGGGCGTACGGTCGCCACAAAAGCAAAATTAATTTTAAAATACACCAAAAGAAATTAACTTTCATTCGGTGTCTAGGGGGAAAGGTGAAAGTTCCAAACGAGAGAACACTCGAAACGACTTAAAAATAATAAAGCAGCCGTAAATGCGAGCCGCGCCGGGGACAATCCTATGTTTATATTGTTGCTTTGTACTCCGTAATGTTTTTTTGTAAAGCTGATTTTTTTAAAGGCTTCTGGTCTGGGTAATTTTTGGCGATAAATAGGTATTTTTCTGCCATTATATTGTGCCTCTTGTTCGCTTTTGTTTGGACTAATTTTGTAATGGGTTATTATTGTTTTAATTCTTTTTTGTTGAGCGAGAAAAGTGATTTTTTAGAATACTATTGATGTTAATGTAATCAAAATAATATGACAACCATACTTCGTAAAAATATTAGTAGAATATTGTATTTTATAACGCTTACATAATCTCGTAAACCTAATGTTAGATATGAACAACTATATGTAAATAAACCAATGTTCACTAAACGCTAAGGGCTTCTTTCACCTCCCGGTAAGTTTCGGTTAACTTTTACTATGGGACCAACCCTGAAATCGTGAGAAAAACCAGCAATTCCCTACATATTGTCACTTAATTCTGGCAGATAATTTCATAGAAATCTTGTTCTTTCTTTGAATTTATTTGGCAGATAGCGCCTTTCTGGACGTTGTGAAATCATAGAAAAAGGAAAACTTCTGTTCGGTTAAACTTTGTTTTATTATAATAGAAAAAGGACTTTGTGAAGCAAACCCTAAAAATCAAAATCTCAAACAATAAAAACCTACGTTGTGAACCATCAAAAAAATTAATGAACAAATTGTAAGACGGCCAGTATTAACAGGCACCTAAGTTTTTCACAGTTGAGCGTCTCATATTTCAGACGTTTTAATTTAGCGTAGCTCGCTGCTCCCCGCGGTGTACTTAAGCAGTCTGGGACATTATAGACTAATTTTTATACGCCTTTTTGCAAGAGCTAAGGATAATCGAACTGCCAATCCTGACTTGGAACAAAGGAACGAAGCGGAACTATTAGGAAGCTACTTTAATAAATCAGCTTTATAGAAGCTACAAGGTTTTATTTTTGTTAACTAGTTATCTCCGTCGAGCGCGTTTAAGATAATTGAATATTTTAATATTTATTCAGCAGGTGACCGTTTTTTTTATATTATTATTCTGAAATGGGCTTGTGTTTGACCACTACATCACCTGATGGTAAGCAATCGTGCGAGGTAATGAGTTACGAGGATATACCTGTCTTATGGGTTTATGTTTTAAGATCAAGGTATCTAAATCAGTCTGGTATGTAAACCACAATTGCAAAATTTAATTTAAAACCATAGAAATCTAAATAAAGGTAATAGAACTGGCAAAGGAGCGTGAACTTGTCACCACGTACAGGTGTCTTTTAGGACACCAGTGCGCGAACCGTTTGCTTGATCATCTGTGCTGTAATGGACGCAAAGTCACTAAAATTGAATTTTGCAGCTTATCTAGCAGCGGATTTTTATCATGCTTATTTTATTTTGCATCGAATGCTAGAAACATGGTGGGCGTGATTGCGTATTTATGTGTTGGTAGCGGAAATCCGGCAACATGCGTTCCTGTTGTAAAAGACAGTAGATAACATTTCTATTATCTTATTATTTAGATTTATATGTATACGATAAAAAATATATACATTTTACATATGTCAAGTACTTAAAATAAAACATTTATAAATAATAGCTTAGGTCTATTTTAAGTTAAATTAGTTTTATTTTAATGTATGGCCATTTATTTTTCTAGGAACTAAAAAGATAACATCAACCTCAACTCATCTCATATTTAAATAAATCCAACCACACGCTTAACCCTTCAGCAAAAAATATGCATAATACTTACCACTGAAACAAAACTGAGTTGGCAAAGAGGTCCGCAGGTGGCAGCACTGTGCGCACCCGACAGGTAATTAAAATGCTAATCAAGCGGCAACGCAGCGCCAGCGTTTAGCCTTTGGATGGCAAGATATCTAATTTGCTGGACCGAAACATCCGCGGAAGATAGCGAGATGCTCTTCCTTGGTTATCGTGTTCTTGAAAGATGGTTAAATTTTATATTTAATATATATTTAAATTTTAAACTTAGTTAAGGCTTGTTTGTTTTTGTGTGCCTCAAGTACATATTAACACTAAAATTATAAATGCGAAAGTTTGTGAGTGTGTATGTATGTTTGTTACTTCTTCACGCTATAGCGGCTGAAAGGATTTGGATGAAATTTGGCACACAGATGTTCTTATAATTAACGTATAAAGAAAGAAAGAAAGAACATCTTTTATTTGGCACAGAACAGTGAAATAACAACAATAAAATGACCAAAATTTGACATATGTAAACATGAAGTTGCCGTCGGGCATGATGCCAAAAGGGTCACCAACTCAGCATGTGCTGGGCATAGTATGGACTACTTTTTATCCTGGGAAGATAAACAGTTCCCGAGGGATGTGCCATAAACGACATCCACGCGAGCGAAGCCGCGGACAGTCGGACACCCTATGGCAGGTTCAATTATGAAACGTAATTTTTGACGTGTCCCTGAGTATAATCTAAGCTTAATTTATTTGACTGACTTGTAGTACATGCTTAAAAGCATGTTATGAATACAATTTTTTTTACCACGAAGCAAGCTAATTCTTGAACATAAGTCACCAAACAAAGTTTTGGCAAAGATCCAGTAGTTTCGTTGATTGGTTATAACGCTTCATCTTGATATTGCTGAACGTATTGATTAAGATGTGACATCTTTGTCTTCTCGTCCTCGTAAGTCCATTCCGATCCTGCAAAAGAAGACCAGTTTAAATAACCAGACACAATTTAAACACACCATTAATTTAACAACAAATATCGTCTTTATACTTGAGTGTATCAAGCGGTATCAACTCCAAGACAATTTGTTCCCGTCATTAATCAAACTAACTTGATTTAAATTATGCGGTGACATGTGACTTGAAGCTGAAAACACAAGTCGAGTGACGCGGTGACGGGACGCGCCACGTCGCCGTCGCGTCACCGCCTCACCGAGACACCGACACATCAAAGAGCTCCGCGATAGAGGGTTACGCCAAAATAATCCCAACGATAACTTTAAATGAATTCGTTAATTACACTAGTGTTGATTCGCTAAGAAATACACCCCAGGGAACAGCTCACAAATTACCTATCAACAAAATTAAAGCCACTCGTACGGCCTCAGACGTCTATCGGCTTACACGCTTTTAGTATATCGCGTGAAAATTATTTATATGTAAGCAAACCCGCGTGTGATTAGGGCGGTCTCAGGCGAGCCGAAGTGATGTTTAACCCAATTTCGTAATGTGTATGCTTCGGTTATTAATTAATGAAGTCATAGAACGCGCTGCTTATTAAGAAGCTTGAAGCTCAGATATAATTATCTGTAATAACATTTAATTCAAAGAGTACCGAAAAGGGTTCAATATCGGGCCTATGGATTTAAAAAAAACTGAGAAACTAAAATCCCATTCCATTAAGATCTCGAAATCTCGATCTTAATACTTTGCGTTTAAACATGTTAGTCTGATATAATTTTAAAGTCTAAAGTAATTACTGAAATAATTTTCCATCTACAGGATGTTTTTTTAATTCGTTAGAAACCCTTTTAGTGATGATTGTACTAATTAATTTAAACAACTTTTATTATAACACCAATTTTAAATTAGAAAAAAAGCATTCGTTCCAATGTTTCGTGTAATTGAACAAAATGTATATACGTATGGCAACAGATTTTTTATTGCTAATTCAACCTTTGTATAATATTAAAAGTTTAAATTGATGAGTAAAATCATCCCATAAGGGGTGACTACTAAATAAATAAAAAATATATATATACAAGACACTCGATAACATGGTTTTGTGGGGCAAAGATATATTGTATGAACTAGCACCTATACAATGTGTTATTGAAATAACTGAAAACATCTTAAGGGGTCATTGCACTCATCAGTATGAACAACTTTTACTATGGGACAAACCCTGAAATCGCAAAAAAAACAGGTGTTCCCTACATTTTGTTGATTTATGTGAAATGTGTTAAAGAGGTTTTCAGTTATTTCAATAACGCGTTGTATAAATAAATTATAAATAAATATTCATATTCGACGAAGGAAATATCGACTAATAATAAATGACATGTAGATAATTATTAAGGCTCGTCCCAAATATAAGTGTGTGATCACGTGAGAGGTCGTGTGTACGGGCCGGACGGCCGGACGAGCAGCCGGACGGGCGGACGGGACCGGCTAATCTCCTCGCATGTTGACTCTACTCAATAACTAACTTCAAACATAATTATCTTCGTCGATTTCCCCTAAAATTGGCGATTCCCTCGGAGGGATTCCCGCAATATTGCTTCGACAAATTTCTTATGCCAACACGGTCCAGGATATTATCGAGGGTCATTGTTTGATTATCTCGTTATAGGATGATTGATTCCATCAGGCGTTCATTAAGATGTTCCCTGTGACCATGCGTTTTTCTTCTAATTAGGTATATTTACAAACAATTTATTATTGGTAAATAATGTGATTTTTTCTTTATTAGTTATGTCCATTATCTTAAGGAAATACATGATACAACTCTTTTGTACTCTCAGAAGTTTACAAGCATTTTCTATTATGACATGTACGGATTCTACAAAGTTATTTCACCACGTTTTTATTAAGTCGCTTTCAGTCTTTGTCTGTTCGGTACAAATTTTGCAATCGATTTTAAACTAACATACCGATGAGCTGGAGACTTAAAACTTTAAACATAGCTCAATGCAATATGAAATCGCATGCGTTTAAAAAACGTGCTATAATGAAAACTTTTTCATCTAATTATTTTGTATAGTGAAAACCTCAAACACCCTAAAAGTTATCCATCACAAATATATGAGTTTTATTTTTCTAATTCACAAAATTACATGCTACTTTAAGGTCCCCTTCGAGTTACTTTAAATTCCGCAGTAGAAAGCAGACAAAGTGAAGGATACAGTGCAGAGATTACCTGATGGAAACTTATCATGCTGAACTTCCTGAAACTTAAGGACCTATTCACGACCCGTTGATGCACTGAATGTAAACATAATAACCAATTTTTATTAAGTCGTTTTCTGTACCTATTTCAAATTCAAATGTTTTTTATTTCAAATAAACTTAATTACAGGCACTTTTGAAACGTCAGGCTCTAGTTGCGCGGTTATAAATTGTGGGTCCTATGGAGAAGAACCGACAAGAAGCTCCATGGATATACTCTTTTTAAACTAGGTTATTGTTTATTACATCAAATTCATTCAAGTAATGCGAGTATAATTTAGGTAGGATTATTTTATGTCTATTTTTGTATACATGCTTTGCGTTGTTACGTTTTTTTACATGTTGCAAATTAACTGGGACAACAAACAATTTTTCTTTCTTTCTTTTTCTTCCTAAATTGAGTTTTTCAAATATTTTTTGTTTACATGTAACGTGATATAAAAACTATCTCAATCGATTGTCCTGTAGTGATTCTGAACAAAGTTCTTTCAGTATCATCATCATCTTCATCATTTCAGCCGAAAGACGTCCACTGCTGGACATAAGCCTCCCCAAGCATCGCCACAACGACCGGTCTTCTGCATCCAGCGGATTCCCGCGACCTTCACCAGGTCGTCGGTCAACCTTGTGGGGGGCCTATCCACGCTGTGCCTTCCAGTACGCGGTCGCCACTCCAGAACTTTCAGTATACTAAAACTTACACTAAAAATAGCCTTGTATAAATAGTACTGTCTGGTGGATTGTTAGTTTCGCGTGGTTCCAGGTTAGAGGGAAGCTTTTAATATGATTATCACAGAAATAGATAGAGATAGAATGGTTATAATTACAATTTTACTTGCGATTCATGCGTTGCAACTTTCGAACAAACTACGCCTTAAATATTGACGTCATTAATTTAAAAAAATTTTTTTTAATCAAATGTACTTTACAGATTATTTTATTATTTTTAAGGCATTTACGCATGCGGAGCGAAATCTTTTTCTTTCTTTTATCTAATCTAATCTTTACAGCTTTTGTTTCTGCAGTTAGAAACAGCACAGTAAGGCATTTTTGCGGGTTTTTGTTACAGTATTTACAGAAACAAGTCATGAGGCGTACTGAGAAAGGCTTTGAAATGCTCTGCACTATGGTGCAGAGTGTTGGCACGTGCGCCCTGCCCACTTTACCATTCTATCTATTTCCGAGATAATTATCATGTTATCTAGCTCGTAAGCGGTATTAAGTAAAACGTGTGCGTGCGTGCATATTGAAGACGGTGCAATTTCACGACACATCGCGTCGTTGTTGGCGGTAATAAATATAAAATATGTGCGATGCCGCCTCAGCCCGCCATCTTGAATACCAAGTGGGCCACACCGACTAACTACAAATGATTTTAAAAAACGTCTTCCCCGTCCGACGCCCTCTAACTCGTTTACTGCATTTTATATTCATTATTTTACCGCTACCCGCGCTCTATTACGACGTATTTAATACTCAGCCATCATATTACGCTGTAGTTTGTGTGTACCTAATGTAATACTATTACTGGTTTATTAAACAAGTTCAAATATTGTTAACGACGGTAATTTCCTTGTCATACGATTCGACTCTGACGGTTACGATTTCAGGGCTACGTCGTAGCACTTGCTACGTAGCTACGACAATCAGACGAACTTTAAATTAATAACAAAGGCTAATTTTGTTTGTTAAACATAATTTTACTCGAATTACGTACGATTTAAGGCGGACAGTTTATTAATTAATTATATAAATTAAATGTGTCGTGACTTTAAATTTAATATCGCATTAGTCAGTTTATTAACCAAACGTATAAACTTTTTGGAACAGTTAAATCATTATAATTAAAATAAATTTTATGACATCGCTAAAATGAGCGGGAGGTGTGTTGATATTAACTTTTAATTTGTTTTCCCATAATTTCACACGGCGAGTTGAGTGACGGCGTAAAGTTGACACCAACACGGCAGCTCATCGTCCTCTGAAATTAAACAAAATAGCCGCGTCGGTGATCCATCAAACGTCACCGGGAAGAGATCAGGCGGCAAATTTTAATTCTGAATGAAGCTCTTAAGGGCGCGGTTTATTGCGGGGCGAACTTAATGTTTCGCGTGACTCGAATACTGAGATATTATTTTAATTTCGCCCCCATCGGCCGCTATCTGAGGTGTCTCGCACACCCAACTTTACATATTTTTTAGGGAATAAATCTCGTTTGATGAAAAAAGAATTTCACTGTAAACACCGCCCGGTTAATGGAAATTTTTGTTTAGTATTCAGCGTGGTTAAATTAGGTGGAGCCTCTCAGAATACACGCGACACCCATGCCGAGCGCAACGAGTACCTATTTGGAGACCAGATGTGTATTAACCATACGTGTGTCAAATACCTGTAGCTACAATATTGTCTTTATTATTATATGATAAAGTCCATGAATATTATTTGACGACCTCTGTGGTCTAGTGGTTCGAGTGTCGGACTGCTGTTCACGAGGTCGTGGGTTCGATTCCCACAGGACACAAATATTTTTGTGATTAACATGAGTGTTTGTGTTGGTCTGGGTCATCATTGTAGCCGAAAGACGTCCACTGCTGGGCATAGGCCTCCCCAAATAGGGGGGGTTATTCCATAATCACCACGCTTGGCAAGCGGGTTGGCGATCGCAGTTGGTTGGTTAAAATCTCAGAGAACACTGCTGCCAATCGTCTGGTGAATCCCTTAGTCGCCTTTTGTTGGTCTGGGTGTTTCTTATGTATTATAAGTATGTATTTACAGAAAATAAAGTATCTAAGTATTATATCCATTATGGCATTGTCTAGTAATACCCATAGTACAAGATCTGCTTAGTTTGGGACTGGATAGTGATGCGTAAAATGTCCCAAATTTATATATTTATT
This sequence comes from Asteroscopus sphinx, assembly GCA_949699075.1. Classification (NCBI taxonomy): domain Eukaryota; kingdom Metazoa; phylum Arthropoda; class Insecta; order Lepidoptera; family Noctuidae; genus Asteroscopus; species Asteroscopus sphinx. The sequence continues at coordinate 16,775,927 of OX453017.1, forward strand.
ATAATTCTTCAGCAAAACCTCCCGACTCCTTAATTTTGTGTTGAATAACCGCCTATGAAAAAGACCTCAACAAATAATCACGTAATACAAATTACATCTTCCCAAATCGTTGCTGAATCTCGTGTCTCTGACATTTTTACGAACAGGGATCTCACAAAATCCGTCTTACATAAAAACGAGCGGTGTCCCCATCAAATGCAACGAATCAAAGGACTCTGTGCCGAAATTCGCAACAATTTTATTATTCAATTATGGTTCGGTGGCGAGCAATATGCCGGCGTGAAAATGACACCCTCCACGCCCTTACCCCACACCCTCCGAGCTCCAGATTATGGCCGACTCGATACTGTATCTCGGATAATAAACATGATGGTTAAGGAGATCACTCTATAGCACAAACTTGTTCACAAATTAACCGAAATAAACGCGAAGTGAGCTCGTGATGTTGCGGCGGCTAAATTAAATTTGGATAGTACCGAAGTTGAGCCGAAGTTTGCATGCACGTGCACAAAATGTAGACACGGCTTCACGCCGGCGCAGACGTATGAATGTTACAGTAATTTCTGACGGAGACATTCGTTTGTTGTTGCATAAAGTTGGACCTAAGTAGCGCTTAGACTAGAGGGAGACGCGGTCATTTCTTATACTCGTCTCGTAGCGTATTGGGGAATACATTTGCTCATTTCGCAACACTCGATTGAATCTACGTCGAGGACGCCGCAAAGAAATATAGTGGAGAGCGTTCGGGCGTCTTAGTCGGTAGATTGCGATCACCTACTGGCTTGCCGCGTGCTAAGTGGATTGGAGTGGGACCTCATCTGTTCCCCGTCAGCCGAGGCGTGGGGTGGCCCCCCCTCCCGCCTGCGAATTGCGTTAAATAAAGTCAAATTGAGCAATAAAGGCTGGCTCCCGCAGTAATGCAATAGAATCGTTGTCCGCTCAAACTATACCGCTAATTTACACCAACGCAACGGTAAGCTATTGCTCGCTACCTGGAACTTAGTTATTTGCACTGATATGTGTTTTTTTTTCCTCAATCTGTTTTTAACCCCCGACGCAAACAGAGGGGTGTTACGTGTTTAATAATAATAATAAATTCATTTATTTCAGATAATCAAATCCATAGAAAAAATAATGTATATATCTGTAAAAATAATGTATATAAAATAATGTTTAATGTATATATCTGTGTGTCTGTGTACCTGTCTGTGGCAACGTAACTCCGAAACGGATAAACCAATTTTGATTTAGTTTTTTTGTTTAAAAGGTGACTTGATCGAGAGTGTTCTTACTTATGATGTTCTTCAAGAAAATATATTCAGCCGTTTGAAGATCATCAGCTCTTTTCTAGTTGATGAAGGGATGTGAGCAACTTCCACAGGTCTGATTGATTCGCCTGTTATTTCAATGATATAAAAAAATATAAAATATATTGCAAGAACATGGTAACCTTATTGAACTATATTTATGGGATTGATGAATGAAATCAAAACCTGGTAACTGTAACCTGATGCTGCAGCATCACGTGGAATCTGCAGGATACCCAACTCCTCACCAACTTACAGCAAAGGTATCGTGTTTGGGCTTATTGGAATGGTTAAAATAAATAGGTTATAGATAGATGGTGAATAGGGTCTGATAATAAAGGTTGAAAGAGAAATGAGGATAAATTGGCGAGGGATTGTAAGTTACTTTCACTCTTTCAATCGATATGAAATTTTGGTATACGTTGTAGTATCGGTTTTAACGAATTAGTGTATGAATGTGTAGACCGAATGAAAGAATGAATGAGGGAATGGGTTATGCCAGGTGTTTTTAAATTTTGTAATTAACACTTGTCTATTTGTGTGTCCACAGATTTCTTAGAACGTTTCTACTTTTCGTCTTAGAATAAAATTCCTATATGTCACATAGGTAAAGTAACTTTCTCCAAAAGAACCTCAAGATTTTTTAGTAAAAAAACACAACTTTTAATAGAAATTCCTGATAGAAAGTAGTTCCCATACGGCCACGATTGACATGCTTTAACTTAAAAGCACTCAAAACTGAATGATAGACTTTACGATAAAACAGAGCTTATAAGTGAAAACAAAGTTAACTGTGAGTGACGAGGGTTGAACTTGGTTGTTATGAGACCGTTTTGAGCCAAGAAATCATCGCTACCATTATACTGACTTTAATACTTCAGGGCTGTCTGTCGTCAGTTAATTTTAGACTCATTTGGACTTATTTGACGACGTCTGTGGTCTAGTGGTTCGAGTTTCGGACTGCTGATAACGAGGTCGTGGGTTCGATTCTCACTGAACACAAATATTTGTGTGATGAGCATAAGTGTTTGTGTTGGTCTGGGTGTTTCCTATGTATTATAAGTATGTGTTTACGAAAAAAAAGAAGTATATAAGTATTATATCATTGTCTAGTAACCATAGCACCAGCTCTACTTAGTTTGGGACTAGATGGTGCTGTGTAAACATGTCCCAAAAATTTTTTTTTTTTTTTTTTAATTCATGAGCTTATTTATTTATTCTATAACTTTCAGTCTGTCGGTAATTAACCACGTTATATTACTACTCAGCTTGATAAATTATTCTCTTTATTGTAAGAGTGTATGCACAAATAAAACCAGTACATTATTTGTATCCTTTTTTGCACCTTTATGTGGTAGATATTGCACCCATACGCATGAAGCGCTTTACGCTTTCTCATGCGTACCGCTAAGGAGTGGAATTCCTTGCCGGTCTGTATTTCCTGATAAGTATAATCTGTTGATCTTCAAGGCTCAAGTGAATAGGTTTTTTTAGCCGGCGTGTACCATCGTCGACTGCACCATCGGTTAACATCAGGTGAGGTGGCGGTCAAACGCAAGACCATCAGGAATAAAAAAGAAAATAACCTATAAACCATTTCTGCGTATAACTAACTTTACTATCCCTTATTACATAACCTTAGATCATGTTTAGACACTAGTTTAAAGTCAAATTACATACACGAAAAAGTGATTAATCTTAGCTTGGGCTGAACCAAATTTTGTAATAAAATGGAATACGTTTTCTTCATGTGTTTTTCTAGTTCCTTTTGTTTGTCCTAAAGAAAAATCCCACACACATCCCAAGTAAAACAGAGTACAAGAAAGTAAACTTGGCAGCCCTACACTTACAAATAACCCTTCCGCTGCTAGGCTCTTGTTCCGCAGATTCGGCGGCGGTTAGGTTTAAAATTCAATTTATTTCAATTTGTGTGTAATCAGAGGGGGGTTAACGCAAAAATACGCGTTCGCTTTATATTGCGAAGTAACTTGATCGCTTAGCGTTAGCTATGGAAATGAGCCCTGTTTCTGTGCTGGAGGGGGCATGTAATTACTTGCTAGTGATCTGTTGTACACTTGTAGTGTTTTGCGGGAAGAAATTGGTGGGTTAAGTATTTTGTATCGATTTAAGTTTCTTGTGTGGCTTGAGATCTGCTCATTCCGAGAGAGGAGGCGTACCTAGCAGTGAAACAGTAATGATCCGATCATATGTGTACTAAAAGAAAAGAAAGAATAATTGTTGAAAAAACAACATTTTAAAACAAAAAAAAAACACATAAAATACCCACAGAAAACTACTTGATGCATGTAAGTGGTGACCCCATCAGTAAAAAAATTATGACTAGCTGAATACATCATTTATCTGTGGCCAAAAGAGGCAGTTTTTCGCACTTTTTCTATCTAAAACTACAGCGAACTATAATTTATAGAGTTAATAGTTCCTGATTAAACTACAGTATTTTCGATAAATGATTGCAAATAAGTATAATAATAGTAAGTAGTAGTTGTGTGATAATAAGTATAATAGTAGGATCTTTAAGCAAATTAAAATTGGAAAAATTATACGAGTTATTGAAATTTCTTAAAACCTCTTAAGGGGTCATTGTTCTCATCAGTATGAACAACTTTTACTATGGGACCAACCCTGAAGTCGCGAAAAAAATCAGCTGTTTCTTACATTTTGTCAATTAATGTGACACAAATGTAAGGAACATCAGATTTTTTTTACCCCCTAAGAGGTTTTGATTTATTTCAATAACACGTTATATACAATGTATGTAACTAGTGTAGTTTTCAATTGGGTGAGGTTCGTGGATAAGTATTAACTGCGTGGATTGCAAAATTGATTAAAAGTAACATGTTGATATACTTACATAAATAAATATGCTGATACGAGGATGAATTGTTAGTGCCACACTCAAACCCAGGAGTTTTAAGTGGTACTTTTTTACTAACTTTGATTGTGTATCTTGTTGACAATTTAATAAATAATAATAATAATAGCCGCAGTCATTCATTAGATGGGTGACCGTAACGACTGCCATACAAATATCTATGGCAGTCGTTACGGGTAGTCAGAAGCCCGAAAATCTGACAACTGGTCTGACCTTAAGATGCCGGCTATCCAGTAACAGGCTTTAGTTGGCATATTTGCGTGGGTCTGATGGTAGTCGCTCCTTGTAATATACTGATGTTCAGCCGCATCTGGTTAGACTAACATAATTGCGAAAAATTACGAAGAAAGAAGGAGACGTGTAGTTTGCAATTATGTGACGCATTTTGCAATTTCTTCTACTGAAAACAACCTAAACCCAAAATACTTATTAGGATCACAGCCATCAGGATTTTTTTTTTTATAGTATAGGGTGGCGAAACGAGCTAAAGGCCCACCTGATGCTAAGCGGTTACACTGAAAAAAAAGAATTGTTGAATGTACTAAAGTTGCGTAGGTTGAGTAATGAACTACCATAGTCAACCCTTTTCATAGTTAATTTTACTATAACAAGAGTGAATTTAACAAAATCCACTTTGTTGATTTTACATAACAAAACAGATTGACTAAAACTATTTTAAGTATAGTAAAATTTATCGAACAAATATTTGAATACACTAAAGAAAGTTTGTAAAATACTTTCGTAAGAGTTCTCTAAATTTCCAACAGGTGATGCTACTAAATTTTTTCGTAACACTAACAAATAAGAAAGTTGATTTTACTTGACACAAATCATGAGATACGTTTAATATAATTAACACTAGAAATATGTACATTTTACACAAGCTTGTCAATAAAATCAACAAAGAAGTTTTGTTTAAACAACAGTACGAGTTTCGCAACACAGTTCTCCAGATATCCGATAGGTGTCGCTTGCTACTCTACTAAAGTTGTTCGTAAAATTTAACAAATTAAGTAATTGATTTTACTTGACACAAATTATGAGATACGTTTAATATAATTAACACTAGAAATATGTACATTTTACACAAGCTTGTCAATAAAATCAGCAAAGAAGTTTTGTTTAAACAACAGTACGAGTTTCGCAACACAGTTCTCCAGATATCCGATAGGTGTCGCTTGCTACACTACTAAAGTTGTTCGTAAAATCTAACAAATTAGGAAATTGATTTTACTTGATACAAATTATGAGATACATTTCATATAATTGACATTAGAAATATGAAAATTTTACGCATGTTTGTAAAAAAAATCAAAAAAGAACTTTTGTTTAAACAACAGCGCGAGTTTAGCAAAACAGTTTTCCAAATGTCCGACAGGTGACGCTTGCTAATCTACTAAAGTTGTTCGTAAAAACTAACAAATTGGAAGATTGATTATACTTGACACAAATTATGAGATACATTTAATATAATTGACATTAGAAATATGTTAATTTTACGCAAGTTTGTAAATAAAATCAACAAAGATTTTTTGTTTAAACAACAGTACGAGTTTAGCAACACAGTTCTCCAGATATCTGATAGGTGTCGCTTGCTACTTTACTAAAGTTGTTCGTAAAATCTAACAAATTAGGAAATTGATTTTACTTGACACAAATTATGAGATACATTTCATATAATTGACATTAGCAATATGTTAATTTTACGCAAGCTTGTAAATAAATTCAAAAAAGAACTTTTGTTTAAACAACAGTGCGAGTTTAGCAAAACAATTTTCCAAATGTCCGACAGGTGACGCTTGATAATCTACTAAAGTTGTTCGTATAACCTAACAAAGTGGAAAATTGATTTTACTTGACACAAATTATGAGATATATTTAATATAATTGACATTACAAATATGTACATTTTACACAAGCTTGTCAATAAAATCAACAAAGAACTTTTGTTTAAACAACAGTACGAATTTAGCAACACAGTTCTCTAGATATCCGATAGGTGTGGCTTGCTACTCTACTAGAGTTGTTCGTAAAATCTAACAAATTAGGAAATTGATTTTACTTGACACCAATTATGACGATACTTCATTTATCAAATTATCATAAGTAAGAAGTTTAGAAGGACAGGACAGAGGACCGAGCGTTGTGGCGCAACTTGGGAGAGGCCTATGTCCAGCAGTGGACTGCGATAGGCTGAGTTGATTGATTGAAGTAGTTTAGAAGTTATGAGGGAACATAATAGTATTTTTTTTATTTTTTATTTTTTTAATGTACATACTTTTGGGGTTGTAAATCGGGTGAATGCAAGCAAAGGCAAAAGCTAACAATATAATAGGTTGGGGAAAAAGTTTCTTCGCATTTTTTAAGAAAATTCAAAACATTTTTTTATATAGTTTATTTACATTTAACTAAAGTATGTAGGTACCATTTTGGTGGATAACTTTTTGCCATCTTGTAGGTAGGGACATGATCCCATTTCTATAGAAGTTTTGGGACTTCTGATCAAAAATACCGCGACAAGTGGTTTTGGCAGTCCTCTCGTGATGTTAACCTGACACTGCCTAAAGAATTCTGAAGAGACCGAAACAGGTGGAAATCTGATGGTGCAAGGTCAGGACTATACGGCGGATGCATTAACACCTCCCAGCCAAACTCTCTTAATTTTTGCTGAGTGGCTAAAGATGTGTGAGGTCTAGCGTTATCATAATGAAAACCACACCCCTTCTGTTGATCAATTCCGGCCGCTTTCTCTCAACTTCTTGCTTTAATCTCATCAGTTGTTCGCAGTAGTGTTCAGAATCGATGGTCCTGCCTGGTGGTAACAGCTCATAATGAATAATGCCCTTCCAATCCTACCACACACACAGCATCACCTTGTTGCGAGTTAACCCGGGTTTCGCCACAGTCTGTGAAGCCTGACCGGCCTTTGACCACGACCTTTTTCGCACGTTCTTGTCGTACGTGATCCACTTTTCATCACCAGTTATCAGCTTCTTCAAAAATGGTTCGGTTTCATTACGTCGTAATAAAGAATCACAAATGAGTACACGGTTCATTAGGTTTCTTTCAGTGAGCTCGTGAGGTACCCAAATATCGAGCTTTTTTGTGTACCCAGTTTTTTTCAAATGCACCAAAACTGTTTTGTGGTCAATTCCTAGTTCTTCAGCTACGTCGTAACTACTGATATGCCGATCTTGGGTCACAGTGTCGCCTTAGGGGCGACCAGTACCTATATCTTGGAGATCATCCGAATCAAAAGTATCCTGTTAATCCAGATCATATTCTATATGTGTGCGAAATTTCATCCAAATCCGTTAAGCCGTTTATGTGTGATTGAGTCACAAACATCCAAACATTCAAACATCCAAACATTCCAACATCTAAACATCTTCACAAACTTTCGCATAATTATAATATTAGTAAGATTAAATATTAAAAAAGTAACGATTTTACTCTTTTTTTTTATCTATACCATACCAATATACCTACCTACCTACATGTTACTTAATTAAAATGTTGATTTTACGAAACATCTTTGAGATTTTACTAAACTTTAATGTCATTTGACGTGACGTCATACCTATTCTTCCACCTATTCGCGTTCCGTTCTCGACTCGATACGACTTAGAGTTGCCAGATTAACACCTCTCCGCCCTTTTTAATTTTATTATAAGTAATTTGACGTAGGTAATGATGGGAATAATTTTAACTAAAATTAAACGTTTTTAGGGTTCCGTACCCAAAGGGTAAAAACGGGACCCTATTGCTAAGACTTCACTGTCTGTCTGTCTATCACCAGGCTGTATCATAGGCTGCTGTATGATAGCTAGACAGTTGAAATTTTCGCAGATGATGTATTTCTGTTGCTGCTATAACAACAAATTCTAAAAACAGAATAAAATAAATATTTAATAAATATAAATATTTTTGGGACATTTTTACGCAGCACCATCTAGTCCCAAACTAATTTAAAAATTTAAGGGTGGCTCCCATACAATAAACGTGATTTTTTGCCGTTTTTGCTCGATATTAATAACGATTGGTACGGAACCCTTTGTGCACGAGTCCGACTCGCACTTGGCCGATTTTTAGACATTTTGTGTACCTACTGATCATATCATGTCCGGACGTTTTTAGCGTTTTTTTTTTTCCTGTAGATTTTGGGTGGTAGGTACCGTGTTTTCGCGTCCGCATAAGTTTTTGTTTTAATTTTCATGATATTTTGACAATACTGAACAAGATAAGAAAGGGTGTCGCGCTGACACCCTTGAGCGTTTCGTATAAAACTCATAATTATGCCAAGAAGCTACTTCCATTAGATAAACTTCTGATTTTAAGATTTATAATATCATAAAAAAAAAAAAAAAAAATATGCGGACACGAAAACATGCTTCTCAACAAATGTTCCCTCATTTGTTCCGAGCATCTACAGAAATAAGGTAAAATCTAAATAATGGAAATGAAGTACAGAAAATATGGTCAATACCATTTCTAAATACATTTTGGACTGAAAAAATGCCAAGGCATATTACTCGTGCGATTTACCCGATGAAGTAATCGTAAATAAAATATATAATTTTGATGGATTTTTGGCGGAAAAATTCTAACTTGCATAGCGGAATTCAAAATATCTCGTTGGCAACACTGTTCTTCAAATTTTTTCTTTCGGTCGGTCGGTTGTCGGGGCGTGCATGTGACGGTATATAACAATGTACTCTGTGGTGTGACGCGTGCGCGGTGCTCTGTGTTGGATTAGTTAGATAATTAATTATAATCATTCATTTTCATAGTTACGCTAGAGGTTCAATGTTCATTTCATAGTGAGTGAAAATGGACTCGACGTCACAAAATACGTTAGGATTTACATTAGACGCCAACTTCGCCATAGCACTTCTAGATTCCTGGGGAGTCTCGAAGGAAACACAAGCTGTATTTCAAGGTAAGTTCTAAGTTCCTACTTATTATCAACTTAGAATGGTAGAATAGGTCCTTTCGTCCTAACAGGTCAGTCTTATCGTAAAGTACACGGTCGCCATCCAACAGCGGCTGCCAGTTCTCCTAACTATGTGCCTTGCCTATTGCCAATGGAGCTTGTTTGCTATTCTGCAAGCTAAGTTGGTAACCTGCAGATCTCCTTATTTCTGATTTGAACGCGCAGTAACTCCAAACATAGCTCGTTAGATAGTCCTTGACCTTGAGCCTTTAATATGACACCCTAGTTAGCGAATATCTGTCTGATAACCACAAAATATTGTATTTTTTTGTATCTAAAGTATCATCATCTCATATTACTTGATACAAATATTAATATGTAATATAACTATGTAGATACTTTAGATAAATGTATTCCAAATTTTAATATCACTCCCTGGGCCATGTTTAATAAATGCTACTAATTGTAAATTGTAATTGTATACAAGCTACGAATCTGCAAGTTTCTGTTTAATAAATAATACAACTTACTTAAATAGCATTTGTAATATAAAATATTTGTAAGATTTTTATGTGCAAAATTCTCACTATTTGTTGTGTTTATTAAACAGTACTTGTAGTACAATTTAACAACATTTTACAAAATTGTAGGATTGTAGCGTTTAATAAACAGGGCCCTGCCCTGCCACCAAATACAAATTCGCTGATGTCAAACTGGGAAATTACCAAATTATTGTTTCCTTCTTTTTTTAGAATATGACTTGGATGTATTTTGCATAGAAAATATTTCTGATTCTGATATAAATGAGCTGATTCCAAAATCAAGAATAAAGGATAGAATTAAATTCAAGGCTGGATTAGCTCAATTTAAAAATGAAAATAAATCCCTGGTGAGTATTTTGAAGTATATACCTATTATTGTACCTACTTTCCAGAATGTAGCAAATGAGCCTTTAGGCTCGGTAATCTCAAGCACAGGCTTTGCTTGTTTTAAAACTGATTGATTTGTTCATATTATTTTGTTTTTGTACTATAAGAGAAAAGAAGTAAATAAACTACATATATATTACTAGATTTTCGCCGCGGTTTCACCTGCATTAATTTGAAAATGTTTCGCGGTTGTATGTAGCGTGATGATAATAGCCTAAAGCCTTCCTCAAATAATGGACTATCCAACCCAAAAATATTTTTTCAATTCGAACCAGTAGTTCCTGAGATTAGCGCGTTCAAACATACAAACAATCAAACTCTTCAGCTTTAAATATTAGTAACGATTTTTAGTTTTGGTAGCAATGTTACTAATGTATCTCAGATCAAATGCTCTTAATAGTATGAGCACTGATCTAGCTGGAGTCAACTTGAAATAGTTTTTTCACATTAATAAAATAATAACATAGGTACCTTATCTTATCTTAATTTTTACAGAAAACATGTTCTTTAGACACAGTATCAATAGAATCAGATAAGGATTCTATGGGGCATGTGGGCAGCGATTATAGTTCTGCGGCTAGTGGCTGTTCTTGTGCTACTTCGAACGAAGAGGTTAGTTTTTTACACTTTATTTTGAAATTGCCTTGTTAATAACAGATACCATAAATACCTACTACAAAATTAAATAATTTACATACATACATACATACTATCACACCTGTTTCCCATTGGGGTAGGCAGAGACTATGGATTTCCACCTGCTACGATCCTGACACACCTCTTTCGCTTCATCTACGTCCATTAACCTCGTCATGCATGCTCGTCGGTTTAGAGAACTCTTAACCTGGCATTTTTTGAGAACATCCGCGATTTGATCGCGATACGTTCGCCGAGGTCGTCCCCTTCCAACTCTAAAAAATAAATAAAAAAATAAAAAAATTATAATAAAACAAAGTTCCGGATTAAATCGCGTATATTATTTAAATTGGTTTCCCTGACGTTTCGAAAGCTTTGCAGCATTTCGTGGTCGCAGGTAGACTAAGATGACAAGCGTCTTTACAAATATTTCTAAAAAATCATTTTAATCTACCGTACAATATTATTAATTAAAATCGTTTCGATGCACGCAGTAATCACTCACAATATCATTATCTGAAACGTCAGGGAAACCAATTTAAATAATATACGCGATTTAATCCGGTTAAACTTTGTTTTATTATAATGTGTAGTGATCGCGAAAACCTAAGAAGTTACTAAATAATTTATCTATTAAAAAGCCCGCCCTATGTGGTTCCTGCTACAAATGGCCATAATGCTAGAAGAATTTCCCTGCTGTATGGCTATAGCCAGTTTTCCAGGAGTGAGTCAATGTTATTGCCTTTTTGTGTTTGTTTTTTTTTTCGTTACCTATTTTTTTTTCTTCCAATTTTTTGGTCATAGGATTAAGAACAGTCAGGAAATATGGAAGAACTAAGGTCAATCAACAAAAAACTCATGAAATTCACTTGTAAGTAAGTACATAAGTATGTTGTATGTGTGTTGGCCTACTTACCTATGTTGAACTTGACTTTGATTTCTTTTTTTGTGAAAACAAATTTGCCCATACATTCACATTTATGTTTTTGATTCAATTCAATTCAATTTCTTGAATGCAAATCTTTTAATTATCATAAATTATTATGTATGTACGATTAATTCATTATTTTTTAATTAAAAAATCAATGTGGTCACAGGATCTGTACCATAATAGCCGAAAACCCAGCGGTTTAGACTCGTTAGATTGGTTTTGAATAACGCTTTGTGATGAGTGATGTTCAGGATTTGATGATGGATGGAGCCAGAAGGTGGTCACAGGCAGATCCTGTGACCACCTTCTGGCTACTAGGGTACAGATACCCTGGTAGCCAGAAACTCAATTTGTTTGGGCTCGTTAGAATGGTTTTGAAGAGCACTTTGTGATGAAGTAAAGTGATGTTCAGGGTCTGATGATGAATGGAGTCGGAAGGTGGCCACAGGATCTGAACCCTGGTAGCCGGAAACTCACTGTATTAGGGCTCGTTAGATTGGTTTTAATGAGTGCTTTGTGATGAGGTGATGTTTCGGGTCTGATGATGGAGCCAGAACATGGTCCCAGGATGATGTATTGTGATTTTTATTTCCCAGTGAGTCGAATTTGATTCCATGTCTGTAGTGAAGTTAACTTTGATTTCATATCTTTTTTTTATCCATATCTTTCCAATTGATAGTTTTATTGATTTTTTTTAATTTACTTAGTGTTATTACAAAAGATTTTTAAACACTTTAACTTAGACGCCTGTTTAAATGTGATGTTGTCTCTTTCAAACAATATTGTCAAAAAATTTACAGCATTGTTGAATTTTTTTTTTGTAATAACACTGACTATTTTTACCATTTCTGTGTATAAGTCCTATTTTTTTTTCTCCCACTAGTCTTTTAATTTAAAAGAAATTCTGAAGACCACTAGTATCGGACAAATATGCCTTCAGTATATAAACAAGAAGATTGATGATACAACTATAAGAAACAATTTATCAAAATGTATTATAGAATACTTCATAAAAAGGAAGGGTTCGATGGATGCAAAAAATTATGAGGACATGTCCAGTCAAATTGTTAAATTTTTCCCATTCGAGTCGAAGGTTATATTTTTATTGCAAAAATATTTTGGTATGGTAGATTAGATAATAGTATATTGGTTCTACTATAGTAGTATTATGGTAATATAGTAACAGTAGTTGTATAGTATGGATAGCATACCATGTATAGTCTTGAATTTTCTCGGATTCTGCACACTCTTCCCATTTGCAACTCGTCGCCAGGGCTCGGAAAAGTTATTTAAAATAATGTTTTTAAATGTTTCAGTTTTTCCTTCAGTGTTCCAGATCAATAACCAGATTGTTGCAAGGAGCGCTTCCACTGGCAATAGGGTATTTTCCAAATTTTTAAAAACCGTTTATTTTATAAATTGGTGTCATGGAGAAAAATACATTAATTAATTTATTTATTTTATTTTTCTGTTGGATCGTTCGTCCCAATCTTTAAATATAAGCGGTTTTCAAAAATTTTAAAATTACCCTATTAAAATTGCTCTGCTACCTATCAGCAATTTTGGTCGATGGGAATATCAAGTAATGGGTAATATCTGAAAAAAAATCAAATTGGAATTTACTACATTACAAACAATTTTTCAGGATGCATATTATGTTCCTAGTAGAAAATATGGGAAGTCATATATTCCAGCAAGAGGGAAATTGGTAGACCGGTACCATAACCAAAGAAGAATTTTAAGAAAATCAGGACTCATAAAGAAACACGAAACATCCACCATTACCATAACTGAAACTCATGAAGGTATATTATTCAACATTTCAACTTTGCACTATCGGGTTTGAAAATCATTTTGCTTGTATGAAAAATCGTTTAGTCGCATTAAGTCCACTTCGCATTTGGTCCACTTTCCGAAAACACGTCTCTTTCGCAGTTGGTCCATTTCGCAGAAAAGGTTAGCTTCTATATTTTCAATTACTTTATATTAAAAAAAAATTTGTTCTTTTATTCTTAATACGTTGCAGTAAAAATAAAAATCTGACATTTGTAGAATATGAAAAAAAGAACCTTTTCCCATATTTATGTGAAATATTATCAAATGGGAAATGACAATCTGCGAAATGGACCAAATGCGAAATGGACGTTTCGCGAACTGGACCAAGTGGATCAAATGCGAAGTGGACGTGATGTGCCTAAATGCCGCTCCGAACGGGCAACCAGTAGAATCGCTCGGACCGCGGTCACCCGCAGCCTCGGCGCTCCGCCTCGGCGGGTTGCGCCCGCGCGCTCTGCGATCGGTTGGCGGGCGACCGCGGTGGAACTCAACTAAACAATCTGCTTTGTGAGTTCTTATTTTAACGTCTTACATTCACAGTTTTACGAGTTCAATTTCAATGGATATAGAATGTTATTTGTTTAAGAGTCCCAAAATGTATCACTTGAAGATCTTAATAATATGAAGCTATGGTTGAAATTTAATAAAGAGCCTTGGGTAGATGTTGTGGAGAAGTGGAAACTAACAAGGACATTGCGAAAAGAAGATTTATCTGGAAAAGATAAAACCATCCAGGACTTATTTAATGAGTGGCCTTCAATCAAAGCAAGCTTGGGCTACAAACTTGTTCGTATAATTTATTATTAAATATTTAATATATTTTTTAAATAATTAAGTTTTTTGCAAATATGCCATTCAATATTTATGCTTGACAAAATTCGGCCTTATGATATTATGCTTTTAGAATTTTTGATAATAAATATTTTGCCAATTGATATTTATGCCATTTAACAGTATAGGTTTTATGTTTAGGACAAAAAATTATGCGTAGGTAATCATTCAATTTTACTTTTTATTTTTTTAGGTTGAATTAGATTTTGATTTCATGTACCCAAACCATGACCTAGAATTGTTCAAAAAGTGGCCAATATTCATGGAAAAAGCATTGCCAATTTACAGTCAAATAAAAAGTTGCGTGGATAATCTGAAAACTTTGAACGACGATAGTACCACACCAGGTCAGTAGGTGCTAATTTATTTTCATTATATTAAATAAAGATAATAGACAGTCCTCATTTTTACAGGCTTAGCTTTGTAATAATTTTTAACTCCTTGCAGATGTGAGAGATTATGTTTACCTAAAACTGATGAGTTCGAAGATGCCACCCACCATTAAAATTCTAGTTAAAACCGAAGAAAAGAAGAAAAAATATTATAAACCAAGCATTGCTGAATCAGAAAAGGCTTTCATTTTACATGTCGCGGTAAGTAAATAAAGTGCGCAATAAATTAAAAAATAAATAATACAAAGTATTTACCTGTGGTAGCTGATTCGTTTTTTTCTTATTATGACTTGCTCTTTGGTGAAGGAAGACATCGTGAGGAAATCAGCAAGTCTTTAGAACTCAACCCAATGAAGACTTGTGATATTAGTTTACAGGCAATGGGTTCAGTGTGGTAGATTATTTATGACCCAGAACATCTTGTATATTTGTATTTGTTCAACCTTGTATTTGTTCTATTACAGAATCAGAGCGAAATAGTAACAAAGATCAAGCTGCGTCAGGATGAGCACTTGGCCAAAGGACTTACTTGCCAACCACTGATAGTCGTGGTAGGGTCATCGATAGAAGAAATAACCGATTACTATGTCCATTATGAATCAGTCATTTATAAGATCGACACCCTACTAAAAGCAGTAGATGTATGCTTTAAAATTTTCCATGTTTTCAATTTAGAGTACCCGACAGAGTGTGTTAACGTGTGGACCTTTATCCAAAAATATTTTTACGGAATTGATTGCAAATCTGATAAAAAAATTTCAAGTGTAGCTTGTTTTATGGCGGATCTGTCTTAAAACCTTTTGAGACTGAAATTTCTATTTTGTGCCAAACATTTTATTTTGTACATAATCCAAAGACATTTTTAAAGAATTGATGATAAAAAATTCCAATTTGTTTCCATCGAACCTATAGTTTATTTAAACATGTTTATTTGTTTTATGTGTTCGTCTGTGTTAAACGACTATAAATCATTTTTCTTACACTTGAAATTTAGCCATGACTTGCGACCTAACTCCACTTATTGCTGTAGACAGTTTAATTGTACCAGAATATTTTCAAATATACGTTCGTTTCGTCGTCATCTGACCAATGCTCATAATCTGAATCTACCTTCCGAAATATGCCTGTCAAACTGTAGAAACAACAATATTATTCAAGAACCGAGTACATCAAGTAGCCAACAAATAATTT
Source organism: Asteroscopus sphinx (assembly GCA_949699075.1). Classification (NCBI taxonomy): domain Eukaryota; kingdom Metazoa; phylum Arthropoda; class Insecta; order Lepidoptera; family Noctuidae; genus Asteroscopus; species Asteroscopus sphinx. Next base: position 16,791,806 of record OX453017.1, read on the forward strand.
TCAACTTGGACTGTAATAGTGATAATGATGAACGCCCTTTTGTTTTTGAACCTGAAAGTAACCATGTTCCCCAGAAAGATGAAATTTTTAATAACTCAACAGCCACTTTCGCTTTGTCTTTATACAGTAATCCTAACATTAATCGAAAATGTGCCAACGAAATAATTAGTAATATTTCAGAGCATATAACTGATGTTATTAGTAATATGTTAACTGATCTTTTACCTAGTGCTTCAGAAACAAATCTCGAAAAATTAAAAAAAGTTATTAAAACATTATCGCAACCTTTTGAAAATTTATCCACAGAGTATCAAGTAATGAATCATTTTTCTGAACTTGGCATTTATATACCTCCTAAAAAGTTTCTTATTGCTGAAGGTACATTTTCAAATACTGCCAATTCTTCAATAAGACCAAATTCCGAGTATGGAGCTAGAGTACCTTTAAAATTAATATTTAAGAAAATTTTCGAATTACCCGGTTTTATTTCTGTTTTAAAAACATATAACGATGCTGAACCTAATTCAATATCAAATTATACTCAAGGCAAGGTTTGGAAACATAAAATATCTGGAAAAGAAGGGTACTTATGCGTACCGTACTTTTTGTACAATGACGATTTTGAATGTAACAATCCATTGGGAAGTCATGCTGGGGTTCATTCTATTTCTGCCACATATTTCCAATTTCCAACTATGGGAAGTGAATACTTATCACTTTTAGAAAATATATTTGTTGCTATGTTGCATAAGTCGTCGTATAGTAAAACTTACGGAAACGCGGCTACTTTTCACGAGCTTATTGAAGAAATGAAGTGTTTAGAGGAAAATGGCATTGATATAGTAACATCGGAAGGTAACTTCAGGGTATATTTTATACTTGCAATGGTCATCGGTGATAATTTGGGGCTTAATACTGTACTAGGATTCACAAAATCATTTTCAAGTAACTATTACTGTCGAATTTGTAAGGCCGATAAAACTATAATGAAAAAACAATGTAAACAAGATGACAACCTTCTAAGAAATCGAGAAAATTATTCCTCTGATGTTGAAACTAATGATGTATCAGTGACCGGTATTAATGAATCTTGTATATTTAACAACATTAATACATATCACGTGGTGGACAATTTATGTGTTGATATAATGCATGACATATTTGAAGGTGTTTGTCATTATGACCTTGCTCATATTATTTTGTATTATACGGAAACCATAAAACTTTTTAATTTAGATACTCTTAATGACCGGCTACGACTATTTGACTATAAAGGAAATGAGTTAAATGACAAATGTACAAAAGTAAAACGGGAACATTTATTAAAGAACAAATTTAATATGTCGGCTTCTGAAATGATGTTGTTTGTACACATTTTCTCTCTATTAGTAGGAGATTTAATCCCAGAAGATGATAAAGTATGGTTATTTTTTCTTACATTGCTTAAGATAATTGACATACTTTTTAGCAGGAATCTTGATTACAGTACAATTGCTTTACTTGAAACTTTAATCACCGAACACCATGAGGGTTACGTAAAGCTATTTCGTGACACCTTAAAACCTAAACACCATTTTATGGTTCATTACCCTGACATTATTAAACAAGTTGGTCCCTTACGATTATTTTGGTGCATGAGGTTTGAAGCCAAACATAAACAATTAAAAAACACTGCTTCAATAATAACTTCCAGAAAAAATTTAGCATTAACTTTGTTAATTAAGGAACAACTGTCATTTGCTCATAGACTTTATACTGTAAAAAGAGATGAAGCTAGAATAAAACTAAGTTCACGGGTAAACTTTATTCCCTCTAATATTAATGACATTGAAAATATTTTAATTCCTCGAGATGTAGAATTAACTGGTACATTTAACTGGGTTTCTTTCAATGGGATCAAATATATGCAACATGCTATTTTAATTATTTCCAACGAAGACAGGTACCAGTTTTTTGAAATCAAATTTATTTTTGTAACGGCGTCAGGAACAGATATTTATTTTCTGTGTAAAGAAATTAACTGTAACGGATTTAATGAACACCTACAAGCGTTTGATCTCAACTTAGTTGAGGCTGACGCATGGAATTTTTTAAAACCTGAGGACCTTATCATAGCTCCAACTTATTCGCATATAATGTGTAATGGAGATACATACTGTAGAATTAAGTACATGTAACTAGAGAGATTATCGAACCGTGTTTTGGGTTTTAAAGCAAATTTTAATTAAAATTATAAATTTGAGGAGGAGTGTTGAGTAACTAGTATTATCATACTACCCCGTGACATTTCCAACATGGTAGCAGAGCGTGGTTAATATGATAAGTAGGATTTGACTAAGAATTATTTAGTATATTTTGATAAAACTTAGAAATATTTTTTGTATGTATTGATATAGTATAAAGCTGAATTTTAACTGCGTTAGATGTAAACTTAGCAATAATGTTAAGTAATATAATATTAAGGTTTTGCATGGCGTTGGTATGTTGGACATTGTGGGCGGATAATTCTTTCTTTTTATTGCAGAATGGGTCAGCATATCTAACTACCCTTAGTCACATGATTGAAGATGATCCCTTCTGGACATCCTTTAAGACGGGCCTTTTGTAAGAGGTTACCGCAACCTTAGTTTTAAGTACATTTAAATATAAATATGTACATATAATATTAAGGTTTTGCATAGCGTTGGTATGCTGGACATTGTGGGCGGATAATTCTTTCTTTTTATTGCAGAATGGGTCAGCATATCTAACTACCCTTAGAGTCACATGATTGAAGATGATCCCTTCTGGACATCCTTTACGACGGGCCTTTTGTAAGAGGTTACCCGAACCATATTTTTAAGTACATTTAAATATAAATATGTACATTAAGAAAAAAAACTTATTTTGGGTTAAAGTAAATTTTAATTAAAATTATAATCTATTGATGTTGACAGATATTATTATGGTCTGTGTACGTTTTCCTTTCGCTCTCTCTGGCAGTCTTGTTATGTTGTATTTTAAATGCTGTTCTTTTCCTTTATTCGCAACGAGTCGCACTGAATCGTGTCACACTGACTGGTTGAGAAAAAAATTCGCAACGAGTCACAGTGTGACTCGATGCGAATTTTTATTCTCATCTAGTAACACTTGTTAGTAAATGGTTCATACTTATTCTTCTCCTTCATCTCCTTCATCATCTGAACGTGAAAAAAATATTCTTTAAGTAACGGTGTTAGGTAACTGCTCCAAGAGATAAATATGAACCATTTACTAACACATGTTACTAGACGAGAATAAAAATTCGCATCCAGTAATACTGTTTGTTACGCGTTGCTAATTTTTTTCTCAATCAGTAACAGTATCACACAATTGGATATCTGACTTGACAATGGATACTTTTAAGGTATATAATAGAGCAGAAAGGGAAGCAAATTGTGAAATGTGACGTCACTGTTCTGTGACGTCACATTTCACACCGCGCGGCCGCAAAAGAAAGTGATGTTTTTGCTTAGTGATAATTTGTTTGATGTGTAAACATTTAAAAAATCAATAACAACATTATTTCCAATTACGTATGGATTCTAATAATCAACACTAATTTGCCATTAGAAAATTTTGTTTTTTTTTACCAAATTTGGAGTCTTAGAAATCATAGTAAAATTCGTCAAATTGAGCCAAAATTTCGCGTAGAGGTTTATTTTGCTATCCTTTTGCTCTTTTAAACCTTAAATCGTAAAATCCATTCTCAAGTCAAATACCCAATTCAGTATGACTTGTTGCAAATAAGGGCTCTTATTGAAGGCACTGTGAACAATGAAACATCGTTCAAATTGATTCCTTTTTTCCTCCAGGTTCAAAATGTACACTTCCCATAATTTACACCGGTTTCAAAAGGTACATTTCCTGAAATGTCCACTTCTCAAAAAGTACATTTCTCAAAATGCACCTTTCTCGGAATGTACATTTCCCTAAATGTATCTTACCCAAAATGTACATTCTTAGAACAAAAAGTAAATAAAAATAAGTTAACCTCCATATTTATGTGATCCTGGTACTTTAAAATCTATTCAGTCAGTTATTCCTATCTGTTCTTAGAATGTACATTTTGAAAAAGATACATTTTGGGAAATGTAAATTAGGGGAAAGGTGCATTTTGGAAAAAGTAAGTTTTCGGAAGTGGAGATTTCGGGAGTTGTACCTACCTTTTGAAACCGGTGTACACTATGGGAAGTGTTCCTTTTGAACCTGAAAGCCTTTTATGATTATTTTGTGCCACATTTGTTTTGTGACACACTAGTTGATTATTTTATGTGATATTTCAGTTATTACCTCGCCTGTAAGTGAATTGTTTAAGTTTTATTGTAAAAGTAATTTGATAACAATTATAATATACTCAATTTTATTCATTTAATATTTTGTTTTCTTTTACTATTTTAGTTATAACCCGAACAAAATTATTGTAACATTTTATCATACAATTCAGATTTAATTTGTTTAACATTTAAATGTGTATTTTTAACAGTTATAATTGGAGTACTTTTTGGTAAATTTTGCTAAACATGTTCTTTTATTTTCAGTTTTATTTTGTACTGTATGATACCGCTCACGGGCGGGTGATTTTGTCTTTCGTTTATTTTTTTATTGATAGTTTACTGATCTGTAAATTAGGCAGCTGACTACAAGTCTCTGGCGACAAAGTATACACGGTGACTTTATTAGTGCGCATAATTTTTGAGGATGTTCGTTCAGTCGGACCATTAGTTTGATGGTCTGAACATCCTTATAAGTTATGCGCACTAGTCACCCAGTATATTACGCTACGAGAGATTTTCAGTCAACCAATAATTTACAGCTTTCATGCATAATGGCGAAACATGTTTAATTGAATATACCTACATCCTGTTCGTACATTTTAGGAGAGCGCATTTCGTATATTTTACTACTAAAAGTGAAGTAAAGTATACGAAATGTGCTCTCCTAAAATGTACGAAATGGTATGAGTAAATGTTACAATACTAATTTTACATATTTTATTACAATACCTTACGTAAAATATGCAAAACTTATTTAATATAAGATACGAAATCATAAGAGTAAATATCACAAAATCAGTTTTGCATATTTTTAGTAAAATATACTAAACCAACAACAAGATATCTGGTAAATTGTATGAAATTAATTTCACATATTTTACCAAACACTTTTAGTTAAACATACTAAATCAACATCGTTAAATGGACGAAAGTAATATACGTGAAATATGCAGGACTCGATTAGCTGAATATACTAAATTAAATGAGTAAATGTAGCAAAATTAATTTCATATATTATACATAACACATTTAGTGACATTCATTAAATCTCACCGTGAAATATACAGGACTGGATTAGTTGAATATACAAAATGAAATTAGTAAATGTAGCGAAATCAATTTCACATTGTTTACATAACACGTTTAGTGGTATTTATTAAATCTCATCGTAAAAGATCAAAAGTAATCGACGTGAAATATACAGGACTTTTTAGTTGAATATACAAAATGAAATGAGTAAATGTAGCAACATTAATTTCACACATTTTACTTAACACGTTTAGTGACATTTATTAAATCTCATCGTAAAAATTCGAAAATAATCGACGTGAAATATACAGGACTTTTTAGTTGAATATACAAAATGAAATGAGTAAATGTAGCAAAATTAATTTCACATATTTTACATAACACGTTAAGTGACATTTACTAAATCTCATCGTAAAATATCGAAAATAATCGATGTGAAATATACAGAACTTTTTAGTTGAATAAACAAAATGAAATGTGTAAATTTACTAAACGTATGGGTTACATAATCAACCAGTTCTATTTGGTAAAATCAACAATTTCGTGTGTAGGACCTATATTAACCCGCGAATTTGATAAAATTTACGCGGAATTTAGTAAAATCAATCATTCTTTTTTTTTCAGTGTACCTTTGCCCATAACAACTGCAATACCACCTAGGCTGTTACCTAAATGGTACCGCAAGTCGGTTCGCCAAACTTGGAATTTAATTTAATTAGCTTATATCAGATTTGCGACTTCAACCCTACCGCCACTACTACCCACTCAATAGTGTGGGTTACCGACTACACAATAATTGTTTTTAAATCATACTTTATGAATATTCATTTAGTATTTATTCACGTTTTTATTTAGATTTGTACTGAAAATAAACTTAAAAATTATAGTGGCACAGACAGTAAAAAATATAGACGAAGTGCTGCGAACAATCATAGTGAAGCCAAAATAAAAATGCTCCTTCGTGTACCTACAACCAGCGCTCACGCACACACTATGCACCTGAAGAATATTTGCTTTCGCAATGCTTACTGGACGATATCACAACATGTGTACTGAGAGGGGTGAGGACGGTATGAGGTGCATGTGTGCGCTGGTTGTACACGAATGAGCATAGTTTTTTGGCTTCACTAGATTGTTCGCAGCGCTTCGTCTATAGCTTTTACTATGTCTGTGTACAGTGGTTAAAAATAATCTTGAGTGTCTATTTTTAATTCTAATGGCGCTTGTACACGGTGCATGTGCATGTAACCGGTGCGGGCTACCATACGCGGCCCACTAGCGCGGACTAATGCGGTAAATTCATTCATAAAGCACTGAACCAGCGCATTTATTAACAGGGTCGTTTACACAATGCATACACAATGTTTACACGCGCATGTTGAGGTAGGCACTGATGATGCATCCATTCGGATGTCGATTTTTTTTTTCCTGTTTATAAAGAACACGGTTCTTAATAATACATTACAATCTAGCCTACAAGACTAATAAGTAACTTTTATCTAACTTATTTTTCTACGTTGTATATGTTTGTTAACTAAGAATAATGTCCATTGCATTTACTTAGTCTGATAATATAATATAAAAACACTTTGTTCATGTGTTATATGTACAGTAGCACTATTTTGTTCACTGTTGTTCACTACACTAACTCAAAAGGTTTAGTTCTTTTCAGTCTTCGCACTATGTCCGTGTTGTCGAGCAGCTGGATGGCTTCGCCATTCACATGTTGATGAAGTCTACGTTCGTGGGCTTCAGCAATTTTTTTATTATGTTGGTGACGTTGGTGTTAAGGTCAGCACTTATGACGCATCCATTCGGACGTCGTTTTAATGACTACATCCAAAAAGCTTAACTTGTTCTAAAAAGAACATAGGTTTTCAAAATTCACGGACAGATTTCGGAATGTAGCCACGCCATTTGTACTGTTGGAAACATCGTCGGTGGCACCCTTTACCCACGCCGTGTACAAGCACCATGAAGTTCAACACCTTTACTTTTATTCCCAAAAAATATTCAACGAAATGCCTTCACCAAATTCAAAGTGACGTCACCATCACTTGTCACAATATAAATTCGAATAACTTGCACCCACACTCAGTTGTTTTTAAAAAAGCGTTTTTAATATTCGCGGACCGTCTTTGGCGTTGTACGGCAATTCCGCCTTGTTTTAAAGCGGACAAATTGAGCTTTTTTTGTTTATTCAAGTTGAGAGCAGTTGGAGCGTGGGTAATCTCTTTTACGTTTGTTGGATTTGAGACTGCTCAGAGTCTTCTTTTTCATTCGTTTCGTCAACTGTGCTGTACTGTTTGTCCATGTTATTCGCTTGTTTTGCGCGAGACGAGAATTCCTTACGGGCGGGCGAACGTTCACTATGCGTGTAAATTTTTAAGCTTCGTAACGTTTCTTTTATTTTTTATTGCACCCGTTTCTTTTATTCAAATATACGGTATTTGCAATTGTCTGTTTGTTGCATCCTCTGGCCCTTTTGATGAAGTTTTTGTATTCTATTCATGTTGCACGTTAGCTGAAATTCATGTTACTGTGTACTCGTACTTGTTCATTAAGGTGGTCGACTTTACTTCTAAAGTGGACAATTATGAATTTTTTCTTCTTTCAGTATTTTTTAAGGAGTTATTGGTCTGTGGTCTAGTGGTACGAGTGTCGGACTGCTGATCACGAGGTCGGGTTCGATTCCCACAGAACACAAATATTTGTGATGATGATGAACATAAGTGTTTGTGTTGGTCTGGGTGTTTCTTATGTATTATAAGTATGTATTTACAAAAAAAAAGTATATAAGTATTATATCCATTGTCTAGTACCCATATTACAAGCTCTGCTTAGTTTGGGACTAGATGGTGCTGTGTAAAATGTCCCAAAATATTAATTAATTTATTTATTTAAACCTTGTTGTTTGCCCGGGACGTGCCAAAGGCGTAGCACTGGAGGGCCACCGGCGCGGTCCACCGGAGTTCCCGGAGCTCCTCTATTTTGTGCAGAGGATGGCCACCGTGTGTTTTTATTCAGTAAGAGTCTGACATACCCCTCCGCCCTCCCCAGATGGACGGTATCGGATTTCCACTCGAAAACAAAAAAAAACGAGTAATTCAAATACATTTTATGAAGCAGCATAATATTGTGCTGACAAAATGAATTTATCATCTAGTAATACGATGTTCATCTAAAATAGCTTCCGTTCAACTCATCATTTATATCGGAGCTAATCCATCAGTCACGCAGCGCCGTATCAAAGTGCAGACATATATCCAGTTACCAAATTATACGCCCCGCAAATCAATAGACACAATATATCTAAATGAGACGGTTTCCGCATAATTATGCAATTACTAGCTTTCTCGCTTTCACGTACCTACCAATTACCCGTTTCAATGGTACTGAGCTTATTAATAACCCCACTGTTCTGTAATTTAAGTCGCGAGCCCACACATCATGTATTAACATGACAAGGCGAGCTAACAAACCATCTACGAGCCCGCGAAAAACAGACTCCACTAATTTGAACTGTCATGACTCAAAGGTATTAACTGCAAACATATTTCATTCCGCAGATACATTCAGACTTATTTTAATGCAATACATCATAAACATGAGCTTATTTTTCCACCGAAAATTTATGTTTTGTATCAAAATTATTTAAATAAGTGTCACCGAGGTATTCTGGTACGCGCGGCACCTGCTCTAAGCGTAGCCAAATATTAAAACAAAAGGATGCTTTAAAACTCAACGTTTCAAACATTGCGGTTAGGACTAAAAGAACTCGCCCGAAGATTCCATTTGAATTTGCCGGTGATAAAAACAACTGAAAATAATTCATAAAAGTGAGCGAAATAAAAGTTCACAATAGCAAAGACAAACGCGAGCCCGTGCCCGCGTGCCCGGCCCCGGGCAGACGCTCCAAATTATCTTTTTGCCGGGCAACGTCTTCGCTCTTTAAGAATTCTCTTTTAAATTGTGTTTCGGTTTTGGTCTTTTTGTGGAGCGCTGTCCTTTGGCCGGTCGCAATGTTCTGCATTAATAACGTGGGTTAATATTTGTAGTGTACGAACATTAGCTCCCTTTGGTGGCGGAACAAAATCCCGCGTTTGTCAGCTCATATTTTATTTGTTTGTGTAAGTACACATGTATATATATGCTAACGCGAGAATCGGTTGAGGTTTGGCGGTGCGTTTATTTAAGAGTCTGCACAGTGGCGTTATTAAAATGAGAATGTTTTTACACTTTCTCTAGTAGTAAAACTGTGCCTAAAACAATCACGAACGTCGAAACCACAGTAATAGATAGAATGGAAAAATGGGCAGGGCGCACGTGCCAACACTCTAGTGCAGGGCATTTCAAAGCCTTTCTCAGTACACCTTATGACTTGTTTCTATAAATACTGTAACAAAAACCCGCAAAAATACCTTATTGTGCCGTTTCTAACTGCAGAAACAAAAGCTGTAGAGTACATTTGATTAAGTTAATTTTTTTTAAATTAATGACGTCAATATGTAAGGGATAGTTTGTTCGAAAGTTGCCACACACGAATCGCAAGTAAAATTGTGATTACAACCATTCTACTCTATTTCTGTGGTTGAAACCATAAAGTCGGTTTCGTATAGAAGTAATATCAGAGGAGCATTTTAAATAAAAACAAGAGCCGTCTGAAACATTGGGTGGTGTATATAGCGTATCGTGGGTAACCCTCTCGCGGCGGGAGGGTAGTATCGTCTTATCAAATGCAAACACTCGCGGCTCGTTCCGGCCATTGGGCGCGAACACGACTGCTATTATTTTTATTTTCTCACATCTCCGCGCTCAGATACAATGTTTTGGATTAAATCGACGTTTCTTACACTCCTTTGGTTTCTAACGTCGATAGTGAGTTTTTATTGAGAAGGGTAAGCAAGGGTTACTTCTTGAATATGTTACATAAAAAAACAATTGAAGATACGCTAGAACTTTTGTTGGGATATTTAAAACCATATTTTTTTTTAGACAATCAAAATACTAGGCGTAAGTTCTGAACCATAACCGCCTATAATTCTAAAAAAACCGTGCTCCTTCGTGTACAACCAGCGCTCACGCACACCTGAAGGATATTTGCTTTCGCGATACTTACTGGACGATGCCGTGATATGTGAGTGTTTGTGTTGGTCTGGGTGTTTCTTATGTATTATAAGTATGTATTTACAAAAAAAAGTATATTAAGTATTACATCCATTGTATAGTACCCATTGTATAGTACCCATTGTATAGTACCCATAGTACAAGCTCTGCTTAGTTTGGGACTAGATAGTGCTGTGTAAAAATGTCCCAAAATATTATTTATTTATTTATGTGTTCAGTACACATAAATAAATAAATAATATTTTAAATAGGTGAGCACGGCTAGAGGTGCATATGTGAGCGTGAACGCTGGTTGTTTACGAAGCAGCACGGTATTTTTTTGGCTTCAGTATGATTGTTCGCAGCACTTCGTATATATTTTTTACTGTATGTGGCTCTACTACATTTAAATTCAAAGTAGGTACCTAATTTTTTTTTCGATGAACAAAGAACAAGTTTAACCGGATTACATCGCGTTTATTCGTTTATTATTAAAATTGGTTTTTCTGACATTTCGAATACTTCGCAGCATTCGTGGTCGCAGGAAGACTAAGATGACAAGTGTCATTCATTACAGATTTTAAAAAAAAACTACCGTACAATTTTTATTAATTAAAATCGCTAAGCATTCGAAACGTCAGGAAATCCAATTTTGATCATACACGCCATGTAATCCGGTTAAACTTGTTTTATTATTTTTAATGTGTAGTGATCGGGAAAAAGTAAGACATTTTTTTTTCGGTACTTTTCCTACAACCCTCAACTTCCTAACCCTCTTACACATAAAAAGCCACACGATTTTAACTTATAAATACTAATAACACTAATAAAGGTGCTATATCTGGCACAATATGCGGTCGTAACGTTACGAGATGTTAGCCCGTGACTACGGGACCCGTAAAAAAGTAATAAAATCCAAATAAATCCGAGCCCTCCCCTGTGTCGCTCCTTCTATTATTATTATGAACATCAAAATATTACTTCACGGTTCTTCCGCTACCAACACAGGGTAAGTTTGAGGATATTTTTTTATCAAAAATAATGATCGTGTAGTTCTGACGGAGAGGACTTGTGTCTGTCGTTGTGAGCTTGTTTTATTAGATTGCAATAGTAGAAGAAAAAACTACTAGATTCACGTCATGTAAATGTCTGATAGTCTCTGTTTTAAGAGGTTCTATACTGAAGACTGTACTTAACTAACTTATAACTATGGGTGAATTTGCCTGAAATAAATGTTTTTTTTTTTTTTATTATTTTATTTATACTCCATTCATTATAACATTAGACAAATAACGTTATAACTTTCTCGTTATTTGATATATGCGTATATATTTCGCCAGTTATGTTATAGTCCCATATAATAGGCGGCGAGCCTATTGCCATTGACCGGGCACAAATCCAGACTCCGGGCTGCTACTGAGAATTTCCTGATGAAAAAACCCAATAACACTTTGCCCGACCCGGGAATCGAACCCAGGACCAGCAGTCAGCAGCTCAGCAGTCGCGCTTGCGACCACTAGACCAACGAGGCAGTCAACAATGTATAACTTTCTCGTTATTTTATATATGCGTATACTGAGCCTCGTTATTTTACGATAAATGTAAAGCAATGCAAGTGCAACTAGAGCCTTTTAGAGTTCGAAAGTGCCTGTAATTAGGTTTATTTGAATTAAAAAACATTTGAATTTGAATTTGAAATGTAATCTAAAATAACAAAAATCTGTATAAACTTAAATAAAAATAATGTCAAAAAAGTCAAAACTCATACTTTTGATCTTCTCACTCACAAACGCCACTAAAATACTGTTTTAAAAAGCTCTTAAAAACTAATCCCGTAAAAAATTAGCCGGAATATATTAAATCAAAATCCCTACCAATATGCATAAAATATGATCAGAAAAGGCAGTTTACCTGGCATAAGGTTGTAAACTAAACGAATGTTAGTCTCGTGGGGTGACGGTCTATTTAAATTTGTTCATAAATAGATAATAAAGGGTGGCGGGAGTTCGGCTGCGGTTTAGTAAACTGCTTTATTCGATAAAGATTGCGGAGGAAGCCGCGACGGTAAAGTTTCCCGGCCGGAGTGAGCGGCGACGAGCTCTACTACTAGTTGTAGAATTTTGTGTGGTAATTAATTAATGTATTTATTTATTTAAACTTTATGCAACATGTGTACATAAGCGGACTTAATGCCTTAGGCATTCTCTCCCAGTCAACCTTATGGTGATACAGAGATGACAAGTCAGGTGTAAGATCACGACACAAAACAGGATGAAAAAATTAAATAAATTACAACTAACAATAGATAAACATACATAGTTATAAATATATAACTTACAATAAATAATAAATATATATATAACATACTATTAACGTCTTAGATAAAAAAAGTTAATTAATAAAACCAAAAAACCCGACTGCGTGTAAAAATAACTGAAAAGATGTAAACAAGACTTGTGTAGGTAAGTCCATGTGAAAGTATCAAATCAACACGCAGTCGGAGGCTACGTATGTTTTTGGTCAAAGTAGTTCATAGTTCATAGCCTAAGTAGCCTCCGCCTGCCTGCTGATTTGATACTTTCACATGGACTTACCTACACAAGTCTTGTTTACATCTTTTCAGTTATTTTTACACGCAGTCGGGTTTTTTAGTTTTATTAATTAACTTTTTTATTCTAAACTTTTTAGTTTTGTCATGTTTTATCGCGCTGATGCATTTTTTTTCTTCTTTTTTTTTTTTTTTTTCTTTTAATTTTTTTTTTTTTTTTTTTTTAACGTTAAATATTTTGTTGTTTTTTAGCATTTCTCATTCCAAATTACATTTAAACATGTAAGTTGTATATATTTTTGTAAAGCATTTATTAAACCCTTTATTTTGATACCACACTCGATAGGTTTCGAAGGAAAAAAAATTTAATATGGCGCCAAAAAGCGGCCATTTAATATGGCGCCAAAAAGCGGCCATTTTGATTTTTGTAATTTTAATATACCCAGTGTCACTCTCACGGTTAAGACGAATCTAACGACACCTCTCAAGCTAAAATCCATCAAGCCGTTTAGGCTACAGAGCGTGCCAAAGAAATATACATACATACATACATACATACATACACTCGAAAAACATAACCCTCCTTCTGGCGCAGTCGGGTAAATACGAAGAATGAGATGATTCTATTCTAACATTTCCGACATTTTATCTAGAAAGAACTTCCGAACTTTCTTTTTAAAATAAATTTTAATTAATCATGTAGGGGGGCTCGTAGCGAAGCAACGCCTGTGCGGATTATTTATACGATCTGCAAGGTTAAGCTGCACTTGCCGCAGTCAGTCTGTGGATGGGTGACCGTTTCGTTACACATCGAGACCCCATCGTGCCTCGGAGAGCACGTAAAGCTATTGGTCCCGGTTGTCATACGAATATCTATGGCAGTCGTTACGGGTAGTCAGAAGCCTGAAAGTCTGACAACTGGTCTAACCTCCGAACCCACTTACTGGGTAATACTGACAAGTACCCAGTAAGTAGGTTGCGGGGCTCTGATGGCAGTAGCTTCGTGTAAAATACTATGTTCAGCCGCATCTGGCTAGACTGGAAGCCGACCCCAATATAATTGAGAAACAGCGAGGAGGATGATGATGTAAGGTGATTTAAATGATTTACGTATGTATTTTTAGCTGTAAAATGTCCTGAGTAGTAATTTGGTTACATGCCCGTTTTGATTTATATGAAACAAAATGTAACTGACGATGATAGACTCATGAATAAAAGTGTTTTTTTTTCCAAAGGATTTAAGAGTTTTTGCTTTAGTGAATTTGTCGTGTAGATGTTATTGTTGTTCAGTAACATCTGATCTATGTATGTTCTCCAACGAATGAAAAAGTAACTATAGCGTCAAAAGTTTTGTTTCTAATTTTTGTTGTAACCACGTGTAATATTCTACGAAAATTGATACGTAGCTAAACAAAAGTAAAACTATTTTAATCTAAAACACTTCAGAAATCTTCTGACAAGCACCACCAGTATCACAGTCGGTAATCCATTTTCGAGCCACTAATCGAGTTCGTATAGTAATACAAATTGCTCTCCAACTTTCGACATCGCGGTGTTTCATCTCGGCTTACAGAATCCGGCTGAGGATTAAAAATGTAATTCATTATGAAACAAAAAATGTCGTAAAATCGCAAATGAAATTGTATCACAAAAAGTGGGATTTAATTCATTTAAGTGGTCGTATCCGAGGGGCAGGCTTAGTATGTTTTTGCGATAAATTCTAGGGGCCCATCGACCGCAGTATTGTGTTACGGCGAGGCCTAGAGGTACACAATTTTATTTTCCGCTTTTTGGGTAATCAATAGGGGAGACTCGACGCCCCTAAACAACCGAAAGGAATACCCAGACGGCTGTGGAGTCGAAAAACATGTTTCGTTTTTACATAGTTGTCAGGCTTGTGATCCCTAAACAGCTTGACCCATTTGTCTATAGACCTATATAGACAATGATGGTATAAGGTCACCAGTGACAAAACTACTTAGCTAATAATTTTATAAGGCAGATCTTCTATAGAAAATTGTGATGGTTTCATGACTATATAATAAAGAATTAGCGTTGATTGCATTAATCAGTTATATATCAGTGTATTTGTTATTAATCACGCAATAAAATATAAATGTTATAATAAAATTATGCAGTACCATCATCGCTCAGACCAGTAAGCTTCAAGACGCTGCATAAGCAAAGTTATGCATGAGAACACTCTCGTAAAATGTTGGCGGGGACCGGGGGCGGACGGCACGTTATGGTTGATCGGCTCAAAGGTTCTGTGGTATGGTATGATTCCGTATGATTGGTTCCGCTCGCTGACGGAGTGATGTCCCGATTAGCGGCGGCGCATATGATATGCAGTGCTACTGCATACGCTTGGTGACCGGGGGTGTCCGGCTAATCGGCGTCTAGAGGTCTACTGGTCTGTGCATCATCATTTTCATAAACTGCAGTATTAATTATTGTGCGTTCACTTTAAACGTATTCCTGTAAAACCTTTACATAGTTAAAAGTAAGAATACTATAGCGTGTCAATAACTCCTAACTTATTCATACAGTCATACTTATTTGCATTAACACCATATATTGTGTTGTCAATTATGTGAATTTAACAGTCCCAATACACAAAGCATACTCATTAGGTACTGAAGCTGATACAAAAATAATAGACTAAAACTTTTTTAGTAAATTAAAAATGTAGTAAAATTAAAAGAACATTCTATGATACTTATGATATTCTATGACTATTAAAACAACTTATACATTTATTTTGCGAACTTCTAATATGAAATATTAATGTATTATTAATATTGTAAATATGAAAGAATTTAAATTATGTATACTACACACAAAATTTCAGTAATTTTAATTCGGCATACATTCAATAAAATCTAACCTAATATTAAATTTCAAATACCTACCTCATGTCAAATATATTAATTCCGATAAGTGCGATAAAGATATAAATTTAAAATAGAAATCCGTGTTCAACTCCACAGATTTCGCTGTTGCGATAGTGAAATCTAATATTCATTCCAATGATAGGTAGGTATTTATATTGAATGAGAGCTCTTCGCTAGGTTATACGAAAATCGGAGCAGTTTTAATCTCATTGGCATTTTTATATTTTTTAGTACTTCCCAAATCTGTTTCAATACGATATTCATGTTTTTTGGTCTAGTCTGAGCAAGATTTTCTAGAAATTCTCATTCTGAGACTTCCATGCCTAGCAGTGGGAAAGTAATGAGCTGATTATTGACCGAGCGAAGCGAGGTCTCTGAGTTAACTAGGCGGCTCAGCACTTTGTCCGTCTGTCTGCCTGTATGTCTATCAGAACCTTATTACTCTCAATAAAAACAATATAATTAAGTACTTCAAAATACTCTAATCTCTATAATACATAATAAGTAAAACTCTAAGCCAAAGCCGAATACGATATTAAAAATTTAAAAATATGAAATTGAGGAGGTCTTCCATAACTACATACATAGAGGGGGATTTTTTTTTCTTTCTTCTCTTGCATGTGGGGTATCGCTGAAAAAATATTTTTAAACAGAGTATAAATCTATTTTTAGAAATATTCTAGGTCATAGATTAACAATTTGGCGGGCATCCAAAGTCACTGTTTTTAGACCTATTTTGTCGGGGGGTCTATCTCAAAAACGGCTCTACGTCAAAAGTTGTTACTTATGGATTATTTCACTAAAATCCTCTACTTAAACAACAATACTAAAACTTATCAATTATCAGTAATAAAAAAAAGTTATTAGCAATAAAAGCAAAAACATTTTCTCACTAGCATTTTGCATTAAAAGAGCCTATTGATCGTCCGGCGCACCCTGGGCAGTCAGCCCCGCTACCAACCTGCTGACTGGTTAATCTTTTCTCCACGGAATGAGCTATTGTCATCATGTAGCTCATGTCGACACGATAGAAGAAGACCAGCATTTTCTAACCAGTCTTTGAACTCTGCTGTACATTCAACGGAAAAATAAGATTGATTGACTGAGAAGAGGTGCGTGCCCAGCAGTGGGACAGTAATGAGCTGATTATGTTATGTCATTCTATAGCACTAACAACATCCAATTCCTTAACTCTTCTCATTCTGAGAAGAGGCCCGTGCCCAGCAGTAGGACAGTAATGGGCTGATTATGTCATGTCATTCTATAACACTAACAACATCCAGTTTCTTAGCTCTTCTCGTTTCGAGAAGAGGTCCGTGTCCAGCAGTGGGACAGTAATTGGCTGACTATGTTATGTTATTCTTTATTTTCTGTTATACTAACAATATCTAGTTGTAGTTTTAGGTACCTGCAACCAACCAACAATCATGACCTCTACTTCGTATGCAACTTAATATAAAAGAGGTGTCAGTCAAGCTGTATCCCTGCATTTACTCAACTGATTGATATGAAACATAGCCTTTTTTTTACCGACTTCAAAAAGAAGGAGGTTATTTGAGTTACACTAATACCTATACAACTGCTAAGTTTCTTTACGATCCGTTCAGCTGTTTTCACGTGATGAGGTAACAAACAGACAGACAGACAGACAGACAGACAGACAGACGGACAGACAGACATAAATTCTAAAAACGATTGAATCATGTTCTATTGTTTATTTCTAGTCACCCTAGCCGGTTTTCGCAAAAAAGTCATTGTACAAACTTGACCTTTACAGTTTTATTATAGTATAGATAGACGGCTAAATTCAGATCCCAACATGCTCTTCAAATTAAACAGCAAACAATTTAAAGTTGTCCACAAACTTCGAGACAAGTACTTAACAAAGGTCGTAACATAATGTCCGTACTTCCCCCGCGTCCGTAGTTTCGGTAGCAATCGACCGCGGAAAATAATCGTTCGGCCGCAGACAACGGAAATGTCTCGAGTGGATGATTGAGCCGGGGAATAGTCCCCAAGACCCCGATGAACGCACTCCCCGATGCACTCGTGGAGGTACTGTATTACTGTTTCAGGGAAATAAAACGATTCTTTGGATTTTTGGCTTTGATAAACGTTGTTTAGTGTTAAGCTTAAGAGTATGGTCATACTTGCTCAGAGTTTTGGAAATTGTATTGTGTAAAACACCAGTCTGTACAATAGTAGTATTCTTGTCGTAAATCATGATTTAGATATTTTTCACTTTCCTTTTCTGGTTAAAGTAGTTAGTAACTAAAAAAAAACCTAAAATAAAACTAAACCTAAAGCTAGAAACTAAAAAGAGCATCATAATATTCCTCCGCGTCGCTTTCAACTGGCAGCATTGCCTTGTTGTATGGCAATGCTTAATTTCTTTTTCTTAAATTCTGAATTAGTATTAAAAATATTATGGCATCAAAATTTAAACAGGAAATACAAAGTTTATGAAAATCAAAATGTAAATGATTCGACTCAATGTAAATCTTTAAGTCCGTTGTTAATTACAACAACAACATAACCAGCCCATTACTGTCCCACTGCTGGGCACGGGCCTCTTCTCGGTACGAGAAGGCTAAGGCCTTAGTCCACCACACTGGCCTAGTGCGGGTTGGCGGACTATACACACCATTGAGAACTGTATGGAGCACTCTCTGGTGTTGTTAATTATTTTTATGATAATCTGAGGAAATCGTTTCTTATTATAGTTTTACCTATTTGTACACCTATGTTTGTTATCTGTTTGTTTCACAAATAAAGAAAAATTAAAATAAAATAAAATACTTAGTTGTTTAGTTGGTTATTTTGTTACTTATATAGTTACTTTTAACTGAAAATTTAAGAGTTGATTGATATAATTAGAGTCAAAGCATCTTTTGAGTACCTATATTAGATTATTAGATAAAGTTCAAAGTCTGAGGTTCAAAAAAACAAAGATAGAAAATTCATATCATCGTTAACATATTCCAGGTATAACTCGTTGTGAAAGAGCTCGTCCGGGGAAGTACTGCCGTACCTATTTCTCCGCCAAACAGTACTGCTCGCATTGTTGTGTTCCGCTGCTGATAAAATTACAATCAAGTCTTTCCATCTCTAGGCCACAGTTTAGCGAGCGCAATTTGCAGTACCCTTTAAACAACAACCTAGGTGGTATTGCAATTGTTATGGGCAAAGGTAACACCGCTTGACATCAGGTGAGTCTTTAGCCCCTTTCGCCATCCTATGCCATTAAAAAAACTATTCGCGTAGGTGAACTATTAATTACCAAGCTAACAAAAAAGTACCCATAAATTTTTCGGGGACAACAAAACTAGAGCTTATCGTTAATCTAAAACCTAAATTCATTCATTAAAACATAAAAACGTCAACTCACTGTAATTAATTCAAGGGAAAAACGGCAATCGCCTAATGTGTCGACGTAGGACAGACCATAAAGTCGTGAAGACCAGTCCATTATCACA
Organism: Asteroscopus sphinx; assembly: GCA_949699075.1. NCBI lineage: Eukaryota > Metazoa > Arthropoda > Insecta > Lepidoptera > Noctuidae > Asteroscopus > Asteroscopus sphinx. The sequence goes on from OX453017.1 coordinate 16,811,154, forward strand.
TTACGTAAGTGGAAGTCTAATTCGTACATTGTTAAAGCAATAGCAGTTTATTGTCAACAGTATAAGGTGTAAATTAGAGAGATAATACCGCTGATGAATGGAACAGTCGATACTAGTATGATAAATGGGGGGTGTGTCTGTAAACCGAATTCATTAAATAGATTAGCGGTATACTGGACAGTCTTTTGTAGTGTTCTTACGATATTATTTTCATATAAGCTCTTGATCTTGTAATTTTTAGGGTTCCGTACCAAAAAGGTAAAAAGGAACCCTTATGGTGCGCCTCCGTCCGCGTCCGTCCGTTCGTCCGTCTGTCACGCGGTATATTTCAGCAACCACTAATGCTATCGGTCTGGGAACAGTTTTGAATATTGCTTAACCAACCTTATTGCAATAATTTTTTTTTTCATTGCTAAAGTGGCCGAAATTGGAAGTCGAAATTTCAAAGTGGAGCTATTAGCTACTAGTTCAAGTTAGGTATCATATGAAAGGACATTTTTGTTTTCTTATGCTGCGTACTTTTCAACTTAAAATAAAAATGAGAAAAATCACCTTCCCCACACCCCTTATCTCTGGAGTTTATAAAGAAAAAAATCTGGAATAATTACAGATGACAGCAGTTTATGTAAATATTACAGGAAAAGTAGAAAGTTGTTTCTTTTAATCATCAATATTCTTTAACAAACAATCTTTGTTATGCGATCCGGTTTTTTTATAAGTAAGTAAACTTTATTGTTTCTGATTGAGTGGTTACAGTTGTTTATACATCTTGATAGTGTTGGATACATCAATCAGCCCATTTTGGGTATACAATATTTTTTAGGATAGGTAATATTATTAGTTATGTTATCACAGCTATGGTCCAAACGAAGGAAACCTCAATCAATAACTTGTATACACCCAAGGAAGGTACGTAACGGAACCCGAGGGTTCGAGGTTCGAGTCGGACTCGTGCACCGAGGTGCACGAGTCCGACTCTCATTTGGCCGGTTTTAAGCGAACCATTCCGTAATAAGAATCATTTACGGCCAAAATTAATATTCAATCTATCCACGATTTGGCTTACTAGAGATAGGAATTTGACATAAGCTTCATACAAAATATGTCAAATTTCTATCTCTAGTAGGGTAAATCGTGGATATATTGGATATTAATTTTGGCCGTTAATGATTCCTATAACTATTTTGTACCTTCGATGGTTTTCCAATGTAACCCAAAGACTGACTGGTAGAGAATGCCATATGGCTTTAATTTAGCCTTGAGTACCGTTTTTTGTACGTAAAATTCTTAGAATAATTAAGCTTAGAACCGCAGTAATCGCACGCGGAGTGAAGCAAATTCAAGTTGACCTTAAACGACTACGTTCAGTAAAGCTTACGGCGGACATCGATTGTTTTTATGCTTAAACTTTGAGTGGAACTTTGAATAAAACTATCACTCTGTGTCTTATTACTCTAAGGTAAATGTTTAAATATATAACTTTATATCGTGTTTATTTCACATAAGTGTTATAAACTTCAATATACACCTAGAACTTCTAACACCGTGTTGTAATGGCCGAGGAATATAAAAAGCATTACTTCTAAGCCTGCACACAATTCGAAAGACGTATAGTTTTAATAAAAGTGTGGGCTTTGTAGCGGCGCGCCCGTCCTTACCGCGAGCATACATTTAAGTGCTAATTTAATTAATTGTTCCATTTCCCTATATAACGTGGAAACACGCACCCCGCCACACCCCGCGCCCCTCACTCCTCGCCCACCTGCAACTAACCAACAACCATATTTTTCACTTACATGCGGACTCAACAAATTGGTCCGGCAGCCGGCTATTGCTCTGTTCACGACGTGAAAAAATATTCATCCACAACGAAATGTTACAGAGAGTAACTTAACGATCGCTCAAACTAATTTATATCTACAAAATAATTTTGAAGAATCGTAATGGATGTCACCTGTGCCTCTTATCCCTCTTTTCGTTGGAAAACTTTGCCAATTTAACTTATTTGTATCGAGCAATACTCGGAACTTAAATAACTTTTTGCCAGTACTTTATCGTCCTTAAATATGGTGTAGGAAATGAAAAAACAAGATAACTGATTACATAAGAATGCTATCGGAATCGAGTGGAGGGCGCGGGGTGCGGGACAGGGGGGGTGACAAGAGGCGTCGTGAAAAGAGATCCGCCTCGGGCCGGATTATTGAATTATCAACAAAACATCGTACGCCTGAGAGAGTACGCGCCTCTAATTACTTTCTACTCTCTTTGGCGTATCATCTCAAAATCCGATGAGATTTGATGAGTAATCGATCGGACCTTAATTGCGGACGCTTCGATTTGTTTTGAGTACAAATAAAAAAGGTTGATTCAGGAAATTTACACACGCAGTAAAAATAGAGGTATTAAAAACAGACAAGAGCCTTAAGCGGAGGGCAGAACGGCGGGATTTTCCGGGGAGTGTTTTTAAGCGATCCCCGGCGGAGCTCACGATCCGATATATACGTTCGGCAAATTAAAAGCAGGCCATGCGTGCGGGCATTGTGAAGGAGGGCCACGTTTTATTGTTACCGATTTGTCTGCACGGAAAAACACAAATGGCGCGGAGCCGAGTTAAGCTGTCTGTTAATAGAACGTCGATGTAAACGATAGCCGCGGTCGCTCGGACCATCTCATTCACAACCGCTTGTCAACACAATGCCGAATTTCCATACTCATATTCCTATTTCAAAAATATTTCTGTGTGGGGTAAACAATATCGTTCTTTCATACTAAAAGCATTCCATTCCCCATTTGCTCCCTGTCGCGTTAGAGGTTCTATTTTTAACAAACACGTCTGAATTGTTATTGATAGATAGATTATTCTTTAATAAACAGCAGAATGCATTTTAGCAGAAAACAGGGACAACATGTAAATAAAATGTACACACAGCGTCATTAATTGATTACCCCCCTTGTTCGAGAGTTTTTTCGTAAGTGGGGTAACCAATTGGTGCACCTGACTTTACTTGACGCTTTTATCGCTGCCGCCGTTTTTATCTTCCAGGCAACCTCTGGATGTACAAAGAAGACGTAAGATTAAGATCATGGAGGCAGTCCGTGGCATAATAATGCATTTTATAAACTAAAAATAAATAAATACCATAAAATATATTAAACATATAAGTATCATATACAATACACAACTGTCAATAAATATATACCCAAAAACAAATTATACATAATAATTTAAAATGTGTATTAAATGTACGTGGTCATACTTTAAGAGCTAATTCAAGCATAACATAGAACAACTTTTACTATGGGACCAACCCTGAAGTCGCGAAAAAAATAGTATCAAAAAAAGTAGTATTAGTATAATCAGTTGATCCCTACATTTTGTCAAGCGACATCGATGATTTTCTAGGGATCAGCTGATTTTTTTTTACGATTTCTGGTTTGGTCCCATAGTAAACGTTGTTCTATCCTATGCCCTGAATGTGCTCTCAAAATATGACCAGCAATTCTTATACACGTCGTATATTAAATAATATTACAATTTAGGGTGAAGATTGGATACATACATGCATAGGCAACGTCTTACCCCCAATTTCCGAAAGGCTGATCAACGCAAAAATTAACTAATCAGCTGTCAAATCTCAGGTCAAGCGATGTGATTGGTTGTCAACTTTTATGCCGGCCATTCAGCTGACATTGGATTTGACAAAAGATCAAATTGATCAGCCTTCCAGAAACTGAGGGTTAGTCTTATTTCACCAAAGATAATTCTCTGGTTAAACTATCATTTACTCACAATTTCAGTTCATCTTTTTAGTATTAACCTTTAATAACATTTAATCAGAGAATTAACGTTGATTAATACCGGCCTTAGTCAAATAACAATCTATAGAGAGAGGTAATATTTTTGTTGTCGAGTTGAGAATGGGATGTTAGCTTCTAAACGTGGGATCACTTCATTTATTTCATAGGGCTGAGTTCAATGTCCACCAGAGATCGATACTTGGATAATATTGATCACCCAAATCTAACGCAAATTATTGACGGGCTCTCAATATAACAGGAAAATTTCTACGTAAATTACATAATTAAATATTAATCTGATAGACAGAAACATAGAACAACGACGAAAGCTTTTATTATAAAGCACGCCAATTTTATGAATAGAAAAATATTTCTTTCTCAACTGATTTCATACTTCAAATTAAGAAAAAGCGGAAAAAATTCACGTGTACATTTGTAGGCTGTAATAAAATCAGGTACAGCAACAAGGTAACACGACTTCACTTTTTACACGCTAAAATATTTAAACGGAGAACTTGGCATTGCTGTGAGGGTCGAGGCGCGGGCGACGGGGGGTACTCGTGTGAGAAATAGCTCCAAATATCTGGCGACTATCCGAGGGATTCCTGCCCCTATTTCCACGGGATCGCGCCGAAATGACAACAGATTTAGGGAAAGCGTCAAGCGAGGTGTGAAATGTATCCGAGCGCGTTACGCCTTATATGACATTCTTCACATCTACTATAAATGTAAGCGACGAGCCGATTTCCTAATCTGCCTTTTATTAAAAAGTTGTCGAGTTGAGAAGGATCCGACTTTACCTCTCACGTGGGACTTACCTACCCGTACATATTTATTGTACAAGCAAAAAATATGTATTATAAAAGTGGGGGCCCGGGCCCACTTAGTGTAGTTTACAATATGTCCTTCTGAAATGTATTCAGTGTGAAACGGGCCTGCAGAATCGTGGAAGATTTGCATTCATTCATTCTTCCGCTTGTTGAAAGCTTGACGTCTGTTTGAATATGTGATTTCGTTCCCGCAAATAGAGATTTGTGTTTCCGCACAATATCGGCTATGGTTTTGCTTTTTATTGGTGTAAGGGATCCGTGAAATAGTACACGTATTTTAATAAAAGTTTAAACTATCATCAGTTATATTCTATATCCTTGTTTTTTTTATCAGCGCTGTGTTGTGACACGTTACAACACAGCATCATGCTGAGTGTCAACCTCTTTGGCGCAGCTACGACATACAAAGTTAGTCTTGTTATAATATTACAACTATGTAGGTATCTGTACTGTAATTCCTAATATGTACCATGTAATGAAGTTATTTTTTATGTGCACCTACCGCATGTCGTCTTGTTGTGGCAATAAATCATTTTTCTTTCTTTCTTTCTTTTCTTCTTATTTTGTTTCGTTTTGGTAATCTAAACAACTACAATAATCAGCTTCAACGTGATATGTTTAGCAAGTTTTATTAATTTAATGAACACCAACAGCTAGTCATATATTATTTTTAATGATGGAAAGTAACAAGTTAAGATGTACTAAACCATAATAGGCACTTTTCTCTGAATCGAAACTTCCATTATAAACAACCAGTCACTCAACAACATTCCTACAAGTTCCGAACAGCGTTAAAAACAGAGCTTTTGACTCGGTTACACTCGGCCACTCTCGGGTACACTCGGGTGGTGTAGCGAAAGCGACACTTGTTATTAGCTTTGTAATCGGAACCCGGCAATCACGCGCCGCCTCTGCGGAACCTTAATTGAAAATTAGCGATTCTATTGTTACCTCAACTGGCCGTTAATGATGTTTTTAATTTAAACAGATTTTATGTAACAATATCAGTTATTGGGGCTTTGGGGTAAAAGGTCGAGGGAATGTAATACCTACACCAGGATACCTATTGTGTTTGAGTAAAGGTATTTTTGTTGTTCGAAGTAAGACCAATACTAGTATTAACTAGTTCTGCATTTCACCTAATAGAAGGAATGTCTATGAGTTCATAGTTCTAAGTTCGAGTTCTAGTTCTAAGTTTAGCAGACCATTTCCCAGCAGATCAAATATAAAAGTGAGTTCTCTTCGCATGCAGCTAATTTATACAACGTGTTATTGAAATAAATGAAAACCTATTAAGGGGTCATTGTACTCATCAGTATGAACAACTTTAGCTGTGGTACCAAATCTGAAATCGCAAAAAAAGCAGCTGATCCTTAAATTTTTTCGATCTGTGACCACAAATGTAGGGATAATGTAATGTATGTATGTATGTTCATGATATTTTGAAGTTCAGCGAATTTTACCAGAAAAAAAGTCGCATGAAAAAATTTACTGCCTACTTCCCGTAGCAGAACATTTTAGAAATAACTAAATTTATAGATGCAAAAACAGTTTGTAAAACACAAAAATGGCGATGGATAGGATATATTATTTCTGTGGGATACATGTTAAGACAGAAAAAATAAAAATGGACCAAACTAATAACAGAGTGGTACCCAAGGGACGGCAAAATGAGCAAAGGGTGACAAACAAAACGTTGGGAAGATGACGTCAAAAAAGTAGCTGGTTCAGAGTGGATTCGGGTGGCAAGAAACAGAGAGAGACGGAAATCTTTAGAGGAGGCCTTTGTCGAAGGACAAGCTGTTTCAAAAAATAGTGCAACGATCACCTATAATAGGTATCTTCCTAGTGACGGTTTTAAAATTGTAAACAATTTCTGAATATGAACGGAACATTATTTTCCTATTACTTTCTAAGTACACAACATGTAACTGAAATAACTGAAAACCTCTTAAGGGGTCATTATACTCATCAGTATGAAGAACTTTTACTATAAGGATAAGCATTATATCCATTGTCTCGTACCCATAGTACAAGCTGTGCTTAGTTTGGGACTAGGTCGTGCTGTGTAAAATGTCCAAAAAATTTATTTATTTATTGATGGGACTTATCCAGAAAACGCGTAAAAAACAGCTGTTGCCCAAATTTTGTCGAATTATGCGAACATAAATTTATGAAGCTGCTGATTTTTCTTTCGAGATTTCAAGGTTGGTCCCATAGTAAAAGTTGTTTATAATGATGAGTACAATGAGCCCTTAAGAGGTTTTCAGTTATATCAATTACACGTTGTAGAAGAGATATTCCTTCTACTCATGGGCATGTATGTGTGTCTCATCGCTTGGGTCACCGTCAGATAGATATTATTGGCGGTATTAAATTTGTCAACAGGAAAATATTATTGTTTCTGACTATACTCAGACTACCTAGTGACCATATTCTTTTGCACATTCTAGTAATAAATTGTTACTTTTTATTATTTATCACTTCTGTAAGTGCACAATTTATTTATTTATTATTACTAGTATTTTAGCACAGTTTAGTAATAAAATACTTCTAAAAACACTCGACACAGATACCGTGTACCGGTGTATACGGTGGTACCGCTTTTTATGAGACGGAAGTACCTATATTCAGCGGAAAACTGCAATAAGCTGACTTGATTGATTATATCTGTCTATTTATTCGCCACCCTTACCGAAAAACTTTTTCCACATTATTTTCACACGACCCTTATCCAAATTCACGGTTATTAAATAATTAACACACCCAAAGTACAGAAGTCTGTTTGTGGGTTACCGGGTATGATCTGTGGCGGGGCGCGGGCCGAGCCCTGGGCCCGACGCCCGCGGTCCGACTCAATGGCCACAATCAAGCCTTACCCTCATTTAAATATCAAAACAGCCTCTTTACGCGCGGTTAGCCAACCTCTATCTACCGCCCGCGCCCGCAACATAACACAAACAAATTAATTCGAATAATGAACCCTAATAAATAGGGATCTGTTTACCCCATAAAGAATAAATGTTATAATAATTGGGGCAAGAGGGTACAAATTTACAGTTTTGAATTCCAAATTTCGGAAGGGTGAATTAATTTCAAGAACAATGTTGTAATAATACAATGAAAAGTTTTCGCCGTGTGCGCCCCGTACTTTATTGAGTTTGATAGGTTTCGTTTACCCTGTACCTACCTGTCGACATATTTAATTTTCTAAAACTTTTCGAACAACCCAGAACGACTTCCGAATCATTGAATAGTAAAAGAAAAACTCTTCAGTAAATACTACAAAAGGAGGCAGGAGTAAATAAATTAGCCAACCGCATAAAACTGGGATGCTTCTGCAAAATATTCAAAACGAAACTGGTAGGCGCGTCGCGTCTGAGGCGGACAAAGCGAAGGTGTCAAGATTAAGCAGCGAGCGCGTCGGGCTGCATGAAAATACAGTCTAAAATTGTTAACAGACTATAAAACTGCACAAAGGCTTTTCAATTAAAACTTTCAATGGCGTCCTGGCGCTAATTATAGCGCGGCCCAGGGACATTTATTAGTATAAAATAAAGCGCAAACCGCGGCGACGGCGCGTCACACCGCCGCCGCGCCGCGCCGCGCCGCGCACGACCCTCGCCTAAGTGAATTCCGTTAATTAAACCATAAAAACTTCGATAAATTAAGATCCCAGCCAATTCCCCTCTCTAATATAGTCGTGGCTCGAAAGATTTCAGATGCAAACGACATCGATACAGGCGGCCGGTGGGGAATGGCGACATAAACTGTGTCGTGCACCGACCCAGGACCCAGGACCCTCTACGTTTGTTTGTGGCTTCATTTAATTTTACTTATTGTACTGGTCGTGTAATAAAGCTACTTTGTTACTTTGTAAAAGGCCCTTCATAATAACTAATAAGAACATTTTATTGCCTGCCAGTTCATTAAGCAATGTTAATTGAAATACATTCTTTTGATCGTTATTTAAATGAAATTGGAATTCACAATTCTGTAGTTGTTTTATTAAAACTACCTAGTTTATTTTTAATTCTTCTAAAGCAAATAATAGAAAAATGCAATATGGAAGATATTGCATTTTTCTATTATTTGCTTTGCAAAAAATATGATGAATTCCTCTGACGAATAAAAAATGGCGGACGGATTCTTGCTAAAAAAGATTGAAGCACTTAGTTTTTTCCTAAACCCACTATAATTTCGACAGAATTTTAAACACACCAGATATATATATTGTTATTTTATTTGTGACACTACGACAATGACTACCGTCACACGAGATTTGTTGCGTAATCGCGGCTTTTTGTCTTACTATGGGTGTGAATGTTTGCGTGCCAGCCCGTACTTTTACGCGAGCCGTCTTGCTATGGGTGCTTCACTTTTTGTTTAGCGAGATTCCGTCCGCCTTTTTTATTCATCATCATGTTTAACAGTAATGGAATTTTCTCGTCAGCCAATAAAATCCTCATAAAGGTTTTCCTTAAACTTATTTATTGGTTATTAATATTACTTGTTAATAATTACAAGCCGATCGAATATCAGGCTGCATTAAATCTTCCAGCCCATGTGTCGGACACGGAAACACCATACGATAATGAGTGTTGGTCGAAAGCAATCCCACAGATAAGCGATAAGGTGCGCCCTCCACAACGTACGGAAATTTTCATTAGTGAAATTTGAGGTTAAACGCCTGTGTGTTTTAGATAATTGCTCCGTGTGTGGCGTTCCTCGCCGAAGCTTATGGCCCACACAGTTTTTGTTGAAATTTCTCCTATCAATTTCAACCGAATATTTTCATGCTTTTTCGACTTTCCCAACTTCATTATGATGTGCTAATGAATTTAATTTTGTTTGGTATTTTAGGGTGTTGGGTTCTTTGTTGAATTATCGTTATATGGAGTATCCATCTCGTCACATGTAGTACCTACATAAATAAAATGAAAAAGTATTGCAGACATCTCTCATGAGATTCAAATATTTGCATAAAAAAACCATCGCTTAAATACTAAAATATTGCTTGAGAATACACGAGTTTCACAATACACATAGACACAGGTAAAACAGACTTGAGATAAAGTAAAACATTCACAAAAAATAAGCTAAAGAGCACTAAACAGTATTCAAGCGGAGTTGAAAAGCAGTCTCAAACAGAAGTTTTCCGAGTCGAGAGCAAATCCCGCAGAAAATCTGTCGTGGAAAGCCGTTTTCCACCAATAAAATCTTTTTCGAGAACATTCTCGTCTGCGGCAGTCAACAGGTGGGTCCTTTAGCAATTCCAATGTAATTGCCGTTTGCTTGCGTTTTTGTCGGTCCCTGTGATCATGGCGTCTCTTCATTTAGATCGGATGTTAAGTGTCTATAAAAAACCTTTTGGAGATTGTTGCTTTTTCTTTCCTTTTTGTGACTTCCAGACTTGCTAATTTAAATAAAGAACGAAAGAAAATTGAAAATTGATGTCTCATATTTCTATTCTTTTTTTATTACTTCATAATCACGTAACTACTTACTTGTTTTACAAGAATACATGCCATTTATAATAATAATGTCCTCCTGGCCGAATTTCGGTCACGGTGGCCGATCTCATCTCAATGGAGACTAGCCATCTGCGTTGGACATATTATAGTGCACAAGTGTATGCGCAAACATAGGTGCACTCTCTATTCCATCACTCTTATAATCCGATGAAATGGCAATCTGACACAACCGGACAGGTGCAGGACTGACGGCTTGACGTGCTCTCTGAGGCAAAGGGGTGTAAGTACTGCCAACTTCCTGACTCCGGGTTGCTACTGAAAAATAATTTTCTTGACAGAAAAATTCAAATAACTCTTTTTGCCAGACCCGGGAATAGAACCCAGAACCTCACGTTTAGCAGTCGCGCTTGCGACTACTGAGAAAGAAAGAAAGAAACATTTATTTGACACAAAGCACATAGATACACAGACACAATTCAACAGGAACACAATTAAATATACAAAAACGGATCATCGATGCTGTGTGTCTACTACTAGACCAACGAGGCAGACACTTCATTTAGCTAGTATTAGAATGCTACTTTTACCGAAACAATACAACAGTTGGCATCCCCAAAATGGCATGTAACAGCTCTATGCAAACAAGACAGCTCTGTCTGACACAGCTCCCAACAAATCCATCTAAATGTTCCACACACGTCTAAAATGACGCTCAAAGTGTACTCCAACATGTGTGAGTCGGAACACTTCAGCGCGTGTAATGGCTACGTTTGCCAACTAAAAGCCACTGAGCCAGTGTCAATCAACCGGGAAAGCCACTCCACTCCGGACCATGCGTTATCTGTCGAAATACGCGGACTACATCTCTCTGTAATCCCACCGTACCACTGCCTTTTCACATCAAGCGATTTTAGATATTACTCTGTCCACACAAAGATGATAGTGGCGTGAATAACCGCCACATACCACGGCTGTGTCACACGTAAGCGACGCGGCAAGTTTGCTCTCGCCCGCAGCGGACAGCGAGGCAAGACGCGTCAAGATTTAAGTAGTTTACGCCAGGAAGTCCGATGCCGTCTTGTTTGGTCTGTGAAACTCGCTAACTCGATATTGCACGCTCACTTTATACCCAAGTTTAATGTCACGCTCTGCCACCGACTCGCCCTTATATTCGCCGCGGGAAACATTTATTAGTTTTCTCCTCAGTGCAACAAGTCCAACTTTTGCGTTTCGGTATTCTTTCTTGTTTTGTTTTTCAATAACTTCCCCATTGAACCACTATAAATCCAAGCTTTTTAGCACTCGAACTGTGACCGAAGAAAGTGAGTATATTTTGCTGTATGAAAGTATAACTTATGTATCCCATAAGTTTTATAGGTGAGAATAAAAGGATGGAATTCTCAAGAGATGCCAATATTGCTCTATCTACAAAGGAGACGTTTATTTTTTAGGATAATATTCTGAATAAATTTGAACACTTATGTGATGTACCTCATTAGAAAGCTTAACAAATAACTACTCGATTACAATCAATTGTGATTTTTTAAGTCCCGAGTTTTCGAAAAAAATATTAAATGTCCCAGCAGAAACTAAACGCACATTTCCTTTACTGTTTTGTTTTTAAGCCATTTAATATAACATGTAAAATGTAACTTCTTAGGTTTTCGCGATCACTACACATTATAATAAAACAAAGTAAAAAACATCCTAATTTTAATAGAGAAGATGGTTGGCAGCTACCACCTGTTTGGAACCCAGCCCTAAAAATAATCAAGTCCCAAACAGCATGCAACACTGTAAAAGATAATGATATTGTGAGTGATTACTGCGTGCATCGAAACGATTTTAATTAATAATATTGTACGGTAGATTAAAATATTTTTTTAGAAATATCTGTAAAGACGATTGTCATTATCTTAGTCTACCTGCGACCACGAAATGCTGCAAAGCTTTCGAAACGTCAGGGAAACCAATTTAAATAATATACGCGATTTATTTAAATTGGTGATGATTGATTCATATGATATATATGATTTACGACCTGGTGAAGGTCGCGGGAATCCGCTGGATGCGGAAGGCACAGGACCGGTCGTTGTGGCGATGCTTGGGGGAGGCCTATGTCCAGCAGTGGACGTCTTTCGGCTGAAATGATGATGATGATGACGCGATTTAATCCGGTTAAACTATGTTTTATTATAATGTAAAATGTAGCTGCTTTTGCAGTTCATCATTACAGCCGAAAGACGTCCACTACTGGACATAGGCCTCCCCCAATTAAGGGGGGGATATGCCATAATCGCCACGCTTGGCAGGCGGGTTGGCGATCGCAGTTGGTTGGTTAAATACTCAGAGAACGCTGCTGCCCATCCTCTGGTGAATCCCTTAGTCGCCTTTTACGACACCCATGAGAAGAGATAAGGGTGGTGCTATTCTTTAAGTCCGGCACTACACGGATCTTTTGCAGTTAATTATTGTAAATAGCAAATTTTACTCAAAAGAAACATTCTTTTTAAAAAAAAATTAGAATAACTGCATTCACAGATATCTGAAAACTTCCTTAATTGAACCGGGAATCGAACTAAAACCAATATAAAAAGTACCATCCTGTATTATATGGCTCATGTTGATAGGGCAAATTATAAGGATCCAATCTGTCCAATAAACATAGTATCTTAAATTATAAGAAGTCCATGAAATATGAACAAACAATAAATAAAATAAGGTGTTTTTGAGTACAATTTTTGCTTCCTTGGTATCATTTTATTGAAATGTAACAAAACTATGTTAGATTTCATGGTCTTTCTTCGATCTAGGACACAATGTTCGTTGGTGTTATTTGATAGTTGGTGTCGTCTCTATAAATTAGTGGCTTTATTATTACAGGATGATTTTTATAATTTTGCGTTGTTGGAAGTTCGATTCCCAGCTGAAACAAGTGAGTTTTCAAAAATCTTTAGATGTAGTTATTTTAGTTATTTTTAAATATTAAGGAATATTTCATTTGAGTATTTGCTATCTTCAATATTTTATGTACTTTTCCTCCATGTCCAGTTTGTTTCTTTCTACCTGTACCTACAGGTGAGATTGCTGTTCAAACTTACAAATATTTTATCCCAGGCTCCATAAATTTTTTGGACTCTCCTTTATCATTTATTTATAATTGTCTTTGAATGGATTTAATTGAATTACACTTACTTTTTATAAAGTTTAAAATACTGAATTAAATACCTAAGTAACTTCCTCATAAAATGACCAACAGAACCGTTAAATATAATAACATTTCAAATAAAGCAGCTGTTTCACTTACCGGTCAATAACTCCAAACAAAGGTTCAGCATTTTACGCCGTCATTAGGGTATAAAAGCGAACAGCTCTATTAAGACCGTGAAGTGTAAAGCGATCTGAGGCGATCCAGTTTAAATAGCGGGCGGCGCAATCTGTGTATACGTCGTACACGGCGTAAAATGGGCATTAAGTGGCGCTGACTGCGGCCCAGACGCGCTTCTGTTACGGACCATGCCACGAGACAGACGCGGAAGAAAAAATAAATGGATAAAAAAGTTAAAATTTATTCTTTTTGCAAATTTCCTAGTGATCGTATGGAGTAATTGTGAACGCCATTGTTTGAATTATAGAGATGCGTATGCGATAAATTAGAGAGAATTTAAAAATATACTAATCTTATAGATCTTTCAACTGTTTATACTATAATTAGCTGGCCCGGCAGACGATGTTCTGCCCTTTCCAGTAGGTGGCGCGTTGAGTTTGATGATTTCTTAATTAATAATAATAAATAATAAATATTTTTGCATCTAGTCCCACACTAAGCAGAGCTTGTAATATGGGCACTAGACAATGGATATAATACTTATATACTTTTTTTTTTAAATACATACTTATAATGCATAAGAAACACCCAGACCAACACAAACACTTATGTTTATCACACAAATATTTGTGTTCTGTGGGAATTGAACCCACGACCTCGTGATCAGCAGTCCGACACTCGAACCACTAGACCACAGACGTCGTCACATTACATTTAGGCCGGTATTACAGAACGAAACTCAAATTTTGATCACTGTTAAAAAAATATCCGCTCTGAATTGATTCTGCCTTCACTCCGCTCCGGTTCACTGTTTAATTTTTCTTTACAGTTTAACTAATTATATATTAATAATATTTATAATCATCATCATCATTTCAGCCGAAAGACGTCCACTGCTGGACATAGGCCTCCCCCAAGCATCGCCACAACGACCGGTCCTGTGCCTTCCGCATCCAGCGGATTTCCGCGACCTTCACCAGGTCGTCGGTCCACCTTGTGGGGGGCCTACCCACGCTGCGCCTTCCAGTACGCGGTCGCCACTCCAGAACTTTACTGCCCCATCGGCCATCCGTTCTGCGAGCAATGTGCCCCGCCCACTGCCACTTAAGTTTGGCAATTCTTCGGGCTATGTCGGTTACTTTCGTTCTCCTGCGAATCTCCTCATTTCTGATTCGATCACGCAGGGACACTCCGAGCATAGCCCTCTCCATTGCCCTTTGAGTGACTTTGAGCCTTCTTATGAGGCCTTATATTTATAATAAAAGTGTATTATTTTAAATTAATAAATCGGCCACAGCACCACCTGTAATTCGTAATTCGGATCCAGATTTTGTAATTTCCTTTTTTGGCACCAAACCAACATATATTGTGAATATGAGTCATTTCGGTCCACAAACATAGAATTAATCAAAAACTTGACTACAAAATTTCACCGATTCACATGTGTGTTTTTTTTTCGGCACTAAACCAATATATATTGTGAAAATGAGTAATTTTGGTCCATAAATAAATATATAATTTGTTATTAACTTGACTACGGAGCCACCTATTGGCACTCAGCACAGCTGTAAATCATTATTTTAATTAAAAAAATACACTGTGTGAATATGACTTCAATCGTTCAAGTCGTTCAGAAGTTATACAATTACTATCAGAGGCACAATAAGATTATAAAAATTAAAATTAAAAATAATTTATTGCAGGCCCATAGAACAGTCACATACAATTGTATTCAACAAAAAAAAATTATAGTGTTTAAAATGATCAAAAGATTCATATAATTTAATTTAATTCAATAATCCAAATAATTTAAAAATGTATAATTTAAAAAATGTATAATATTAAAAATTCATAAATTCAAAATCAAAATTCATTCAAAAATTTACAAAATTGTTCAATTTTAATTCATTTAATTAATAATAATTGGAATTGAATTAAAATATACATAATTATTAGCTGGAATATTGTCAGCCATATACGTGGGACACTCAGAAAGTTTTGCGAAACTAAAAAAAATTGTTCTATACGTACATATATTTTTATCAAATCTTTTCAAAGTACTTTCCACCAGCCTCTATACAAAGATTCATGCGCCTAAACTAGTTTTCAAAACACTTTTTCCAGTCCGCCGCAGACACCTCGTTTACAGCCTGCTCGAACGCAGCCAGCGCATCTTCCGGCGACGAAAATTGTATCCCTTTGAGCTGATTTTTTATTTTTGGGAATAAAAAGAAGTTACACGGTGCTAGATCAGGGCTGTAAGGAGGGTGACCCAGGAGTTTGACTGGCGTGCTGTCCAGGAAGTCCCTCGTTTTGAGTGCGGTGTGCGCAGGTGCATTGTCGTGGTGGAGCAGTAGCCCGCGGAGCCCTGTGTTTGGTCGCTTGTTGCTTATAACAGAGAAAACTTCTGGCAAACATTTGGTAGTATACCATTCGGCATTAATGCTTCTTTGATCCCGTAAGGGAATTGATACCAAGTGGCCAGTCAAATTAAAAAAGCTAGCGATCAAAATCTTACCCCCGCTTCTAGATCGCTTCACTTTGGTAGGCGTTGGCTCATTTTGAAACACCCAAACAGTCGACTGGCGCTTGGTTTCTGGGTCGTATTGATAAATCCAGGACTCATCACCTGTAACGATGTCGTAAACACGCCGAGACGAGCCTGCTTCAAATTTGTTAAGCATATCACGGCACCATTCCACCCGGGCCTGCTTCTGAGCATCGGTGAGGTTGTGCGGCACCCAGCGTGATACTATCCTCCTCACGCGAAGATGGCTGTGTAGAATCTCGTGAACGCTTCCCGATCCAATCTTCAATATATGTTGAATCTCCTGATATGTAATTCGCCTATTGTCTTGGATTAAATTTTTCACTGCTAGCACGTTTTCTTCGGTAACAGCCGTCAAAGGGCGACCGCTTCTTTCGTCATCCCCCAAAGTTGGTCGACCGCGCTTGAATTCGTTATACCAACGATACACGGTTGCCTTGGAAGGGCCTTCATCCATGAATGCCATTTGAAGTCTATCGTACGATTCATCCGGTTTCAGGCGACACTTGAAATCGTATAAAATCATAGCTCTAAAATGTTCCCGGCGCAGATCCATATTTCAGTGAGACACAATACTTTGAATTAACTCGCAAAAAATGTGGAGGGAAATTTTGAAATTGGAACTTACTTATTTTTACTTATAAATAATCATATTTTCGAAAAACATTATAACTGGCCAGTCTCCCATATATAAAAACTTTTTTTCGCAATAATTTCTGAGGGGCCTGGTATAATACAAAGAAAAATGTATGGGAATGACATATCTCAACGAATGACTTTTTCGTTGACATACGTGGGACACTCAGAAAGTTTTGCGAAACTAAAAAAAATTGTTCTATACGTACATATATTTTTATCAAATCTTTTCAAAGTACTTTCCACCAGCCTCTATACAAAGATTCATGCGCCTAAACCAGTTTTCAAAACACTTTTTCCAGTCCGCCGCAGACACCTCGTTTACAGCCTGCTCGAACGCAGCCAGCGCATCTTCCGGCGACGAAAATTGTATCCCTTTGAGCTGATTTTTTATTTTTGGGAATAAAAAGAAGTCACACGGTGCTAGATCAGGGCTGTAAGGAGGGTGACCCAGGAGTTTGACTGGCGTGCTGTCCAGGAAGTCCCTCGTTTTGAGTGCGGTGTGCGCAGGTGCATTGTCGTGGTGGAGCAGTAGCCCGCGGAGCCCTGTGTTTGGTCGCTTGTTGCTTATAACAGAGAAAACTTCTGGCAAACATTTGGTAGTATACCATTCGGCATTAATACTTCTTTGATCCCGTAAGGGAATTGATACCAAGTGGCCAGTCAAATTAAAAAAGCTAGCGATCAAAATCTTACCCCCGCTTTTAGATCGCTTCACTTTGGTAGGCGTTGGCTCATTTTGAAACACCCAAACAGTCGACTGGCGCTTGGTTTCTGGGTCGTATTGATAAATCCAGGACTCATTACCTGTAACGATGTCGTAAACACGCCGAGACGAGCCTGCTTCAAATTTGTTAAGCATATCATGGCACCATTCCACCCGGGCCTGCTTCTGAGCATCGGTGAGGTTGTGCGGCACCCAGCGTGATACTATCCTCCTCACGCGAAGATGGCTGTGTAGAATCTCGTGAACGCTTCCCGATCCAATCTTCAATATGTGTTGAATCTCCTGATATGTAATTCGCCTATTGTCTTGGATTAAATTTTTCACTGCTAGCACGTTTTCTTCGGTAACAGCCGTCAAAGGGCGACCGCTTCTTTCGTCATCCCCCAAAGTTGGTCGACCGCGCTTGAATTCGTTATACCAACGATACACGGTTGCCTTGGAAGGGCCTTCATCCATGAATGCCATTTGAAGTCTATCGTACGATTCATCCGGTTTCAGGCGACACTTGAAATCGTATAAAATCATAGCTCTAAAATGTTCCCGGCGCAGATCCATATTTCAGTGAGACACAATACTTTGAATTAACTCGCAAAAAATGTGGAGGGAAATTTTGAAATTGGAACTTACTTATTTTTACTTATAAATAATCATATTTTCGAAAAACATTATAACTGGCCAGTCTCCCATATATAAAAACTTTTTTTCGCAATACTTTCTGAGGGGCCTGGTATGTTATTCCCATACATTTTTATTGTTTTTAATAGCGTTGACGATTGTAGATTGTAACTTGGCTAGGGGGGAAGGTTAGTTTCATATAATTATATATTCCATTGTCAGATTCATGTACACGGCTCATGCAGGAGGCCCACGAAGAAAAAAAAGAAAGGAGATAGTAAAAAAAAGTATCACAAAGAAGTTAGTATTCGATATGCTTATTAAGCATATTTCTCGCTTCACGTAGAAAAATTGAAGTGAAATTGAAGCAGACAACCCAATTAGGTAGGCAGACTGCGGAAGCAAATCCGCCATTCCGTTGCCTAAAGGTAACACAGCAGGGTATGTCGACCGCTTTTTGAAATCATGTTTTTTCTTTACTTTTTTTTTTTTTGCTAAAATAAAATTTAGATGCCACGGGTAAAAATCGATTTGGAGACTTTTTTATCTAGGTGACATTCAAAGTTTTAAGCAAAGCTTAATAATAGTACATTACTGTCGAGGCCTGAAATGAAGCAATTTACGGCCGAGTAGTATTGGAAGTACGAGGCCAAGCCGAGTACTTCCCAAGTTATTTTGAAAGGACGAGGCGCAAGCCGAGTCCTTTTTAACTAAACGAGGCCGTTAATTGCTATTTCGGCCGAGACTTGTATAGTACTTTTCTCTCATTTGCGAGGAAACACAACACAAATTAATTCAACATTATCTCATTTTCATTCACGCCAATTCGCCATCGTGCGGTTCTTGTTCTATTTTCAAAGTTAAAAAAAAATGCGCATTCAGCCTGTATAATGATAAATATTTTGTACCTAAAAACACCTAATTTATGTGTGTACTTAAAAACCTCGGTAGCATAATTTAAAATATAAAAAGTGTCCAGCAATTTCTATTATTGTCCTGTTGGATATTACCGGCCTGTTATTTCGTTGCGTACGGAAAAGAGCCGATTGTTGTATTCTTTTTTTTGAATAATGAACCAATTTCCGAGCAAGTGGGAGAAAAAGTTTGTTATAGCCTTTGTTATCTTCCTACATGTCTTGGTAAGCTAACGCCCTAACTCATTTTATTCCTTACTCGACTTTCCCCACGTATATAATTTGGCTTATCTTATCACAGAAAGACGTATCACGCATCTCTCGGGCACTGTTGATTTTTGCCCGGAATAAAAAGTCATCATCATCATCATATTTTCGGCCAAAAGACGACTGCTGGATATAGGCCTTCCCCAAAAGGGAAGGAAGGAAAGGGGATGAAGAGAAGGGGGATATGCCGTAATCGCCACTCTTGGCAGGCGGGTTGGCGATCGCAGTTTGTTGAATAAATACTCAGAGAACGTTGCTGCCCATCCTCTGGTGGACCCGTTATTCGCCTTTTACGACACCCACGAGAAGCAATGGGGTGGTGCTATTCTTTGTGTCCGGCACCACATGGAATAAAAAGTCTATTTATACGGGTTATGGTATATCTGTGTGCCAAATTTCATTCAAATTCGTTCAGCTGTTTCAGTGATTGAGTAATAAACATCCAAACATCTTCACAACCTTTCACATTTATAGTGTTAGTAGGAAGTAGGATTAAAAGAGTATCAGAATATTTTTAAATCTCAAAAATCGACTCCATCAGATGAAGTTCCTTCCAAATATGCTGTGTAACTTTTTAAACCACATGCAGTGAACTTGTTATGCTCCAATAATAATATGATCGTGTTCAGTCATAACGCCATCATAGGAGCAAGTGAGCTCCGGGTTAGCAGATATTTGAAAAGTTGCAAAGTGAACCTTGCTCTGCGAACGATGTCATGAGCTTAGGACAACTTATATTTTGTTAACTATGAAACTACGAATATGTGTTTTTAAGTAACTAGACGGAATGTAAATTCTAGAGGTTAACACTTGGTTTTGAATATCGTTTTGGGTTGTGTGTTTTGTTTTAACAGTACGTTTTACTGGTTCAATATATTGATTATATGATATGAAATGCGGACTACCTAGGGTTTGTTGCGAATATCTCTGGTTTTCGTCAGAATCTATTCACGTAAATAGGCAAAGAAAACGGTCCAGTACCATTTTGTTCTCTGTTTGTCAACCAATTTTTTTTTTTTTTTCGTGTACTTAGCAGCTTTTGACGAGCTTTATTTGTTATCAACACAGACATAGTATTTTTTTTTACTGACTGTGGTTACAATAAAAACAATTGGTAACAGCTTTTTTTTGGCTAAGTTCAGTCATACTTTTTTAAGAATTATGGTCGAATTTTGACCTCTCGTAATCATTAAAATCTTATTTCAAAATCTTGAATGTTTGTTGTTCTGTTTGTACACATCAGAGGTAGAATGTATTCTGGATTAATACATGATTACTTTATTAAACAGTTTTGTAACAAAAAACTGTTTTTTAACTAACTCTCATCATACTCTCATACTTTAAATTCCAATGGCATAACTAACATCTACTAAATACTGCTATATTCTTCATAAAAAATCAGACTCCTTCAGAATTCCGAACGAATTTCTGTACACGGATCAAAGATTTCGTTACACCTCTCCTTTAAACACACTAAACTACCTGAACAAACCACGTTGTAAAAGAAAGAACGTGTTGCCAGCGTAGAAAAATAAACCCGTCTACACGTGAAGTCGACAACCTGCAGTTGTCTTAGCGTAAAATAAAACGCTACGTGATATCGGCTGTCGGTACATTTGCCGAGTGTTGCCAGACAAATATTTTTCCATTTCCACGCAGACCCTCCCCAAATCGAGGATTAGGAGCAAGCAAGCCGGATGCTTTGTTTTGTCGGTTATTGCTGCAAATAGGTACTTATTGGTAAATCGTGTGTGGCGAACTAGCTCCATGAGTGTCTAGTAATATGCAAGATGCAAGTGCACAGATTTGAGTTGATGTTCGGAGTTTTTGAAGCTGAAGTTTTCCGATTAAGTATAGGTTTGGAAAGGTTGAAAACTTGATTATATTTTATCTTTCTTTTGTCCCTAAGCTGTACAACTGATAAAGACCTGTAAGCACTCTTAATGATTGTCAAAGTTGTACCTGTTAGTTGTATGGCCTATAATAAAAATGAAAAAAATATTAAAAAAGTACCCTGTATTAAAAGTAACAAAATATATTTTAGTGTTACATTAGCGGTGTGTCATCCACAAAAGTGGGCACATATCGATCAGCAAACAGGCGGGCGGGCCGAGTAGCCAGGTGTCCCCCGCGCAAACACTACACCCCCGAGCCCAGCCCCGGGGTCCACATCAAAATGACGACGGAAATCCCATATTGCCTACATCGGGGACGGAAGCACGATTTTATAAGTTAAGGGATTTGTGTCAATATTGTACTAGGATACCGACTCGAGTACCTACCATCCTGGGTTCCATATCGCTACATTATCCGCGCAAGCATCTCGCGTCAATCCAAAACTTTATTAATTTAAGACGTCATGTTTAACAGCGAACGAACACATTTGTTAATCGTTCTACAAATTTCTCGACAAATTGTTAAGTAAGTATTTTTGTTGGGGCCTCTTGTTCGAAATTCGTAAGTGTATCCTGATTTATGGAATACATTTAAACCATTCACGGTTCGCGTCTCAGTTAAGAAAAATACGAAAATATGATCGCGTTGAGATAGACGAAGTTAGACGAGGAAAGTTTGGCGATGTTTGGATAGCTCCTGATATGAGGAGCTTCAGAGCTGTGTTCACGTCGCATGGAAACAATCTCAAATATTGTGGATACCAATTGCCTTTAAATTCTCCGAATACTTTGTAGGTACTCGTGATTTAAGTTATTAAGGTTAAAATAACAATGAGTATATCAGATATTATTAGAACATACGCACATTTTGAAAAGCATGTAAAATAAAGCAATATGTGAAACTTGTTTTCCAACACACATCAAAAATTTTCATTAAAATTTTCTCCCCTTCCTACATGCAAATGTATCATAACATGTTCACTAAAATCATAAGATTGGATGAGATTAGAATTATAACATTTTTTGTATGGTATAGGATGGCAAAACGAGCTAAAGGCCCACCTGATGTCAAGCGATTACCTTCGCCCATAACAGCTGCAATTCCACCTAGATTGTTGCCTACAGAGTATTGAAAATCGCGTTCGCCACACTGACACCCAATGATGAAAAGTCTCATGTGATTGTAATTTCACCGGCACCCGTACCACATTTACATTTACTCATTAAATCAAAACGTGAAACGAAAACAAAGACGACGTGCTAGATGTACGCCCTGAGCTTGAGCACTGGCTGAGCCGGTATAAACCGGTTTCACTGCGTACGCGACGAGGCCGCCAGTGCTCACGCACACACGCGTCTAATGCTTGTAGTAGTGTACCTATCATAGCGCGGTTGTATGAATCTTACTCTCTGAGTTGCTCTGTGCCCGTACCCTTCACACCGGAACACAGCAATGCAAGCATCACTGTTTGGCGGCAAAAATAGGTGGTAGTACTTCCTCAGACGCAATAATTAAAGAAAGAAACATTTATTTGACACAAAGCACATAGACAAAATTCAACAGGAAAACAATTAAATATACAAAAACGGATTATAGATGCTGTGTGTCCAGCGACTGTGCCAAATAGATCCAGTTCATCATAAATGCCAAGTATAGACAAATCATGCATAGCTTCAAATGCTTAATTTAAAAAATTGGCCTTTATAGGCAAAATACACTCTAGAACCCGGGTCACCAACAAACACCTTTATATCTCGGAAGCTTATTTGAATAAAATTTAATTATTTTATTATTTTTAGCGCATTTACGCATGCGAAGCGAAATCTTACGATTTAAATTATGGAAAGAAAAAATCGCTCACGAGCAAGATCAGCCAGCCAGGAGCCAGGAGTCGCAGGTTCGAATCCTGCTCGTGAGCGATTTTTTCTTTCCACAATTTAAATCGTAAATAAAATGTACTTTAAAGACTATTTATTAATAATAACAGACTATTTATTATTTAATAGACCTATTTATGATCAACTTTTAATTTTATTAAGCTGTCGCTCTTAGTTTTCCAAATGTTAAGGTTTATGTTGGTGACCCGAATTCATTACTCTCGAGTGTATTCGATTTTGCAACGTGTATACATATTTTTGCACCTGACTGTACATGTAGGAATAGAGAGCGGTCACAAAATGGATAATAATTTAATATGCTACAGGAAGTTGTTTAAGACAAAGGAGGATGCAACGCCGGCGGCGCCTGCGCGCCCGGATGTTTAGAAATGTGGTATGTGCGTACTGAGCAAAAGTTCGGCCATAGTATTATGTAAGCTACATACCTAGCAAGCTGTAGGGATATTCGAAGATACTCAAAATTGTTTGCTCTTGTTTGTTTGTTTGTATGCGATAGTACATTTTTTTTTGTCTTGTAGGAATAGGAATAAGAGCGACCTCGAGAAGAGTAATAATTGAATATGCTACAGGCTACAAGGTATTGTTTAAGACAAAGAAGGATTCAACGCCAGCGGCACCCGCGGTCCCGGATGCTTATAAATGTGGAGTGTAGGTACTGAGCAAAAGTTCCACCATAGTATTATGTTAGCTACATACCTAGTAAGCTGTAGGGATACTTTTGTGGGCACGTTAAATAAATCATTGCTAGTACGAAGATATTCAAAAATTGTTCGCACTTGTTTATTTGTTATTTGTTGTATTCGATAGTAAATTAGTTAAATGATTATAATTTTTAAATGATAACACTTAATTTATTTAATGACTTTATTTTGCCATTGAAATCTTATTGCTTAATTTTATATAACATACTTTATATACAATTATAATTTTATTATTAAAGTCCAGGGTTATAATTTTTAATATTTATTGCCATGACCATTCTTCTGTATTATTTGATGTAGTACTAAAATTGCTTATAAAATAATTGAAAAGTTTGCTTACCGCAAGATGGAATTTACTGGTACTTGTCATGTGTTTCCATCTTATAGTATATACACCTACATCGAACGCAAAATAAAGATGACTTGATTTGACCTTTTAGCAAGTACAAAATTTCTTAGAAGTGAAAAATATTTATTGGAATCCGAAGATATTCCGTGCAAAACCGTGAAATGTCAATTTAACTAACTTTGTCTGTTAATTCGACCGATACTGCGACTTAAAATGAACACTCGTAAAGCTTTGATCGCCCTACAGCAGCGTCGCGAAACAAAGTTAACTCTGGAACGGGGCCTACTTCTTAAATTATTCCCCAAAAGATTTTCTAATTTGTTCTCTCCTTTTACAAACCGGGAACCGCAAGCACGAACACATGCGGTCCCGAAGCCCTCCTCGCAAGGACTAGGGGTGGACGATATACGTCGATGTATTAAAAACACTTGATGTATATTATCGATGCATCGAATCAAACCGATATATTTTAAGTCTTCAACATCCAGCTGGTACACATCGGTTTTTTATTCGATTCATTGAAGAGGCAAATCTATTAAAATATGAAAAATAAAATAACGAATTTCGAGTTTTGCGTAGAATCATGATTGTAGAAATTAAACAAGAATGTCTTATGTACTCGTTAAGAAATTAAAAGAGTACATCGCGTTTTAGTCTTTTAGGTTAGGAATGTAAAATAAATTATCATTTAATATAAATATCTTTTTTTTTTTTTTTTTTTTGCCGTGGGGAAATCCTCATGGACGCACTCCGCCCGGGGTAGGCGGAGCCAGTGTCGGACTCTTACCGACTAAAACCACCACGGTGTTCCTTCAACTACCTTAGCCGGGGGCGTGGGAACCCGTGAGTATTCACACAACCACCCCCGACAGGTCCCGGCTCGCCACAAGCAGGCGAGCCCCTTCTCCCCGTGCGGCCTGACGTCGGCCGCACCCTCCTAGGTGGCGCACACGGAACACTGCACGCCACCTCACCTCATGGGCCTTTACCAGCTGCGCCAACCACGCCGGCTGTGCCAGCTACGCCAGCTGCTGGTCGGGCAGCAGACTACCCCGAGTCTGCTGCTCGCAGGCCCTACCTCCCGTAATTTTTTATAGAGGTTTTCTTCCTCGCGGTCCGGGCGGTGAAGCCAAGACCCTCGGTCCCAAGAGGCGCGAGAACACTACTCAGCGGGCACTCCTGGGGTTACGAGATCGACGGGGGCAGGGAAAGACAGTCCCCCCGCTGCCTGCCCAGTGGCAGGGTGAGTGCACACCGGGCCCGCCCCTGCTCCTCCACTGTGCCCTCTGCTGATATCAGAGGGACACGTGGAGCAACTCCCTACTGGCCCAGAACGGGCCCCTCCCGCGCCAGAATATTCGCCACAGGCAATAAAATCCCCCGAAGGTTAATCCCTCGGCAGGATTTTATTGCCCGTGCCCAGGATGCACCGGCCAAACAACTGCCGATCCCTCCAGACGTGTCCAGAAGGACAAGCAGCCGTCAGGCACACGTGGAGGTTTTCTGGCCAGCACCCCATTTAATATAAATATCTAAATTAACATTCGCAATCCAAGTTTCTAACTATTTACCTTATTACTTACGGTGGGTAATCGATAAATCGATAAATTTCAAATGAAAAAAGTTTCAGATAGTTGTATGGAAAACATCGATGTATTATTGATGTATTAATATAACATCGATGCCACTATGCATTACATCGAAAAAAACATCGATGTTTTTTTTCAATGTCCATCACTAGCAAGGACCCATTATAGGCCTACTGTCGCCCTCTCAGAGTGTCTTATACATCGCTCGACGTTCGCCTTTTGCTGGTGGAAAATCACACCCTAAAATACACCCTAACACTTATTAATATGATTCAAAAACGCATGAATGGGCCGACATATGTTTAGAGCCGTATTCGCGCCGCGTGTGCCCTTTGGGTAATGTTACGTAATAGGTAAGAGCCGTGATTTTGTCAAAGGTAAGAAAATTGGTTACGTTAGTGGGTAATTTCGGCTACCGAGATAAACGTGAATTATGTGTCTACGGATTAATCTGAGGATTTTCTTTAACGTGATGTGTGACGTCATTATGAAAGTTTTGGTTGAAGACGTAAAACTTATAATTAGTATGTTTGTTAGTGAAGGTTATGCACTACGTTTAGTTTTGAGATTTTAATTGGGAAAAGTTTTTGAGATTAGTTTAATCTTTTAATTAAAACTCTTTCATAACTTTAATGTAAAACTTACAAGAATTTGTTTTTTTAATGATTTACACGAAAAAACCTCCTTTCTTACTTTCGTGTTTAACTAGTGTGTCGTTAAATTATTTAAATTGAATTTTTCCTATATTCACCAACAGTTTCCTAGATATTCATTACTCCATAAATCAAAGTCAAGAAAAATACGACTCTTATTTCCCTTATTTGCATCATCTAATTAGTGTGTACCGTCGACATCACAGATACGACGTAATTATCGACAGACATGACGCAAACGACATGTGTCGAAAATACGAGAATGAGACATCTTGTGTGTTATGTGTAAGTAAATATAATATAAGCCCACCGTATATGAGTAAACGGTGGGCCCAAGCCACCAGCCAGTCAGTCTACCCAGCCTAGCTCAGCCCACAGCCATGCCACGGGTAGATAAACTGTCTTTTGTTTACAAATGCTTTCCACGTTGCACTGTGAGACGTGGGTAGAGCTGCCATCCGTCCAGCCCCCCTAGCCAAGTTGACAATCTACACAGTCGTCAATCGTCAACGCTAATAGAAAACGATCAAAATGTATGGGAATGACATATCTCAACGAAAAAATCATTCGTTCAGATATGTCATTCCCATACATTTTGATTGTTTTCTATTAGCGTTGACGATTGTAGATTGTGTAGATTGTCAACTTGGTTAGGGGGGGCAAGTTTCCCTGGATTCATCCTAGTTTGGACCAACGAGACGATGAGTTCGTTTGTTTGTTTTGTCCGGGTGGGGTTCTTAAGAAGTGTCCGTGGAAAGCTGGACGCACGCCGTGCTGGTAAAAAAACATTTAATTTTGTTTTGTGGAGTGGCGACCGCATACTGGAAGGTGCAGCGTGTGTCCGCATAAGGTGGACCGAGGACTTGGTGAAGGTTGCGGGAATCCGCTGGATGTGGGAAGCGCAGGACCGGTCGTTATGGCGATGCTTGGAGGAAGCTTATGTCCAGCAGTGGACGTCTTGCGGCTGAAATGATGACTTTTTATAATTTTTAAGGGTGTCCGAAGAATAAACCTGGTTTCGCCCAAATGTCCAGGGTTTTGTAAGTCTTTGTCATTGACGTGAGAAAAATATGGTAACGGCATAACTTACTTTACACTTTTACAAAACTATACACGCGTGGCCGTGTGCTGTGCGAGAGCTGGGTTTAATATGCGGCGGGTCATAAACACGTATGAGGAAATGACAGGGTAGTAAAATACATGGATATAGAGAGAGGTAGAAAACCACCCCTTATTCAGAGTCCCATAAAAACGCTTTAACTAAAATACTACGAGTGTAACTCTATAGCAGTTTCGTTTTATTGAAAAGTAAATGACAATGATCAACTTTATAGAGTTTTATGTCAATGTTTTATGAATGACGCTTTGTGCTACGCTGTGCATTAGGCCTGTGCGCTACACCTGAGTTATACGCTTGAGTACCACGCCAGAATACTACGCCTGAATACTACGCCTGAATACTACGGCCTGTGTACATGCTTGTGTACAATATTCTGTTTTTTCTCTCTTGTCTTATATAGTAAAAAATCTTGGCACATCATCAGTCATTTAATAATAAATTATTAAAAAATTACATTAAAAAAGACATGCCAAGATTGTTTACTAAATAAGACAAGTAAGAAAAAACAGATTACGTTGGTGCACTACGTCTGTGCGCTACGCCTGTGCGCTACGCCGTCCGCTACGCTCACTCGTAGCGTATAGCTTCGTAGCGAGTAATCAAATAAGTTGGTATTTGTATCAGAACTTCGAAGTAAGTATTTTTTTTGTAGTTCTTTGTAGCTATTTGTAACACCAGGTAAGAAAAAAATATTTTCTATGTATTATGTGTGGCCTTAAAATATGTTAATATTCTTTAAAATTTTGACCTTATAAATATAACATTTGTTACACTTCCCAGAAATATAAACGAATACACATAAAACATATTTATTCTAATTTTAAAACTGAATGACATTAAATGATTATTGATGATAATAAAATGCTCAATCAAGCAGAAAACTGTAAAAAATAAATAAAGAAAATTACCGAGTTTATTTCAAAACTAACTAAAAGCTTCACATTTTTGCGCTTAACTGAATTACGCACAAAGAAAAGCTTTCTGAGAATATCAAAGAAACGAAGAAAAAAGTTAAAAATTAAAAATTTGATTACATTAACCGCGGCGCGGCGATGCTTCATTTCTATAACGAGATGCGAGGGCCCTCCAAGTCTCACTTTGGTTGCGTGACCTAATTTAAGGGCACGTTATTTAAGGGCACATTATTTTGCTCACTTAATTTGCCTCATTCGTGTTTGCTCTGTGAATGAGGAACCTTTGCCACGGTGAATTTTTATTTTTCTTCTGCGCAAACTTAATTGAGTGGGGAGAGAAAGTCGTGATGAGACGCAGCGCAGCATCGCGTCGCTCTAACCTCCAGTGTTGCCAACCCTACAGTTTTAACTGTAGATCAACAGTTTTTTATACAAGAGTTCCCATTCCACTAAAATTACCAATATTTGTTCACGTTTTTATTGCAAAAGTAGAACTATCTTTTGGACTCGGTACAGTGTAATTATCTATTCATAACTTATAAAATGTATAAAAAAATCTGAATGTTTAAGTTTTTTTGACGACCTCTGTGGTCTAGTGGTTCGAGTGTCGGACTTCTGATCACGAGGTCGTGGGTTCGATTCCCACAGGACACAAATATTTGTGTGA
This sequence comes from Asteroscopus sphinx, assembly GCA_949699075.1. NCBI lineage: Eukaryota > Metazoa > Arthropoda > Insecta > Lepidoptera > Noctuidae > Asteroscopus > Asteroscopus sphinx. Next base: position 16,840,078 of record OX453017.1, read on the forward strand.
TGAACATAAGTGTTTGTGTTGGTCTGGGTGTTTCTTATGTATGATAAGTATGTATTTACAACAAAAAAAAAAAGTATATAAGTATTATATCCATTGTCTAGTACCCATATCACAAGCTCTGCTTAGTTTGGGACTAGATGGTGCTGTGTAAAAATGTCCCGAAGATATTTATTTATTATTTATTTATTTTTAACATTTACAGTTTTATATATTTTTTTTACGGTCATATCGATGGCTTAATTATGAGGCTTTAAAACTCCGTTTAGACCAATTTTACAGGTATAAACAATTGTCTCATTGAGGCACTATTTCTTGAGTTTTAGATTAAATTTTATACATCTTAATTTGAATATTATTATGATATTCAATCAAAAACTTAGAAATAGTGCCTTGATTGTCTACTATTTTTTTTCTTCCTCTTGTGAAATTTGACAAAACGGAGTCACTAACTAACCATCACCAACTAAACTAAACCAACCAACTAACTACTACTACTACTACTAGTTTTGGTTAACTAAACCATCGATATGATAAAATTGAGCTAGCACTATATGTAATTTTAGACAACTCTTTTGTAAAATAATGAATGCACTGAAAGGGTACACAAATTTTTTTTCAAAAAAAAAAGACAAAAAAACATTTTTTAATTCGACGAACTAAACCATCATAACTTAAGTTAATATTGTTCCCAAGTAAGTGACTTTGTGTTTGTATTGAGAATAAATTTCTTTAAACCTGAAACCCGATATGCAGTTTAACTGTACGGCAGGGTTGGCAACACTGGCAACCTCTATAAACATTTATTGTCGCTCTACATCTCACTAACTTCACTTTTACAGAGTTTTATGTCCGAAAAATTTACGCGAGGAACGTTACTTTGCGGCCTTTATTGCGTCGGTGGAATGCCGCGGGCGCACTGCCGTAATTGAATGTAATTTCGTTAGCTTCTTTCGTTTACCGCTGTAAAATAAAATTTTACGTCTTATTTATTGTCACAAGCAACAATATCTGTGCCAAGCTTTTCTACACGTACGATAGAAACAGTAATAAAATTGTCCTAATAAAGCCCGAACAATCACTACATATTTTAATGTACTTTGTCAAATAAAATTTAAGGAGTATTATTGTTGGGGATATGGAGTATTTAGCGAAGAAGATTTTTATCACCTATAAAAGAGACTGCGGCCGTCGAGTGGCTCTCCCTGCTGTCGAACGAGTTTAATTAATTTGAACGGGGCTGTATAACTGCGAGCCCAATTCAATTAGTAGTTAAAAAAGTAAATAGCGTATTGATCCGGCGCACCAACTTATTGGAACGTTCGGTTCGTAGTTAATGGAAAACCCATATTTTACAGACGTCACTGTAAATAATGGTAACGAATGAAGGATCCGATGATCTGTTTAATTTCTTTGAAAATTAAATCGTCGCTAATAATATATAACTCGGTCAATCAACTTTTTTTTGTCTTATATTTTTTTTTTATTATGTTGTTTTTGAGTTTTTTTTTCTTTCATCTATTTTTAAAGTCCTACCTTCTAGTACCTACCATTAACAATGACTGACATAACATAAATTGTTTAATTAAATTATTGTAAAATGTATGAAAATAGTGGTTTGTTCACTACGTAATCACATTTTTCATGGAAATCTTCATGAATAGTGGATTTGAAGTAAGTAATTTTCATGAAGAGTTAATTATAAGATAAATTCGGTAACTTTTTATATTGAAAAATGGAGGAATTTTTTGATGTAGCTATTCGTTTTATTTTGGGATGTTGTATTTATAAGTTAATGTGTAAGTTGGTAAATATTAATCTTTTTAAAGGAAAAATAAATTGAAATATAGTTACAAAAAAAATATTGACCCGACTGTGTAAGTAAAATAATAATGAATAAAGGCTTCACCGCTCTCATTACATAAATCTAAAGAAAATCTTCAATCCTACTGATACCAGTAAAATGGTATCAACAGATACTTATTAAGTCATCACAGAAATATTATAAGTATTACATACATACATAACCAGCCCATTACTGTCCCACTGCTGGGCACGGGCCTCTTCTTAGTACGATTAATTTCCCGAAAAACTGAAAAATCGATAAGTTATCACCGGGAAACCGTACGTCGTATGTCAAGGTATGACACCCAGTAATAAGGCTTTTAAAATGCGCCCATTCGTTATGAAAATGTAAACGAATGCCGAATATTTATTTGCTCGTTAAAAATAATAGAGTTGTCCCCTCCTTCCTTATGGTGACACTAGTGTAGTGATAGCAATCACTTGTGTGAGTGGCCATCAGTTTTAATTTTATTAACGCTGTGTCATAAGTAGTTATTTCTGTTTTTATTTTCGTAATTAACCAGTGGAATTGACGTTTCGTTTATCGAATATAGATTTTTAATTAACGTCTTTTATTGATATAGACTTCCCTTCCGTTTTGTGCTCCCGTTTCGTTTTAGATTCGTCTTCTAAGGCCCATCACGCACAGTGATTGCGGTTGCGGTTTTTAAACTATACCAATTTTTTTATTCGGGAAAAATCTGCCTGTTCTTGCACTTGTATAGAAATCTGCCTGTTCTTGCACTTGTATAGAAATCTGCCTGTTCTTGCACTTGTATAGAAATCTGCCTGTTCTTGCACTTGTATAGAAATCTGCGTGTTCTTGCACTTGTATAGAAATCTGCCTGTTCTTGCACTTGTATAGAAATCTGCCTGTTCTTGCACTTGTATAGAAATCTGCGTGTTCTTGCACTTGTATAGAAATCTGCGTGTTCTTGCACTTGTAAAGAAATCTGCGTGTTCTTGCACTTGTATAGAAATCCATAAGTTACATCTTGTTTTCTTCATTTATGCGTATTGTGGGAGGTTCTACCGACAAACCACCGTTTTGTACAGTGGACCGCGACTCAGTGGTAACAGTTTGACCTTGACAGTGTCTTTATATCTCAAGCAGTAAAGGTGGTTTTCCTAATTCAAGTGTTACCACTAACGTGCAGTCGACTGTATTAATTGAAATAGTGACTCATGATGATAATTTTCCTAGCCTTTTACAATGCAATACAAATAATCTTTATTGTTGGGTTTGTTGGGTTCCCATCCTATTATGGTCGAGGCTAAACTTAAAAATCATTATTAATCTTTAATTAGTTTACTTCAGTGAATTTTTCTCAGTCATTAACCTACATTATTCTCACACAATTCTTTCCAATTAATCATGTAACAAATCATTGTACTATTATTATTTGAAAAGAGTATATCCATGGAGTTTTTTGCTGGGTCTTTTCCATAGGACCAACTTTTTGGAACCGTGCAACTAGATTCATAATTAACGTTTTGAAAGTGCGTGTAAATACTTATTCGAAATAAAAATTTTTGACTTTGTACACAAAAAAATAGGTAACATACATGACTTATACAACGTGTTATTGAAATAACTGAAAACTTCTTGAGGAGTCATTGTACTCATCAGTATGAACAACTTTTACTATGGGACCAACCCAAAAATCGCGAAAAAAATATCAGATGTTCCCTACATTTGTGTTCACATATATCGAAAAAATTTAGGGATCAGCTGTTTTTTTTTTCGCGATTTCATGTATTGCGTGTGATTGAAAGATCTGCGAGACTATAAAGCTTAGCGTTCTGTGTAGTGCCGGACGTAAAAGAATTGCACCACCCTATCTCTTCTCATTGTTCCGTGTGGTGCCAGACGTAAAGAATTGCACCACCCTATATCTTCTCATGGGTGTCGAAAAAGCGACTAAGGGATTTACCAGAGTATAGGCAGCAGCGTTCTCTGAGTATTTAACCAACCAACTGCATTCTGCCAACCCACCTGCCCAGCGTGGCGATTATGGCATATCCCCCCTTATTGGAGGAGGCCATGTCCAGCAGTGGAAGTCTTTTGGCTGAATTGATCTCTTATCATGGGTGTCGTAAAAGGCGACTAAGGGATGGACCTGAAGATAGACAGCAGCGTTCTCTGAGTATTTAATCAACGAACTGTGATCGCCAACCCACCTGCCAAGCGTGGCGATTATGGCATATCCCCCCTTTGGGGTAGGCCTTTGTCCAGCACTGGAAGTCTTTCGGCTGAAATGATGATGATGAAGCTAGCGCTAACCACTGCAGCCAGTCCGTGGATGGGTGACCGTTTCGTTCACGGAACATAGAAACTTGTTTTTATATTCCGTGGTTTCGTTAGACCCCTCCGTGTCTCGGAGAGCACGTTAAACTGTTGGCCCCAATCTTCATACAAATATCTATGGCAATCATTACTGGTAGTCAAAATCCCGAAAGTCTGACAACTGGCCTAACCTTCATCAACATAATTTTAGCCGAAAGACGTCCACTGCTGGACATAGGCCTACTCAATATGCCATAATCGCCACGCTTGGCAGGCGGGTTGGCAATCGCAGTTATGTAGTTAAATACTCAGAGAAGGCTGCTGCCCATCCTCTGGTGAATCCCTTAGTTGCCTTTTACGACACCTATGAGAAGAGATAGGGTGGTGCAGTTCTTTTACGTCCGGCACTACACAAAACGCTAAGCCTTATAGTCTCGCAGATCTTTCAATCACACGCAATACATCTAATCTCTTTAATCACTCGACATTCAAGATGTAGTGCTCTTTGCGTAGGATCACACCTCGGACGAATAAAAAAAGGTTGATAGAATTTCGCTAAGAAAAGATTGTAGCACTTATTTTTTTCCTAAATCCACTATAATTTCGACAGCATTGAAACACACCAGATATTATTATATATTGTTATTTTATCTGTGACAGTACGACAATGAATAAGGTCAGACAGATTTGTTGCATAATCGCGGCTTTTTATTACTATAGACGCAGATGCTATAGATGCTTCACTTTTTATTTAGCGAGATTTCGTCTTCCTTTTTTATTCGTCCATGGATCACACAGTGCAAACCATTTTATTTTTCGTAATTTTTCGTTGGTTTATATATAAAAAAAATTTAAGCTTTTTCTAGACCAAAAACAACAGAAAACACCAGAAACCTATTCTATTACAACACTATTAATGACCAATCTATAACAATAACCACGTGAATCATGACAACAAATGCATATATATGACACAAACAGATTGCCAACGCTAATGAACCCCCCAATATCCGACATACATATGACGCATATATGCGTAGGAATGTGCGATGACCGCATAGCAATGCAAGCCGCGCTTCGGAACATTGCAAGCCGGACTTCAAAACGATTATAAATATAGGTACGTATGTATGTAACAGACTATAATAGTAGGTATGTCATTAACGCAACGTCATTTAGGAATAATTATGTCATAGTCGATTACTGGACTCGAGATCAAAGGCAAAATTTTATTTGACATTATTACGTACGCAAAATACACGCTTGGACGAGGAGTTGTGGAAACCAGCCCGTTATACTATACTATACTAGACATTATTACAGGGAAGATTAATATGTTGTATTATTCCAGACGTTGCACGTTGCATTGTTTTTTTTTTTTTTAAATCCTTAAACTAATAGAATCAGACTGACGCTCCCGACCGCGGCTTGCAAACACTGTCGGCGGAATAGTAGGTACTCTTTTGCCATTTTGTATTCCTTTTTCTGGCTTCATTCGCTAGTTCTACGCGCTCCGTCTATCTTATTTTTTTGGCCTGAGTTTTTTTTTAGAATTTTAAAGAAACCGTACTTGACCTTTGATTTTGTTTCGGCGTTTCTTCGCAGAGATTAATGAGATAGAAAATACCGGAACTGAACCATCTAGACCTGAAAATACAATAATTGTAAGTCTTCTTTAAAAGATTTATTTGCAGAAGAAATATAAATCATTTATCGTTACGTACAGTCGACCAACCGGAATCATGACCCACTCAGACGATAATTCATATGAATTTGTCAAAACAGTAAAATTCTTGCAGCACTTAGGACATTTTGAATATTAAGGAAACTGCTTTAATAGTCAGTGTCAGAGGTCTATGCAATTTTGAGCTTTGTTATGAATGCCATAGGATAAAAAATGAGTTTTTGATAAAACTGGAATTATGTTTTGAATTTCGAATAAACTGTCGTTCCGCATAGTTTAATTTAGAAATTCGACCCAATTGTATTAGAATGTTTGTAGACAATCAAGCTTATAGTGGGTCATGACTCCTTTTGGTCGAGTGTACATTGGGGTAATTGTGTACAGTACCTACTCGCATTTATAATAATATTAATTTTGACATTACAGCAAAATACACTGCGTGGTGCATAACATAACATAACATAACATCACGCCTGTATTTCCCCGAAGGGGTAGGCAGAAGTGTATAGTACACCCACATTTCGCCAGTTATGTTATAGTCCCATGTAATAGGGGGCGAGCCTATTGCCATTAACCGGGCACAAATCCATACTCTGGGCTGCTACTAAGAATTTCCTAATGAAAAAACCCAATAACACTTTGCCCGACCCGGGAAAAGGTGGTGGTGGTGTTGTTGTTGTTGGTGGTGGTGGTGGGTGGTGGTTGTGGTGGTTTTTCGTGGTGCATCATCATCATCATTACAGCCGAAAGACGTCCACTACTGGACAAAGGCCTCCCCCAACTAAGGGGGGGATATGCCATAATCGCCACGCTTGGCAGGCGGGTTGGCGATCGCAGTTGGTTGGTTAAATACTCAGAGAATGCTGCTGCCCATCCTCTGGTGAATCCCTTAGTCGCCTTTTACGACACCCATGAGAAGAGATAAGGGTGATGCTATTCTTTAAGTCCGGCACCACACGGACTTAAAGAATAAAGAATAAACACTCGTGGTGCATACTTGCCGATAAGTCGGTTTGTCAAAACATACGGAGCAATGAACATTAAATCAACATGATTGCGATCGCGAATGAGTTACAGAGTTTGGCAGCAGGCCTGTGTAGAAGCTATATCTACTGTAAAAAGTCTCATTATTACAGTTTAGTACATCCATTTAACAGTACGTGACCCTCGGTTTTCATCGCTGCCATAAATCTTCTTATATTTTTGTATCTTCACAACGCGATCAAAAATAGAAAGTCGAGTTTAAACCGTAAGATACACTTATATTCTTCCTGTCCCACTGATCCAACTTTACAGCCTTAGATCCGATTCCACAAACAAACACAAAGACTACGAAAAATATATTTTTAGAGCACGCCTTGTATAGTGCGCTCACGTACTCAGCTGCCATATCTCGCCGCGTCATTATTTCGCCTTACGCTTTGACTCTTCACTGTGGGGTTTACTTCAAGGGCCCGTCGTCATAGCAACGCCAGATTTGTCGAAAATACGACGCACAGCATACAGATTATCCCGTGTTTTAATGTAGGGAACACGCTCCAGGCATTCGGTCGGCACGCCAAACTTGTTCACTAGGTAAATAGTTAAAGTTTCAGAGGTTGTTGTTACACAACATTGCGTTATAAAGTCATTTTCGTGTAATGTCAGCGGTGGAGTTACCAACTCGATTTAGACGGTGCCTCCGACGGCGCTGTGCATGCTGGTACCTACTTGTATGGTTGTACACAAGTAATTAGCTAACTAAGTCTTTTAAAGTAATATCTCATACACGTATATTGGTCTTTAGCAGTTGTATGATGACGACGAGACGATGTCTGTGGTCTAGTAGTTCGAGTGTCAGTGCTGATCACGAAGGGTTCGATTCCCACAGGACACGAATATTTATGTGATGAACATAAGTGTTTGTGTTTGTCTGGGTGTTTCTTATGTATTATAAGTATTTAATTTAAAAAGTATGTATAAGTTTCAGAGATTGTTGTTAGACAATATTGCGTTATAAAGTCATTTTCGTGTAATGTCAGCGGAGTTCCCATCTTGACTTAGACGGTGCCTCCGACGGCGCTGTGCATGCTGCTACCTACTTGTATGGTTGTACGCAAGTAATTAGCTAACTAAGTCTTCTAAACTAATATCTTATACACGTGTATTGGTCTTTAACAGTTGTATGACGACGACGACACGACTTCTGGGGGTCTACTCGCGTTTGACGACATTCGATTAATCGCACAATTTGCTACTTTTCCTTATCGCATGCGATAAATGTTTTGACGTTTGTTTCTCTGATCTCGGGTCAATTTTATACAACTATGAACCCTAGTCTATTATTATTGTGCCTTTTTAATGTGTTTATTGTGTTAGTATTAGCATAAGAATAGACAATAATACTAATATTATTATCTATTTTATGGTATTAGTCGGAATGAAAATTCGTACTTCGTTTGTCGTTCGACACGTTCGTGAAACGCGAGTGGACCCCCTGATGTGGTCTAGTGGTTCGAGTTTCGTGGCTAATCACGAAGTCGTGGCTTTATGTGATGAACATAACTGTTTGTGTTGGTCTGGGTGTTTGTTATGTATTATAAGTATTTAATTTAAAAAGTATATATGTATTATATCCATTGTCTAGTACCCATAGTACAAGCTCTGCTTAGTTTGGGACTAGATGGTGCTGTGTAAAAGGTCCCCCTATATTTATTATTATTATTATTTAAAAGTTATTTCGAGCTTACAGAGTGATTAAAATTCAGCATTTTCTCAGCTATTTATTAGCAAATGTATCGTAAGCTCCAAAGCCCTACAATTAACACAAACAGTAATTCTGTATCCCACGCACCTGTAAATAAACAAAGGACTCTCTAATAAAACATTTAACCTGAACAAAAGAAGAACGAAAAAAGACGCAATTAATCGAGTTGCGGCCACCGCACTGCAATATGTGAGGCCATTAATTTAATTCAGTGTACGTGCGCCCCAGACACGGTTTTAACCTTAATTGAGATTTAAGAACAGCTCTGGGGCGGGATGTTTTTGTGTTTGGATGCAAGCCTCGGGCAAGACGCTCCCTAAGACTCCAGTGTACCTCCTCGTGTAAGAAAGCCACGGTAGCTATAGGTATCCGTTTTGCCTTTTATAATTCAGTTGTTTGCGCGCCGCGGCGCACTTTTTGCTTGCCTAATTAAATGTTAAGTGACTTATTGTGAATACGTATTCGAGGAAGAAAAGCGCTTTGTAATCTTATCTTTTTTACGGAATTCGACTGCTTTGCTCAAGCTATTTAAGGAAAGAAGTGTAAAAATTAAAATGCTGTCAAGCAATCTTGAGATTCCACCTTTTTATATCGTGTTTTTCTGCATCTTGCAAGATTCCACTTTATTATTTATTTATTAGAGAAACAAACAGATATAAAGTAATACATTTAGATACATTTAAACAATACATAGCCCAAGACAGTTTCCATAAATTTATAGTAACATTTTACTTAAGGGGAATGTAACAGCCAAATGGCGCCCCCATCATTAAAAAAGACATTACTCGCTGAATACATCATTTATCGAAATTTGTTTTTTAAGGATTGAAGTACAGGTACTGTAGTTTAATCAGAAACTATTAACTGTGTAAATTATACTTTATTATTTATTTATATATTTATACAACGTGTATCAGAAATGCGTGGTCATATTTGAAGAGCTCATTCTGGGAATGCTATCGAACAACATTTACTATGGGACCAACACTGAAATCGCGGAAAAAAAACAGCTGATCCTTACATTTTGACATCGGTGATTTAGTAGGGAACAGCTGATATTTTTTTCGCGATTACAGTGTAGGTCTCATAGTAAAAGTTGTTCTATGCTATGCCCTGAATGAGCTCATAAAATATGACCACGCATTTCTGATACACGTTGTATATGCTTTATATTTACTTTTTTTTTACTTTGCTGTAGTTGTAGATATAAAAAGTGATAAAAACGGCCAATATTGGCATTTTTTCTATCTACAACTACAGCGAACTCATATTATACGACTTAATTGTTTCTGATTAAACTGCAGTACCTGTACTTCAATAGTTAAAATCGAATTTTGTAATGTAATGATGTATTCAGCGAGTAATACATTTTTTCTGATGGGGGCGCCACTTGTTTGCTCCTTGCCCCTTGATTAAATTTCCAGCAAACTAGCAAACAAATTAGAAACCTATTTTAGCCTAAATCTCGGCTGTTAGGGGCTTATTCAATATATTTATATATTTATTTGTATATATATATATTTTTCTCAGCAAAAAATTATTCATAGGTAGCTAGTAGTAGAACATTAATTTCCAAGAGCTCCAAGTTTTGTAGAACAAAGTAAAAAAATATTAATATACCTTCCAATTTCGTTCCCAACGGCTCCGAAAGAAATTGTGTATGGTCAATAAAATTTTAATAGAATCTCCGATTTTTACATTATTTCCAATAATAATAACATTATGCATTATGCATTTTGTATTTGCAGAAACAACATTAAATAATACCAAAAATTTATTTTTAATAAGGCTTCCTTACAACAGTTTTACAACATTCTTATTTCTATTTTAAGCTCATTCATCCCCCGAGGGAGTGTTCTCATTCCCAACTTTATCGGAAACACAGTTACACCAAAATTCATGAGCGCCGAAAATGTTCACGTAATTATTAATTAAACCTTTTTTAACTACAGCAAAACCGAATATAGATGCATTAATACCATAATGCCCGCTTAAAAGGTTTTTGTAAAATAAACCTAATATTTTATTCTCAAAGCAAAGATACGCAAGACGGTTAATACCTTTACAACATCATACAAAATTCGTTGTATCTAATTCGAGGCTTATCTTGCCATCTGTAATCTCGCCCCCGTTGCCTACTGCGAGGAGATACCTCAAATACCTCCCGCGCCCCCTCACCCCGGCCCCTTCCCTGTAGCACCCTCCAGCCCTTGAGTTCTTAGCCGAAGTTCATAATACCCTATTAGTGGCGCACACGACCGACAAACATACTGTATCCAGTTGACTTACTCCGCCGTGTTAATTTTTAAGTGACTGCCATTGATTTGTGTGATGTAAAGTAACCTACATATTTTATTAGTACGAAAAGTTATGACAACAGGAATTGGGAGATAAATAGATTTTAAAGGTAGTCTTTAATTAATCCAATGAAGCACTGATAGCCTACCGGTTGAACGCTGAGTTCGAACCCGGCTCGCATCTCTGACTTTTAGAATTTCTCAGTGTGCAAATTGCAAAGTGCAAATCTGAATTTGATTATCACTTGCTTTAATGATGATGGAAAACATAGTGAGGAAACCTGTACACCTGAGAGTGCTCCATACAGTTGTGTGTAATCTACCAACAACCAGAAGGCCAGCGTTGTGGACTATCAGGGAAGTCCCGTGCCCAGTAGTGAGAATATAGGCTGCTTATGCAGAGATTTTAGTTGTGTCATGTCATGACATCGTTCATAACGTTCTGAATCCGAAACTCATAGTAGAATAGACGAAGTGCTGCGAACAATCATAGTGAAGCCAACAAAACTGTGTCCATCCGTGTACAAATCAGCGCTCACGCACACACTCTGCACCTTAAAGGATATTTGTTTTCGCGATGCTTACTGGACGATGCCGCGACATATTCTGAGAGCGGTGAGCACTGTTTGAGGTTCATGTGTGTGCGTGAACGCTGGTTTGTACACGGAGGAGCACGGTTTTGTTGGCTTCACTATGAGTGTTTGCAGCACATCGTTTATTTGTAGAAACATAATATATTTATAAGAAACCTACTCGTACTTTTTACCCAACCCATAAATCGAGTACAGACTCGCAGGGCACGTATTGTCCATTCTAGGTGACTGAGGTCATACTATCTTGCTTAAGAAAGTAATTCTAAATATATCATCACCCTCTTTTCTAATTTGAGTATTCCCCAAAAATATGACAAAACAAGCTAGAACCGTACGAACAGAATAAATAGGTAAGTAATATCTCCCAGTGGGAGGGCGGGGTTCACCGGAGCGAGTAATAAATCTGTTGACAATCTTTAATTCGCTCGCCTTGCCATCACTCGTCAGATAGCCGACGTCTCTTCATAAAAATGTAATCTCCCTTTTTAAGAAACAACCCTCATTTGTTCATTGTTTAATGTTATGCTTTGATTTTATTAAAATGTTACCAAATTATCGCTATTGTGTTCTGTAGATTTTGGGCAGATTATAAAATTTGATTAGAAAAGTTTCTTTCATTATATCTACTCGAGATTTGAATTGAACTTCATTTAGTCTATCTAAGTATATAGGTACCTTCTTGCTTTTATTGTAATGAAAACTGCCCATTAAAAGAATATCAAGGCTTTGAAAAACATTTTCCACTTTACTTAATGTACACAAATAGGGTGCATTTACACACACTTTACTGCAGAACACAGATCTGCATGCAGCAAAAGTCCCCAACTATCTGTTAACCGGCAACTAGGCTACTAATGACATATAAAACGCAGACTACAGTAAAATACACGTGGCGCCGTGACGACAGCTCGTTCACAACTGGCTGCGTCCGGCGTAAATTGTAGCCTGCGCCTATGAGGGTAGACGGACAAAACCCGAATTACAGCCAAATGGGACGCAGTAATTTGTACATCGCTGGTGAGTCGACTGAGAGAAATTGCTCTTTGTGCTATATAGGTCAGATCTCAGGTCATTAGCGGACGGTCTCGTATTTATGTACTGTCATTCAGTTCGTTTTAGATTTAGATTTCTTTTTTAGAATCACCAGAATTTCTTTTTTGGAAAGTCTTTGGAGTTGCTGAAAACATGTTTGTTAAATGATCGAAGGGCGCTTTTGCCTTATCATTGTAATCACGGCGTTACAACATTTGCCACGCTGAATTTTTTTAGAAACAAAACATAAAAACATAGACTATATATTGTAACAATTATTGTCATTTTTTCTAATCGAATTTTATAATAAATATTTATGTATGTTTTTATTTGTAACACTTACTTTATGTATATCGTTTCTTATTTTGGGCTTATAATACTTGGACAATTCCTCGGAGATATAATAGGTCTCTTTTGCTGTTTTGACATCTGCTCGTCACTTGAGATCGACACAAAATCATCAGCGCTGTATTGTGACTCACGTTGTAATACAGTATCATGCTCTTCCTGAGTGTCAATCTCTCTGTCGCAGCTACGACATACATCTGGTTAGATAGTTTTTGATCATCGTTTTATGTGAAGTTACCATTAACGTATCAAAAAAACGTACGTGCAAGCCGCAAAAATGCGAAATCCACTTTTTTATATCAATCGCCTTCAAATTACCTATGTTTTGCACTATTTTACCTATCAAAAATATCAAATAGTTTCGGAGATACAAAGTTATAAAAAATGCAAGTAATATACGGGCTTAAGAATCTTTAAACGGTATCCTGTAAAATCGTGTTTTTGCACTTGCATTAGTATAGGTATAAGTTAACCATCATTTAAGGCGGTCAAAATCATTTAAGGGTTCTGTGTGGTGCCGGACATAAAGAATAGCACCACCCTATCTCTTCTCGTGGGTGTCGTAAAAGGCGACTAAGGGATTCATCAGAGGATGGGCAGCATCGTTTTTTGAGTATTTAACCAACCAACTGCGATCGCCTACCCAGGCAGGGACTTGGCGGGCGCCAAGCGTGGTGATTATGGCATATCCTTTTGGGGAGGCTTATGTCCAGCAGTGGACGTCTTTCGGCTGAAATGGTGATGACGATGAAGGCGGTCAATCGCAAGTACAATATGTATAAAATAAAGTATTTTCTAAATGTCAGATACTTCTATAGTTTTTGTTTGTTTACCTCATGTCTTGTTGTAGTATTAATTTTTTTTTCTTTCTTTGTGGCGTAACTTCAAAGAGGCCATGTCCATAAATTGACTGTGATGGGCTGAGTTGATTTAATAATCTAGCTTTTGTTTTTTTTGTTTTATAGTTGCCAACCTTAATATACAGATAATAAAAAAACATAACTCCTCATTTTCCGACCGAACCAATCTTACTTATAATCAAAATACTAGCGAACAACGAAAGGCATAGAAACAGCACGTATTATTTAGCGCAGCATGTGCGTCGGATGCTGCAATAGAAATGAAAACCGGATCACAAAGGGCAGCGGCCATTAGCCCGGATATAGCAGCTTAACTGCACAATGGGGCTTTGCCCTGATCACGTGAACGGTGGGCCTTCGGCATGCATACACTATATACCTATAGCTGTATTATGTGTATTGGCGAAAATTCACCTTTGTTATAACAAGTTCAGTTGTTTCCTATAGGATTATCAATTTGTATCGAGACTTAGTATTTAGATAAGAAGGAAAAGATATTGTGCATAATCTATAGAAAAGCTATCAAATATTTAGAAGTTATACCTCAGTTATACAACGTGTAACAGAAGGCTTAAACCAACGACCATACAGCCCAATAGACGCCTAATGTTGAAGATAATGCGTACAATAAATTCTGCCACTAGCTGAGGCGGTACTGCAATCCGATTGGCTCCGACCCAAGGCGGCTATTGGCTAATAACTGACGCAGCAGTTTTGACGGTTCATGTAATTGGTCGAAATTGTTTTGAACATTTCAAGTGGCGAATAGTGGCGATCTACATTAGTGAAATTTCATAGATGTGTTGCAGACATCGGTCGCCTGTTATGAGGCGTCTATGGGCTGTATGGTCGTTGGCCTAAACATACTTCAGCAAATTAAAGCACTCATCGCTATGAACAACTTTTACTATAGGGCCAACACTGAAATCGCGAAAAAAACGTGTGTGGTCAGGGAACTCCCGTCAGGAACGAAGTTATCCTTAAAATTTATTTTTTATTGACCGGTTCATTATAATGCTAATTTCGCAAATATAATACAAGCATAGACGGCAGGAAACATGCGTCCGACTGAGATATCACAAGGCCCAGTAAAATATCAATATGTATTTTTGTATGTTTTGTTTAATAGTTAGCCTTAACTTTGACGTTACCCACCAAATGGCAATTAAAGGTGAGGTCAGCTGACAACTCTATGTCCGTGTATATTTAATGTACTCTATGGGTATAAAGCAAATCTCAGCGTGATATGACGACTACATTTTCTTCCGAATCACACCTACCGCAAGCCTGATAAGGAACTTCTTTCCAAATACAGCTGTTCCCTATACAGTTTGTTAATTTGTGTGATCACAAATTAATGCAACAGATTATTATTTTCGCGATTTCAGCTTCTATCCCATACTAAAAGTTGTTCATAATAATGACTGTTTTAATCCCTTCAATTATTATTTTGGACTTCTGTTACACGTTGTATATAATCGGATTTGACCTACAAAATTCAGCTTTAGTATAAAGAATGTAACAAAATGAGTTAAAGCCAGGATTATACTTACAGCTTACAACTAAAATTAATTATGTTACACGTATTAAGTTAAATTATATTGTTGGTTGACACAATAAAAGCGCTTTATTCGGATAAGCAAACCACACGCACTTCGGCCGGTTATCAAAAGCCAGTGTCGAAAGTATAGCATAATTAAAACAAAGAAAGATATATCCCGGTTTATAGTAATAAAACTTTAAGGGCGATAAAAACATTTAATTTTATCGATAAAAATGTCCTATTTGTGGGATTAAATCGGCTTTTTTTTATAAAGGTATGTATTTTATAAGGAAGGGCGTGCTCGGGGCTTTTTTAAACGACAATAACTCGTAAGATAATTTACTTAGAGCTGTAATTTTTCTAATAATGTGTAGAACAACTCAAAAACTAACAAAACAACGCATAAAAGAAAATAATTTTGTCTTGAAGTTTTTGTAATATTTTAGAAAATGTAAAAATAACGTGCAAAATTATGTTTAAAATTTCATTTTCATGATTTATTACAAAGGTAATTTATGTTATGTATGAAATTTGAATATATTTTTGGATAGTGTATGCTATAATGTTTCAAATTACATTAAATTTACACCTCCGTGTGACTTAGATCTTAAGTTATGATTGTTAGATTACGCAGATGTCTAAGTAGGTAAGTCAAATACTAAAATTGCTCTATCTTTGGGGGTGTTGGAATTGGCCCCACAAGTGGGATGTTTTTACCGATAAAATTGAGTATATTTACCACCATTAAAGTTTTATTACTACAAGAAAGGGAAATATCGTACAACGTGTTCATCAAAATATGTACCGAAGCTACTCAAAAAAATAAAGAAAAATTCAGAACCCATTTAAGACAAAAAACCTTGAAAAAACTTCCAATTGAATCCAACAAAAGTCAAGTCGAGCACTTTAATATTAAACGGTGAAGTTTAGAAAATTTAATAATTTACCAGCAACGTCCTTGGGGTACCGCACGAAAACTAAATAATGTCTGAAAATGTGAAAGTTTTTGAGCGTAAGTCCCTGTAGATGTTACGTACGGAACCGAGGAGGGTGCAACTAGTTTCGTCGGAAGTTATTCCGTGGTAGGACTTCCCTTGAGCACCAATAAACAAGAGTTGCACAGACCATGTCGCGATCAGAACTGATGCCAAATATTATTTTTATTTGTTTTTATATTATAACTAGCCTATGCCCGCGACTTCGTTTATCACGCATCCCTCGGGAACTATTCATCTTTCTGGGATAAAAGGTATCTTATACAACGAGTATCAGAAATGTGTGGTCATATTTTAAGAGCTCATTCAGGGCATAGCGTAGAACAACTTTGCTATGGGACCAACCCTGAAATCGCGAAAAAAATATCAGCCGTTCCCTACTAAATCATCGATGTCGCTCGACAAAATCAGCAGATATATTTTTTCGCGATTTCAGAGTTGGTCCCATAGTAAAAGTTGTTCTATGCTATGCCCCGCATAAGCTCTTTAAATATAACCACGCATTTCTGATATACGTTGTATATTAATCCGGGTTATTTTTTATCTGTATGCCAAATTTCATTAAAATCGGTCCAGCTGTTCTTGAGTTCTAAATGATGTAACTAACCCGACTTTGTTTTATATATTTAGACTAGAGACCGCCTGCGTCTTCGCCTGCGTGGATGTCATATATCGCGCATTCCTCGGGAGTTGTTTTCCCGGGATAGCCTATATTTTAATCCAGGATATAGTCTATCTGCGTGCCAAATTTCATTCAAATTCGTTCAGCCGTTACAGTGTGAAGACGTAAAAAACGTACATACATACTCACAAACTTTCGCATTCATAATATTAGTGTGTTATTTGTGTTTCATTCCTTTTCTAAACAAAAGTTACTTCATATGCAGTTAATTGAAATTGCCACTTAATGCGATTAAATTAATTATGTATCACCGATGAGTGCAATTCCGGCGGGTATTAACATAACGTGCTTAAGCACTTTGTTAAAACTAATCAAACGTTTAAACCTCACTTAAACAAACATTCAAGTTAAATCTCATTTTACTATAAAATAACGAACGCAACTAAGAGCCATCTCACTGCATATTAAATTTGAAAACAAATATGGTGGAGTTTGCATTGGTCTGTGAAGCACATGTCTGCTTATATGGGTTGACGTATTTATTATTTATTTGGGAATTCTCGGGGCTCCGACCGCGCCGTGGCGGCAAGTCAGAATTATGGAAAAATAACTCATCTCCGACGACATATTGACTTCGCCCACAGACGGGGAAATAGAGGTACGCATCCTTTCGGGAATTGCATCGATACTAGCGGATACTGTCAGTGTTTTGTTCAGCGCTTTCGGGTTTTAGCTTATTGGTGTTCCGGTGTTGATGGAACGTGAGGTTCTTTTTTTAAAAATAAAATATGAATGTGCAGCTACTATTGGAACGAAGACATGGCAGAATAAACATAGTACGTCATATAACATACGAGTAGCCTTTTGGTGCAATATTTCAGTTATAAATTGAACGTTTTATTTATAAACTACAACTAGAAATTCTAATTAGAACTGGGTGACGTATCTGGAAAAACACCTTTATCTGGCAGTAGACTGCGATAAGCTAAGTAGATTGAACTTATTTGAGGTGTAAAATGTTTCAAACAAGATATCACAGCCTATCAGGCCAGCCAGAAAAAAAATTTAGGTAAAGAATTTAATTCAAAAACCGTATTGCGACTAATTTAGAAAAATAACAGAATCAGGCATCAAAAAAGGGTGCAAATACGATACAGACATAACCACTGTTTATTATCCCCCCCCCCCCCCCTCTATAAGAAAGGCTACTTTAACCGAAACGTTGCCGATTTCAATAACAGAAGAGTTCATTGAATAGAGTTACCTCATAACATTTTTATTGTACAATAAGAGTTTTTCCGTCGACAGGGGAACGTAAACGGTCTGATATTGCTTATATCGGAAGATTGGGGTGACGTTACGTAGGAAGATGAGCTAGAAATAAGAGAGCGGAAAGAGATTTTCATTCCATTTATTTCCGCTATAGAACTTTTAACAGGAAAGAAGTGGAGCGAGGAATCGTTGAGTCGACATTGAGACATTGTCTTTTCAAAAGTATACAGGGTGGATATGTCAATACGACATTAAATAAAACCACGTATTATATATCACATCCTCTGATCGTATACAAAAAAATAATCCAAATAATAGCTTAGCCACAGGAAATTATTTTAATTTCATTTGACGTCGTCTGTGGTCTGGTGGTTCGAGTATCGGACTGCTGATCACGAGGTCGTGGGTTCGATTCCCACAGGACACAAATATTTGTGTGATGAACATAAGTGTTTGTGATGGTCTGGGTGTTTCTTATATGTATTTTATGTATGTATTTACTAAAAAAAAACATTGTCTAGTACCCATAGTACAAGCTCTGCTTAGTTTGGGACTAGATGGTGCTGTGTAAACATGTCCCAAAAATATTTACTTATTTATTTATTAATTTTGAATGTAGGACCATTTTTCTAGGCAAATATCGTTAGGTCAAAGACCTGTGCGAGTCCATATAATTTTAAACATTCTTTCTCAATTATTACAAATGATGTTACTTATTATTTCGATGTTTTAATATTTAGTTTGTTCAAAAAATTTGTTTTTTAAATTTTCGATAAACAACTTATTTATGTGTTTCAAATGCTTGCAAAATAGACTAGTAATAACCGTGTTTTCATTTACTGTTGTATTGTCATATCCACGTTGTATTATATCTATCTATCTATCCGTCTAGAGTTGTGATGTGAGGCTGCAACCAACTGCAACTAGGGCTACTAGACGACAAGATTTGTGCTGACGTATCAGGGTTTTTAGGACTTCTTAAGGACTTCGCATATGCCAGGACTTTATGACTGTTTAATGAAATAATGAATAATGATGTATTATTTGTTTATCATATAAATGTTTGTCTGTTTACCCAACTACGCGACAGCAAAGACAGTTTAATAGTAATCTTAATTCTCGTATTACACTCAATACAATAAAAAACTGTTAATCTTTATCTCGTCGAGAGACAAACGACAGAACTTTTATAGAAATAGGGCTTTTTGTCATACATTGAATCAGCAAGCATAGCATGACGACTGTAGACAAGTGACAAGAGATTTGTCTACATGAAAGTAGACAAAATTACATTGTATACAACTAAAAACGTAATTTGTCTATTCTTTCGTAGACAAAACCCTTGTCCACAGTTATCTGGTAACCCTAACTGCGACTCGTTCACGTTAAGTGACTTAGAAACTGCGATTATTGAGTTCCTAAGGATGTAGGCATGGCTAAATCTCAAGCTATAAATTCGGTATAAGCTGATCTCTTATTGTACGGTAAGCCTATACAATGCGAGGTCAGCTTATACTGGAAATTATAGCTTGATAGTAGCTGTGTGCACTTGTGTACCTGCAATATTTTTATATTGAGTGGTTAGGGTGGTTATGTGATACAGTCATATGAGTTAGTTAGAGAGCTCTGTTATGAAATATCGTAGAATAATATAGAGAGGTTGTGTTAGAGATTTTATTACAAATAAGGGAACAGAGGGCGGTCATTATTATCCAATGAATATTTGTACACATGAGCATTCTTTTGCAAAGCTTTTTTAGGGTTCCGTACAGAAAACGTGCCAACGAGACCAAAATTACTCTGCCTAAGCCTTTTATCCATACGTCTGTCCATCCGTCTGTCTGTCACAAGGTTATATAATTTTAAAGTTAATAGCTAGCTAGTTGAAATTTTCACAGAATATGTATAGCTAATATATAGCTTCTATCATGGCAAATATTAAAAATCAAAAAGCCTAAATCCATATAAATGGCATTCAAAAAACTTTAAAATTAAATGCATTTAACAACTTTTTTGTCGACATGTGTCGTAGTAAGGAAACCTTAATGCGCGAGTCCGACTCGCTCTTGACCGGTTTTTTATTATAAACGTATCAGCAGATATAAATAATTATTTATGAATTAAATATTTGATTTTTGTGGCTAGATTTTTTTATAATTAAGTATTAATTGTAGGTACGTGTATTTTAAGATTTCTCCCCCTTTTTTATTATTCTTTGTAACATAGGACTTATTCTAGATACTACACTCTTCGTTTGTAATAAGTCAGACCACTGACTGACCAAATAAAATCATGGTAAACAACCAAACCGAAAACCTCTTAAAACTTTCAAACGCTCACAAACAACTCATTAACCATTTAAGCTTTAATTCCGTCTACAAAGTGTTGCCATAAAATAAACCGTCCCCTAAAAATAGCGAATAAAGTTTTACTCTTAAGATTAGAGGACTATATCTTGCAGTAAAAGAGATAAACAGAGTCTGTAAGGTGCAGACGGCCTGTAAACTATTTTCCATGTCAGCGAAAGTGCTCGTTTATGAACAGCAAGTTTATGGTAGCGGGGACCGCGGATCTCCCATAAACTCGGAACAGCTTCAGGTGATAAAGCGAAGCTCGCGGTTACTAAATTCAAGCTGCATTTTAACGAGCAGCGCTTTTGAATTATTTCACGCTTTTTAAACAGATGGTGTGAGTGCAGATTGTCAGCTTTATAGCTGCAGAATCGTTTTGTTTTTAAGTGTGTTTATGATACTGTTTAAATATTTGATTTCAGACCGTTTTTTAGGAAAGAAATAGTACCTTACTGTCGAGGCCTGAAATGAAGCAATTTACAGCCGAGTAATATTGGAAGTACGAGGCGAAGCCGAGTACTTCCCAAGTGATTGTGAAAGAGAGACTTGTATAGTACTTTTCTCTCATTTGCGAGGAAACACAACACAAATTAATTCAACAGTATCTCATTTTCATTCACACCAATTCGCCCGCGCGCGGTTCTTGTTCTATTTACAAAGTTTTGAAAAACAAAATGCGCATTCAGCCATTTCATTTCATTTCATTTTGTTTTTAGGTATAAATATTTTGTACCTAAAAACACAAATTAAGTAAGTGTGTAGCATAATTCAAAAAATAAAAAGTGTCCAGCAATTTCTATTATTGTCCTGTTGGACATTACCGGCCTGTTATTTCGTTGCGTACGGAAAAGAGCCGATTGTTGTATTTTTTTTTGAATAATGAACCAATTTCCGAGCAAGTGGAAGAAAAGTACATTACTGCAACGGCCGGCAAAAGAGGCGTTGTAGGACGAACGTGAAAATGTGGGTCATGGCGAAGCCGAAGCATACGTACAGCTCGAGCTCATCAATGCCTGGATGCGGACAAGGCTTGTATATTAATTTTCTCATAATTCAAATTAAGTAGTCCCAACTCATTTTAACAAATTATATCAACAATTCATCATAAATAATTGTAGAATCAATTAAATTAATTTTCACGCAACAATATGTTCATTTGTTTATTTTTTTATAAACAACTCTATTTGAAATCCAGTTTTACATTTAAATAACATCTTTGATAATTTAGCATTCATAAGAACCATTCATTATTGGAAATGCTCAACAAAATGCTCTAGTGTATACTCACCATAAGAATAGGGATGTTAAAAAAATTATCGATTAGTAAAAAAACATTATTTTTGTTTTTAATTTGTCGATAAAATATTCTAGAAAAGTCGATCAAACTTAAATCGATTTTTATTTTAAGCGTCGTGTGTTTTAGATTTTTTCCACTCTGTCTTCGTCGAGGTCAAGTCAAAAGTCATTGTTTTATTGACACTGATTTTGACTAGTTCATTCATTTAGTTCCAATCTTCAGTATAATTCAAGTTCTCGTCCGCGTTCGTTTGTTTGTTCATTTTATTTTGTTTCTTTTTGATGCTTGAATTTTTCTTTTTGTGCTTAAAATGTGTATCACCTAACCAAAAATAGGTTCCCGAAGCATTTGTTTCTTAATCCTTTACCAATATGTGGTAATTAACTAAGAAAAGAAACGTTAGCTTCAGCGTTGGCCGTAAAGTAAAAATTACTGTTATAAAGTTAATTTAATCTGTTCTTGGTATTTTTGGATGGAACTTAAAATAATGAATGATTAATAAATGGATCTTTTTCCGCTGAGTCACATCCCTACTTAAATGATTCTCGTAAAGACATTATTAACCTCATTAAATTTTGACGTAATTAAAGCGCTGTTATATTAACCTTCTCCGTCACATTAAACTTACACAAACCACACATCCCAGCATACAAGGAAGTAAAGCATAGGTCACAAATGTTCGGTCTGTCGTGAGTATAGCATGTTATTTGGCGTCACAACTCGCAGGTGCTACCTGCCGGTCGTTCGGCTTCCCAGCGGCACACGATTTCCGTCCGCCTGGGCCCCGAGTCTGCTAATTGACAAACGCTTCAGTTGGGTGTCGGTAGAGTGTCGGTGGAATAGTTTTAGCCATTTGTTATTCTACTAGTTATTTTGAGACCAATGGCTTTCCAATGACTTTCCACTGAACTGCCATTGACTACAATTCAACTGCCATTGGACTATTTGCTATTCTGCTGTTATTTGACGTTTCCCACAATCGTCTTACGATGATTTTTTTGCCATCATATTTTTTTTAAATAATTTTTTTTTGGTGATTTCAACTTTGGTCCCTAATAAATGTTTTTCATACATCGAATGTGTACAATGACCCCTTAAAGGGTCATTGTACATATTCGTTTTTTTTGCGATTTCAGGATTGGTCCCTTAGTAAAAGTTGATCATACAGATGAGTACAATGACGGATGAGTATAATGACCCCTTAAGAGGTTTCATTAACACGTCATATGTCGATAGTATTGCCTCGTAGTACGCTAAAAACGTAAACGTAAAAGTACCAAAAGTTGCTCTTACGGATGAGTATAATGACCCCTTAAGAGGTTTTCAATAACACGTCTTATGTGGATAGTATTGCCGCGTAGTACCCTAAAAACGTAAACGTAAATGTTTTTCATACGGATGAGTACAATGACCCCTTAAGAAGTTTTCAATAACACGTGTGTCGATGTATAACCGCGTAGAGTAGTACGCTATCGATATACGTATTATTGAAAACCTCTTAAGGGGTCATTGTACTCATCCGTGTGAACAACTTTTACTATGGGACCAAACTAAAATCGCCAAAAAAATATCAGCTCTTCCCTACATTTGTGTTCACATAAATCGACAAAATGTAGGAAACAGCTGTTTTTTACGTTTGATGTGTTTTAATTATTTTATAGACATGAAAATTTTGTAGGTAATATCAATAAAATCCTTAATTTAAATATTTCATTGATAATAACTTAAAAAAAGTTTGATAAAAAACAATACAACTACTAATGGTAGATTTAAATGGGCAACATCGATTTGAAAACAATTGATATCCCATTACCATTCTATTGCCATTCCGACGAGATTGACATTTAAGTTTTAGCAGAATACCCATTTTGTCACAGTTGTATAGGAGTGTCAGTAGGATGTCGGTGGAATGGCGATGGTTGGTTTTTATCAATTAAGGATTCACGTAGTTGCTTCATGTTCCAATAGTTACGTAAACGACGCGGCGACGTAGCGAACTTCGCTTCAAGTAACTTAAGCTAAGTTGGCTATTTATTATTATTTATTATAATGCTCACGCGTGTCATACGACGTTTTTCAACACACTTGCGAGGAAAAAACATATGAACGTATTTTAAGCAAATATTGAATTTGTGAATAATGGCGAGCGGATCACTGTAATCGCACGGTGATGTATTGGTATGCGCGCGCAGTTGGTAGAAGGAAACCGCCAAACAACCTAATATTAAAAATATAATTTATTATTTATAACACAAATTAATGTTAATTTGTTGACAAACATAAATAATTTAATTAAATTAAATGTTTAACACAAATTAAATAGTTGATTTGTTCACAATTTTTTTTAATTTTGTGTAGACATCAAAATATTTTGCTGCTTTTATAAAATTAAAAAATAAACTGTAAGTACCTAAAGTAAAAACTAAAAAGCACTAGTGCGATAATATAAAGTAAAAACCACGCGGGCGTTATTATAAGCTACATTATGAACCTAAAAGTGGTGCAATAAGAGCCACTTAACGAGTAAGTGTGTTGAAAAATAATTGAAACATTTCAAACGTAAAAAAAACTGCTGTTCTCTACATTTCGTCGATTTATGTGAACACAAATGTAGGGCCGCGAAATCAGGAAAATGTAGGGATAAGCTGTTTTTTTTCGCGATTTCAGGGTTGTGTTCATAGTAAAAGTTGTTTATACTGACGATAATATATACGTTGATAATATTGGCAGGTGCCATGCTATCGATACTATCGATAGAGTAACTGATTCTCAAGGTTAGCTTTAGATACTATCGAAGCGATCGTTGCTATCGACCGTATTGATAGCTTTTTATGCAATACTATTCATAGCACTATTAGTGTCAAATACTATATAGACACTAACGATAGTATTGCTATAATGTGTCAATAGTCAATAGTACATGCCCATCGATTGTGTAACTGATTCTCAAGGTCGCATTTATAGTCTAAAATTGAATATTATCGTCGAAATAAATTACTACAATACACAATTCAACTTTATTTTACAAAAAAAAAGTTCAATTGTTATAACAATAACTGCAAAAAAGGTATGTTTGCAAAATGTCCTCTCAGTTGTAGTTCGATGGCAAAAAGTCATTGAGAGACGATTGTCAGAAACGTCAAATAACGAGTAGACTACCGAAACTTAAGCTATCGAGAAGACATTGATACACTATTGGTTTACACAATAGCAAATAGTCCAATGGCAGTTGAATGGTAGAAACGAATGGAATAAAAATGAAAATGCTATGTATGCTGTGTTCTATACTATGTAATTTGTATGCCTTTCAAGGTTAAATATAGTGTGACTTAATATTTTAATTTTCCACAAAGTTTTTAACTTTTACCTATGTTTCACAAATAAATTATTTTGATTTTAATTTTGATTTTGATTTTATGGTTTTTAATTTTATTGTAGTTCAGTGGAAAGTCATTGGATAGCCATTGGTCTCTAAATAACTATTATTCTGATGATGATGATGATGATGATGATGATGATGATGATTCGGATGAGTACAATGACCCCTTAAGAGGTTTTCAATAACACGTATATCAATAGCTTACTACGCGGTAATACTATCGAGATACGACGTGTTATTGAAAACCTCTTAAGGGGTCATTGTACTCATTCTTATAAACAAATTTTACGTTTGCGTTTTTTGTGATTTCAGGATTGGTCCCATAGTAAAAGTTGTTCATACAGATGAGTATAATGACCCCTTAAGAGGTTTTCAATAACACGTATGTCGATAGTATTGCCGCGTAGTACGCTAAAAACGTAAACGTAAAAGTTGTTCATACGGATGAGTACAATGACCCCTTAAGAGGTTTTCAATAACACGTCGTATGTCGGATAGTATTACCGCGTAGTACGCTAAAAACGTAAACGTATAAGTTGTTCATACAGATGAGTATAATGACCCCTTAAGAGGTTTTCAATAACACGTATGTCGATAGTATTGCCGCTTAGTACGCTAAAAACGTAAATGTTAAAGTTGTTCATACGGATGAGTATAATGACCCATAAAGAGGTAGGTAATATCAATAAAATCCTTAATTTAAATATTTCACTGATAAAAACTAAAAAAAAGGTTGATAAAAAACAATACAACTAATGGTAGATTTTAATTGGCAACATCGATTTGACATTACCATTCTATTGCCATTCCGTCGAGATTTAAGTTTTAGCAGACTACCCATTTTGTCACAGTTGTTTATGAGTGTCAGTAGGGTGTCGGTGGAATGGCGATGGTTGGTTTTTTAGTGTAATTAGCAGACTTGGGGCCCTGGACTTCATTTCCGCCCCTTCGATATCGTTCCTCTGTCCTAGACTTTATATTGCCGACAGCCCAATTGTGTGGAACTGTGTATAGACGAATTGTTGATGATGTAGTACAGTAATTTGTTGATGATGTAGTGCGGTAATTTGTTGATGGTGTAGTACATTAATTTGTTGATGGTGTAGTACGGTAATTTGTTGATGACGTAGTACGGTTTGTGCAAATGGGGAATGCGAGTCTCCTCAAAAACTTAATGCGATTGTGGGGTCCCCATTCAGTCCATGGCCCATTTGATTACTTTTCCCTTGGCCCTGTCAACTGTACAAGAGCCGACCTAAACGAAGCTACGAGCACCGCGATAGAAGTGGCTGAATACTATATGAAAAAAGTGTGAACCATTGACAAGTTGCAAGAAGAAGAAGTACGGTAATTTTTTGATGATGTAGTACGGTAATTTGGATTTGTATGGTAGTGGAAGTGAGTAAGAGAATAAAGTAATAAAGCTTCTTTTTCAATATCATCATCATCATCATTTCAGCCGAAAGACCTCCACTGCTGGGTATACCTATAGGCCACCCCGAAAAGAGAGGGATATGCTATAATCGCCACGCTTGGCAGGTGGGTTGGCGATCGCAGTTAGTTGAATAAATACTCAGAGAACGTTACTGCCATCCTCTGGTGAAGCCCTTAGTCGCCTTTTACGAAACCCACGAGAGAAATGGGGCACCACCCCATCTCTTCTCGTGGGTTTCGTAACTCCGGCATTACTCGAAGCAAAAGGTTCTAAAGCTTAATCAAAATAATAGCAAATTATTTTGATTAAGGGGAATGTAGCAGCCTAGTGGCGCCCCCATCAGTAAAAAAAATACTTCTAACCGAATTTAGATTAAAATAATAATTCAAAAGTCATAATAATGTAATTAAACTACAGTACCTGTACTTCAATATTTAAAAACGAATTTTTGATAAATGATGTATTCAGCGAGTAATATTTTTTTTACTGATGAGGGCGCCACTTTGCTGCTACATTCACCTTAAGCTTTAGAACTTTGGAAAAATCTCAGACAGCCAACGTCACTTTCTTAGGTTTATTATTTTCTTTCAGTAATATAAAAATAAGAAAATAAAATGAAAATTTCTTTATTGTGCCAAAAAATATACATAACATTGGTTGAATCCCTAGACCTCACACTAGGATTCCCTGTGTCGTGGGGTCTAGTCTCTTTCAGTCCAGAAGACATAGTTGACACGATTCAGAATGAATTTAATAGTCAATGAGTTATAAATAACAAAAACAAAAAACAAAATAACAGCTATAAATATTGGTATCTTGTGTATGTTTGTGGGTGTGTATGTGGGGGGTTGTTGTGTGTGTGTTTTTTTTTGTGGGGGGTGTTGTGTGTGTTGTTTGTGTGGGAGTGTTGTGTGTGTTGTTTGTGTGGGGGGTGTTGTGTGTGTTATTTGTGTGGAGGGGTGTTGAGTGTGTGTGTTGTGTGGGGGTGAGTGTGTATGTGTCCAGCCCTATTTAGGTATGACCAGGATGTCCTCAGTTTGCATATAATTCAAATTCAGTAGCCACGTCAAAACTTTACTCTTGCATGGCTTTTTTAGTAGTGTAGCAATTTTCAGCTTGGAATCTAATTTTCCATAGATATATGGTCCCATAAAAAGGAAAGACTTTTGACCGAACGACTTATGACAAATAATCGTATCCCATTTCCGAAAACGTTTTGAGCGTGATTTAGCAGTGGTCGTAAGGATACTCTTATGAAAGCGCAAGGTAATGGACATACTGTACAGCTGCCTTACCCTTAGTACTTGAGTCTCCTGATATTTGGTCAGTTGAGTATTTTATATTTATATAGGTAATAAAAGATCATTTTTTTTCGATCGGATCCATAATTATGACTTATTATTTTAATCTAAATTCGGTTGGAAGATGATCATGATAGGTGCCGTTACTTTTAAATCAGTACAATTTTATACAGATCAACTGTTCTTATTTAATAAAGTCTACTTAATATATCTGAAATAGGGGTGAAAATAAAAGAATACAATAATGTCTATATACAACGTGTGTCAGAAATGCGTGGTCAGATTTTAAGAGCTCATTCAGGGCATAGAATAGAACAACTTTTACTATGGGACAAACCCTGAAATAGCGAAAAAAATATCAGCTGTTCCCTACTAAATCATCGATGTCGCTCGACAAAATCAGCAGATATATTTTTTCGCGATTTCAGAGTTGGTCCCATAGTAAAAGTTGTTCTATGCTATGCCCCGCATAAGCTCTTCAAATATGACCAAGCATTTCTGATACACGTTGTATAAAGACCAGGGACCTTTTATTAAGACGTGATAGCAACGTGTATAGACAGGGAGCCCCAAAATATTGCACAAGGATACATGACAGAACTGATATCAGGGCTGTTGACTTTGTTTTGAAGTAGTTCCGTTATATTGTGTGCGGAGGCACCGCACATAGTTTACCCCACTTGGAAAAATGAATGGCCGAAATACAAGCTTTATTGGAAACCCACATTCTTCATGTTTAAGAGGCTTTGGTTTACAGGGCGGTAGTTTATTATTTTTTATTGTAAGTAATTGGGTACCTTGGGTGGTTAGGGAACCTTTTATTAGTGGAGAGAGCTACTTAGATTTCATTATTATGTTTTCATATTTTAGTGAGCTATCCTTCCGGGCCGATAGTTTTGGAATACAAAATTTTAAAGCTCAACTATTCTGGTTTTGTTAATTATGTATTGCGTGTCGAAAAATATAGATTAGTTTTTGTGTATAAATAACCTTTTTCTCGATATAATTTTGGAAGTACCTATACTCCTACTCAATCTACATTATAGTTTGAGTAAACAAATTATTTTAGTCTAGAAAACCTTGATGTTTAATCCAATAACTTCACGATTAGCCGTAGTTTATTGTTAATTATTAAGTGAGACCGAAATTACAATTAGAGTAATCTAAATAATTTTGTTAATTAATGCTATACACAAAACGGTCCAGTAAAATGGTGCAAAGGCAAGTGGATACTATTGACAGTATGACTTATTTTGATTTTAGTTTAAATGGATATCACAATTATAATATGAACCATTGATAACAGGAAATTACAAAAATGATGAATCAACCGCCGCGACGTGTATGTCATTCGTAAACTTTAAACCTAACCTATTTTCAACATTAGGCGTCTATTGGGCTGTGTAGTCGTTGATTGTATACTATTTTGTTCAAATGGTGAATGAAGGCAACAACGAGCGTTAAAAGAAGATTTCATCAAAAGTCTGACATAAATGCTCTGCAGCAATAATGTCCTCCCGGCTGAATTTCGGTCACGACGGCCAATCTCAACAGAGGTTAGCCATCTGCATGTGTGTACGCAAACACAGGTGCACTCTCTATTCCCTCACTCTCATAATCCGATGGGACGGCAATCCAACAAAACCGGAGGGAGATGAGGCGCAGGACCGACAGCTTTACGTGATCTCTCAGCATAGGGGTATAGTACCGGTACCGCCCACTTCCTGACTCCGGGCCGCTACTGAGAAATTTTCTTGACAGAAAAATCCCAATAACACTTTTAGCTCGACCCGGGAAATGAACCCAGGACTTCGCGCTTGCGAACACTAGACTAACGAATCAGTAAAATCTGCAGGAATATCGTTGTAACTGACCGTACCAGATGCTGAGATGTGTTTACAACCACGCTAACATGATAAAACGTTTACAGGATTTTCAGATCCAATACTTCCAAACAAATTGAATATTTAGAATGGAGAATGTAATAGCTATGTATTTTAAAACAAACAGCATGTTAACCACTGGACGAGAGCAATCGTGAACTCTTGAAAAATTTAACGTTTTCATTTTGTCAATTTGTCAATCCTAGAATGACGAAGTCGCTGGAATAAACACAGCCTCTCGGTGTATCTGTCTTAAAATTAACTTGAGTAAGACCGAGGTTCGATGTTGTGATGTAATGTGGTGGTACAGGAATATGTGTAACTAGGACAAGTTCTTCAGCTTCGTAGACGAAACTTCGAGAAACAAGTCACCAGAAAGATCGAATTGGGCTGGGCAATCTTCACCAAGTTTTTTCGTCACAAAACCGGATGATGAAAGTCATATTTATTTATTTCCAATAACATGGTACATCGAGGTCTTAAAGTTATAAATTATAATAGTCACACA
This sequence comes from Asteroscopus sphinx, assembly GCA_949699075.1. Taxonomy (NCBI): domain Eukaryota; kingdom Metazoa; phylum Arthropoda; class Insecta; order Lepidoptera; family Noctuidae; genus Asteroscopus; species Asteroscopus sphinx. Next base: position 16,870,353 of record OX453017.1, read on the forward strand.
TATTCTACCGACAATAGGCGTGGAAATATTAATTGTAGATATATTATATTTATTTATTTATTGTATTCTTCCATTGTAGTTGCCCATAAAATCGTTTACTGAGCTATGAAACTAGCTATTCTCGAAGATTTCCCAATGGTATCCCTGGGAACTTATGAAGATTATCTGGAGAAAAACATCGATCAGCAAGCTAAAGTGCCTGTAGGTTGACCTACTGGCCGCTCGGAACGTGGCGCAAGCGGCTGAAAGAGCCGCAGTACAAGCGAGTGGATGAAGCTGTCCTACTGTGCTTTGAGGCCTGGCTGGAGAGGAGTGAGCGCATCACCTACCGGCTTACTCAGGTGTTCACCGGGCACGGTTGCTTCAGTATGTACCTGAATAGGATTGGACGCGAAGCCACGACAAATTGCCACCATTGTGGGTGTGACCAGGACACCGCACAGCACATGCTAGAGGAGTGCCCTGCGTGGGGCTCCGAACGGTGGGACCTTGTCAGCCGGATCGGGCAATCTTTCTCTGCCAGCAGTAGTGATGGCTATGCTGGCAGATCTGATGGCTTGGAAGGCCGTGGCTTCCGTCTGCGAGACCGCTATGCTTCGGAAGGAAGCCGCAGTGCGAGATTGGGAGAGGGTTGATCCTGCTCGGAGAAGGAAGCGCCGGGGAGGCAACCGCCCAGGCACAAGGCCCAAATAGGGCATAAGGCCGCATCCATTGCCGCCACATCTGCAGGGGACCTTCGAGATCGTGGGCGCTAAGAGTGGGGGGACTCGAGGCATATATTAAGTGATGATGGGGAAGAAAGCAGCACGTAGTGATGGCGTGCTGCTATGGGGGAACCAATATTGTTTTCCCCGGGACGTTCCAAAGGCGTAGTACTAGAAGGACACCGGCGAGGTCCAATGGAGTTACCGGAGCTCCTCTACTTATTGCTGAGGATGGCCACCGTATGTTTTTAGTCGGTAAGACTCCGACATACCCCTCCACCATCGCCAGACGAAGAGTATCCATGAGGATTTCCACCCGAAAACAAAAAAAGAGGTTGACTTACTGGCACTTCTGTCTGTTAAAGAACCAATAGCTGGTGAAACAGAGTCCTTGATTGGGGTTGTGAAGTATCGAAAATCGGCAACTTATCCAGATCGGATGATGACTTGAAGAAGATTTTTCAGATAAACTCGATGTTGAAGTTTGAGGATTGAGTGTGATATGGCAAATAGGAAGAGACTCATGTCCACCAGTGAAACTATCCAAAACAAACTTAGGTGGCCTCATAAAAAGTCCATGACTTTGAAAATGTCATGTTTCATAATATTTGTTCCAATAAATAAATAAATTATTCCGATGCCTTCCTTCTACTCCTTAAAAGGTATTAAAAAAACCGACGACAATAAAATTGCTCGCAACCCGAAACCATCAGAACATCACGACGACTAATTGCTCTCATCGCAAGTGAGTATTAAGTACCAAGACATATCGCGTCAAAACTCGAACACGCACTCCACGTAAGTGAATAAATGGGTAATTCGACACCGACTTCCGATATTTCTTGGTAGCGGAACAACTTCGGAAACTCACCCTTAGTTGTGTAAAGTCGATCAATCATCGCCGGCCGTACCGACCGATCATTGCCTGAACTCTTTCATTTATCTAATGAGTTCAGAATGCCCACTCCCCATGTTTACCGGGCGGGGTCACACTTCGACACGTCTTGATGAATTAATCGGCTGGAATCGAGAATGAACGTTCTAATAATGTTACATAGTTTCTTTATTGAAATGTTGAAGGTTGTTGAAACTGTTTTGTTCGAGTATAGTTATTCATTTTTTGGGCTGCAATTTAGCAAATGTTTCATTTAGTCAAGACCGTGATTGCAATATTATTTTCATGCCTAATTTCCACTACTTGCGTTTACTTTCATTTATTGTTTAATACTAAATTTTCCATCATCACAAATTATTGTCACCTCTTTCGCCAGTATAGTCACATACCTAATGGAAACTACGGCCTTGACTCAATTAACTCGGTCTCTTAAATTGGGAGAAAATTCAACACATGCGCTAGCGCAATTAGTAAGTCATGACTGAAACATATACATACACGTTGCTGTGACTATATTCTGAAAGATCATTTTTAATCCATCAGCAACCATAAAGGACTCAAGTTAACTATTTAATTATAACTCTGCCGCCAGTCAACGCCCTGGCTGTGTTAGAAATAAAAAATAAATGAGCTGGCTATTCATAAAATATTTGAATGCAGAGATAAATACCCAAATCTGGAGTACTAAATGTAGAAGTATCGGTTGTTATAGTTATTTCGTATAAAAATATTTCAATGAAACACAAAATCTCCATTTATTAAAGGTAGCAAAACGCGATTTGTGAGTAGCAGCACTAAGTGCAACCGTCGCCCTAAGCTTTCCGTCAGACATAATGTTGGATTCAAGCTTAACCAGATCTGAAATGCGCTGGCCTTAATCCACTTAAAATAACAACAGGGCTAATGCCCGCCGCAGAACCTCGACGTTTCTTATTGTCTTGTGTCGCATGGGATTTTGTGCCAATTTATAACAAGTTGTAGGTGTACTCCCAGAGCGGAGGTTATTGTTGCAATTCTAAGCAGTAGTTTTGGGTAATTTTCTTTTGGTTATCCTACTATATCCTACTAGGTATATGTATATATCTTCTATATATATTATTATTTCGTCTATATATTGTATAAAAAATATTTTTGTATGTTTGTCCTATATGCGCTCTTAAACTATTCATCCAATTGTGATGAGACTCACTTTGGTGAGTTATTCTACAAATGCCCGCGAAGGTTCCGGGCCCAAAAAAATTAAACGTTGCATTGCAACGCCGGGCACAGCTAGAGAGCATAATATACGCCGGCGAAGCCGCGGTATTTTAAGCAACTATATAAAATACTAGACTTTTGTATTTTATAAAGTTGCTTCAAATCCGAATATAGGGTAACATTTTTGGCATGAATTTCATAAATATTTAGTTCTTCTACAGTCTATTTGTGAAAGTAAATATTTGTCTTCTCTACGAAAATGACTGCAGCCATATTTATTATTCAAACAAGTTCTATCTCGGTTATCTACCCAAAATTATCTGAAAGGTAAGTCTCTGAAATCCTCTTTGCCAAAGTTTTATTAAATGTGGTGTTAAACGAATACGATGTACTCGTACGTCTGAAATTTTGAGGGAAATTAGTTTTGAGCTGTTTCGAGTTCTCAAGTTGTTGATATCCCTCGGGTGCCGGTCGTTTTAGAGCACAACGCCATATCCTGCAGCTTAACCCATTCAACTTCGCGTAAGTTTAAAGTCTAATTGAACTTTAAATTGTCTTGCGATGTCACAGATATAGTATAGTAAAAAATATAGACGAAGTGCTGCGAACAATCATAGTGAAGCCAACAAAACCGTGCTCCTCCGTGTACAAACCAGCGCTCACACACAAACATGCACCTCAGACCGTGCTCACCGCTCTCGGTACACATCTCGTCTCGCAGCATTGTCCAGTAAGCATCGCGAAAACAAATATCCTTCAAGTGCATGGTGTGTGCGTGAGCGCTGGTTTGTTCACGGAGGAGCACGGTTTTGTTGGCTTCACTATGTCTATGTTCACTATGGCTGTCTATATTTTTTACTATGGCTGTGTGCGATGCACAGTCGACCAATCGGAATCATTTCCCACTCAGCCGATAATTCGTATGATATTGTCAAAACATAATGTTCTTCTTAATACAGTCGGGCTGCACTTAGGACATTTTGAATATTAAGGAAACTGCTTTAATACGGGTCAGAGATCTATGCAAGTTTGTTATGAATGCAATAGATTAATAATTGGATAAAAAATTACGTTTTTGATAGAACTGGAAATTTGTTTTGAATTTCGAATTAACTGTTGTTCCGCTTAATTTAATTTCGAAATTCGACCTAATTGTATTAGTACGTTTGTAGAAAATTAAGCTTATGGTGGGTCATGATTCCGTTTGCTCGAGTGTACATTAAACGTGAAAAAATCGATAGCTGGTGGCTGCATACTCGCGTTATTAATTACTTTAATATCAGTAACAAAGGCATTCTGCGGCGCGGCAAAAAGGCGCGCGTGTGAGTTGTTATGAGCGATCGCTACAACCGTCCAACTTCGCCGACCGGTGTTCATTAGAACTTAGACTTGTATGAATTTTCACCAACTTTCCGACGTAATGAACACTAAAAGGAGGCAAGTTTGAACGCTTCAAATTTTAATACTGCTCGGCACGGTTCGCCGCGGACAAGGTTTAATAGTAAATTGGCCGTATGGAATTCATAGGTACCGTCGGAGTTAGAAATCCAATATCCTCTGTAACTTGCTTTAAATGAACTCTGCCTCCTGTTTGGCTGGCTTTTAAATTGTCTTTGTGATACTTCGATATGTGTGTTTGTGAGAATTTAACCACGGAATCGAGTTTTGGTGGAAAATAATTAAACATACGGACTAAGAACCTTTGTTAAACCCAAGTATGTCTTTGTAGATAAAACACGCTTATGAATCTGGCGGGTGAAGTAGAATTGTAATTAGTTTCAAAGCTATTTTGGGATCAGTTTTGGTATTACTTCATCTGTTGTGGCGATGACACGTATTTAATTCTACTTGTTAATACCTAACTAACTGATAAATATACTGAGTTAAAAGTTCGTAATTGTATTATACATTTTTAAGGACGGGTGAGGACAACTACTGATATGCATGTTCCCCAGACCAGTAAGCCTCTAGACGCCGATTAGCCGGATACCCCCGGTGGTCAAAAATCATATGCAGTACCACTGCATATCATACGCCCCGCGCCAATCGGGATGTCACCCCATCAGCGAGCGGCACCAATCATACCACCGAACTTTTGAGCCGACCAACCATATTGCGCCGTCCGCTCCCCGTGCCCCGCCAACGTTTTACGACTGTGTTCTCATGCAAAACTTTATTTTTGCGGCTTCTTGAGGCTTACTGGTCTGTGGCATGTTCTTAAATTTTCGTGGAGGAATAAAAGAATACAGTAGATAGGGCTAAAGTTATCCTTTCTTAGGAGGGTTTGAGTTCGAACCCGGACGGCAGCTCTGACTTTTCGAATTCATGTGCAAATCAGAATTTGGTTAGGTATCACTTGCTTTAACGGTGATGGAAAACATCGTGAGGAAACCTGCACTACTGAGAGCGGTCCATACAGTTCTCGATGGTGTGTGTAGTCTGCCAAAGCATATTAGGCCAGCGTAGTGGACCAAGGCCCTTCTCATTCGGAGAAGAGGCCCGCGCCCAGCAGTGATACGATAATGGGCTGCTTCTGTTGTTGTGGTTATGTTGTATTCATCCTAATTTGGGTTGACAACGAAAGTATGGCCAGTGAAACAAGAGTATTTTTTATTGTGTACTTTATTTTATGATTTTATAGTTTTTGCATGAAAAAACCATAATATAAAATATTTAGACTTATTTTAATCATCTCCCTTTAGATAAGGTTTATTATGCTTATTCTATCAAGGATCAATTTCAACTAAACGGTATAAATGTAGAAAACTTGAATTCAACTCTTTTGGGGTCTGACCCAATAAATATGAAATATCAGTCTGTATCCCTTTGAAGTGGCACTGTAGCAAAAGGTCGCCTACTAACCCATTGTAACTTCTCGAATTAAATTCCAAAGGCAACCGATGCCACTATTTAGATGTAATCATTATAGTTGTATATATGAATACTTGTAACATGACATAGTGGCTGGAAATTTATTACGTATTAGAATCTCGGGCGAATAAAATCGGGTGGACGGAATCTTTTTTTTTTTCTTTTTTTTTATGATGTATAGATCTGTGGGGTAATTGTGTAATGCGTTCACATTGACATCAGCTTTCATTTTGAAATTACAGCAATATTCATTGCGTGGTACGTAGTTGTCAATTTGACGGATTGTCAAAACACACGGAGCAATGAACATTGAAATCCAGATGAATGCGATCGCGAGTGAGTTACGCAATTCGGCCGCTGCTCTTGACCACAATCTAGACAGCTTTGTCAGGATGTGGTCGACGATGGAGCGAGCAAACATATTAGGTGCTGATTCAATCTCGCTAAGAAAAGATTGAAGTACTTCGTTTTTCCCTAAACCCACTATAATTTCGACAGAATTTTAACACACCAGATAAATATTGTTATTTTGTTTGTGACACTACAACAATGACTACCGTCACACGAGATTTGTTGCGTAATCGCGGCTTTTTGTCTTACTATGGGTGCTTCACTTTTTGTTTAGCGAGATTCCGTTCGCCTTTTTTTTTCGTCCAAGATTAGAATATAGATTTTATTTTATGGAATATAAAATTACAATATCAATATTTCACTAAACGAAAGGAACTCTGTGTGTCTGTATGTTTGTTACCTTTTTACCACTGAACCTCAGAAGCGATCGTCATGAAATTAGGCATAAAGATAGCTTGGAACCTCCAGGTTCTGTGCATGGGCATGTGCTACTTTTTATCTTAAGAAAATAAACTTTTCCCAAGGGATGCACGATAGCATATTTCCGTGTTAAACCGAATGAAACGCATGCAAAGCAGTGGGCAGAAGCTAGTCTATAAGAAAAACACCATGAGGAAAGCTGCACACCTGAGGGTGCACAATAAATTTCTCGATGGTATTGTAGTCCGACAACCTGCACTAGAACAATGTGGTGGTGCCAGGCCTGAATCCTTCTCATTTTGAGAAGAGCCCCGTGCTCGCAATGAGACAGTAATGGGCTGATAATAACTAAGACTACTAAAAAGAAACTAATTATTGAAACTCGCTCACCTACGCATAATATTTTTTCTACTGGTTTCAATTTTAAGTTGTCTTAGTTTTGAACTAGGTGTGCGAGTATGTATGTATGTATTTATAATAGCAGTGCATGTGTAGATTAACTTTATTAAGAAACTATAATAATATTTTACAAAAGATTTTCATTTAACTTTATTTATTGACTTTTGACATTAAAACTTAGTGGCACCCAACATGGGATTATTTTTTTATGTAAAAAATATGTTTTTATTCTAGTTTACTAGTTTATGTTCTTATTCAAAAAATTATGTTTAACCGTAAAAAACCAACTCAATTTTTTTAAAGTGTCATATTGTAATGTAATTAACGTACAAAGTCACAATAATTCTCTTAGTTCCCAAATAAGGAAATAATATATAAATAAAAAAAAACCCCGTCACAACCCATTCACTCATTCTATCTTTCATTCGCTTTACTTCGGTTATGGGGCGAAATAAAAGTATATTAAAAAGTATTTGTCGTTATACAGGATGTCCTATCACTATGCTTCATAGAGGGATATTTTTTTTAATAAGAAATTTTGCTTCCACAGATTATTAAAAATCTCTTTTCTGAGCTGGGAATCGAACTAACATAATCGCGAAGACCATTCTGTATTTTATTTATGGCGTTAATAGATCTTGGTAGGGTCAATAATAAAGATGAAATCTGTCCAACAAACTTAGTATCTAAAATTAAAGGAAGTCCATGAAATATGGACCTACAACCAATAAAGTAAGGTGAGCTTTGAGTAAAATTTGCTGCCGTAAGTATTTATCATTATTGAAATGTACCTAAGCTATGTTAGATTTCGCGGTCTTCCTTCAATCAAGGACACAATGTATTGTCGGAGTGATTTCATGCTTATTGTCGAAAATACAGGTGATATTTTTGGCATTCTAGAAAGTTCAATTCCCGGCTCAGATTGCACTTTTGAAAAATCCTAAAATGCAGTATGTACTTGTTTTCAAAATGAAATGAAATGATGAATGATAAATAAATGAAATCTTTTTCAAATAACATTTCCCATTATCCAAGGAACCCAGGCTTAAAACTAACTTTAAATTGAAGTAAAACCTACTTACACATGATGGTAATTACATGGACGTAATGTCAGCATGTGGGCGAGTGTAATGTTTTGCACTAAGCACCCGCATAGCATTCGCTTATCTCGGCGATACGCGGCTCGACTGGTAAATGAGAACGATCGATACAACGCACAGGTCTTATCAACACTCCAAACTTTAGTTATGAAAGTAACTAGTGTCCCCCTGTTTGTTTGTCCCAGTATCTGATAGCGGACGTAATTGGTATACCCCTGCATAAAATCCTGAGTTGTGGCATATTGACTTATTTATTGGAAGTCCCTGTTTTATTAGTTTTTATGGATTTTCTTGCCGGTTCTTCTCAATAGGACCTACAATTTGGAACCGTGCAACTACAGCCTGACGTTTCAAAAGTGCCTGTAATTAGGTTTATTTGAAACAAAAAACATTTGAATATTAACTCCATGGAATGAGGGGCTCGTGGCGAAGTAGCGACCACGCGGATTGTACGATCTGTGAGGTTAAGCTGCACTTGCCGCGGTCAGTCAGTGGATGGGTGACCATTTAATTACACACTGAGATCCCTCCGTGTCGGTCGGTCCCGGTTGTCATACGAATATCTATGGCAGTCGTTACGGGTAGTCAGAAGCCTGAAAGTCTGACAACTGGTCTAACCTACGAATGTCGGTATTACCCAGTAACTGGGTTGCGGGGGTCTGATGGCAGTCGCTCCGTGTAAAATACTGATGTTCAGTCGCATCTGGTAGACTGGAAGCCGACTCCAACATGGTTGGGAAAAGGCGAGGAGGATGATAAACTCTATAGAATGGAAATATCCATTCATGCCAAATAATAACGAACACAGTTCACGCTATTCCAAGAAAATCAAATGCTTTCTCGAATTTTGAAACCAGATAGGTAGGGATATACAGGGTTATTGTTAATACATGAACAACCCAAATATAAGGGATGATTGTACTCATCAATTTTAACAACTTTACATTACATTACACTAACTTTGAATTAGCTGAAAATAATTAGATAAAAAAGTTTTTATACCTCGTTTACTAAAGTGAGTTAATATAACATTGCCATACAGTTCTGAGCTATGTTTAAAGTTTCAAGTCCCTAGCTCATCGGGAAGTTAGTTTAAACTCGATTGTAAAATTTGTACCGAACAGACAGACAAAACCGAAAGCGGGTTAATAAAAACGTCGTAAAATTACTATTCCATACATTTTGATCAAGTACACGAAACCTTTTCTATTGGATGTATGTTAATTTTTAGCTTATTCAAAGTTAGTGTCACAACAAAAGTTGTTCAAATTGAGGAGTACAATCATCCCTTAAAGGGATGTTAATGAATTAACAATAAACCTTAGGTATCTCAACAATTTGAACTTGTAGACCCATACGTAATGGAAAGAGGCTCAAATCATTTGAAAACCCTAAAATAATGCTGAATATATATAATAAATAAATAATAAATTTCGCTGGAATAAGATAGTTTTTTTGTTGTGTAAGAAAATGACTTGTAACATTTTTTACGGATCACATCACGGTATTTAAAATTTTTCACATTCTTCCAACGAGTGAGTTTTCATCAATCAACCAAAATGAGTTTTCATCAACATCGGACTCAAAATTATTGTGAAATAACGTGAGAACCATATTTGTACGAACTTACATCTGATTTACATTTCCGTTTTTACTGCGACGAAACAAAACAGTTTTCCTAAGTATTTTAAATTCCCAGAACCCACTTTCCCACTTTACGTAATGAAAGACCCAATTTAATAGAAAAATGTGACAAGAAGACGACAAAGCCCGTGCAATTTATTTTCCCGGTTCATATTGCAGAAAAGTAATATTTTTGCGAAATTTTTGGCGATGACAGCGAGAAATTTAATATTATAAGTCCCTCGTTGGTAATTAGCGCTAAAGGCTGCTATCTGGGGTGTTTATTAACAGTTAATAGAATTGCGGAGCTCAGCAAGCGGTAAAAGGCTTCGTTTCCGCGCCCGGCGCCCGTCGCTCGCCGCCAACCTGTTGCCGACGGGACCGCCTTCCGCCCCATTTGAAACAACGCTTTTCCTTATACTGTACTACTACTTTCAGTCGAAGTCTCAACTCTCGACCGGTCCTGAAAAATTATATCCTAAGTATTCCTAGGTTTACTTACCGTTGTTGGCGAGAAAAACCCGGTGGCCCCGTTTTCTTTTTTATTTAATACACAAAATTAATAACTACAAAAAAACAATCGAATCGATTTTTATGTCTTGAAGATTTTTCTTGAATTTTTATCATAATAATCAACTCAAAAATATAAAAACACTACAAATAAATCGTCAACTAGAAATCAAATGCAGAATTTGAAAATAAACGAATTAATTGATAAAAATGTTTCGAATTTGAGCGCGAGCGGCGGCAGAGTAAGTTCGAGTTGGAGTCGAGAGAGGTACTAGGAGAGCAGGGTACTGGGAGAGGTGCCAGGGCAAAGCGCGGTGCCGCCGCCGCGGCTGACTACAGAGTGGCAGCGGGCTGAACGGCCGCGGGCCCCACCCCTAGCGCACGCGCGTTTCAGGCTCTCCACCGCGCATGACCGACATCCTACCGAAAAGTGGAAAAGTGACTCCTCCAACGTAGATACACCATTATGTACTAAATAAATATTGTATCGTAATAGATGCCGATCCCAGTACATAATTTTGACCCAGTTGAAGATTTTTTTATGCTCGATTTGAAGCAAATAATTTGAGGGAATCTGAATAGTGATATCTTGGGCACGATTGCGTTTCTCCTCTTATATACTTCTAATGTACGCCCCGTTTAAACATAGGTATTTTGCTACTAGGAGCGATTGAAAGGCGACCTAACGTTTTATAAAAACAAGGTTTATTATACTATTCTGCCGTATTTCTTCTCATTAGTGAGCACATTATAAATTTCTCTTATGCCGCTGAAATATCCGTTTCTAAGTGAAGTTTCATATCCCCGCGGCATCGCTTGAAACTTGGACATGATTCGGTTGTCTGATCCGAGAAACACACGCATCTCGAAAGATAAAGGGATTCCGCTGTCATAAGCGTAATCAACGCTATGCCCGCAGTGCGGCTTGCCCTCGGACTCGAAGACGCTCGTGTTCATGAACAAATGCACACCTCCCGTCCTTTGATTGACCCTGGTGGAAACTTCGCCGGCGACTCTATGTATCAAGGCCATATTGGCGGGACTATTCTTCGTATATCCATACGGGTAATGAATGGAGTGACCGTCCCGTTTGATAGACAAATACACTTTAGCGTCTTTTTTATGCTTTGCAACGACGCTTTTAATGAACACAGTCTCGTTTTCTGAAGCTGGTCCGGTGCCGGGGTAGATTGGAGAGAAACCTGAGTCGATCCTGGGGCATGAACCCCATTGGTTATCAAAGTTTCGTGTTATATCTACGCCGTAACTTAACTGATCGTCTGATGGTCTCAGATTCTTTTTCCATGGAACTTGACTCTACAAATGAAAAATTTCATGTGAATTAATTATGTACAAGAGAATAATCTCAACTCACTATTGGTTAATTCAAAAACCTGCTTTATTTAATGTACAGTCAACCGCACGTCAGCGGTAACACATGAATTACGAAAACCGCCCTTTCTGCTTACGAAATAGACGTTGTCAAGGTCAAACTGTTACCACTGACGTGCAGTTGACTGTACAACCTTCGAACGATGATTTTATTTGTGTTGAACTTCAATAGGATGATAAAGTAAACAGATGTAAAGTTCTTACATATCTTGAGTATTCCTGTCCATCAGGGTTGCTGCAGGGCAATATGACCCACTTGACGTGTTGAAGCATGGAGTCGTACTCCTCGCAGGCCACCAGCTGTTCCACCAGGTACAGCGCCAGACCTACTGGCTCCGTGCCACCTTGCTGCCCTGCTTCGATGATGATCGTGGGCTTGGTAGTCGGTACCCCATCAGGCGCTTTGTCTTGTCCAGCAATATTTTCTTTGTGTAAAACTACCTAGAGATACCAATCCAAGTTTAGTCAGAAAGGGGAATAATTGTTTATTGCACCATAGTTATGAACAGCTTTAATCATAGGAATAACACCGAAAACACAAAAAAATGTAAATTAGTTTATTGTTGCTCCACAAAACGTATGATTTATTTTTCTACTACTACCGAGTTCCTATATCTTACTGGTCAAAGTTAACGCTGATAATTTTGCCAACAACTCATTACTGTGGTGGAGGTGTAAGAACTGGACATGAGTCAAACTGTGATCTTAACTAGACCCCAGAACATCGCGAACTACTTAGTTTAACAATACAAAAACGTCAATTCGATCCAAGCCTTTAAACGTTAGCATTGCTTGCCATACAAAAAATAATAATTCAATGGGCGCATATCATAAATGAGTAAAGTCACGCAGTTATGACGTTTATATAAATTTTTAAACGTCAAAGTAGGTAGTTCGTTGGATTCTGGAGTCAATTATAAGTCACCTCATAAAGATGTCTGCCTTCATACGTCATATGCTCACTGACCACGTTCAGTACTTCACCACAGTACTCTTTTAGGGCCTTCAAGAATATTGTCACCTGTAAATTCAAGAACAAAATAATCAAGAAGGTACCATTTCTGAAAAATATTTTATTTACGTATACCCAATAACTTTGTCGTGAGTGATCTATTTTATCTACTACAGAGGTACTTCTTGGTTAACATTTCCCCACAAAGTACATTTGTATATATGAGACATTTCCCATTCTTTACTCTTATGCTAGCGACATACCCCGGCTTCACACGGGTAGCAATTATTTCCTGTAACCTTCTTAGATAATCCTTCTTTCTATTGGTGAAAACCGTATGAAAATCCGTACAGTCGTTTCTGAGATTATCTCGGACAAACACGAACTCAGCGTGGCTGGGGACTTTAATTTATGTAGTGATGATGGAATTTAACTCCTTAAATTATACACAAAACTATAATGATTCCTCTGTTCAGTGAAATTATTATTACGTGTGCGTTGAAAATAACCCCCTTATTACAAAAGCTTAGACCAGTTTTAGACCTTTTTTTAAACCAGGTCTAACGTCAAACTCCATACATAATTAATATTACATACATATGTGTCGAATTGATAACCTTCTTCTTTTTGAAATCGGTTAAAAAGGCTTTTAAGTTCGGCTTAGGCTATACCTATTACTAAACCCGATTTTGTAATAAAGTGGTAAATGTTTTCACTTACACACTAAGTACTCCTCATTCTTATCAATTAACCTAAGTATATCAGATCCTAATGACTGAAGTAACGAGCATTTTCTCAGGGTTTTCTGACTTTCATGGGTGAGAGGAGAATGCAGAGCGCATCCCAAGCCTCCGGCCAAAGGAAGTAATAGGAACACCGGAGTGGTTATATATAGTCGGTAAGAATCCGACACTGTCCCCATCTACTCCGGGAGGAATGCGGCCAAAAGGATTTCCCCACGTGAAAAAAAAGACTTTCTAGTCAAAAGCAGTAGGAGGAACACCGTTTTAGTTTAAGTCGGTAAAAGTCCGATATGACCCTTCGTCTTTCTCCAGCGGAGGGTCACACACCACTTTAACACCATAGGAGGAACACCGTTTTAGTTTAAGTTGGTAAGAGTCCGACATGACCCTTCGTCCTTCTCCAGCGGAGGGTCACACACCACTTTAACACCATAGGAGGAACTTCGTTTTAGTTTAAGTTGGTAAGAGTCCGACATGACCCTTCGTCCTTCTCTAGTGGAGGGTCACACACCACTTTAACACCATAGGAAGAACACGGTTTTAGTTTAAGTTGGTAAGAGTCCGACATGACCCTCCGACCTTCTCCAGCGGAGGGTCACACACTACTTAAACACCACAATTTTTTTATTACCAGTTAAATTTCAAGGTTAGGCTGTGCTCATTATCTTGCACAACTTTAACTATGACACCAACTCAGTAATCATAAAAAAATCTGCTGTTCCATACATTTCGATTGAGTTAAGTGACTGTCGACTGGAACAGCTGATTGTATGTATGGATGAGCGAATAGTGGTTTATAAGGATTTCCCCGCGTAAAAAAAGGTGGTCCAACTAGTTTTGAGCTGCCCTTAGGCTTAAAGGGAATGTAGCAGCCAAGTGGCGCCCCCACCAGGTTTTTTTTTTTTGCTGAATATATCATTTATCGAATATTAGTTTTTAACAGTTGAAGTACAGGTACTGTAGTTCGCTGTAGTTGTAGTTAGAAAAAATGCCAAGAGTGGTCGTTTTTCGCACTTTTTCTATCTACAACTACAGTACAAAGTACAATAAATGATTTAGAGACTAATAACTTTTTTACTGATGGGGGCGACACTTGGCTGATACATTCCCCTTAAGTAATTCCAATAGTATTTATAGTTGAGGTCTCCAGTCGAGACCTATAGAAGAAATACTTCTCAATACATAGTCCTCATTAGAAGTGGGCGTTTAAACAAAAAGCGCTTAAAAAAGTCTAATTAAAAAAAAAGCGTATAAGCACGCTTTGTGATTAAAGCAGATTTCGTTTAGACTTTTTCGTAAACCAAACTTATGCTTTCAATAGTACGATTGAAATGTAACCTTATTTCTATGACCATAAGACTCAATTTCAAAGTTGACTGGTGTTGGTTTGAAACCGGCAGAATTAAATTTTATTCGTTTACGTAAAATTTGTTTAGAGAAAGCACTTTTTTATTTTGTTGATTATTTTCGTATCGTTTAAACATTTTAAACGTTTTTGACCTTGATTGATTTGCTTTTGCTTTGGCGCTTAGTTTATTTTTCGTCGTCAACGAGTGAATGCGTTTAACGTAGTGATTATTTTCTCTGTGAATGCGTTTTTGAATGTTCTCCTTGGTAATTACGCGACGATTGTAGTTTGTTTGTATAGTTTTTAGTGAACTATGTAAATAGTTTAAATGTAAATAGAATAGTGTAATGTAGACAAATAAAAGTCAATTTTTTTAGAAGTGAAAAACGAAAAGCGGCAAAAGCGTAAAAAAATTCGTTGGCAGAAAAAAGCACAACGTTTAAACACGCTTACGATTTTAAGTCGTTTTTCCCAACTTTAGTCCTCATCATCATCATTAATTTAAGTGATAGGCTGGTCGGTGGAGTATCAAATTTGATTCAGTTCTTACGGTGCTGGCTCCTATAGCAGCATCCTCTATGCATGAAGCTTCGTCTCTGTCCAGCAAAGCGTGCAACATCTCTTGGTAACAACCTCGTAACGTCTTGCAACTGCATAAAAACATTATTTGAAAAAAAAAAAAAAAAATATACGAGGTAATATTTTGTGGTCACATTTTTATATTATACGATGGCGAAACGAGCTAAAGGCCCACCTGATGTTAAGCCTTATCATAACACCTGCAATATCTGACCTTTGCCCATAACAAATGCAATTACGACCTAGGCTGTAGCCTAAATGGTACCGCGAGTCGGTTCGCCAAACTGAGTCTTGAAGATGGAAAGTCTCATCATCCTCCGAGCCTTTTCCCAATTATATTGGGGTCGGCTTCCAGTCTAGCCAGATGCGGCTGAACATCAGTATTTTACACGGAGCGACTGCCATCAGAACCCCGCAACCCAGTTACTGGGTAATACTGACATTCGGAGGTTAGACCAGTTGTCAGACTTTCAGGCTTCTGACTACCCGTAACGACTGCCATAGATATTCGTATGACAACCGGGACCGACAGCTTAACGTGCTCTCCGAGGCACGGAGGGGTATCGATGTGTAACGAAACGGTCACCCATCCACAGACTGACCGCGGCAAGTGCAGCTTAACCTTTCAGATCGTACAATCCGCGCAGTCGTTGCATCGCTACGAGCCCCTCTCGAAAGTCTCATGTGGTTGTAATTTCACCGGCACCCGTACCCTTCAGACCGGAACACAGCAATGCAAGCATCACAGTTTGGCAGCAAAAGTAGGTACGGTGATAGTACTTCCCCGAACGAGCTCCTTCAAAAGGAGCTCTACTACTACCATTAAAAAAACTACTACTACTACTACGCCAAGTGAAAACTACACAAAAATATTTCCATCAGAACTATCATTTTTTTTTTCTAAATCATAAGATTACATGGTTCAGATCTACTTTATTGACCCCAGTGAAATTGAAGGTAAGGGTTACCTGATGAACGGAAACTCATTGAGCTGAACTTCCCGTACTTTAACGACGTATTCACGACCCGCTGATGCAATGAGTATTTACATATTAACCAAATTGAGTTGTTCAATTTTTTTTGGTTTATGTTTATATGGTACACACGGCTACACATCAAGCTGTACAAAACCAGTAAAGGCTGTCCTCGCGTTGTAAGGAAAACCTATACAATGCGAGGTCAGCTTATACTGGAAATGTACAGCTTGATGTGTAGCCGTGTGTACTTGGTATAAAAAATACTATCTCAATCTCTCTCTTACTGATTTTAAACAAACTATTTTCAGGTTTGTATAAAAAACTGAAAATAACATTGTTATAACACTGGTTACGTAATAGGTTACAAGATTTTACTCACCCACATTTTGAAGCATCATTTACACGAAAATTCACTATAACAAAAAAATTATAACATTCAAGTCAATCAAATACAGTCTACGATAGAGAAATTTAATGTTTACAAAATCTTTCCTCAAAAGTTAATGGTTTGTTAAAAATGATAATAATACCTGTTATAAAAAATTACTTCTATGTCGTTATTTGTTAAGAATTATTTCGAAAAATAATCAATTCCAAGGTAAATTGATTTTGAAGATTAAAATTCTTTATAGACTTTTTTCGTTGACTGTATGCAAAAAAGATAAAAAAAAAATGTGGATTGTTACTTGACTAAAATACAAACTTACCTAAAATAAACGTTAAAAGGAAAAATAACACAAAATTCATATCGAATTTCGACTATTCATAAATAAACAAGAGATTTTGTAGCCTTGTGTGCTAACATGTTACTACGAATACCTATCAAAAACATATTGCAACCACAATAAACTGCTAGGAAATCAATAAAAAAGAAATTCGTTTTAAATTTTTATTCTTATTCATTTCATGATATCAGTCTTCAACAAATCACTAGGCGGTAGTGACCTCCCTCTTCTTTCTTTGACGGTGGCTAAATTCTTTCCTGATATTTGCACCAAACATTCTGAACCCTTCATAGAACTGTGGTAACACCGTACGGAGAAGTGATTCTGGGAACGCAAACTCGTATCCATCAGTCAGCTCCATCGTATAAGAGTAAGGTACTCCGACACTAAAAGCGAAGTCATCGCTCCCGCCGGCCGCGGGGTACCATTTACCCGCACTCATCACTTTGAAAGGTAGTCCTCCGGCTCGCTTTACAGCCTCTGACACTGCTCTCGCCATGTCATCCAATTTCTTCCATTCTTTTGGAAGTATATCTCCTGTGTATCCCCAAGGGTATACCAAATATTGCCCGTAGGAATGCAAAGACACGTATAGCTTCATCCGCTTCGCATTGTCCATCATTACGTTCCTGACCATTTGTGTCTCGGGCTCTGAGAAGGGCTTGGGGCCTGCGTAAGTCTCCTTGTGGCAGGGATCCTTGGACACTCCGCTCACGGCCCACTTGAAGCCATAGTTGCGGTTACCATCAACTCCTAAGCAATTATTTAGTCCGTTCTTTGACCTCGTCTTTCTCCACATGCGATTCTGTAGCAAAAATTTAAATTAAGACACTTAACATCGAAAAAAATAAATTATTTATGATTATGGTTTACGCAAATTTCAATAAACGTTTAATTATTATTGTATCATTTATTTCAGACCATGGTCCATAATTGTTAATACAACTTAAAAACAGCCAGTTTTTTTTTTTTTTTTATATAACGTGGAGATGGACATCCGTATGTTTATATTGTGTTGCTGAATACAATTGCTGAATGCATCTCTCCGTATGCAGCCGCATAGCCCGCAACATAATTGGGCAATCCATTCGGCCTGCCACAACGCCGAGGATATTATTAGCGCTGCCACGTACCCTGCTTAGAAACGAGGCCGCTCGTTTTTAAAGAATGTCATCAAAGCCATCAGTACGAACCTCAGCAAACATGCCTGACGCGCTGCAGTGCCTTGGCAGCTCCAACAATATCCTAAAAGCGGTATTATACTGCACGCGTAGAGCATTGATTTTCTTCTGCGTGTAGCTGATCCACAGGCTGCACGTGTAAAAGGACTGGCAAAATGCCTTAAATAGATGATTTTTAACATCCTAATTACATCGTACGATTCTGTGATCCAACATATTGCTTTCGACAGCCAGTGCCCTACGCTCCTTCTCAATATAGTACATCTTAACCGTGAGGTCCTCTGAGTCCTAATTATGAACCATGACCATGCACCTGTGTTTGCGCACACACTTGTGCACTATAATATGTCCCGCGCAGATGGCTAGTCTCCATTGAGATTGGCCGCCGTGACCGAAATTCGGCCGGGAGGATATTATTATGAACCATGAAAATGATTTTTATTTTTATTGTAAAATACTAACACTTCTGCTTGATCTGGTGAATTCATAGCCATCAGGGTTGACAAGGGGCAAGATGTACCAGTCAACACCGTCCAGCGCTCCTCCTTTCTGCTGAGCCTTAGGGTCAGTGGTCAGCCGGTGGATGACATACAACGCCATCGCCGGTGCCACCCATTCCCTGCCGTGGATACCTACGAAAATTAACAATTAACGTTTCAAGAGGAGTAAAGTAAACACAATAGAATTAACAAATTAACTTAGTTATATTTTTTTTATAAATAGGTGAGTAAATGAAAATTACCAATGTTGCGTTATACTGTGACATAATTTGAGAAACGCAAAAACTTTTCTAAGTTAAAAGAGATCAATGCCGGACACTATCCGCAACATTGGTCCACAAGAAAATTGATTTAAAGTAAATTAAAACAATATATTGAACAATGTATATTGTATACTTAAAATAAAAGTTGAGAATCACTGAAACTGTGGGAGAATTGTTGTGACAATTTACCTGCGTCAATAAATATGATGGGGTTGCCAGCGTCTGGCTTAGCCGATATCTTGACGAGCTTCATCCTGCGTCCCTGGTAACTCTTACCGAGGTTCTGGAGTTGCACCAAATTGGGGAAGGTCCGCGCGACTGTTTCATAGAACTCTTGCATCTAAGAACGAATACATTATTTTTAAGTAAATCTTAACTTAAGGCTGAGTTGATGAACCAACATCTTTGATGTTGGTTCATCAACTCAGCCTATTGCAGTCCACTGCTAGATATAGGCTTCTCCCAAATTGCGACACAACACTTGGTCCTCCGCCTTCCACGTCCAGTCCCCCCAGCTACCTTCTTCAGGACGTCGGTCCACCTGGCCAGAAGGCTTCCTACGCTACGTGCGCCGATTCGCGGTTTCCACTCAAGGACTTGTCTGCTCCAACGGCCATAGGTCCTTCGATAGACGTGGCCACCCAACTGCCACTTAAGCTTACTGATCCTAAGCTGATGTTGAGCTGATGTTTGGTGGTGTGGCACAATCTAAAGTAATAAGTAGCCTATGTCGAGTCGTCGTCGTAAACTAAGTTAAAAGCATCCTACACTTGAAAGACACATCATCAAGTCATCGTCAAGTCATAGTCATTGAAGTGGCGAAATTTTATTCGAAGAATATTTAATGTATATTTTTTTTTATAAAAGATGACTAAACCATTGACACGATAAGAAAAGAAATATGAAACTAATATTAGACGTTTGGTTATTTAAATGTTTGTAACTGGGTGGTGTCGATTCACTTTTTCACGAATTAAACATATTTTAAACTATCGCTGTCTTTTACTAATAGTAGATACAAGAAAGGGATGTCAACAATTTTAATGCCGTCAAATTTGTTTACGTGTTGGGTTTCTTGGTATTTTAGTCAGCACGTTCCGAGATCACAATAAAACTTGTATAGAAATTTTTATTCCGACTAATTTGACAGCCCTAAAATTGTTGTCATCCCTTTCTTGTATCTACTATTAGTAAAAGAGAGAGATAGTTTAAAATAAGTTTAGTTCGTGAACAAGAGAATCGACACCATTAAACATCTGAACTGATTTGGATGTACACAGAATGTCTTGAATTAATACACAAAATATATTTTGAATCGCTTACATTTGCGTATGAGTTAAAGTCGTATAGGCTGAAACTGCGTAGAATTCTTCTCCTTGGCAGACGGTCGGGCACATCCTCCAGCGTCCTAATTGAGGGACACAGTTCTCAATTATTCAGAGACTAATTGAAAAAACAAACACAGTATTCTTACGATCTATAATATAAAAAACCGGCCAAGTCCGAGTCGGACTCGCGCAGTAAGGGTTCCGTACCTCTCAACGACCTGATACCCCATAAAAACTAATTTAATTTACGAGAGTTTACCAAAAGACATCAACGCACAATGTACGAAATATGCATTTTTGCATGTCTTTCTTACGCTGGTACCACCACATATGTCTATGTTTGGCTTATTTTTAGTATTTGTTGCTAAACTACATAATATGCACTAGAATCTGACCAAGTTTGCCGCCGGTATATATTACCGTTTTGAAGATAGAGCAGGAACAAAAACGTTGAAAAAAATGCATGTTTTTTGAGGTTTCTTGTATGGGGACCCCCTATGGTTTTAGACTTTTTTTTGTTTTTAGTATTTGTCGTGATACACCTCATAGCAACACATATTCTGAGAAAATTTCAACCGGTTACCTATTACCGTTCAAAAGATACAGCCCTGTGACAGACAGACGGACGGACGGACGGACAGCGTAGCGAGAGTAATAGGGTCCCGTTTGGAACCCTTCGGGTACGGAACCCTAAGAAGCGAAAAAATATTTATAGCTATACTATAGCTTAAAAATATCGCTCATTTGGTCTGAACCAAGTCTGAACATTCATTGGCGTAATTGCAATTACTCTCGCTCACACAGTCAGTCACCGAATGAGAGTTACCTTTACATGGTATGCTTATTGTTCAAAATTTTCAACGTTACGTACTTTACAGCTTATAGTCAGAGGCCGACTATATTTTTGGTGTGAACCATCCTTAAGCTTTTAAAAAGAGTTTTCGCATAATCCTTACCTGCCATAATTCTGTTGTTTCACTTCAAGAGTTAAACCATGGTTTTCCGCATAGTCCTGCACAAACTTAAGTCTACTCTGAGGCACCAAGATGTCCAAAGTGTCATTAAGACCTCTGCTCTCCTTCAACACTTCTACTTCTCCTGTCGGGTCCTCAAAATGTGACACGGCGTCAAGATGATCAGGTAGCACCGGATGCAAGCGGATGAGGGTATGGCTGTAAAACAATCTAAGTTAAAACGCCTCGTCGAAATGTCAATAAAATTGACGAATGATATCGTTGAATTATGATTGAAGATTAAATGTGATCGAGTGAATGAAATGTGATAATGAATGTGAATGATGATAAAATTATCTAGCAATATTAAGCCCGTATGGTTGCACACAACGGGCATTATGATCTTTCGACTTGGCATGGTTA
The DNA here is from genome assembly GCA_949699075.1 of Asteroscopus sphinx. NCBI lineage: Eukaryota > Metazoa > Arthropoda > Insecta > Lepidoptera > Noctuidae > Asteroscopus > Asteroscopus sphinx. The sequence goes on from OX453017.1 coordinate 16,891,787, forward strand.
AAATATCGAAGATATTAATGTACAAATGGGTCAGGAATATTGTTTAAGGGCCATACCCACACATAAAAGTAGTGCGTTGCGACGCGAGATCGTATAGCAAAGTGAAACTATGAAGTGAAATGTGAACTGATACTAATAAGCTAAGATAAGTGCGTTTAGTCTCTAACCTATAGAAATATTTCGACGGCGTAGAAGATAATTTAGCAAAGAGCTATCAAATTAGATTCGATTAGATTATTTTATCATATAAGTATATGAAGATATTTAGATAAAGTCAAGACTGCCTCGTTGGTCTAGTGGTCGCAAGCGCGACTGCTGAGCGTCGGGATTCGATTCCCGGGTCGGGCAAAGTGTTATTGGGTTTTTTCATTAGGAAATTCTCAGTAGCAGCCCGGAGTATGGATTTGTGCCCGGTTAATGGCAATAGGCTCGCCCCCTATTACATGGGACCATAACATAACTGGCGAAATGTGGGTGTACTATACACCTCTGCCTACCCCTTCAGGGAAATACAGGCGTGATGTTATGTTATGTTATGTTATGTAGATAAAG